>OW388304.1:53317367-54795615 GCA_936450465.1 Gibbula magus | reverse complement strand
AATACACACGAAATGCATATGATTAATTAGAAAATTTAAATGCCTCCCCCTCCACCACAAGTTTATCATATTCAGTTATTGTGAAAACGGTCGGGTTTACCTTTATTGATCATATATCATTATTTATTTATTTAAGTTAAGATTTTCTTAAAACACACCTCTTCTCTCCAAGTCATTAGAAGAACGAAATCTTGATTTATATAGATGTACATCTATATGCAATTGAAACACAGAAACTATTTGATATACATATGCCTACACAGCTAGTCACAAACCCCCTTATCCTGTTTCCTATGTCTAGTTTACCCAGTTAATACATCGCATTAACATCCAATTTTTAAGGTGAAAATGTGTATCGTATCAAACCCACTGTATGAACATTTACAAGTAACTATGAAAATGGTTATGTGTTGAATGATTGAAAAGCGCATCATTTAATCCCTAAAGAAATGGATAACAACTGTTGATGCTTGTTTTGCACATATTCACTTGTTGAGACGACCTTCTTCAACTTGATTGAGGTGCTGTCGCACTTTATTTATTGTGTACATATATTTATCATATCAATTTGGGTTTTACATTCGTTATATGCTTCTTGTTTTGCACCGAGGAACTGATGAGTTTAACACTTTTTAGAAGCATAATGTAGTTTAATTACTGTACAAAAAGGTTGTTTTTATAAATCATATCAGCTTCGGAGATTGTGTCAATGTCACACATAGTCACAAGTTATTGTTGTTTTAAAATATTTAAACTTATATGAACGCTGCTCTACTAAATGATCTAGTACACTGGTGGATATACAGACATACGCCAACACACCAAATGCAATACACAAAAGGGAGGTTTACATTCATTTTAAAATGCAGACATGATAGATTTTTTTTATATTTACGCCCTATTATGGTAAACCAACACGTTGACATCACGCTATATATCTACATCTGATTCTCATGATTCTAAGTCTGGAATAAAATGCTTATTGTTTGATTACTACATGGTGTTACGATACATCACGTTTAGTTACTTAAATATGTATTTTAAAACTACGTGTGATGAATTATATTACACCACTTTCTTTAGAAACTAAGTCAATAATAATGCTATTTGTTCCTCAGTTAAATGCATCTAACAGGTCACATGTTGTAATATGTATTCTTTATTATAAACATACATAATGTATTCATATATCCACTTTTAATAAGATTGCGAAATTAATCAAATGTATTCTTTATCATCATAGTGTTAGTAAAGGTTCCAAAATAAAATAAATGTATGTACATGTATATAAAGATAACAATTCAAAATGACCCCTGATAATGTGTTATATATAGAGGCCCTGAAGAAACAGAAAAGTATATTGACTCCAGCCCGAGTCCGACCAAAATCCGTACTTTACTACTAGCTATAATGTTATTCGTCCCCTAATTCCGTCATTACGAACTATAAGGGGACGTATAACACTACAGCTAGTTTTAACTATAGATTGTCATTGTCTGAAAAACAGTGTCCATATCAGGTTTACAGGTTTGATTCCATGTTTCGACAAAAACATTTGTGAACAGCATTGCTAGTTTATGAAGCATCTTCACTTAGAATTGCGAAATAAAAAATGTCAAAAGACAATACTTTAAGTGTTCATGGACATACATGTGTACATAATGAACACCAGTTATTCGTTATGAACACATTGTATGATCAATGTAAATATGTATGAAATTTGAAAACTTGAATAAAACAATGGAACCATTGTGTAAATATAGAAACCTTTGTGAACAAAGAATCGAATAAGGTTCCAGTTCAGTGGTTCCAGCAATGTCAGCATGACACATGCAATATGCAAAATTATGTATATGCACTACCAGTTGATGATCGCTTTTCAAAATGTGTAAATTTCATTGTAAGCAACATGCAAATAGAAATCCCATGGTGTCTTATAACGAATATCTACAAAGTGAATTATTGTCGAAAACTCTTTGAATAAAGAATGACACTTCAACATTGGTTAGCATTCTCTGAGGTAATATTTTATTCATCGATAAGGATAAAGAGGGCTGCTCATTTTGTCGCCGGTTTTCTTCGCCGATTTGAGTGACCCGGTCATGTCACCAGCACGTATGCAAATGAAGCGGTGCGCTCCTTACTCAAATTTGACAGGTGACATTGTCATTTTCTAACTTGTGTATAGCAGTATATGTCACAAATAACTCTCAAAATTAATTAGTTTCAAGTAACTAAATGTTTTCAACTAGTAAGATTTGTCCAAGTTTGACGCCTTCTTCCATGCGGCTGTGTTTACCGAATGTCGTTGCCATGGCATGACGTCATAGTGATCAACTGTTTTGACGTCACAATGCCAGCGTCATTGTCACAATGGGTTAGGGCAAGTTAAATATTTTTGTTCCTAGGTATTTTACTGTGTTGATGTCGTAGATGAATGTGTATCGCCATCTAAAAGGATACGTGAATATTGTGAAGTGAACATAGTTGAGTGACACTGTTTGAGCTTATGTGTAAATTGTTGCTTATGTACGTATTACGCCGAGTATTAACATTTGTTTTGACCTGACCACGCCTCTTACAAAAATGGAACAGTCGCAATGTCCTTTCCACTCCGAGATAGGTACGCAAAAAGAGAGTTCGTTTCAAAACTCCAGATAACTAACGGTCATGTTACAATATCGATAAATAGTTGCGTTTGTAAAATTTCTGGGATTTCCGGCAAAATTCAGAGTTTAAAACCTCCGGCTAACGCCGTCAGTTTTAAACGAAATTTGCGGGTGTTGAATAGCAATGAATCCCGGAAATTGTACAAACGCAACTATTTATCTTATAATTACATCAGTTAATGACATTACAAAGCTTTGGCATCAATGAGAACACTGCTGACAATGCTATGACGTCACAATGGTGATGACGTAATAATGCTATAATGACATAATGCTAATGACGCCATAATGCTATGACCTCACTGAGATCACTGCTGAAGAAGCAAAATGGCAGTTTTGTGTTTCAGCTATGTCATTCTTCGGCTAATAATTGTTGAAGAAGTATTTTTGAATGATAAATAAAATCTCACCCTCGTGTCTTCTGATATCAAATATATCAACACTAGCCTCGGATATTTGTAACTTTAATCAACTCGTGTTGATATTAGTGATATCAGAAGACACTTGGATGAGATTCTCTAGATATACATTTAGTTTACGTGACGCTGTTATTGAGGGTTACGTTGCACTGTTACACTGTAACCTAAACCTAGTGCGTTAGGGATGTGAGATTAATTTACATGAGCTGAATTAACATAGTTTTCCTTTTTCTTTTGTTATTACGAAGGGCAGGATTATTGTAGGATTTAACAATGCAAAATCATTGTTGCATTGGCTCAACTGCAACTGGCATGAAATACCATCATCGCATGCAGCATTTTAAACAACTGTTCAGATGAATTCTCAATAAACTCATGTGCAAAAGAAACGTCCCGATATAAAATACAAGATATACAATCCAGGGTCGATAAATACGACTTCAACAGCATTATATCATGTCTTCAGACCCCAACAATTCTAAATATGAATTTTCAAAATATTATCTGTTCATGTGTCTGAGAAACACACGAGAGAGAGAGAGGGAGAGAGAGAGAGAGAGGGAGAGAGAGAGAGAGAGAGAGAGAGAGAGAGAGAGAGAGAGAGAGAGAGGAGAGAGGAGAGAGAGAGAGAGAGAGAGAGAGAGAGAGAGAGAGAGAGAGAGAGGAGAGAGAGAGAGAGAGTGAGAGAGAGAGAGAGAGGGAGAGAGAGAAGGAGAGGGGAGAGAGAGAAATAGAGAGAGAGAGAGAGAAGAGAGAGAGAGAGAGAGAGAGAGAGAGAGAGAGAGAGAGAGAGAAGAGAGGAGAGAGAGAGAGAGAGAGAGAGAGAGAGAGAGAGAGAGAAGAGAGAGAGAGAGAGAGAGAGAGAGAGAGAGAGAGAGAGAGAGAGAGAGAGAGAGAGAGAGAGAAAACACTTAAACCAATACCACCGATTTCAACTTTATTTTTTAAATTAATCCATCATAATGACTTGAATCAACAGACACATTGAAGCACACCCCTGTAAGCACAGTGAGGGATATACAGCAGTGTAAGGCTGAAAGAATGGGAAAATATAATCAGTGGAAATATAAAAAATAAAATCAACAAGAACAGCTTTTAATGAAAGTTACACGAATTATAAAAAGATAAAGTCAACAAATGACAACATAGTGTTTCTGTTATCGAACGGACAAAAAAATGTCTTCGGACGGAAGATAAAGATAAAGTCAACAAATGACAACATAGATGTCAGTGACAGATACATGATCAATTTTACCCGAGTAAGTCCAAAAGACAAAAACTCGCCACAAAACGTGTTTAATGTTTAACTCTCCTAGTGGTGAAAAAGAGATGTGCCAAATTTGAAAAGGATGAGATAAATAGTTCTTCTGTAATCGATCGGACATACTACCTCGGAATGTAACTAAGTAAAAACAAATTAAAAAATCGCCAAAATTTAAAAGTCACCAAATTGTGTTAAATTACGCACTGCATCTCACCTAGTGGAGACATGTGCCAAATTTGAAAAAGGTGAGATGAACAGTTTTTCTGTAATCGATCAGACACAATTTTCTCAGATTATGACTAAGGTCAAAATTCGCCAAAAATTCCAAATTTCATCAATTCGTGTTAAAGTTCGCACTGCATCTCTCCCAGTGATGACGAAGACATGTTTGAAAAGGGTGAGACAAATAGTGTTTCTGTTATCGAACGGACAAAAAAATGTCTTCGGACGGAAGGGCGGACGGAATCGTTGGTATTACTCGATACCCCCAACCGTTGGTAATATACTGATGTATGAAATTGCGGGTACCTCTTTACAAATCATATCGCTATATAAAAACAAAAAAACATTCAAAATCGATTTTACCTGGCCGCAGTACTTCGTTTTCTTACACAGATGAAAATGTAGTGACGTCTCTTTTGCCGCTGAGAGTACTACACATGAGTAAAAATTGTTCCTGTTATGGGCAAAGAGGACGCATATTTCCAATTAAAGGCACTGTAGCACGTTTTCTGCAAATCCCCCCCCCCCCTCAAATTTGCTAGTTATCATTAATGTTTATACAATATATTGTCATGTTAGAGGGTAAAACATCTCATTTCACAATCCGATAAGCTGTATCCAAAGAAAACGGTTATCGTATTGAAAGAAAATGGTGTGACATACAAAGTGAAAGTAGTGTGGGACTCCTCAGTCTGAGAGGTAGATTTGCAGACCTCATGACATTTTGAGACTTCAGACAACAAGATGGTTGACCATTGCATCATGATGACATAATGATGGTGATATAATTATTTCTGATAGCAAGCTCTCCACCCAAAGTCACAAACTTGATACGGTAATTATTATCACATGTGCCGGATTTCATTTCTTACCCTTTTCTACATTAAACCAAGATATTTCAACTAAAAATTAACCAGTCAACAAATAATCCATCGCATTTACTTTTTAAAAGGTCATATAACTACTGTGCATGTAAATTGGACGTGTAGTTTCTGTTTCTGTACATGTATAAACTGGAAAACTTAACAATTATGGCTGTAAAATGCAGCCTGGTAAGGTAATGTAAACTTTTGAATAATATATAATGTTTTCATGATCGTGCTGAATCGCTAATGGCACAAACAATAAAGGCACTCACTCACTCAAGCCTCAAACAAAAGCACGTAAGTTTCCCACGGCGGAGAATAAACAACAGATACAAGTGTACGAAATAGGATGAAGTCACGGTTGTTTACGACGTGCATAATCTCTGTTGGCAGATAATCTCTGCGTTAATGGTGCTTTTAGAATAGCATATGGTTCCATTTCAGTGATTCCAGTAATGTCGTCATGACCGTATGTTTAGGGAATATTTATGTTTATAATGTGAGCGTGTTTTTCAAGCGATCTGATTGGTCGAGAGGCAATCACGTGATAGTCAACAGAAAAGTATATTGACTCCAGCCCGAGTCCGACCAAAATCCGTACTTTACTACTAGCTATAATGTTATTCGTCCCCTAATTCCGTCATTACGAACTATAAGGGGACGTATAACACTACAGCTAGTTTTAACTATAGATTGTCATTGTCTGAAAAACAGTGTCCATATCAGGTTTACAGGTTTGATTCCATGTTTCGACAAAAACATTTGTGAACAGCATTGCTAGTTTATGAAGCATCTTCACTTAGAATTGCGAAATAAAAAATGTCAAAAGACAATACTTTAAGTGTTCATGGACATACATGTGTACATAATGAACACCAGTTATTCGTTATGAACACATTGTATGATCAATGTAAATATGTATGAAATTTGAAAACTTGAATAAAACAATGGAACCATTGTGTAAATATAGAAACCTTTGTGAACAAAGAATCGAATAAGGTTCCAGTTCAGTGGTTCCAGCAATGTCAGCATGACACATGCAATATGCAAAATTATGTATATGCACTACCAGTTGATGATCGCTTTTCAAAATGTGTAAATTTCATTGTAAGCAACATGCAAATAGAAATCCCATGGTGTCTTATAACGAATATCTACAAAGTGAATTATTGTCGAAAAACTCTTTGAATAAAGAATGACACTTCAACATTGGTTAGCATTCTCTGAGGTAATATTTTATTCATCGATAAGGATAAAGAGGGCTGCTCATTTTGTCGCCGGTTTTCTTCGCCGATTTGAGTGACCCGGTCATGTCACCAGCACGTATGCAAATGAAGCGGTGCGCTCCTTACTCAAATTTGACAGGTGACATTGTCATTTTCTAACTTGTGTATAGCAGTATATGTCACAAATAACTCTCAAAATTAATTAGTTTCAAGTAACTAAATGTTTTCAACTAGTAAGATTTGTCCAAGTTTGACGCCTTCTTCCATGCGGCTGTGTTTACCGAATGTCGTTGCCATGGCATGACGTCATAGTGATCAACTGTTTTGACGTCACAATGCCAGCGTCATTGTCACAATGGGTTAGGGCAAGTTAAATATTTTTGTTCCTAGGTATTTTACTGTGTTGATGTCGTAGATGAATGTGTATCGCCATCTAAAAGGATACGTGAATATTGTGAAGTGAACATAGTTGAGTGACACTGTTTGAGCTTATGTGTAAATTGTTGCTTATGTACGTATTACGCCGAGTATTAACATTTGTTTTGACCTGACCACGCCTCTTACAAAAATGGAACAGTCGCAATGTCCTTTCCACTCCGAGATAGGTACGCAAAAAGAGAGTTCGTTTCAAAACTCCAGATAACTAACGGTCATGTTACAATATCGATAAATAGTTGCGTTTGTAAAATTTCTGGGATTTCCGGCAAAATTCAGAGTTTAAAACCTCCGGCTAACGCCGTCAGTTTTAAACGAAATTTGCGGGTGTTGAATAGCAATGAATCCCGGAAATTGTACAAACGCAACTATTTATCTTATAATTACATCAGTTAATGACATTACAAAGCTTTGGCATCAATGAGAACACTGCTGACAATGCTATGACGTCACAATGGTGATGACGTAATAATGCTATAATGACATAATGCTAATGACGCCATAATGCTATGACCTCACTGAGATCACTGCTGAAGAAGCAAAATGGCAGTTTTGTGTTTCAGCTATGTCATTCTTCGGCTAATAATTGTTGAAGAAGTATTTTGAATGATAAATAAAATCTCACCCTCGTGTCTTCTGATATCAAATATATCAACACTAGCCTCGGATATTTGTAACTTTAATCAACTCGTGTTGATATTAGTGATATCAGAAGACACTTGGATGAGATTCTCTAGATATACATTATGATGTCCCAGCGAACTACACTCAGAGGCAAAAGAAAGTAGAGTACAACAACGCAAGTTATTTAAATCGATGAGTGACGAACAAGACATAGTTACGCTATGTCTCTGAAAGCAAACTAACTTAATCTGTAATTTTGTAAACATTATCTGTTCATAATTCTGAAAAACAAGGCTATTAAAAAATCGTCATTATAGAATATCCTTCACCAGGCGAGATAGAATAGGGAAATTTGACTTTCTGGCTTGTTTTATGTAATGGATCAAAACCGTGTCAGAGGCTTTGTTTGTGGAGTATGCCCGCGGAGGAGGGAAAGGGGAAGGGCCGATAGGCGCCAGTTTAGTAAGCGGGTGGTGCAGTGTTCGAAACCAGGCATTCAAAGCTTATGTTTGTGATTTGTGTTTTGTCAAAAATGGGATATTTTGTGATGCTATTTATTCGAAGAAGGACTTTGAATCAAAGTATTTCAAAATGTGTATAATTCCCAATCAAAATAAATTTCCGATAGATTCGAGAGTAAGCCCCGGGCATTCCTAGAGAAAGCCCTGCGCATTCTTCAAGAAAGCCCTGGGCATTCTTGGAGAACGCCCGGCAAACTGACAATAGAGGTTTACCCGGTAATAGTTGAACCTAATAAAACAATAGAGTGACGTCACTAGAGGTTTATAAGATATCCTATAGCATCCTATAGCAACGATGCGTCATTGATTTAAAGTCCACGTAGGTACCGACAACATATTGTACTGACATGATTTCCATATGATTTCGATATTTCAAAAACTTGTATCTGTAATACGAAACATTATTTCCTTTTGAAATAGCTATTTAAGCACCCCATTGTTTGAACAGATATACAATATTAAGTGTCATACTCTCATGAATGAAATTGTTTATATCTCTTAACGAGATATATCTTCATCACAAACATTACAAATCGACCTTATCAGGCAGAGATAGTTTGTGTTTGACTCTGTTGAATAGGTATACTTTATTTTGCCCGTGAGTGTATGTTTCAAATGGCACATGCCACTTCCAGCGAGATCCCTAATGAAAGACTGCCAGCTAAACGTGTTACTGCCTACTTACTGGTTGTCATCTATAACGTTTTTAAAATGCACGGAGTTCCATAAAACATGTACACAGCCCTGCCCATTGAGACGTGGCAATGTTTATAAACCCAAGAGATATCTCTTAGTCTTAAATTCAAACGATTTAGCTTAGGATATGTTATTTAGTTTCTCAATGGACAAACGTCAAACGACAAACGTCTCAAGAGGTTAGTGGAAATTGCTCTTTTTTATCCCACCGGTGATATAGTCATCACCCTGTCCGTCTTTCCGGCCGTCCGTCTGTCCGGCCGTCAGTAATCATTTCGTTTCCGGAGCAGAACTCGAAAACCGTTCATGATATCTTTCTGAAACGTTCCATGTGTATTACCCACCAACTGAAGTGGTGCCTTTTGATATTTTCAGATTTCTGAAAATTTTATTTTTGGTCGTTTCCATAGAAACATGTTGATGTTGGACTTTGTTCAGAGACAGGTTCGTTTCCGGTGCACAGCTCCAAAACCGTTCATCATATCTTCCTGAAACTTTGCATGTGTATTACCCACTAACTGAAGTGGTGCCTTTTGATATTTTCAGATTCCAGACAATTTTATTTTTTTTCGTTTCCATAAAAAACTTGTTGAATTTGGACTTTGTTCAGAGACAGGTTCGTTTCCGAAGCACAGCACCAATACCGTTCATCATATATTCCTGAATATCTTCCTTAATTTATTCTGTTTCCATAGAAACATGGGAGGGGTGTTGGTTGTTGTTGATTTTGACTGCTTCTGGACCAGAAGTCTAAAACCCTTAACATACCTGAAACTCAGCATCTGTAATACCCAAAAAAAATACATGTAGATATTCTTCATTATGAATCGGGGACAGTATGAAATTTCCTGGGTAACCATAAGTGTCTCTTCACAAGAGTGAAAACTTTATCCAAATCATTGCATTAAGTGTCGGTATTTGACGAAGTATGTTTTGCTTAGGTATCATTTAATGTAGCTCTAGGAAAGATTAATTTGATTAGTATCAGTTATTTTGATTTGCACAAGTAGAGTACGCTTTAGAATCGGCAGTCATAAGGTAGATTCAACACGCGGTGAAGCACGAAACAGAGGAGGTTCAATCCAGAATAGATCACGTTTGATTTTTCTGGAAAACCAATCAGAATCGAGTATCCAGCAATGTCATGGTAGAAGTTCTAGTTTGCGTGGTATTGTGTCTGTCTGATAAAGTATTAGACGTCGTGCTATATTTTTCCATTGTTGAGTAACGACATTACAGAGACACCCTACAGACGCAGTAGTTACAATTACATAATGCCAAGACTGAATACACATCAGCGTATCAACGCCATGGCAGTTTCCAAGATGGAAGAACTCAGCCAGGTACTTTTGCGTATCCCAACAGACACTCTCTACATAGTTGACCCAGTACAACCATAACAACTTTGAAATCGTAAGTTGAAATATTGAGGGCCGGACTGAAATTTTATTCACCAGTGTGAAAATTTACTCTATTGTGTACCTGCATTTAGCGACATGATTAATGTTTTCAGCATTGTATGCTTTGATCCTCAAACCAGGTTTAGGTGATGCTTTCCGTATCTTTTCTCCAAACAATGTATATATATATATTCAAATTTCAGTAAGTGTTAAGTTTCTTTATTTGAACAGTATATATACAAATAAAACTTAATTAAGTGACACCTGATACACGTTGTAGTACTTTTGTACCGTTTAACTAAATTTGATGTTTTAAATGGTTGACAGATATAAAATCTACTTTCCGTTAAGGAAAGGGGTTAAACACACCAGGAATTGCACGAAAAGCACTTTTGGTGGCGGATGATACACTTCCTTGTATTCCAAGTGCTACCCTCATCTGATTGGCGCCGTCTATGCTTGTCATCAAGCAACATTATTGACAGTGTGGTGTAAATGTAAGTGTAAGTGTAAGTCACACGGCTTTGTAATGCTGAAACAAAACAGTTCCTATGTCCAATACTTTGTATAAAATATACCCTATACTAATAAATAAAGAAAGGGATCCAACGCGAGTTTTACCCCCTGCCCAAACAAGTCCACATTAAAAAAAAATTACCACACATTTTACAAACTACATATTACAGGATTAAAGCAAAATGCTAAAACAAACATCAAGAAAATCGGTGCATTATTTTCCAAGTTATGACACTTGAAACACGATTTTTTACTCGTCAAACTTGAGTGGGCAAAAATGGTCAGACAGGCATCGGCCACACTGTCAGTTTTAACATTAAATAACTGATTAATAATGGATAGTGGTCACCACTTAACTTAATCCTTTAAAATCATCACGTTTAAGGGTGAGTGGAATTTGCATTGTGGAATGTATGGAGGTGAAGATTGAAAACTTAGTTGCTCCATTCATCTGGACATCGATTTGATAAATATTGGATTATCAGCTTATTATTATTATTTATTATATATCATTATTTACTTCATGCCGAAGTTCAGATGTTCTAAATATATTGCACACACTTCTTCTCTCCAAGGTATGAAAGTGTACGAGATCTTGATTTATATAGATGCACATCCATGTAATTGAAACAAAAACATGCATTGATATACATATGCCTATACTGCCGCTGATTACCTAATCTTAAATATTAGATTGAACATGTAATAATATATTTCAAGTTCCATGTCTAGATTACTCTCTTAATTCAACACATAGGCATCCAATCGTCAGAGGTTAGTGTGTATCGGATCAAATCCACTGGATAGTATTCTATGTTATATATAAGTGCCCACTAGGATGGTGAAATGACCTATTGACATATGAGAACTATACATTCAGCTATTAAAACGGTTGTTGGCTAATATTTTGAAATGGCATGTTTAGATCCTAATTCATATTGTAATACACACGAAATGCATATGATTAATTAGAAAATTTAAATGCCTCCCCCTCCACCACAAGTTTATCATATTCAGTTATTGTGAAAACGGTCGGGTTTACCTTTATTGATCATATATCATTATTTATTTATTTAAGTTAAGATTTTCTTAAAACACACCTCTTCTCTCCAAGTCATTAGAAGAACGAAATCTTGATTTATATAGATGTACATCTATATGCAATTGAAACACAGAAACTATTTGATATACATATGCCTACACAGCTAGTCACAAACCCCCTTATCCTGTTTCCTATGTCTAGTTTACCCAGTTAATACATCGCATTAACATCCAATTTTTAAGGTGAAAATGTGTATCGTATCAAACCCACTGTATGAACATTTACAAGTAACTATGAAAATGGTTATGTGTTGAATGATTGAAAAGCGCATCATTTAATCCCTAAAGAAATGGATAACAACTGTTGATGCTTGTTTTGCACATATTCACTTGTTGAGACGACCTTCTTCAACTTGATTGAGGTGCTGTCGCACTTTATTTATTGTGTACATATATTTATCATATCAATTTGGGTTTTACATTCGTTATATGCTTCTTGTTTTGCACCGAGGAACTGATGAGTTTAACACTTTTTAGAAGCATAATGTAGTTTAATTACTGTACAAAAAGGTTGTTTTTATAAATCATATCAGCTTCGGAGATTGTGTCAATGTCACACATAGTCACAAGTTATTGTTGTTTTAACATATTTAAACTTATATGAACGCTGCTCTACTAAATGATCTAGTACACTGGTGGATATACAGACATACGCCAACACACCAAATGCAATACACAAAAGGGAGGTTTACATTCATTTTAAAATGCAGACATGATAGATTTTTTTTATATTTACGCCCTATTATGGTAAACCAACACGTTGACATCACGCTATATATCTACATCTGATTCTCATGATTCTAAGTCTGGAATAAAATGCTTATTGTTTGATTACTACATGGTGTTACGATACATCACGTTTAGTTACTTAAATATGTATTTTAAAACTACGTGTGATGAATTATATTACACCACTTTCTTTAGAAACTAAGTCAATAATAATGCTATTTGTTCCTCAGTTAAATGCATCTAACAGGTCACATGTTGTAATATGTATTCTTTATTATAAACATACATAATGTATTCATATATCCACTTTTAATAAGATTGCGAAATTAATCAAATGTATTCTTTATCATCATAGTGTTAGTAAAGGTTCCAAAATAAAATAAATGTATGTACATGTATATAAAGATAACAATTCAAAATGACCCCTGATAATGTGTTATATATAGAGGCCCTGAAGAAACAGAAAAGTATATTGACTCCAGCCCGAGTCCGACCAAAATCCGTACTTTACTACTAGCTATAATGTTATTCGTCCCCTAATTCCGTTATTACGAACTATAAGGGGACGTATAACACTACAGCTAGTTTTAACTATAGATTGTCATTGTCTGAAAAACAGTGTCCATATCAGGTTTACAGGTTTGATTCCATGTTTCGACAAAAACATTTGTGAACAGCATTGCTAGTTTATGAAGCATCTTCACTTAGAATTGCGAAATAAAAAATGTCAAAAGACAATACTTTAAGTGTTCATGGACATACATGTGTACATAATGAACACCAGTTATTCGTTATGAACACATTGTATGATCAATGTAAATATGTATGAAATTTGAAAACTTGAATAAAACAATGGAACCATTGTGTAAATATAGAAACCTTTGTGAACAAAGAATCGAATAAGGTTCCAGTTCAGTGGTTCCAGCAATGTCAGCATGACACATGCAATATGCAAAATTATGTATATGCACTACCAGTTGATGATCGCTTTTCAAAATGTGTAAATTTCATTGTAAGCAACATGCAAATAGAAATCCCATGGTGTCTTATAACGAATATCTACAAAGTGAATTATTGTCGAAAACTCTTTGAATAAAGAATGACACTTCAACATTGGTTAGCATTCTCTGAGGTAATATTTTATTCATCGATAAGGATAAAGAGGGCTGCTCATTTTGTCGCCGGTTTTCTTCGCCGATTTGAGTGACCCGGTCATGTCACCAGCACGTATGCAAATGAAGCGGTGCGCTCCTTACTCAAATTTGACAGGTGACATTGTCATTTTCTAACTTGTGTATAGCAGTATATGTCACAAATAACTCTCAAAATTAATTAGTTTCAAGTAACTAAATGTTTTCAACTAGTAAGATTTGTCCAAGTTTGACGCCTTCTTCCATGCGGCTGTGTTTACCGAATGTCGTTGCCATGGCATGACGTCATAGTGATCAACTGTTTTGACGTCACAATGCCAGCGTCATTGTCACAATGGGTTAGGGCAAGTTAAATATTTTTGTTCCTAGGTATTTTACTGTGTTGATGTCGTAGATGAATGTGTATCGCCATCTAAAAGGATACGTGAATATTGTGAAGTGAACATAGTTGAGTGACACTGTTTGAGCTTATGTGTAAATTGTTGCTTATGTACGTATTACGCCGAGTATTAACATTTGTTTTGACCTGACCACGCCTCTTACAAAAATGGAACAGTCGCAATGTCCTTTCCACTCCGAGATAGGTACGCAAAAAGAGAGTTCGTTTCAAAACTCCAGATAACTAACGGTCATGTTACAATATCGATAAATAGTTGCGTTTGTAAAATTTCTGGGATTTCCGGCAAAATTCAGAGTTTAAAACCTCCGGCTAACGCCGTCAGTTTTAAACGAAATTTGCGGGTGTTGAATAGCAATGAATCCCGGAAATTGTACAAACGCAACTATTTATCTTATAATTACATCAGTTAATGACATTACAAAGCTTTGGCATCAATGAGAACACTGCTGACAATGCTATGACGTCACAATGGTGATGACGTAATAATGCTATAATGACATAATGCTAATGACGCCATAATGCTATGACCTCACTGAGATCACTGCTGAAGAAGCAAAATGGCAGTTTTGTGTTTCAGCTATGTCATTCTTCGGCTAATAATTGTTGAAGAAGTATTTTGAATGATAAATAAAATCTCACCCTCGTGTCTTCTGATATCAAATATATCAACACTAGCCTCGGATATTTGTAACTTTAATCAACTCGTGTTGATATTAGTGATATCAGAAGACACTTGGATGAGATTCTCTAGATATACATTATGATGTCCCAGCGAACTACACTCAGAGGCAAAAGAAAGTAGAGTACAACAACGCAAGTTATTTAAATCGATGAGTGACGAACAAGACATAGTTACGCTATGTCTCTGAAAGCAAACTAACTTAATCTGTAATTTTGTAAACATTATCTGTTCATAATTCTGAAAAACAAGGCTATTAAAAAATCGTCATTATAGAATATCCTTCACCAGGCGAGATAGAATAGGGAAATTTGACTTTCTGGCTTGTTTTATGTAATGGATCAAAACCGTGTCAGAGGCTTTGTTTGTGGAGTATGCCCGCGGAGGAGGGAAAGGGGAAGGGCCGATAGGCGCCAGTTTAGTAAGCGGGTGGTGCAGTGTTCGAAACCAGGCATTCAAAGCTTATGTTTGTGATTTGTGTTTTGTCAAAAATGGGATATTTTGTGATGCTATTTATTCGAAGAAGGACTTTGAATCAAAGTATTTCAAAATGTGTATAATTCCCAATCAAAATAAATTTCCGATAGATTCGAGAGTAAGCCCCGGGCATTCCTAGAGAAAGCCCTGCGCATTCTTCAAGAAAGCCCTGGGCATTCTTGGAGAACGCCCGGCAAACTGACAATAGAGGTTTACCCGGTAATAGTTGAACCTAATAAAACAATAGAGTGACGTCACTAGAGGTTTATAAGATATCCTATAGCATCCTATAGCAACGATGCGTCATTGATTTAAAGTCCACGTAGGTACCGACAACATATTGTACTGACATGATTTCCATATGATTTCGATATTTCAAAAACTTGTATCTGTAATACGAAACATTATTTCCTTTTGAAATAGCTATTTAAGCACCCCATTGTTTGAACAGATATACAATATTAAGTGTCATACTCTCATGAATGAAATTGTTTATATCTCTTAACGAGATATATCTTCATCACAAACATTACAAATCGACCTTATCAGGCAGAGATAGTTTGTGTTTGACTCTGTTGAATAGGTATACTTTATTTTGCCCGTGAGTGTATGTTTCAAATGGCACATGCCACTTCCAGCGAGATCCCTAATGAAAGACTGCCAGCTAAACGTGTTACTGCCTACTTACTGGTTGTCATCTATAACGTTTTTAAAATGCACGGAGTTCCATAAAACATGTACACAGCCCTGCCCATTGAGACGTGGCAATGTTTATAAACCCAAGAGATATCTCTTAGTCTTAAATTCAAACGATTTAGCTTAGGATATGTTATTTAGTTTCTCAATGGACAAACGTCAAACGACAAACGTCTCAAGAGGTTAGTGGAAATTGCTCTTTTTTATCCCACCGGTGATATAGTCATCACCCTGTCCGTCTTTCCGGCCGTCCGTCTGTCCGGCCGTCAGTAATCATTTCGTTTCCGGAGCAGAACTCGAAAACCGTTCATGATATCTTTCTGAAACGTTCCATGTGTATTACCCACCAACTGAAGTGGTGCCTTTTGATATTTTCAGATTTCTGAAAATTTTATTTTTGGTCGTTTCCATAGAAACATGTTGATGTTGGACTTTGTTCAGAGACAGGTTCGTTTCCGGTGCACAGCTCCAAAACCGTTCATCATATCTTCCTGAAACTTTGCATGTGTATTACCCACTAACTGAAGTGGTGCCTTTTGATATTTTCAGATTCCAGACAATTTTATTTTTTTTCGTTTCCATAAAAAACTTGTTGAATTTGGACTTTGTTCAGAGACAGGTTCGTTTCCGAAGCACAGCACCAATACCGTTCATCATATATTCCTGAATATCTTCCTTAATTTATTCTGTTTCCATAGAAACATGGGAGGGGTGTTGGTTGTTGTTGATTTTGACTGCTTCTGGACCAGAAGTCTAAAACCCTTAACATACCTGAAACTCAGCATCTGTAATACCCACTAACTGAAGTACGGAAGTAGGTACACAAGTATCTGTCAAAGGTGTGTTTTACAAATTTTGTTGAACCGGTGGGATATGTCATCTTCTGATGACTCTTGTTTATCTTTCATTTATATATTATCCTCAACATCATAAGACCAGACACACATTATAACTTGGTTTACGGACTTATCTTGGCAAACTGTCTAAAGGCAAAACAAATAAAATAAATACCAAAAAAATATAATTTAAAAACAAATGGTCCTAGTGTAGATGAAAATTATTAAGGGAAGCAAAAAGGGACATAATTCTTTTAGACAATAATAATTGTTCACTTATATTTTAGTTTCGTGGTAAATTCTGTCTACATTTGTAATTGGGAGGGACAATTTAGTAATATTTTGTATTCGAGATGGATTCTGGGTAGCATTTATTTTACAAATTGGTTAGGAGAATTTGTAAACCAACTAAATAATTTGTTTTCGCCTAAAGCAACATTTCACCTTTGAAATATACATGTGTGATTTATGAGTTAGCTTAACCAATGAATGAAATATCGACTTTCAAAGTGCTTACTTCATCGACGATGTGATAAATAATACATGTTAGACGTTGACACCACTTTAGGTAATGATTTAAAAACATCATACCTGAAGATTGAATTGGTTGTGCATTCAAAGTGGGATGTATAGAGAAGAAGATTGGAATCTTCTTACTTTCACCAGGATATTACTTTGCTTATTAATGGACACTTAGCTTTACAGTCAATTTACTTTATCAGACGTTTCAGAACATCATGTCGGATGGTGGAATGGATTTGGACTTGCATTCCAAAGTGAGGCGTCGTTGATATCAAGGAATAGAAACCATGGAAGAATAACTTCAGCAGCTGCTGTAGACATTTCATACTATTCCAGAACACTGACATACATATTTTTACTCATTATGTTTCGGGGACAAGATGTCATTTACTGGATAATAGCTATTTCTCTTTCTATAAGAGTGGCAACCGCACCCCAGTGTAGGAATAATCTTATGTTAAATCTACCTGGATTTGATGACAAAGCAGTTTCGGATTATCAAATTTCTTCAACAACCCTTGATGACATTTCGATGTGTTTCCGAAAATGTGATTTGGAAGCAGGATGCGTGTCTTTCCAATACAACAAAGGAAGCAAGAGTTGTTCCCTGTTTGCTGTTGGCTTCTATCTACCTTCTGGAAGCTTAAACCCAGTTTCTGATGAATCAGGGACTAAACTGTATCTTATGAACGAAAGTAAGTATGAATCGATATCTACATGTACCTGATAAGAAGTACTATAGAATGATGATTATCTGCGGTATCATGGAAGGGGTGGAGTGAACTATAGATGGTGAGATCAAATGTTCAAATTTCCGCACGTTCACTTTGAAAACAGGTTTTATCATCATTAATTTATCATAACAGTCTTCTGATTAAGCAAAGTATCGTAATTAGCTCTCAGTTGCCATGGTTATTGACTGATTGATGGAGTCAAAGTCAAAGTCAAAGTCAAAGTCTTTATTCGGTATTGGAGGCCTCGTGGCCAAGAGTACAATTTTGTTGAATGCATTTTGTATGTGGAGTGCAACAACCATAACAATTACATGGGTATATAATTTGACAGTAAATGCTAAATACAATAACGACAAATAATTAATAGACAAGCGCTACAAAAATGTCCATGAGTTACACCGTAAAGAACGGATTGGTTCGATATGCTTGTAAATACTTAATTGGTGAATAACCAATGACTTTTAGGCTTTTTGAAGTTGTAAGTTAATACAAATTGATGAAACGAAGGAGGCCATTTAGCTTTATTGAAATTGAAAACAAACAATAATTACAGATGATCTGAAGAGAGGCCAAGAGTTATTCACCAATCAAGTATTTACTCCCGTCATGTTTGTATTGCAAATCCTCATTATATACCATTCTTATGGTTTAATCTCCATGGGTGAGTTTCCTCACAATTGTTTACCCGCTGTAAACCCATCATTTATTTTAATTTCAGGACTTGGAGCCTTCGGGATGGAGTGTTCCTCAACTTCTGACTGTCAGTATTCAGGAGCAGAGTGCCATGATAACACCTGTAGATGTCCAGTTGGTTACAGCTATGATCCTCGTACTAGGTCCTGTGTTCAACGTGAGTACTATGTTACGAATGGGGTAAAACATGACCACATACAAAATTGAAAAGAAAGCCCTCCTCCCGTATGAAAAGATTACGAAACCTTAAAGAAGAAAACATTGCCAGACATACAGATTTTAGTTAAATGGCTTCTAGAATCCAATATAGCAACACAAGATGAAACATGTTTTAAATGTGCGAGGCTTGATATCCCTTGAAAACAGAAGAACATTTACTTGATGATAGCAAAACATTATCATATTATAATAATGCATTGTATACTAAAGCTATATGTCCAAAGCAGTATTGCTTGATTTCAAACAAGTGCCCCCTTTTGATAACTTTGAAAAATAAAGATAGAGTATCGCGCTCTTGCCTTCTCATATCAAATATCACACTCGTTGATAAAAGCCAACACATGTGTATCTTAATCAACTTTCGTTGATATAGTTGAAAGCATGAGACTCTTAGATAATATTTTCTAGCAACCGCTTTCAGTGATTTTGAAATCAGTTTGAATTTGTAGTCAACCATGTGAACTTTCTAGATCTTTAATTATCCACAATACATGAAGTAAGGTTGTTACATTTTGTTTTATAATTGGACGCCTTGTTGAATAAGTGGTTTACCCTGATTTCCAGATTGCAGCCGATATGGAGACACCTTTTCCTATTTTGTGGGATATGGACTTGTTCGCTGCAATATTATTCAGGTCAACGTACAGAGTCCTCAAGCATGCGTGGAAGGTTGCAGAAACACAGTCTCGTTCACATGTATCAACGCTGAGTTTGAGCACGAAACCGGAGAGTGTTATTATTGCGATTCTGCCTGGTTCAGCCTTCCAAGCGAGAGTCGAGACATTGCCCCTGGGTGGGTGTTCTACCACCGTAACTGTGCATTGTAATAGGTCACATAATAACACAATTGTGCCTGCACCAGTCTCCACCATTGGTTATGTAAACCTTGATACATATCTTTAACTTTTCTGTGCTACCGTAGTAGCGCTGCACCTGAACTTATGCATATCTGCTGATATAATGCTGAGACAGAGCCACCACATATACTGGAAGTTGTATGTGATCATCCTGAGAGTCTTTAAGAAATGAAGTCGAAGTATGTAAACTATGTGGCAAACGAAACTACACCACACTCTCAACAGTGTCAAAAACTCAATACTGCTTAGAATATGTTGAAATACAGATATTCAGTTACTAAATATGTTATTAGCATATTGTTCCTTCTTCGATTTCAATTCATGTTCATACCGTTTCTGTAGGACGTTATATAAGAAGCAATCAATTCTTATTTCACTGTCCTGTCTCGCACAGTTTGAGTTTTCAAAATGGTGACGTTGTTTTCACATGGATATATAATTTATTCCAAAACTGAGATTAGTTGTCTTTTTAACATATGATGTTCCCTTGTTTCATGTTTAATTTATTAATGAATTAAACTGTCTTGCTTATCTGTAAGTGTACTTTCTTTTGTCGCGGAGTGTACAATCTCCAAAGACTGAGAATATGTTGAACATTTATTTCACTTTGCATGCCATTTGACATTTTGCTTTGAAATCAATGCAACACGGCACCTAGTCATATCAGCATGCTAAGAATAAGTGTGGATGACATATCGTGGCGACAGTAATATCATCACAGTTTTCATTTTAAAATCTTTGACGACAGTCATATCACCAAGGTTTGCATTTTAAAATCTTTGACGACAGTCAAATCACCAAGGTTTGTATTGTAAAATATGTGACGACAGTCATATGTCTACAGTTTTTGTTTTAAAATCTTTGACGACAGTCATATGACCACAGTTTTCATTTTAACATCTGTGACGACAGTTATATCACAACAGTTTATCATAAAATTCGAAATTGGGACAGACAGACAGATAGTTTATTTAAGTCTCACCACACATATACATTTAAATTGCATAACAATATCCTTACAAAATATATATTTGCAATTCCGTAAGAGTTACGAGAGACTTGTATATACATATAAAAGTATGTGTATATACCTTACTTATACATACAGATGACGGGCAGTGAATTAAAAGGAAATATCATGTATACATAAAAGTACAAAGTACAAGAGGTAAAAGGCGTGAAAACAAGGATTAACTAAATTTAAAGGATAATAAAAAGTAGATAACACATTCTTAAAAGTTGATTAAGTATACAGAAGATGACGGCGTCGCTTGAGTATATTAAAACAGGTCTTGGCAGTTTGAAACATTAAGTGGCTATGACTCAATATCGCTGAGAACTTGGCACTCTCTGGTCACGAATGGAACTTATTAAAGAGGAAGATGGCTTCCTGTAACAACTCATTTCTCAGGTCGTCATTCACTGGGCACTGTAGCAGGACGTGCAGTTCGTCTTCTATATAGGGGTTGCGGCACATAGGATACAGGCGTTTGTCAATAAAAGTTTTTTTCATATCTGCCAGTTTCAATTCTCATTGTATAATACAGTTGGGATGTACAATATTGGCACATTCTGTTACAGTCGTCAATGCCATACTAACGTCTTGTTTCAATGGGGAGCCTGTGGTTTGTCGTTCTAAGTTTATTTCACAAGCGTCTGTAGTAGTAAGATGATGATAGCAATTAAGATTTTAATAATAATGATGGCTTAAAAAGTGTGTGGTAACAAATAAATACCAACTGCTTTGCTAGAACCTGATTCGCTGAATACTTACACAGATGTTTAGTTCATACCTGCATAAACTTAATTTTGTGACGTCACATCATATTTAGCCACGCCCCCATGACTTGAGATTCATTGTCATTTGCGTTGCGGATTTTCATTGACTGATTAACGATTGCAAGTTATATGCGGGGCTTGTAATCCAATTAATCATATGACGATCAATGAAACACCAGTTATCAGTGAAATAAACTGTCTATCAAGCTACAGTGAAATTAACTTATATTTTCACTGCGATCAGTGGCTGATATAGTTTGATGTCATAAAACAATGGTCTGACGCAGTGAATTTGCTTATGACGTCACAGTGTAAATGTGGTGACTGGCTGTTCCTAGCGGCCACTTGGCGTGAAAACTACCCTTTTCGGACGTAATTACAAGGATAACATCGTATAATAAATGAAATATCCGTCCATTCATAACAAATACCATATTTATCTCATCTCGTGATCATCTCAGCTGCACCACTCTGAAATTATAAACTTTCTACCTCACTCGATGAGATAAACATGGTATTAGTTAAGAAAAGACAGATATCCTCTTTGACATTTTGATTGCCATCTCGTGTGTATGAGCTTTGAATTCATACGCCTAAATAGTGCAGGTCGAATTGTTGCAAATCTATATGTTTACAGGACATAGGGGTCGCCAACTAACTACTAAAAAATACAACAACAACGAAGAAAAGGGCGATGCAAAGTTTATTTTGCGCACTTAGGAAGGGGACGAATCCCTCAACGTGTACGGGGACCCCCAACACGTCTTCTCACTCACGTGAACGTTGAGGAACACCTGACGGGGCCTGATCTGAAGCGTTCCCCTTCAGGTGAATTCCTATGCCGAGGTTAGGAGCCCCAACAACCGTTGCCACATGCGAACCAGCAGAGGCTCGAGGAGGGCTCTGTTAAATAGGTCCGCCCCTCTACCCATCCGTTTCCGCGTCACTAGGGCCTTTTACTGGAAGGTGTCCAGGTGTCTGCCTAGAAAGGTGAGCGACGCTACTGGTTGCATGTCTGACTTGTCCAGATTGATCAGCCAACCCAGGCGTCCAGTTGGGTTTCGAGAATAGACGGGGAGTGATGATGTCCGAACCTGTGGTCCAGATACAAGAACTGGACTATGGGCTGAGTCACACAAGTGAACAGCCAGGAGTCGATGATATGAACAGAAGGACGTTCCACTGGAAGTGGCGTCCTGACAGGATGAAACGGAGGTACCTGCCTGAATACGGAACCCCCGCTCCAGCACCTTGCATACGAACTCGTCCAGGCCCAACAGATCCGGAAGGTGCCACATGCCAAGACTTCCTAGGGGTGTTTCCATAGAGGTGCCCCTTCCCTCGCTGCCGACTGATGGTCCATTTCGTGCTAGAAGTCACAAGACTTGTTAGGCCGACCCCCTAGCAAAAGGACACGTCACCGGTTCTAGTGCCAGGAGGAGAGAGATGAGGTGCGCTCTTCCTCTTCTTCGAAGTGGATGAAGGGGTCCGAGACCGCTCCGACAACAGACGGTTCGTCAGCTCTGCAATCTTCCAATCTGTCCGTCAAACAGTGTAGAAGAGGGGGGAGGTAGAGCCCTAAGGCGACTCCGAGGTCCTCATCTAAGACCAGAGGCGTCAAGGTAACCGGAGTTTCGGCAACTGGCAGCACACCGCCCTGGCGATCCGCTAGTATTAGCAATGGCAGTCATCTGTTCTACCAAGTCTGGCGACGGTTCGTCCACCGTGACGTCCACATACAGTGCAATGAACAGAGGGTTGGGTCGATGAAGTCGGACACACCCTCTCGCTGAACTGTCGGACCGGTAGACGATGCTAGCAAACCGTCCGCTCGACTTCTGGGCGTCGGAGGCACCACAGCGACCGAGAGGGCGAGCCCCTACCCGACGTACGACACGTAGATCTAAGCCTGGCGTCAATGAGGGCGGATACCATGTCCTTGACGGAGCCCTGAATGTGGGCTGTCAGGCCCTTTTGCGTCAAACGCGGACGAAGAAGAGAGTGTATGCTTCTTCTTCTGTTCGCGGACCCGAGTTGGTTCTCTATCCTCCTACATGTTAGGCGGGTCCTGACCGGACTCCGTGGCCTCTCCATCAATGACCAAGTCCGACAGTGAGCGGACTGGTGAAGAGCCTTAAGAGCCAGACGCGGTCCGTCCGCCCTTCCGCGATTTACGAGACTCTAGCTCTGACCTCCTTAGGACTGCACAGTACGCTTTGTGCTGCACACAACGCGCACACAATCAGACGACGCCAAACCAAAGCACTAGTACAGGTGAAGTCTGGCCCGGAGGGGTACCCTAATCAGACACGAGATGGCGTCGTTACGACTCGCTCCATCCTCTCCGGGGTCAGAGGGGAATCCTAATCAAGTACGTGACAGCGTCGTCTCAAGAAGGCGTCGTTTCAAAACGCCCCATCTGCCCTACTTATACGTCAGATGACGAAGGCCAAACACCTCCAAGCGTTGTCCTGAATCGCCATCGGAGGAAGGCGAACAAGTGGACAGATGACGGAGCGTCTGAAGCAAACGAATGGCAGTCAGACAACCTTCCTCCAAACGACGCTACTACCGAGTAGCGACAGTCCTCCGATACACTGTGACAGCAGCTCACACAGCATGCACACGCATGTACGTGCCGCGCGTGTTGTAATGAACACCTCAGCAGTCAACAAAAGCAAGAGTGCTGACCTAGATAACCCACTACAGTGGAGATTACACACTGCAAAAGGAAACCAAAAATCTCTCTCCAAGCCCAAACTGGGGTAGAAGAGCTCCAATTATAACATCAAACACTCGAAAAGAGAATAAAGAGATCTCGGTCGAGGGTATTTAATCAAATATTAACAAAGTTAACCCACTTTGAGAGCACAACAGACATCCTGGCTTGCTCGCGAAAAAGAAAGGAGTAAGCCACCAAGCGAGAACCAGGGTGTGGGGAGGTAACTCTCTTGGTTTGACTGTGTTATATCTGGTCGAGTGATTAATTGAGAGGCACACAATTGGCTACGGTGAGTTATCAACGGTGAGTATAAATAATGATGTTTACCTAAAAACGTACTGATTACATCAATTTCCAAAGCGATTTAAAATACCACTTTACAACATTTTCTGATTTATGTATTTCTGATTAATATCTGAGTAAATAATGCATAGTATAATAGTCTTTACTTAAAACAGTCTCATATTATAAAGATATTATAAATATTTCATTTGGTTGTTTCATACAGATTCTTGTGAAAAACTGGCAGCACAGACAGTTAAGGCATGTACTCAATCAATCTTTATTCACACTGAAAAGGTCTCAGGCCTATAGTACACATGTATATAACATGGTAATATACATGCGTGCGTATATTTACATTTTTAAGATGTTGTAGTATTTGATCTATAATACATTGCATTGTGAATTGCCTTCAGACTGACCCGCCTTGGACCACGAGTTTTACACCAACTGCCCTTTGCTCTGCACATATCGTTCCATAAATTATAAAGAGTTTCAGACCATTAAGCCTTCTTCACTTTCCTTCGTTTAGAGTTGATAGAAGTTAAAACACGCTGAGTTGGTAATACATTGTACATTTTCATTTTTAAACAATTCTTGAAAGACTTTAAAAGCATAATAAATAATTAGTATTACCTTCACTCTACTTTGACACACGTTTCAAACATCCTACCTGAAGGTCACATGGTGCGAGGCCTACTGTAACATGTTATACTATTCTGGAAAAATACATGTAGACATTCTTCTTATGAATCGGGGATAGTATGTAATTTCCTCGGTAACCATAATTGTTTGTATCTTTACAAGAGTGAAAACTATATCCAAATGTATGGTGTATCTTATATTAAAGCTTTCTGCATTTGATAACAAAGCAGTTTCGGATATTCAAATTTCTTCAACGACCCTTGATGACATCGCAATGTGTTTACGAAAATGTGATGTCGAAGAAAGATGTGTGTCTTCCAAAATAACAAAAGAAGCAAGGGTTGTTCCTTCTTTGCTGTTGGCTTCTATCTACCTTCTGGAAGCTTAAACCCAGTTTCTGATGAACCAGGGGCTAAACTATATTTCATGAATGACAGCATCCTCGGTTACCCAGGATTGTATATATGCTCCGTTTCTCTCCACTATATCACCCATTGGAAACTTCATCAGCGAAATCTGTACTCAAATTACCCACCCTTGGAAATTTAAAAAAATAAAATTTGCAAAAAACGTGCATAGTATAGTTTAACGTAGCGGGTAAGTGGTGCGTTTTTTTAGCCAAAATAATTTAGTGAAATGTATTTGAAAAATAATGTCACTTATAGTAAAACACCCTTATCTCTACCCTACCATCGGAATCGTTTTTGTAATTCGACATGATATAGTGTTCACATTAAAAAGCCTGTCATGCAATTGTTGCTTTATACGCAACACCGTTATTACCACTACCGATAATTGGTTTGCGTTATCAGATGTATATATGACATAAACTCATTATAAATAGAAAATTGCATTGTTTAAAGCAATAGTTGATGCCAATCATATCACCACAATGTTCTTGCAATGATATTAACACAGTTTTATTGACATATGTTGGTGACCTTTGTGATGTCAGTCATACCATTTTTTTTCTCATTTTTAATAACATTTATCAGTGATGGAAGTGATATGACGTAACATACTGTGACGTTTACGATAATCCCTGGTACGTCTTCACAGACAGGCCATTATATTGTTATTTCCATCAGGATTTTTAACTGATGTATGACATAATCTACAAATGTAATATTTATCATAGTCCTGCAACTCACTATTTAAAGGGCATTCATAGGTCATGATATGGTAACTACATATGTTATTATCAATGTTCACTATTTATTTTTAGGCGTGACTATTGACTGATTGTAATGGATTCTTGAACAACACTAAATAACAAGTATTTATTTGGAATCCAAAATGGCTAAATACCCAATAATTGCTGGTTATCAGTAACGACCAAAATACCACGTGTTGGTCGAGAACGACCTATTAGAACCTACTATATATTTCCAGTAACCGTATTTCCTCTAATAGGGGCCCGGACACTTATTAACATGTAAGGGCACTTATCCCCTGGCGCTAAATGGAGGCCCGCCCTTATTTTATTTTCAATTTTACCAATACACGTGATAATATCTGATAACTGACTAAAGTTTCTTAGAATAACACCATATGATATGTACACCGAATATAGCGTGTAGTTGAACCCTTTAAGTGCATGGGAAAAAATGTTAGAAATATTAAACTAGTAGGGAGTGATCATTGATGCTATATAAACCGGACCCCTATTTGAGGCCCGGCTCTTATGCACTTTCATGTAGCTTTACTTTTTGGAGGTCTTATTTGAGACCCGGCCCTTATTTTATTTTTTGATTTGACCAATACACGTGATTACCTTTGATAACATCTTACAATAGCACGACTACCTCGCCGTTTGACATTAACCAAATTTAGCCTGGTAGTTTAACTATATTATTGTCTGGGAACATATATGGGAACTATATCAAGAAGGGTGTGATTATGAATGCGATATTTAACGGGCCCCTATTAGAGACCCGGCCCTTAATGGAGGCGCGGCTCTTATTCACCTTTAGGTACATTTGCCAACGACTGCTATTATAGGCCCGGCTCCTATTTGAGGTCCGGTCCCTATAAGAGGAAATAAGGTATACTATTTTAAAACTGCATGAGATCTTTGAAGATCTTTGGCAGCTCGGGATGTGACTGTTGCAAAGTCAAAGGGATGTGCTAATCAATATCCAAACTAACACAGTTCGGTAGACAACATAAACAAATTGAATCAAACCAAGCGGAACGCAACAAAGTGAACGCACTAGAAACAGAATAACTGATTTGGAAGATAAAAGGTCAGCACGTTTGGAAGCTGTTTCAAAAGAAAAGAATTAGGCATCATCACTAGACTTTAAACTTTTAAATGAAAATCCACCCCTTGGTGATTGTCTTCTATGGAACCATTGCACGTTATATCAATATTGCTAATAGATTCCACATCTGGTTTAACTATTACAGGGAACCCCGTGCAACTCCTTCACCAAATCAGATGAAAGAGAGTGGTTTCAACATACAAGTTACTTATTAGCAACCTTAGGCAAATATGTAGCTGCATCATCTGTAAAATAGACAGACAGGCAGGCAGGCAGGCAGGCAGGCAGACAGACATACATACAGATTTATTCTGTAAAAAGGCACTTGGCCCAAAATACATAAAATTTGCAGTTGTTATTATTATCCTGCATGCATTATTATTAAATATTGATATTAATTTTCTGGATGCGATTTAAGAATAAGTACTTAATTAACTGGGGAATTGGTTAAGCCTTAACATATTGGCTATCATGGTACCTACTTCTGAGAGATAATCTTATTTAATTAAACTCGCCTTTCCAGAAAATGATTATTCCCACTAATATACGGCCGAATATGATAAAGATTTTCTATCCACATGTGTTCTACACTGTCCGCCAAAAGAAACGCCTACCAGATATCTTTTCAGATTTCGTAAAACCTTTAATGAACAGCTTAGCAATTTTATAGCATTACGAGTTGCACCATTTCTGCAAAATAAATTTAGATTTCAGAAGTTGTCATGTCACAAAAGATCTAGAATGGTGATTGTTGAAATGAGCCAACAGAAATTGTTCAGTGCTTAATCAGAAAACAAACATTTCAAACTGATTTTCTTACAACGAAGAGGAAGTATATACAGACACGCAATCGCATTAAAGTGGTGATGATATACAGGCACGCATTCGCATTAAAGTGGTGATGATACTACATATGTATTTGGTTACGGTGCACAAGAGAGTCAACCGGAAAGAGTGGTTTTCATTGGGCGTGATTTTCATGAATGATATTGAAACACATTTTTCAACGATTCCAATGGACTTTCATATTAATTATTGTTTCAGCTTAACGTGGAGACCACCATTTATTATATTTCAGAAATTAGTTCATCTTTCATTTTAAGGAAAATCAAGAAGGCGTTTCTTTTGTATTAGGTTATGCACGTATGATAGATGGACTGATGATGTTGAATCAATAAATATTATGACCAGTACGTGGGTCCATTGCTGTCAGTGTTTGAGCATACTCTGAGCATGTTCTTACTTCTGCGTACAGTCATTGGATTTGCGTTAATTTTTTGTTGTGAGGAAATAACTTGATTGGAGATTCCAATTCACACGGTGTTGCTATACTGCAATATGAGAATGATGTTTTTATAATTATATTTATGGAATTCTATAGAATATAGGTGTGTCATAGGCATTACAGCATATTCGAAAATTACAAGTATCCGGTTGTTGTAACATGTAATGAAACCCCAACAAATTTAATACATGAACATATGTGTTTTGTATTCACTATTTTTATTTTATTAATAAGAAATGCAAACACATAATTATTATATAAACTATTTTAGATGGAGTTGTAGAATGAGATATTGTCAGTCGAATTTGTAGTCTTGATGGTGCATTGCCATTGTGTAAGTGGTTCATTATGGCTCATTATAAACTAAAGTACAAAAGAAAGTACACACTTCAGTTGGTTTTATCATATGTGTGATTTTCAATTACAAATAACTTAAGTTTTCGACGTCTTACTCTAAAACTTATAAGTGCAGGTACATGTTTTTTGTCATCAGCCAAAGAATAATTCTTCTATTTTTTGAGCTCTTGGGGAAAAAATGATATTTTGAGTTTATAAATTTTTAAAACATTATTTTGGTTAAAACATAACTATTCATCGAATATAAAGCATCTTCTTTGACTTAATCAGTAAATGCGCCTCGTTCTGCACACATTTACACCATTTTAAACATGGTAGGAGTCATATTGGTGTAAATTTCATCATGCATCATACATACCGTATTCATCCTAATAAACACAATCAGCTTGAGAAAGTATGTTATGAGTATTTACCCTGAATCACCCAAAAGCAAGCCATCAAATGCACATGTTTCCAGTTTGTTCCCAAGACCACTGTTGTTCAGTATTAGAGAGTCATGCGTGCTTCCAGGCCATCTTACTACCACATTAGTAAATCTAGATAAGAGCAAGTAAAAATTAAAATATAAAAATACAAGGACATATTTTAAGGGTGTTTCTTTCAAAATATTTCAATTGATATCCAATTAAACGGTTAACGAATAATTATGGTCTTTTAAATTTAAAGAAATATTTTAAAAGCTAAATAAATTGTAGTAGAAAGTCTATACGTACTTGAAACAGGTGGGAAAAAACATTTACAATGTTTAAAATTGATCTATTGTTCTACGTCGACTAGAAAATACTATTGTTGATAAGGGTCAAAGACGTTACTAAGGTAAAGATTAGACCGACGTTAGATCTCTGATCACCTGTCAAGTATTCTTTTAAGGGAAGTCGTAATCAAATAATATCTAATTAACTAACTCAATGGTTATGATATGAAGATATGGGCTCACCTGAGCCGGGAATCATACACCCCTTGCACATTAATGGCGTGGTACCCCACGAAGGCCATTTCCTCGTTGATAGGGGGTCGTTTAATGGCGATCAACGTGCCATCCACTGCACCAATCACTTTGGGTAGACTAGAAATAGTACAAAACCCAATTTTGGTTTGTTCTTGTTCTACCTTTCTCCGTTGGAAAGTAATGTTGTTCAAACGGCTATTAATAGCATTCACGGTCTCGTGAAAGGCCCTACTTACACTGGCCTCTGATACGCCATGGAGATCTCCGATCTCGGAGAGGAAACCCACTTTCCCCAGGTACCGGAGAGTGAGGAGCACCTGCGTCTCCGGGGAGAGGGGGTGGAAACGCTGGGTTGGTTTCTCGAGAAGCGGTTTTACAAGATCAACCAGTGTTATTATTGCTTGCCTTGGCATCCTGTAACGTGCAAAGAGCTCGGAATCGGCAAGAGAGTCTAGTTGCGTAGTCCGGTCACGAAAAACTCTCTGTTTCTTTAAGCTACGTTCTGCTTCTATACAGAGAATAAACGCGGTTGCCATCTTTATTTCTTATAAATATCAATCTTAAGTCTACTAAAGGTTAGTGTTTTAACCTTACGTAAGGTTAACCTAAGCTAAGGCTGTTTTGTGAAAGGAAGATTTCAACCTCAGTAAAGGTCTCAGTTTGAAATCTTAGAGATAAGGTTAACCTTAGAGATAAGGTTGTTTTGTGAAAGGAGGCCATATCTGGCATCAAAGCAAATGTGTTAATGCATTAAGCGTAATTAGTGAGTGTTGAATTCATGACATGTACTCTGACCAATAGCTCAAGGTATTGTATCTATCGGGAATATAAAAGCATTTTAGCTCCTGGAAAATATTTAACTTGTATAATTGAAGAACGATTAAGAAACATACTTGTTAAATTCAGATGTCGTTTACTAAGACTGAAATACAACGAAGGGAAATGATTGGCAATACAGTGTACATTTTCACTTTTAAACAATTCTTGAAAGACTTTAAAAGCATAATAAATAATTAGTATTACCGTTACTCTACTTTGACACACCTTTCAAACATCGTACCTGAAGTCACATGGATTTTGTCATGCATTTCAAGGTCCGGGGCATACTTTTACATGTCATACAATTGCGGAAAAATACATGTAGATATTCTTCATTATGAATCGGGGACAGTATGAAATTTCCTGGGTAACCATAAGTGTCTCTTCACAAGAGTGAAAACTTTATCCAAATCATTGCATTAAGTGTCGGTATTTGACGAAGTATGTTTTGCTTAGGTATCATTTAATGTAGCTCTAGGAAAGATTAATTTGATTAGTATCAGTTATTTTGATTTGCACAAGTAGAGTACGCTTTAGAATCGGCAGTCATAAGGTAGATTCAACACGCGGTGAAGCACGAAACAGAGGAGGTTCAATCCAGAATAGATCACGTTTGATTTTTCTGGAAAACCAATCAGAATCGAGTATCCAGCAATGTCATGGTAGAAGTTCTAGTTTGCGTGGTATTGTGTCTGTCTGATAAAGTATTAGACGTCGTGCTATATTTTTCCATTGTTGAGTAACGACATTACAGAGACACCCTACAGACGCAGTAGTTACAATTACATAATGCCAAGACTGAATACACATCAGCGTATCAACGCCATGGCAGTTTCCAAGATGGAAGAACTCAGCCAGGTACTTTTGCGTATCCCAACAGACACTCTCTACATAGTTGACCCAGTACAACCATAACAACTTTGAAATCGTAAGTTGAAATATTGAGGGCCGGACTGAAATTTTATTCACCAGTGTGAAAATTTACTCTATTGTGTACCTGCATTTAGCGACATGATTAATGTTTTCAGCATTGTATGCTTTGATCCTCAAACCAGGTTTAGGTGATGCTTTCCGTATCTTTTCTCCAAACAATGTATATATATATATTCAAATTTCAGTAAGTGTTAAGTTTCTTTATTTGAACAGTATATATACAAATAAAACTTAATTAAGTGACACCTGATACACGTTGTAGTACTTTTGTACCGTTTAACTAAATTTGATGTTTTAAATGGTTGACAGATATAAAATCTACTTTCCGTTAAGGAAAGGGGTTAAACACACCAGGAATTGCACGAAAAGCACTTTTGGTGGCGGATGATACACTTCCTTGTATTCCAAGTGCTACCCTCATCTGATTGGCGCCGTCTATGCTTGTCATCAAGCAACATTATTGACAGTGTGGTGTAAATGTAAGTGTAAGTGTAAGTCACACGGCTTTGTAATGCTGAAACAAAACAGTTCCTATGTCCAATACTTTGTATAAAATATACCCTATACTAATAAATAAAGAAAGGGATCCAACGCGAGTTTTACCCCCTGCCCAAACAAGTCCACATTAAAAAAAAATTACCACACATTTTACAAACTACATATTACAGGATTAAAGCAAAATGCTAAAACAAACATCAAGAAAATCGGTGCATTATTTTCCAAGTTATGACACTTGAAACACGATTTTTTACTCGTCAAACTTGAGTGGGCAAAAATGGTCAGACAGGCATCGGCCACACTGTCAGTTTTAACATTAAATAACTGATTAATAATGGATAGTGGTCACCACTTAACTTAATCCTTTAAAATCATCACGTTTAAGGGTGAGTGGAATTTGCATTGTGGAATGTATGGAGGTGAAGATTGAAAACTTAGTTGCTCCATTCATCTGGACATCGATTTGATAAATATTGGATTATCAGCTTATTATTATTATTTATTATATATCATTATTTACTTCATGCCGAAGTTCAGATGTTCTAAATATATTGCACACACTTCTTCTCTCCAAGGTATGAAAGTGTACGAGATCTTGATTTATATAGATGCACATCCATGTAATTGAAACAAAAACATGCATTGATATACATATGCCTATACTGCCGCTGATTACCTAATCTTAAATATTAGATTGAACATGTAATAATATATTTCAAGTTCCATGTCTAGATTACTCTCTTAATTCAACACATAGGCATCCAATCGTCAGAGGTTAGTGTGTATCGGATCAAATCCACTGGATAGTATTCTATGTTATATATAAGTGCCCACTAGGATGGTGAAATGACCTATTGACATATGAGAACTATACATTCAGCTATTAAAACGGTTGTTGGCTAATATTTTGAAATGGCATGTTTAGATCCTAATTCATATTGTAATACACACGAAATGCATATGATTAATTAGAAAATTTAAATGCCTCCCCCTCCACCACAAGTTTATCATATTCAGTTATTGTGAAAACGGTCGGGTTTACCTTTATTGATCATATATCATTATTTATTTATTTAAGTTAAGATTTTCTTAAAACACACCTCTTCTCTCCAAGTCATTAGAAGAACGAAATCTTGATTTATATAGATGTACATCTATATGCAATTGAAACACAGAAACTATTTGATATACATATGCCTACACAGCTAGTCACAAACCCCCTTATCCTGTTTCCTATGTCTAGTTTACCCAGTTAATACATCGCATTAACATCCAATTTTTAAGGTGAAAATGTGTATCGTATCAAACCCACTGTATGAACATTTACAAGTAACTATGAAAATGGTTATGTGTTGAATGATTGAAAAGCGCATCATTTAATCCCTAAAGAAATGGATAACAACTGTTGATGCTTGTTTTGCACATATTCACTTGTTGAGACGACCTTCTTCAACTTGATTGAGGTGCTGTCGCACTTTATTTATTGTGTACATATATTTATCATATCAATTTGGGTTTTACATTCGTTATATGCTTCTTGTTTTGCACCGAGGAACTGATGAGTTTAACACTTTTTAGAAGCATAATGTAGTTTAATTACTGTACAAAAAGGTTGTTTTTATAAATCATATCAGCTTCGGAGATTGTGTCAATGTCACACATAGTCACAAGTTATTGTTGTTTTAAAATATTTAAACTTATATGAACGCTGCTCTACTAAATGATCTAGTACACTGGTGGATATACAGACATACGCCAACACACCAAATGCAATACACAAAAGGGAGGTTTACATTCATTTTAAAATGCAGACATGATAGATTTTTTTTATATTTACGCCCTATTATGGTAAACCAACACGTTGACATCACGCTATATATCTACATCTGATTCTCATGATTCTAAGTCTGGAATAAAATGCTTATTGTTTGATTACTACATGGTGTTACGATACATCACGTTTAGTTACTTAAATATGTATTTTAAAACTACGTGTGATGAATTATATTACACCACTTTCTTTAGAAACTAAGTCAATAATAATGCTATTTGTTCCTCAGTTAAATGCATCTAACAGGTCACATGTTGTAATATGTATTCTTTATTATAAACATACATAATGTATTCATATATCCACTTTTAATAAGATTGCGAAATTAATCAAATGTATTCTTTATCATCATAGTGTTAGTAAAGGTTCCAAAATAAAATAAATGTATGTACATGTATATAAAGATAACAATTCAAAATGACCCCTGATAATGTGTTATATATAGAGGCCCTGAAGAAACAGAAAAGTATATTGACTCCAGCCCGAGTCCGACCAAAATCCGTACTTTACTACTAGCTATAATGTTATTCGTCCCCTAATTCCGTCATTACGAACTATAAGGGGACGTATAACACTACAGCTAGTTTTAACTATAGATTGTCATTGTCTGAAAAACAGTGTCCATATCAGGTTTACAGGTTTGATTCCATGTTTCGACAAAAACATTTGTGAACAGCATTGCTAGTTTATGAAGCATCTTCACTTAGAATTGCGAAATAAAAAATGTCAAAAGACAATACTTTAAGTGTTCATGGACATACATGTGTACATAATGAACACCAGTTATTCGTTATGAACACATTGTATGATCAATGTAAATATGTATGAAATTTGAAAACTTGAATAAAACAATGGAACCATTGTGTAAATATAGAAACCTTTGTGAACAAAGAATCGAATAAGGTTCCAGTTCAGTGGTTCCAGCAATGTCAGCATGACACATGCAATATGCAAAATTATGTATATGCACTACCAGTTGATGATCGCTTTTCAAAATGTGTAAATTTCATTGTAAGCAACATGCAAATAGAAATCCCATGGTGTCTTATAACGAATATCTACAAAGTGAATTATTGTCGAAAACTCTTTGAATAAAGAATGACACTTCAACATTGGTTAGCATTCTCTGAGGTAATATTTTATTCATCGATAAGGATAAAGAGGGCTGCTCATTTTGTCGCCGGTTTTCTTCGCCGATTTGAGTGACCCGGTCATGTCACCAGCACGTATGCAAATGAAGCGGTGCGCTCCTTACTCAAATTTGACAGGTGACATTGTCATTTTCTAACTTGTGTATAGCAGTATATGTCACAAATAACTCTCAAAATTAATTAGTTTCAAGTAACTAAATGTTTTCAACTAGTAAGATTTGTCCAAGTTTGACGCCTTCTTCCATGCGGCTGTGTTTACCGAATGTCGTTGCCATGGCATGACGTCATAGTGATCAACTGTTTTGACGTCACAATGCCAGCGTCATTGTCACAATGGGTTAGGGCAAGTTAAATATTTTTGTTCCTAGGTATTTTACTGTGTTGATGTCGTAGATGAATGTGTATCGCCATCTAAAAGGATACGTGAATATTGTGAAGTGAACATAGTTGAGTGACACTGTTTGAGCTTATGTGTAAATTGTTGCTTATGTACGTATTACGCCGAGTATTAACATTTGTTTTGACCTGACCACGCCTCTTACAAAAATGGAACAGTCGCAATGTCCTTTCCACTCCGAGATAGGTACGCAAAAAGAGAGTTCGTTTCAAAACTCCAGATAACTAACGGTCATGTTACAATATCGATAAATAGTTGCGTTTGTAAAATTTCTGGGATTTCCGGCAAAATTCAGAGTTTAAAACCTCCGGCTAACGCCGTCAGTTTTAAACGAAATTTGCGGGTGTTGAATAGCAATGAATCCCGGAAATTGTACAAACGCAACTATTTATCTTATAATTACATCAGTTAATGACATTACAAAGCTTTGGCATCAATGAGAACACTGCTGACAATGCTATGACGTCACAATGGTGATGACGTAATAATGCTATAATGACATAATGCTAATGACGCCATAATGCTATGACCTCACTGAGATCACTGCTGAAGAAGCAAAATGGCAGTTTTGTGTTTCAGCTATGTCATTCTTCGGCTAATAATTGTTGAAGAAGTATTTTGAATGATAAATAAAATCTCACCCTCGTGTCTTCTGATATCAAATATATCAACACTAGCCTCGGATATTTGTAACTTTAATCAACTCGTGTTGATATTAGTGATATCAGAAGACACTTGGATGAGATTCTCTAGATATACATTATGATGTCCCAGCGAACTACACTCAGAGGCAAAAGAAAGTAGAGTACAACAACGCAAGTTATTTAAATCGATGAGTGACGAACAAGACATAGTTACGCTATGTCTCTGAAAGCAAACTAACTTAATCTGTAATTTTGTAAACATTATCTGTTCATAATTCTGAAAAACAAGGCTATTAAAAAATCGTCATTATAGAATATCCTTCACCAGGCGAGATAGAATAGGGAAATTTGACTTTCTGGCTTGTTTTATGTAATGGATCAAAACCGTGTCAGAGGCTTTGTTTGTGGAGTATGCCCGCGGAGGAGGGAAAGGGGAAGGGCCGATAGGCGCCAGTTTAGTAAGCGGGTGGTGCAGTGTTCGAAACCAGGCATTCAAAGCTTATGTTTGTGATTTGTGTTTTGTCAAAAATGGGATATTTTGTGATGCTATTTATTCGAAGAAGGACTTTGAATCAAAGTATTTCAAAATGTGTATAATTCCCAATCAAAATAAATTTCCGATAGATTCGAGAGTAAGCCCCGGGCATTCCTAGAGAAAGCCCTGCGCATTCTTCAAGAAAGCCCTGGGCATTCTTGGAGAACGCCCGGCAAACTGACAATAGAGGTTTACCCGGTAATAGTTGAACCTAATAAAACAATAGAGTGACGTCACTAGAGGTTTATAAGATATCCTATAGCATCCTATAGCAACGATGCGTCATTGATTTAAAGTCCACGTAGGTACCGACAACATATTGTACTGACATGATTTCCATATGATTTCGATATTTCAAAAACTTGTATCTGTAATACGAAACATTATTTCCTTTTGAAATAGCTATTTAAGCACCCCATTGTTTGAACAGATATACAATATTAAGTGTCATACTCTCATGAATGAAATTGTTTATATCTCTTAACGAGATATATCTTCATCACAAACATTACAAATCGACCTTATCAGGCAGAGATAGTTTGTGTTTGACTCTGTTGAATAGGTATACTTTATTTTGCCCGTGAGTGTATGTTTCAAATGGCACATGCCACTTCCAGCGAGATCCCTAATGAAAGACTGCCAGCTAAACGTGTTACTGCCTACTTACTGGTTGTCATCTATAACGTTTTTAAAATGCACGGAGTTCCATAAAACATGTACACAGCCCTGCCCATTGAGACGTGGCAATGTTTATAAACCCAAGAGATATCTCTTAGTCTTAAATTCAAACGATTTAGCTTAGGATATGTTATTTAGTTTCTCAATGGACAAACGTCAAACGACAAACGTCTCAAGAGGTTAGTGGAAATTGCTCTTTTTTATCCCACCGGTGATATAGTCATCACCCTGTCCGTCTTTCCGGCCGTCCGTCTGTCCGGCCGTCAGTAATCATTTCGTTTCCGGAGCAGAACTCGAAAACCGTTCATGATATCTTTCTGAAACGTTCCATGTGTATTACCCACCAACTGAAGTGGTGCCTTTTGATATTTTCAGATTTCTGAAAATTTTATTTTTGGTCGTTTCCATAGAAACATGTTGATGTTGGACTTTGTTCAGAGACAGGTTCGTTTCCGGTGCACAGCTCCAAAACCGTTCATCATATCTTCCTGAAACTTTGCATGTGTATTACCCACTAACTGAAGTGGTGCCTTTTGATATTTTCAGATTCCAGACAATTTTATTTTTTTTCGTTTCCATAAAAAACTTGTTGAATTTGGACTTTGTTCAGAGACAGGTTCGTTTCCGAAGCACAGCACCAATACCGTTCATCATATATTCCTGAATATCTTCCTTAATTTATTCTGTTTCCATAGAAACATGGGAGGGGTGTTGGTTGTTGTTGATTTTGACTGCTTCTGGACCAGAAGTCTAAAACCCTTAACATACCTGAAACTCAGCATCTGTAATACCCACTAACTGAAGTACGGAAGTAGGTACACAAGTATCTGTCAAAGGTGTGTTTTACAAATTTTGTTGAACCGGTGGGATATGTCATCTTCTGATGACTCTTGTTTATCTTTCATTTATATATTATCCTCAACATCATAAGACCAGACACACATTATAACTTGGTTTACGGACTTATCTTGGCAAACTGTCTAAAGGCAAAACAAATAAAATAAATACCAAAAAAATATAATTTAAAAACAAATGGTCCTAGTGTAGATGAAAATTATTAAGGGAAGCAAAAAGGGACATAATTCTTTTAGACAATAATAATTGTTCACTTATATTTTAGTTTCGTGGTAAATTCTGTCTACATTTGTAATTGGGAGGGACAATTTAGTAATATTTTGTATTCGAGATGGATTCTGGGTAGCATTTATTTTACAAATTGGTTAGGAGAATTTGTAAACCAACTAAATAATTTGTTTTCGCCTAAAGCAACATTTCACCTTTGAAATATACATGTGTGATTTATGAGTTAGCTTAACCAATGAATGAAATATCGACTTTCAAAGTGCTTACTTCATCGACGATGTGATAAATAATACATGTTAGACGTTGACACCACTTTAGGTAATGATTTAAAAACATCATACCTGAAGATTGAATTGGTTGTGCATTCAAAGTGGGATGTATAGAGAAGAAGATTGGAATCTTCTTACTTTCACCAGGATATTACTTTGCTTATTAATGGACACTTAGCTTTACAGTCAATTTACTTTATCAGACGTTTCAGAACATCATGTCGGATGGTGGAATGGATTTGGACTTGCATTCCAAAGTGAGGCGTCGTTGATATCAAGGAATAGAAACCATGGAAGAATAACTTCAGCAGCTGCTGTAGACATTTCATACTATTCCAGAACACTGACATACATATTTTTACTCATTATGTTTCGGGGACAAGATGTCATTTACTGGATAATAGCTATTTCTCTTTCTATAAGAGTGGCAACCGCACCCCAGTGTAGGAATAATCTTATGTTAAATCTACCTGGATTTGATGACAAAGCAGTTTCGGATTATCAAATTTCTTCAACAACCCTTGATGACATTTCGATGTGTTTCCGAAAATGTGATTTGGAAGCAGGATGCGTGTCTTTCCAATACAACAAAGGAAGCAAGAGTTGTTCCCTGTTTGCTGTTGGCTTCTATCTACCTTCTGGAAGCTTAAACCCAGTTTCTGATGAATCAGGGACTAAACTGTATCTTATGAACGAAAGTAAGTATGAATCGATATCTACATGTACCTGATAAGAAGTACTATAGAATGATGATTATCTGCGGTATCATGGAAGGGGTGGAGTGAACTATAGATGGTGAGATCAAATGTTCAAATTTCCGCACGTTCACTTTGAAAACAGGTTTTATCATCATTAATTTATCATAACAGTCTTCTGATTAAGCAAAGTATCGTAATTAGCTCTCAGTTGCCATGGTTATTGACTGATTGATGGAGTCAAAGTCAAAGTCAAAGTCAAAGTCTTTATTCGGTATTGGAGGCCTCGTGGCCAAGAGTACAATTTTGTTGAATGCATTTTGTATGTGGAGTGCAACAACCATAACAATTACATGGGTATATAATTTGACAGTAAATGCTAAATACAATAACGACAAATAATTAATAGACAAGCGCTACAAAAATGTCCATGAGTTACACCGTAAAGAACGGATTGGTTCGATATGCTTGTAAATACTTAATTGGTGAATAACCAATGACTTTTAGGCTTTTTGAAGTTGTAAGTTAATACAAATTGATGAAACGAAGGAGGCCATTTAGCTTTATTGAAATTGAAAACAAACAATAATTACAGATGATCTGAAGAGAGGCCAAGAGTTATTCACCAATCAAGTATTTACTCCCGTCATGTTTGTATTGCAAATCCTCATTATATACCATTCTTATGGTTTAATCTCCATGGGTGAGTTTCCTCACAATTGTTTACCCGCTGTAAACCCATCATTTATTTTAATTTCAGGACTTGGAGCCTTCGGGATGGAGTGTTCCTCAACTTCTGACTGTCAGTATTCAGGAGCAGAGTGCCATGATAACACCTGTAGATGTCCAGTTGGTTACAGCTATGATCCTCGTACTAGGTCCTGTGTTCAACGTGAGTACTATGTTACGAATGGGGTAAAACATGACCACATACAAAATTGAAAAGAAAGCCCTCCTCCCGTATGAAAAGATTACGAAACCTTAAAGAAGAAAACATTGCCAGACATACAGATTTTAGTTAAATGGCTTCTAGAATCCAATATAGCAACACAAGATGAAACATGTTTTAAATGTGCGAGGCTTGATATCCCTTGAAAACAGAAGAACATTTACTTGATGATAGCAAAACATTATCATATTATAATAATGCATTGTATACTAAAGCTATATGTCCAAAGCAGTATTGCTTGATTTCAAACAAGTGCCCCCTTTTGATAACTTTGAAAAATAAAGATAGAGTATCGCGCTCTTGCCTTCTCATATCAAATATCACACTCGTTGATAAAAGCCAACACATGTGTATCTTAATCAACTTTCGTTGATATAGTTGAAAGCATGAGACTCTTAGATAATATTTTCTAGCAACCGCTTTCAGTGATTTTGAAATCAGTTTGAATTTGTAGTCAACCATGTGAACTTTCTAGATCTTTAATTATCCACAATACATGAAGTAAGGTTGTTACATTTTGTTTTATAATTGGACGCCTTGTTGAATAAGTGGTTTACCCTGATTTCCAGATTGCAGCCGATATGGAGACACCTTTTCCTATTTTGTGGGATATGGACTTGTTCGCTGCAATATTATTCAGGTCAACGTACAGAGTCCTCAAGCATGCGTGGAAGGTTGCAGAAACACAGTCTCGTTCACATGTATCAACGCTGAGTTTGAGCACGAAACCGGAGAGTGTTATTATTGCGATTCTGCCTGGTTCAGCCTTCCAAGCGAGAGTCGAGACATTGCCCCTGGGTGGGTGTTCTACCACCGTAACTGTGCATTGTAATAGGTCACATAATAACACAATTGTGCCTGCACCAGTCTCCACCATTGGTTATGTAAACCTTGATACATATCTTTAACTTTTCTGTGCTACCGTAGTAGCGCTGCACCTGAACTTATGCATATCTGCTGATATAATGCTGAGACAGAGCCACCACATATACTGGAAGTTGTATGTGATCATCCTGAGAGTCTTTAAGAAATGAAGTCGAAGTATGTAAACTATGTGGCAAACGAAACTACACCACACTCTCAACAGTGTCAAAAACTCAATACTGCTTAGAATATGTTGAAATACAGATATTCAGTTACTAAATATGTTATTAGCATATTGTTCCTTCTTCGATTTCAATTCATGTTCATACCGTTTCTGTAGGACGTTATATAAGAAGCAATCAATTCTTATTTCACTGTCCTGTCTCGCACAGTTCGAGTTTTCAAAATGGTGACGTTGTTTGAACATGAATATATAATTTATTCCAAAACTGAGATTAGTCGTCTTTTGAACATATGATGTTCCCTTGTTTCATGTTTAATTTATTAATGAATTAAACTGTCTTGCTTATCTGTAAGTGTACTTTCTTTTGTCGCGGAGTGTACGATCTCCAAATACTGAGAATATGTTGAACATTTATTTCACTTTGCATTCCATTTGACATTTTGCTTTGAACTCAATGCAACACGGCACCTAGTCATATCAGCATGCTAAGAATAAGTGTGGATGACATATCGTGGCGACAGTAATATCATCACAGTTTTCATTTTAAAATCTTTGACGACAGTCATATCACCAAGGTTTGCATTTTAAAATCTTTGACGACAGTCAAATCACCAAGGTTTGTATTGTAAAATATGTGACGACAGTCATATGTCTACAGTTTTTGTTTTAAAATCTTTGACGACAGTCATATGACCACAGTTTTCATTTTAACATCTGTGACGACAGTTATATCACAACAGTTTATCATAAAATTCGAAATTGGGACAGACAGACAGATAGTTTATTTAAGTCTCACCACACATATACATTTAAATTGCATAACAATATCCTTACAAAATATATATTTGCAATTCCGTAAGAGTTACGAGAGACTTGTATATACATATAAAAGTATGTGTATATACCTTACTTATACATACAGATGACGGGCAGTGAATTAAAAGGAAATATCATGTATACATAAAAGTACAAAGTACAAGAGGTAAAAGGCGTGAAAACAAGGATTAACTAAATTTAAAGGATAATAAAAAGTAGATAACACATTCTTAAAAGTTGATTAAGTATACAGAAGATGACGGCGTCGCTTGAGTATATTAAAACAGGTCTTGGCAGTTTGAAACATTAAGTGGCTATGACTCAATATCGCTGAGAACTTGGCACTCTCTGGTCACGAATGGAACTTATTAAAGAGGAAGATGGCTTCCTGTAACAACTCATTTCTCAGGTCGTCATTCACTGGGCACTGTAGCAGGACGTGCAGTTCGTCTTCTATATAGGGGTTGCGGCACATAGGATACAGGCGTTTGTCAATAAAAGTTTTTTTCATATCTGCCAGTTTCAATTCTCATTGTATAATACAGTTGGGATGTACAATATTGGCACATTCTGTTACAGTCGTCAATGCCATACTAACGTCTTGTTTCAATGGGGAGCCTGTGGTTTGTCGTTCTAAGTTTATTTCACAAGCGTCTGTAGTAGTAAGATGATGATAGCAATTAAGATTTTAATAATAATGATGGCTTAAAAAGTGTGTGGTAACAAATAAATACCAACTGCTTTGCTAGAACCTGATTCGCTGAATACTTACACAGATGTTTAGTTCATACCTGCATAAACTTAATTTTGTGACGTCACATCATATTTAGCCACGCCCCCATGACTTGAGATTCATTGTCATTTGCGTTGCGGATTTTCATTGACTGATTAACGATTGCAAGTTATATGCGGGGCTTGTAATCCAATTAATCATATGACGATCAATGAAACACCAGTTATCAGTGAAATAAACTGTCTATCAAGCTACAGTGAAATTAACTTATATTTTCACTGCGATCAGTGGCTGATATAGTTTGATGTCATAAAACAATGGTCTGACGCAGTGAATTTGCTTATGACGTCACAGTGTAAATGTGGTGACTGGCTGTTCCTAGCGGCCACTTGGCGTGAAAACTACCCTTTTCGGACGTAATTACAAGGATAACATCGTATAATAAATGAAATATCCGTCCATTCATAACAAATACCATATTTATCTCATCTCGTGATCATCTCAGCTGCACCACTCTGAAATTATAAACTTTCTACCTCACTCGATGAGATAAACATGGTATTAGTTAAGAAAAGACAGATATCCTCTTTGACATTTTGATTGCCATCTCGTGTGTATGAGCTTTGAATTCATACGCCTAAATAGTGCAGGTCGAATTGTTGCAAATCTATATGTTTACAGGACATAGGGGTCGCCAACTAACTACTAAAAAATACAACAACAACGAAGAAAAGGGCGATGCAAAGTTTATTTTGCGCACTTAGGAAGGGGACGAATCCCTCAACGTGTACGGGGACCCCCAACACGTCTTCTCACTCACGTGAACGTTGAGGAACACCTGACGGGGCCTGATCTGAAGCGTTCCCCTTCAGGTGAATTCCTATGCCGAGGTTAGGAGCCCCAACAACCGTTGCCACATGCGAACCAGCAGAGGCTCGAGGAGGGCTCTGTTAAATAGGTCCGCCCCTCTACCCATCCGTTTCCGCGTCACTAGGGCCTTTTACTGGAAGGTGTCCAGGTGTCTGCCTAGAAAGGTGAGCGACGCTACTGGTTGCATGTCTGACTTGTCCAGATTGATCAGCCAACCCAGGCGTCCAGTTGGGTTTCGAGAATAGACGGGGAGTGATGATGTCCGAACCTGTGGTCCAGATACAAGAACTGGACTATGGGCTGAGTCACACAAGTGAACAGCCAGGAGTCGATGATATGAACAGAAGGACGTTCCACTGGAAGTGGCGTCCTGACAGGATGAAACGGAGGTACCTGCCTGAATACGGAACCCCCGCTCCAGCACCTTGCATACGAACTCGTCCAGGCCCAACAGATCCGGAAGGTGCCACATGCCAAGACTTCCTAGGGGTGTTTCCATAGAGGTGCCCCTTCCCTCGCTGCCGACTGATGGTCCATTTCGTGCTAGAAGTCACAAGACTTGTTAGGCCGACCCCCTAGCAAAAGGACACGTCACCGGTTCTAGTGCCAGGAGGAGAGAGATGAGGTGCGCTCTTCCTCTTCTTCGAAGTGGATGAAGGGGTCCGAGACCGCTCCGACAACAGACGGTTCGTCAGCTCTGCAATCTTCCAATCTGTCCGTCAAACAGTGTAGAAGAGGGGGGAGGTAGAGCCCTAAGGCGACTCCGAGGTCCTCATCTAAGACCAGAGGCGTCAAGGTAACCGGAGTTTCGGCAACTGGCAGCACACCGCCCTGGCGATCCGCTAGTATTAGCAATGGCAGTCATCTGTTCTACCAAGTCTGGCGACGGTTCGTCCACCGTGACGTCCACATACAGTGCAATGAACAGAGGGTTGGGTCGATGAAGTCGGACACACCCTCTCGCTGAACTGTCGGACCGGTAGACGATGCTAGCAAACCGTCCGCTCGACTTCTGGGCGTCGGAGGCACCACAGCGACCGAGAGGGCGAGCCCCTACCCGACGTACGACACGTAGATCTAAGCCTGGCGTCAATGAGGGCGGATACCATGTCCTTGACGGAGCCCTGAATGTGGGCTGTCAGGCCCTTTTGCGTCAAACGCGGACGAAGAAGAGAGTGTATGCTTCTTCTTCTGTTCGCGGACCCGAGTTGGTTCTCTATCCTCCTACATGTTAGGCGGGTCCTGACCGGACTCCGTGGCCTCTCCATCAATGACCAAGTCCGACAGTGAGCGGACTGGTGAAGAGCCTTAAGAGCCAGACGCGGTCCGTCCGCCCTTCCGCGATTTACGAGACTCTAGCTCTGACCTCCTTAGGACTGCACAGTACGCTTTGTGCTGCACACAACGCGCACACAATCAGACGACGCCAAACCAAAGCACTAGTACAGGTGAAGTCTGGCCCGGAGGGGTACCCTAATCAGACACGAGATGGCGTCGTTACGACTCGCTCCATCCTCTCCGGGGTCAGAGGGGAATCCTAATCAAGTACGTGACAGCGTCGTCTCAAGAAGGCGTCGTTTCAAAACGCCCCATCTGCCCTACTTATACGTCAGATGACGAAGGCCAAACACCTCCAAGCGTTGTCCTGAATCGCCATCGGAGGAAGGCGAACAAGTGGACAGATGACGGAGCGTCTGAAGCAAACGAATGGCAGTCAGACAACCTTCCTCCAAACGACGCTACTACCGAGTAGCGACAGTCCTCCGATACACTGTGACAGCAGCTCACACAGCATGCACACGCATGTACGTGCCGCGCGTGTTGTAATGAACACCTCAGCAGTCAACAAAAGCAAGAGTGCTGACCTAGATAACCCACTACAGTGGAGATTACACACTGCAAAAGGAAACCAAAAACCTCTCTCCAAGCCCAAACTGGGGTAGAAGAGCTCCAATTATAACATCAAACACTCGAAAAGAGAATAAAGAGATCTCGGTCGAGGGTATTTAATCAAATATTAACAAAGTTAACCCACTTTGAGAGCACAACAGACATCCTGGCTTGCTCGCGAAAAAGAAAGGAGTAAGCCACCAAGCGAGAACCAGGGTTTGGGGAGGTAACTCTCTTGGTTTGACTGTGTTATATCTGGTCGAGTGATTAATTGAGAGGCACACAATTGGCTACGGTGAGTTATCAACGGTGAGTATAAATAATGATGTTTACCTAAAAACGTACTGATTACATCAATTTCCAAAGCGATTTAAAATACCACTTTACAACATTTTCTGATTTATGTATTTCTGATTAATATCTGAGTAAATAATGCATAGTATAATAGTCTTTACTTAAAACAGTCTCATATTATAAAGATATTATAAATATTTCATTTGGTTGTTTCATACAGATTCTTGTGAAAAACTGGCAGCACAGACAGTTAAGGCATGTACTCAATCAATCTTTATTCACACTGAAAAGGTCTCAGGCCTATAGTACACATGTATATAACATGGTAATATACATGCATGCATATATTTACATTTTTAAGATGTTGTAGTATTTGATCTATAATACATTGCATTGTGAATCGCCTTCAGACTGACCCGCCTTGGACCACGAGTTTTACACCAACTGCCCTTTGCTCTGCACATATCGTTCCATAAATTATAAAGAGTTTCAGACCATTAAGCCTTCTTCACTTTCCTTCGTTTAGAGTTGATAGAAGTTAAAACACGCTGAGTTGGTAATACATTGTACATTTTCATTTTTAAACAATTCTTGAAAGACTTTAAAAGCATAATAAATAATTAGTATTACCTTCACTCTACTTTGACACACGTTTCAAACATCCTACCTGAAGGTCACATGGTGCGAGGCCTACTGTAACATGTTATACTATTCTGGAAAAATACATGTAGACATTCTTCTTATGAATCGGGGATAGTATGTAATTTCCTCGGTAACCATAATTGTTTGTATCTTTACAAGAGTGAAAACTATATCCAAATGTATGGTGTATCTTATATTAAAGCTTTCTGCATTTGATAACAAAGCAGTTTCGGATATTCAAATTTCTTCAACGACCCTTGATGACATCGCAATGTGTTTACGAAAATGTGATGTCGAAGAAAGATGTGTGTCTTCCAAAATAACAAAAGAAGCAAGGGTTGTTCCTTCTTTGCTGTTGGCTTCTATCTACCTTCTGGAAGCTTAAACCCAGTTTCTGATGAACCAGGGGCTAAACTATATTTCATGAATGACAGCATCCTCGGTTACCCAGGATTGTATATATGCTCCGTTTCTCTCCACTATATCACCCATTGGAAACTTCATCAGCGAAATCTGTACTCAAATTACCCACCCTTGGAAATTTAAAAAAATAAAATTTGCAAAAAACGTGCATAGTATAGTTTAACGTAGCGGGTAAGTGGTGCGTTTTTTTAGCCAAAATAATTTAGTGAAATGTATTTGAAAAATAATGTCACTTATAGTAAAACACCCTTATCTCTACCCTACCATCGGAATCGTTTTTGTAATTCGACATGATATAGTGTTCACATTAAAAAGCCTGTCATGCAATTGTTGCTTTATACGCAACACCGTTATTACCACTACCGATAATTGGTTTGCGTTATCAGATGTATATATGACATAAACTCATTATAAATAGAAAATTGCATTGTTTAAAGCAATAGTTGATGCCAATCATATCACCACAATGTTCTTGCAATGATATTAACACAGTTTTATTGACATATGTTGGTGACCTTTGTGATGTCAGTCATACCATTTTTTTTCTCATTTTTAATAACATTTATCAGTGATGGAAGTGATATGACGTAACATACTGTGACGTTTACGATAATCCCTGGTACGTCTTCACAGACAGGCCATTATATTGTTATTTCCATCAGGATTTTTAACTGATGTATGACATAATCTACAAATGTAATATTTATCATAGTCCTGCAACTCACTATTTAAAGGGCATTCATAGGTCATGATATGGTAACTACATATGTTATTATCAATGTTCACTATTTATTTTTAGGCGTGACTATTGACTGATTGTAATGGATTCTTGAACAACACTAAATAACAAGTATTTATTTGGAATCCAAAATGGCTAAATACCCAATAATTGCTGGTTATCAGTAACGACCAAAATACCACGTGTTGGTCGAGAACGACCTATTAGAACCTACTATATATTTCCAGTAACCGTATTTCCTCTAATAGGGGCCCGGACACTTATTAACATGTAAGGGCACTTATCCCCTGGCGCTAAATGGAGGCCCGCCCTTATTTTATTTTCAATTTTACCAATACACGTGATAATATCTGATAACTGACTAAAGTTTCTTAGAATAACACCATATGATATGTACACCGAATATAGCGTGTAGTTGAACCCTTTAAGTGCATGGGAAAAAATGTTAGAAATATTAAACTAGTAGGGAGTGATCATTGATGCTATATAAACCGGACCCCTATTTGAGGCCCGGCTCTTATGCACTTTCATGTAGCTTTACTTTTTGGAGGTCTTATTTGAGACCCGGCCCTTATTTTATTTTTTGATTTGACCAATACACGTGATTACCTTTGATAACATCTTACAATAGCACGACTACCTCGCCGTTTGACATTAACCAAATTTAGCCTGGTAGTTTAACTATATTATTGTCTGGGAACATATATGGGAACTATATCAAGAAGGGTGTGATTATGAATGCGATATTTAACGGGCCCCTATTAGAGACCCGGCCCTTAATGGAGGCGCGGCTCTTATTCACCTTTAGGTACATTTGCCAACGACTGCTATTATAGGCCCGGCTCCTATTTGAGGTCCGGTCCCTATAAGAGGAAATAAGGTATACTATTTTAAAACTGCATGAGATCTTTGAAGATCTTTGGCAGCTCGGGATGTGACTGTTGCAAAGTCAAAGGGATGTGCTAATCAATATCCAAACTAACACAGTTCGGTAGACAACATAAACAAATTGAATCAAACCAAGCGGAACGCAACAAAGTGAACGCACTAGAAACAGAATAACTGATTTGGAAGATAAAAGGTCAGCACGTTTGGAAGCTGTTTCAAAAGAAAAGAATTAGGCATCATCACTAGACTTTAAACTTTTAAATGAAAATCCACCCCTTGGTGATTGTCTTCTATGGAACCATTGCACGTTATATCAATATTGCTAATAGATTCCACATCTGGTTTAACTATTACAGGGAACCCCGTGCAACTCCTTCACCAAATCAGATGAAAGAGAGTGGTTTCAACATACAAGTTACTTATTAGCAACCTTAGGCAAATATGTAGCTGCATCATCTGTAAAATAGACAGACAGGCAGGCAGGCAGGCAGGCAGGCAGACAGACATACATACAGATTTATTCTGTAAAAAGGCACTTGGCCCAAAATACATAAAATTTGCAGTTGTTATTATTATCCTGCATGCATTATTATTAAATATTGATATTAATTTTCTGGATGCGATTTAAGAATAAGTACTTAATTAACTGGGGAATTGGTTAAGCCTTAACATATTGGCTATCATGGTACCTACTTCTGAGAGATAATCTTATTTAATTAAACTCGCCTTTCCAGAAAATGATTATTCCCACTAATATACGGCCGAATATGATAAAGATTTTCTATCCACATGTGTTCTACACTGTCCGCCAAAAGAAACGCCTACCAGATATCTTTTCAGATTTCGTAAAACCTTTAATGAACAGCTTAGCAATTTTATAGCATTACGAGTTGCACCATTTCTGCAAAATAAATTTAGATTTCAGAAGTTGTCATGTCACAAAAGATCTAGAATGGTGATTGTTGAAATGAGCCAACAGAAATTGTTCAGTGCTTAATCAGAAAACAAACATTTCAAACTGATTTTCTTACAACGAAGAGGAAGTATATACAGACACGCAATCGCATTAAAGTGGTGATGATATACAGGCACGCATTCGCATTAAAGTGGTGATGATACTACATATGTATTTGGTTACGGTGCACAAGAGAGTCAACCGGAAAGAGTGGTTTTCATTGGGCGTGATTTTCATGAATGATATTGAAACACATTTTTCAACGATTCCAATGGACTTTCATATTAATTATTGTTTCAGCTTAACGTGGAGACCACCATTTATTATATTTCAGAAATTAGTTCATCTTTCATTTTAAGGAAAATCAAGAAGGCGTTTCTTTTGTATTAGGTTATGCACGTATGATAGATGGACTGATGATGTTGAATCAATAAATATTATGACCAGTACGTGGGTCCATTGCTGTCAGTGTTTGAGCATACTCTGAGCATGTTCTTACTTCTGCGTACAGTCATTGGATTTGCGTTAATTTTTTGTTGTGAGGAAATAACTTGATTGGAGATTCCAATTCACACGGTGTTGCTATACTGCAATATGAGAATGATGTTTTTATAATTATATTTATGGAATTCTATAGAATATAGGTGTGTCATAGGCATTACAGCATATTCGAAAATTACAAGTATCCGGTTGTTGTAACATGTAATGAAACCCCAACAAATTTAATACATGAACATATGTGTTTTGTATTCACTATTTTTATTTTATTAATAAGAAATGCAAACACATAATTATTATATAAACTATTTTAGATGGAGTTGTAGAATGAGATATTGTCAGTCGAATTTGTAGTCTTGATGGTGCATTGCCATTGTGTAAGTGGTTCATTATGGCTCATTATAAACTAAAGTACAAAAGAAAGTACACACTTCAGTTGGTTTTATCATATGTGTGATTTTCAATTACAAATAACTTAAGTTTTCGACGTCTTACTCTAAAACTTATAAGTGCAGGTACATGTTTTTTGTCATCAGCCAAAGAATAATTCTTCTATTTTTTGAGCTCTTGGGGAAAAAATGATATTTTGAGTTTATAAATTTTTAAAACATTATTTTGGTTAAAACATAACTATTCATCGAATATAAAGCATCTTCTTTGACTTAATCAGTAAATGCGCCTCGTTCTGCACACATTTACACCATTTTAAACATGGTAGGAGTCATATTGGTGTAAATTTCATCATGCATCATACATACCGTATTCATCCTAATAAACACAATCAGCTTGAGAAAGTATGTTATGAGTATTTACCCTGAATCACCCAAAAGCAAGCCATCAAATGCACATGTTTCCAGTTTGTTCCCAAGACCACTGTTGTTCAGTATTAGAGAGTCATGCGTGCTTCCAGGCCATCTTACTACCACATTAGTAAATCTAGATAAGAGCAAGTAAAAATTAAAATATAAAAATACAAGGACATATTTTAAGGGTGTTTCTTTCAAAATATTTCAATTGATATCCAATTAAACGGTTAACGAATAATTATGGTCTTTTAAATTTAAAGAAATATTTTAAAAGCTAAATAAATTGTAGTAGAAAGTCTATACGTACTTGAAACAGGTGGGAAAAAACATTTACAATGTTTAAAATTGATCTATTGTTCTACGTCGACTAGAAAATACTATTGTTGATAAGGGTCAAAGACGTTACTAAGGTAAAGATTAGACCGACGTTAGATCTCTGATCACCTGTCAAGTATTCTTTTAAGGGAAGTCGTAATCAAATAATATCTAATTAACTAACTCAATGGTTATGATATGAAGATATGGGCTCACCTGAGCCGGGAATCATACACCCCTTGCACATTAATGGCGTGGTACCCCACGAAGGCCATTTCCTCGTTGATAGGGGGTCGTTTAATGGCGATCAACGTGCCATCCACTGCACCAATCACTTTGGGTAGACTAGAAATAGTACAAAACCCAATTTTGGTTTGTTCTTGTTCTACCTTTCTCCGTTGGAAAGTAATGTTGTTCAAACGGCTATTAATAGCATTCACGGTCTCGTGAAAGGCCCTACTTACACTGGCCTCTGATACGCCATGGAGATCTCCGATCTCGGAGAGGAAACCCACTTTCCCCAGGTACCGGAGAGTGAGGAGCACCTGCGTCTCCGGGGAGAGGGGGTGGAAACGCTGGGTTGGTTTCTCGAGAAGCGGTTTTACAAGATCAACCAGTGTTATTATTGCTTGCCTTGGCATCCTGTAACGTGCAAAGAGCTCGGAATCGGCAAGAGAGTCTAGTTGCGTAGTCCGGTCACGAAAAACTCTCTGTTTCTTTAAGCTACGTTCTGCTTCTATACAGAGAATAAACGCGGTTGCCATCTTTATTTCTTATAAATATCAATCTTAAGTCTACTAAAGGTTAGTGTTTTAACCTTACGTAAGGTTAACCTAAGCTAAGGCTGTTTTGTGAAAGGAAGATTTCAACCTCAGTAAAGGTCTCAGTTTGAAATCTTAGAGATAAGGTTAACCTTAGAGATAAGGTTGTTTTGTGAAAGGAGGCCATATCTGGCATCAAAGCAAATGTGTTAATGCATTAAGCGTAATTAGTGAGTGTTGAATTCATGACATGTACTCTGACCAATAGCTCAAGGTATTGTATCTATCGGGAATATAAAAGCATTTTAGCTCCTGGAAAATATTTAACTTGTATAATTGAAGAACGATTAAGAAACATACTTGTTAAATTCAGATGTCGTTTACTAAGACTGAAATACAACGAAGGGAAATGGTTAGGAATAGATAAAGGACAACGTTTATGTCCATTTTGTAACCGAGGTGTAGAAGACGAGTATCATCTCTTATTTATATGTACTTTGTATAATGTTTTACGAGTTAAATATGTACCAGATGTTTATCATCGGAACCCAAACATTCATAAATTTAGGTCTATATTGTCAACGGAAAACGTGTTTGTAGAGTGAGCTGGAAATTACCTTTTAAACCTTTTTGTCCCTCTCATAACATAAAACAATTGCTATTTTAATCATATATTGAACTTACTCTGAGCGTAAGGTGTGATTAGAATTGCATAACCTGATATATAGGAAAACAGTCTTTGCTTTTACAGTTAATATTTTACAAGCTTTCGACCAACACAACTAGAAGCAGAAACAATAAATATTAATTCTTAAATATTTGTCTAAGGATCGTTTTCTTTGTTAAACACCTTTTCAACATTTTGAAAAACTTTATCGTTTCCTAAACAAAACATGATATTAGGTACATGCATGTATATTTACTTCAAGTCCCAATTTATTACAAAATAGCTCTAAAGCATTTAACTTTCTTTGTTGATCATTTTCAACAGCTGGTAAAACTTCATCGTTTTCAACACAAAACATGATATCAGATATGTCTATTTTTACTTAAAGTCCCATTTTAATACAAAATAGCTCTAAAGAATTTAACTTTCTTTCTTGATCGTTTAATGAATCTGACAATTTACAAACTGTAGCGTCTTTAAAGGTTCGATTATGTTATCAGCAAATATCCCTCTATATGAATCAGTTTCAAGATGAACAGCAAGGGGCTCAACATACAACCGTAGATGTAGGTTTGTAAATACACTGACACTAACTTACTCTTGTAAATATCTTTACCACATGTCCATCTCTTGTGTGCATTGTTGTGATATCAAAGTTGTAATTACCTGGAAAGGGCTTTTATAAGTTGGATAACTTGTGCCCAATCCCTTTCTTGACTGAATAACATATGTTTCAATCAATCACTGACGGGCAAAATAAAATATATCACTCTGTTATATTTATGATATGTATAATTTCAAAGTCAAATATCTCGAGTCTTGACGTCGTATTAAATAACTGATTAGTTTGGGAAATTAGACCAAAATATTAAATCAGTAAAAGAATACCCCTACATGTTTTTTTTAATTTTTTTGGTTAAAGTTCAAATTCAAATTTTAAAATTCTCCCAAATTAAGTTTGAAAAAACGCGACTGTTCATCGACATATAACACATATTCTGTGTAAAAATCAATAAATGTGCCTCGTCCTGCACACATTTACAACATTTTGAAAATGGTCGGGGTCATGTTGGTAAGAAGTATTTCACAGTGATTGACATTTCGCAAAAGGAGTTCAAGTGAGTGAAATCCATTTCGATCGACAAAGGAAGCATACAATTGATGTTAAGGTGTCCTTGAATATTCATGAGCTAGAGACAAAAGGATGAATATGTTATTAATGGTAGAATTGTCAATTCTGAAACCAGCTTGTGGTTCTGACAACTGAATCTTATATGACTAGCTGCCCATGAAGTCTTTGTTCTATGATCAATGTGAGAGCCTTTGCTAACGATTTTAAATGGATACACTCATATTGGTGAGGTCACATATATGTCCAATATTATAATTTGTGTTATTTAAATGTGAATTATCATTTTTAACCGAAAATAACCATCCTGTAACGTGCAAAGAGCTCGGAATCGGCAAGAGAGTCTAGTTGCGTAGTCCGGTCACGAAAAACTCTCTGTTTCTTTAAGCTACGTTCTGCTTCTATACAGAGAATAAACGCGGTTGCCATCTTTATTTCTTATAAATATCAATCTTAAGTCTACTAAAGGTTAGTGTTTTAACCTTACGTAAGGTTAACCTAAGCTAAGGCTGTTTTGTGAAAGGAAGATTTCAACCTCAGTAAAGGTCTCAGGTTGAAATCTTAGAGATAAGGTTAACCTTAGAGATAAGGTTGTTTTGTGAAAGGAGGCCATATCTGGCATCAAAGCAAATGTGTTAATGCATTTAGCGTAATTAGTGAGTGTTGAATTCATGACATGTACTCTGACCAAAAGCTCAAGATATTGTATCTATCGGGAATATAAAAGCATTTTAGCTCCTGGAAAATATTTAACTTGTATAATTGAAGAACGATTAAGAAACATACTTGTTAAATTCAGATGTCGTTTACTAAGACTGAAATACAACGAAGGGAAATGGTTAGGAATAGATAAAGGACAACGTTTATGTCCATTTTGTAACCGAGGTGTAGAAGACGAGTATCATCTCTTATTTATATGTACTTTGTATAATGTTTTACGAGTTAAATATGTACCAGATGTTTATCATCGGAACCCAAACATTCATAAATTTAGGTCTATATTGTCAACGGAAAACGTGTTTGTAGAGTGAGCTGGAAATTACCTTTTAAACCTTTTTGTCCCTCTCATAACATAAAACAATTGCTATTTTAATCATATATTGAACTTACTCTGAGCGTAAGGTGTGATTAGAATTGCATAACCTGATATATAGGAAAACAGTCTTTGCTTTTACAGTTAATATTTTACAAGCTTTCGACCAACACAACTAGAAGCAGAAACAATAAATATTAATTCTTAAATATTTGTCTAAGGATCGTTTTCTTTGTTAAACACCTTTTCAACATTTTGAAAAACTTTATCGTTTCCTAAACAAAACATGATATTAGGTACATGCATGTATATTTACTTCAAGTCCCAATTTATTACAAAATAGCTCTAAAGCATTTAACTTTCTTTGTTGATCATTTTCAACAGCTGGTAAAACTTCATCGTTTTCAACACAAAACATGATATCAGATATGTCTATTTTTACTTAAAGTCCCATTTTAATACAAAATAGCTCTAAAGAATTTAACTTTCTTTCTTGATCGTTTAATGAATCTGACAATTTACAAACTGTAGCGTCTTTAAAGGTTCGATTATGTTATCAGCAAATATCCCTCTATATGAATCAGTTTCAAGATGAACAGCAAGGGGCTCAACATACAACCGTGGATGTAGGTTTGTAAATACACTGACACTAACTTACTCTTGTAAATATCTTTACCACCTGTCCATCTCTTGTGTGCATTGTTGTGATATCAAAGTTGTATTTACCTGGAAAGGGCTTTTATAAGTTGGATAACTTGTGCCCAATCCCTTTCTTGACTGAATAACATATGTTTCAATCAATCACTGACGGGCAAAATAAAATATATCACTCTGTTATATTTATGATATGTATAATTTCAAAGTCAAATATCTCGAGTCTTGACGTCGTATTAAATGACTGATTAGTTTGGGAAATTAGACCAAAATATTAAATCAGTAAAAGAATACCCCTACATGTTTTTTTTAATTTTTTTTGTTAAAGTTCAAATTCAAATTTTAAAATTCTCCCAAATTAAGTTTGAAAAAACGCAACTGTTCATCGACATATAACACATATTCTGTGTAAAAATCAATAAATGTGCCTCGTCCTGCACACATTTACAACATTTTGAAAATGGTCGGGGTCATGTTGGTAAGAAGTATTTCACAGTGATTGACATTTCGCAAAAGGAGTTCAAGTGAGTGAAATCCATTTCGATCGACAAAGGAAGCATACAATTGATGTTAAGGTGTCCTTGAATATTCATGAGCTAGAGACAAAAGGATGAATATGTTATTAATGGTAGAATTGTCAATTCTGAAACCAGCTTGTGGTTCTGACAACTGAATCTTATATGACTAGCTGCCCATGAAGTCTTTGTTCTATGATCAATGTGAGAGCCTTTGCTAACGATTTTAAATGGATACACTCATATTGGTGAGGTCACATATATGTCCAATATTATAATTTGTGTTATTTAAATGTGAATTATCATTTTTAACCGAAAATAACCAGGTAAATGAGTTCAGTATAACGAAAGCACAGCCATTCAAAGTCGTGGTCATTATGATGAACATTACATTACATTAAAGAAGGCGTTGTTTTTAATGTACGAGCGAATAATGTTTGCAACACTAGATACATCCTTGACATCCTTTATATTGATATTTAATTTTTTGGGAGGTACTGTAATGATATGATAATATCAGAGTATATATCGAGACTTTCACCCAAGTGTTTTCTGATATCAAATATATCAACACGAGTTACAAATTAACTGTCATTAACTGATTATATAATAAGATTATGAAGATTTGATTTTAGCGTTATCTACAATGTACAAAAGTGAGTCATCAAAACTGATATTCCCATAGAGTTTCATGTTTGTTAACCGTTGCGAGAATAATTAACATTAATTAATTATTGGCTGAGTTGCTTACAAAAGGTATATACAAGTTGAGAATTATCTCAGCTACATATCCATTATTTCCATTATATATTCGGATGACAATAAAGACAACTGCAGCTATTTAAACAAAAAAAGTCACAAAATAACGGCATACTTATCATGTTTAACATGGCGGTCTATGGAGCAGCTGTATAAAAAGCTGTACATGTGTCGCTAAATCAGTTGTCATTTAAAACTAATCGACGGAAAGATAAAAGGTTATTATGATTGTATAGCAGAGATGATTTCCTTGCTCTGTACAATAAGTAAAAATTAAAATCACTTCTTCTCTTTTTATGAAAATTATGTTTCATATATGATTAAGTCTATGGGATTTCAGCTTTGTTGACTCACTTTTGGCCAGGTACTGTATATATCGCTTGTCGATATCGCATGATCTCACACAAGCACCATCTACTTATATTAGGGAGCCAGTTTTGGGTGATAAAGGCGATTGTTCATGAAACTTTCGATTCCCCCAAAATCCATTTACGTGATTACATTTATGAAAACATATTGCAAACTTTCTGGTTCAGATTTACAGAAAGAACAAATATTTTAATGACTTATTTTCATTTTCAGCAGCTCTCTTCTTATGTAGATTGCTCTATTTATAATATATATTGAACATCTAAAATGTCACCACTTAGTACAGTTTCTGGACTTTTCAAACACACTAATCCTTGAAATATGTATATAAAGAAGCCCATTCTGCAACTTCTAGCCAGATTGTGTTGTGTTTTTCCTGACAACACATTAATTGAATGAACATTTCTTTTCTTTGAACTTTTAAATTAATAATTTGATATATATTTCTACTACAATGAGTTTGTTACATTAATAACTAACAAACAAAAGTGTTAATAGACACGGCAAAGACGTATGTTTAGGGGAGACATATTGTTGTAAACATATAATTATTGGAACTTATCTGAATAAAAATTATCATCGTTTCATGAGTTAATAAAACAGATTTTTAATTTATTGAAAACAATACGCATATCAATGTATTCATGAATGACCATTTTAGTGAAATTGTACGTCTTTTATTTTTTTTTTATATCCTGTATATGTGTCAGTCGATTCAATGTTTAAATTCAAAAGTGAAATTATATTTTTGAAATTACCAGTGATACAATTCTATAATCAGTTTCAGTCTATATTCACAATTATTTTCATATTTTGGCATGTAGAAGTTGAATATTTATTGTTTAAAGTGTGAAAAAACGGATCTAGGCTTATGATTTACATTTCATACTTGAATTCAGTAATTTGATTCTTTATATAGAATTAATGAACATATTAATCATGGACAAATATATCTGTCCCACAACAATACACTTTTCACTGCTTCAAATACTACAAATATAGTTTGCTTGATAAGTAAGTGAAAATAGATAAATTAACATATTCATAACCAATAAATGATTTAAACTAGTTGAGAAAAGTTTGTAAAATAATTAAAAGAGATAAATTCAACTCGGCTAAAGAACATTTCCCCTTGATTATTTGTCTGAAAGAATAAGACGTATTGACACTCAGAACAGTTTTCAGTTGTAATTAATGTGCAATACATTTAAACAAAATTTAAACAAGTATATGAAGTTCCATGATTTAGATCATTGCTTTGTGGTACATTTAAAATATTATAAAATTAATAATAAATTTATCAACACTGGCTTATGTATTTCTTTCAATTTCTTCCCCACTAACGTTTATATACTTTCAATATCAGGATTTTCTTTATCAAAACTTGGATATTCATTTCTGAATGCAAAAGACTTTACTGAATACACGTAAAATTGGAGTATAAAAAGTGAATACTGACATGAATGAACTGAGAGAAGAAAATGTGTAAATGAATGTACAGAGAGTTATTAATTTGTTCGGTCGTAGGATATCTATACCGTATTCATCTTAATAAACGCCCTCTCCCAATAAACGTGCCCCTATGCCATTTTTGACTCGCGGAAAAATGACCCCTAATAAACGCCCCTCTTTTGTATCGACTTATCTTACTGATGTTTCATTGAAGAAGAGTTTTCAATCTTGCTATCAACCTTTTATGTCCAGTAAAGTGTAAGGTACATGGTATTTCCAGTCCCCCGGCGACTGTCGAATGTGTGTAACGACCAGTCACTACATATTTTATGCAACCGCCATGTTTTAAGAAACAGGAAAATGTCTTGCTCAACTCTCTTGGAAGATTTCCCACAAGTACAGATGACACTAGCACACTGACCGCGAATTTGTCATGAACGTTAATTTGTTCACGTGTAGTTGTCAATGTGATATAAATAAACAATATCATGACCCGGAAATAGTGTTTACATAATCGTTCTGCACCATGTGCTTATCAGCTGATTGTGTTTATGCCGCCGTTCATTGGTGGTTATATTTAGATTCCTAGCAAACTAAAGTTTCATTGGATAAGAGTAATGACGCGACAAGATGGCGGATTCAATTACTCAATGTATCTTCGTGAGTTTTAATTAGTTTCAATTGCCATTGCAAATTGTGTATCAGTATTTTCAGACATTTTCAGAAAACTTTAACCTTGGCCGTAAATTTGGATTTCAAACTTGGCATGTGCATACCTTGTGTTGAGACATTCAGATGATGTCATCAAACTTGGCATGTGCATACCTTGTGATGAGACATTCAGATGAGGTCATCATATTCGACCTTGTGACCTTGACCTTGCCGCAGTGGACATCTTCAGAAAACTTTAACCTTGGCCATAACGTTGGTATATCCGTGTTTAACAGCACATCTTGTTTTTGTAATATCACAGTTGCTGCATGAAAGCTGTCAACCAAGTCATAATTCGCGCTACTACTACAACTCTCTCTCTCTCTCTCTCTCTCTCTCTCTCTCTCTCTCTCTCTCTCTCTCTCTCTCTCTCTCTCTCTCTCTCTCTCTCTCTCTCTCTCTCTCTCTCTCTCTCTCTCTCTCTCTCTCTCTCTCTCTCTCTCTCTCTCTCTCTCTCTCCCCTCTCTCTCTCTCTCTCTCTCTCTCTCTCTCTCTCTCTGTGTGAGTGTGTTTTTAACGTTTTCATCAAACTGTGTAGAACAAATTTCCTTCGGGATAATACAAACATTAACTTATCTTATCTTATCTTAAGCAATGCTTCATTTCGTAACCATTGCTATGTGTTATTGCTTACACGTCCTCTGCATTTTACCGTTTGGGCTGCTACGGTAAAACATAACTATTTACGAAATGCAGCAATGTTTTATCAAGCCAGAGATGGAAGCTGGCGCAAACTTATCCCTTGCATGCGACGTTGGACATCGACTTGTGTCATGCTCAGACAGACTGACCTATGAACAGACAAATACTGACAGTTATTTTGAGAGTCCATTTTATCAAATAGAAATGAATTTCAAGTAAACTCACGTGAAAACACGTCACCATACAAAACACACGATACTTCAATCAACGAGCGATACATACCATTGAAACAGAGTTTCATCATGTCTTTAGTAACCTATTAAACTAAATTTGAAATTCAGAACAATATATGTTTATATTTTTGAGAAACACACATTTTAAAAAATCGTCGTTTTCAAATCTTCATAACAGGACGACATCTGAGATTCAAATATGATTTTTGGCTTGTTTTATGACCTGCTGCAGTGACAGTGCTCAACAAATTTAAGTCCAAGCTGGTTATCGATGACGACAACATTTGTTAGTAATTTAATTTCAACATTTGTTATTTGTATCCAAGGATTACAAAATCAGGGTACATCGCAATATTGCAATTTGTATACAATACATTTCTTTAAGGATTTGTTGGTTTTGAATTTTTTATATTACGTTAGTTGATATATTTCTTAGCAGAAATAATTATTTGATCAATCAAAACATTGTTATATAACGTTAGAAATCAAATCAAGTATTTTGAAATTGTAAGTTTCGTTTGTAAATAGTTGTTTACCAAAAGTTCAAGTTCGTTCCAGAATGTTGTGGTTTCACAGCATTCCCACTATACATGACAAATGCTCTCAAAAGCATCATTGCAAAAACGCAATAAATCATTGTCAACAAGATTTATTCTCAACAATTCTCTTTTAGTATAAATAACTCTTTGCAGGAATCTATATTGAAAATCAATAAGTTTAACATCCTTCAAACCATGTCTATATGAATTAAATATATTGTTCTAGTCAAATTCACAGTCATTAAATATCATTTCCCACTTATTACAGATATTAAGTTTTTTTTGTTTTTGGAAATCAACTTATCATAAAAGATCCTTGATCCTTTTGTTGAGTTCAAAATGTTTCTTTGGTAAATACTAATGTGCACATTATAGATAGGACTAATCTTTGTACAATGTACAGCAGATTTTCAACAGTGGGGACAACCGTTTGACGGATATTTATAATCATATATTGTACCCTTAATATTATATTTTGACTGTAGTTTATCAAAAGGCATAAAACCGTTTTCATCACACAAGTCTTTTATTGTCAATAAACCCTTTCAAGCCCAATTTCTAATAATATGGTCCTTTTTTGTATAGGTTTGGTTGAGCCATAACGGCTCTGCAAGAATATCATCAATATTGTCACATTCGACTTTTAACTTTTTACAAGAATTTGTCCATACTTTTATAACATCTTCCCAGTATTGATTTTCAATATTGAATAGTTTATCAATATTTGCTCCCTAATTGAAAATATCACGATATGATATATTACAGAGGTTGATATTTACAGATTGTTTACAATAGAGTCTGAGGGTATAAAGTTTTAGAGCTTCAATGAATGTTTTACATCCACCACACCCAATCCACCTTTTATCTTTAATCTTTGAAGTGCTTCTTTTTATCTTAACTTTTTTATCTTTCCATATGAATTTGAAAAAAGCAAGCTCAAGAGAGTTAATAAAGTCATCTGGAGGATTTGGCAATGAATTAAAAATATGTACTAATTTAGAAAGGGCTAGGGTTTCAATGACATTAATGTGTCCAATCAATGTTAAATTTCTTTTTTTCAAACTGCTAATAAACTATTTATGTCTTCTAGTCGTTTTCCTGTATTGGTTACCCACAAGTCAGCAAGGTGTAGAGTGAATTTAATTCCTAATACTTCAAATTCTCCATTGTACCATTTAATTTTCAAATTTTTACATAAAATGTCTTCACTACCTGCCATTGAGCCTATCCAAATTGCTTTAGTCTTGTCTATATTTATTTTCAGACCTGACATCTTATAAAATGTACTGATTGTTTTAATAGCTGAAAAAAGATTGTCTTTAGTGCCATCTAGAAATTCTGTGTCATCAGAGTATTGGCCTAATTTGTATTCTTTGTCATCAATAAAAATACCTTTAATTTCATCGTTTTTCCTTATCAGACAGCCTAATATTTCATCTACGAAGAGGAAGAGATATGGTGACAGGGGGTCACCCTGTCTACAGCCCCGTTCATTATTGAATTCTGATAAATGGCCATTTTGTATCACACATGAAGTTATTTGATATGTGAATGCATTAATCCATTGTATTTTCTGTGGACCAAAACCAAATTTGTTCAGGACCATATTAATGAAATCTTTTGAGAAAGTGTCAAAGGCCTTATCAAAATCAATTAAAATAAGTAATCCTGGGTTATTGCTTGTTTTGTTTTTGTTTTTGTTGTTTGGATGTCATATACAATTCTTGTATTTTCACTATCCTTATTCTATCCTTATTTCCTTTCGGTATGCAATTTATAGCCCCTATCTTCATTGTTTAAAATAGTTCTCCCTTGGAGCAAACCTCCTTCACGAAACTATAAATCCATTGTTTAAGGTCGTTCCAGAAAAAAGTTGAAGAAATCAATAGGGAATCCATCAATTCCTCTCATTATTCTTCATATTTCTCACAGCAAAATTGATTTCATCCATATTAATATCTTTTTCAAGTTCTTCCTTTAGTTGGTCACTCACAATTGGTGTGTCGACATTATCTAAGTTAGCATTTTCTTCAAAATCATTATTTAAAGAACAAAGTGTTTTATAAAAACATTACAATTGTTTTAAGATAGAATTACTGTCTGCAATCTCCTCATTTTTGTCAGTAATAATCTTATTTATTGATATGGTAACATAAGTTCTATTCTGCAGGTTACAAAAGTATCTTGTTGGTTGTTCTTCTTCTTCATTCCACCTAATTCTGTTTCTAACTTGAATACCTTTTGCTTCCTCTTCCTTTATCAGTTCCATTTCCATCTTGTATTTCGAAAGTTCAGAGAGCATAGATTCATTCATATTTTGGAAATCATTTCTTATGTTATTTTCACAATCTGTTATTTGTTTTTCTAGTTCAGAAGTCTTATTTGTCCTATCTGTTTTCAAGAATGAAACACAAGAAATAGTTTTGCCTCTTACTTTCATATGAAAAGTTTCCAAGAATAAACTGATACCTATTGTAAGTTTAACCATGTTGTTTTGTTCAATGTTAATATTTTCAGATTGATCTTTTTCAGAGTATTCTTCGACTGTTTCTTTCAAAGTTTCTTAACTAAGTCACAGTATTCTAGATGAAGCAATAGATAGGTATTGAATTTCCAGTATCCCTTACCTCTGTTTTGGTTAATGGTATTTGATAAAGTTAATGCTATTGCGGAATGGTCAGATTTTTAACCTGGGAAGATATTAGAATCCAAAGATATATCAAGTATTGAGAGATCAAGTCTAACTTGCTTCCTTGGATTATTTTTCCACCAAGTAAATCTGTTTTTAATTCATTTCCCTCCATATATCAAGGAGGTCGTAGTTTTCTATATTGGCAATAACAACATCCCTTAGGATTTAGGATTATAGATGTTTGTAGTTTTCTAAATGCAAAACGAGATTCCAATCTCCCACAATGACTAATGATTCATTATTCAGAGAAAATATTGTTTTCAAAAAGTTGAATATAGAAGTTAGGATCATCATTGTTTGGACCATATACGTTTGTTAGTGTAAATAGTTTGTCTTCAACAGTAATGTCAGCGATAATAAAGTTTCCCTCTTAATCTTCAATAGTTCTGTGAATATTAAGTTCAACATTATTATTAAAAAGAATTGCTACCCCTCTGGCATTAGATCTAAAAGGTGCTATACTAGATTGTTTTCATTTCTCTTGTACAATGTAGGTGGATATCTTGTAAACAAATAATTGAGGAATCTTTTTCCTATATAAATTCTTTTGTTCTTATCTCCTAATCCTCTACAATTTGCTGAAATCATGTTTGTCTTTTTTAATATTAACTGTATTATTTTTTGTCTGAAAGATGAAAATAAAAGATAAATAAATACATAAAAGGGATAATCAGGATGACTAGATATTGTTTAGGAAAATTTAAAAAAATAGGATAACATATATTTAATGGATGTAGTTGAGTTTCAAAGTGAGTCATTGTCAAGTAGGCATGGTGAATCTTGGTTTGAGAATGAGCAATCAGAAAATAATAATTCAGTTGATGTGGAAGTATGTATATATCTTTACTTTGAACCGGATGGGAACAGGCATTTCAACTAAGAGAATGGAAGAGTGAAAATAAAATCAAAAACATAAAAAAAACCCATCTACATTTAAATATTATGACATCATCAAATTACTACTAAAGTACTTGTTGTGCTTGGTTTATCTAAACGCCTAGATCTACTGTAACCAATACAACTTATCTAGGAAAACGAAATATATGTTTACCTTACTTCCTCTTTATCTTACAAAACCCGTAAAAGCAACTAAAGAAGAGGAAGAGATTACTTCTAAGCCACGTGGTAACAAAACACACAAACAATCTTCTGAACAAAGATCAAGAAGTTATAAAACAGAAACTGTTTCTTTTTATTTTATACTGTTATCCAGGATATTTGTGTATTAGTAATTAGGTTATATTGTTCAAGTATGGAATTTGTACGCAATTGTTACACAATTTCAGCTAAAAATGCCAGCACCTATAGCAATTGAAGAGTTCACAGTTTTAAGATTGTCATCAGCAAAAAGATACCTCAAATCACAGACAGTAAGATGTCCCCATCCAAAGAGCAGTGTTGCTTTATGAAAAGTCTATCGTCATGAGGTACATCTTTCCTTGTGCAAGAACATGTAAACCAACACATGGAGAGATCTGATTCCATACATGTCGTTTTCTAGCTATTGTAACATTCTTGATGTACAAACTACACAGTATGGGAGTATGGGTGCTTTTAGACAACATATATAGCTCAGTGGAAAGTTGTGTACTTGTTCACAGCAAAATATCGTCATGATTCCACCTGGTCAGAGGTGTAAGACAAGGTAGTGGCCTCTCGGCTAAACTCTACCTTCTATACATCAATGAACTCCTCGAGCAAGTATTATTCAGTAACAAAGGGGATATTGTCCTTGATCTTGCTTTATGTCCCCTCGAGGGCAAATGGCAGCTCGCCTAACATACTGAGAGCTAAACTTAATTGTTATCAATTCTCAAATTCCTTTGAACAAGCAACCTATATTTAACAGCGAATAACTATGTTAGGTACACAACTCCAACCGACTTGGTTACCTGTGGGTACAATTGTTTCACTGATATATTTCAGCTCATGATGAGCATGTTTTGCCGCACAATCATAAACATTTGCAGATTTGTGTTTGTCATTTCTTTAATTCGCTTTAAAAATATGGCATGTATATCTTTAAGAAATTTTCTGTTACTACAGACGTTTGGAATATTAAAACGTGTGACGTCAATTAGAATTTAAAAAAAAGAAGTTTTGTCACTTAAACTCTGTATGTACATTGATTTCCACCATCCAATGTCACACATTCAGGACATATATTTTTTAGCATGATTTAAATCATAAATCCAATGACTGTTCACACTTTCTTATGTTCTGAGAGACACGCTTATAGACAAACCAGCTTGAATATGATCACAACATGTGATGCATGTGGATGCAGATCTGACATCTCACTGCTTGTTACTCAAACTAAGGCTTAATTTTTGTATACCGTTCCATACTAATATCTTCCATTGATATTCTCAAAATTATGAATGTATTCATATTTTAACGTACATTTGTGTATGACATTGAATGTATTTGATGATAATGTTTTTTGTACCACTTTTTCAATTAGCGTTTTTCGATTTCTTTCAACATTATCGTTTTACAATTGTTTTGTTTTGACCACTAACCATAAGCAACCCTTTATATACATGTCCTATATAAAGTTGTACATTAGATGAAAACCTGCACACGTTATTGGAAGGTACTTCTTGTCAAGATTGAACTACTTGAATTTGTTATACAAACTTGGTTAATTGTGTTTATGTAACTGATGATTCATTACATGATGTGTACATTCAATTGCATATCATAAATGCAAGTCCTAAGGGATGTCTACAATATGAATCACTAATGAAAACGTCGTATCTGAATAAAGAATTACTGTCTTAAGCGTTTCCCTTCTGTTCATGGGAAAGTGCAAATGAGTTAAACAAACACTACATACCCAGAGAGTCGAGAGACATTTTTTGGCCAATGCGAAAAATATTAAAATGGTATAGCATTGTAAATATTTTCATAATTGTTGATGGACAATAATATTTTCCTAATACGGCTATTAGTTTTGCGAATCGGCCCAACCAACAACCGATACATACGATGTCCCCGGGGAAATATATTTCAAATTGAACATGCCACATCCCATCACTTGTGGAAAGATTTCAACTTTAACAATCGTCAACTGACTACCCATAACTAATTGTCTTCCTATCTTGTATCAGAGGCTAAGAAAATTAAGCATAGAGTTATGTATTAATTAGTTATAATAACAAAACCATGGGCATGGTGACAATATCTATTCTCACCAGGGATTTTTCTTCGAGAGTTGTCGATGAGGGTTACTTATATTCTCTTTGTTGTCATACGACGAAATTTCATTGCCTCATTGACATCTTACATGTAAAGTATTAATTGGCTTTCTTATGCATACTAATGACTATACTACTTATAACATAATGACTTAGTCGTATCAAGTAAAATTATTAGAAACAGAAGACCAGGATGCATGGTTGCATCCTTGAACATCAAGCCAATAACATGATTAAGCTATATTTTGTCTTTCCAGCTTAAAACTGGTTTTGTCGTTGAGAAAGAAAGGCTGAACTACCTGTGGTGAATCTTCAAGATCTTCAAGAAAGTGAAACGTGCCACATCTAATCTGATCTTCAATTTGATTTGATAGAATACCATTCGCGAAACTTTACTTTTGAAACAAAACACTGAATAATAACAAAATAACTCAAAATAACTATCGAAGTTGCAACGTTTCATCTCGTCCAACACTGTGATTAATTATCGAGGATTAGCTTTACCATGAAAGATGGTCCAAAGTGTAAATATGATCTGTAGGCGAATATTCTTTTCTGAAAACAGCCTGAGCCTCGAATGTTAAATATATGTTAAATGTTTAATTTAAAAGTGAACAGTTTTCCAAAAAATGCAGTTACGTTATAGGTCTGTACTTACCATGGTTTTTAGGATCGCCTTAACCATTTACCTGGGAATATACCAGTGTCAAGAACAATATTAAACAGATTTACGTAAATATTCATTAAAACATCAATTGTAGATGAAATATATTCATTGACATTGACAATTCCTTGAGTTTTATTGTTTTTAAGAATTTTAACTCATGATATTATCTCACCGCTAGTAATTAAGTTAAATATTGTGCTGTTCCCAGTGTCAACTTGAGGAATGTTTTCATCACAGGCATGTTCAAAACCTGGCTCACCATTTTGAGATTTACAAAGTAAAAAAAGGAATCAATGTGTGGAGGGTGTTTTGAGCCCATTTCTTGTTTTTCTTCTGGTTTTGAGTAGTTTTTAAAAAAACAGGGTTGATTAATACGCTTTTTGAATGAATGTCGACGTAATGGCTTTTTGCACTCAAAGCCCTGTAGAAACAAAAATATTGCTTATGACATCATTGACGTAAGTAATGAGATCGAATGGGTCCTTGGAGCCCTCATTAAGAAGATTAACAATAGATTGCATAATTAAATCAGAGTTAGCTACAGCTTCATCGTATTCGCTGTCCCATGTGTTTTGTTCCATCTCCTGGCTTCATGAGTTACATTATGTACACTCGGTGAGTATTAGTGGGAGTATTATTTATAACAAAACGTGAAGAGACTATAACGTATAGACTATATGGATGAGTTCATCTCTGAAAAGAATCCTCGTCTTACACTGTCAGCCAAAAGAAACACCTACCAGATATCTTATCTATAATGAACAGTTTACTAATAGTATAACATTACGAATTGCACCATTTCTGCATAATATATAGCTGTCATGTCACAAAAGAACGGTGATTGTTGAAATGAGACAACAGAAATTGTTCAGTGTTTGATCAGAAAAACATTTCAAACAGATTGTCTTACAACAACCAGCAACTATACAGGCACGCATTCCGTTAAACTGGTGATGACGCTGCAAATGTACTTGGTTACGGTGCGCAAGTGAATTGACCGGAAGGAGGGTTTTCATTGGGCGTGGTTTTCTTAACTGTTATTGACTCAAATCACATTTTTCCATGACTTTTTATTAATTCAGCATGACGTGGAGACCACCATTTATTATATTTCAGAAATTATTTCATCTTTCATTTAAAGGAAAACCAAGTAGGCGTTTTGTGTATTACCTTGATCCCTCAGGGGGTATATAGGTAAATTCAGTATATGCATAGACAGTGGAGGTATTTGGACATATAAAATGGAAAAAGTTTCAGAGATGAGTACATTGTCCGATTTTACTTCAACTGTTTTGAACTATTTACTAATATCAGTTCTGATAGCAACTTTTAAACCACCAGAGTGTCCGTTGCTGTAGAATGTGTCATAGCCTGGTATTTCAATAGAATCACAGTCATCAAGTGTAGTTTCAAGCACAGAAAATTGTACTCACACATTCATTGGTTAAATCCAGGCATAGATAAGTAATATATCAGAGATTGAGTTCATCATTGTATATTTCAGTTAGTGTATTGTTAGTTTCTTTGCGAGTGACTAAACTACCATTGTCACTTCCTGACCTAGTCATGTCGTCATCTATTTTGCGCAGCTTGTTAGGTTGTTTGAGTCTCACAGCGTTAGCGCAGGTGCTTCTGTTGGCTGGACAATTGTCCTTGAATGGTTGGAATTCGAACGGGTCATCTCCAACTAAGGAAACATCGTCTGCCATCGATGTACAGCCTGTCAATTGACAGGTTCGGTTTGCAGCTCGGCGCCGCGCCTCACTAAAAAGTGGGAGAAGTTCCTTTCGTCTACTGACAATATTAATATCTTGGGGGAATGGTTCACTGACTCCGTCGGGTGTATCTTTTAGTGCACCTGTACTGGTTAAAACCTGCCAGCCATCATCAGAGATTGCACATTTCGCAACAAGTGTCCTGGGCCTGTTAAAATAGCGTGGCTCCGTTCTATTAGCGCCCACTAGTTGGACATTCACATCACACTTCAGGTTTTCCTTCACAAACGTTTGAACAATATCACACGGTTCTTCTCCTGGCATTTTCAGGAATTCGATGGAAGAGAATATTATCTCTCAAAGAGCATACGTTTAGATCAAGCCCAGATTCTTTCATATCTCTCTGTTCCACCTGAATAGAGTCTATCTGATAGTTTGCATCATCAAGGTCTCTGGACAATATGTCTCTTTCATTACAACTATGGTTTTTAAAGTCACGGAGGCGCTCTTTGTGATTGAGGTGTTCCTTAGCAATATTTTGTTTAAATCGCATCATCGCATCATTTTTTGTTAGCCTCTAAAGACCAGAAACATTTTGGAATTTATCTCTTCATTCGAAAACAAAAAATCACAAATAAGTCAAACAAAACAAATCGCATCATTGCAACATTTTTGTCAGACTGTAATGACCAGAAACATTTTTGTTTATTTTTTGGGCCTTAAACGAACTTGAAATCTCTCTTGAGGTCTGTAGTTGTCAGGATGTTTATACATTGGACAAGTGGTCTATGAGGATTCGTATCTAAGATAGGCGTCAAATGTATTCGCATAAGGCGAGTATGGCATAAATTACATTTGAATGTCACATGAAACATGCCTTATATGACAGAAGTATACATGGAAGAGACTCTTCCACAGGGAAAAACTATGAGAAAGTGTGCAGCTTCTGTTGATTAATCAGCAGGACGTCTCTGGGTATACGAGTAACTGTGTAAATGTTGATATCTCAAATATATCATGTAGCAGTATAAATTATAAGACTTGTTTAACGATCGTTTTGATGGAACAAAATACGTTTAAAACAATATATCATAAACTTATTCTTAAATATATGGGTAGAAAAGATTTAAATATTAAAAACAGATTGAAGTTTTGGAAAAGTATAATGTTGCAAATGTACATCTACTGGATAATCTCGAGTAAACTTCAACTGGGATTGTGAATGGACATCAATTTTGAACAATAAATATAAATATCTGTGTAGGAACCGTATCTTGTGGTGTATTACTTGGACATAGAATAAAAACATACATATACGTACAAGAGAAACATATTTTATTTTACAATACAAGAGTGTTTGTTCTTATTCCAAACACATCAATGGAAATACAATGTAGGTTTAATCGAGTTATAAAGGAAACATGCACCATGAGATGAACAGACGTTTACCATTGCCTTCAACACATGATTTCACAAACGATTTACACTGAGATCCAACAGGGAATTCGTAATAGGATTAAACAATGATTTCAACAGCATAATTCAACCAGGGATTTTGCATTGTGATGACACAGAAAATAACAGATAGTAACTTTAAGAATCAGAATGGTTTGTAAACCTCTAATAAAATGTCATTTGTTTGTTCAAAAGCTGACTGTTAAGCTTAACCAAAATACCCTTTATAATCACTACACTGAAAAGTTGAATCGATAGGATATACTACTCAATGATTCAATTGTTCAACGGTGCGCTTAAAATACAAATTGAATATTGAACAATTGATATCCTCATACGTAGACACAATACCATGTTGCAGTCCTATGGTTTAGGTTTCGAGATAGTAGATAGCTGCTTGTAAAGAATCCGCTGCATTGACATCACTGACAAGTATTGTAAAAAGAAAAAGGGCCATAACAAAGACAATGTTCTTAAGAAACTATTGATGATATCACTTAGGTCAGGGTATATGTTACGAAAAACAGCTGTATGAATATAAGAACACAATTATCATTATATGTTCGTATTTATGTACAATATATTCATATATGGTTTCAGAATACTAACATAACCCAAATATACTTCGACTTACCATTTTCGAAGAGAGATCACCAAGATAATCATAAGGCAATATATACATTTACTTGCAAGGTGCTTTCAACAATCTTAGAGCGCTGAAAGCTAATAAAATTTGCTTCATGTTTCGTTGTCTTGTTGTGATCCTAGCAGGCAATGAACAATGATCAATTTGTAGATCAACTTCGAAGTGAATAGGAATGGAAACGAGTAACAATGCTTGTTGATGGAGAACCCTGTCACAGTACATTTGAACGTTGAATCGCCTTAAACGTAGAAAAGGACAGCGCGAACTAAGCAGTTGTGTAAAGGGCTGCAGAGAAAAATTGCCGAAATGCAACATAGGCTGACATTTGCCAGTGGTGGAAACTGGAGCGAGTTCTTGATACAAGAAGGGAGTTGGTTTGTATAGTGAATGCAGCAAGTCTGATAATGTATAACTATATCTTAGCGTGAACTAAGATGATCAACTAATTTCAACGCAAGTAGTGACTCGCCAGTTTAACATAGTTATGCATCATTGAGACTTGCTGTATTTTCATGTGTTAGTGCAGGGGACACAACAAAGTGCATGTGCAGCGGACCGCTATCAAAGCACATAAATGTTAACGAAATGCAGTAAAGGCTTACATTTGCCGGTGAAGGAGCCTGAAGCGAGTTATTATTTCCAGTAGGAGTTGATATATTGCATGCAACAACTCTGATATTATATAAACAACTATAACGCACAGTTACGGTGGTAGAACGACCAGCCAGGGGAGGGAACTCTATTCCCGCCAGGAATGCTAACCAAGCACTGTTGCAAAGGCTGCATTTACCAGTGCTATGTTCAAACTCAGCGTTGATACATGTAAAGCCCCCTTCATTTTTGCAACTTTCCATACATGCTTGAGGACTTGCAACGTTGATCTGACGGGTATTGTAACCATTGATTCCCCATGGGCCAAAATCAGAATAGGTATCCCCATATTGGCTGCAATCTGCAAAGGGATTTAAAACATTTATTTTACAAAGCGTCAAAGTACAAAACCAAAATATGACATACATTCTTAATCAATTGTTGATGATGAAATATCTGTTAATTGTATGTACATTAAGTGACTAGAAATTATAGCAAGGGAGGCTAGGGTTGTTTAGAAAAGCTCAACCAAGCGCGTTCTCTACAGTGAAATACCTCAACGCAAGTTGATAACTTGGACATTTATTTACATTTCCCATATTTGATTTCAAGAGAGGAATGTTATATTTAAAACTAATTAAAATATGCATTACAAAACTTTCACCTGTTTTCGATCGAGCAATACTACACATCGTTTTCGCCGTATATTTTTTACACAGCGTTTTGAAGTAATTAACGTTATAACAGCAAAATCATACATCAATGGCATTTCTATGATGACAAACCATTATGACGTCAAAATGAGTTTACATCACTGAACTGCATGTCAAATAACATCACTGTATGGCATTACTATAAAATAACGAAGATTGACATGCACTTCTTGTGATCAAATTATAACACGGGTATTTGTGACTTTAATTGTGTTGACATACGAGATCTTAGAAGGCACCTGGTTAGACCTTGTATGGCTACCAAATTATATTTTCAAAGAACTATATGTCCACAAATTGTGCATTAGCCTTGCAGTAATTGCTGCCCTAGCATTGTGACGTCTTCAGGATTATAACCCCTTTTGAAGTCATCAGTTTGTCGACTTCATACACTGTGTAACAATGTAATGACGTCATAATGTACACGACGACGTTGCCTGACAACGTATTATCCATTATGTATGGCCTGAAGAGGCTGTGTAGCTGAAAGCGCTCGCCATTAAAATTGATGATTTCTACTTCTAAATCCATTATTTTTTCCATATTTACTACCTGAGAGTTAGACAATCTTCCGATTGTGAACTTTATGTATATATATATATATATATATATATATAAATAAGATGAGTTGCTTCTCACGTGAAGTAAGGTTATATATAGAAAATACTTGAAAATACTTGAAAAGACCGATATAAGGGTCGAAATGAGCTCATCGTATTGTATTAAAGAAGAATGATCCAGTCAAAACCATCTGATGTTTACTCTTTTCTATATATATATATTTAAAAATTGTCTTTAAATATCCTCCTTGTGACATTCGTCAACAAGACCCTATTCATGATTGTAATGAAAACAACAAAATAAATACAAACACAGAGATTAAAAAAAAACATGATAATGTGATCTACCATTTCGAGCTAAATGAGAAATTGTCACAGGGCGACGAGTACATCCTACATCATATAATACAATGTGTTCACAATAAAATGGCCACTATGCAATATTTGCTTTATATGCAACACTTGCTTTACTGTTATTACCGCTGCGGATAATTAGTTTGTGTATTAAGATGTTTTACCTTCTGAAGTAAATATAAATGGCAGAAAAAACGAATAGGGTAAAACCAAAAAAATAAAAGTACTCACGTTGAAGGCAGGACTTAGTTCGAGGATCAAAGCTATAACCAAGTGGACATCTACAAGTGTTTGAAGAGCACTCTGCTCCTGTATATTGGCAGTCCGAAGTTACGGCGCACTCCATCCCAAAGGCTTCAGGTCCTTAAATTGAAATAAACTGTTTATAGTGTAGGCTAGTTATCACATTCAATATCGAGAAATTAATACACTTTGATCAACGCAAACTTGTCAGTATGCTATTTAACTCACTCTGCCCCAACTTCTCTAAACAAGGCATAATTCTTGCCAATTTCCATCACTGACTGATTTACACCTTGCCACATTAAAAATTTTGTTTTGTTTTGTTTGCGTGATTCACTCTGAGCCTTCTATGCATTTCAGGTGGAACGCTCCCCTATCTTAGCATGATAAAGTGAGGAAAACACTACAAGACTTAGATCAGCCAGTGATGGAGACTGGCAAGTACCACAGGACAAAAAGTGGTGGAATCTGCTTGCTGAAATCCTCTGGATTCTTCAGGATCTGCCAATTTATGGGAAAATCCCAAAAGATCGGCAAACGGATTCCACCACGATTTGTCCTGTGTACCTCCATCTCCTTTTAACCAAACGTAAACCCAATTAGAGACAATTTACTACATTTATTCTGTAAGAGATGCATACTTACTTTCAGTCATAAGATACAGTTTAGCCCCTGGTTCATCAGAAACTGGGTTTAAGCTTCCAGAAGGTAGATAGAAGCCAACAGCAAACAGGGAACAACTCTTGCTTCCTTTGTTGTATTGGAAAGACACGCATCTTGCTTCCACATCACATTTTCGGAAACACATCGAGATGTCATCGAGGGATGTTGAAGAAATTTGGTAATCCGAAACCGCTTTGTCATCAAAAGCAGGAAGATATACAATAAGATTCCTCATACACTGTGTTGCGGGTGCCGCTCTTGTAAAGAAACAAGCAACGGTTATCCAGGACATGACATCTCGTCTCCAAGTCATGATGAAGACTGTCTCTATGTCAGTGTTCTTGAATAGTATCAAATGTTTGTGTTTAGTCTATTCTATCTTGGTTCCAATCCTTTTACCAATGTAATCGAATGCAATGCAAATCAAGGCAACCTTTCAGATACCATGCTTTGAAACATCTGATAAAAGAAAGTGATTGTTAAACATATTCTAGATTATTGATCACAGTTTGGCAAGTGAAACTTTGCAAATTCGATAGTCCTTTCACTGGTATTTCAGCCTTCATCCTCACTCAGAAATCCAGTTCAATATCTAAAGGATGAAATTGTGCATACCGTTCTTTATTAATAAAACTCAGATTGAATGTAACAATTTTCACTTTTCTCTTCAGATTTCACTCTGGTGTATCAGCTTGTCATAAATCATAAATCCAATTTGTTGTTGATATTATTTGCTTCAGTTTCTGTTGATGTTGGCCTTCCGTTTTCACTTGTTTCATTTGATATGCCAACGGAAGAGCCATAAGTCTATCATTATCAGAAAATCTATAAGCTTTGAAAACTGCCAATGATTCAAGGGAATTAAATTGTATGCCGAATGAGAAAATGTAAGTAGCCCTAAGCAAAATAAGTCACCAAATCCCTGGTGATTCAGGCGTTATATTATTCAACCCAATGCATTTTTTTGTCAGCACATGCGGTGAATAGGATAATAACCTGCCATAGGGATCAACTTGACAATTGTAAACGGGAAATCTTTCAACTGGGGTGAACAACTGGAGTATACTTCTCCGGGGACATCTCATGCATCAGTGTGTTGGGGCGATTTGCAAAATTGATGTTCAGTTACTAGTGGTGAGACAAAAATATTGTTCTTCAACCGTAACATGCATGCAACATCTGTTATGCAAATATTTGTCGCGTTTGCAAAACATATGTGGACAGAACATACGACTCAGTATTGGGATGTATTGTTAACATAATTATCTTTATGTTCATGTAAATGATTTCAAATGTTTGAAACTCAATAAATCCTGCTAAAATAATCTGAGCTGATTATATTATTTTGACTTTCAGGTGCCACATGTAAACATCAACAAAATTTACACCAAAAATCACCTATTTAAGATAATAACCCACATTCATTTTATATCTTCCACATTCAGATAAAGCTGAATTCCTTAATATAACAGCCAACATCCAACACGAAATTAAGGAAATTAGAATGGAATTTATTACTAATTTTTCTTTCTTGATATTCCCACAGCTCCGTACTACAATATTTGACAATCAAAACAGTTTTTATTGATAAATGAACAGGGATATTGTCAAAGTGAAACTGAACTTATTTTTTTAAACACCAACGTTTTTTTCAGGTTGTCTTGGTCCAACCTGGTCCAAGACAACCTGGTAGAAAACATGATAAAAAGGACCTTATACTGCGTTATTGGTGTTATTCATACACCATCTAAAATTGTTTTCGTAATTGCAAAGGTATTCGCCATATCGAACTACTAAAACTTCTTTGTTCACCATATAGACTTGTAAATCCTATGACTTATATAATGCACATAATATATCGAGTATTATTGATTTAAACATTAACTCACGGGCAAAAGAAACTCTACCACTTTAGACTTGAAATTACGAAAAAAATCAAACTCAGAATCAAACCCAACCAAATGAAAACACATCGCCCAAACACAACAATGACTATTTCATATTGAACTGTGGAATTAAACGTATGACTTTCCCAAATTTTCCCAAATTGTGGTTTTCGCCATTTTTCATGCAAAGCAAACAAGACCCATTGCCGACGTGTATAAAAACCAATGCGAATTGGTTGTTAGACACCAAATTTGTAAAAAAAAAAGATTTGAAGAATGGCAAGATCAACTTTACAAGAACGTGAGCGAGCAAATGGGATGATTGAAATGGGAGCCACCCACACCCATGTTGCAAGAACGTTTGGCTCTCACCGCACCACTGTCACAAGACTAATGCAGCGTTATCGCCTCTAAAATGATCGGTGCATTTCGGAAGCTAAAGTTTCTACTTAGTAGAACGACATTATCAAAAATATGCACTGTGTTTATAAGACCACATTTTGAGTATGCTTGTGAGGTATGGGATGGTTGCTCGACTGAACAAGCTAACAAATTAGAAAAACTTCAACTTGAAGCGGCCCGCATAGTTACAGGTCTTCCAAGATATGCCTCTTCCCGTTCTTTGTATTTTGAAACAGGATGGGATTTACTTTCTGAGAGAAGGAGGAGATACAAGTTGACCTTATTCTATAAAATACAGAAAGGTCTTGCACCCGTTTTTCTTCAGGATTTACTTCCCCCTTTAGTAGGCAACCGGACATTTTATCAATTAAGAAATTCTAATAATTTCAGCCAACCTTGTACGAGACTGAAGTATTCAACATCATCATTTATTCCATCATCAGTTAAATTATGGAAAAGCATTCCCTTAGCAATCAGGAATTCTGATTCTGTTTCATCATTTAAGTTTAACATTCATACCAAAGAAAATGTGCACCTGTATATTTTTCGTATGGAATAAGAAAATTAAATGTTTTACACACACAGTTAAGATATATGGCCAGCTCACTTAATTATGATTTATTTAGAATAAATGTAAGACATGATGCATGTTGTCAATGTGGTCATATGTGTGAACATTTTTTTCATTATTTCCTTGAGTGCCCATTGTACTTTACTCAGCGTGAAACGATGTTTAAATCTTTAGAAAATATTGTTAGAAACAGAACAACAATAAATATTGAACTTATTTTACATGGCGATGCAGGTCTCTCTATCTTTGAAAATCAGAATGTTTTCAAAATTGTACATATTTATATCTCTCAAACTAAACGCTTTGTCTAACTAACTCTTGTAAATATCCTTACCACCTGTCCATCTCGTGTGTGCATTGTTGTGATATCAAAGTTGTAATTACCTGGAAAGGGCTTTTATAAGTTGGATAACTTGTGCCCAATCCCTTTCTTGACTGAATAAAATATGTTTCAATAAATATCGCCATTCTGGACAGACCTCAGACAAGCCATGATCAGGCCGACAAAATGTCACAACCCACCAGGAGGACCAATACCTGCGCACGTTAAACCTCAGGAACCGCTTCTTGACTGTGACGTCATCGGCGTTAAATGCTCTGGGCCACCGGGTAAGCAGATGCACACTGTCCACACGTCTAAGGTCCCATCGCATCAGGGCATATTGACCCTTCCGGGGACAGAGGTTGACAGCTGAACATCGCCAAAGAAGACTGAGTTGGGCAAGGACGGTGTTATGTTGACAGCGACGTCAGTGGCAGAGGGTGCTTTTCTCTGACGAAAGTCGGTTCAGCTCTTCAAATCAGATGGAAGAGTATGTGTTTATCGCCGTCGGGAAGAGAGTACAGCTGCATGTTGCGTTCAGAAAGTTGTGCCCTACGGGGGAGGAAGTGTCATGGTTTGGGGAGGCATACTTGGTGAGGAGAAGACGCCGCTGGTTATCGTGAATGGAAATCTAACGGCTCAGTGTTACGTCGATGACATTCTCCGTCCCGTTGTCTGTCCCTTTATTCTGCACCAGGATCAGTCATAACCGTGAACTTGGACCTTTTGACCCCTCGACGAATATCATAGACTGTGAATACCGGAAGCTGATTGGTTGTATTTTTTGTCCCCCGCTGCAACATGGAACGGGACTATGTATTCAGTTTGCGTCCGTACATCTGTACGTCCGTTCGTTACATTTCTTGTTAACACGATATCTCATGAAGCATTTTATCCAAAGTCTTCAAATTTGGTGTCAGCCTACGTTATGGGAGGACGCATACACCAGTCGATTTTGGTGACGTTGACCTTATTTTCAAGGTCACCATGACCAATTTCAAACTCTTGTTAACACGATATCTCATGAAGCGTTGTATTGAAAGTTTTCAAATTTCGTATCGGCCTACATTGGGGGAAGACGCATACACCAGTCGGTTTTGGTGAACGTGACCTTATTTTCCAGGTCACCGCAACACTTTGACCACTGTTCGAACTCTTGTTAACGCGATATATCATGGCTGGATGAACCCAAAGTCTTCAAATTTGTTGCCAGGCTACATTGGGGGGATGATGCAGACACCAGTCCATTTTGGTGACCTTGACCATATTTTCAAGGTCACCACGACACATCGACCACTTTATTATCTCTTGTTAACCTGGTATCTCATGACCGGTTAGACATAATATTTGCTGACAGCCTATATTGGCAGTTTACGCAGACACTAGTCGATTTGGACGACCTTTACCTTATTTTCAAGGTCACCACAATGCTTTGACCACTTTTGTTAACGCAGTAGCTCATGAACCCAATCACCCAAAGTTGGTGTCAGTCTACATTGGGGGATGACGCAGACACCAGTCGATTTTGGTGACCTTGACCTTATTTTCAAGGTGACTATGACACTTCACCAAATGATGTGTTTTACTAAACTCAATGTTAACGGCAGGGGACATTGCCATATTAGTGGCAAACACTTGTTATGAATATGATATCGGCACATGTTCATTTTGAATAAACATTTTGTTTTTTTAATCTGACTTCTTTATTTATTCTTCAATCTAGATTAAAATACCTTTGCCCGTGAGTTTATGTTATTCACACAAAAAGGATTACGAGTTCTCCAATTTGGAGTACCCTCTCCTTGGGATGTAACAAAGGTGATTACATTTTTTATAGACGAAGATGACAGATAGTTGACAGGAAATTAATATAAAAAGAGAGAAAAGGTTCTACAGTATGATTCCATGCTATACAAATCGCTGATGAACGACTGCATGAACTTAAATATGATTATATTTTGACAAAGTGCTAGGTCTGCACTTCCTTCTAACAAAAGTTCAAGATTTACTGTAATGCCTGCTGAATGACATATGCGCTTCACAGACGAGTTTGTCTCTGAACTGTTTATACAATTGACATTCAAACAAGAAAGGATAATAAATTTCAACAAAATTGCCACATGCACGGTTAGTAACAACTTCCAAACGCAATGCATAACTCTTGCCAGTCTGCTGCCAGTCTGCTGCCAGTCTGCATTACTGGCTGATTTGACCCTTGCGGTATTTTCTCGCTGCATTAGAAATGCATAGCGGGCCTGGATTTCTAAACACAGACTTCTTAAGGAAATACTACAAGGCCTAGAGTTATGCCTTGCATTGGGAAGTTGGGTTAGTAACATTCTTAATTCAAACTCGCCATAAATTCATAATACTTACTGAATAACGTAACTTAGTATGAAAAATTTTTAGATTTCTTTTACCATACGAATAATACTCGAGTTTTATTACAGACAAACTACACTATCATAAACATAACTAGCATGCAGCAACAAATATAAATAGTCTTCACTGATATATATACCACAGACCAAAGATCTTCTGACATAGATTTAAATTCTGAGGTAAACATATGGAATGAAAACGGGCTGTGGACATATAGAGAATACTAAACGACGTCCCGTTTAATAATATATTTATGAAACGAGTGGATTATTTTGGTATTTAACGAGCGAAAGCGAGTTAGATACCAATACCATCAACGAGTTTCATAAATATGATATTAAACGTGACGGAGTTTAGTATTTTATTTATTACAAGCTCTAAATTAAGGAAATGTGTAATTTTAGTTTAATATTCATTCATGTAGATGTACAATGGACGCATAACTCACTAAACACCAAAAATAGACCAAGTAAACAGTTTCAATTTTGAACAATACAATTTCAAAACACTCATTACATTGTCTTTATTCTGAACTAAGCGCAAATTGGCGAGTAAACAAAAACATCGTATTAATCTCACCAGATCTTATGAATGATGTCAGGTGATTGTGACGTCATCGGAATGCGACTGTTTTCAAGCGCGATTCAGTTAGGCTACTTACAGTTGTATGTAGCTGCAGTTGCTTTGCCAAAATAGGCTCTGTAACACCCTGGTGATAATGATACTGGGGAGTAAAGTTACATACAGTTCTGTAGCTAGTTTGATCTAGCGAAATTATGGGGATCATTGTCCTTGTTGGCGATGAATTTGAGGGCACAAATTGCTAACAGCACAGCCGAAAATGGAGTTCCGACATTTATAGCAAACTTTAAAATTTTATATCAGCATTGATACTTACCTTGAAGCATGTTTATTCATTTATCTTGGTATGGTATCTTCTGTAACAACAGACAGACATGAACAATACCTCCACAACCTGGAAAACTTACATGTCGACACGAAGCTAATTTTTCACATTTTAAACAATCAAAACCATTCCTCAAAAGGAGAAGAAAATATCAAAATGTACATTTAAGGATTACAATGTAGTTGCAATAATACTCAACTGACGACTGTCACAGGATACGTGGGTTCAACATGACGTTTATTCCTTGTGAATTTACATAAACTAAGGCTACGTCAAGTTGCATGACAAAGAAAAATGGCGGTCAAATCCCGAAAGCCGTAACCAAGTGATACTGATTGACGGTAAATTGTGATAAAAGCGTCCGTACAATATTAATCATAACGACGTTGTGTGAATAAACATGTCCCAAGAAATCCAGTGCAATCCGAAAGGCCATGTGACTACTGGAAAGTAGTTCCGACTGCGACCACTTTCACGTGCAATGTATCACAACAGTGTTAGTAATATTTCGATGTTTCACAACAGTAGTATCTTCAACGAGAGTGTAATAAATCCTTTTCTTACACCATTTAATAATCCAAATAAGCTGGCATAGTACCAGATCGTCTGAAGATTTTATTTCCAAATACATATTTTGCAAAACTGATAAAAGCTTTTCATAAATTCATTTTTCATAACTGAAAACCATAATACTTTTTTTTATTAACATAATCAAACGCCTTTTTAAAATTCACATACGACAAAATAAATCAACAAATTGCAGCAGACGTTTAGTGACAACAAAACATTTTCAATAATGGTTATACTTTGATAATCATTCACAAAACTATAACACGTTTTCTTATTTGGTTGAACAAACAAGCCAGTACACTTACCTGTCGATATAATAGTTGATAATGAAATTATAGTTGTAAGTGACTAAGACTGGTTAACGTTGAAGATAATAAATGATGGACTAAATTTAAATACAATCACAAGAGCTACTGTTCCACTGTTATTGGGCATCTTGATGTCAGTGTTTTGCAAAAGCATCAATTCCAAATTTAAAACAAAACCATCCAAAGCAACCGTCAGATGCACCGCTTTGAAACGTCTGATAGAGACATAAGGATGGTTAAGCTTATTCCAGATTTTTTATCACAGCTTTTGTAATAGTTAGAACCTATGAAGAGAAATCTTCGTGATTAAGAAGGGGCGGAGCGAGCGTAGCGAGCGAGCCCCTTCTTAATCACGAAGATTTCTCTTCATAGGTTCTAACTGACTTAGAAATCCACCTACTTTTGATTGACAGGTCCAATGACGTCACTGTTTCTGTGAGTTCCTACGTAATCGTTTCATATGACGCGATGTCGCCAAGCTGTATGGACGTGTTTTTATGAACTCTCACTTTTCGAAAAACATATTTGATCGTAACATTTGTTGTGGTAAAACTAGAGAAATTCTTCCGTCTGTCTTTGAGGTGAGTTCATTTTCCTCTGTTCATTGTATTCGGAAATAGGTTATCTATAACCATGTAGAGACCGTAACGGTTGTCTAAATCAAATTGTGGAATATGCGATTCATTAAAATTAACATTGTTGTTTCATAATTTAATGCAGATGGAAGTAAATATCTATTTAGTTATTAGTGCTTTGTGTTTAGATTACAGGGGAAAAAAACAGAATATAATTAATTCATAATTTTATAACAAAATTAAAGTCGGCTTTTTTGGCTTTAGTTCGTTAAAAGACTGAACGTTTTTTGTTTGTTTAAAACGACTTTAACAACAACTCTAACTAACAAATGCATGCTGCATGCAAAATATTTCGAAACTCATTTGCCAGTATCTCTTTATACCGCCTGTGTAGCGTAGTGTCGAGGCCGTGTTTACTTCGAGTCATTATTATGTCAATAAAAAGTTGTAAAACATTGTTATCATTTGTTTTTGACCAATCAGGCACAGAGAGGGCGTGTTATGAAGAGCGTTTTAGCGTTGAGCTTAATTATTAAGAGTCTATTTTGTCAGGAAAATACGACCGTCTGATTGGCTGAGAAAGTAGGTTGAGTTCTAAGTGAGGTTAAACGCTGCAATTTCCATTTAGGGGTTTCGACTGGTATTTCAGCCTTTATCCTAACTCCTACATCCAGCTTTATTTTAGGGTGAAATTGTGCATATTGTGCTATATTAAATAGGATCAAAAGATCATTGGGTTGTTTTTTCTTTCCCACTCTTAAATCCAAATTAAAGGTCCAAAAGTGAAATATTACTGATAATATCGGCCTCCTGTTCGGTTGATTATGGCCTTCCGTTTTTACAATGGTTACATTCGATATGCCAACGGAAAAGCTTTGGTCTATCATCATCAGCAAATCAATAATCCTTTCAAGAAGATTCATTGGAATTGTGTATGCCAATTCAACACGCATGTATTCAACTTCATGCATCCTGTTGTTAGCCCATGGGAATAGATAGAATAACAACTTGGGAGTAGGAAGTAAGTTGACAATTGTTAAAATAGTTGTCTTTCCACTGGGGATAACACCTGGAGCGGCGTGGCCCCTTTTAGAATATACTTATCCGAGACATCTTTACCACGAGTGTATTTGGCCGATTTGCAAAATTGATGTTCAGAGAATTGTGGTGAGATAGATAATGTCCAACAACAATGACAAAACACATGCAATTGTATGTCATGTAAATGTTTCGCATTGGCAGAATTGGCAAACAACTCAGTGTCGCGCATATCGTGTGCTTAACTTTTTAAGTGTGATATGCTTAAGAAGGTCTAACAATGTTGTAGAGTCATTTGTGGTTCACATAGTAATTCAATAGTTATTCACATTGGGGACAATCCTCTAGAGTGACAAAGCGATTACCATTTGCATGTATAATACAAATGATTTAATACATTTTAGAAATGGGATCATCAACTAAAGCATATACATATATACCGATAACTCCCTGCGAGAGTCTGGCTATTTATTGTAAACAGAAAAAGCTTGTGAGATATATATACTATAACTCCCTCATCACCAACATTAATATACAACGGTTAAGGCCCTCAGACGCCGTCTTGGTGCATGTAGATAGACCTCCCATCTAGTCTATCTACATATACATACACCAAGACCGAGTCTGAGGACTTTTACCGGCTTTTAACGAGAAAAACTGCAAAATTTGCATTTGAAAAATACTCACACCCCTCTATGAAAATGAACCGTTCCAAATGATTTTATAAGACAGCTACACACTGTAGGATCAGGAACAAGGGTAAGGATGACAAGGATAAGGATGACACATCTAACAATACCTACCATACATGTACAACCCAGCCAATGAAAAAACTTCCATTGAGCAATAATGGCAGTTCTCAGATACGGCCTGTTGACTTCAAAACAGGTGATATGGTCCTCAATGATACGAGGGGACACCATCTAATACATACAAATACACTAATTTGGCAGGATGTAGCACTTCAAGTCCACATTCTGTTTGATAAATCCCTGGTCTGTGCTCAGAAGTTCCTTTAATTGTATTGTTTTGATCCCACAAAGGTTACGATTTTGTTGAAAAGGATGAAGTTAGGAAAGAATATGCTTAGTTTTCTTAGAACAGTTAAAACATAACTTTACTGTGATTTGTACGTTATTTAACCAAACATAACAAGTATACATATGGAAAAAAGTTAATTCACCACCAAAGGTTGTCTGATAAGACAGAAAACAATTGGTCGGTAAGTGGGATATTAGGGAATCATAATCTAGCAGTTCAAGAATGGAAAATCCCTTCACATAACGTGGCTTCTTTTGGATATATGCTTTTATAAAATTGTTTAAAATATAAACCATAGTTATACTGAGAAATGAAAGTGAAAATTGGCTGCTGTAATTCTTTTCTGTCAGCTGGTGAAACGTTAGCATCTGCCTTTTAGTCAAATGTCATTAGTAACAACACTAACAACCTTCAAACTTACAAAATTTTGGAAATTAGACGATTTACATAGAAGTCGCCTACTGACCAAATTTGGTTGGTATTAACTGTAATGACCCCTCTTAAACAAAAACGAACGTTTCATCAACGTTTTGAACTAAAAGAATCCAAAATACATTTAAAAATGTATGTTTATAACCTTTTTATCAATATATGTCAAATATTGTAAAAAAAGAAATTCACAAACCAGTTACTTTCTTATTTTGCAACATAAGAGTTATCTTGATGTGTCAAAGACAACTGATGTTTTGGCCTCTGAAAACTAAAGTTAATAACGAAGTTTAGGCGCAAGAAAAGAATAGTTATTTGTGGTAAAAAATCAGCACGAGTACAACTCCAGTCCTAATTTCTTAAAATGTCAACTTGAATAATTTTTCTTGGAAGAAATCGGACACAAGATTTACTTTTCTCATACCGAGAGTGATTAATTCTGTCAAATTAACATAAGGCTTCCTCGGCATCACATTTTGGTTCTTGGGTGCTTAACTTGTTTCCATTTGTATACTTTAGTGTTCATTATTTAGTAGTAATCTGATGATAGTCATAGTCATGATAGTTTCAATGTAGACCATGTGACGTGTGTTGGTCAGCCTTTCAATGTATGTCTCAGTTGTGAGTGAATCTACAAACATTCCAGAAGCAAATCATTATATGCAAAACACACATTTAGTTATGTATTGGTTGTAAAGTGTTCAAGCCATATCACCGTTATCAACAGCATTACTTTTAGCACAGCCACCGATGAAAGTAACTTCCTACCTACTCATAGAATGAACTGAAGATCTTACTCAAAATAACAGCCTTTGCCCTATTCCCTACTGGTTCATAAAAACAGTTTCATTTTTCCGAAAAGACAAGAGCTGCTGGAAACAACAGTATCAACTGATGAATCTCAATGATAAATGTCTATAACGTTGTTTGATAAATTAGTTTTAAGCTATTATGACAGTGTATCTACATCTGTTTAAGTAAGTCTGATAATATAACTCACTAGAGGTGGCAAAGATAGATTTAGTCAATGACAAAATATTCCTTATTCAAGACCACACGAGCTGGTGGGAACAACATCAACCCCAAAAATGAAAGAATCAAATTGAATAAGATGATATCGTTGTACAGGATCGTAACAGTGTTATCTTGGGTTGTGTATGAAACACGACGATTCTTATTTTGTAATAACTCTCCATATCTAATTCATGAATAATATTGCTTACATTAAAGGGGCAGTAGCACGTTTTTTCTCTCAACTAAGTCGATGAAATGTATTTGAAAAATAATGTCACCAATGATAAAACATCCTTATTACTTCGGAAAATCAAGTTTAAAAAATCGTGTACATGGTTCCGTAAAGCCATGGGAATCGTTTTTGTCATTCAAAATAATAAAATGTGTTCGCAATAAAATGGCCGCCATGCAATTTTTGCTTTATACGCAACACTGTTATTACCACAACGGATAATTGGTTTGTGTAAAAAGATGTTTTACCCTCTTAAGTATATATAAATGACATAAACTACCATTATAAATGTGAAATTTGAAGAAAACTAAATTTGCAAAAAACCTGCTACTGCCCCTTTAATTCACAACAGCACCAACTCACAATTTAGTTCATGAATAATGTGTATAACTTTGTTTGATAACTTACTTTTTAAGTTACTGAGTTTAAGTTATCTTCTATTTGTAAGACATTAGTGTAAATGTCAAGAGTGATAATATATATTTACTAGAGATGGCGATGAGCGCAAGTACCAGTATGGTTCCACTGTTTCCTGCACTGGTGATGACTGTGTTACTCCTTGAGTGCAGCTGCAGTGTTCCTGGATGTTCCAGGAGGTCTCCTGTTGGTGTGAAGATGTGCAAGTCACTGTGCAGGAACACATTCACCTGTCGAGCACCTGTCTACCTTCAACAACACCTGACCTGCTACCTGCATGGAGAGGAAGAACACACCAAGCTGGTTGGGGCAGTCACTCTTGACGTCGCACAGGTCTAATACATTTCTATTTTGTTTTAACTGCTTTATAAGCTGAAGGGGGAGAAACAAAACCTACTATTTCATAATCTAAATAGGAATACATTATTTCGACTCTTAAGCCCGTCTGTCGGTCCGTCCGTCCCGAAAACGGTACTTGTTTTGAAGTCAACTCCTCCCAAATATTTTGACCAATCTTTCTTAAATGTTACTCATTCATTGGATATATACATCGGTGATACACATGTGTTTTTACGGGACAGATAGGATTAACGTTTTCAGAGTTAATGCCCTTGACTTAGAGCGCTCAGCTTTCTGATTTCAGACCGACATTAACTTTAAATTTGTCAGCATTTGCAAATGTTATGTATCCAAAATCACACACTGAGATTATAACCTTGACCTTGAAAACTTGACTTTGATGAACAATCCATTTTGCGAGAAACCTAACCATGGACATAATTGTGGGTGATAAGCCTTCGATATTTGACATGCTTATTTATGTTTAATAGGTCATTAAATTACCCTTACGTTTAAAATGCTTATTTGGAGACAATGAACCCAGGGTTCTTGTACTCTCAGAACACCCTTGTTGAATTTAGAAAAAGTTAATGACGAAATGTTCACAACGATTACAAGGATAAATACTGTGTTGTTGGTACAATATATCATCAATGGACTGGTCGTTTGCAACAGGACAATGTCAATCCAAACAGTTTGAGATTTAATGAGTAGGACTGGGCACCAATGACACAATATCTCATGCAAATGAACACCTAAAGAAGCAAACACTGACCATATTCAATTGGCAAACGTGCCTCAACATCATTCATTGGCGACCCCATTTTAAGTATGCGTTGATTCCTTTTTACAATTATGGAAGGTTGGAGCTTAATCATTTCAGGGCAGTATAGTTAACATCTGATATCATCTTTCAATAGATTGATGGATATTACTTGGAGTATCCACAGTTCAAACTATGAAGTTCTCTTTTATGAATTTGGCACATATAATCGACAGGCAAGTCTATTAAGGTTAATGGACAATTAGAAAGCTTTTCTGACATAAATACATAGATACCTAATTAAAACATGATGATAATCACGTTGAAGCTGTTTGAAAGATAGATACTCCGTTCAACATAAAGATGCAACACATTTACATTTCGCTTATTTTATTGACTTTAAGAAAAGAAATCAGATAATGTTGGGCTTCTTTAGCTCGGGAAGCACCAATCAGCTGTATATCTTGAACTAAACTTAATTTAACCCATTTCCTGCTAATGACGCCAATTGGCGTCGTTACCCATGATTGCTCACGACCATAATATTACAATATCTTCTATTTGTCAACACAGAATGGTAATTCCGTAATCCATCGTTCTATAGCTGGTTTGTAAATTGATAGCAATATATGCTGTTCATTCCACCTAATTCATATTTTACATTCAGATAAATTAAAGATAAATTGGCGATTCAAGTGTTACAAAGTGTAATATAAATAAAACTATCCCAACCCATATTGAACAAATGTATTTGTAAAAGGACGGATCTCAATAATTATTTCATGAACTTGAACATGAATTGAAGAGCAGAGGCTGTCATGACTGTGTTTTGGGTAAGTCCAAGAGATAAAACGTATTTATAATCATCAATATGATGTTTATTTCTTTACAAAGGAACATTTGTTGTTTCCTTCTGGCATATTATTGTTATTGATTACTTATTTTCAATTGACTGTCAAGGATTTGGGTTTTTTTATAATCAAAGGCCAACACACAAAAATAAGAATACCTTTTTTAGTGGAACGTATACCTGCAATAGATAAGCTAAAACTCTTGTTGTAGTGATTGTTATCAAAGGAAACATGTACTGTAAACAAATACCAATCACAACTGATATATTGAGGGACTAACTTAGTATATATTGTCTGGCACATCATATTCTTGATTTAGACGATCTAGCCACTCTCTTGACACCTGCGTTGCTTGCTTGATATATCAATTCGGCCTACTTAACCCCACGTTTTTGTTGTGTATAAGTAATTATTAACAAAGATAACATTGTCATTAAAAAGACATTTAAAAGGTGTGACAACCGTCCACTGTGAAGTGAAGCGGAGTGGATTCACACTAAGAGTTTCGTTGCAGGGCTTTCAAAGCCTAATTAATGTCTCGTTGAGAGAGGCCACGAATTACCATGTCTATGAAAGCGTTACCCGAGTTTGGTAACGATTTAAAAGAAACAATTCTGATCGATTATTTTCCTTGATATGGATGTTTTCAAGGATTTACAAAAAGACATGGGACCTTATTTTTCTTCGTAGTTTTTACGAGTACAAATATTTCTTCATAACTTAAATGTGGGTACCGCGCCTCAGAGGCCCTGGAAATATCCCAAGGGTTAAAATGTTGCCTGAACGATTTGAACTGTTCTTTTGCCCGGAGAATACTAATTTTTTGTTATTCATGGTCAGATGTTAACAATTAACAATTAACTACATGAATTTTAAAATCTGTATTTTGAGTGAAAGTTGTTGTAACATACAAGTTTTACCGTTCTATGAATATAATGTTTGGTTTTAGAATAGTACTATTGAGGGAAAGACATGCCAACGAGACTCAATGATAATTTATGCTCGGAACAGGCAAGTGCAGTGCATCAAATGTAAGTTTTAATATGTAATATTTTGTTAAATGATTATGCATCACTTATATTTTTAATTACTCAATGTTCATTCCAATATAACATGTTCAATTACTAAAGTTTAAGAAATACATCATATTACATACTACATTTGTATCTTATTGGTATATCGCTCTTGGTTACAGGAGAAGTCGCGTGAAGAGAAGGGGTAGTTTGACAAACGTGATATGTACACATGTAATTATAATGAAAATACGTAGCCGGTTATTTTCAACCATATGGTTAATTATGTCATGTATCAAATCATCATCAACAGTTTAATTTACTTTTAAAATATTTGGAAATTTCTCTGATTCAACAACAGCACGATTCCCCTCCCGAAACAATGTTCAGCTATAACCAAATTGTCCGAATAAACATGGTCCGGCTATATAAATACATTTATCTAATCCACCACCAAGGTCGCAATGTATGTCACCTTTGCAATTAACAATTACTTCTATTTAATGAACAGATATGTAGAAGCAGGAATCACACACGTGATTTATTTCCTATATACTACATGAAGTTGCATCATTATTTTCGATTCAAACCATGACAACAAAACATCTTCCCATTGTTACTATTCTGAACCAATTAGGCTATACAGCAACAGTTAATAAAATAACACTATTGAAAATGTTTGACATGTGCGACTCTATGTAACTTTAAAACAAGAAATTATGATGGTGGTTACTTACAATGTGATATTTTACAAACCACCTGTGGTGGTCCCTGCTTGCTAGAAATGCATCTATGCAGGCAAAGAAAATACTGATTGGGGTTATGAGATACATTTATATTTTAGGCGACATGTCACATAAATCCTTCTTTAGAATATTTGATGCTAAGATTAGCCCAATTCTTCTTTACGGCTCTGAGATTTGGGGACTTCAAACATTTGATGTAATAGAAAAGATACATTTGTATGCTTTTAAAAGATTTCTCGGAGTGAAAGTTACTACTTATATATATATAATGGTTCATGGTGAATGTGGCAGATTTCCGTTACAAAAGTAAAAGTAATAAAATATTGGTTGAAAATACTAAATATGCCATCCAATAGATTGCGAAAAAATGTGTTATAATATGATGATTTTATATGATAAAAATGGAAAATGTAATGGGGTTACAGACGTTAAATATTTGTTATTTTCAACTGGTTTCGGTAATATATGGATGGAACAATGTTTAGACTCTCATTCAAAGTTTCTAATATCCTTTAAACAAAGGCTTCAAGATATATATTTGCAAGACTGGCTTAACCTCTTATCTGTATCAAATAAATGATTTTATTACATAATGTTTAAACAATCTATATATAATGAAAGTTATATATCCTCGTTAAATGTTCGGAAATATAGACTCTCCCTTACAAAATTTCGTTGCTGATGTCATGCTTTACAGATAGAAACAGGAAGATATACTGGATTAAAAAGAGAAAATAGAATTTGTAAAATGTGCAATTTGAATTTAATTGAAGATGAATATTATTTCCTTTGTGTATGTCCAGCTAATAAGTATATTAAGAAATATTACTTTACACATCACAGTATTCATAAATTTGTATCATTATTATCCCGTTCTAGTAAAACACATTTAGAAAAGCTGTCAATGTATGTATATCATGCCTTTATACATGTATATAGAATGTACTCTCAACTACCTTAGATATCGTTTGTATTTACATGTATGTACTATAGCCTGTGGCCTTTTAAGTGCAAATAAAGATTGACTGTTGACTGTATCAATCAGTCAATCATTACAATTAAAATATTTCGACACAGCGTTTCATTATATGACAAGCAGTGACATACAGGGATTTATCAATGCAATAAACTGTCTGTCTACAGTGAAGATATCAGATATGTGCACTGTGAGTGATATAATTTGACCTCATTAAACATTTGTCTGACATAGAGAATTAACCAATGACGTCACACTGTTACTGTGGTGATGGGCGCTCAACATGAAAACGACCCTGTTGTGGCATAAATACAAGAATAACATCATATAAAAAATTGAATATAGGACAAATACAATGTTTATTTCAAGAAAAGACAGATATCCCCAATCTATCTGCATGCTTTATTATTCTAATTGTAGGTGCTCACAGCCTTCCCCAAGACAGTGCGATGATCGTTGCATACAATTCCACCTGGTTCTACTATGTCATAAAGCATGGATCCTGTGTACACATTTCCAAATGGTCTGAACAACCTGAAGGAATGACAGTCGATCATCATGCGAAAATCATCTGCTGGTTGAACAATAACCATACACTAGGAATATCACCCATTTCAAATATTTCCCAAAAGACTAGTCTATTTTATGAACAGAGCATAGGTAAATTTGATCCATTTTTCCGAGTTATTGTTCATTAGATATTGTATGTTCACATAAACACAATCTTCTCAACTTTTTAAAATGATATTTCAATATCCATAGCAGGCCATAACCATCTGTTTGAGAGACGTTCTGTGATGAAGAAGGCAAGGATATATATCGACTCAACTTCTTTAGTTATTCTTTATTCTTGTTAAAAAAAGAAATGCCTCCATATATATCCTTGTCTTCTAAGTCGTAACCAGATTATGTTGTATATTCGTCTACATAAGGTGGACATGATTTGAAAACTAGCAGATATCTAGGTATACCAAAAAACAGAGAATATGTTAATTATGTGACCATACTGATATAGAGAATGAATTACATTTCTTCCTCACCTGCACTGTGTATAACACTTTACGAACGAAGTAACTAAAACCATACTTTTATAAATACCAACGTGAAAGAAAATTAATATCACTGTTAATAGATACTAACACCCTATCACTAAATAATCTTGCAATGTCCATGTATTTCACTATGGATTCAAGAAAATATGTGCGTCAAAGAAATATGTGCATGTGATGCTCCAACTTTCAATCCAACCTAGTCATCTTAACCTTATCTTTCACTTATGCCAGAAACAATCCAAAAAGGACAATCCTAAAAGGTTAATCTATTAGAAAAAATGAACTTGTTTCCATGTAGCCTCTTAGTTAAAATTAAACCCGGCCTCTTGTTAAAATTGTTTCCATTGAATGAAGAATAAATTTTCAGAATGATTTAAGTAGCAAAAGGCTGGCACCATTCCATCTTTGAGTCTAAACACATACCAAGTCTCATTAAATAATACTGAATAGATTTTGAGATAGAGGTCGGAAAAGGTTCCTTATCCCTATATGCACTAAGAACAAATTGTTTCCATGGAAATCAGAACAATTATAAAAATCAGAATAGCCTAAGTAGCAAAAGCACCACTCCAACACTAACCACATACCAAGTTAAGCAAAAAATATTGAACGGTTTTTGAAATATAGGCCGAAAACGAAAGCATTCGGAATCACAGAATTACGGAATTATGGACGGAGGCGAACACATTATGTCTCCCGCAAAGCTTTGCGTGGTACATGATAAATAAGAACCTGTTATGACCTACTATTCATATGATTGGTAAATGCACTACAGGCCTGTGGCCTTTTCAGTACTGAAAATAAAGATTGATTTGATGAATACATGTTTGATGTAATGAAACACGATAATGGCCTTATCAAGTTTGTCAATAGTTCTTCGTTTTTTCTCCAGAACCAACAAGTTATTTCTACGACGCCACATCAAAAGTTCTCCTCTTCACTCAGGGTTATAGTTTCTTTCTTGTCAAAACGGGATCAATCATTGGGAAAAGTGCATTGTCAGTGAATGTGGAGATCACAGATTCCACGTTGAGCTCAAGTCAAAGGTAAAACAAAATTCTGCAAAGGTTGAATCTCACAAAACCACAATATTGTTTCTGCTTGTGTGTATGTGAGCAATAACGGAAGCACAATAAGCCAAATAGTTTTAAAGTAGTATAAGTTGCAGTAGAAATGTAGTAGTTAATGCATTAACATATTCATAAGATCAAGTCACCCTATACAAAATATTTCTCAGAGTATTAAAAAGTGTATTTCAAAAAGTTTGCCCATGTATATTTGCAGTAATCCTAATAGTATATAGGTATATATTTTGTTTCATGAACATTTTCTGAACAGATTCATGTTTTTTGCCGGAAGACCAAAGGGAACAAACGGACAAGAAAACTTCAAAATCCTGAAAGTCGATTACGAGATCCATCTGCTACAGCAGAAAAACACCTCATGTATTACTGTTAGCGGTATGACGTTTGATGACAAAGGTAGGGTGTCACACAGATCTAAAGTTACAGTTATGTCCTGAGTATCAATCAATCATATGATATTTTTCTTTTTCTCACACCAGAGTTACTTTTGCTCTGAATAATTGACCAATGAATAATACACTCAACCGCAAAAGAAACGTCACCTTATTTTCAAGTCATCTACAAATTAATTCCTTTAGAATAAGTCGATTTTGTATGTCATGGACAGGCACAAGTTGTGTAAGGACGTACTCTCAAACCATACATGTACGTTACAGTAAGATGCTTTTATTTTTATGTTAGTCCAAATACTCCTTTGGATATGAAATCACATATTCTGCAATGGTATACGGTTGGAAACTGTTAAGTAAAAAAAACCATAAAATGTAGAAATGTAATCAGTAAAATATGTTGCTGACATAAATAACCTCTTTCATCTTAATTTTATTTATGCAGCGTTATCGTAGGACATCATGAAACAAAACAAAAAATCCTGTTTCGACTCTAATATCTCCTCTAGATATTGAGATTCGAAAACAACAATTTCATAAACGTTTTGCAAGCTCCAAAACAAATTAGCAATAGATAATGTTTGAAACAATACAAGTTTAGTTGGCTCTCTTGTGTGTGGTTGTGATGTAGCTCTGTTTTAGGGCTGACATATCTTGGATTTTGTATTGTGACATTTCTTTTGCAGTTAAGTGTATATATAATTTTTGTTTGAATAAACCTGCTATTGCACACTCTTGGGAAACATTTGGGGCGGAATATACTGACTTTAGATTCCTACTGTGGATACAATAAAAGGAATAATCATTTTTTTATGGTGAGCGACAAGACATTCACACGGATAGTGGATTACAGAAAAACGCTGGGGAATACTACAGTAATTGTTGTGTTATATGAGCAAAATGACAAAGGCAGGATTATTGAAGTCCGCGATTTGTTAACTAAGTAGAATTATACATGTTCCGTGCAATATAGGAATGATCACAATCTAGGAATGTTTCACCATCCCGAGATTGTTTGCACAATCTGCATATTGTGAGACCTGAACAATCTAAGTATCACAATCTTGGAATATGTTTCCTTGTTACAGGTCGTAGATTGTCAGCTGTTTCAACTCACTTCCTGTCTACCTACATGTGTATATGTTCTGTACAATCTAGGAATCATCACAATCTGCAGATTGTGCAGATTGTGATATACCCTAGATGGTTCGTAACATATACACCTCTATCTGTGTAACATTTCTGTAATGTCACATTTTGTCTGAACAGGGTTTCCGTTTCAGTCCTGCAGGTTTAATGTCCCAAAAATGTTTTTGTTTATGGTAACATCATTATGGCTAAAACTGTAATAACAGACACGAATTTTACGAGAAAACATTAAATGAGTAAAAATGAAAATTCATCAGTTGTGAAATAATACCAATAACAAAATACTTCAGCTACATTCAAACCTACCTACCCCATGCCCATGTTGCTTTTTCAGATGGCAACCTGTACTTCCTGTGCGTAAGGCAGGATCACGCGTTGGTTGCACAATATGTTGCCATTGACTCTGACCTCTCTACAGATATAACAACATTGTACACACTAAGGAAGGATCAATCATCTTTTCTACAGTCGGAAGATCAAATATATGTGATAGGACTGTATAGGTAAGAGAAGCAAGATTTTGCTGGATAACATCTGTCGTTGTCAACATGCACAACATTTCGGAGTATGTAATATATGTGATAGAATTGTGTAGGGTAGAGAAGCAAGATTTTGCTGGATAAAATCTGTCGTTGTCAACATGCACAACATTTCGGAGTATAGAATATATGTGATAGGACTGTATAGGTAAGAGAATCAAGGTTTTGCTGGATAAAATCTGTTGTTGTCAACATGCACAACATTTCGGAGTATAGAATATATGTGATAGGACTGTATACGGAAGAGAAGCAAGATGTTGATGGATAACATCTGTTGTTGTCAACATGCACAACATTTCGGAGTATAGAATATATGTGATAGGACTGTATAGGGAAGAGAAGCAAGATTTTGATGGATAACATCTGTTGTTGTCAACATGCACAACATTTCGGAGTATATAATATATGTGATAGGACTGTATAGGGAAGAGAAGCAAGATTTTGCTGGACAACTGTTGTTGTCAACATGCACAACATTTCGGAGTATATAATATATGTGATAGGACTGTATAGGTAAGAGAAGCAAGATTTTGCTGGACAACTGTTGTTGTCAACATGCACAACATTTCGGAGTATATAATATATGTGATAGGACTGTATAGGTAAGAGAAGCAAGATTTTGATGGATAACATCTGTTGTTGTCAACATGCACAACATTTCGGAGTATAGAATATATGTGATAGGACTGTATAGGTAAGAGAATCAAGGTTTTGCTGGATAACATCTGTTGTTGTCAACATGCACAACATTTCGGAGTATAGAATATATGTGATAGGACTGTATAGGGAAGAGAAGCAAGATTTTGATGGATAACATCTGTTGTTGTCAACATGCACAACATTTCGGAGTATATAATATATGTGATAGGACTGTATAGGTAAGAGAAGCAAGATTTTGCTGGACAACTGTTGTTGTCAACATGCACAACATTTCGTAGTATTGAATGATTGTGAGCTTCTGTGATAATCTGTAGAATCTGCAAGCCGTCTCGAAAAAGTAAAGTTCATCATTCAAGATTGTCTGCTTGTGATACGGATGTGGTCGTTTATGTGCATGCCACCTCAGACAGAAACATGGTCAGGCAGAGAAATAGTTTATGCTTGCTTCTGATTAAACTAGCATGCAAAGTATTGAGAAAACGAATTACTGAAAACGGCAGACTGGCAACTATTGTCATGATTGCTTTGCCGGGTAAAACAACAGGTCTGTATAGTTGTATATGTGTAAAGCTACTAGAAAAGGGGCGATGATTTATGGCAAGGAAAAACACAATTAAAATTAGTCTTGGTTCTTTCCAATAGCTTTCCGGAATTTTCATTTTAGGTTGGCCAGTTTCAACTAGTAAATAGCATATTGAAATCATGTGTAGTTTATGGAGGACGGTTAACGATTGTATCTTTAAAGGCACTATAGCACGCCAATTGTTTTAAAATATACATAATGCACGGATAATGTACATCTCTCGATATTACAAACAATCTACCCTAAGGTAATGTTTTATGTAAGTTATCTGGAAAATATGTACGTATTCAGGTGTTAAAGTTAAATTAAGACCGGAAGTAATTAATGCAACGTTGCATTAAATCCGCATGAACTACAATATAAGCAATATTTAAAAAGTGCACACAACCCAAAGACCAAAAACGGCAGTCACTGTCGTAAATGTAACAACAATGCTTGCATTGCGTATTACAAACCAGTGAAGTTACTGATTCTTCTTAATGAAGACTATCCAATCAAAGTTGTCAGTTAAGAGTTTATAGTATATGCAAATAGTTGAATGAAATCCTAGCTCAGCCGTTTTTTAAACTCTATATTTCCCAAGTTTGCACATCAGCGACTCTTACTATTTGTGATACCCCTTAGTGACCTCGGTCATCTCAACTTTATAATTATTGACTCTAGGTCGGTTGTAAAGAATAATATATATTTTATTGCACCGAAATGAAGCTAACGTGAGTTTATATGCCCTCGTATGACCTAAAATAGCTTATTTGAATGCGAAAAGCAAGCAATTGAGCCTTTTACGCAATCAGTTGCACAGTAAAATCACTATTTCATATGTTACAACTACCATCATATATTCTAGATGGTTCTAGAATAACTCAATACTAATGGCTCTTAATGCCTCACAGCGTCTAGTGTATCATTTTGTTGTACAATAATGTTCTCCCCTCTTTTTCAGTTTTGAAGTTTATGACCGAAGGATGAATTTCAAATACAACACCACTGGATGTGTCTCTGGGAAAATTGACCCAATATGGCGTGCACATTACCTTGGAGCTGAATAATATTCCACAAGTGGCCATCACTGGTATCACAGAACACATCATCACTATAATTATGAATGATTTCCCTGAATAAACTGATCGCTGACAGATGAAAAGATGTCACTCCCCTCCAATCGGTGATGAATACCATTATTTGCTGACATGTGTCGCTCTCAACCACGATCATTCATTTTTTATTGATAATTATTACTTTACTTAGCCGAACCTTACTAAATTTAAACAACTCATTACAAGCAAAAATAATGCATCCATTGTGTTTCATAAAATTGTATTTTGCTTAAATACGTTCCAACACATCATATGTGCTGTTTACAATATAAACAAATTCACTCAGCTTGCATAGTCATCCCCAATCGGCAAACATATCATAATTACTAGTTTCCAATTAAAATCGAGTAACATCATTATGTATGTGCAGAAACCGAAAGTGCACGTCCTATTTACATGCACGGTAGTTATATGACCTATTGAACATTATCAACCCAAATTTGTTATTTTGTCTGGTTTAATTAAGATTCCAAAATTACGTTTGACTCATTGGCGCGCGCCACACGCTGTGCATTGTCCGGTTTTCGATCAGAAATCGAATCTTTTACCTTCATATCGTCAATATACTAAGTCGAGTAACATTAAAATGGTAGTTTTCGGTAACAGTTGGTACTTCTCGATGAAATAAGACCATTTATAACGTTTGGCATATTTGACCCCCAACAACACAATGGATGTACCTTTAAGGTGCTGAGGAAAGTTGCGAAATTGATAAACATTATTTTCAAAATATATTCAATTGTATGTGAACTTTTTAATGACAATAGCGTCAAGAAAATGAATATGCAAGTTAATCAATACAATTGATATTAGTATTGTATGTACAATTCTTTATCTATTTTAAAAGCAAGTGTGTACCAATATCTTTATCTGTATATATGAATATGCAAGTTTATCAATAAAATTAAATGTAAAATTGATATCAATATTGTATGTACTATTATTTATGTTTATAATTTAATAACAAGTGTGTGACAATATATTTATTTGTCTTTACCCATGTGTATATTTGTCTGTTCCTGCTGTCTTCATCAATTTGTATCAATATTTTGTATCGTTTCTAGCTCTTGTACCACCGTTGGTGGCGAAAGGACTAATAATTCTGATTCTGAACAATAGGTTAAAGTACCTTCCCAAATCAATGCTGCCTGTAAATTTCAAGATCGGCGTTAAACATTATCTTCAAATCTCAGCAACGTCATCAGAGAAAGCAAACACTTTCATTCATTTTGAACTGACTGCATCTTGGAATCTGACAATTCAATGTTGTGATATTCCTAGGTAACCCCATTGTTTTCTACAACTGATTTCAACCCTGTTTTATAAAAATCAAGAAGTCCATATTTTGCTCTTGTTTCCAACATTGCGTCGGTAACTAGGATGTCGTGTGCTACAACGTGGTTACGTCACCCTACCAAACGACAGGGGAGATAATGCTGAGTATGTTATACTTGTGTCAGAATTAACAAACCATGTTCGAAATGATTTGCAGCAATGCAAACAAAACAGAAACATGAAACATCGGAAAATACATCCGGCATAACATGTGTACTCTTAATCGAGCTTTTGTTTGTTGGAACGTGTCTCCTATATCACATGTTTTAGATGTAGCACTGCCCGTGAACATATCTTTCTTCTAAATTCATTTCATATACTGATCTGGACAGTTCTTTTTAAAAAAAAAGTGTATATCAATAAATGTAAGTATAAGTTATAGCTAAATATTTGAGATATATTTAACTTGTTTAATTTATGATTAACAAGTTTGTGTCTAAATATGGTAAGTACATTTTAAGAATTAAACTCATACGGAACTAATTAAGATATATTTAGGAGATAAATCCATTCTGTTTTATATTTTGGGGTTGTATGTTGTGCATTTTTTACCCCTAAATTTATTTCAAACCGAGCTTGCTTGCGATAAAACAGAATGGATTTATCTCCATTCTAACATGACTAATTAGGAAAATAATGAGGAACTCTTTCGTCTTGCGCCAAAGCGCTGTGCTTGGGTCAAACCAGTACAGACCGGTTTCACTCGCCCGCGACCCTTCGGTGCAGTTCACTTTTCAAAGAACATGCTTCAATCAACATATCAAAACAAACACTAAAACTTATTTCAATGTAACTTATCTTTATTCAATTGATGATAATATCAACAGAAAACCCACGTTGGAAGTCATCAGACTCACAGAAGCGATTTTCAAGTAAATACATAGTCCGACCTATCTCCCCTACAAGGCCGACAAGGACCAATCCCATTCAAGGGGCGCTACTCTAAAAGTAGTTATTCACTACACGCGAAGAGTTTGAGACTAGAAGAAAGCCTGACAAGAACGCTTTTTGTGTTATGGTTGAGGACATCGTGGAAGGAAATGGGGTCATTTGGGTTTGTGAACTGGAGGCAGTGGAAGAATTTTGCAAAATAGAGGAATAACGCCGCTTCTGTTAATTGGATGAATCGCTGTTGTATGAAGCGAGCGACTGTTGATTTCTGTGCCCCGTGATTTTCATGATTTCACGCGAGTGAATCGGTCGCAAATATTTAGAGGTGATTTTCGGTAAAATAATTACTTCAAAATTGATACGAGGAACCAATCAGAAAGCAGTATTTTCATTCTAAAAATAGTGTCATGTTAGAATTTGTGTTTATTTAAACAAGTACATCTCATTGCGAGTTGAACCTAGAGAACCCATCAGATTGACAAATGTATTGTGTTTACTGTCATATCAGTCACTGTACAAGGTGAGACCTAATGGGACGTAATAGTCAGTACCTAGTGTTAGCACCAGGAGCTATCGCTGATGCATAAAGTAATAAAAACCTACAAATTGAAATCTTGATTTCCACTTGCATGTATGAAACAATAAAATGTGTAGAAATGGGATAATCAACTATATACATACACTCAACCGCAACAGAAACGTCACCACATATTCAACGGTGTACACAACAAAATACTGCTGCCGGAGAAACACGATTTTTGATTATTTTTAAAGGAACATCATTTGTTAAGAGGTACCAATAATGTCCTATATCAGGGTGTAATACTTCTATTTTTATGACTATTCAAGTACACTTGGGGTGTTAAAAACATTTTTTTTCAAAATGTAATTTTGGCCAGAATGTTTGATATATAACTTAAGAAATCATAAAATGTAGAAATTAAAATTGTAGAATTAATAAAAGATCGTATCGACATAAATAACCTTCTTGGACTTAAATTGTTGAGGCTATTTTATTGTAATGCGTCATAAAACAAGACAAGATAGCAGTTTTATACTTCCTTATATCGCCCACTTAAGGAGATTCAAAACAACGATTTCCTACAATTCAATCATTATGTAAGTGATGACCTAAATGTGTCTATAAATTGCTATTACTGAAACATATTAAGATTAATATTTCTGCCAGAACTGGAAATGTTTATTTAAATATTATTAACTACATAGCCGAAATGGCTGAATTGGAGCTTCACACCTAGTATGTTAGATATAAGTGAAACCTCATTTTCATTCCCCTTATATGGTGTTTGAACATCAAAACTTCACGTTGCATTAGATAATGTGACACAATACAATACATCTTATGAATACAAGTTGGTAATAAAAAGGATACACAACACGTTTGCCTTTTTATGTGTATGTCATTCACCAATCAGATTCTTCCTTATTCTGCAACATAAAGGATGTTTTGACGTGTGAAAGTCAAGTTTATTGCATAGTTGAGGCACAAGAATAATATATTTCTTTGTGGTAATAAATCATAACCATTTCATTTCTAGTCCTAATTTCTTATTTAATTCAGTCAAAATATTGTAATGCAATCACAGCATCACATTTTAGTTTTTAATATTGGTGTTCCTTAACTTTATTCCATACGTATACTTTAGTATTTATAATTCAGAAGGAATTTGATGATAATTCTAATGTTGTACAATGTAGACCAGGTGACTTTTGTTGTTTAGTATTCCAATGTATCACATGTGAGTCAATCTAGAAACATCCCAAAGACATTATGTACACATCACACATTGAGTGATGCATCGGTTATACAGTGTTCCAGCCATATCACTGTTATCAACTTCTCCAGATTTCGAAAGACTACTGGATGCTATGAAACCTGTGGGATAACTCCTCCTCACTGTCGCACATACTCCTCGTAGAATGGATTGCAGATCACACTCAAAATAACATCCTACGCCTTATTCCTTATTGGCTCATAAAACAGTTGCGTATTTCAGAACATATAAGAGCTGTATCAGCTGATAAATAATGTTGATTGATGTCTATAACGTTGATTGATGAATTACTGTTTAGCTATTATGACAGTTGATCTACATCTGTTTAAGTAAGTCTGATCATATAACTCACTAGAGGTTCGAAGATAACTTTCGTCAAGGAAAAAATACTACTTATTATGAAACAAAAAAGAGATGGGAGAAACAACATATACAATATCTAACTAAAATGTAAGAACTGAATTAGATAATATGGTATCTCTGTATAGGATCAGTGGGGGAAATGATGACATATAACGATTTGAAAATGTTATAACTATCCATAATTCATGTGTCATCTTGCTATGAATCCTTTACATCAGTATCAACTCACAATTTAGTTGATGAATCTCAAAGATAACGTTGTTTGATGAACCATCTCTAAGTTACTAAGACAGTTTATCTTTAATTATTATTTTAAAAAGATAAAGATAAGTCATCCTCATCATATAATTCCACAGAGATGGCTTTGACAAAATACTTGACAATAACAGCAACTGCTAATAAACGAGAATGAACACATCTGTTATGACATCACTGCGATGAAAAAAGTACGTAAGACCAACTGATTATCCGTGAGTATCAAAACATCTGGTCTAACAATAAAGCCTTTAAAATTTAAGATTCACAAGTGTAGGAAGAGCTCACGAATACTCGCGTATGAGCAGCACAAGTATCAACATGACTCGACTGTACCCTGCAGTTTTGACGACGTTTCTGCTGTTGTGTCTCCTGCAGTGGAGCTGCAGTGTTCCAGGATGTTCCAGGAGGTCTCCAGTTGGAGTGAAGATGTGCAAGTCACTGTGCAGGAACGCATCAAGCTGTCGAGCACCTGTCTACCTTCAACAACACCTGACCTGCTACCTGCACGGAGAGGAAGAACATACCAATGTGGTCGGGGCAGTCACTCTTGACGTCGCACAGGTTTGATATATTTCAGTTGTTTTAACTGCATAAGGGAGAGAGATAAACCATTATTTGATCGAAATCGGTGGAGTGGAGATTTAATGAGAATGACAGGTCGCAAATGATAGAAAAGGGGGGGGGGGGGGGGGGGGGGGGGGGGGGGAGCAGGTATAGCGGTCATTCTGTCCGTCCTTCCGTCCGGTCAATTTTCTCTAAAACCATCAACGATACATCAACCAAACTTTGTACAGTTGTTAACCATGTTCTAGTTTTTACATCTAGCTGAATGAAATTGAATGTTATAATGTAAACAATTAAGTTACCTGAAAAATATTACAATTGGGTTAATAATTTTTTTTAATAACAAAGCCAGTTTTCAAAAATATTTTGGACAATATTTTGATTCTTGAATATTGTTTTAGACATAATGTACCCTTGACATCTATAATGTTCAATTGACGGATAGCGGATGGCGGGGATATGTGAGCCATGCTCACTTTTTTCTTGTTTTTTTTTAATGATTTTGGGCCATTTACTCGACAGTCTTGTCTATCAAGGTTAATTCACTATCAGAAACCGATTCAGATATAAATGTGAATAGTTATTGTATTAAACATGATGCTAATCATGTTGAAGCTGTTTGCAAGGGTTGACCTTTCTCATGTGCATGCTCTGAATGACATTCGATGTAAAGAAGTAACATTTTTACATTTCGCCCATTGTAGTGACTTTAAAACAAAAAAGATGACCGTTAGGCTCCGAGGCCAAGGGAAGCACCAATAAGCTGTGAATTTTAAATTAAATAGAAGTTAATAAAACAAATTCTGATCGATTTGTTTCATTGATATCATTGTTTTCAAGGTTTACAGGAATACATGAAACCTTAATTTTCTGAAACGAATATAACTACAGAACTTTAAACTGGCTATCGGGCCTCAGAGGCCCAGAAAGGAGTTGAGTTTTAAAATGGTGTTTTAATTACAATGTATTTTGAATGAATGTATAATTCCTTTGCCCCGGAATAAGATAGATTTTCAAATATATGGCCAGAAGTTAATATGATTGTGTGGTAACATGTTGACAATTAACAAGTTATAACATAAATTTCAAAATCTATGATTTGAGTGATAATCGTTTATATTTATCATAATACTTTGACGGTATCTATTTTGGTTTTAGAATCGTTCTTTTGAAGGACGGACATGCCAACGAGACTCCAAAATAGTTTGTGCTCGAAACAAGAAAGTCCACTGCATCACATGTAAGTATGTCATTATATATTATTCTTCGTTACTTCGTGAATATTCAGTTCAATTTCTAATGAATGTTAAGGAATACCTGTATAGTATGTCACATCCTACATTTATATATCTATTGATAACTCACTTTTGCTTTCATTCTTTAACGGGCTGTAGAACGTTTTTTGCACAATTCATTTTTCAAATTTCCCATTTATAATGATGATTTATGTCATTTATATTTAGTTTAGAGAGTTAAGTGTCTTATTACACACAGCAATTAACTGTAGTTTTCATAGCAGTGTTGCGTATAAAGCAAAAATCGCATGGCAGTAATTTTAATGAGACACAATTTATTTTTTCGAATTACACAAACGATTCCCATGGCCTTACCGAACTATGTACACTCATTTTCCAACTTGATTTTCCAAAGACAGAAAGGAGTTTTACTATTAATGACATTATTTTTCAAATACATTTCATATTTATTTAAAAGAAAACACGTGCTACTGCCCCTTTAATGTGATATACTTCAGCAGATAGTAAAGTTATCAAATACTCACACACAAATCATAACGTCACTGATCTCAATCATGACACAAAAACCAGCTTGGATTCACTACACAGCCAGTGTTTGCAGAAATTGAACTACGATTTACATTGATTATCGATATAATTATATATGTTGTTATATGACACATTCATGTGTAGTTGTAAATCATAAATCTCACGATATACTGATATATATGTATGAAGTTCGAACCCACACTATCGAACCCCTGTTACCCAGCGCGGACTCAATAAAAGCTGTTGTTTGATGTCTGCCCATCCTCGCTTACCCAGGGGTGTATATATGCTCCGTTACTCTCCACTATTAAACCCCTAGGACACTACATCAGATAAATCTGTACTTCAATGAGCCGCCCTAGGCCGGCGTGAGCCAATGACACTGTTGCGAGCTTGGACCTGCGAGACAATAGCAATTCATATCATTTCGTTGCAAAGCACGCACATCCTTGGCGCAGTCATTTTGTTAACCATCCGTCACTGGTTATCTCCCTTAACAATTTCCGTCTTATCCAATCGAGCATTTCCATTGGTTATTTCCATTTCGTCACGCCGGCAAAGGGTGGTAATTTGATTGCAGATTTCTCTGATAGAGTGTCCCAGGGGTGATATAGCGGAGAGTAGCGGAACATATATAAACCCCTGGGTAATCAAGGATGATGTCTGCCCTGAATTTTGATATGTTGATAAATAAAGCTGAAATATACAGATTATTAGTCGAGGAAGTGTGTCATACTTTTACTAAATAAATGTGGATTTTTTTATAGAGCGAGGGTTGTACACTGTTCTGCACGAGTTTCATAAAAGTCATATGACACACTTCCGAGTGTAATTATGTCTTTATTACCATTATGGTTCCATTTGATCCATGTAAAAATAGCTTTGAAACGATCCACTTGTTTTGCAACCACAAGCTGCAGTGACGTCAAACACAATTTTCTTATGATGACACAGATGACGAAATACAGGAAGTCATACTGAAACAACGTTTGCTAAGTTAATGTGATCTGTGTTAAGGTGAAGTCTGTTAGTTTCAACCATATGGGTAATAAGTTAACTCACATTCAAAAGAAACGTCACCATAAAAAATACAAGATATTCAATCCACGAGAGATACATATATGTACAATTGATATAGAATTACATCATGTCTTCAGAAGCCATCTATACTATATCTGAAATTTCAAAACATTAACTAGACGAGATAGGAGAGTCAAAAAGGGATTGTGCGCTTATTTATGACGTCCTACTGTAATGATGCATCAGCAAATTAAAGTCCAAAGAGGTTAATAATGTCGACAGCATTTTTTATAAATTAAAATTCTATAATTCTACCATTCTATAATTGTTCAACTTGAATTAATTAAACCATGTTGTAAAAGCGATTTCAGCACCCCAAGTGTTTCGGAACTGACATTTAACATCAAAGTATCTTACTCTAATGTATAACATTGTAAATACAACTTTACTTAACGTATGTACATCGAATGCATTCAAAATCTTCATGTACATGTATATGTCATGTATGAAATCATCATCAACACCTTATGTTCTGTTTTATTTAGTCACAACTCGCTATCCTATTGCAGGATAAAAGGGTTCGTCAATAAAAATACATGTGCTTATTCTATCACATTGGTCGCAATGTATGTCTTCTTTGTAATTGACAATTTCTTCTTTTAAATGAAAATCTACCAACGGCCTTACGTTGTTAAACCTTCTGTCTTTTTGTCGTGAGGAAGGACAACTCTCTACCTCACTCGATGACATAAACATGGTTTTTGTCATGAAAAGATGCATATCCTATTATATGACCAACAATGACAAACTGGGATTATCATTGAAATAATATCTCAAGCCACTGTGAAGATATCTGATATTTTCTGTGTGACAAATGACTGATATAATTTGATGTCAGATTTGGTCTGACATAGAGAATCAGTTTATGATGTCACTGTTCTCAGGTGACGGACTGTTCCTAGTGGCGACTCAACATGAAAACGACTCTGTTGAGGTGTAAATACAAGGATAACATCATATAATACATAGTATATACCATATATGCCAATAAAAAACAGATATCCCCTATCTATCTGCATGCATTAGTTTTCTACTTGTAGGTGCCCGAAGCATTCCCCAAGACAGTGCGATGATCGTTGCATACAATTCCTCCTGGTTCTACTATGTCATAAAGCATGGATCCTGTGTACACATTTCCAAATGGTCTGAACAACCTGTACGAATGACAGTCGATCATCATGCTAAAATCATCTGCTGGTTGAACAGTAATCGTACACTAGGAATATCACCTATTTCAAATATTTCCCAAAAAACGTGTCTATTTCATGAACCGAGCTTAGGTAAGTTTTTAACTAATGTTCGAGTTATTGTTTATTTGATATTGCATGTTCACATAATCACAATCTTTTCAACTTTTCAATATGATCTATAGCAAGTGACAACCAACTGTTTGAGAGACGTTCTAGAAGTTGGTGAAATAAAGAAGACAAGAGTATATATTAATGATCACCTTCTTTATTCTTGTTATAGAGATTATTAACCAAGTGTGTTTCCGTATCATTAATATCATATTTGTTTAATAAACATTGTATTATGCGAGCCTTTGGCGAGCATAATACATAATATTTTATTCCAAATATATGATATTAATGATACGGAAACACACGAGGTTAATAATCTCTTTATCATACACTGACTGCCAAAAGAAAGTTTGCATCATTTTTAACTGGCGCTAGAACAAAAATTACAAATGAGAAAAACATGGCAAAACATTTATTAGAGAGATAAATTTAACGACGTCAAGAAAACAAAAACATTTGTAAAGTCGAGGTTCGATGAATGATGTTAGCGTTGCCCAAACTGGGGTGGGGTGCGAAAAATGAATTTTCAGTTTTTTGCCAAGCACCTTCAACTAAGTAGCGTGTGTGACCACCCAATGCCTCGATGCAAGCATGCACCCTTCGACGAGCTGATGACGTCAGACTCCTAATGACGTCATTGGGGATTCGTTGCCACTCCTCTTGGAGAGCCACAATCAGTTCTTGGCGATTGTTTGGAGGATTCCGTCGTCGTCGCACACGTCGATCCAAAACGTCCCAAAGGTGCTCAATTTGAGACAGATCTGGGGAGCAGTCTGGCCACGGTAGAAGGATGACGTTGTTGGCAGCGAGAAAGTTCCGTGTGACAACGGCGGTATGCGGTGGGGCTCCATCCTGTTGGAAAACGACGCCACGTGGCTGCTGTTGCAGAAATGGAACGACCACAGGACGTAAAATGTCATTGATGTACCGTCTCGCATTCAAGTTTCCATTAATAATAACGAGTTCAGTCTTTTGCTGTCCGCAAATTCCGGCCCAAACCATCACGCTGCGCCGCCGCCAAATGCCGTAACCTTTTGAACACAAGCAGGTGCTGTTCGTTCTCCACGTCGGCGGTAAACACGCTGTCGTCCATCGACCTTGAAGAGGCAAAAACGACTTTCGTCGGAAAAGAGGACCCTTTGCCAATCTCGTCGTTGCCATCGTCGCACAGTGCGAGCCCATCGTAATCACCGACGTCGATGTTCAATGGTCAAGCGCTGTCCTTTGAAGGGCCTGTAAGCTCTGATGCCATGGGCCTTGAGTCGTCTGGACACTGTCTGTGGACTGACCCGGCGACCGAGAGCATTCGACGCCGATGACGTCACCGTCAGAAACCGATTGCGGAGGTGCAATGTTCGCAGATAACGATCCTCACGGGACGTGGTCACCTTCGGTCTCCCAGACCGAGGTCTGTCAGAGGTCTGTCCTGTTTGTTTGTCTGTATCGTTTGAAAAGGTTATCAACTGTAACACGGCTGCAGCCGAAGGTTCTGGCAATATGGACATGGCTGGCCCCCATATCAGCCATTCCAAGAGCTCGTTGTCGTTGATCCGAAGACAGTCACGGTATGCTTGGGTGATTTTTTTTTATTGTGGGTGTCTCTCATGACACGCAAGTAATTTTTATACAGATGTTGCATGTGCATCATGGTTAGATGGACCGTGCACGTGCTTTTGACGTTTTCGTGCGTTCATGCGCACACGTTCAGTGAAATGGCACAATTTTCAGTAAATAGTATTGTGGTGTTGTGGCAATATGTTCATGGTCTACTTCGTTTGAAAAGAATTATCGTTTTTAGAAAAAAAAAAAAATTTCGAATGCAAAGTTTATTTTGGTATTCAGTGTATTATGTCATTATTAAAATAAGCTTGTTTTTGTGTTAAAGGTGGTAAGAGAATTGACCCAATTTTAGCGGAGTAATATCATAAACGGTACATCAAAGTGATGGTCACGACATCGGCTATGAAGTGCCTAGAAATAGTTCTTAATTAAAACAATTTAAAAACACGATGTGTGCGATTTAAAAAAAAACAAAACAATTGGTCCCTGGTTTTGTTGTTTATGGAGATATTTTCAATAAGTTCATAAGCATCTATCTAATTATTAAAAAGAACTCATAAATCAAGAACTGCCAAAATGCTAGTGCGATCGACGAGGCACGTCGGTAGGTCACACACTGACACATCAAGATTTTATACACGGGACACTGCAGCTAATTGCTGATGCTGTTGGTCAATAGCGCACTGAGGTTTTGAATGATTTTAAAAACAAATTTACAATTATCTTGACTTTGTTAAAACTATAAATGCACTGTACCATATCAGATGATTTCGTGTTTTCGAATATCCATTCATTCAAGCGGAAATACGCGGGTAAACTCCCCGTTACGCTTTTTAATGATTCGTAAGCAGTTTTAGGATTCGCATGAACAGAGTAGAATTTTGCGAAAGTAGTTCGTGTATTTGACCTTTGACCTGTTTTGCATATTTTTCAGATTTGGATACCAAGTTTATCAGATTGCTTTATTGCATCGATAACACCCTCCATTATATGATAAAAATAGTTATCCACCCATATATACACCTCGTCATAAATAACGCACCACCCACTTTTAATCAGTAGGTAAAACTGGATCTTCAAACTCAAACAATTGGTACCGTGGAAAACACTTTAAAATGTTTAGTTGGCCTCATGTGAAGGTTCAGTTACAGAGGTGACAAGAAGACCGAATTTGGGCACTAATTGAAGGTGTAATTGAAGCAAACGAAAGTCGACTTATATCAATAGAAAAATATGGGGAACAAGTATGGCTGCTGAGGTCCTTACACCAAAACACAAGAAAATTCACATAACAGAAATGTCAAACAAACTATCAAGGTCCATAATGACTGGTACACTCGATGTCTGGTGTAGACTCCTGCACTCCGATAACATTTTCCACATGCCATCTCATGCGAGCCACCAGACGTATGAATGTCTGTTTGGGGACCTGTTGCCACCCATCATGCAACGCCTGGGTCAACTGTTGAAGGGTTTGGTGATTTTGCTCTAACTTTACGTCCAAAAGTGTCCCACAACAGCTTGTGCACGATGTGAACTGGCACTATCGTCCAAGAAGATTGAACGTGTGGCGGGAGCGTGGTTGTCGAAATGGGCACATGGGATTTCAGGTTGATTGTCTTCTGATCATATGCCGTGCCTCATGCTTTCAAATCCGCACCTTCCCGTCTTCATGATGCAATAAAAACCGGCTTTCATGGCACCAATGGTTTCTTCTCCACGTTCTAAGATTCCAATGAGCACGTGCTTGGCACCAGGCAAAACGGGCATGGCGGTGCTGATCGGTGAGGAGTGGACGTCTGATTGGTCGCCTAGCTAATTTTAGTTTTGTCTGCCATCATAAAACACCAAAAATGGTTATGTGCATACTACATTTTGGGCAACCGATCCCTAGGACAAGCATGCCCAAAGCATGTGTGCACGTGCAGTTCGCAACAAGGTGTGTTTGTGATGTCATGCTCAGACATGATGGTGGATTATCGATATGTACTTGTAATGTCAACATTTGCAAAACTATTTATTTGGTTTCAATTTCAAATGGTTTGTGTGATACTTATGACGAGGTCATCCTTGTCTTCTATGCCATAATCAGATTCCAGATGCTGTATATTCATCCTCCGACTGTTATTGCTACATTGGGTGGATATGAATACATGTTTGATGTATTGAAACACGATAATGGCCTTATCAAGTTTGCCAATAGTTATTCGTGTTTGTTTCAGCACCAACAAGTTATTCTTATGACGGCACATCAAAAGTTCTCTTCTTCACTCAAGGTTATTTCGTCTTTATTGTCAAAACGGGATCAACCTATGTAAAAGTTCCATTGTCAGTGACAGTTGAAATCAAAGATTCTACATTGAGCTCAAGTCAAAGGTAAAAGAATATTCCCCGATCACATTGTTAAACATGTTATTAACATCCAATCTGTGATATCAACATAAAAGACAATATACAAATTGATAACATTACATGTAGTCTGTTACAAATGTGATAAATGGTCTGTGAGTAACAGTTGTAGATTAACTTTCTGAAGTGTTAACACATTTAAAACATAACAATATTTAAAACCAACTTCCACGTTTGAAATAGGTCAAAATAAGAAGGTAATTAAGACCAATTCATACATTTGTATATCACTTCCAAGGGTAGTTTTTCTCAAATTTTGATAAGCTCCTTTCAATTTCCAGGACCTTAAGGCATTTAATGTGGACCTTTTTTCACACTCGATGTTTAATAGTTGTTATGTAATAAGGTAACTACTTGGTTACAATATTATATGTATTACAGTTGTTAAATAGGTAGCAGCCAGGAATTTAGACATGTAGAAGGTGAGGTTAGTATGGGTTTTACGCCACTTTCAAGAGTATTTCACTTATATCGCGGCTGCTAGTATTATGGCAGGGAGAAAGCCCGCAACGCCATGCATTGCGGTGAAATCTGCGAGCATCGACTGGAACTAGCGAACCATGGGTGGTACTACGCTGAAATTCAGTGTAGCATTGCACTCAAACCTTACTGCGTGTAGAACAGTTCTCTACTGCAGACAAAGTTGCCGTGCCCCTGGCGGGATTCGAACCCCGGACCTCTTGATCAGAAGCCGAACGCGCTAACCACTGCGCTATCCCGACCCCGACATGTAGGAAATCTGTTGTCTTTGGTTAATGGAATTGATAATAGAAGAGTGATTTAGTTGACGGATCAATCAAATATGTCACGTACACCAGTCTATTAAGCATGAAGAGAGATATCAAATTGTTTATGGTGACATCATCAGGGTAATTGTCTGATGTTAACAGCAACACAGATGTCTGGCGTATATTTAGCATATAGCATTTCGGCTTACAGGGCGCCGGATGATGCATTATATATTTTATATTTCCTGGGTCTCATTTTGTTTTGGTGTGCCACAGTGAAAAGCAGTTAACTCATCAATTGTTGAAAAATAATGCTTTGGCGTTTCTTGATAAAATCATATCGCATAAAATGACCTCAATAACACATTTTGCTTAACATTGTGTTTTGCTTAATTAATTATGGACGAACAATATTCCCAAAAGTATTCCCAAATATGTGTTCAGACCATTGTTTATAAATTCTAACCTAACAACTTTGCCCATGGTAGATTTGCAATAATCCTAATGGTATATAAAGGTATACTGTTTATATGTAATGTATGTAAACATTTTAAGCAGATGCTTGTTCTTTGCCGCAAGAACAAGGGGATCAAACGGACAAAAAAATCTCCAAATCCTGAAAGTCGAGTACAAGATCAACCTACTACAGCAGAAAAATACCTCATGTTTTTCTGTTAGCGGTATGACCTTTGATGATAAAGGTAAGTTGTCACACAGATCTAAAGTTATAGTTATGTCCTAAGTATCAATCAATCATATGATATCTTTATGTTTCTCACCAACGAGACACAATTGCTTTGAATAATCGACCAATGAATAATACACTCAACCGCAAAAGAAATGTCAACTCATTTTCAACAGAGTAAAATACAAAATAGTACCATTCGAGAAAGTTGTGTAATGACGTTCTCTCAAGCCTCAATGCTTTTTATTCTTCTGGATGTCCAAATATTCCTTGGGTGATCAACTCACTGGGGAATATTACAATAATGGTTGTGATATTTAAAAACAAAATAACAAGGTAGGAGTTTTGAAATCCTCGATTTGTTATCTTATAAGTGGAATTATATATGTTCCCTGTAATATAGTAAAGTGTCTATCACCATTTCCTATTTGATCACAGTAAAGCATAACATTATTAAACAACCGTTTTGTCACTAAAAATGAAGAACATAGTGTAGGGGTCACATACATGTAGTATGTGACATATTATTTACAGATTTCTTATTGGAACACTACTGAAGATAGGAATATGATTTATAGCAGAGAAGGTGATTAAGGACGTTAAAGTCAAAGCAGACGTCTTGAAGACCTCAGTATTGACGCGTCAATCCTGGTTAATGGTATCATTATGATCATACTTATTGTGTGTCCCTTTCAGATCGACTGCTGTACTTCTTGTGCGGGAGATACGTTTCTGACAGTGTGGTTAGCCAATATGTTGCCATTGATTCTGACCTCTCTACAAATATAACAACATTGCACACTCAAAGGAAGGATCAATCATTTTTAGTACAGGCGGAAGATCACATATATGTGCTGGGATTGTATAGGTAATAAAAGCTAGATTTTGATTGATTACAACTGTTTTTGTTCACTTGCACACCATTTCGGAGGATAGAATATATGAGATAGGATTTTATAGGTAAAAAATGTATATGTTGATTGATAACAACTGTTTGTTTTCACGTGCACACCATTTCGGAGTATAGAATATGTAATAGGATTGTATAGATTTGAAAAAAACATTACTTTGCTGGATAACAACCGTTGTCAACATGCACAACATCTCGAAGTATAGACTATAACTAATAGGATTTCATAGGTTTCAAAAGAAATAATTTGCTCAATAACAACCGACGTTGTCACCATGCGCAACATTTAAGAATATATAATATATGTGATAGGATTTAATCGGTTTGACCCCCTCATCGTTAAGCACATTTTATGTAAGTGTTCGGACACTGCTCATATCAGGGAAACATGTTACCCTAATATTTCCATTTCTCAAGTTTTTTTACTCACTTTGGTGAATATCGCTATTTAAATTTTTATAAAGGAAAATAATCTCTTTGATAAACTTTAATTTTTAATTTTTCTAAATCAGCTTTTACCAATCTTGTGATAATTCGCTGGTGTTTTTACGACTTTCGTGTCGTTTCATGCTTGCTTTTGCAAATAGTTTTTAAATTGGGCAATTAACTTAAATTTCTCGCCGCAAATGGCTGCGATACTGCCGAAGCGGCGTTAAGCAACAACTCACTCATTAATCGGTTTGACAACCGAGACGTTGCTGGATAACTACTGTCGTTGTCAACATTTCGGAGCATAGAATGAATGTGTGGTTTTATGCTAATCTTTAGAATCTTGGCGCGCAGGAGCTCGCTCGAAATAGCTAGGTTAATTTTAGGGCAGTCTGGATTGTGATACGCCTGTAATTTATTGGATAAGGTCGTGAGTATTTATCTTGGTGTTAAATGAAAATATTTTATTAAATGGATATGTTGTGTTAACGTTCATGTGTCCGTTAACGTGCATGCTCACTCACTCTTGTTTTTGTGTAAAGCTACAAGACGATGGGCGATTATATTTGGCCTGGAACAATGCAATTATAAATACAATGATTCCCAGTTCTTCCCGCTAGCTTTCAGGATTTGGCATTTTTGGTTCGTCCCTCTCAATTTGTATACAGAATATCGGAATCCATGTGTAGAAGGATGGTTAACGATTGTACCGATAACGCAACATTGTGAACATTTAATTTAATATTTCATCGTTTATTCTTCTAAGAACATATTTAAATGATTCTCAGAACATATTTTGATGATTCTAGATGATTCGAGAAAAACACCTACGCAGCATATAATGTATTATTATGTTGTCACAATTATGTTCTCCTCCTTTTTTTCAGCTTGGAAATTTATGACCGAAGGATGAAATTCAAATACACCGCCACTGGATGTGTATTTGGTAAAACTACCCCAGTATGGCTCGCACATTACCTTGGAACTGAATGATATTCTACAGGTGGTCATCATTACTATCACAGAGCACATCATCAAAAATCATCTAGATGTATCACTTATACCAATGCTGCTACTAAAATTATTACCACAACTAAAACCAAAACAATTACCCTTCCTCCACCATCACTACTGCTACTTCTTTCATCACCACTCCTACTCCTCCTACTACTATCACTACTACTACATTTACCACTACCACTACCATCACCAACCCTACTATTACAAATACTGCTACTACTACCACTACCATCGCCACTCTTTCTATTGCTTATTCGACTACCATTGTCATCACCAATCCCACAACTACTACTACTTCCGTCACCACTACTACTATTACTTTATACTTCCACCATCACTTTGACTATTTCTACTACTACTGTATCACCAACTCTCCTATTGCTACTACTACCACCACTTTCATAGTCACGCTTTCTATTACTACTATTACTACTTCTACAACCGCTACCAAAAGCACTCATATTATTATTACTACTACTACTACCATCGCCACTGCTAATATTACTGCTACTACTGCCATCACTGATGATATATCTACTGTCATCACCACTGATACTATCACTACTACTGCTACTAGTGTCCTCACCAAATCTACTATTACTAATACTACTTCCACTACCATCACCAATCTGTAAGATTTTAACAAACTATTACCAAGCTTGTGAATGTGTATGGCAAGTTTATTAACCATTCTGACCCATGCTTTCATTCACTGCCTTTCCTCAATGTCATCATAATACAAAAACTCATATTGAATCCTTTTGTTAATTCAATTGTTGAATATCCTTTTGTTCATTGTTATGCTGGAAATTCGAACCATGAAACATTCAAAGATTACTTCAAGCCTAAAATAAAACCATTGTCTCTAGTGATCCTAAGTATGTTTTGTTTTCATTCAAAGGAATATAAACACGAAAAGCCTTTTAAAAAGGCATGGTTGGAGACATCTGGATAAGGCAAGAAAACAGTATGAATAGGATAGGCATGTCATATGTACATATAGCAAAATAGACTGCATGGTGGACATTCTATAGCTAGAAGCTTCGATAATTCAACATACAATTGATAGTTATTCAATTTTAATGTCTCAAATAAACGAAAGTTTACTGTTTAAGGTGTGTCATATAGGTGTAACAATTTACATACATTATATATTTATAAATAAAATTGAATTATATATTATATATATAATCTATTATTTAAAATTGAATGTAAATATTCAACTTCCCCTATTTATTATTTAGTATGAATATAATCAAAACGCTGTTGAGAGTTTTGTCATTGTTAGGTTCAAGAAATAAGAACATGTAGGCTTATTTTCCCTTAAGCATGCAGCCAGCCATTTGTTCAAACTTTGCTATTTTAAAGGCGCTGGAACACGTTTTTCTTACTGAAATAAAGTGTTCTAGCAAAAATATAAATAAGTGTTACCATTGGCTCAATAATACTCCTGAATCAATGCAAAGAGTTATAAAATGAATGTACATGTTTCAGTTAGCCATGCGAGTCCATTTCCCATGGAGTTGCCGTTTTAATGTGTTTATGTGCTTTGACCTATGAATTTTGCATGAGCTCAATCATCCGGTCAGTTGAAACAGGGAGTGAAGCATTTACTTAAGTACTATTAGGTTATGTTTGCAGGTACTTGGAGATACACATCTTCTTTCAAAGTGAAATGCAGTTCGTGTCACAAGTTTAAGCTGGTCAATTTTAATCATATAGAATTAAAGTTTGTTTTCCAGTTTTAAGGTATTATGTATACATCATATAAGTATACCTACGGTAACCTACCTACCTTCCTGTAAAACGATGTACATGTTCCGAGTTTCCCATGGATTGGCCGTTTTAATGAGTTCACATTATAATGGCCGCTCGAAGGTAGTACATATGTTCTGACTGATGTAGCTATTCCAAAACACCAAGAGTAGGGTTTTGATTATCGCAGAAGGATGGAATGGTCAACCATCTTGCTGTCCGAACTCTCAAATTTTCATGAGACCTACCCATCTACCTATCACACTGAAGAGTTCCACACCACTGCTTTCTATATCCTACTATTTTCTTCGAATACTGATAACCGTTTTCTGTGGATACGGCTTATTTGGTCGTGTAATGTGCTGTCCTACCAATTAACCTATCAATATATTGTGTAAAAGGCAAATTTGAGAAAACATAATATGCAAAAATCGTGCTAGAGCGCCTTTAAAGTATACCTAGGTGATTCGTGAGTAATTACACGATTAAGTTACGAGGCATCTACGATAATGAACTGATGATTCGTGAAGATGTTTTGACAAAATAAAGCCTTGCCAAGAATCCCACGGTGCCGAATCAACCTGGACTCATTTACGATATTCAATAATTAATTCAAAATTGCCAACAACGATGTCCAGGAAATGTGCCAAATTTCCCTTTCATGATGATTCGTGATAATTCGGTATAATTCGGGTCGTAGTGAAATTGAGACATAAGATAGGTATCCTCCGAGACAGGTGTTCGATTTATTAACAGCATAACAATTTTAATTCTCAAGAGACCACTTACTTCCTTGTTATTTCAGTCATTCAGTGTCCGTAAACACCAGAGGATCCATATGGAATATGGATGATCTTCAGCGAGCCACCTCTAATTCTCACGGGATATTGGTTCCTGTTGTTGGCGTTTTATGGGGATATTAATTTTAGAATATGTTTTGATCTATGAATATTGCATGAGCTTAATCATCCGGTCAGATGTACTATAAGTACATACGTATTAGATTGTGTTTGCAGGTACTTGGAGAGACACATCTTCTTTCCAAGTGAAAAGTCATTTGTGTCATAAGTTTTAGCTGGTCGATTGTAATCACATAGAATTACTTACGCTATGGTGTACCCATTTCGCCGCAGCACCATTCTTTGAAAACATGGTTAATTCAAAGATTTCTCAGTTATCATACAATGGATGGTGTTCTCGGCAGGATAAAGGCAACGGATATTTTCGGTATCCGTTTGGGTCATATACGGATAAAGATGCAAATTACAGAGGTTAAGTGACGGAACTTCTTTTGAATATGACGTCACAAGCATTAACATTTCGAACACCTGTAATAACCGTAACAGTTGTAATAGTGTAATAGCTTCATGTAAATAGACATACTTAATATAGATCTACATGAATTTGAGAAATGACAAAACAAACATAGTGCAATGCATATTACGGAAACAATTATTATGATCAAGCAGTGCCAAAACATGTTCATCGCGAGTCGAAAACTACGAAGTAAACACTTTATAAATACTCACAGGTAACAAAGGCAGTTTGAGTCACATATGCATTTAACGAACGTCAATCTTCACTGTTCTATAATATGACTTTTGTAAAGGAGATTTTAGAATTCGCTGCCTAACATTCAGTTTAGCTATCCGTGTGATGTATGCGTCGCCATTTGTAACCGAACGGAAGGGAAGGAACTCTCGCCCCTTCAAGAAGGACTCCTCTACACTGATGATTACACGAAAGGACGCGAGTTCGAATTCGCTGTCCTCACCTTAAATATTTTTCATTTGAAAAAACGTATTTTAAAACGTATTAAAACATTGAAAATTAAGATCATGCCAAAAATAACAAATATGCCAATAGCAATTATCACCACCGAATACCCAGCAATTTTCACAGAGTATGCAAACTAATTGCAATACTGTATTTTGTATGCAATGAACGTCCATGTACATGATATTTGCACTACGATACACGTGAACACACTTCTGGGATGCTTGTGTACATATATGTAGATATGTGGTAGATGATCCATTTTCAGAATGTGTAATTTCGTTGTATCGCACATGCAAGTGAAAATCGCTTGCTCTCTCAACAGGAATGTTTACAATTTGAAGCACAATTGAAAACTGTATAACACCTGCATACCGAAAGTTTGTTCACCAACTTGTGTATTTCAGTGTAAATACCATGTAATTCAGCACGTCTTTGAAGTATCGCAACAACGTGAAAACAAGACTGATCACATGGCATTTGTGCATTATAAGAAGACGGTTGAGTGTGTCATGACATAATCTGAAATGATGTATAACTCAAAGTAAGCAGTTACAGTGTTGGTAGCTCTTTGAAGTGACCAGGGGTCAATCTTTCCAAACTGCAGTTTTTATTTACTTCTGTGAAATATTCAGTGAATAATCAACTTGGTCATACATACATCATATATTTCCTCTTGTATTCACGAAATTTATTTGTAATGAAAATGTCCTTATTTAGTCGACAAGAACACGTTTCGAAAGTTAATAAAAGTTGAATTTTCAAAATTTGACCCCTTTTGTCTATTTTATTATGCCAAAATTCATGAACGAGCACCACTGAAGTGATGATCACAGGATACGTTTGCGAATGATTATGTTACTCATTGATATATGATGATTCACTGTCATTGTATGTGATGTAATTTTCTTAACGTCAATTTCATGATATTTGCACTAAGATCCAAACGTAGGTGAACACATTTCGGTGTACAGCTGTATATAAACAAACAATGACATTTAAACACTTAAACATCGATTTGCTCAAGCTATCACACGATTTGATGTTCTTAAGCTATCACACGTATTCATCGTCAAGTGAAAATAGTTCAGCAAACCATACATGCCAATTCGTTTGCCAACGCGACCAATATGTACATAACAATTGAATGTATGTTTATCATTGTCAATGAAAGTAAATTTAGTCCAACTACTTTTAACAAAAAGTCCCTGAAACGGATATCGGAGTTGCAACGTTTCCTCTCGCTATGGCTGTGATCAATAATTTGGAATTATCTAAACAAACACTTTATGTTATCAGAAAATTCAAATCATTATATCTGACGGTTGGATTCTGTATTTTAAAAGCGAACGTTTTGAGGCTAAAGAGTTGCAAGCATGACAGGATAGTCGAAGGAACATTTATACGCTTCAAAATCATTTACATTAGAGATATTCTTCATTATGACTGTGGACGAATGTACAACGATTCATGTTTGGACCTTTGAAAGTTGACATTGTCAATTTTGCTATTTTGAAGTTGCGGAGATATACATGTATGTGAACGTCGACCACAAACGCTTAAACAAATGTGATCAACTACTGATTTAAATATTTCATCATGCCTCGAAAACAAACAACTATTTGGTGGATACTTATATTCATGTGTCTCTTTATACAAGCGGAAACTTCATCCCAATGCAATGTACATTATCTTAAATATCTTCCCGCTTTTGATAACAAAGCGGTTTCGGATTTTCAAATTTCTTCACCAACCCTTGATGATACATGTATCGCGATGTGTTTCCGAAAATGTGATGTGGAAGCAAGATGCGTGTCTTTCCAATACAACAAAGGAAGCAAGAGTTGTTCCCTGTTTGCTGTTGGCTTCTATCTACCTTCTGGAAGCTTAAACACGGTTTCTGGTGAACCAGGGGCTAAACTGTATCTTATGAATGAAAGTAAGTATTAACTCATTAACGCCGAGAGACGCGTATAGGCGGGCCGTAAATCTCTCGCTCACAGCGAGAGACGCTTATAGGGGTCAGCTAACTGCCAGTTCCTCACAGCGAGAGACGTGTATTAGGGGTAGCTGATTAACAGCTTCTCACAGCGAGAGACGCGTTTTAGGGGTGCTGCCTATTGAATCACAAACACACATAATTTAAAACAATTAGGTATCTATCATGCGAGATGCATGTTTTTTTAGAGAGTTGCTACATATAGAGTTGATGGCCGGAAGTATTTAAGGTGTTTTGATAGCAGTCAGAAATAGGTATCAAAGGCTTACCTGCAGTAATCGCTTTTTCTATATATCCTTTGAATATGTTGTGTCTGTTTTACTTTGTGTAAATAAAGGCAATGCCTGAATATGTATTATGCAGTGAGCGTATAGAAAGAATAATTAAAATATTACAATACCTATTGTTTTGCATGTTTACATACGATTATGTAACTATTTCAAAGACACAACGCACATCTAAGCCAATAGAAGAGTGTTGAAGTATTTTCATTTATCTATAACTTCTGTACTATAACACTTTCCTGGGTTAATATTGTTGTCCACAGTAAACATTCATGTCATTGTTGTTATTGATAAGATATACAATGTAGTTTACCTAACTAGTCTGCAAAAACCTATCCATTGTACATGGTTACCGATACTTATTGTACTTGTTACATTGTGTGGCATAATTTGCATCTAATTCATTTCAATGATATTTCATGCAAGGGTATTGAAATATTCGTATTTATATTCTACACGTACAACAATTATTCGGTAATCCGTTACAGTTATTAGGTACTTTCATGAATATAAAATGCTTTCATTCAAAAATTAGCTAAACACGTTGACACAATCTGGTATAATCCAATGCCATTGTCATATATATCAATGGATCCGGTCTCTTGTGATCCGTCGTCAATAAAATTATAGTAAATACACATATGTTCTTGCAAATAACCATTCAATCAGACTATGGTAACACAATATTTGAGAAACTCAATTGACCATGAAATGTAAATCCCTTGGGGTAATTCGGCACTCCTGTTTGATCCGTGACACCTGCTAGAATAAACACCTGCAATAGATAGACAACACGATTCATTGTCACGCCCGTGTAATTGTGTGTATATGTCGACATATGTGTATGTTCAAAACAGATTAGAATTTGCGTTACGGCAATTATGCGTGTGAATATTCAATCAATCAAGATCAAGGTAATTTAGCTTGGAATAACATACTGGTAATTTCGGCTACATTCTGACGTTTCTCCCGTGACATGCGTTATATCATGATGGAGCTTGATTATTGTAGCCACGCCTACGTTAGTTTTATTCATGAGAACATACTTGGTAAATCCTTTCAATATTTCTATACACCTTCAGGTTACTAAATACAATCTTACATTATACGTAAGTAACATAATTGTTATAATTCATTTCAGGTTGTGAACCTGCAAAATATCAAACGTGCTGTTTAGAGATTTGGGCCACGCCCATCACGAGCCACAGTATCGATTGGTTATTGTTAGATCAATCAACTGACCAAGCTGTTCAGCGAAAAATCAAACGTGCTGTTTAGAGATTTTGGCCACGCCCATCACGAGCCCTAACATTGACGGATATCTTATACGATTGGTGAACAAAATTGTTAAATCTCTAGCTATCTTTGCTCATCACAACTGGCTTCTAATCAACTGCTCAATCTCCTCAACAACCTTTGTACATCAACCTATTCAGCTGTATAAACAACTCATCCTAATTTATTGTAACAACAATGTTTGTATATGTTATCTTCCTCTCCATCACAGTATCACTTGCTTGTCAACGACACGACGTTAGTATCTATTTCGAAACGTCGCCTCTACAGAATAAAGAAATTTAATATCCAAAAAAGTTTGCTATTGTTTATAAATGTTTCATGCATGGAACTTTTCAGCCAAACTCAAGTGATAAAAAACTGAGACTTATGAATATGCTACTTGCAAGTTTCGAACTACTAATTGATTTTTATTTTGAATATGACTTATAAAACGTATGAAAGGATAAATAAGTATTTGATGTCAATAACTTATAATCCCAGCATATTAAGGTTTGATCTGGAAAGGTAAAGCAGAAACAAATATCAGAGATATATGTAACGGGATTACATAATTGATAAGACGACAAAGAGTCGTGCATGTGCAGTTATGTAGAATGATGCAATCTATTCACATTTTTGGCTTTCAATGTCATCTTGCCGTGAATATACAATCAGTTCATTCTACACAATGGACGGAAGCGCTTAACGATAAATACACGTTTGATAACAAGAAATTCCTCTCGCTGAATCAGAGGTGCCAGGCTAATTAGCGTGTCGCTGTGGTACGCTAACCCTGAGGCGTGACGGCCAGGCGTTCAGCTGAAGATCGGTGCTCGGCGTTAATGAGTTAAAATGTTGCAATAACATGTAGTATATAGTAGTGGTATGGTAGTAGTATTTGTAGACAACTTTATGTTTTGGTAAACCAGGATGAAAAGCTGAATGTATCTTTAAATCACATATCAGAAACCTAAGAGAATTATTTGTTTGCTAAATATGGTAGGCCTTATTTTTAAACTCACGGGCAAAAGAAACTATACCAGAATCATTTATTTTCCAAAATAATCTAATCAGTGTTCACAATGGGAATTTTATAATTTACTTTAATAAACACTTGAACATTACTTTAAATGTAACAAGGGAATCATCATGTATCTTATATATCTCAAATGTTGACTTTTATGAACTGTCTTCATCACAAGTGTAATGCACCTAAATAAGGACAATATGGAGCAATCTGGTGTAAAAAAAACACCAATCAGTTTGCCACGATAAAACGCAAAAAAGGAAGAGTAGGAAATGTCTACCCTTCATTTCGGAGCATCATGTGCCCAGTTTGCTTGGAGTTCAACTGCGCCCATTTCACAAAAACTAGGCTTCAGCAACGAAGACACAAACAAGCCAGACCAATGACAGACCATGAATCCGAGAGTCATCAACGCCTAAGAAAACTTACGACGCTGTACTTTACATCGACTAATAATTTCATCACTGCGACGTTTCAGTACAGAGTCTTGTACCGTTTTCAAGCATGACTAATAAGAGGTTTCGGTGATCATCTTGGACGTCATCTTGAAAAAAAACACTTTTCCGGGGGTCCAACTTTGGTAAACTTTTAGTATGCCATAAAGTACACTAACCCCTACCAGAATCAGTTGAGAAACCTTTTGTAGCAGTTTGTTGACGGTTGGGGGTGTTTTTTCCATATATTGACCCGACTACCTTCATTTCGGAGCATCATGTGCCCAGTTTGCTTGGAGTTGAACTTCGCCAATTTCACAAAATCTAGGCTTCAGCAACGAAGACGCAAACAAGCCAGACCAATGACAGACCAGGAACCCGAGAGTCACCAACGCCTAAGAAAACTTACAACGCCGTACTTAACATCTGTGTAATAATTTTATCACTGCGACGTCATCAACAGTTTTGGCCTAACATCATGTGGGCAGCAGAAGTACAGTTACCAGCCATGTTTGGGAAGGCGGTATGCGATGCCACCAGCCCTTCTGCAGGACGATGCCAGGTCAATGCAAGCCTAATATACATGTACATGAGACTTCTTTTCTGCAAATAATGTCATTATATTGTAAGATTGTCAGACTATTCATCCTTCGAACACTTGTTGAACCATCTGCAAAGAGATAATTAAAATTAACAACAATGGTTGAATGAGGAAACAGGGAAATAGATAACATACAGTAGCCAGTGGAGAGGTAACAGGGGATTAAGAGGAGCAAAGTTTACACAGGTAATTGAGGTTGATTGATGGGATTATCGTAGGCAGATCACGATTAATCTGGGGTCCGTATCGATATACTTGTCCTTATTTGACTTCAAATTTCTAAATGCCACTCAAAGAAGAAATGTATATGACTTGAATTACTACAGGTCTACAATATCACTGTGTCAGTGCATCGCACTAAAAACCCTCGGGGTCAGAATTGGCAAGTCATTGCGGTAAATATAACATTGCACTGAAGTCTGAATTGTTGTAAAACATCTTTCGACAGGAGCTATGCATACCGATGATCTGACGAGATTCAAACATTCTTCCTCATGATCGGATGTTGAGTGAGCTACCCGTTGAGTTAAACTAGGAAGTTTGGAGTTCCAGAATAGAAGAATAGTATACTGATAGTTTATGTTTATCAAAGTGTGTATTTGTGTGGATACTGAACACAGTAACTAGTGCACATTGTAAACATTTCATTTTCATTTTAGGACTTGGAGCCTTCGGGATGGAGTGTTCCTCAACTTCTGACTGCCAGTATACAGGAGCAGAATGCAACGACAACACCTGTAAATGTCCCCTCGCTTACAGCTATGATCCTCGAACTAAGGCCTGCCTTCAACGTGAGTACTTTTTTATATTGGTTTAAACCCGTTGGATTTGTTCTGCTATCTCACAAACCCCAAAGGCGTCACATTATGATCTTTAGGGAATCGTTTTACGTCATATCATTGTGATGTTATAGCGTTGTTGATATCACAACTTTGTGATGTTATGCCGTTGGTGTTATAAAACTTTGTGATGTTATGCTGTTGGTGATATCAAACTTTGTGATGTAATAACGTTGATGATATCAAAACTTTGTAATGTTATGCCGTTGGTGATATCAAAACTTTGTGATGTTCATCCGTTGATGATATAAACAATTTGTGATGTTATAGCGTTGTTGATATCAAAACTTTGTGATGTTCATCCGTTGGTGATATCAAAATTTGTGTTGTTATGCCGTTGTTGATATCAAACTTTGTGATGTTATAGCGTTGTTAATATCAACACTTTGTGATGTTATGCCGTTGATGATATCATGATGCATTATGCCAAAATATACCGGCAAAAAGATGAGTTTCAGGTAGTATTGTTTGATCGCAAACGCAAGACATATTTCTGTAAATGCAGTTTTGAATGATAAAACAAGAATATCACCCTCTTGTCTCCTGAAATCAAGTATTGGATCAGCCGATGATAAAAAGTTATCTATATCTCAACTTAGGTTGCTTTCACTGTTGAAGACAATTCGTTGAGATTTTCTAGAAATCCCTTTCCATATTTTAGTTTCTAGCCACTTGAACCTTTTAGATATCTTAATATCAACAATTAATGTATTATGTATATAATCTTTTGGTTTTGACGCCTGGTAAAGTACATGCTTTTTTAATAGGCTGCAGCCAATATGGGGACGACTTTTCTTATTTTGGCCCATGGGGAATCGATGGCTACAATTCCCGTCAGATCAACGTTGCAAGTCCTCAAGCATGTATGGAAAGTTGCAAAAATGAAGGGGGCTTTACATGTATCAACGCTGAGTTTGAACATAGCACTGGTAAATGCACCCTTGCAACAGTGCTTGGTTCAGCATTCCTGGCGGGAATAGAGTTCCCTCCCCTGGGTGGTCATTCTACCATCGCAACTGTGCGTTATGATTGGTCATACAATATCAGAGTTGTTGCATGCAATATATCAATCAATTCCTATTGGAAGTAATAACAAGCCTCTGTCTCTATCACCGACAAATATAATCCTTTACTGCATTTTGTTAACAGTTCTGTGCATTGGTAGCGGTCCGCTGCAAATGCACTTTATAGTGTGCCCTGCACTAACACTTGAAATAATTAACTATTCTTAATGATATAAATTGATAATGTAATATAATAAATAAAATAAAACAACTCTTTCAAAATCGTCTAACGCAAATTTCTTCCGACAGAAAAATCGATTTTGAATGTCATTTTTATCTACATGAACTGGGTAAGATGACACAATTGAAAATGAAGTAAAGTTGGCTTCTGGACCAGTTGTAAGATAATTTCGTACTTAGCTAGGATCCTACAGATGTTAAACAGGACATCCCAACGTTTATCAAGATAGTATCTACGATAAATACATATTAAACAATGATTTCAACTAAGATCGCACTAACATTTGATCGATTCCCAAAAAAAGGAACAGAACAAATCTACATTTGATAATGTTTACAAGCAATATAGACGAACAGCAAATTGAAGTAGTTCTCAATTACAATGTACATTTGGAGAGTTTTATATTGAATAATCGAATCTCTGACCAACCATGTGTGTATACTACACTAGAACTCAAAGCAATGTTAAGGTTATTTTCATCGAAATAAACATTCGGATCCGCATTCAATGGTGTTGACCACGTGGTACAAATGTATGCCAGAGCGAGTCTACTAATATTTTGTTTTTTACTTTCTGGCATTATTTGATATTTGATAAATTGTAGAAAGTGTTTTCAATGCTGAACTTAATTTTTATCATTTTCATTCATTAACCGATAATCATATGCTTATTATATAAAGTTGGTCAAAAGGTATATTGTGTCCCGCCCACTTTGTTGTTGTTGTTTGTTTGAGGGGGATATTGGAATGGATTCAGTCCGCCCGCCCGTCCGTCCGTACGTCCTGAAATCATTTACATATTATTTTTCCTGGTTCCATCGAAACGGATTTTCGTTCCAGAGCATATCTCAAAAACCGTAAAGCATAGCTCAACGAAACTTGCTGTGTGTAACAAATGACATGTTAAGATGTGTATTTTAGTATTTCAACTTCTTCAGAATTTTATTTTCAGCATTTTAGCCATTTCCAACGAAACGCAACATGGGCTTGCTTTTCCGGAGCAGTTCTCAAAAACCGTTAAGTATAGAATAACTTGGTGTTTTGAACAATCGTCGTATGTAGATGTACCTTTTGGTATTTTCAACTTATTTACTTATATATTTCCTACGTTCCATGGAAACGCAACATGGGCTTTTGTTGCTGGAGCAGATCTAAAAAAACTGTAAGGCATTGCACAACGGAACATGGTGTATGGAACAATCGTCATGTGTAGATGTGCATCTTGGTATTTTCAACTTCTTCACATTCTCAATTTTCTCTGTTACAATGGAAAAGCAATTTGTGTCTTTGAGTGTTTTCTAACTTCATCGGAATTTTATTTTTTAGCCATCAAACTGTTACCTTGAAACACAATTTGGATTAAAATGATCATGTAAGTATCTACGTCAACATTTAAAAATCATGTTATGGTATATGTTGGCAATGCATATTTACTCGGGTACTCGAGTACTTGGAGAATACCTGTTGAATATTCAAAAGAAGCGGCAGAACTTCTGATGGTTTCCCCTGTGAATGATTATCTTCGTATATGTCATATATGTTGCATGTGGCATTCAAATGCACATAATGTCGACCACATCAATCAGGAATACATTTGATGCCTTTCTTAGAAACGAATCCTTCGAGACTTCTTGGTAAAAAAAAACAACTGTAGATCTCAAATATCATTAACTTCGTTTTAACCGCATACAGCATCAGTAAATACAAAGGGGACATGAATGGTATGGATGATCTTCTGTCAGGCATTCACTCATTCTCTTGGGATGCTATTTGCTTTTGTTGGTGTTGTGAGGGGATATGTTTGGTTCTATGAATTTTGTATGAGTTTGCTACAGGAGGAATACTATGGCGTTGGACATTCATGTACAGTTATAAAATATTCGTCCCATTTACACGTGTAGTAGTCAAATGATTTAGATATGCAGGAGTTACAAGGGTTAGTAATGAAATTATAACCACACTTCACATGCTAACAGTCCTTAATGTTGATTAGAACTGTGAAGCTTATAGGTTAAAACGACCAAACCAATATTGTTCCACATATTTAAATTGCTCTTGTTTGATTTGTTTTTCAAAATACATACATGTAGAATATTGCAGCTTTTTTTAAAGATACACAATGACAATGAGAACAAAAAAGCAAACCACAGTGAATGTGTAGGTTATGTCGTTCAGCCGACATATTGCTTTTAAAATGCCATGCACTTGACAATCTTCCCCTCTTAACAGTTACATAAAAGAGCTGAAACTTTTTTTTGCAGACATGTCATTATGAATAAATTTAATGATATTCAATTGAATCAGTTAATCGTATTAATTTTTTCACCATGACCTTTTAAAGTCAGTCGACTCAACTCATATTGGCTACATCAAGAGGTCATGATGATTTTTTTTAATGTGTTCACAATAAAATGGCCGCCACGCAATATTTTCTTTATACACAACACCATTATTACCACTATGGATACTTATTTGTGTAAAAAGATGTCTTATCCTCTTAAGTAAATATAAACGACATAAACTTGGAAATGTGGATATTAAAATTTGCAAAAAACGTGCTACTGTCCCTTTAATGTCCCTTTAAGTTAAGTTATCATGGCACTGGAGAAAAACGTTTACTTTTCAAATCAAATGTAATTCCTGTAATTAGTGTCAGGCATTCGATAGTTATCATTTAGACTTCATCTACATCCAACTAGTCCGCATTTGTACTGTAGGCAACACATTCATGCATTTAGATAAAGCACCATGTTTGAAAACATTGTCCTTTTAAAGCACCAACAATGATATTATGTATTATTGATGAAATGACATATTTCCATCCATATTGGTCCCAATTCAAACCGCTTGTTTCAAATAAATTGAAACACATCTCCCAAGGTCTATTAACTTATTTATCGAATATGGAACTTCACGATCTCACATTTTCAGTTATATTCATGCCATTTAACTATGATTATCAATATGTACGATAAGATCTGAAAAAATCTTCATTAGTTTGTCATGATTGACTTTTATAAGGCCTTTAGGACAAGAATAAACCCACACGACAAACAAATGAAGGGTCTGAGGACCATACACTCAACCACAAAAGAAACGCCACCACATGTTCAACAGTCTAGAATTCGAAAAAAAGTCGATTTGTGATACATTTCATATGGACATTATTTGTGAAGTGGTACTTACAATTTCATTTATCAGAATATACTACTTTTATTTTATATCAGTTAAAGTACATTTTGGGTGCTGAAATCGCTTTTTGAAAAGGATTTTTGTCTATATTGTTTGTCATTTAATTTAAAAATTCAGACAAAATAGAAATTTAATTAATAAAAGTGACTGTCAGCATAAATAACCTTCTTGGACTTAAATTTGTTGACGCATCCTTACTGTAGGACCTCGTAAAACAAGCCAAAAAGGCTCATTTTCACTTTCCCTCTCTCATCAAGTTATGGAGATTTGAAAACGACGATTTAGAATTCTGAAAACGCTTGGTTATATATGAACAAATAATGTTTGGAAATTTGAATTTATTTTAGTTGGCCTCTGGAGACATGATGAATTTCTGTTTCAGGCATGTTGTGAATTGAATTATCCTTTGTTTTATATGGTGACGTTTCGTTTGCGCTTAAGTGTAATGCAGTAATACATACATTTGTACATCAGTGATATTTCCATTTGCAGTGTCATTAACATTAATGTTCCACTGAAGATAACAATTCCTATTGAAATCAACACGTGAATCTACCACGTTGACCTCGGAACATCTTGCATGAGTGAATGTATTGTACATTAATAGGCATGACCTGCAAGATACAATACTACAGTATTTGATTACAGCTTGGGAGCTACGGTTGGTATTAATAAATAATGTTGATCAGCTGTGTGGTTTGTAGTTTGTTCTCAATCGCTAAATAATTCAGTGCATGTTTCCAGGAATCGCACAAGAGCACCTTTGCTATTTTGAAGTTTCGGAGATACACATGAATCTGTACGCCAGGTGCTTTTTCTGGTTTTACTTGCTGTTGACCACGAACGCTTAAACAATTGTGATAAACTACTGGTTTAAAAATTCCAAATGTTATCATGCCTCGAAAACAAACAACTATTTGGTGGAATCTAATATTCATGTGTCTCTTTATACAAGCGGAAACTTCATCCCAATGCAATACACATTTTCTTAAATATCTTCCCGCTTTTGATAACAAAGCGGTTTCGGATTATCAAATTTCTTCAACAACCGTTGAAGACATCTCAATGTGTTTCCGAAAATGTGATGTGGAAGCAAGATGCGTGTCTTTCCAATACAACAAAGGAAGCAAGAGTTGTTCCCTGTTTGCTGTTGGCTTCTATCTACCTTCTGGAAGCTTAAACCCAGTTTCTAATGAAGCAGGGGCTAAACTGTATCTAATGGACGAAAGTAAGTACTCATGTGTTGACATATCGTAGTTTTATATTATATGACTGGGGTTCCGATTGTTTCATCTCAGATGGAATAGGCTATTTTGACTGTAATGTGTAAGTATGTATGCTTAATTCAGATAAAAGGGGCATCGTCTCATTATATATGTACAGAGCAAAACAATATACATTTATAAGAAGAGCACTGCATTCTACTCTTATAATGCCGCATTGAATGCAATAAAGTAAAATAACATATAACAGGTACATGTATACCTTCACAGCAAGAAGTATATGCTGCCAAATCAACAAAGATGACTGCGAGTCCCCACTTAAATCATCGTCTTAATTTATGATGTTATTAGTTTTAACACTGATTATTTTCTGTGATACAAAATGTGAAATTTATTCTTTCAAATGAAATCGATTTTCACGTCACTATTTACCCCTTTATCGATTCATCTGATGTCATTTAAAGAGACAAACACATGATGTTTTTAGAACAATCAACAGAACATTTGAAACATATATTCATTGAGATATGGAACAAATGTTTCATTGGTATATTGAGGAAAATAAATTGAAAATTACAAATTATGTGCAAAAGGGTGTAAATAGTTTCGCTGTCCATTTGAAATCAATATTCAAAATGTCAGGACTTGGCGCCTTTGGAATGGAGTGTGCCTCAACTGCTGACTGTAATTACTCGGAACCAGAGTGTTCTGCAAATACGTGCAGATGTCCCCTCGGTTACAGCTATGACCCTCGAACTAAGTCCTGTGTGCAACGTGAGTAGCTGTTTATTTTCGTTTTAAATTGTTTTTAAATCTCTTTTGATGTCAAAGGTGCATCCATTGTGCTTCATAAATTTTTATTAGGCTTTAATACGTTCCGACTCACCATATGTGTTTTTTACAGTGCCAATAAATTCACTCTGCTTGCATATTCATCCCGAATCACCAAATATATCATTATTACTAGTTTTCAATTAAAATAGAGTAACATCATTATGCATGTGCAGAAACCACAATTACACGTCCAATTTACATGCACAGAAGTTATATGACCTATTTAACATCATCAACCCAAATTTATAAGTTTGTCTTTTATAAATAAGATTACAAAATTACGTTTGACTAATTGGTGCGAGCCACACGCGGTACATTGTCCGGTTTTCAAATCAGAAATCACTACTTTTACCTTCATATCGTCAATATACTAAGTCGACTAAGATCAAACTGGCGAATTTCGGCAACAGACAGTACCTCCAGATAAAATAACACAATTTATAATGTTTAGCATATGTGACCCCAAACAACACAATGGATGTACCTTCAGGATGTTGTTCTAAGCTCATTCCCAAAATAAACATCACCATACAAAACCCAAGGTATCTCAATCCATTGAAAAATGCTTATATAAAGACACAACAAAATGGCCAACTTTCTTCCTGTAGTATTACTAGTAATTCAAGCCACAGAGGCTATTATACTTTAGATTAATTTGGGTAGCCTTACCTCAGTAAAATGTATTTGATATGAATTCACAAGCATCATTTGATAAGTTTTAACTTTTGAAACAGTATCTGTTAATGTTTCAGAAAAAATCAACACTTACTTGAATACGAGATATATACCTTTGGTTCTTGTTTTGTGACGTTCTACACTTAAGATGCTTCCAAGAATGTAATTTATGTCGACAACATTTCTTATCAATTTCCATGTGTCATTTATTTTTAATTTCATAAAATAAAAATTAAAACATTCAACAAATTAACAACTTGAATCCTGGCCATAAACCATTTTGAAAGACCGATCTCAATATCTCCAAATTACCAACTGATTCTCAAAAGTGGAACATAATTATTCAATTTATGCAGGCTGATATAAATTCTTCTCTTTTGTGTGGGAATAAAAGTTGCAAAACATTTAATTTAAAGATGTGACAACGCTTTCGAGAATCATATGTGATTGCTTTCTTGGGACTTTTCATGTATGAACACATGTTCTGGCTTAAGTTTAGTGCAGGCAAAACCTTAGTCATTGAATCAATGACATCATAGGTTTATAAAGATCACCATTTTGAATGCATTCTGAATAATTCGTTCATTACACATTTACGGATACAGATGGTGTTTGGGAGTTCCTAGAGTCTCGAACAGAACATTTTGTGAATAAACGCCAGTACATACTCCTATACGCAACATCCTCAAACCGTCACGAAAGATGCAATATTTCACAAGGTTTATATCTTCATCAGGGTCGATTGTAATCCGCTGACAGAAATCTGTCTGTGTATATTATGAACGTATGGTCCATCCCTAATCGTGGCAGTATACATTTTAATATTTTGTTTCTAAGTATATATATATATTCAAAATATACATCCATCTCAATTGATTCTTGTTTCATATACAGGCTAGTGATTTGTCGTTTCCTTACAATTGAAAAATCAATCACTTTCCACCGAAATCTATCGTCAATCAAATACACAAGAGGTCTAGCAAAAATTCAAACACAAGCAGGTTTTTAAGTAGAAGTCGTACCTCGATATATTGAGGGCCTACGGAGCATATTAATTCTCCAGTGATTATTTTATACATTGACATTTGACATGTTGACATTTTATACATTTCTGATATTTGCCTTCTCTTCCAGATTGCAGCCAATATGGCGACACATTTTCTCTAACCTCATCGTATGGAATCACCCATTGCAATACCCGCTCACTTCACGCTTCGAGTCTCACGGCCTGTATGGAGGCATGTAGGGATGAAGGTGCTTTCCTGTGTATCAATTCCGAGTATGGCCTTGCCTCTGGAACATGCCACCTGTGTTCATCTGCTTTGTACAGCATCCTTCATCTGGGAGTGTATTCCCCGGGGTGGGAGTTCCATCATCGCGACTGTGCACTGTAGTTGGAGATCATCATAATATCACACAAACTGAGGTTCATAAGAAAGTGTACACCTCAGTTGGTTATATCATATGTTTGATTTTCAATTACAAATATCTTATGTTTTTGAAGTCGTACTCTAAAACTGAAAAGTGCAGGCATTTTTTAGTCATCAGCCAAGGAATAATTCCATGTGGTTTTAATTATTTACGGAAGAAATGAAGTTTAAAATTCATAAATTCTTCCAAAAGGACTTTGGATAAAAGTTCAAAAACACAACTTTTCATCGACATATAAGACAGCTGCTGAGTGAAAATCAAACTGTGCCTCATGCTACACACAGTAACAACATTATAAACATGTTGGTGTAAACATGATTTTATACCCCTTGGTCCTTTCAGTGACTCTAACTATGCATGTTTGAAAAAAAAAGTGTATGATTGTTTGTCGAATCAGTCAACATTGAACATAAAATAATATCCCGGTTCTATCATATCAATTTCTTTTGTTATTTTTACTGTATGAATGAAACAATAGGGTGTACAGTTAATTTTGTACCTCAGTTTATAAATCATGCGAAGAGCAGCGTAATCTTGCCAACGAAGATTTATTTTCCTTATTATCAAGATCGAAAGGTAATGTTCTGCATGAATGGAATCTTTTAACATTTTGTAGCAGAAACATTTGTTAGACATTCGTATGACATTAGGTATCCTCAATTTCCTATGTTACTAGGAGAGGTATTTGTGTGACACTCCGGTAGTTGCTGATTGATAGACACGGTTTATTGTATTAGCACTTGATTGTTATAGTTACCGTCGAGATGACAATATAAAAATACATGAATAATAATGCATAAATGCAATGCATGAATTTGAAATAAAATAGACAATGTCTCGGTCAATAAATATGTTGAGTAATAAACTGGTCATAAACCACTATTCCTTTCGGTACGAAAACTAAAATTTTTGTATATCAAGAAAGTCGTATGCATCCCTCGTAAAATGACCTTCAAAGACTTAACTTCCATGTCGCGGCATTGCGTAGTGTTTAGTAGTTGATTGGCGTTTATCATGCACAGTGGATTCACAAACTACCCGATACTATTTGGGAGAGAAATGATATGCATCACTTGTGTTGTATTATACTGTCGGACAAAAGAAACGCCTACTTGATTTTCCTTGAAATAAAAAAAAATGAAATAGTTTCTGAAATTAAGTTTATGGTGGTCACCGCGTTATGCTTGAACAATAATTAATATGAAAGAGAAAGTGTCAATAACGTTCATGAAAACCATGCCCAATGAAGACAGCTATTTTCGGTTGATTCGCTTGTGCTCCGTAACCACGTACATTTAAATGCGAATGTGTGCCTGTATTATTGCTCGTAGTTGTATGAAAATATGTTTCAAATGTTTTTCTGATTAAGCACTGATCGAAAACTGAATAATTTATGTTGTCTCATTTCAACATTCGCCATTCTTTGTGACATGTCAACTTCTGAAATTTAAATATATTATGCAGAAATGGTGCAACATCACGACAGCACTCGTCTGCCTTTAAATAGTTGTCCAACACATCCAAATACATTTTAAGTCCAGCAGACGAGCATGTTTGGAATGTATAGACGATGTATCTGCACACTGTTAGATTAAGGAATTCGTGTAGTTGTTCAGGCAACCTGAATCAGCCATTTATTATTCTAGTTTATACAAGATATTGTTTCATTTGAGGGTAAAACGTCTCATTACACGAACCGATAAGCCGCAGATTTGTAGGTCTCATGCGATTTTGTGAGTTCAGTCAGCAAAATGGTTAACCGTTCCACCATTGTACCATATATAAAACTCTACTTTGAGTGTTTAGGTATCGCTGCCCTCGAGCGGCCATTGTTACGTGAACACCATAACATGGCCGCTCAATGGTAAATGGACTGGCATGACTTAAATTCCATGTACGTTGGTTTTAGAACTCTTTTTATTGATTCAGAAGTATTATTTAGCCATTGTTTTATTTATCTTTTTGTGAGGGCATTCTATTTCAGTAAGAAACACGTGCAAAAACACCTTTACCTTAATCACAGCTTATAAGGAAACGTTAAATACACGCTCACATCCAGTGTATGTAAGCCACATTGAACAGGTAGAAATATATGTCATTGAAATATTCACAACACAGTTCACAGTTTGAAAGCTCACGTAGCATAATTCGCTGAATGCATTGGAATATTTAACACGTAGATGTACAAATGTAGAACAATTACCTTTTAAAGCGAACTGTCTACTATAGTACAAATTATTGTACTTGTTGGTAACTGTATATTGCAGAACTCGAACTTCAACTTTGACATTGAGGACATTGACGGAGCAAACATAAAACCCTGGGTAACCGAGGATGCAGTGAGGTACAAATAGGATTACCCCAACAGCTTATCCACTTTGCCATCGATACTTCGATATAAACGAGATCAAACCGATTCAAAAGCTGTTTTTTACATCCAGTACCACTCTGATAAAGTGGCACAGCTTCCAATGCTAAATGCATTTGAAATAGATATATGATTTGGGTAGTATACACATGTAAGAATGTTATATTTGGTAAGGTAATATCTGCGATGGTTCGACTAGTGTAATGTCAGAGACGAGTGGTCTGTGATCCGCACCCACACCTTCAGATACAAATACAAATCGACAGCCCTGAATAGCTTAACAATTTACTCATAGATAACCCGCTACAGAAGGAGGTCCAAAAGCACTGGTACATGTAGAAGCGAAGTGGCCCAGCTCCCAAAGTTGAAGGCAGAAGAAACTCCTTCAATGTATGTCGTGAGTATCTGCAAATAATATCTCGCTCCAGTCTTCATCACTGTCTAATGTAAGCCTTGCAGCATTTCCTTAACTTCACTGTGCTAACATAGCGGAGCGCTGAAACTGAAATGCATAATGAACGCTGATTCACTAGCACAGAAACATTGAGAAAATGCGACAAGGTTTACATTAGCCGTGATGGACACGAGTCATCCCTTGTGGAGGTAGTTGTATAGTGACTGAACCAATGTTTTAAAAAGATTTATCACATTCAAGAGCATCCTCGGTTACCCAGGGTTTTATAAATGCTCCATTGCTCTCCACTATATCACCGCTGGGACACTCTATCAGAGAAATCTGTACTTATATTACCCAACCTTGGCCGGAGTGATGAAATCAGTAACCAATGAAAATATATAACCGGTGACGAATGGCTAACAAATTACCGCGCCCAGGAGGTGCGTGTGTTACAACGTAAGATGTAATAAACTCGATAAGATGTAATATCTGCGTTAAATTGTAAAATAAAAACGCGGTAAATTGTAATAAAAACGCGGTAAATTGTAATAAAAACGCGGTAAGATGTAATACTGCGGTAAATTTTAATAAAAACGCGGTTTGCTTACCAACGAAGTCATATGAATTGTCATAGCATAGTAGTTTGATTGGCTCACGCCGGCCATGGGCGGGTAATTTGAGTACAGATTTCTCGGATGGAGTGTCAATGGGTTGATATAGCGCGCTGAGAGTAACGGAGCATAATTATATAAAACCCTGGGTAGCCGAGGATGATTTAAGAGTAGAGATTATTGAAACGACACCTTACACTCAGGCAGGCATTGTCAGCACTGAGAATCCAAACAATTGTTTTTATTCAGTCACCTTTGATAGTTGTACAGAACATATAAGAGCTGTAACAGCTGATAAATAATGTTGATTGATGTCTATAACGTTGATTGATGAATTACTTTTTAGCTATTATGACAGTTGATCTACATCTGTTTAAGTAAGTCTGATCATATAACTCACTAGAGGTTCGAAGATAACTTTGGTTGATGTAAAAATACTACTTATTATGAAACAAACTAGAGCTGGGAGAAACAACATATACAATATCAATATGAATAAGATATTATCTCTGTATATCTCTGGGGGAGATGATGAAATATAACGATGTGTAAATGTTATAACTATCCATAATTCATGTGTCATCTTGCTATGAATCCTTTACATCAGTATCAACACACAATTTAGTTGATGAATCTCAAATATAACTTTGTACCAAGTGAAAGAAAATTAGTATCACTGTCAACAGATACTTACACACTATCACTAAATAATCTTGCAATGTCCATATATTTAACTATGGATTCAAGACACTATGTGCATCAAAGACATATGTGCACGTGATGCACTGTGATGTGTGATGTGAGAGGGTTAAAGCGAAACCATGAAGACAGCAGTTGTAGTCTTGTGAACAATGTTGTACACTGTTGTACATTCAAGGGTCCCAGTGTACTCAGTACTCAACCTAGCGTCACACTTGTCCATTTAAACCTCTCCTTGTCTCAAAAGTTGATGTTAATTTGTTAATTTGCGTCATTTTCTCCAATCAACAATGTTTATGTTAAAAGTAATACCAAATGTGAAATTAAAGTCACACATACAGGCAAAACTATATAATCATAACCATGATAAGAGTCTTATAAATTATACCAAGCAGATGTAAGTGATTGAAGCAACCGTATAATATCAACATATGCACTACAGTACAAGTAGTTGTGTTGTGTTGATCATGACAACAAGTTTATTAATTTTAAAAAAAAGTTTCTGATAGATAATGTACTGAATATTGCGACTAGATTGGTATGCGTGTGTACTGATGTAAGGGGTATGATTTGTCAATATATATTGAAATGTTTCGAAATTAAATATGATGACGGCATGACCGGAAGTGGTAGTTTTATAACTACTTTCAGAAGGGATCATCTAGAGAACCAGTTAGTTAGAATACGATACAATAATGATGGTTGAATAATAGGAAAGAAAAATGAACACAATTAAACAAGTTTAGAAATACAAGGGCGTTTGGAATGTAAATGACTGGGGTGAAGTTGTAGAGAGCGGCAGAATAAATGTGTGTGTGTATTTGAGATAATGAGTGATCAAATCGGTTACCCTTAGCTGGTTTTGAAATAAGCATTTAATGATTACAACAAGTATACTGTGAGAAAGACTGGCTTAAAACGAGGGCAGTTCCATTGATAAGTTTGATCATAATTTGCTTTATGGGTAATGCAATTAATGATGAAAATGGAACTCTTTTAGCGCAGGAAAAAACACGTTGCCTAATATGGGATTAGCTTACGTTAAGATAGTACAATCTTGTTTATGAATGAAAGAAGTGTAAATTCTATCACTCGTGCATAAGCTCCTTAAAAGCTCTCGATTTTGCAAAGATAAAATTATCATTACAAGGTCTGTGTGTATTCCATCAATATAACATGTTTAAGTCTACTTTGTAAACCTTTGTGTTAAGAGAGATATTTAATATTTTCACAGTAGGCTACGTGCGCTTCTAGATGTTCTAATGAGTTGTGAATGAATTTTCTTGTTGTCTTGTGTCTTGCTTTGTCGTGCACAGGCGAATGATGTACTGTTTTATTACTTGAATTAAGGGGGACTTGGAAATCATAATGCAGATGTTGGGTTTGTTATTTAAAGTTTGGACTGATTTAAATAAAGTGAGTAATTTTACGTAAAGTTGAATAGGATGTACTCATTGCTACGCACAAATTAAGGAAAAACTATGGGTTCCCTTTTCCATTTACCACCATTTTCATTTTCTGAAGTCAAAATGGGACAATGGTAAACCCAACCACCCCGCCCGGCTGTAGACGCTTTGTTGATCTTATATATATATATATATCACCTCCAACATCTCTTAAATGAATCGAGACAGATGCAGTGCAGATGCAGTGCAGATGCAGTGCAGATGCAGTGCAGATGCAGTGCAGATGCAGTGCATGTATATTTTGAAATAGTTGACACATTTCCGTCCTTTTATAATTTCACTAAACTAACAGTCCAGAGTCTAGAATTTCGAAGTTCTCTTTACTATGACAGGTTGTAATAAGTTATGGCAACCGTTAAAACAATCTTAGTGCTACAATTAGAGTGATTTTCGAAACGCTCTTTGGCCTGTTGAAGTTCAAAATAGTTACAACAGCTATCGTAAACAGTATCCAGGGAATCCCCGATGACGTCACTGGGATTCCCCCTTAGCAGATTTCAACATGGAGACTGACAAAAGTAAAGCCACTAAAACACAGAGGAGGCGAAATAGCGTTTGTAAGAGCTGACTGGAGGTAGATAACTTTAATTGTGTTTACTCATTGCCAACTTTAGGAATGTTTCTAAAGTTGCCTATGGTACGGGGCGAAAATCAACAAATAATTATCAGTGCTGTTATTTACTACCGACTTTTACACATTTCCCGACACTGCTCACACTCAGTATGTTATGTTCTACGTGAAGAAAAAAGGATCACCATATAAGAAGAGTTCCTTGTCAATGAAAGTGGAAGTCGCTGGTTCCACGTTGAGCTCAAGTCAGAGGTAAAATAAAATTTTGTAGGAATTATAAAGGAATACGAATCACACTGTTAAACATGTTAAAATTCAATTAAAGACAATACCTAACAATACAATGTAGTTTATTACATATGTAATAAATAGTGTTTGAGTAACAGTTCTCTCATTTTCTAAAGTTGAGCCTTAGAAATTGGGTTAACACAATTACAACACAGCAATATTTACTTCCAAGCGTTTGAAATATGTCATCACAGGAACTAAATTAAGACTTAACCCCGAAGGCATCTTAAGTTTTATTTCATCTCCACGGCAGGTTTATCTCAATGCTCCTTTCAAATTGTGGGGCCTAAAGCCATTTTATTTAGCTTTTTTTGCGTCTCAAAAGTCCATTAGTTCTGATGTAGTAAGATTATTACTTGGCCAAAATGTAGTGTGTATTACAGTTGTTACATAGCAGATAGAATTTTTCACATGTAGGAAATGTATAAAAGCAATATAACTTCTAGGAGTGGTTTCGTTGACCTATCAATCATATATTTTAGCGGTAAAGAGAAAGCAGATGAAAAATCGTGTAAAGTTACATCATCATGGTACTTTTTTTTTTAAGTTAACAACAACACACTTTCTGTTGGTTGTATATTATAGCATCCCACGTTTCACGCACATTTCTCCATAAAAACGTTACTGGATTAAACTCTATGTATTGTTACTTTCCCCGGGTCTTATTAATGTTGGTTTTTCATTGTGAAAAGCAGTTAAATGATTAATTGTTGAAAGAAAATATGCCATAAATAATGCTTTGAAGCGATTCTTTAAAATCATATCACAAAATAGGACATCCGCAACTCATTTTGCTGAATGCTGTATCTTGCTGTATTGCCCTAATGTTGAGCACTCCTCCAAACATTGACAATGTTCCATCTCACAAACCCACAACGACTTTTTCATTTTGCTCTTATATGTGTGTGATCACACTGGTGAATACTTTATCGAGGAAAATATGACCAAAAGTATCAAAGTAGTATACGTCATAGTAGATATATGAAGATACAGCATCAATAATGTTCGAAAGGTCAAGTCACCCTGAACAAAATATTTTTTGCAGCGCATCGTTTAAATATTTAACCCAATATCAAACACATCGAGATGTCATCAAGGGATGTTGAAGAAATTTGGTAATCCAAAACTGCTTTGTCATCAAAATCAGGAAGATATACGATAAGATTCCTCATACACTGGGTTGTGGGTGCCGCTCTTTTAAAGGAACAAGCAATGGTTATCCAGGACATGACATCTCGTCTCCGCGTCATGATGAAAACTGTTTCTATGTCAGTGTTCTTGAATAGTATCAAGTGTTTTTATATCTTGGTTCCAAACCTTTTAACAATGTAATGCATAACAAATCAAGGCAACCTTTCAGATACCATGCTTTGAAACGTCTGATCAAAGAATGTGATGGTTAAGCATATTCTCGATAATTGATCACAGCGTTGGGGAGGTGAAATTTGATAGTCCTTTCACTGGTATTTCAGCCTTCATCCTCACTCACAAATCCGGTTTAATATTTAAAGGGTGTTAGTGTGCAACACTCAGATAAAATATAACAATTTTCACTTTGTTCTTCAGATTTCTGTCTGGTATATCAGCTTGTCCTAAATCATAAATTCAATTTACGATTCAAATTTGCTGATATTCTTGATATCTTGTTCATAATAGGGTATTAAAAGCTATATCATGTGGTTTACGCATCTTATATATGGATACACAACCTAACAACTTCAATTCTCAAGAGATAACTAAGTTTATTGTTATCACAGTCTTTCGGCATCCGTAAACACGAAATAATTGATGCGTGATGTCGATCCTCTATCAATCACTTACTAATTCTCTTGGGACGTTGATTCCTTTGTTTTGTTGTTGTCTTGATGGGATACCATGTGTTTGGATCTTAGAATGTTACACAGATTAAACATGGAGTGGGATATAAGTACTGTGCAGTTATGTTGCAGGTCATTGGACAAACACATCGCCTTTCCAAGCTTTATTTAATTGGTGTAACAAGCTTCAGGTGGTACATCTTAATCATATTGAATAAATTCGCTTTCGACTAGATACACAGTTTTAAGTTGTTTGGTACTTAAACAATCTCACCAAAGTGTCATCTGATTTCAAATATATATTTTTTAATATGTTTACTTTTATCAACGAGTTTTGATACATGTATATTTGATATCAGGAGACACGAGTGTGAGATTCTATTTATCATCCAAAATCATTCTTCATTCATTCATCTTAATGAAAATCTGAGCACATCACTGCCATTTGACTTCCAGTACTTCATGATGTTAAAGCATCGTGATGTCATGTAGTTAACGGTGACAGGGCATTGTGTAAAAAATACTGTCAAAATTATATCTTAGGAGATCTCACACAAGCGATACTTCCTGTGGAACACAGTTTTGGATGATACATATTTATACATTTCAACGAAGCAATATTCTTTAAAAACATTGCTGCTCACATACACTATTGCTAATAATGATTATCAGCCCCTGACTACTTAACAATGTTCACTTAGAATGCAATGGATGTGCATTTATCTATTTTATTGTTTATTTATTGATGTTATCTATGTTATATTTTATTCTTATACATAGTCAAGTTGTCATGTTAAAGAGCATGCAACAGTAGATCCACGTTTTTTTAGTAATATCCCCTTGAATTGTTTAGTATGTGCAAACGTATTACGAAATCGCTAATTCCTTTGGGTATCATCTATTCTCGAATTGCATACATGAACACGTTTCAGCTCTTAGATGCGAGCTTTAACATTACTTGTGTACTATACAGATGTCCCACGCCATCTTTAATCCAGCTGGGTGAAGTTCATGCAACATTCATAGATCCAAACATAACCTGATATTCCCTTCCCTTGATTGCCTTCATGGATACCACCATTTGTTTTATATTTACAGATGGTGTATGAGGAAAGGCCAACAAAAAACAGAATTTGTTTCTGGTTTCCACCTGCTTCAGTTTCAAACCAATGCCTCAGCTCTTTTAATTTCTAGTTTCAACAAAGGAAAGGGGCAGATAACTCTTATTCTTTACCTCAGAAAACATTGGACATTGAAAATGTCACTCGTTCTGTTGAGATGACTTGTGAGGATGAGATTTTTAACCATTTGGAATAGTAACATATATTTAGGAAGGTTTGTGCTTTATTTATATAAGTAAATTTTATTTTTCTAACTGGTGAGAAGTTTGTATAAAATGGAATTTATCTTTTCATTCGAAAACAAAAAATCACAAATAAGTCAAACAAAACAAATCGCATCATTGCAACATTTTTGTCAGACTGTAAAGATCAGAAACATTTTTGTTTATTTTTTGGGCCTTAAACGAACTTGAGATCTCTCTTGAGGTCTGTAGTTGTCAGGATGTTTATACATCGAACAAGTGGTCTATGAGGATTCGTATCTAAGAAAGGCATCAAATGTATTCCCAATTGTACAGCATAATTTACATCTGAATGTCACGTGCAACATGCCTTATATGACAAAAGAATACATGGAATAGACTCTTCCACAGGAAAAACTATGAGAAAGTGTGCAGCTTCTGTTGATTAATCAGCAGGATGTCTCTGGGTATTCGATTAACTGTGTAAATGTGGATATCTCAAATATACCATGATGCAATATAAGTCATACGGCTTGTTTAACGATCTGATCAAAATACGTTTAAAACAATATATCATAAACTTATTCTTACATATATGGGTAGAAAAGGTTTAAATATTGAAAAAAGGTTGAAGTTTTGGAATAGTAGAATTTTTCAAATGTACATCTACTAGAGAAACTCGAGCAAACTGCAACTGGGAAATTTAAATGGACATCAATTTGAACAATAAATACAAATATATGTGTAGGAAAAGTATATTGTGGTGTATTACTTGGACATAGAATGAAAACATACATATACTTACAAGAGAAACATATTTTATTTTACAATACAAGAGTGTTTGTTCTAATTCAAAACACATCAATGGAAATACAATGTAGGTTTAATCGAGTTATAAAGGAAACATGTACCTATTAGTTGAACAGACGTTTACCATTGCCTTCAACACATTATCTCACAACTGATTTAAACTGAGATCCAACAGGGAATTCGTAATAGGATTAAACAATGATTTCAACAGCATAATTGAACCAGGGATTTTGCATTGTGATGACACAGAAAATTACATATACTAACTTTAAGAATCAGAATGGTTTATAAACTTGTAATAAAATGTCATTAGTTTTTTTATTGAGCTGAAACTTAGCAAAAATAAGCTTTATAATTACTACAATAAAATGTTGAAAGGACGGGCTATACTACTCACTATTTCAACGGTGCACTAAAACACACAGCAGTGATTGCAAGTCCAAAAATACAAATTGAATATTGAGCAATTTATATCCCCATACGTAGCCACACTGCCATGTTGTTTAATACCTGTTTTATTGATAGGAGTGTTTCAGTACCATGGCATAGGACTCGAGATAGTAGATAGTAGACTGCTTGTATTGAATCCATTGCATTGACATCATTGACACGTATGGTGAAAAGAAAAAAAGTGGCCATTACAAAGACAATGTTGTAAGAAACATGTGATGATATCACTTAGGTCAGAGTATATGTTACGAAAAACTGCCGTATGCATATAAGAACACAAGTATCCTTATATGTTCGTATTTATGTACATTTATACAATATATTCATATATGGTTTAATAATACTAACTTAACCCAAATATACTTCAATTTACCATTTTCGAAGAGAGATTGCCAGGTTAATCATAAGACAATATATACATTTACTTGCAAGGTGCTTTTAACAATCTTTGAGCGCTGAAAGCTAATAAAATGTGCTTCATGTTTCGTTGTCTTGACAGTAACCAACGTGATCCTAGCAGGCAATGATCTTTGAACTATTTATAGGTCAGCTTTAAAGTCAATAGGAATGGAAACGAGTAATAAATGCTTATTGATGTATGACACCCCCCTGACGCACAACACAGTCTAAACGTCTGAATGAATTCTTTTTGCATTTTTTCACATTACATTTGAACGTTGAATCGCATTAAACGTAGAAAAGGACACGTGAGAGCTTCTTAGTGAAAACTTTAATCATTTGATAATACATTTCCACAGATTTAAGAATCCAGGTTACGGCTTTAGAAGATGTAGAAAATCATGTTTGGATAGAACAGATATCTGTTAGAGATCAACGGTTCTGATAAATTGTGTATGGCTTGTTACATTTGTAAAAGATTCAATTTGAACTAGTTTAGAACATGATTGAAATGTTCCCACAAATACCTTTGAGATATCCTCTGGGTTATCAAGTCGTAACGGAAACGGTTTGTTTTCCCGCAGGTTAGGTCTACTTTTGAATACAATGCATTTTGCCTGATAGAGTTTGCCTACAAAGTGCGCGGTAGTTTGCCAACGCCCAAAGTCATGCACTTGTATCACTGTAATGGAATAGACCAGTCTGTGTTAAACAAAATATATTACATAGTGTAAAGGAATTTGGTTATAGTGGATTACTATGGTTGTTTGTTTAATGTTCATAGTCATAGTCGGTATAACTCCATTCTTTCTCTTGGGATGATGTTGATTTTGAGGATTTAGGTGTGTATTTAGAACATCTACTCAGCTATCAACATTGTGTAATATTATGAACACAGTATAATATGCTCTGGTATGCGAGAAGAAATACACGTCTATCAGTAACATACAAATCATGCATGTACATATAAACATGTATTAAAGTGATTATTTTGTTCATACATTCGTTAATTATAACAAGCTTGTTCACTCGTCAAATTCTTCATCAAGTCCCTGCAATAACTCATTATCAAAAGTAACCACTGCAATTTTAGAAATAAATTTAACAGGTAAATAACAACTCATGAACACAACCCACTGTTGCATAAACTTGTTTTTGGGAGATTGTAGGCAAAGTGACCTGCAGGCAGAAGTGGGCACCGCCTTCCCTCATGTTTTAATTTTTCACAGAAACTCTGCCAGTTCAAAGCATTATCATGGATAACATGTTGGGTTTTACATGTTTCAACATTGATTCGATCCTATTTAATGTTAGTGTGATTTTGATTACCAGTGATTGGGTCATACATGTTTTATCAACGTCAATATCTTAATAACGTTGTAATGTCCTGCTTTAACATCTACCGGATGTGCATAATAATTAAAATTGTGATACCATGTATTAAAATCTACTTCACACAATATAGTCCAGCGGATAATGGTATAATTATGCATTTTCATGTTACAAGCATGAAATTTGGTAGATATGTTGTCCATACTATAGAAATAAGATACAGATAGGGAGGCACTCAAAATTCAAGATGGCCGCCATTTTTCAAGATGGCCGCCATTTCACATTCAAAATTTCACTTTCAAGGACTTATTTATGCAGCAAATTTGACATTTTTTACTCAATATGCATAAAATTAGGCACAGATGTTGTCCATTCTATAGACAAAATATACAGATAGGGAGGCACTCACAATTCAAGATGGCCACCATTTTTTAAGATGGCCGCCATTTCATATTCAAAATTTCACTTTCAGGGACTTATTTACACAGTACATTTGACAATTTTCACTCAATATGATCCAAATTGGGCACAGAGGTTGTCCATACTATAGACACTCACAATTCAAGATGGCCACCAGTTCATGCTCAATATTAAACTTTCAGGGACTTATTCGCACAGGAAACTCCACAATTTTCACTCAATAAGCCTACCATTTGGCAGAGATGTTGTTGATATCCTTTCATAATAAAATGATTGTTAGGAGTCAATGTAGCCCTAATCTAGACTCGCATGAATCACAATTATCTCGGATTGTTACACTTACTTAAGCAAAGTAGGAGAATATAATTGGGCACAGTCTCCACCACAAAGACACAGTGCAGTACATTTCAGAAAAAGATGAAAATGTCTTGTGTTCTCCTGGCTTCATCATATTCACAATTGCTGCTCCATCTAATATTGTAACATCAACTTCCGGTCTGTTATAAGTGGGACAGGATATATCTTCAAAACACTGCAGAAGCTGTGATTTAACAGATGGTCGAAGCATACCAAGATGTGAGAGTGATGGTGGACAAGGTTGATTTTCATGCTTGAAAAACTCATCCAAGTTGCCTTCTCTAGTTTGGCAGGATATATAAAGACGAGAGAACAGACTACAGTCATTCTTCAGGCTGACGACTTGCATCTTTGACGAGGATTGTGACTTTGTTTGAGGTCTTGATATCAGTGAGAGTTTGTTCTTCTTGATTGGTTTTGAAAGTGCAGTGTCATCGACAAACCGTTCCTTGACAAAGTCTTTGTATTGATCTTTCCCAAGACTAGCAATTGTGTTCAGAGTCCCAACGACAGATGTTTCTGCAATGTCCTTTGTTGATATCACAAGAAGATCAGGTCCAATTTCAAGAAAAGGGCTTCCAAACTCTCTGATTACATTTGTTAGAGCGATAACATCAGTGTAAAATGATTCCTGTATTCCTTTACTCTGTTCATGATGTGTAACAGAACTTCCATCATTATTGAGTGAGGCATCAAATTCTTCAAGAATTCTGTTCATTTCTGGGCCACCAACTGTCCATCTTCTCAAGGCAGATGCATTTTCTGTAAGACCAATGGCACCTCCATCACCTTTTATCCGTGCATTATTCTGTTCATGAGCATGATCCAATGGGATTGCAGAATAAGCCCTCTCTGTCTTGTGAACAACAAAATGACCTTTCTTGAACTCTTCAGCTGTTTGTGGATGAGTTTCATTGAGATTTTTTATATCACGAATATGCACGGGTAACCATCTTGCATAGTTTGTATGGTCAAGGGCAAACATCCATGGTGTTATGGCTTCTAGAAGTTGGATATACTCAAAGAAGTTTCCACTTCTTAAACATCCAACAAATGATAAGATTAACAGTTCCAAATTGAGGACCATCAACCAGAAGTGGAATGTTGGTGATATCTTCGATGTTGTGTTGATCCAGTCTTCAAAAGTTGCTGACGAGTTTTCATGAGCTTCCCGAAGTAGATGATAAAGTGTACAAGCAGTGATTTCATGTGCACGTCTTGTTCGTCTGACATGTACTCCTCGAAGGAACGAATCAGCCTTACCAGCTGATGCAATCTGCGCAGCAACTATCAGATCTGTCCATCCACTGTCCATGAGCAAGTTGCCCAATAGTTTGAGGAATGCCATCTCTATATGAAGACCGCCCATCATTATGATGATTTTGTCCTCCCCATGGGTTGCTGGATACTGCCATTGTATCTGTTTCAATGTTGCATAGAGTGGTTGGTCTGCAGCTAGGACTGGAGTCTGTCCGGGATTTAGATGGGAGGTTGCTTGTGATATCACGTCCATACCATGCTTCAACATTGCAGGTGAGTCAGCGTTTTCTGTGAAAAGTGGAAGAAGACAAGAAATAGACTTCATGATGTCACCTGAATCTTGATTCCTTGAATGGTAAGCAGCCCATGAAACATCACGGTATTCATCTTGAGTCTGTTTAAGTAATGTGTCCACGTGTATTAACCACCTCAAAACAATGAAAACAAACTTAAATTAACGTAATTATTTTGTCAAACACATTCTGTGTGGAGATTAACATACCGGACAAAACCAATAACATTTTAGGCACAGTAACTATTTCTACACTAGGCAAAATATGTTAGGGATATATTATATTTCCTACAGTACTACTTTTGTTCTTTATACAAATGTATATAATCAATGGAGAAAACTTTATAAATTTCTTTGTCAGTCTTCATGGCGAAATATTAAGTAAGTTATAACCTAAATGGAATTTACTGATCAGGTGGTATTAAAAAGTCACAATATGATAAGTCAGTAGATGTTGCTTCTGATTATTTAAATTGAAAGACTTTGAATTGACTTACCCATTTTCCTGCTGCATGAAGTCATCAAGATTCAAATTTGTAGATGCATGGTAGTCTGGTGTCTTTGGGCAGGATGAAGCATCTTTCCTCAGAATAAATGGTGGAACTTCTTCATAAAAACCAGGAAGCTCTCTCACAGATTTTGACTGCGGTTTGGAGGTTACATCTTCTAAAGGTTTAGTGCTGTCCACGCCTCGATTGACTTTACTGGGATGTTGAAATAGTGAACTTCCTGTGCCATGAAATGAGCCTTGTGCTGTTGTTGAACTTGGGTTGTGGTCAATGTTGTCTATGGCAGATGTTGTGAAGAGGTTGAACTTGAGTTTTGAGGGACAGACAACTTCTTCTTCGGTGTATCTCTGGCATGCTGCATTGGTTACTTCTGTCGAAACCTCCAACACTCTGTCATATGACACAGACATTCCAAAGTCAAAGTATCACTTATACCAATGCTGCTACTAAAATTATTACCACAACTAAAACCATTACCATTACCCTTCCTCCACCATCACTACTGCTACTTCTTTCATCACCACTCCTACTACTATCACTACTATCACTACTACTACATTTACCACTACCACTACCATCATCAACCCTACTATTACAAATACTGCTACTACTACCACTACCATCACCACTCTTTCTATTGCTTCTTCGACTACCATTGTCATCACCAATCCCACAACTACTACTACTACCGTCATCACTACTACTATTACTTTCTACTTCCACCATCACTTTGACTATTTCTACTACTACTGTATCACCAACTCTCCTATTGCTACTACTACCACCACTTTCATAGTCACGCTTTATATTACTACTATTACTACTTCTACAACCGCTACCAAAAGCACTCATATTATTATTACTACTACTACTACCATCGCCACTGCTATTATTACTGCTACTACTGCCATCACTGATAATATATCTACTGTCATCACCACTGATACTATCACTACTACTGCTACTAGTGTCCTCACCAAATCTACTATTACTAATACTACTTCCACTACCATCACCAATCTGTAAGATTTTAACAAACTACTACCAAGCTTGTGAATGTGTATGGCAAGTTCATTAACCATTCTGACCCATGCTTTCATTCACTGCCTTTCCTCAATGTCATCACAATACAAAAACTCATATTGAATCCTTTTGTTAATTCAATTGTTGAATATCCTTTTGTTCATTGTTATGCTGGGAATTCGAACCATGAAACATTCAAAGATTACTTCAAGCCTAAAATAAAACCATTGTCTCTAGTGATCCTAAGTATGTTTTGTTTTCATTCAAAGGAATATAAACAAAAAAGCCTTTTAAAAAGGCATGGTTGGAGACATCTGGATATGGCAGGAAAACAGTATGAATAGGATAGGCATGTCATATGTACATATAGCAAAATAGAGACTGCATTGTGGATATTTTATAGTTAGAAGCTTCCGATAACTCAACATACAATTGATAGTTATTCAATTTGAATGTCTCAAATAAACGAAATTGTACTGTTTAAGGTGTGTCATATAGGTGTAACAATTTACATACATTATATATTTATAAATAAAATTGAATTATATATAATCTATTATTTAAAATTGAATGTTAATATTCAACTTCCCCTATTTATTATTTAGTATGAATATAATCAAAACGCTGTTGAGAGTTTTGTCATTGTTAGGTTCAAGAAATAAGAACATGTAGGCTTATTTTCCCTTTAACATGCAGCCAACCATTTGTTCGAACTTTGCTATTTTAAATGCGCTGGATCACGTTTTTCTTACTGAAATAAAGTGTTCTAGCAAAAATATAAATAAGTGTTACCATTGGCTCAATAATACTCCTGAATCAATGCAAAGAGTTATAACATGAATGTACATGTTTCATTTAGCCATGCGAGTCCATATCCCATGGAGTTGCCGTTTTAATGTGTTTATGTGCTTTGACCTATGAATTTTGCATGAGCTCAATCATCCTGTCAGTTGAAACAGGGAGTGAAGCATTTACTTAAGTACTATTAGGTTATGTTTGCAGGTACTTGGAGAGACACATCTTCTTTCAAAGTGAAATGCAGTTCGTGTCACAAGTTTTAGCTGGTCAATTTTAATCATATAGAATTAATTCGCGTCAAGTTTGTTTTCCAGTTTTAAGGTATTATGTATACATCATATAAGTATACCTACGGTAACCTACCTACCTACCTGTAAAACGATGTACATGTTCCGAGTTTCCCATGGAGTGGCCGTTTTAATGAGTTCACATTATAATGGCCGCTCGAAGGTAGTACATATGTTCTGATTGATGTAGCTATTCCAAAACACCAAGAGTAGGGTTTTGATTATCGCAGAAGGATGGAATGGTCAACCATATTGCTGTCCGAACTCTCAAATTTTCATGAGACCTACCAATCTACCTATCACACTGAAGAGTTCCACACCACTGTTGCTTTATATATCATACCATTCTCTTCGAATACGGATAACTGTTTTCTGTGGTTACGGCTTATTGGGTCGTGTAATGTGCTGTCCTACCCATTAACCTATCAATATATTGTGTAAAAGGCAAATTTGAGAAAACATAATATGCAAAAATCGTGCTAGAGCGCCTTTAAAGTATACCTAGGTGATTCGTGAGTAATTACACGATTAATTTACGAGGCATCTACGATAATGAACTGATGATTCGTGAAGATGTTTTGACAAAATAAAGCCTTTCCAAGAATCCCACGGTGCCAAATCAACCTGGACTCATTTACGATATTCAATAATTAATTCAAAATTGCCAACAGCGATGTCCAGGAAATGTGCCAAATTTCCCTTTCATAATGATTCGTGATAATTCGGTATAATTCGGGTCGTAGTGAAATTGAGACATAAGATAGGTATCCTCCGAGACAGGTGTTCGATTTATTAACAGCTTAGCTATTTTAATTCTCAAGAGACCACTTACTTCCTTGTTATTTCAGCCATTCAGTATCCGTAAACACCAGAGGATCCATATGGGATATGGATGATCTTCAGCCAGCCACCTCTAATTCTCACGGGATATTGGTTCCTTTTGTTGGCGTTTTATGGGGATATTAATTTTAGAATATGTTTTGACCTATGAATATTGCATGAGCTTAATCATCCGGTCAGATGTACTATAAGTACATACGTATTAGATTATGTTTACAGGTAATTGGAGAGACACATCTTCTTTCCAAGTGAAAAGTCATTTGTGTCATAAGTTTCAGCTGGTCGATTGTAATCACATAGAATTAGTTACGCTATGGTGTACCCATTTCGCAGCAGCACCATTCTTTGAAAACATGGTTAATTCAAAGATTTCTCATTTATCATACAATGGATGGTGTTCTCGGCAGGATAAAGGCAACGGATATTTTCGGTATCCGTTGGGGTCATATACGGATAAAGATGCAAATTACCGAGGTTAAGTGACGGAACTTCTTTTGAATATGACGTCACAAGCATTAACATTTCGAACGCCTATAATAACCGTAACAGTTGTAATAGTGTAATAGCTTCATGTAAATAGACATACTTAATATAGATCTACATGAATTTGAGAAATGACAAAACAAACATAGTGCAATGCATATTACGGAAACAATTATTATGATCAAGCAGTGCCAAAACATGTTCATCGCGAGTCGAAAACTACGAAGTAAACACTTTATAAATACTCACAGGTAACAAAGGCAGTTTGAGTCACATATGCATTTAACGAACGTCAATCTTCACTGTTCTATAATATGACTTTTGTAAAGGAGATTTTAGAATTCGCTGTCTAACATTCAGTTTAGCTCTCCGTGTGATGTATGCGTCGCCATTTGTAACCGAGCGAAAGGGAAGGAACTCTCGCCCCTTCAAGAAGGACTCCTCTACACTGATGATTACACGAAAGGACGCGAGTTCGAATTCGCTGTCCTCACCTTAAATATTTTTCATTTGAAAAAACGTATTTTAAAACGTATTAAAACATTGAAAATTAAGATCATGCCAAAAATAACAAATATGCCAATAGCAATTATCACCACCGAATACCAAGCAATTTTCGCAGAGTATGCAAACTAATTGCAATACTGTATTTTGTATGCAATGAACGTCCATTTACATGATATTTGCACTACGATACACGTGAACACACTTCTGGGATGCTTGTGTACATATATGTAGATATGTGGTAGATGATCCATTTTCAGAATGTATAATTTCGTTGTATCGCACATGCAAGTGAAAATCGCTTGCTCTCTCAACAGGAATGTTTACAATTTGAAGCACAATTGAAAACTGTATAACACCTGCATACCGAAAGTTTGTTCACCAACTTGTGTATTTCAGTGTAAATACCATGTAATTCAGCACGTCTTTGAAGTATCGCAACAACGTGAAAACAAGACTGATCACATGGCATTTGTGCATTATAAGAAGACGGTTGAGTGTGTCATGACATAATCTGAAATGATGTATAACTCAAAGTAAGCAGTTACAGTGTTGGTAGCTCTTTGAAGTGACCAGGGGTCAATCTTTCCAAACTGCAGTTTTTATTTACTTCTGTGAAATATTCAGTGAATAATCAACTTGGTCTTACATACATCATATATTTCCTCTTGTATTCACGAAATTTATTTGTAATGAAAATGTCCTTATTTAGTCGACAAGAACACGTTTCGAAAGTTAATAAAAGTTGAATTTTCAAAATTTGACCCCTTTTGTCTATTTTATTATGCCAAAATTCATGAACGAGCACCACTGAAGTGATGATCACAGGATACGTTTGCGAATGATTATGTTACTCATTGATATATGATGATTCACTGTCATTGTATGTGATGTAATTTTCTTAACGTCAATTTCATGATATTTGCACTAAGATCCAAACGTAGGTGAACACATTTCGGTGTACAGCTGTATATAAACAAACAATGACATTTAAACACTTAAACATCGATTTGCTCAAGCTATCACACGATTTGATGTTCTTAACCCTTACGTTGCGTATATATATTTTACCATTTTTAGCCCCTGTGGCGGAATTTACAGGCTCGCAGCTCGCAGCAGTAGTTTGAGCTTAGGCACTAACGAGCTCTGCTGGCGGAATTTCCAGGCGGCGATTCCGGTACCGTTTTTACGAAATATACCGCATCTACATGGCGAATAAGGACTATATACGGGCGTTCAATACAAATTCAAGTAGCGACACCCGTACACAAATGGCTAATTCACACCCGAAACTTTGAATGAATTTTCTATGATTTTTCGTTTTTATTCTATTACTTTCGAAAGATTGTCTTTAATTCGGGCCTCGTAACATCATAAATACCAAACGAAAAAAAATCCATTTATATACGGAATTGAAGACAAGATGTCTAGCTTCACAATGATATAAAAATTATTAGAATGCGACCTTTGGTTATAATTCTATAGCTATGTAAAGTTTGTCTTTATTTCCACCTATAAAATCGTCAATACTTACAACATGTATGCGGCATTGCAAACGGTCGTTCATCGCACTTTTTCAAGAAATCATAATCTCGAACCAGTTGACAAATAAGCACATGTCAACCCAAATATGGTTATGTTGTTTGACTTTTCAAATAAACGCTAACCTCGAACCATAACTGATGAAAATATGTTGATTAGTTTGTGTGCCGTTTGGTTTCACATGCCTCTCAGAAAGGTAAAATTGTATCTTTATTTCTGTGAATAAATCTGCGCATTTTATATAGAATAAAAGATTATTCTTTTCGGTTTATTGTGATATAAAAATTATGAAAATGCATTCAGTATTTTAGCTGTGATAAATGTTTTAGAAGTTGTGAAAATCGCCGATTGTTTCAAAATTTATGAAGTGTAAACATGACCTTTTTCACGGCGCTTGCTGTGTCTTTATTATTTTTTTGAGATTTTCTAATTTTATATGGGAATGTAGTCCATTGTTTCCCCTTTATTTTGCCGTATTTTTTTTTTAAAACAAACAATTCGTTCACATGATATGAAGTGCGGGAGTAAGGCGAGTTAGCGATTTTTTTCCCCGTCTCGCGAGATCCGAGGCAGATAGCAGTCTCGGGCGAGGCAAACCCGAGGCAATACAAACACGTGGGTGAAAATAGCCTCAAGCGAATTAATGCTTCGGGGGCTAAGCCCGACAAAATTGGCCTTTTGTAAAGCTAATTATCAATGCGTTACGGGTCAACAATGCACACGCAATTTGGTGTGAATTTTACTTGATATTTCGACCGGACATTCACACAGACTCGTTATCGTGGCTATCTGCGAGATGTATGTAAACAAGTTTTCATGTGGCGATATACGGACACACTTCGTCTCGCATTTCGCCTGGGGGGCAAATATAATTATTACTGACCCGGTAAATGCACTAAGTCCAACGTACGGGTCTCGCCAAGGGTTCTAACATTATTCTCTATGAGCCTCCCGGATAATTACGGGACCCGCAAGTTAAGGGTTAAGCTATCACACGTATTCATCGTCAAGTGAAAATAGTTCAGCAAACCATACATGCCAATTCGTTTGCCAACGCGACCAATATGTACATAACAATTGAATGTATGTTTATCATTGTCAATGAAAGTAAATTTAGTCCAACTACTTTTAACAAAAAGTCCCTGAAACGGATATCGGAGTTGCAACGTTTCCTCTCGCTATGGCTGTGATCAATAATTTGGAATTATCTAAACAAACACTTTATGTTATCAGAAAATTCAAATCATTATATCTGACGGTTGGATTCTGTATTTTAAAAGCGAACGTTTTGAGGCTAAAGAGTTGCAAGCATGACAGGATAGTCGAAGGAACATTTATACGCTTCAAACTCATTTACATTAGAGATATTCTTCATTATGACTGTGGACGAATGTACAACGATTCATGTTTGGACCTTTGAAAGTTGACATTGTCAATTTTGCTATTTTGAAGTTGCGGAGATATACATGTATGTGAACGTCGACCACAAACGCTTAAACAAATGTGATCAACTACTGATTTAAATATTTCATCATGCCTCGAAAACAAACAACTATTTGGTGGATACTTATATTCATGTGTCTCTTTATACAAGCGGAAACTTCATCCCAATGCAATGTACATTATCTTAAATATCTTCCCGCTTTTGATAACAAAGCGGTTTCGGATTTTCAAATTTCTTCACCAACCCTTGATGATACATGTATCGCGATGTGTTTCCGAAAATGTGATGTGGAAGCAAGATGCGTGTCTTTCCAATACAACAAAGGAAGCAAGAGTTGTTCCCTGTTTGCTGTTGGCTTCTATCTACCTTCTGGAAGCTTAAACACGGTTTCTGGTGAACCAGGGGCTAAACTGTATCTTATGAATGAAAGTAAGTATTAACTCATTAACGCCGAGAGACGCGTATAGGCGGGCCGTTAATCTCTCGCTCACAGCGAGGGACGCTTATAGGGGTCAGCTAACTGCCAGTTCCTCACAGCGAGAGACGTGTATTAGGGGTAGCTGATTAACAGCTTCTCACAGCGAGAGACGCGTTTTAGGGGTGCTGCCTATTGAATCACAAACACACATAATTTAAAACAATTAGGTATCTATCATGCGAGATGCATGTTTTTTTTAGAGAGTTGCTACATATAGAGTTGATGGCCGGAAGTATTTAAGGTGTTTTGATAGCAGTCAGAAATAGGTATCAAAGGCTTACCTGCACTAATCGCTTTTTCTATATATCCGTTGAATATTTTGTGTCTGTTTTACTTTGTGTAAACAAAGGCAATGCCTGAATATGTATTATGCAGTGAGCGTATAGAAAGAATAATTAAAATATTACAATACCTATTGTTTTGCATGTTTACATACGATTATGTAACTATTTCAAAGACGCAACGCACATCTAAGCCAATAGAAGAGTGTTGAAGTATTTTCATTTATCTATAACTTCTGTACTATGACACTTTCCTGGGTTAATATTGTTGTCCACAGTAAACATTCATGTCATTGTTGTTATTGATAAGATATACAATGTAGTTTACCTAACTAGTCTGCAAAAACCTATCCATTGTACATGGTTACCGATACTTATTGTACTTGTTACATTGTGTGGCATAATTTGCATCTAATTCATTTCAATGATATTTCATGCAAGGGTATTGAAATATTCGTATTGATATTCTACACGTACAACAATGATTCGGTAATCCGTTACAGTTATTAGGTACTTTCATGAATATAAAATGCTTTCATTAAAAAATTAGCTAAACACGTTGACACAATCTGGTATAATCCAATGCCATTGTCATATATATCAATGGATCCGGTCTCTTGTGATCCGTCGTCAATAAAATTATAGTAAATACACATTTGTTCTTGCAAATAACCATTCAATCAGACTATGGTAACACAATATTTGAGAAACTCAATTGACCATGAAATGTAAATCCCTTGGGGTAATTCGGCACTCCTGTTTGATCCGTGACACCTGCTAGAATAAACACCTGCAATAGATAGACAACACGATTCATTGTCACGCCCGTGTAATTGTGTGTATATGTCGACATATGTGTATGTTCAAAACAGATTAGAATTTGCGTTACGGCAATTATGCGTGTGAATATTCAATCAATCAAGATCAAGGTAATTTAGCTTGGAATAACATACTGGTAATTTCGGCTACATTCTGACGTTTCTCCCGTGACATGTGTTATATCATGATGGAGCTTGATTATTGTAGCCACGCCTACGTTAGTTTTATTCATGAGAACATACTTGGTAAATCCTTTCAATATTTCTATACACCTTCAGGTTACTAAATACAATCTTACATTATACGTAAGTAACATAATTGTTATAATTCATTTCAGGTTGTGAACCTGCAAAATATCAAACGTGCTGTTTAGAGATTTGGGCCACGCCCATCACGAGCCACAGTATCGATTGGTTATTGTTAGATCAATCAACTGACCAAGCTGTTCAGCGAAAAATCAAACGTGCTGTTTAGAGATTTTGGCCACGCCCATCACGAGCCCTAACATTGACGGATATCTTATACGATTGGTGAACAAAATTGTTAAATCTCTAGCTATCTTTGCTCATCACAACTGGCTTCTAATCAACTGCTCAATCTCCTCAACAACCTTTGTACATCAACCTATTCAGCTGTATAAACAACTCATCCTAATTTATTGTAACAACAATGTTTGTATATGTTATCTTCCTCTCCATCACAGTATCACTTGCTTGTCAACGACACGACGTTAGTATCTATTTCGAAACGTCGCCTCTACAGAATAAAGAAATTTAATATCCAAAAAAGTTTGCTATTGTTTATAAATGTTTCATGCATGGAACTTTTCAGCCAAACTCAAGTGATAAAAAACTGAGACTTATGAATATGCTACTTGCAAGTTTCGAACTACTAATTGATTTTTATTTTGAATATGACTTATAAAACGTATGAAAGGATAAATAAGTATTTGATGTCAATAACTTATAATCCCAGCATATTAAGGTTTGATCTGGAAAGGTAAAGCAGAAACAAATATCAGAGATATATGTAACGGGATTACATAATTGATAAGACGACAAAGAGTCGTGCATGTGCAGTTATGTAGAATGATGCAATCTATTCACCTTTTTGGCTTTCAATGTCATCTTGCCGTGAATATACAATCAGTTCATTCTACACAATGGACGGAAGCGCTTAACGATAAATACACGTTTGATAACAAGAAATTCCTCTCGCTGAATCAGAGGTGCCAGGCTAATTAGCGTGTCGCTGTGGTACGCTAACCCTGAGGCGTGACGGCATAGGCGTTCAGCTGAAGATCGGTGCTCGGCGTTAATGAGTTAAAATGTTGCAATAACATGTAGTATATAGTAGTGGTATGGTAGTAGTATTTGTAGACAACTTTATGTTTTGGTAAACCAGGATGAAAAGCTGAATGTATCTTTAAATCACATATCAGAAACCTAAGAGAATTATTTGTTTGCTAAATATGGTAGGCCTTATTTTTAAACTCACGGGCAAAAGAAACTATACCAGAATCATTTATTTTCCAAAATAATCTAATCAGTGTTCACAATGGGAATTTTATAATTTACTTTAATAAACACTTGAACATAACTTTAAATGTAACCAGGGAATCATCATGTATCTTATATATCTCAAATGTTGACTTTTATGAACTGTCTTCATCACAAGTGTAATGCACCTAAATAAGGACAATATGGAGCAAACTGGTGTAAAAAAACCACCAATCAGCTTGCCAAGATAAAACGCACAAAAGGAAGAGTAGGAAATGTCTACCCTTCATTTCGGAGCATCATGTGCCCAGTTTGCTTGGAGTTCAACTGCGCCGATTTTCACAAAAACTAGGCTTCAGCAACGAAGACACAAACAAGCCAGACCAATGACAGACCATGAATCCGAGAGTCATCAACGCCTAAGAAAACTTACGACGCCGTACTTTACATCGACTAATAATTTCATCACTGCGACGTTTCAGTTCAGAGTTTTGTACCGTTTTCAAGCATGACTAATAAGAGGTTTCGGTGATCATCTTGGACGCCATCTTGAAAAAAAAAACTTTTCCGGGGGTCCAACTTTGGTAAACTTTTAGTATGCCATAAAGTACACTAACCCCTACCAGAAACAGTTGAGAAACCTTTTATAGCAATTTTTTGACGGTTGGGGGTGTTTTTTCCATATATTGACCCGACTACCTTCATTTCGGAGCATCATGTGCCCAGTTTGCTTGGAGTTGAACTTCGCCAATTTCACAAAATCTAGGCTTCAGCAACGAAGACGCAAACAAGCCAGACCAATGACAGACCAGGAACCCGAGAGTCACCAACGCCTAAGAAAACTTACAACGCCATACTTTACATCTGTGTAATAATTTTATCACTGCGGCGTCATCAACAGTTTTGGCCTAACATCATGTGGGCAGCAGAAGTACAGTTACCAGCAATGTTTGGGAAGGCGGTATGCGATGCCACCAGCCCTTCTGCAGGACGATGCCAGGTCAATGCAAGCATAATATACATGTACATGAGACTTCTTTTCTGCAAATAATGTCATTATATTGTAAGATTGTCAGACTATTCATCCTTTGAACACTTGTTGAACCATCTGCAAAGAGATAATTAAAATTAACAACAATGGTTGAATGAGGAAACAGGGAAATAGATAACATACAGTAGCCAGTGGAGAGGTAACAGGGGATTAAGAGGAGCAAAGTTTACACAGGTAATTGAGGTTGATTGATGGGATTATCGTAGGCAGATCACGATTAATCTGGGGTCCGTATCGATATACTTGTCCTTATTTGACTTCAAATTTCTAAATGCCACTCAAAGAAGAAATGTATATGACTTGAATTACTACAGGTCTACAATATCACTGTGTCAGTGCATCGCACTAAAAACCCTCGGGGTCAGAATTGGCAAGTCATTGCGGTAAATATAACATTGCACTGAAGTCTGAATTGTTGTAAAACATCTTTCGACAGGAGCTATGCATACCGATGATCTGACGAGATTCAAACATTCTTCGTCATGATCGGATGTTGAGTGAGCTACCCGTTGAGTTAAACTAGGAAGTTTGGAGTTCCAGAATAGAAGAATAGTATACTGATAGTTTATGTTTATCAAAGTGTGTATTTGTGTGGATACTGAACACGGTAACTAGTGCACATTGTAAACATTTCATTTTAATTTTAGGACTTGGAGCCTTCGGGATGGAGTGTTCCTCAACTTCTGACTGCCAGTATACAGGAGCAGAATGCAACGACAACACCTGTAAATGTCCCCTCGCTTACAGCTATGATCCTCGAACTAAGGCCTGCCTTCAACGTGAGTACTTTTTTATATTGGTTTAAACCCGTTGGATTTGTTCTGCTATCTCACAAACCCCAAAGGCGTCACATTATGATCTTTAGGGAATCGTTTTACGTCATATCATTGTGATGTTATAGCGTTGTTGATATCACAACTTTGTGATGTTATGCCGTTGGTGATATCAAACTTTGTGATGTTATGCTGTTGGTGATATCAAACTTTGTGATGTAATAACGTTGTTGATATCAAAACTTGGGGATGTTCATCCGTTGATGATATCAAAACTTTGTGATGTTATGCCGTTGGTGATATCAAACTTTGTGATGTTATAGCGTTGTTGATATCAAAACTTTGTGATGTTCATCCGTTGGTGATATCAAAATTTGTGTTGTTATGCCGTTGTTGATATCAAACTTTGTGATGTTATAGCGTTGTTAATATCAACACTTTGTGATGTTATGCCGTTGATGATATCATGATGCATTATGCCAAAATATACCGGCAAAAAGATGAGTTTCAGGTAGTATTGTTTGATCGCAAACGCAAGACATATTTCTGTAAATGCAGTTTTGAATGATAAAACAAGAATATCACCTCTTGTCTCCTGAAATCAAGTATTGGATCAGCCGATGATAAAAAGTTATCTATATCTCAACTTAGGTTGCTTTCACTGTTGAAGACAATTCGTTGAGATTTTCTAGAAATCCCTTTCCATATTTTAGTTTCTAGCCACTTGAACCTTTTAGATATCTTAATATCAACAATTAATGTATTATGTATATAATCTTTTGGTTTTGACGCCTGGTAAAGTACATGCTTTTTTAATAGGCTACAGCCAATATGGGGACGACTTTTCTTATTTTGGCCCATGGGGAATCGATGGCTACAATTCCCGTCAGATCAACGTTGCAAGTCCTCAAGCATGTATGGAAAGTTGCAAAAATGAAGGGGGCTTTACATGTATCAACGCTGAGTTTGAACATAGCACTGGTAAATGCAGCCTTTGCAACAGTGCTTGGTTCAGCATTCCTGGCGGGAATAGAGTTCCCTCCCCTGGGTGGTCATTCTACCATCGCAACTGTGCGTTATGATTGGTCATACAATATCAGAGTTGTTGCATGCAATATATCAATCAATTCCTATTGGAAGTAATAACAAGCCTCTGTCTCTATCACCGACAAATATAAGCCTTTACTGCATTTTGTTAACAGTTCTGTGCATTGGTAGCGGTCCGCTGCAAATGCACTTTATAGTGTGCCCTGCACTAACACTTGAAATAATTAACTATTCTTAATGATATAAATTGATAATGTAATATAATAAATAAAATAAAACAACTCTTTCAAAATCGTCTAACGCAAATTTCTTCCGACAGAAAAATCTATTTTGAATGTCATTTTTATCTACATGAACTGGGTAAGATGACACAATTGAAAATGAAGTAAAGTTTGCTTCTGGACCAGTTGTAAGATAATTTCGTACTTAGCTAGGATCCTACAGATGTTAAACAGGACATCCCCACGTTTATCAAGATAGTATCTACGATAAATACATATTAAACCATGATTTCAACTAAGATCGCACTAACATTTGATCGATTCCCAAAAAAAGGAACAGAACAAATCTACATTTGATAATGTTTACAAGCAATATAGACGAACAGCAAATTGAAGTAGTTCTCAATTACAATGTACATTTGGAGAGTTTTATATTGAATAATCGAAACTCTGACCAACCATGTGTGTATACTACACTAGAACTCAAAGCAATGTTAAGGTTATTTTCATTGAAATAAACATTCGGATCCGCATTCAATGGTGTTGACCACGTGGTACAAATGTATGCCAGAACGAGTCTACTAATATTTTGTTTTTTACTTTCTGGCATTATTTGATATTTGATAAATTGTAGAAAGTGTTTTCAATGCTGAACTTAATTTTTATCATTTTCATTCATTAACCGATAATCATATGCTTATTAAATAATGTTGGTCAAAAGGTATATTGTGTCCCGCCCACTTTGTTGTTGTTGTTTGTTTGAGGGGGATATTGGAATGGATTCAGTCCGCCCGCCCGTCCGTCCGTACGTCCTGAAATCATTTACATATTATTTTTCCTGGTTCCATCGAAACGGATTTTCGTTCCAGAGCATATCTCAAAAACCGTAAAGCATAGCTCAACGAAACTTGCTGTGTGTAACAAATGACATGTTAAGATGTGTATTTTAGTATTTCAACTTCTTCAGAATTTTATTTTCAGCATTATAGCCATTTCCAACGAAACGCAACATGGGCTTGCCTTTCCGGAGCAGTTCTCAAAAACCGTTAAGTATAGAATAACTTGGTGTTTTGAACAATCGTCGTATGTAGATGTACCTTTTGGTATTTTCAACTTATTTACTTATATATTTCCTACGTTCCATGGAAACGCAACATGGGCTTTTGTTGCTGGAGCAGATCTAAAAAAACTGTAAGGCATTGCATAACGGAACATGATGTATGGAACAATCGTCATGTGTAGATGTGCATCTTGGTATTTTCAACTTCTTCACATTCTAAATTTTCTCTGTTACAATGGAAACGCAATTTGTGTCTTTGAGTGTTTTTTAACTTCATCGGAATTTTATTTTTTAGCCATCAAACTGTTACCTTGAAACACAATTTGGATTAAAATGATCATGTAAGTATCTACGTCAACATTTAAAAATCATGTTATGGTATATGTTGGCAATGCATATTTACTCGGGTTCTCGAGTACTTGGAGAATACCTGTTGAATATTCAAAAGAAGCGGCAGAACTTCTGATGGTTTCCCCTGTGAATGATTATCTTCGTAAATGTCATATATGTTGCATGTGGCATTCAAATGCACATAATGTCGACCACATCAATCAGGAATACATTTGATGCCTTTCTTAGAAACGAATCCTTCGAGACTTCTTGGTAAAAAAAAACAACTGTAGATCTCAAATATCATTAACTTCGTTTTAACCGCATACAGCATCAGTAAATACAAAGGGGACATGAATGGTATGGATGATCTTCTGTCAGGCATTCACTCATTCTCTTGGGATGCTATTTGCTTTTGTTGGTGTTGTGAGGGGATATGTTTGGTTCTATGAATTTTGTATGAGTTTGCTACAGGAGGAATACTATGGCGTTGGACATTCATGTACAGTTATAAAATATTCGTCCCATTTACACGTGTAGTAGTCAAATGATTTAGATATGCAGGAGTTACAAGGGTTAGTAATGAAATTATAACCACACTTCACATGCTAACAGTCCTTAATGTTGATTATAACTGTGAAGCTTATAGGTTAAAACGACCAAACCAATATTGTTCCACATATTTAAATTTCTCTTGTTTGATTTGTTTTTCAAAATAAATTTAATGATATTCAATTGAATCAGTTTATCGTATTAATTTTGTCACCATGACCTTTTAAAGTCAGTCGAATCAACTCATATTGGCTACATCAAGAGGTCATGATAATTTTGTTTTAATGTGTTCACAATAAAATGGCCGCCACGCAATATTTTCTTTATACACAACACCATTATTACCTCTATGGATACTTATTTGTGTTAATAGATGTCTTATCCTCTTAAGTAAATATAAACGACATAAACTTGGAAATGTGGATATTAAAATTTGCAAAAAACGTGCTACTGTCCCTTTAATGTCCCTTTAAGTTAAGTTATCATGGCACTGGAGAAAAACGTTTACTTTTCAAATCAAATGTAATTCGTGTACTTTGTGTTAGGCATTCGATAGTTATCATTTAGACTTCATCTACATCCAACTAGTCCGCATTTGTACTGTAGGCAACACATTCATGCATTTAGATAAAGCACCATGTTTGAAAACATTGTCCTTTTAAAGCACCAACAATGATATTAATTCATTATGTATTATTGATGAAATGACATATTTTCATCCATATTGGTCCCAATTCAAACCGCTTGTTTCAATTAAATTTAAACAAATCTCCCAAGGTCTATTAACTTATTTATCGAATATGGAACTTCACGATCTCACATTTACAGTAATGTTCATGCCATTTAACTATGAGTATTAATATGTACGATAAGATCTGAAAAATCTTCATTAGTTTGTCATGATTGACTTTTATAAGGCCTTTAGGACAAGAATAAACCCACACGCCAAACAAATGAAGGGTTTGAGGACCATACACTCAACCACAAAAGAAACGCCACCACATTTTCAACAGTCTAGAATTCGAAAAAAAGTCAATTTGTGATACATTTCATATGGACATTATTTGTGAAGTGGTACTTACAATTTCATTTATCAGAATATAATACTTTTATTTTATATCAGTTAAAGTACATTTTGGGTGCTGAAATCGCTTTTTGAAAAGGATTTTTGTCTATATTGTTTGTCATTTTATTCAAAAATTCAGACAAAATAGAAATTTACTTAATAAAGGTGACTATCAACATAAATAACCTTCTTGGACTTAAATTTGTTGACGCATCCTTACTGTAGGACCTCGTAAAACAAGCCAAAAAAGGCTAATTTTCACTTTCCCTCTCTCATCAAGTTATGGAGATTTGAAAACGACGATTTAGAATTCTGAAAACGCTTGGTTATATATGAACAGATAATGTTTGGAAATTTGAATTTATTTTAGTTGGCTTCTGCAGACATGATGAATTTCTGTTTCGGACATGTTGTGAATTGAATTATCCTTTGTTTTGTATGGTGACGTTTCGTTTGCGCTTAAGTGTAATGCAGTAATACATATATTTGTACATCAGTGATATTTCCATTTGCAGTGTCATTTACATTAATGGTCCACTGAAGATAACAATTCCTATTGAAATCAACACGTGAATCCACCACGTTGACCTCGGAACATCTTGCACGAGTGAATGTATTGTACATTGATAGGCATGACCTGCAAGATACAATACTACAGTATTTAATTACAGCTTGGGAGCTACGGTTGGTATTAATAAATAATGTTGATCAGCTGTGTGGTTTGTAGTTCTCAATCGCTAAATAATTCAGTGCATGTTTCCAGGAATCGCACAAGAGCACCTTTGCTATTTTGAAGTTTCGGAGATACACACGAATCTGTACGCCAGGTCCTTTTTCTGTTTTTTTCTTGATGTTGACCACAAACGCTTAAACAATTGTGATAAACTACTGGTTTAATTCCAAATGTTATCATGCCTCGAAAACAAACAACTATTTGGTGGAATCTAATATTCATGTGTCTCTTTATACAAGCGGAAACTTCATCCCAATGCAATACACATTTTCTTAAATATCTTCCCGCTTTTGATAACAAAGCGGTTTCGGATTATCACATTTCTTCAACAACCCTTGAAGACATCTCAATGTGTTTCCGAAAATGTGATGTGGAAGCAAGATGCGTGTCTTTCCAATACAACAAAGGAAGCAAGAGTTGTTCCCTGTTTGCTGTTGGCTTCTATCTACCTTCTGGAAGCTTAAACCCAGTTTCTGATGAACCAGGGGCTAAACTGTATCTAATGGACGAAAGTAAGTACTCATGTGTTGACATATCGTAGTTTTATATTATATAACTGGGGTTCCGATTGTTTCATCTCAGTTGGAATAGGCTATTTTGACTGTAATGTGTAAGTATGTATGCTTAATTCAGATAAAAGGGGCATCGTCTCATTATATATGTACAGAGCAAAACAATATACATTTATAAGAAGAGCACTGCATTTTACTCTTATAATGCCGCATTGAATGCAATAAAGTAAAATAACATATAACAGGTACATGTATACCTTCACAGCAAGAAGTATATGTTGCCAAATCAACAAAGATGACTGCGAGTCCCCACTTAAATCATCGTCTTAATTTATGATGTTATTAGTTTTAACACTTATTTTCTGTGATCGAAATGTGAAATTTATTCTTTCAAATGAAATCGATTTTCACGTCACTATTTACCCCTTTATCGATTCATCTGATGTCATTTAAAGAGACCCACACATGATTTTTTTAGAACAATTAACAGAACATTTGAAACATATATTCATTGAGATATGGAACAAATGTTTCATTGGTATATTGAGGAAAATAAATTGAAAATTACAAATTATGTGCAAAAGGGTGTAAATAGTTTCGCTGTCCATTTGAAATCAATATTCAAAATGTCAGGACTTGGCGCCTTTGGAATGGAGTGTGCCTCAACTGCTGACTGTAATTACTCGGAACCAGAGTGTTCTGCAAATACGTGCAGATGTCCCCTCGGTTACAGCTATGACCCTCGAACTAAGTCCTGTGTGCAACGTGAGTAGCTGTTTATTTTCGTTTTAAATTGTTTTAAATCTCTTTTGATGTCAAAGGTGCATCCATTGTGCTTCATAACTTTTTATTAGGCTTTAATACGTTCCGACTCACCATATGTGTTTTTTACAGTGCCAATAAATTCACTCGGCTTGCATATTCATCCCGAATCACCAACTATAGCATTATTACTAGTTTTCAATTAAAATAGAGTAACATCATTATGCATGTGCAGAAACCGCAATTACACGTCCAATTTACATGCACAGAACTTATATGACCTATTTAACATCATCAACCCAAATTTATAAGTTTGTCTTTTATAAATAAGATTACAAAATTACGTTTGACTAATTGTTGCGAGCCACACGCGGTACATTGTCCGGTTTTCAAATCAGAAATCACTACTTTTACCTTCATATCGTCAATATACTAAGTCGACTAAGATCAAACTGGCGAATTTCGGCAACAGACAGTACCTCCCGATAAAATAACACAATTTATAACGTTTACCATATGTGACCCCAAACAACACAATGGATGTACCTTCAGGATGTTGTTCTAAGCTCATTCCCAAAGTAAACATCACCATACAAAACCCAAGGTATCTCAATCCATTGAAAAATGCTTATATAAAGACACAGCAAAATGGCCAACTTTCTTCCTGTAATATTACTAGTAATTCAAGCCACAGAGGCTATTATACTTTAGATTAATTTGGGTAGCCTTACCTCAGTAAAATGTATTTGATATGAATGCACAAGCATCATTTGATAAGTTTTAACTTTTGAAACAGTATCTATTAATGTTTCAGAAAAAATCGACACTTACTTGAATACGAGATATATACCTTTGGTTCTTGTTTTGTGACGTTCTACACTTAAGATGCTTCCAAGAATGTTATTTATGTCGACAACATTTCTTATCAATTTCCATGTGTCATTTATTTTTAATTTCATGAAATAAAAATAAAAATATTTAACAAATAAACAACTTGAATCCTGGCCAAAAACCATTTTGAAAGACAGATCTCAATATCTCCAAATTACCAACTGATTCCCCAAAGTGGAACATAATTATTCAACTGATATAAATTCTACTCTTTTGTGTGGGAATAAAAGTTGCAAAACATTTAATTTAAAGATGTGACAACGCTTTCGAGAATAATATGTGATTGCTTTCTTGGGACTTTTCATGTATGAACACATGTTCTGGCTTAAGTTTAGTGCAGGCAAAACCCTAGTCATTGAATCAATGACATCATAGGTTTATACAGATCACCATTTTGAATGCATTCTGAATAATTCGTTCATTACACATTTACGGATACAGATGGTGTTTGGGAGTTCCTAGAGTTTCGAACAGAACATTTTGTGAATAAACGCCAGAACATACTCCTATACGCAACATCCTCAAACCGTCACGAAAGGTGCAATATTTCACAAGGTTTATATCTTCATCAGGGTCGATTGTAATCCGCTGACAGAAATCTGTCTGTGTATATTATGAACGTATGGTTCATCCCTAATCGTGGCAGTATACATTTTAATATTTTGTTTCTAAGTATATATATATTCAAAATATACATCCATCTCAATTGATTCTTGTTTCATATACAGGCTAGTGATTTTTCGTTTCCTTACAATTGAAAAATCAAGCACCTTCCACCGAAATCTATCGTCAATCAAATACACAAGAGGTCTAGAAAAAATTCAAACACAAGCACGTTTTTAAGTAGAAGTCGTACCTCGATATATTGAGGGCCTACGGAGCATATTAATTCTCCAGTGATTCTTTTATACATTGACATTTGACATGTTGACATTTTATACATTTCTGATATTTGCCTTCTCTTCCAGATTGCAGCCAATATGGCGACACATTTTCTCTAACCTCATCGTATGGAATCACCCATTGCAATACCCGCTCGCTTCACGCTTCGAGTCTCACGGCCTGTATGGAGGCATGTAGGGATGAAGGTGCTTTCCTGTGTATCAATTCCGAGTATGGCCTTGCCTCTGGAACATGCCACCTGTGTTCATCTGCTTTGTACAGCATCCTTCATCTGGGAGTGTATTCCCCGGGGTGGGAGTTCCATCATCGCGACTGTGCACTGTAGTTGGAGATCATCATAATATCACACAAACTGAGGTACATAAGAAAGTGTACACCTCTGTTGGTTATATCATATGTTTGATTTTCAATTACAAATATCTTATGTTTTTGAAGTCGTACTCTAAAACTGAAAAGTGCAAGCATTTTTTAGTCATCAGCCAAGAAATTATTCCATGTGGTTTTAATTCTTTACGGAAGAAATGAAGTTTAAAATTCATAAATTCTTCCAAAAGGACTTTGGATAAAAGTTCAAAAACACAACTTTTCATCGACATATAAGACATCTGCTTAATGAAAATCAATAACTGTGCCTCATGCTACACACATTAACAACATTATAAACATGGTAGGGGTCATGTTGGTGTAAACATGATTGTATACCCCTTGGTCCTTTCAGTGACTCTAACTATGCATGTTTAAAAAAGGGTATGATTGTTTGTCGAATCAGTCAACATTGAACATAAAATAATATCCCGGTTCTATCATATCAATTTATTTTGTTAGTTTTACTGTATGAATGAAACAATAGGGTGTACAGTTTATTTTGTACCTCAGTTAATAAATCATGCGAAGAGCGGCGTAGTCTTGCCAACGAAGATTTATTTTCCTTATTATCAAGATCGAAAGGTAATGTTCTGCATGAATGGAATCTTTTAACATTTTGTAGCAGAAACATTTGTTAGACATTCGTATGACATTGGGTATCCTCAATTTCCTATGTTACTAGGAGAGGTATTTGTGTGACACTCCGGTAGTTGCTGATTGATAGACACGGTTAATTGTGTTAACACTTGATTTTATAGTTACCGTCGAGATGACAATATAAAAATACATGAATAATAATGCATAAATACAATGCATGAATTTGAAATAAAATAGACAATGTCTCGGTCAATAAATATGTTGAGCAATAAACTGGTCATAAACCACTATTCCTTTCGGTACGAAAACTAAACATTTTGTATATCAAGAAAGTCGTATGCATCCCTCGTAACATGACCTTCAAAGACTTAACTTACATGTTGCGCCATTGCGTAGTGTTTGGTAGTTGATTGGCGTTTATCATGCACAGTGGATTCAAAAACTACCCGGTACTATTTGGGAGAGAAATGATATGCATCACTTGTGTTGTATTATACTGTCGGACAAAATAAACACCTACTTGATTTTCCTTGAAATAAAAAAAATGAAATAGTTTCTGAAATTAAGTTTATGGTGGTCACCGCGTTATGCTGGAACAATAATTAATATGAAAGTGAAAGTGTCAATAACGTTCATGAAAACCATGCCCGATGAAGACAGCTATTTTCGGTTGATTCACTTGTGCTCCGTAACCACGTACATCTGTAGCGTCATCACCACTTTAAATGCGAATGTGTGCCTGTATTATTGCTCGTAGTTGTATGAAAATATGTTTCAAATGTTTTTCTGATTAAGCACTGATCAAAAACTGAATAATTTATGTTGTCTCATTTCAACAATCGCCATTCTTTGTGACATGTCAACTTCTGAAATTTAAATATATTATGCAGAAATGGTGCAACATCACGACAGCACTCGTCTGCCTTTAAATAGTTGTCCAACACATCCAAATACATTTTAAGTCCAGCAGACGAGCATGTTTGGAATGTATAGACGATGTATCTGCACACTGTTAGATTAAGGAATTCGTGTAGTTGTTCAGGCAACCTGAATCAGCCATTTATTATTCTAGTTGATACAAGATATTGTTACATTTGAGGGTAAAACGTCTCATTACACGAACCGATAAGCCGTAGATTTGTAGGTCTCATGCGATTTTGTGAGTTCAGTCAGCAAATGGTTAACCGTTCCACCATTGTACCATATATAAAACTCTACTTTGAGTGTTTAGGTATCGCTGCCCTCGAGCGGCCATTGTTACGTGAACACCATAACATGGCCGCTCAATGGTAAATGGACTGGCATGGCTTAAATTCCATGTACGTTCGTTTTAGAACTCTTTTTATTGATTCAGAAGTATTATTTAGCCATTGTTTTATTTATCTTTTTGTGAGGGCATTCTATTTCAGTAAGAAACACGTGCAAAAACACCTTTACCTTAATCACAGCTTATAAGGAAACGTTAAATACACGCTCACATCCAGTGTATGTACGCCACATTGAACAGGTAGAAATATATGTCATTGAAATATTCACAACACAGTTCACAGTTTGAAAGCTCACGTAGCACAAGTCGCTGAATGCATTGGAATATTTAACACGTAGATGAACAAATGTAGAACAATTACCTTTTAAAGCGAACTGTCTACTATAGTACAACTTATTGTACTTGTTGGTAACTGTATATTGCGGAACTCGAACTTCAACTTTGACAGTGAGGACATTGACGAAGCATACATAAAACCCTGGGTAACCGAGGATGCAGTGAGGTACAACTAGGATTACCCCAGCTTACAGCTTATCCACTTTGCCATCGATACTTCGATTTAAACGAGATCAAACCGATTCAAACGCTGTTTTTTACATCCAGTACCCCTCTGATAAAGTGGCACAGCTTCCAATGCTAAATGCATTAGAAATAGATATATGATTTGGGTAGTATACACATGTAAGAATGTTATATTTGGTAAGGTAATATCTGCGATGGTTCGACTAGTGTACTGTCAGAGACGAGTGGTCTGTGATCCGCACCCACACCTTCAGATACAAATACAAATCGACAGCCCTGAATAGCTTAACAATTTACTCATCGATAACTCGCTACAGAAGGAGGTCCAAAAGCACTGGTACATGTAGAAGCGAAGTGGCCCAGCTCCCAAAGTTGAAGGCAGAAGAAACTCCTTCAATGTATGTCGCAAATATCTGCAAATAGTATCTCGCTCCAGTCTTCATCACTGTCTAATGTAAGCCTTGCAGCATTTCCTTAACTTCACTGTGCTAACATAGCGGAGTGCTGAAACTGAAATGCATAATGAACGCTGATTCACTAGCACAGAAACATTGAGAAAATGCGACAAGGTTTACATTAGCCGTGATGGACACGAGTCATCCCTTGTGGAGGTAGTTGTAAAGTGACTGAACCAATGTTTTAAAAAGATTTATCACATTCAATAGCATCCTCGGTTACCCAGGGTTTTATAAATGCTCCATTGCTCTCCACTATATCACCGCTGGGACACTCTATCAGAGAAATATGTACTTATATTACCCAACCTTGGCCGGAGTGATGAAATCAGTAACCAATGAAAATATATAACCGGTGACGAATGGCTAACAAATTACCGCGCCCAGGAGGTGCGTGTGTTGCAACGTAAGATGTAATAAACTCGATAAGATGTAATATCTGCGTTAAATTGTAAAATAAAAACGCGGTAAATTGTAATAAAAACGCGGTAAATTGTAATAAAAACGTGGTAAGATGTAATACTGCGGTAAATTGTAATAAACACGCTTTGCTTACCAACGAAGTCATATGAATTGTCATAGCATAGTAGTTTGATTGGCTCACGACGGCCATGGGCGGGTAATTTGAGTACAGATTTCTCGGATGGAGTGTCCATTGGTTGATATAGCGCGCTGAGAGTAACGGAGCATAATTATATAAAACCCTGGGTAGCCGAGGATGATTCAAGAGTAGAGATTATTGAAACGACACCTTACACTCAGGCAGGCATTGTCAGCACTGAGAATCCAAACAATTGTTTTTATTCAGTCACCTTTGATAGTTGTACAGAACATATAAGAGCTGTAACAGCTGATAAATAATGTTCATTGATGTCTATAACGTTTATTGATGAATTACTTTTTAGCTATTTTGACAGTTGATCTACATTTGTTTAAGTAAGTCTGATCATATAACTCACTAGAGGTTGGAAGATAACTTTGGTTGATGTAAAATACTACTTATTATGAAACAAACTAGAGCTGGGAGAAACAACATATACAATATCAATATGAATAAGATATTATCTCTGTATATCTCTGGGGGAGATGATGAAATATAACGATGTGTAAATGTTATAACTATCCATAATTCATGTGTCATCTTGCTATGAATCCTTTACATCAGTATCAACACACAATTTAGTTGATGAATCTCAAAGATAACTCTGTACCAAGTGAAAGGAAATTAGTATCACTGTCAACAGATACTTACACACTATCACTAAATAATCTTGCAATGTCCATATATTTAACTATGGATTCAAGACACTATGTGCATCAACTGATGCACTGTGATGTGTGATGTGAGAGGGTTAAAGCGAAACCATGAAGACAGCAGTTGTAGTCTTGTGAACAATGTTGTACACTGTTGTACATTCAAGGGTCCCAGTGTACTCAGTACTCAACCTAGCGTCACACTTGTCCATTTAAACCTCTCCTTGTCTCAAAAGTTGATGTTAATTTGTTAATTTGCGTCATTTTCTCCAATCAACAATGTTTATGTTAAAAGTAATACCAAATGTGAAATTAAAGTCACACATACAGGCAAAACTATATAATCATAACCATGATAAGAGTCTTATAAATTATACCAAGCAGATGCAAGTGATTGAAGCAACCGTATAATATCAACATATGCACTACAGTACAAGTAGTTGTGTTGTGTTGATCATGACAACAAGTTTATTAATTTAAAAAAAAAGTTTCTGATAGATAATGTACTGAATATTGCGACTAGATTGGTATGCGTGTGTACTGATGTAAGGGGTATGATTTCTCAATATATATTGAAATGTTTCGAAATTAAATATGATGACGGCATGACCGGAAGTGGTAGTTTTAGAACTAATTTCAGAAGGGATCATCTAGAGAACCAGTTAGTTAGAATACGATATAATAATGATGGTTGAATAATAGGAAAGAAAAATGAACACAATTAAACAAGTTTAGAAATACAAGGACGTTTGGAATGTAAATGACTGGGGTGAAGTTGTAGAGAGCGGCAGAATAAATGTGTGTGTGTATTTGAGATAATGCGTGATCAAATCGGTTACCCTTAGCTGGTTTTGAAATAAACATTTAATGATTACAACAAGTATACTGTGAGAAAGACTGGCTTAAAACGAAGGCAGTTTCATTGATAAGTTTGATCATAATTTGCTTTATGGGTAATGCAATTAATGATGAAAATGGAACTCTTTTAGCGCAGGAAAAAACACGTTGCCTAATATGGGATTAGCTTACGTTAAGATAGTACAATCTTGTTTATGAATGAAAGAAGTGTAAATTCTATCACTCGTGCATAAGCTCCTTAAAAGCTCTCGATTTTGCAAAGATAAAATTATCATTACAAGGTCTGTGTGTATTCCATCAATATAACATGTTTAAGTCTACTTTGTAAACCTTTGTGTTAAGAGAGATATTTAATATTTTCACAGTAGGCTACGTGCGCTTCTAGATGTTCTAATGAGTTGTGAATGAATTTTCTTGTTGTCTTGTGTCTTGCTTTGTCGTGCACAGGCGAATGATGTACTGTTTTATTACTTGAGTTAAGGGGGACTTGGAAATCATAATGCATATGTTGGGTTTGTTATTTAAAGTTTGGACTGATTTAAATAAAGTGAGTAATTTTACGTATAGTTGAATAGGATGTACTCATTGCGACGCACAAATTAAGGAAAAACTATGGGTTCCCTTTTCCATTAACCACCATTTTCATTTTCTGAAGTCAAAATGGGACAATGGTAAACCCAACCACCCCGCCCGGCTGTAGACGCTTTGTTGATCTAATATATATATATATATATATATATCACCTCCAACATCTCTTAAATGAATCGAGACAGATGCAGTGCAGATGCAGTGCATGTATATTTTGAAATAGTTGACACATTTCCGTCCTTTTATAATTTCACTAAACTAACAGTCCAGAGTCTAGAATTTCGAAGTTCTCTTTACTATGACAGGTTGTAATAAGTTATGGCAACCGTTAAAACAATCTTAGTGCTACAATTAGAGTGATTTTCGAAACGCTCTTTGGCCTGTTGAAGTTCAAAATAGTTACAACAGCTATCGTAAACAGTATCCAGGGAATCCCCGATGACGTCACTGGGATTCCCCCTTAGCAGATGTCAACATGGAGACTGACAAAAGTAACGCCACTAAAACACAGAGGAGGCGAAATAGTGTTTGTAAGAGCTGACTGGAGGTAGATAACTTTAATTGTGTTTACTCATTGCCAACTTTAGGAATGTTTCTAAAGTTGCCTATGGTACGGGGCGAAAATCAACAAATAATTATCAGTGCTGTTATTTACTACCGACTTTTACACATTTCCCGACACTGCTCACACTCAGAATGTTATGTTCTACGTGAAGAAAAAAAGGATCACCCTATAGGAAGAGTTCCTTGTCAATGAAAGTGGAAGTCGCTGGTTCCACGTTGAGCTCAAGTCAGAGGTAAAATAAAATTTTGTAGGAATTATAAAGGAATAAGAATGCCCGATCACACTGTTAAACATGTTAAAATTCAATTAAAGACAATACCTAACAATACAATGTAATTCATTACATATGTAATAAATAGTGTTTGAGTAACAGTTCTCTCATGTTCTAAAGTTGAGCCTTCGAAATTGGGTTAACACAATTACAACACAGCAATATTTACTTCCAAGCGTTTGAAATATGTCATCACAGGAACTAAATTAAGACTTAACCCCGAAGGCATCTTAAGTTTTATTTCATCTCCACGGCAGGTTTATCTCAATGCTCCTTTCAAATTGTGGGGCCTAAAGCCATTTTATTTAGCTTTTTTTGCGTCTCAAAAGTCAATTTGTTCTGATGTAGTAAGATTATTACTTGGCCAAAATGTAGTGTGTATTACAGTTGTTACATAGGTAGCAGATATAATTTTTCACATGTAGGAAATGTATAAAAGCAATCTAACTTCGAGGAGTGGTTTCGTTGACCTATCAATCATATATTTTAGCGGTAAAGAGAAAGCAGATGGAAAATCTTGTAAAGTTACATCATCATGGTACTTTTTTAGAAGTTAACAACAACACACTTTCAGTTGGTTGTATATTATAGCATCCCACGTTTCACGCACATTTCTCCATAAAAACGTAACTGAATTAAACCCTATGTATTGTTACTTTCCCCGGGTCTTATTTATGTTGGTTTTTCATTGTGAAAAGCAGTTAAATGATTAATTGTTGAAAGAAAATATGCCATAAATAATGCTTTGAAGCGATTCTTTAAAATCATATCACGAAATAGGACATCCGCAACTCATTTTGCTGAATGCTGTATCTTGCTGTATTGCCCTAATGTTGAGCACTCCTCCAAACATTGACAATGTTCCATCTCACAAACCCACAAGGACTTTTTCATTTTGCGCTTATATGTGTGTGATCACACTGGTGAATACTTTATCGAGGAAAATATTACCAAAAGTATCAAAGTAGTATACGTCATAGTAAAAATATGAAGATACAGCATCAATAATGTTCGTAAGGTCAAGTCACCCTGAACAAAATATTTTTTGCAGCGCATTGTTTAAATATTTAACCCAATATCAAATACTCGAGGGTGTTATCAGTGTAATGAACCCATCTAGTAAACTTGGTATCCTAATCTGATAAATATGCAAATAAATATGCAAATTAGGTCAATTAATTCTCGTGAATACTGTCTGTTTTCGTTGTTCTTATTGGGAAGGAAAATGTAATTTTGTTAATTTCACACTATCTCAGCAAAAATGTACCGACCTTCCCCTTGGACTTTGCAGTGTACTGATGTATCCCTACGACAATGCTTGATTGCCTAAATTCAACTCCCGTAAGGGTTGACAGTTTTTCAATAGTTTAAGCATGAAAATATATGATACAGAATCTGTTATCCTTGTGTGTTCCCGTTTCATTAATATATATATTTGACAACTGATTGTAATCGTTTATAAAGGTATTTTGTTTGCTTATTTCATGTAAACCTTTACAACAGATGCTTCTGACGAACAAAGGGAAAAATAAACTTCCAGATCCTAAAAGTCGATTACAAGATCAAGTTATTACAGCAGAGAAACACCTCATGTATTACTGTTAGCAGTATGACGTTTGATGACAAAGGTAAGTTGTCACACATATCTAAAGTTACAGTTATATCCTGAGTATCAATCATTCATATGTTTCTCACCTCAGAATATGTTTTTGATCTTAAACAAATCTACCAATGAAGAATATATATATATACTTTTTGTTTGGGTAAACCTATTGACATCTATTGCACATTCTTGGAAATATTTAAGACGACTATAACCTGACTTTAGATTCGTACTTTACATACAATAATAGGAATAATCTTAATATAATAGTCATTCACACATTCAAACTCAGAACATTCCTGCATAAAAGACAACCACGTCAATCTTGATGTCTCGGATTACCCACAAAATCTCAGTAATTGTTGTGTTATTTACGACAAAATGACAAACCACCGTTTTATACATGAAGAGACTTGTCCTACGCTTTTCACAAACAGTTTAATCTTAGCAATTACATTTCATAGCTTATCAATCCTTAGGTGTGCAGCCACCTCTCTTTAAGTAAAATAAAAATGTCAAACTTTAACAGTCGGAGGTATTAGTGAGCCACGCTCACTTTTTGGCTTGTTTATTATCGTATTTGTTGTTGTGATGTTCCTTAATACCCTTTCTGTGGTTTAATTACTAGTCAACAATTTAAACTGTATGGATGCAGTAGCTGTGCCATCGTTTTGTTTTAAACCCGGACACCTTGTATAATAAGTGTTTCAACTTTATTTTATAGATTGTAGTGAATATGGTGACACTTTTTCTTATTTTGGGGAATGGGGAATCCTCAGCTTCAATACCCTTCGGACCAACGTTCCAACTCCTCAAGCGTATATGGAACGTTGCAGAAATGAAAAGGGGTTCATGTGTATCAACGCTGAGTTTTACCATAACACAGGTTTATGCAACCTGTGCGATACTGCTTGGTTCAGCATTCCCAGCGGGAACAGAAGTGTTTCACCTCGGTAGTCGTTTTATCACCGTAACTGCGCATTAAAATTGGTGATGAAATAACACATTTATTGCATGCAAAGACTAAACTGCAATATTCAAACAGAGTGACCGAATGAGACAGTTATGTTTAATCATTTTCAGTGTGTATCTAATCCAATAGCAATGAGTCAGTTAAACTAGGTTAAAGCTTCCAGAAGGTAGATAGAAGCCATCAGCAAACAGGGAACAACCCTTGTTTCCTTTGTTGTACTGAAAAGAGACGCATCTTGCTTCCATATCACATTTCTGGAAACACATCGAGATGTCATCAAGGGATGTTGACGAAATTTGGTAATCCAAAACTGCTTTGTCATCAAAATCAGGAAGATATACGATAAGATTCCTCATACACTGGGTTGTGGGTGCCGCTCTTTTAAAGAAACAAGCAATGGTTATCCAGGACATGACATCTCGTCTCCCCGTCATGATGAAAACTGTTTCTATGTCAGTGTTCTTGAATAGTATTGTAACGGTTTTAGGGGGTAAAAGGAGCTATTTATTTACTTGAATGATAGCATGTTATGGAGTAATAGGATCTCTCACTTTTACCATATAAATTACAGTTTACTATGTAGTAAATAATTTGACAACAATTAGTTGAAACAATGAACAAGAATTTATTACATTAACAGTTATCAATCAATGAAAGTGCATGTTATACATTATAAATACATTTATGGAATTGCAGAGATAAATTACAAACTTAGCTCAAATCCGGTATTTTACGAACGCTTCTCTGAAATATATTTTTCAGGCACTGCTATCTACAGATCTCAAGCAATATATTGGCTTGGAATGTATATACTTACATCATCAATCACGGTAAAAACCGGCAGCAAAAATAGCGAGCAGATGATGCACACGTCTTGAATCACGGATTCTCAACAACTGTTTTAGGATTTGAGGTTTCATTAACTAGTTCGTTCTCCACTGACTTCCGACCTAATTCGGGGCCAGTGGATGATCGTTTCCCTGACAACCATTTGACTGGGAATTCATAGGGCATTCAGAAATCCAGTGACCTGTCTGATTGCACAGAAAACAGGCACCTTTTTCCCTCCTATTTGAACTCGGTGAGCGAGATTCACTTCGCTGACCGGAATTGTTTTTCCCATTTGGGGACTTAGACTGATTTTGTCGGCCTTTATTGTGATGATAATTTTGTCTACCTCTTTCAGAACGACTTTCCGAACGAGGAGAATGAAACTGCTTTGTGGCTAGTTTTTCCACAGTCTTTTGAAGACTTAACAACTGATCAGTTAGTGAGTCTATCTTTTGTTCTACCGAAGAACCTTCAGCCTCAAAATGAACTCTCTTCCCGCGAGAAGGATGAGGACTGACCGATCTCACAGATTTTTTCGAATCTGGTCTTCCTACAACAGACTCATACAGCTGCGCAACCTCGATTGCCTCTTGAAGAGTGCGGACGCCTCTGTCAAGGAATCTGAGTCTCAACTCCTTATCCACTGCTCTTTTAAGTGCATCCAGGGCGAACCTTTCTTGCATCTCAAAAGGTAAATCTGGATAAGCTCCCAAAGCCAAATGCCAGATGTCGTCACATAAATCGGCGATGTTCTCACCAGGTTTACGTGTTCTCATCATGAGCTCCTCCCGTTTGACATCGGGGATACAGGTACCATAGCGTCGTTTCAACTGATCAGACAGCCAATGGTAATCTAACCGCTCCCTCACAGGCAATCCTGCATAGAAACGTTGTGCTCCCCCCTCCAGTGCACAGCCCAACATCTGAGCAGCCTGGGCAACGTCCCAACGGGACTGATTAGCAAGATTGCTAAACTGTGCTTCAAAAACACGATAATCTCCAGTTCCATTGAACTTGGGTAACTGCAGAGAAACTCTGCCAATGGAAGACTCTCCCCTCGAGGTACATCTATCCATTGAATCTATTCTCTGAGACAAACTCAGGACACAGCTGGACAGCTGGGAAACCAATCCAACAAGATTTGGATCTGAACTCATCACTGGATGTGATGGATTGTGTACACCACTACTCACTGGAGAATGAGTAAATGTGTGGGAACTCAGTGCACCAACTGGTGAAAGGTGAGATGCTATGTTACCAGCAACACTCTCAGATTCAGCTCTGTAGGCGTTATCTGGGGAAGAATTATGCACAGAGTGTAACTCTGGAAAACTGGAATTTTGGCGAGAACGCAGATTACCAGCCGGACCCTCCAAAAAGTCATCTCTCCTTTGATCAGGGTTATTCTGACTCTGATACTCCATTTTTAAGAAATGGGAAATAATTGATTAAATAAAAGTTAAGAATTTACTTTTTTCAATTTAATTATTTACTAAATATCTATTTGATCCCAAGAAAGGATCCCACCGCTGCCACCATTAAACTGTAACGGTTTTAGGGGGTAAAAGGAGCTATTTATTTACTTGAATGATAGCATGTTATGGAGTAATAGGATCTCTCACTTTTACCATATAAATTACAGTTTACTACGTAGTAAATAATTTGACAACAATTAGTTGAAACAATGAACAAGAATTTATTACATTAACATTTATCAGTCAATGAAATTGCATGTTATACATTATAAATACATTTATGGAGTTGCAGAGATAAATTACAAACTTAGCTCAAATCCGGTATTTTACGAACGCTTCTCTGAAATATATTTTTCAGGCACTGCTATCTACAGATCTCAAGCAATATATTGGCTTGGAATGTATATACTTACATCATCAATCACGGTAAAAACCGGCAGCAAAAATAGCGAGCAGATGATACACACGTCTTGAATCACGGATTCTCAACAACTGTTCTCTTTAACTGTAAATTACTGACGTCATCGTCAAAACAATGCTTATGACGTAATTTGTTTACAATATTTACAGACATATTATTCATTTGTTATTATAAAATATAGAACCTCATAGGACAAAATATAAATACTGAAACATATTTTGCCGTTGATAAAACAAGTTTTACAAAAAGAATATTTTGTCAACGAAACATCGTACACATAAAATCGTGACGTCATAACCAAGATGGCCGCCTCCATAGCAGACATTGACAGACAATATTAGCTATGACGAAAATGCAGTTAAATACATGTTTATTAAAGGTAAACATCGATATATTTAAACTTAAACAACGTTAAGATATCTAGCAATATGATTAGAATAGAAATAGATGTTGACACTTAGAAATAAAGGCTCAATTGAATCTAAACACTGTCTGATTACCGACAATGGAAATCAAAACGAATGTAAATACCAAAGGAATACTTATGATGCCAAAACGTGAAAACTACAACTTGGCCTGTATATTACAGTATCAAGTGTTTTTGTTTAGTCTATTCTATCTTGGCTCCAATCCTTTTAACAATGTAATGCATAACAAATCAAGGCAACCTTTCAGATACCATGCTTTGAAACATCTGATCAAAGAAAGTGATGGTTAAGCATATTCTCGATAATTGATCACAGCGTTGGGGAGGTGAAATTTGATAGTCCTTTCACTGGTATTTCAGCCTTCATACTCACTCACAAATCCAGTTTAATATTTAAAGGGTGTTAGTGTGCAACACTCAGATGAAATGTAACAATTTTCACTTTGTTCTTCAGATTTCTGTCTGGTATATCAGCTTGTCCTAAATCATAAATTCAATTTACGATTCAAATTTGCTGATATTCTTGATATCTTGTTCATAATAGGGTATTAAAAGCTATATCATGTGGTTTACGCATCTTATATATGGATCCTTCGAGACCTTTTCTCCGATGGATACACAACCTAACAACTTTAATTCTCAAGAGATAACTAAGTTTATTGTTATCACAGTCTTTCGGCATCCGTAAACACGAAATAATTGATGCGTGATGTCGATCCTCTATCAATCACTTACTAATTCTCTTGGGACGTTGATTCCTTTGTTTTGTTGTTGTCTTGATGGGATACCATGTGTTTGGATCTTAGAATGTTACACAGATTAAACATGGAGTGGGATATAAGTACTGTGCAGTTATGTTGCAGGTCATTGGACAAACACATCGCCTTTCCATGCTATATTTAATTGGTGTAACAAGCTTCAGGTGGTCCATCTTAATCATATTGAATAAATTCGCGTTCGACTACATACACAGTTTTAAGTTGTTTGGTACTTAAACAATCTCACCAAAGTGTCATCTGATTTCAAATATATATATTTTAATATGTTTACTTTTATCAACGAGTTTTGATACATGTATATTTGATATCAGGAGACACGAGTGTGAGATTCTATTTATCATCCAAAATCATTCTTCATTCATTCATCTTAATGAAAATCTGAGCACATCACTGCCATTTGACTTCCAGTACTTCATGATGTTAAAGCATCGTGATGTCATGTAGTTGACGGTGACAGGGCATTGTGAAAAAAATACTGTAAAATGATATCTTAGGAGATCTCACACAAGCGATACTTCCTGTGGAACACAGTTTTGGATGATAAATATTTATACATAATGAAGCAATATTCTTTAAAAACATTGCTGCTCACATACACTATTGCTAATAATGATTATCAGCCCCTGACTACTTAACAATGTTCACTTAGAATGCAATGGATGTGCAGTTATTTATTTTATTGTTTATTTATTGATGTTATCTATGTTATCTTTTATTCTTATACATAGTCAAGTTGTCATGTTAAAGAGCACGCAACTGTAGATCCACATTTTTTTAGTAATATCCCCTTGAATTGTTTAGTATGTGCAAACGTATTACGAAATCGCTAATTCCTTTGGGTATCATCTATTCTCGAATCGCATACATGAACACGTTTCAGCTCTTAGATGCGAGCTTTAACATTACTTGTGTACTATACAGATGTCCCACGCCATCTTTAATCCAGCTGGGTGAAGTTCATTCAACATTCATAGATCCAAACATAACCTGATATTCCCTTCCCTTGATTGCCTTCATGGATACCACCATAGTTTTTATATTTACAGATGCTGTATGAGGAAAGGCCAAAAAAAAAGAGAATTTGTTTCTGGTTTCCACCTGCTTCAGTTTCAAACCAATGCCTCAGCTCTTTTAATTTCTAGTTTCAACAAAGGAAAGGGGCAGATAACTCTTATTCTTTAGCCTCAGAAAACATTGGACATTGAAAATGTCACTCGTTCTGTTGAGATGACTTGTGAGGATGAGATTTTTAACCATTTGGAATAGTAACATATATTTAGGAAGGTTTGTGCTTTATTTATATAAGTAAATTTTATTTTTCTAACTGGTGAGAAGTTTGTATAAAATGGAATTTATCTTTTCATTCGAAAACAAAAAATCACAAATAAGTCAAACAAAACAAATCGCATCATCGCAACATTTTTGTCAGACTGTAAAGACCAGAAACATTTTTGTTTATTTTTTGGGCCTTAAACGAACTTGATATCTCTCTTGAGGTCTGTAGTTGTCAGGATGTTTATACATCGAACAAGTGGTCTATGAGGAATTCGTATCTAAGATAGGCGTCAAATGTACACTACTGTGCAGAATTAAGTACCCCGTGTTCGCGAACATTTCGCGAACATTTATAGTGTTGGCCAATTGAAATGTGTTTTAGTGGAGTAGGCATTTAGGTATTTACCAATTGGAATATGATTTTAGCAGAGTGGGTATATCCTAGGAATTAAAGTGTTTGCCAATTATTGAAATGTGATTTTAACAGAGTGCAGACATCCCAGTAGTTTACTGGAATATGATTCTAACAGATTGACTTATACATTTACAATGAGATATTGAGACGATCAAATCAAATAAAAAATGTGTATAAATGTGTCTCCAAAAATGAAGTACAGTATTTAACAATTCATAATGGGAGTCATATCAACCAACAAAGGTGGTTTCAAGCTTGTTTTAGACGGCCATATGTACACTAAACACGCAACCCGCAAATCAAAGATTGTTTTGAAGTGAAGCCAGATGGAAACTTATTGGTGTTGCTAAAAACATCAGACTAAATAAAGTATGCTAGTTAGTATGTCCAGTTGTATCAAGTCATATGTTCATATGATCAACTTCTTTATTAACAATAGCGACGTTTCGGTTTATATCCTCATGATAGATTGGTGACCAATCAGTGGGGGATAAGGATGGAAGAATAGGGATCAAGGCTATTTCATCCAAACAGCTTATAACCGCTTAATTCTTAAATAATTAATCCACTCTACTCACTCTGGCTTCCATCGTTATCCCCACTGATTGGTCCCCCTCACTGCTGCTTACTTGCCTTCCACTGGTATCCATGTTATCACAACTTGTTTGTTACACCTTTCATCTCAACCTCCTTGTTACACCTTTCATCTCAACCTCCTTGTTACACCTTTGTTGTTTTTTGTTATCTCATGATCATACCAGTACAGAAATTTTACCAACATATGTCATGTATATAACCTCTGTTTTTATCATCTCTCCCATATGCTAGATAACGGTATAAAGGATCTATACCGAAACGTCGCTATTGTTAATAAAGAAGTTGATCATCCATAACGTATTTGTGGTTTAAACATATTTATTTCATGAAATCAAAAATACATGAATTGGATTGGTCAACAAGCTGAATTGAAGTTATGTGAAGACCGCTCCCGTGTACATATGCTAAATATGAAACGTTATTATGACAAGAAAGACAAACAGTGAATAACATATTTGTCTTCATCGACTATATTAATCTTATATTACCACTATCTATGTGTAATGTATGCACACAGTGAGAACTTATTAAAAATATATGCTTGTTTGTGAATGCTAGAGAAGATTGTCCATTACAATTACTGCAATATACATTTTGTAATACACAAGGATGCACGATTTGTTCACGAATAAGGAAGTATATTCTTGCAGACGGTGAGAAGATGGAAGCACTAGACAGCTAAAGAAAAACTGCCATTTGGACTGATGAATGTATGTCACGTATAGTAAGAACTGGAACTACAAGATATCAAAAACTAGTTTTTAAAACATAATTTTAGAAATTAAGTGGAAACAAAACTACACGGGATAGACTTCTAGGTGAAATAATATGTAAAGTTACCGATACAGACCTATAATACTAATGGGTGGCAGTCTACGAAGAAGGAAATCTGCCAATGAACGAGTTGTGATAGTAGACAAACATGTATTTTGTTTCACTAGTACGCAATATCATTTTAACATATATATCTTTATGTCAGAGGTATCTACATACGCATACAACAGTTTTACTGGTTCATTCCATTATTCAAATAATTAGTGTTGAATCACGTACACTTATATGTCAGTTTAGTACCTGATAACTTCAAAATGTTTCTTTTAAATAGTTTAAAACATTGAACTGTATATATCCCTTACAGATCAACACAAATTGAAACCTCAATAACATTTATGTTTGTTTATCTGGATTGTATTCCTCTTTCTATTAGCGCGGCGGAGACCGCGTGAATAAACATCCGGTCATACTTTGCCCAACAATATGATTCTAACGAATTCCACCTCACTGTGTCGTTCCAAGTGTGACATCAAAGCGCTAATGATAGGCTTATGTAATGTATTGCCCTGTGACCATGAATCACTAACAGAAGACAATATGGGTGGTTTGGTGTGTGGGTAGTGTGCTTGTGTGTGTATTGCGGGTTGAGACTATGCAAGTGGTTGAATGAGTATGTATGGCTGAGTGAGGGTGATTGCAAATTATTTTAATACATTTTAATATATTTTATTGCGACATAATGTCATTTTAGTGTATTTGTCTCGTGTAGCACTTTGGCGGTTCATGCATGTTTATTCTCTTACCACGTGCCATTTTTTTATGTATGAGATGAGACAGTAATAAAAAAAAAATTCTCTCCCTTGTCGTAAATACCTCTTGCATTTTGAAATATGTAATATGCTGATTGATAATTTCATCATAAATTTATGTAAAATCATTTGATATCAACAAATAGCCCTTTTACAATAAATATATTTGTACTATCCGTGTACAGGTATGTCTCATTATTACACCATTATCGGTGAAATACAGTTTACTTTAAAACTATTTTCCTTAAAGGAAATGAAATGGCTTATATTGATGCCGCTCAAGTCTACAGAATACATATATTCAAATTTAAAGAGAATGTTGCACACAATAACCATAACAACAACTAAGATAACACCTGCAAAGTACTAGGACTTAAATTTCTGGAGTAGATCTTGTCAGACATTTCATTATCGCCTCAATCATCACTTCCTAATTTTTTCTCTGGATAGATATAGGTGTTATACACGTCTTCAAATAGCACGGCACTGATCAAAGGCTAATTAGTTGATAACTGTAAAAACTCATTAGGATGAAGGTGTCATGGCTCTGAGCGGTACTCACTTTGTAATCGGATTTTCTCCTCGAATCAAAACACCACCGTAAGGGTTTGAGAAAGACGGGTTTAGAGTCAAATTGCTTTAACATATACTGTTATAACATCACATCAAATGGTTTACTTGTCACTTGGGTCACTTTAAACTTTTACATTTTCCTGGGGATCGATATCCTAAGCAGTGCTATATTATGTTACACAATTTTGACAAAGTTGATAGGAAAACTTAGGTATATTTTGTTGGAAATATTCTCTACAAGCATGTTTTTGTTTTGTTTTGAGCAGCTGTTTTTGAAAGAATTTCATATAAGAATTAGTGACTGTCACAAGCAATTCATATTTTCTGAAATGCACAAATGTACATCGCTGTACCCCCCGCCCCCCCCCCCCCCCCCCCCCCCCCCCCCCCCCAACAACAACAAACTGTTCTAATTACATAGAGGAAGCATTGTTACTATTACGTTTTTAAGTTTGTATTGTACGTGGGCCTAAGGCATTTTACGAAATAAACTTGACAGATTGATTGATTGATTGGGTTATAATTGTGTCTAAACAATCTAGCAATTACCCTACATTATCGGAGGGAATACCTGTTGGTTGAATTTCGGTTCGGTTATATGATAAATCCTTGTTTCCTTTCTTCAAGATGAGCGTTAATCGAATGTGTCGAGAACGAGGCTGAGTGAAAGTGGTCGATGTTTTTACCTGTCTCCAATTTATGTAAATAATTTGAGATCGACAAACCTAATCTGAATATTTAATGGCCATATAACCGCCATAACATGGCTAGAATGGACTGATATGTCAAAAAAGAAGAAAACAGGTTCAAATACGAAGAGATCGTCACCGAACAACGCTTCAATCTCAGGTGAGACGCTCGCATGTCAGCCATTGCCAGGTGTCACCTCACAGTCACATGTAAACAACCGTCACTCAGGTGAGCGATCGCTACCGGAGACTATTGGGAGCAGTCTACAAGTGCTATATTCCCCCATGTCGCAACAATATCAACCATATCAACCACAAAATCAGCCATTTCAACAACATAATCAGTCATTTCAACCACAAAATCTATCGTTCAATGGGACCCCCCAGGGACAGATGCACCTACTTCAGTCACCTGTAAACAGTGGGGCTCCACAGGGGAGCCCTATGTTTACAAACAGTAGCGAACTTTTACAAAGACTAGCAAATATTGAGCATGCTATGTGCAAAATTAACAAATTAGATACAATAGAAGCTGCAGTTACAGCTACAGACACTAAACTTACACTACTTCACCAGAAAATGCAAGAAACTGAGGGTAGAATGTGTGAAATAGAAAAGAGTGTGAATTTCATGAGTAGCAAGTATGATACTCTGTGTCAGAAACTGGACGGGGTAAATGACAATATTGCCCATATTCATGACATGTGCAAACGCCACGACCAAGATGATATACCCAAACTACACAATCTCATCATGGATAACTCTGACTATATAGGTGAAACGGCCCAAAACGTAGATAGTCTACATGAGCAGCTAATTGACCTGAAAACTAGGAGCATGGAGATTAATTTGATATTCAGTGGAATCAAAGAAACCACCGATGAAAATTGTGAAAATATTGTGAAAAGCTTTATTGAAACGCAATTAAAAGTCAGTGAAGACATTCCCATAGAGCGAGCACACCGTCTCGGAGCACGTAGACAACCAGATGACAGGCCACGCCCCATCATTGCCAAATTCGCATTCTACAAAGATCGCGAAACTATCAGACGAGCCGCTTCTCAAAATCTTAGAGGTACTAACTTCGGCGTTAACCCTCAGTATCCCCAGGAAGTTCTGCAAAGACGACGATCGTTAATTCCATTGTTTAAAGAGGCGAAATCTGCGGGAAAGAAGTGTAGCCTAATTGCCGACAAGTTGTTTATCGACAACAGACGCGTGTACCCGACAGATGCACCCCGCCCACATCTAGCCAATCAGGACCCGGGAAGACAAACAGCGTCCAATCAAAACCCAACACCGCGATCAGCTGTTTACGCGAGACCATCTCGATACGAAATCCGAACACCAATCGGCGAGAGGCGTGTCGATTCGACCCGAAACTCGACCAACCCGCATCAACCGCGCTAGGGAAGTCACGAGTACACGCGCTATGGACACACCCCCACAGCTGATGTAAACAATAGCCAGCCCAATATCGACATGCATTACACATATCTCTCCCTAAATGTATGTGGTCTCAAATCAAAGTTACTCTCACCTGACTTCACAGACTTTATCTCTCGATATGACTTTATTGGTCTGCAAGAGACGAAACTTGATGATCTAGATATCATTGATATACCTGGTTTCACACTATTCCATAAAACCAGATGTATGCAGAATAAAAAGATAAAGTCCGGCGGCATATCAGTTTGTGTCAGAACTCCACTAGTCCCGTTCATCGAAATATTAGACACGAAATCAGAATATGCTCTCTGGTTCAAAATGCAACAATTCATGCCAAATCACGAACACGGCTACTTTGCAGTTATTTATTCACCCCCCCGAAAACTCCAAATATGCATCTGTAGAACAGTTAGATTTACTTGAAAGAGAAATCATTGACTTTTCTTCACTATCAGAATATGTTTGTACATTCGGTGACTACAATGCACGAACTAGTTGTTTACTAGACTACATCACAGACGACAACGGCAATGACGACGACGACGTAGATGATTGCCTTCACCAGTATATGAACGATCCCCAGTTACTACGTGAGCATGGTATCAGACTGGATAGGACAAACACGGACACTAAAACCAATAATAACGGCCATAGACTCGTAAAACTCTGTGCTGCAAATAACATGTATATAGTCAATGGCAGATTTGATCAAGACGAAAACATCGGAAAATGCACTTCCAAAGAAAAAGCAGTTGTAGACTAGTTTATATGCAGCAGAAAACTTTTCCAATGTGCGATAAGTTTCAAAGTCCATGACTTTTCACCTATATACTCTGATGTACATTGTGCGCTAGAGATGATGTTCACCTTCAAGTCTCCGCCCACTACACGGTCATGTGACCCCCCACCGGCGAGACCCGGGAGATGGCGACAGGAGCGTGCAGAGCTGTTCCTGAGCAACATGGAGCAACATCTGATCGAAGATGCTACAGCCATGATGGCCGATATAGATTATCAGGCATGTACTCCGTCTGATATTAATAATATAACGGACAAATTGTCCGAAATTCTTTTAACATCTGCTTTTAAAACATTTGGTACGCACAAAAAATACAAAGCATCCAAAGTTAAACATGTTTGGTTTGGCTTTAAATGTGATGCCGCCAGACGTAAATTTCATAAGGCTCGCAAAAAATATAATCGCCGTAAAAGCAAATTCAATAAAAGCCACATGATGACATCGGCCAAATCATATCGTAAAATGTTATCATTTTATAAAAAGAAACATGAAAATTCCATACGTAAACAAGTATCTGAAATGAAGTCAAAGCGGCCTAAAGACTTCTGGAAAATCATTAATTCCTTTAACATGTCACATAAAAAAGAACCTATTACTGTCGAGAAACTACATGATTATTTTAAGGACATTAACGATGGACCAGACGATGATGTTGAAGATGTCCACACCTGTGATATGCAGAATGAACATCTCAACTCGCCAATCACAGATGAAGAAATATCGATAGTTATAAATGAACTTAAAAATAACAAAGCATGTGGTATTGACAATGTTATAAATGAATATATAAAAACATGTAAGAATATAATGTTACCATTATATTCAAAGTTGTTTAATCTAGTTTTAAACTCAGGTATATATCCTGAGAAATGGCTTGTGGGTATTATTAAACCCCTGTATAAAAACAAAGGCGACAGTGCTGACCCATCTAACTACCGTCCTATCACGCTTCTTAGCTGCGTCAGCAAATTGTTTACAGCAGTGTTGAACAAAAGGTTAAGCAATTTCGTTGAAACTAATCATATTTTATTTGATAATCAAGCTGGTTTTAGAAAAGGATTTTCTACCACTGATCATGTATATACTTTGCATACCCTCATTGAACTATTACAACATAAGAAACAAAAACTATTTTGCGCATTTATCGATTTTAGCAAAGCATTTGACAATGTCTGTAGAGCAAATCTTTGGATTAAATTAATTTCATATGGTATTAACGGAAAGATTATCAACGTTATAAAATCCATGTATCGTGGTATAAAATATTGTGTTACATACAGCGGCAGTCTATCTGATTACTTTTATTGTAAAAACGGAGTAAGACAGGGAGAAAATTTGTCCCCGCTAATGTTTGCATTGTACATAAATGACTTGGAATGTTTTTTGTTATCTAATAATGTTGATGGTACATGTATAGATTTCTCTGACGATGAATTGTATATATTTTTGCGATTACTGGTCCTGTTATATGCAGACGACACTGTCCTACTAGCGGAAACTGCAACGGATTTGCAAAATTCTTTAAATGCCTTCAGTAGATATTGTGTTAAAAATAAATTGACTGTTAATATGGAGAAATCTAAGATTATAGTCTTTGGCAGTAAAGTAAACTTCAGTAAGCATACATTTACATTTAATGGAAATGAAATGGAAATTGTAAATCAGTATAAATATCTTGGTGTAATTTTCAGTCACAATAGATCTTTTGCAAAGGCTAGAAAATCCAAAATCCTCCAAGCTAACAAAGCTATGCATTTACTATATAAACGTATTAGAAATATTAATATGGATATTGATTGTAAATTATATCTTTTCGATTGTACAGTATTACCAATTTTATTGTATGGATGTGAAATATGCGGCTTTGAAAATGTAAATGCAATTGAGAAAATTCACACTGACTTTTTAAAATACATTCTTAATTTAAGACGCAGTACGCCGTCATACATGTTGTATATCGAAACAGGACGTAGTCCGCTAATTGTACATATTAAATCACGAATGTTATGTTATTGGTCTAAAATTGTTACAGGAATGTGTAACCCTACTCTTTCATTACTTTATCAGATATGTTTATCTCTTTTTACATCTAGAAAAGTGAATTTTAAGTGGATGTCATTTATTAAAATAACTTTAGATAATATCGGCTTTTCCAACATTTGGCTTAATCAGAATACTGTCTCCCATTCTTGGTTCAAAAATTCCACAAAACTACCTACAATCTATTTATGAAACAATGATGACATCAAATAAAGGAAATATGTACTCTTGTTTACAATCTACCTACACTATATCATGGTTACAAAGAAAATTAAGTCCTAAAATGTTTTCTGCTTTAATAAAATTTAGAACATCAAACCATAAATTACCAATTGAAACTGGCCGATGGAAAAATATTAATCATAATGATCGAATTTGTATATCTTGTAATACTATTGGTGACGAATTTCATTATGTATTTGAATGTCAATTATTTATTACCCATAGAAATATATATCTCAAGAAATATTATACTGTTGCACCAAACTTTTACAAACTGTCTCAACTTTTCAAAACTAACAATGTAACACAATTAAGAAATCTATGTAAATTTATTATATGTATTCTTTCCACTGTAAATTAATGTAATGGCTGGAAGAACGATCACTTTCACTCCTTTTGTAAATATTTTGTACTTGTTAATCCCGTTATGCTTTACATGTATTTGTAAACTTTCGGTGTAATAAAGTTGATTGATTGATTGATGTTCCCGTAAATATCATACAATGGATCTTGAATGCCAATCAATGAGTCTGATCGACTGTACAATATGTTTAAATCATAAACATCACTAATTCGTTTGTTTCGTTGTCATCTGATTTAAGGAAGCTAAACATGAAGCAAGTTAATTTGATGAAATAATAAATTGATGAATTTAAAACACCTCGTAACAAATGGCCATATTGGAGAGAAGCGATTAGTACACCAAAATAATGATTTTTAACAATGTCATTTAAATGGTATTTATTTCCAGATGTTTAACTACTACGAGTTTACTTAACAAACTGATTTGTTTTAAGTTTATTTTAGGAGAATCATTTATATAGGCTATTGAAGCCTGTTTGCTAATCCTTTTCCATCGATTTTTTTCATAATTTCTAGTGTGTTATTATTTTAAACATATTTATTTCATAATAGTATACATATATTGTGAAGGGGATTGGCCAAAAAGCTTACAGCGCTTATGCTAAGGCCGCTCTCTTGAACATAATATCCATACACGTTTAATACATAATTGAGACACTTGAAAAAGTACAGGATGTATTATCGTAAATGAAACGATTATAATTATTTATCACTACAATCATGTTTTCCTCTTTAGATACTGATATGAGGATATATTATAATAATTCATATAAGATTTCATTTACAAAACCATATTTTTGTTATTGCTGTACTTTATTAGATATTTTTGTTTATTTTATTATTTTATTTTTCCGGTTATATTTAGAAAAAAGTTAAAGTTTATTTCCTTTCAGTCATAAACTGCTGTATATCCCTCACTGTGCTTACACGGGTGTGCCTCCATGTACCTGTTGTTTCAAGTCACTCGAATGAATCATTATGATGAATTTATTTCCAAAATAAAGTTGAAATCAGTGGTAATGGCAGTAGTGTATTATGTTATCCCTACCTTTTCAAGTTATTCTTACTCCTACTTTTCCAAAACCACCTATTTTACACGAAGAAATTTGTCATACCCTTTTCACAAACACTTTAATCTTAGCAATTACATTTCATAGTTTATGCCGACACCTCTCTCTGTAAGTAAAATAAAAAATGTCAGTCGGGGATATTATTGAGCCACGCACACATTTTTGCTTGTTTTTACTATATTGTTCATTATATAATACATTTAAATAATCGAATATATACCTTTAAAAGTTCCTCCGAAATAGAAAATGTGCATAACACTTTAGTTCCAAGAAATGTTGGCTATATTAACTCTAAGATGTCTGTACCATCCTCGTATTAAAAGTTGAATAACACTCTCATCTCAAAAGTGTTTATTTATAACAGAACATGATGAAATGAACACGTATCAAAACTTGACATAATCGGGGATTAAAACTAGACAGTTCACTGAACGACAGTTCAATATAATATGTTATCACATTTTACACATTTCACTAAAATACACACTACTATACAAGAGTATAGTACACGATTATAAGAATAACAAAATATATTACAAGCGTACAGGCACAACATGTTACAGATATAACATCAGTAGTGTATAATATACATATATAACATACAAACATTCATAATTTCGGCATAGAATGTAGACGTTAAGTATAAAACATTTTCCATCCATTTATATATCGTGTCTTCTGGAGTGAATTCACAACATACTCGTAGTTTTATTAATTAATTCTTAATTTCGATGACTAAATCTATGTTCTACATAGTTCACATGTCAGTACGCCATGACAATGTACACTTGATGAAGCCAATGAGGATAGTTGATTATAATCCGATATTCGTTAACAGGAGGACAGGATTTATAGGTAACGTTTCGGAAATATGAGTTAACTAGATGCGATTGTGTTATAGTTGTGTGTACATAGGCATCGACCATACTTTATATCACTACTTGCTCTAAATCGAATAGTGTTTAATTCAATAAACATCATAGCCCAGAGACATCCTAAATGCCATGTACCAATTAAAACAGTAAAATGATTAACGAAAGCTTGGTAATGAAAACCAGGGCAATGTCATTGTCGTTGGTATCTAGAGTTGAAATGATTTAATAATAAGGATTATAATCTTATACCACATGATGCTTGTAGCTTCCTAACAATCAGCGAAATTTTCGCGAAATGTGCGCGAAATGTTCGCGAAATATTCGCGAAATGTTCGCGAAATGTGCGCGAAATGTTCGCGAAATGTGCGCGAAATGTTCGCGAAATGTTTGCGAAAAGTTCGCGAACACGGGGTACTTAATTCTGCACAGTAGTGTACATTTGACGCCTATTTTAGATACGAATCCTCATAGACCACTTGTTCGATGTATAAACATCCTGACAACTACAGACCTCAAGAGAGATATCAAGTTCGTTTAAGGCTCAAAAAATAAACAAAAATGTTTCTGGTCTCTACAGTCTGACAAAAATGTTGCGATGATGCGATTTGTTTTGTTTGACTTATTTGTGATTTTTTGTTTTCGAATGAAAAGATAAATTCCATTTTATACAAACTTCTCACCAGTTAGAAAAATAAAATTTACTTATATAAATAAAGCACAAACCTTCCTAAATATATGTTACTGTTCCAAATGGTTAAAAATCTCATCCTCACAAGTCATCTCAACAGAACGAGTGACATTTTCAATGTCCAATGTTTTCTGAGGCTAAAGAATAATAGTTATCTGCGCCTTTCCTTTGTTGAAACTAGAAATTAAAAGAGCTGAGGCATTGGTTTGAAACTGAAGCAGGTGGAAACCAGAAACAAATTCTCTTTTTGTTTGGCCTTTCCTCATACAGCATCTGTAAATATAAAAAATATGGTGGTATCCATGAAGGCAATCAAGGGAAGGGAATATCAGGTTATGTTTGGATCTATGAATGTTGAATGAACTTCACCCAGCTGGATTAAAGATGGCGTGGGACATCTGTATAGTACACAAGTAATGTTAAAGCTCGCATCTAAGAGCTGAAACGTGTTCATGTATGCGATTCGAGAATAGATGATACCCAAAGGAATTAGCGATTTCGTAATACGTTTGCACATACTAAACAATTCAAGGGGATATTACTAAAAAAACGTGGATCTACAGTTGCGTGCTCTTTAACATGACAACTTGACTATGTATAATAATAAAAGATAACATAGATAACATCAATAAATAAACAATAAAATAAATAACTGCACATCCATTGCATTCTAAGTGAACATTGTTAAGTAGTCAGGGGCTGATAATCATTATTAGCAATAGTGTATGTGAGCAGCAATGTTTTTAAAGAATATTGCTTCGTTGAAATGTATAAATATTTATCATCCAAAACTGTGTTCCACAGGAAGTATCGCTTGTGTGGGATCTCCTAAGATATCATTTTGACAGTATTTTTTTCACAATGCCCTGTCACCGTCAACTACATGACATCACGATGCTTTAACATCATGAAGTACTGGAAGTCAAATGGCAGTGATGTGCTCAGATTTTCATTAAGATGAATGAATGAAGAATGATTTTGGATGATAAATAGAATCTCACACTCGTGTCTCCTGATATCAAATATACATGTATCAAAACTCGTTGATAAAAGTAAACATATTAAAAAATATATATTTGAAATCAGATGACACTTTGGTGAGATTGTTTAAGTACCAAACAACTTAAAACTGTGTATCTAGTCGAAAGCGAATTTATTCAATATGATTAAGATGGACCACCTGAAGCTTGTTACACCAATTAAATATAGCTTGGAAAGGCGATGTATTTGTCCAATGACCTGCAACATAACTGCACAGTACTTATATCCCACTCCATGTTTAATCTGTGTAACATTCTAAGATCCAAACACATGGTATCCCATCAAGACAACAACAAAACAAAGGAATCAACGTCCCAAGAGAATTAGTAAGTGATTGATAGAGGATCGACATCACGCATCAATTATTTCGTGTTTACGGATGCCGAAAGACTGTGATAACAATAAACTTAGTTATCTCTTGAGAATTGAAGTTGTTAGGTTGTGTATCCATCGGACAAAAGGTCTCGAAGGATCCATATATAAGATGCGTAAACCACATGATATAGCTTTTAATACCCTATTATGAACAAGATATCAAGAATATCAGTAAATTTGAATCGTAAATTGAATTTATGATTTAGCACAAGCTGATATACCAGACAGAAATCTGAAGAACAAAGTGAAAATTGTTACATTTTATCTGAGTGTTGCACACTAACACCCTTTAAATATTAAACTGGATTTGTGAGTGAGGATGAAGGCTGAAATACCAGTGAAAGGACTATCAAATTTCACCTCCCCAACGCTGTGATCAAGTATCGAGAATATGCTTAACCATCACTTTCTTTGATCAGACGTTTCAAAGCATGGTATCTGAAAGGTTGCCTTGATTTGTTATGCATTACATTGTTAAAAGGTTTGGAACCAAGATATAAAAACACTTGATGCTATTCAAGAACACTGACATAGAAACAGTTTTCATCATGACGCGGAGACGAGATGTCATGTCCTGGGTAACCATTGCTTGTTTCTTTAAAAGAGCGGCACCCACAACCCAGTGTATGAGGAATCTTATCGTATATCTTCCTGATTTTGATGACAAAGCAGTTTTGGATTACCAAATTTCTTCAACATCCCTTGATGACATCTCGATGTGTTTCCGGAAATGTGATGTGGAAGCAAGATGCGTGTCTTTTCAGTACAACAAAGGAAACAAGGGTTGTTCCCTGTTTGCTGTTGGCTTCTATCTACCTTCTGGAAGCTTTAACCCAGTTTAACAGACTCATTGCTATTGCATTAGATACACACTGAAAATGATTAAACATAACTGTCTCATTCGGTCACTCTGTTTGAATATTGCAGTTAAAGTCTTTGCATGCAATAAATGTGTTATTTCAAGCATTGTCGTGTGGATACATCAGTACACTGCAAAGTCCAAGGTGAAGGTCGGTACATTTTTGCTGAGATAGTGTGAAATTAACAAAATTACATTTTCCTTCCCAATAAGAACAACGACCTAGTTTGCATATTTATTTGCATATTTATCAGATTAGGATACCAAGTTTACTAGATGGGTTCATTACACTGATAACACCCTCGAGTATTTGATATTGGGTTAAATATTTAAACGATGCTCTGCAAAAAATATTTTGTTCAGGGTGACTTGACCTTACGAACATTATTGATGCTGTATCTTCATATATCTACTATGACGTATACTACTTTGATACTTTCGGTCATATTTTCCTCGATAAAGTATTCACCAGTGTGATCACACACATATAAGAGCAAAATGAAAAAGTCGTTGTGGGTTTGTGAGATGGAACATTGTCAATGTTTGGAGGAGTGCTCAACATTAGGGCAATACAGCAAGATACAGCATTCAGCAAAATGAGTTGCGGATGTCCTATTTCGTGATATGATTTTAAAGAATCGCTTCAAAGCATTATTTATGGCATATTTTCTTTCAGCAATTAATCATTTAACTGCTTTTCACAATGAAAAACCAACATAAATAAGACCCGGGGAAAGTAACAATACATAGGGTTTAATCCAGTAACGTTTTTATGGAGAAATGTGCGTGAAACGGGGGATGCTATAATATACAACCAACAGAAAGTGTGTTGTTGTTAACTTTAAAAAAAAGTACCATGATGATGTAACTTTACACGATTTCTCTTTACCGCTAAAATATATGATTGATAGGTCAACGAAACCACTCCTAGAAGTTATATTGCTTTTATACATTTCCTACATGTGAAAAATTCTATCTGCTACCTATGTAACAACTGTAATACACACTACATTTTGGCCAACTAATAATCTTACTAAATCAGAACTAATGGACTTTTGATACGCAAAAAAAGCTAAATAAAATGGCTTTAGGCCCCACAATTTGAAAGGAGCATTGAGATAAACCTGCCGTGGAGATGAAATAAAACTTAAGATGCCTTCGGGGTTAAGTCTTAATTTAGTTCCTGTGATGACATATTTCAAACGCTTGGAAGTAAATATTGCTGTGTTGTAATTGTGTTAACCCAATTTCTAAGGCTCAACTTTAGAAAATGAGAGAACTGTTACTCAAACACTATTTATTACATATGTAATAAACTACATTGTATTGTTAGGGATTGACTTTAATTGAATTTTAACATGTTTAACAGTGTGATCGGGCATTCGTATTCCTTTATAATTCCTACAAAATTTTATTTTACCTCTGACTTGAGCTCAACGTGGAACCAGCGACTTCCACTTTCATTGACAAGGAACTCTTCCTATAGGGTGATCCTTTTTTCTTCACGTAGAACATAACATTCTGAGTGTGAGCAGTGTCGGGAAATGTGTAAAAGTCGGTAGTAAATAACAGCACTGATAATTATTTGTTGATTTTCGCCCCGTACCATAGGCAACTTTAGAAACATTCCTAAAGTTGGCAATGAGTAAACACAATTAAAGTTATCTACCTCCAGTCAGCTCTTACAAACGCTATTTCGCCTCCTGTGTGTTTTAGTGGCGTTACTTTTGTCAGTCTCCATGTTGACATCTGCTAAGGGGGAATCCCAGTGACGTCATCGGGGATTCCCTGGATACTGTTTACGATAGCTGTTGTAACTATTTTGAACTTCAACAGGCCAAAGAGCGTTTCGAAAATCACTCTAATTGTAGCACTAAGATTGTTTTAACGGTTGCCATAACTTATTACAACCTGTCATAGTAAAGAGAACTTCGAAATTCTAGACGCTGGACTGTTAGTTTAGTGAAATTATAAAAGGACGGAAATGTGTCAACTATTTCAAAATATACATGCACTGCATCTGCACTGCATCTGTCTCGATTCATTTAAGAGATGTTGGAGGTGATATATATATATATATATATATATATTAGATCAACAAAGCGTCTACAGCCGGGCGGGGTGGTTGTGTTTACCATTGACCCATTTTGACTTCAGAAAATGAAAATGGTGGTTAATGGAAAAGGGAACCCATAGTTTTTCCTTAATTTGTGCGTAGCAATGAATACATCCTATTCAACTTTACGTAAAATTACTCACTCTTTTAAATCAGTCCAAACTTTAAATAACAAACCCAACATCTGCATTATGATTTCCAAGTCCCCCTTAATTCAAGTAATAAAACAGTACATCATTCGCACGACAAAGCAAGACACAAGACAACAAGAAAATTCATTCACAACTCATTAGAACATCTAGAAGCGCACGTAGCCTACTGTGAAAATATTAAATATCTCTCTTAACACAAAGGTTTACAAAGTAGACTTAAACATATTATATTGATGGAATACACACAGACCTTGTAATGATAATTTTATCTTTGCAAAATCGAGAGCTTTTAAGGAGCTTATGCACGAGTGATAGAATTTACATTTCTTTCATTCATAAACAAGATTGAAGTACTTAACGTAAGCTAATCCCATATTAGGCAACGTGTTTTTTCCTGCGCTAAAAGAGTTCCATTTTCATCATTAATTGCATTACCCATAAAGCAAATTATGATCAAACTTATCAATGAAACTGCCCTCGTTTTAAGCCAGTCTTTCTCACAGTATACTTGTTGTAATCATTAAATGCTTATTTCAAAACCAGCTAAGGGTAACCGATTTGATCACTCATTATCTCAAATACACACACACATTTATTCTGCCGCTCTCTACAACTTCACCCCAGTCATTTACATTCCAAACGCCCTTGTATTTCTAAACTTGTTTAATTGTGTTCATTTTCCTTTCCTATTATTCAACCATCATTATTATATCGTATTCTAACTAACTGGTTCTCTAGATGATCCCTTCTGAAAGTAGTTCTAAAACTACCACTTCCGGTCATGCCGTCATCATATTTAATTTCGAAACATTTCAATATATATTGACAAATCATACCCCTTACATCAGTACACACGCATACCAATCTAGTCGCAATATTCAGGACATTATCTATCAGAAACTTTTTTTAAAATTAATAAACTTGTTGTCATGATCAACACAACACAACTACTTGTACTGTAGTGCATATGTTGATATTATACGGTTGCTTCAATCACTTGCATCTGCTTGGTATAATTTATAAGACTCTTATCATGGTTATGATTATATAGTTTTGCCTGTATGTGTGACTTTAATTTCACATTTGGTATTACTTTTAACATAAACATTGTTGATTGGAGAAAATGACGCAAATTAACAAATTAACATCAACTTTTGAGACAAGGAGAGGTTTAAATGGACACGTGTGACGCTAGGTTGAGTACTGAGTACACTGGGACCCTTGAATGTACAACAGTGTACAACATTGTTCATAAGACTACAACTGTTGTCTTCATGGTTTCGCTTTAACCCTCTCACATCACACATCACAGTGCATCACATGCACATATTTCTTTGATGCACATAGTATCTTGAATCCATAGTTAAATATATGGACATTGCAGGATTATTTAGTGATAGTGTGTAAGTATCTGTTGACAGTGATACTAATTTTCTTTCACTTGGTACAAAGTTATCTTTGAGATTCATCAACTAAATTGTGTGTTGATACTGATGTAATGGATTCATAGCAAGATGACACATGAATTATGGATAGTTATAACATTAACACATCGTTATATTTCATCATCTCCCCTAGAGATATACAGAGATAATATCTTATTCAAATTGATAGTGTATATGTTGTTTCTCCCAGCTCTTGTTTGTTTGTATAATAAGTAGTATTTTTACATTAACGAAAGTTATCTTCGAACCTCTAGTGAATTATATGATCAGACTTACTTAAACAGATGTAGATCAACTGTCATAATAGCTAAACAGTAATTCATCAATCAACGTTATAGACATCAATCAACATTATTTATCAGCTGTTACAGCTCTTATATGTTCTGTACAACTATCAAAGGTGACTGAATAAAAAAAGTTGTTTGGATTCTCAGTGCTGACAATGCCTGCCTGAGTGTAAGGTGTCGTTTCAATAATCTCTACTCTTGAATCATCCTCGGCTACCCAGGGTTTTATAAAATTATGCTCCGTTACTCTCAGCGCGCTATATCACCCCATGGACACTCCATCCGAGAAATCTGTACTCAAATTACCCGCCCATGGCCGGCGTGATCCAATCAAACTATTATGCTATGACAATTCATATGACTTCGTTGGTAAGCAAACCGCGTTTTTATTACACATTACCGCAGTATTACATCTTACCGCGTTTTTATTACAATTTACCGCGTTTTTATTACAATTTACCGCGTTTTTATTTTACAATTTAACGCAGATATTACATCTTATCGAGTTTATTACATCTTACATCGTAACACGCGCACCTCCTGGGCGCGGTAATTTGTTTGCCATTCGTCACCGGTTATCTTCCGTGACCATTTCCGTCTTTACCTATCGAGCATTTTCATTGGTTACTGATTTCATCTCTCCGGTCAAGGTTGGGTAATATGAGTACAGATTTCCCTGATAGAGTGAACCAGCGGTGATATAGTGGAGAGCAATGGAGCATTTATAAAACCCTGAGTAACCGAGGATGCTCTTGAATGTGATAAATCGTTTTAAAACATTGGTTAACTCACTATACAACTACCTCCACAAGGGACGACTCGTGTCCATCACGGCTAATTTAAACCTTGCCGCATTTTCTCAATGTTTCTGTGCTAGTGAATCAGCGTTCATTATGCATTTCAGTTTCAGCGCTCCGCTATGTTAGCACAGTGAAGTTAAGGAAATGCTGCAAGGCTTACATTAGACAGTGATGAAGACTGGAGCGAGATACTATTTGCAGATACTCACGACATACATTGAAGGAGTTTCTTCTGCCTTCAACTTTGGGAGCTGGGCCACTTCGCTTCTACATGTACCAGTGCTTTTGGACCTCCTTCTGTAGCGAGTTATCGATGAGTAAATTGTTAAGCTATTCAGGGCTGTCGATTTGTGTTTGTATGGGTGCGGATCACAGACCACTCGTCTCTGACAGTACACTAGTCGAACCATCGCAGATATTACCTTACCAAATATAACATTCTTACATTTGTATACTACCCAAATCATATATCTATTGACAACATAAATTATTCAGTTTTCGATCAGTGCTTAATCAGAAAAACATTTGAAACATATTTTCATACAACTACGAGCAATAATACAGGCACACATTCCCATTTAAAGTGGTGATGATGCTACAGATGTACGTGGTTACGGGGCGCAAGTCAATCAACCGAAAATAGCGGTCTTCATTGGGCGTGGTTTTCCTGAACATTATTGACTTGAATCACATTTTTTCACGATTTCAGTGGACTTTCATATTAATGTTTGTTTCAACATAACGCGGTGACCACCATTAACTATATTTCAGAAATTATTTAATTTTTTATTTCAAGGAAAATCAAGTAGGCGTTTCTTTTGGCCGACAGTATAATATAACACAAGTGATGCATATCATTTCTCCAATAGTACCCGGTAGTTTGTGAACCCACTGTGAATGATAAACGCCAATCAACTACCAACCACTACGCAATATCCCCAAACGGAAGTTAAGTCTTTGAAGGTCATTTTACGAGGGATGCATACGATTTTCTGGATATTCAAAATTTGTAGTTTTCGTACCGAAAGGAATAGTGGTTTATGACCAGTTTATTGCTCAACATATTTATTGAGCCAGGCATTGTCTATTTTATTTAAAATGTATGCATTGTACTTATGGCTTATTATTCATGCATTTATATATTGTCATCTTCGACGGTAACTATAACAATCAAGTGTTAATACTATAAACCGTGTCTATCAATCAGCAGCTACCGGAGTGTCACACAAACACCTTTCCTAGTAACATAGGACATTGAGGATACCCAATGTCGTACGAATGTCTAATAAATGTTTCTACTACAAAATGTTAAAAGATTCCATCCATGCAGAACATAACCTTTCGATCTTGATAATAAGGAAAATAAATCTTCGTTGGCAAGACTATGCTGCTCTTTGCATGATTTATAAACTGAGGTACAAAATAAACTTTGCACCCTATTATTTCACTCATACAGTAAAAATAACAAAACAAATTGATATGATAGAACCGTGATATTATTTAACGTTCAATGTTGACTGATTCGGCAAACAATCATACACTTTTTTTTCAAACATGCAGAGTGAGAGTCACTGAAAGGACCAAGGGTATAAACTCATGTTTACACCACATGATCCCTACCATGTTTATAATGTTGTAAATGTGTGTAGAATGAGGCACAGTTATTGATTTTCAATCAGCAGCTGTCTTATATGTCGATGAAAAATTGTGTGTTTGAACTTTTATTTAATTTTGGAAGAATTTATGAATTTTAAACTTCATTTCTTTCCAAAAGAATTAAAACCACAGTGAGTTATTCCTTGGCTGATGACTAAACGCCTGCCCTTTTTAGTTTTAGAGTACGACTTCGAAAACGTAAGATATTTGTTATTGAAAATCAAACATATCATACAACCAACCGAGGTGTAAACTTTCTTTTGTACCTCAGTTTGTGTGATATTATAATGATCTCCAACTACAGTGCACAGTCGCGATGATGGAACTCCCACCCCGGGGAATACGCTCCCAGATGAAGGATGCTGTACAAAGCAGATGCACATAGGTGGCATGTTCCAGAGGCAAGGCTATACTCGGAATTGATACAAAGGAAAGAACCTTCATCCTTACATGCCTCCATACAGGCCGTGAGACTCGAAGCGTGAAGCGAGCGGGTATTGCAATGGGTGATTCCATACGACGAAGTTAGAGAAAATGTGTCGCCATATTGACTGCAATCTGAAAGAGAAGGCAAATATCAGAAATGTATAAAATGTCAACATGTCAAATGTCAATGTATAAAATAATCACTGGAGAGTTAATATTCTCCGTAGGCCCACAATATATACAGGTATGACTTCTACTTAAAAACCTGCTTCTGTTTGAATTTTTTCTAGACAAATCACTAGCCTGTATTCAATGAATGACTAGGGTTATGCCTGCACTAAACAGGCTAAAACAACCTCATTAAATGCAGCTTTCAGATGAACATCGCCGTTGAAATGGCTTTCCTTTCGGGTATGTTTGCCTTGTAAGTATTAATTCACTGTGCACCGTTACGAACACGTTATTTTTGCCGAGATACTGAACGTTCGGTGCAGTGTCATTCCCAACGGTAAAACTGAGAGAAACAAGAGTCATCAGAAGATGACATATCCCACCGGTCCGACATAATTTGTTTTTTGTTTTTTGTTAAAATATTTTTTTTCAGAAATCTCAAAATATCAAAAGGCACCACTTCAGTAGGTGGGTAATACACATAGGAAGTTTCAGAAATATATCATGAATGGTTTTCGAGTTCTGCTCCGGAAACGAAATGATAACGGACGGACGGACAGACGGACGGACGGGCGGACGGACGGACGGACAGACGGACGGGGTGATGACTATATCCCACGGTATTACATACCGGTGGGATAAAAAGTATTGCTGCATTCTAAGCGTTGACTTATAAGCTCTGCTCTAGTCATGGTGTATTTGTTAATTATTCATTAAACTCAACCATTGTGGTGAGTACGAGTTCCTGAATCAACTGAACAATGAGAATAATGTCCATTACAAGTGTTTTCGTAAAATTATCCTTGTAATTTCATGAATGAATTCACGTTCGTTTTATGAATTGATAAAGTAGTCCAGGCAGTGTCAAAGTTCATCGTTACCCAATCAAATTCGAACCCCCTTTACAAAGTGCCACGTGGGTAATAATAGAATTTATATCAGACTGGACAAGTTGAATAATTATGTCCCACTTTGGAGAATCAGTTGGTAAATTGAAGGTATGGGGATCGGTCTATCAAAATGGTTTTTGGCCAGGATTCAATTTGTTTATTCGCTAAATATTTTTATTTTTATTTTATGAAATTAAAAATAAATGACACAATGAAATTGATAAGAAATGTTGTCGACATAAATTACAGTATTGGACTCGTTAAAGCATCTTAACTGTAGAACGTCATAAAACAAGAACAAAAGGTATCTATCTCGTATTCAAGTAAGTGTCTATTTTTTTGCAGAAACATGAACAGATACTGTTTCAAAAGTTAAAACTTATCACATCATGCTTGTGAATTCATATCAAATACATTTTAGTGAAGTTGTGGTAAGGCTATCCAAATTAATCTAAAGTATAATAGCCTCTTTGGCTTGAATTAATAGTAATACTACAGGAAGAAAGTCGGCCATCGTGCTGTGTCTGTGTCTGTACATAAGCATTTTTCAATGGATTGAGATACCTTGGGTTTTGTATGGTGATGTTTACTTTGGGAATGAGCTTAGAACAACATCCTGAAGGTACATCCATAATGTGTTGTTTGGGGTCACATATGTTAAACGTTCTAAATTGTGTTATGTTATTAGTAGGTACTGACTGTTGCCAAAATGCGCCAGTTTGATCTTAGTCGACTTAGTTTATTGACGATATGAAGGTAAAAGTAGTGATTTCTGATCGAAACCCGGACAATGTACCGCGTGTAGCGCGCACCAATTAGTCAAACGTAATTTTTGTTATCTTATTTATAAAAGACAAACTTATAAATTTGGGTCGATGATATTAAATAGGCTATATTAAATACTGTGCATGTAAATTGGACGTGTAATTTCGGTTTCTGGACATGCATAATTATGTTACTGTATTTTAATTGAAAACTAGTAATTATGATGTAGTTGGTGATTTGGGAAGAATATGCAAGCCGAGTGAATTTATTTGCACTGTAAAAAACACATATGGTGAGTCGTAACGTATTAAAGCCTACTACAATTTCATGAAACACAATGGATTCATCTTTGACATAAAAAAGAGATTTATAACAATTTAAAACGAGAATAAACAGCTACTCACGTTGCACACAGGACTTAGTTCGAGGGTCATAGCTGTAACCGAGGCGGCATCTGCACGTATTTGCAAAACACTCTGGTTCCGAGAAATTACAGTCAGCAGTTGAGGCACACTCCATTCCAAAGGCGCCAAGTCCTGAAATGTTGGATATTGATTTAAAATGGACAGCGAAACTATTTACACGCTTTTGCACATAATTTGTCATTTTCAATTCATTTTCCTAAATATACCAATGAAACATTTGTTCTATATCTCAATGAATATATGTTTCAAATGTTCTGTTGAATGAATCATGTATGTGTCGTCTCTTTAAATGACATCAGATGAATCGATAAAGGGGTAAATAGTGACGTGAAAATCGATTTCCTTTGACAGAATAAATTTCACATTTTGTATCACAGAAAATAATCAGTGTTAAAACTAATAATATCATAAATTAACACGATGATGTAGGGACTCGCAGTCATATTTGTTGATTTGGCAACGCATACTTCTTTCTGTATACATGTACCTGTTATATGTTATTATACTTTATTGTATTCAATGCTGCATTGTAAGAGTAGAATGCAGTGCTCTTCTTATAAGTGTATAATGTTTTGCTCTGTACATATATAATGAGACGATGCCCCTTTTATCTGAATAAAGCATACATACATACAAATTACAGTCAAAATGGCCTATTCAATCTGAGATGAAACAATCGGAACCCCAGTTATATAATATAAAACTACGATATGGCAACATATGAGTACTAACTTTCGTCCATTAGATACAGTTTAGCCCCTGGTTCATCAGAAACTGGGTTTAAGCTTCCAGAAGGTAGATAGAAGCCAACAGCAAATAGGGAACAAGTCTTGCTCCCTTTGTTGTATTGGAAAGACATGCATCTTGCTTCCACATCACATTTTCGGAAACACATCGAGATGTCATCAAGGGTTGTTGAAGACATTTGAAAATCCGAAACCGCTTTGTTATCAAAAGCGGGAAGATATTTAAGATAATGTGCATTGCAATGGGATGAAGTTTCTGCTTGTATAAAGAGACACATGAATATTAGTATCCACCAAATAGTTGTTTGTTTTCGAGGCATGATAACATGTTGAACTTTTAAATCAGTAGTTTATCACAATTGTTTAATTGTTTGTGGTCCACATCAAGTGATTTTGAAAAAAAACCAAGAAAAAGCGCCTGGCGTACAGATTCATGTATATCTCTGAAACCCCAAAATGGTGTCAATGTCAACTTTCAAAGGTCCAACATGAATCGTTGTACATTAGGTGCAGTGATGCAACTTTAAATTCCTCTTCAGAGAACCATATTACATATATTTCAGCTTCTGAAGCTCCTCTAGCTCCTCAACTAGAAAATGCAAGATTGAAAATAGGTCCGACATATCTATATCAACTCAAACACTTTGAATCTCCTGACAGTAGTTAATGCTCTGGTGCGATTTCTGGAAACATGTACTTAATTATTTAGCGATTGGGAACAAACTACCAACCACACAGCTGATCAACATTATTTATGAATACCAACCATAGCTCTCAAGCTGTAATTACATACTGTAGTATTGTATTTTTGCAAGTCATGCCTATTAATGTACAATACATGCACTCATGCAAGATGTTCCGTGGTCAACGTGGTAGATTCAGATGATGATTTCAACAGGAATCGTTATCTTCAGTGGACCATTACTATAAATTACATTGCAAATGGAACGTTTTTTGCAAATTTTAATATCCACATTTCCCATTTATAATGATAGTTTATGTCATTTATATTTACTTTAGAGGATAAGACATATTATTACACGCACCAAGTATCCATTGTGGTAATAATGGTGATGTGTATAAATAAAAAATTGTGTGGCGGCCATTTTATTGTGAACACATTTTATGATTTCGAATGACAGAAACGATTCCCATTGCTTTACGGAACCATGTACACTTATGTGTTTTAATATTGGTTGCATTAGTTTTCAAATACATTTCATCAACTTATTTCAGCGAAAAAGCTTGCTACTGCCACTTTAATTATGTTTTTGCAGTCATATTATGTCAATCGTTAGACATGGTGTTATTTCTTTGACATGTGCTGACGGTTTCCACACATATCATCATAAAGCTAGTTATCTAGTTAAGTGAGAATATAGTGATGGTGATAGTTGCGACTATTTTCATCAAAAACCGGACAATGTACAGCATCTGGAACCTATCAATTATTCAAGCAATTTGCGAATCTTTTCTTTAGGCATCCAGTGGATGTACAATAACAATTGTGTTCATATAGTTTACAATATAGAGGTGTTTCAATTTACAGAATATTGAAAGATAAGACCTGGTACAGTAAACGTAGTACAATTCAATACAATATTTACCTTTTTTCGCGTACAGTGTTATTGTGTATCTTGTAAAAATGGTTGCAATTCGCTATGTGTATTTTGATTTTTGTTCCCCCATATCGAAATCAAAACCCTTTTTATTTGTCAACTTACAAAAGTAATTGTGACAGGAAAGTATTGATTTTGTTATTGATTATTAGAAACAATAAAGTTGTCCTGTAAACATCATGCAATTGTTGATCAACGTTTTTTAATCATGACCTCTTGATATAGCCAATATGAGTCACCTGACTTTAAAAGGTCTTGGTGATAAAAGAAAGACGATTAACTGATTCAATTGAATATCATTAACTTTATTCATAAAGACGTGTCTGCAAAAAGTGTAAAGTTTCAGCTCTTTTATGCAATTATGTTAAGAGGGGAAGATTGCCAGGTGCATGGAGTCGATTGCCAGGTGCATGGAGTCGGACAATTTAAAAAAAAAAAATTAAAAACAATATGAAGGCTGAACGACGTGACCTATACATTCACGGTGGTTTGGTTTTTTGCCCTCATTGCCATTGTGCATCTTTAAAAAATCCTATAAGCTTCGTAGTTCTATTCAACATAAAGGACTGTTAGCATGTGAAGTGTGGTTATAATTTCATTACTAACCTTTGAAGACAACTTTTCTGCATGTTTAAATCATTTGACTGCTACACGTGTAAATGGGACGAATAACTACATGTATGTCCCACGCCATATTATTCCTCCTGTAAGAAATTTATACAAAATTCATAGAACCAAACATATCCCCTCACAACACCAACACAAGCAAATAGTATCCCAAGAGAATTAGTGAATGGCTGACAGATGATCGCCCATACTATTCATGGCCCTTTTGTATTTACTGATGCTGTATGTGGTTAAAACGTAGTTAATGATATTTGAGATCTATAGATGTTTTTTTTACCAAGAAGTCTCGAAGGATTCGTATCTAAGAAAGGCATCAAATGTATTCCTGATTGATGTGGTCGACATTATGTGCATTTGAATGCCATAGCAACATATATGACATATATGAAGAAAATAAATTACAGGGGAAACTATCAGAAGTTCTGACGCTTCTTTTGAATATTCAACAGGTATTCTCCAAGTACTCGAGTACCCGAGTAAATATGCATTGCCTACATATACCATAACATGATTTTTACATGTTCACGTAGATACTTACATGATCATTTTAATCCAAATTGTGTTTCAAGGTAACGGTTGAATAGCTTAAAAATAAAATTCAGATGAAGTTTAAAACACTAAAAGCCACAAATTGCGTTTCAATTGTAACAGAGAAAAATTAAAATGTGAAGAAGTTGAAAATACCAAAAGGCACATCTACATACGACAATTGTTCCTTAAGCCAAGTTCTGTTATTCTATACCTAACGGTTTTTTTAGAACTGCCTCGGAAACGAAAGCCCATGTTGCGTTTCCATGGAACGTAGGAAATATATAAGTAAATAAGTTGAAAATACCAAAAGGTACATCTACATACGACGATTGTTCCAAACACCAAGTTATTCTTTACTTAACGGTTTTTGAGAACTGCTTCTGAAAGGAAAGCCCACGTTGCGTTTCCATGGAAACGACTCAAATGCTGAAAAATTCTGAAGAAGTTAAAATACTAAAAGACACATCTTAACTTGTCATTTGTTACACACAGCAAGTTTTGTTGAGCTATGCTTTACGGTTTTTTAGATATGCTCTGGAACGAAAATCGATGGAACCAGGAAAAATAAAAATGTAAACAATTTCGGGACGGACTTAATCCATTCCAATATCCCCCTCAAACAAAGAAAACAAACAACAACAACAAAGTGGACGGGTCACAATATAGCTTTTGACCAACATTATATATTCAGCATATGATTATCGATGAATTATGAAAATGATTAAAATTAAGCTCAGCATTGAAAACACTTTCTATAATTTATCAAAAATCAAATATTGCCAGAAAGTAAAAAACAAAATATGAGTAGACTCGTTCTGGCATACATTTGTACCACGTGGTCACAACCGTTGAATGCGGATCCGAATGTTTATTTCAATGAAAATAATCTTAACATTGCTTTGAGTTCTAGTGTAGTACATGTATATACACATGGTTGGTCAGAGATTCGATTATTCAATATAAAACTCTCCAAATGTACGTCGTCATTGAGAACTACTTCAGGAGTACATATCTGCAAACATTGCTTAAATCTGAATTTACTTTGGACGTATTTCTCCAATAACTCTCCAATTATTAGATTTAAGTGCCCCAGTTTCGAACTATCAAGTAAACACATACGTCAATATTGCTTGGGTGATAGAACTGTTTTGATATTGTGAGATCGTATTTAACATCATAACAGTCTGATTTAAATAAACAGTTTACCGAGGAACAAACCTGCAAAATAGTACATCTATCGGCATAGGAATTCATATCGTTCAAAGGTTTTCCTGGCAAATCCGTCTGACAACAGCCTCTATGCTCGCATGTTCTGACGCAATTGTGTTAACCAATCACATAACCTCCAACAAAAGCATTCGGTGTGAGAAGCTAGGGGCATATAACTCCAAACAGCTATCCTTTCATCTATTCCGTATGCTTTCAAAACAGCGATCGTTTAAAAACTATGTTGTGATTTAGAAATACTTGCCATTTAGATAGTGAGGAAAATCTCAGGAAATATAACATGGTTATATTTGGGATAACACTACCTTCAATAGTACACATTCTTGTACTTTTTCGGGCCGAGTCCCATGCGGGATTCGAACCCACGCCCTCAGAGTAAGGCAACTATCGCCAGCATTGACTGTACCAACAGCTTACCACACGACCATTTCGCCTCGACAAAAATCGAGGTCCAACAATCGATAGTTAAGCTAAGTTTTACATTCAATACCTCTCTGATAGACGTAAATTTGGTACAGCTCCCTAGGCTGAATGCATTAGAAATACTTGCCATTTAGATAGTGAGGAAATATAACGTGGTTATTTTTGGGATAACACTACCTTCAATAGTACAAATTCTTGTACTTTTTCGGGCCGAGTCCCATGCGGGATTCGAACCCACGCCCTCAAAGTAAGGCAACTATCGCCAGCATTGACTGTACCAACAGCTTACCACACGACCATTTTGCCTTGACAAAAATTGATTTTTTTTACAATCGAATCCAAAAATCCGTGTTATCCAAAATATAACCATGTTATATGATGTGATTTGTCAGCTATTTGACTAGGCTTTGTCTGCACTAAACTGGTAACGAGCATGAGTCTATACCGTGTCCTTAGATCTTGTGGCGAAGAAGCTATAGAACCAGTTCATACCTTGGGACAGGGTCGATTTTAATCAGACTGCTATCGTAAGGTCTTATTTACTAGTGTTTTATATATTTTACACTGTACCAATGTGTTGCTTCGTCTATATTGCTTGTAAACATTATAAAATGTTGATTTGTTCTGTTTCATTATCTGTTTGAATTGATCTTAGTTGAAATCATGGTTTAATATGTATTTATCGTAGATACTATCTTGATAAACGTGGGGATGTCCTGTTTAACATCTGTAGGAATCTAGCTAAGTACGAACTTATCTTACAACCGGTCCAGAAGCCAACTTTACTTCATTTTCAAATTTGTCAACTTACCTGTTTCATGTAGATAAAAATGACATTCAAAATCGACTTTTCTGTCGGAAGAAATTTGCGTTAGACGATGTTGAAAGTGTTGTTTTATTTTATTTAATATATTACATTATCCATTTATATCATTAAGAATAGTTTATTAATTTCAAGTGTTAGTGCAGGGCACACTATAAAGTGCATTTGCAGCGGACTGCTACCAAAGCACAGAACTGTTAACAAAATGCAGTAAAGGCTTATATTTGCCGCTGATAGAGACAAAGGCTTGTTATTACTTCCAATAGGAATTGATTGATATATTGCATGCAACAACTCTGATATTGTATGACCAATCATAACGCACAGTTGCGATGGTAGAATGACCACCCAGGGGAGGGAACTCTATTCCCGCCAGGAATGCTGAACCAAGCACTGTTGCAAAGGCTGCATTTACCAGTGCTATGTTCAAACTCAGCGTTGATACATGTAAAGCCCCCTTCATTTTTGCAACTTTCAATACATGCTTGAGGACTTGCAACGTTGATCTGGAGGGAATTGTAGCCATCGATTCCCCATGGGCCAAAATAAGAAAAGTCATCCCCATATTGGCTGCAGCCTATTAAAAAAACACGTACTTTACCAGGCGTCAAAACCAAAAGATTATATACATAATACATTAATTGTTGATATTAAGATATCTAAAAGGTTCAAGTGGCTAGAAACTAAAATATGGAAAGGGATTTCTAGAAAATCTCAACGAATTGTCTTCAACAGTGGAAGCAACCTAAGTTGGTGAAGTTATAAATAGATAACATGTTATCATCGGCTGATCCCATACTTGATTTCAGGAGACAAGAGAATGATATTCTAGTTTTATCATTCAAAACTGCATTTACAGAAATATGTCATGTGTTTGCGATCAAACAATACTACCTGAAACTCATTTTTGTTGCCGGTATATTTTGGCATAATGCATAGAGACTATTTCATTGTTGTTCCCGAATATCATTTCTATCTCATCGAGTGGAGTGAGAAAGTGATATGTTCACGAGTGAAAATGTCACTTTCTCGCTCCACGAGATGAGATAGAAATTAAATTCGGCAAAAACAATGAAATAGTCTATTTATTATATAACTTTAATCTGCACTAAAAACAATTAAAACGTGTCTTTGAAAGGTGAGAGCGGTCTTGATTGTCATGATCCTAACAACTCCCCGTTCTATGTTCACGGTAAATGCAGTGAAAAAATAATTCCACTGAAATAAGTCGATATTTAAAACAGGAAAATGTTTTACAAAAATAAATCTGCTGTGAATGTTTATTAACGGTACCATCTAGTCAAGTGAAAATGCCTAAGACATTGAAAAACGCAAGTTGTGTCATTATTTCAAACGCGAAGTGATACACAACATACAGCGAGTGACGTTTGTTATTGTCTGTCACATACCTTGCCTCAACAAGTTTGTCACGAGTAAAAAAACTACTATGCAACATATCAACAATAAATCAAGTTCAGAGTGTTAAGGAATGTTGAATATGATATTAACACCACAAAAGGTCAACAGCCATTGACTGAAAAATCACAACATAGGCGTTCACCGTAAGACGTGGAAAGCAAGGGAGGTAATCACTTTACAAAGGGAGATAATTTCATTTCAAAGGGAGACAATCATGAAAAGTAATTCAGGCCACACGTTAGTCACTGCAGTGAAAATATGAGTTATATTTTCACTGCAGTGAAAATATGACTTTCTACTGCTTATGTGCAAATGTGGATTATATTTTCATCGTATAATCACATATTTAATTGCTTGTAATATAATAAATCATGATATCAACAACAGCATAACATCACAAAGTTTTGATATCAACAACGCTATAACATCACAATGAAATGACGTAAAACGATTCCCTTAAGACCATAATGTGACGCCTTTGGGGTTTGTGAGATGGCAGAACAAATCCAACGGGTTTAAACCAATATAAAAAAGTACTCACGTTGAAGGCAGGCCTTAGTTCGAGGATCATAGCTGTAAGCGAGAGGACATTTACAGGTGTTGTCGTTGCACTCTGCTCCTGTATACTGGCAGTCAGAAGTTGAGGAACACTCCATCCTGAAGGCTCCAAGTCCTAAAATTAAAATGAAATGTTAACAGTGTGCACTAGTTACCGTGTTCAATATCCACACAAATACACACTTTGATAAATATAAACTTTCAGTATACTATCTTCAATTCTGGAACTCCAAACTTCCTAGTTTAACTCAGCGGGTATCTCACATCCGATCATGAGGAAGAATGTTTGAATCTCGTCAAATCCTCGGTATGCATAGCTCCTGTCGAAAGATGTTTTACAACAATTCAGACTTCAGTGCAATCTTATATTTACCGCAGTGACTTGCCAATTCTGACCCGAGGGTTTTTAGTGCGATGCACTGACACAGTGATATTGTAGACCTGTAGTAATTCAAGTCATATACATTTCTTATTTGAGTGGCAATTAGAAATTTGAAGTCAAATAAGGACAAGTATATCAATTAATCGTGATCTGCATACGATGAACCTCAATTACCTGTGTAAACTTTGCTCCTCAAAGGCTTCAGTAGTAATACCCTGTTACCTCTCCACTGGCTACTGTATGTTATCTATTTCCCTGTTGTCATCCTTTCATCATTCAACCATTGTTGTTAATTTCAATAATCTCTTTGCATTGTATTCTGTACATATATATAACACAAATATTTGTGTCTTTTACTCATGCTTGAAAACGGCACAATAATCTGTATTGAAACGTCGCAGTGATTAAATTATTAGTCAGATGAAAAGTACGGCGTTGTAAGTTTTCTTAGGCGTTGATGACTCTCGGATTCCTGGTCTGTCATTGGTCTGGCTTGTTTGTGTCTTCGTTGCTAAAGCCTAGATTTTGTGAAATGGGCGCAGTTGAACTCCAAGCAAACTGGGCACATGATGCTCCGAAATGAAGGTAGTCGGGTCAATATATGGTAAAAAACACCCCCAAACCCCAACAAATTGCTACAAAAGGTTTCTCAACTGATTCTGGCAGAGGTTAGTGTACTTTATGACATACTAAAAGTTTACCAAAGTACGACCCCCAAAAAATGTTTTTTTTTCAAGATGTCGTCCAAGATGGTCATCGAAACCTCTTGTTAGTCATGCTTGAAAACAGCACAAGAATCTGAACTGAAACGTCGCAGTGATGAAATTATTAGTCGACGTAAAGTTCTCTAAGGCGTTGATGACTCTCGGATTCCTGGTCTGCCATTGCTCTGGCTTTTTTTTTTTATTCGTTGCTGAAGCTTATATTTTGTGAAATGGGCGCAGTTGAACTCAAGGCAAACTGGGCACATGGTGCTCCGAAATGAAGGGTAGACATTTCCCACTCTTCCTTTTGTGTACTTTATCTTGGCATGCTAAAGCAGTGGTCTTTACGTGAGTGCTGCTTTACATGCTGATTGGTGTATTTTTTACAGCGGTTTGCTCCATATTGTCCTTAATTAGGTACATTACAACAGTTCATCAAAGTCAACATTTGAGATATATAAGATACATAATGATTCCCTGGTTACATTTAAAGTTGTGTTCAAGTGATTATTAAAGTAAATTATAAAATTCCAATTGGGAACACTAATTTGATAATTTTGGAAAATAAATTATTCTGGTATAGTTTAAAAATAAAATACCATATTTAGCAAACAAATAATTCTCTTAGGTTTCTGATATGTGATTTAAAGATACATTTAGCTTTTCATCCTGTTTTACCAAAACGTAGAGTCGCATACAAATACTACTACCATACCACTGCTATAAACTACATGCTATGGCAACATTTTAATACTTACTTTCATTCATAAGATACAGTTTAGACCCTGGTTCACCAGAAACTAGGTTTAAGCTTCCAGAAGGTAGATAGAAGCCAACAGCAAACAAGGAACAACTCTTGCTTCCTTTGTTGTATTGGAAAGACACGCATCTTGCTTCCACATCACATTTTCGGAAACACATCGAGATGTCATCAAGGGTTGTTGAAGACATTTGAAAATCCGAAACCGCTTTGTTATCAAAAGCGGGAAGATATTTAAGATAATGTACATTGCATTGGGATGAAGTTTCCGCTTGTATAAAGAGACACATGAATATGAGTATCCCCCAAATAGTTGTTTGTTTTCGAGGCATGATGAACTATTTAAATCAGTAGTTGATCACATTTGTTTAAGCGTTTGTGGTCCACGTTCACATACATGTAAATCTCCGAAACTTCAAAATAGCAAAATTGACAATGTCAACTTTCAAAGGTCCAAACATGAATCGTTGTACATTCGTCCACAGTCATAATGAAGAATATCTCTAAGGTAAATGATTTTGAAGCGTATAAATGTTCCTTTGACTATTCTGTCATGCTTGCAACTCTTTAGCCTTAAAACGTTTGCTTTTAAAATGCAGAATCAGACCGTCAGATATAATGATTTGAATTATCTGATAACATAAAGTGTTTGTTTAGATAATTCCAAAGTATTGATCACAGCCATAGCGAGAGGAAACGTTGCAACTCCGATATCCGTTTAAGGGACTTTTTGTTAAAAGTAGTTGGACTAAATTTACTTTCATTAACAATGATAAACATACATTCAATTGTTATGTACATATTGGTCGTGTTGGCAAACGAATTGGCATGTATGGTTTGTTTAACTATTTTCACTTGACGAATACGTGTGATAGCTTAAGAACATCAAATCGTGTGATAGCTTGAGCAAATCGATGTATAAGTGTTTAAGTGTCATTGTTTGTTTACATACAGCTGTACACAGAAATGTGTTAAACTACGTTTGGATCTTAGTGCAAATATCATGAAATTGACGTTAAGAACATTACATCACATACAATGACAGTGAATCATCATATATCAATGAGTAACATAATCATTCGCAAACGTATCCTGTGATCATCACTTCAGTCGTGCTCGTTCATGAATTTTGGCATAATAAAATAGACAAAAGGGGTCAAATTTTGAAAATTCAACTTTCATTAACTTTCGAAACGTGTTCTCATCGATTAACATAGACAAAAGAGGTCAAATTTTGAAAATTCAACTTTCATTAACTTTCGAAACGTGTTCTTATCGACTAAATAAGGACATTTTCATTTCAAATAAATTTCCTGAATACAAGAGGATATATATGATGTATGTATGACCAAGTTGATAATTCACTGAATATTTCACAGAAGTAAATAAAAACTGCAGTTTGGAAAGATTGACCCCTGGTCACTTCAAAGAGCTACCAACACTGTAACTGCTTACTTTGAGTTATACATCATTTCAGATTATGTCATGACACACTCAACCGTCTTCTTATAATGCACAAATGCCATGTGATCGGTCTCGTTTTCACGGTGTTGCGATGCTTCAAAGACGTGCTGAATTACATGATATTTACACTGAAATACACAATTAGGTGAACAAACTTTCGGTATGCAGGTGTTATACATTTTTCAATGGTGCTTCAAATTGTAAACATTCATGTTGTGATACAACGAAATTACACATTCTGAAATGGGATCATGTACAACATATATATATATATGTATGTACACAAGCATCCCAGAAGTTTGTTCACCTCCAAGTGCGAATATCATGTAAATGGACGTTCATTACATACAACATACATTATTTCAATTAGTTTACATACCCTGCGAACATTGCGGGATATTCGATGGTGATAATTGCTATTGGCAATAGTGTACATGATAAATCTTTGAATTAACCATGTTTTCAAAGAGTGGTGCTGCGGCGAAATGGATACATCATAGCGTAAAACTGGATAACAAATCTGACGCGGATTAATTCTATATGATTAAAATCGACCAGCTAAAACTTACAAAGTACCTGCCAACATAATCTAATAGTACCGGATGATTAAGCTCATCACAGGACAAAAAGTGATGCAATTGACTTGCTGGATCCTTCCGGATTCTCTAAAAATTTGGCTGATCCTGAAGAATACGGCAGAATCCGGAAGAATCCGGCAAGCGGATTCCTACACTTTTTGTCCTTTGATGCAATATTCATAGGTCAAAGCATATTCTAATATCCCAAAAGCCAACAAAAGGACCCAATATCCCGTGAGAATTAGAAGTGGCTGCCGGAAGATCATCCATTTCCCATTTGGATCCTCTGGTGTTTACAGATACTGAATGACTGAAATAACAAGGAAGTCAGTGGTCTCTTGAGAGTTAAAATTGTTATGCTGTTTATCCATTGAACACCTGGGCTCCGTTCCATAACAGTGAGCTCTTACAATCGTTCATTTATCGCTCAATGTAGCGCTCAAGTAGCGCTAATTCTCTCCTGAACGACACAGTCCAATTCCTCGATGTTTGTTGTCCTTGCTACGTAGCGCTACATTGAGTAATTGCGTTCAAGAGAGGTTTAAAAGTAATCGCTAATTGAGCAATTACTTTGAAACCTCTTTTGAACATGGCCCTGGTCATGGAGGATACCTATCTTATGTCTCAATTTCACTACAACCCGACTTACCACGAATCATCATGAAAGGGAATTTTGGCACATTCGTGGACATCGCTGTTGGCAATTTGGAATGAATTATTGAATATCGTAAATGGGTCCTAGTTGATTCGGCTTCGTGCTTCGTAAACTATTCGTAAATTAATCGTTTTATTACTCACAAATCACCTGGGTATACTTTAAAGACAATGTAGCACGATTTTGCATATAATGTTCTATCATATTTGCCTTTAATTACTAAAGTTTGCACAATATAGTGGTAGGTTAATGGGTAGAACATCACATTACACGACCCGATAAGCCGTATCCACAGAAAACGGTTATCCGTATTCGAAGAAAATGGTATGACGTATAAAGCAACAGTGGTGTGGAACTCTTCAGTTTAAGAGTTAGATTGGTAGGTCTCCTGACAATTTTAGAGTTCGGACAGCAAGATGGTTGACCCTTCCATCCTTCTGCGATAATCAAAAGCCTACTGATGATGTTTTGGTATAGTTACATCAGTCAGAACATTTGTGCGACCTTCGAGCGGCCATTTTAATGTGAACACTTTCAAACGGCCAATCCATGGGAAATGGACTCGAAATATGTAGATTCGTCTTATAGGTAGGTAGGCTACCGTGGGTATAGTTATATACATATATTATATACATAATACTGTAAAGCTGTAAACAAATCTGATGCGAATTAATTCTAAAATTAAAATCGACCACCTAAAACTTTTGACACGAACTGCATTTCACTTTGAAAGAAGATATGTCTCTCCAAGTACCTGCAAACATAACCTAAAAGTACTTAAGTAAATGCTTCACTCGATCTTTCATCTGACCGGATGATTAAGCTCATGCAAAATTCATAGGTCAAAGCACATTAACACATTAAAACGGCAACTCCATGGGAAATGGACTCGCATGGCTCTTTGTATTGATTCAGGAGTATTATTGAGCCAATGGTAACACTTATTTATATTTTTGCGAGAGCACTTTGTTTCAGTAAGAAAAACGTGATCCAGTGCCTTTAGATTAGCAAAGTTTGAACAAATGTTTGGCTTCATGTTCAAGGGAAAATAAGCCTGCATGTTCTTATTTCTTGAACCTAACAATGACAAAACTCTCTTATATTCATAGTATAATTCAAAATATGTTGAAAGGAATCGGGGAAAATTGAATATTAACATTCAATATTAAATGGTAGATTTTATATAATACAATTTTATTCATGAATAAATCATGTATGTAAATTGTTATAGCTATATAAACAGTTGAAGTACATTTTATTTTATTTGAGACATTCAAATTGAATAACTATTAATTGTTTGATGAGTTATTGAAGCTTGTATCCATAACATGTCACAATGCAGTCTCTATTTTGCTATACGTACATATTGCATGCCTATCCTATTCATGCTCTTTTCTTGCCTTATCCAGATGTCTCCAACCCTGCCTTTTCAAAAGGCTTTTCTTGTTTATATTCCTTTGAATAAAAAAAAATATACTAAGGATTACTAGAGACAATGATTTTATTTTAGGCTTTAAGTAATCTTTGAATGTTTCATGGTTCAAATTCCCAGCATAACAATGAACAAAAGGATATTCAACAATTGAATTAACACAATGATTCTATATGAGTTTTTGTATTGTGATGACATTAAAGAAAGGCAGTGAATGAAAGCATGGGTCAGAATGGTTATAAAATATGTCATAGACATTCACAAGCTTGGTAAAAGTTTGTTAAAAATCTAACAGATTGGTGATGGTAGTGGTAGTTGTATTAGTAATAGTAGATTTGGTGAGGACACTAGTAGCAGTAGTAGTGATAGTAGCAGTGGTGATGGCAGTAGAAATATTATCAGTGATGGCAGTAGTAGCAGTAATAGTAGCAGTGGCGATGGTAGTAGTAGTAGTAGTAGTAATATTATGAGTGATTTTGGTAGCGGTTGTAGAAGTAGTAATAGTAGTAATAGAAAGCGTGATTATGAAAGTTGTGGTAGTAGTAGCAATATGAGAGTTGGTGATACAGTAGTAGTAGTAGTAATAGTCAAAGTGATGGTGGAAGTAGAAAGTAATAGTAGTAGTGGTGATGTTAGTAGCAGTAGTAATAGTAAGAGGTGGAAGTAGTAAGAGCGGTGATGGTAGTGGTAATAGTTGTAATACTTGTTGTAGTAGCAGTAGTAGTAGTAGTAGTAGTAGTAGTAGTAGTAGTAGTAGTAGTAGTAGTAGGAGGAGGAGGAGTAATGATGGTAGTGGTAGTAGTAGAAGTATTAGTAAAATGAGGATTAGTGATGGTATTTTAGGCTTTAAGTAATCTTTGAATGTTTCATGGTTCAAATTCCCAGCATAACAATGAACAAAAGGATATTCAACAATTGAATCAACACAATGATTATATATGAGTTTTTGTATTGTGATGACATTAAAGAAAGGCAGTGAATGAAAGCATGGGTCAGAATGGTTATAAAACATGTCATAGACATTCACAAGCTTGGTAATAGTTTGTTAAACATCTAACAGATTGGTGATGGTAGTGGTAGTTGTATTAGTAATAGTAGATTTGGTGAGGACACTAGTAGCAGTAGTAGTGATAGTAGCAGTGGTGATGGCAGTAGAAATATTATCAGTGATGGCAGTAGTAGCAGTAATAGTAGCAGTGGCGATGGTAGTAGTAGTAGTAGTAGTAGTAGTAGTAGTAGTAGTAGTAGTAATATTATGAGTGATTTTGGTAGCGGTTGTAGAAGTAGTAATAGTAGTAATAGAAAGCGTGATTATGAAAGTTGTGGTAGTAGTAGCAATAGGAGAGTTGGTGATACAGTAGTAGTAGTAGTAATAGTCAAAGTGATGGTGGAAGTAGAAAGTAATAGTAGTAGTGGTGATGTTAGTAGCAGTAGTAATAGTAAGAGGTGGAAGTAGTAAGAGCGGTGATGGTAGTGGTAATAGTTGCAATACTTGTTGTAGTAGCAGTAGTAGTAGTAGTAGTAGTAGTAGTAGTAGTAGTAGTAGTAGGAGGAGGAGGAGGAGGAGGAGGAGTAATGATGGTAGTGGTAGTAGTAGAAGTATTAGTAAAATGAGGATTAGTGATGGTATTTTAGGCTTTAAGTAATCTTTGAATGTTTCATGGTTCAAATTCCCAGCATAACAATGAACAAAAGGATATTCAACAATTGAATCAACACAATGATTCTATATGAGTTTTTGTATTGTGATGACATTAAAGAAAGGCAGTGAATGAAAGCATGGGTCAGAATGGTTATAAAACATGTCATAGACATTCACAAGCTTGGTAATAGTTTGTTAAACATCTAACAGATTGGTGATGGTAGTGGTAGTTGTATTAGTAATAGTAGATTTGGTGAGGACACTAGTAGCAGTAGTAGTGATAGTAGCAATGGTGATGGCAGTAGAAATATTATCAGTGATGGCAGTAGTAGCAGTAATAGTAGCAGTGGCGATGGTAGTAGTAGTAGTAGTAGTAATATTATGAGTGATTTTGGTAGCGGTTGTAGAAGTAGTAATAGTAGTAATAGAAAGCGTGATTATGAAAGTTGTGGTAGTAGTAGCAATATGAGAGTTGGTGATACAGTAGTAGTAGTAGTAATAGTCAAAGTGATGGTGGAAGTAGAAAGTAATAGTAGTAGTGGTGATGTTAGTAGCAGTAGTAATAGTAAGAGGTGGAAGTAGTAAGAGCGGTGATGGTAGTGGTAATAGTTGTAATACTTGTTGTAGTAGCAGTAGTAGTAGTAGTAGTAGTAGTAGTAGTAGTAGTAGTAGTAGTAGTAGTAGGAGGAGGAGGAGTAATGATGGTAGTGGTAGTAGTAGAAGTATTAGTAAAATGAGGATTAGTGATGGTATTTTAGGCTTTAAGTAATCTTTGAATGTTTCATGGTTCAAATTCCCAGCATAACAATGAACAAAAGGATATTCAACAATTGAATCAACACAATGATTATATATGAGTTTTTGTATTGTGATGACATTAAAGAAAGGCAGTGAATGAAAGCATGGGTCAGAATGGTTATAAAACATGTCATAGACATTCACAAGCTTGGTAATAGTTTGTTAAACATCTAACAGATTGGTGATGGTAGTGGTAGTTGTATTAGTAATAGTAGATTTGGTGAGGACACTAGTAGCAGTAGTAGTGATAGTAGCAGTGGTGATGGCAGTAGAAATATTATCAGTGATGGCAGTAGTAGCAGTAATAGTAGCAGTGGCGATGGTAGTAGTAGTAGTAGTAGTAGTAGTAGTAGTAGTAGTAGTAGTAGTAATATTATGAGTGATTTTGGTAGCGGTTGTAGAAGTAGTAATAGTAGTAATAGAAAGCGTGATTATGAAAGTTGTGGTAGTAGTAGCAATAGGAGAGTTGGTGATACAGTAGTAGTAGTAGTAATAGTCAAAGTGATGGTGGAAGTAGAAAGTAATAGTAGTAGTGGTGATGTTAGTAGCAGTAGTAATAGTAAGAGGTGGAAGTAGTAAGAGCGGTGATGGTAGTGGTAATAGTTGCAATACTTGTTGTAGTAGCAGTAGTAGTAGTAGTAGTAGTAGTAGTAGTAGTAGTAGTAGTAGTAGGAGGAGGAGGAGGAGGAGGAGGAGGAGGAGTAATGATGGTAGTGGTAGTAGTAGAAGTATTAGTAAAATGAGGATTAGTGATGGTATTTTAGGCTTTAAGTAATCTTTGAATGTTTCATGGTTCAAATTCCCAGCATAACAATGAACAAAAGGATATTCAACAATTGAATCAACACAATGATTCTATATGAGTTTTTGTATTGTGATGACATTAAAGAAAGGCAGTGAATGAAAGCATGGGTCAGAATGGTTATAAAACATGTCATAGACATTCACAAGCTTGGTAATAGTTTGTTAAACATCTAACAGATTGGTGATGGTAGTGGTAGTTGTATTAGTAATAGTAGATTTGGTGAGGACACTAGTAGCAGTAGTAGTGATAGTAGCAATGGTGATGGCAGTAGAAATATTATCAGTGATGGCAGTAGTAGCAGTAATAGTAGCAGTGGCGATGGTAGTAGTAGTAGTAGTAGTAGTAGTAGTAGTAGTAGTAGTAGTAGTAGTAATATTATGAGTGATTTTGGTAGCGGTTGTAGAAGTAGTAATAGTAGTAATAGAAAGCGTGATTCTGAAAGTTGTGGTAGTAGTAGCAATAGGAGAGTTGGTGATACAGTAGTAGTAGTAGTAATAGTCAAAGTGATGGTGGAAGTAGAAAGTAATAGTAGTAGTGGTGATGTTAGTAGCAGTAGTAATAGTAAGAGGTGGAAGTAGTAAGAGCGGTGATGGTAGTGGTAATAGTTGCAATACTTGTTGTAGTAGCAGTAGTAGTAGTAGTAGTAGTAGTAGTAGTAGTAGTAGTAGTAGTAGTAGGAGGAGGAGGAGGAGGAGGAGGAGGAGGAGTAATGATGGTAGTGGTAGTAGTAGAAGTATTAGTAAAATGAGGATTAGTGATGGTATTTTAGGCTTTAAGTAATCTTTGAATGTTTCATGGTTCAAATTCCCAGCATAACAATGAACAAAAGGATATTCAACAATTGAATCAACACAATGATTCTATATGAGTTTTTGTATTGTGATGACATTAAAGAAAGGCAGTGAATGAAAGCATGGGTCAGAATGGTTATAAAACATGTCATAGACATTCACAAGCTTGGTAATAGTTTGTTAAAAATCTAACAGATTGGTGATGGTAGTGGTAGTTGTATTAGTAATAGTAGATTTGGTGAGGACAATAGTAGCAGTAGTAGTGATAGTAGCAGTGGTGATGGCAGTAGAAATATTATCAGTGATGGAAGTAGTAATAGTAGCAGTAATAGTAGCAGTGGCGATGGTAGTAGTAGTAGTAGTAGTAGTAGTAGTAGTAGTAGTAGTAGTAGTAGTAGTAGTAGTAGTAGTAATATTATGAGTGATTTTGGTAGCGGTTGTAGAAGTAGTAATAGTAGTAATAGAAAGCGTGATTATGAAAGTTGTGGTAGTAGTAGCAATAGGGGAGTTGGTGATACAGTAGTAGTAGTAGTAGTAATAGTCAAAGTGATGGTGGAAGTAGAACGTTATAGTAGTAGTGGTGATGTTAGTAGCAGTAGTAATAGTAAGAGGTGGAAGTAGTAAGAGCGGTGATGGTAGTGGTAATAGTTGCAATACTTGTTGTAGTAGCAGTAGTAGTAGTAGTAGTAGTAGTAGTAGTAGTAGTAGTAGGAGGAGGAGGAGTAATGATGGTAGTGGTAGTAGTAGAAGTATTAGTAAAATGAGGATTAGTGATGGTAGGGGTAGAAGTAGCAATAGTAGTGATAGTAGTAGGAGTAGTAGGAGTGGTGATGGTAGTAGCAGAAGTAGTAGTGACAGTAGGAATGGTTGTTGCAGAAGTAGTAGTAGTGGTTGTAGGATTGATGATGGTAATGGTAGTAGAAGTAGTAATAGTAAGAGTGGTGATGGTAGTGGTAGAAGTAGTAGTAAAAGTAGGATTGATGATGGGAGTGGTGGTAGTTGTTGGATTGGTGATGGAAGTGGTATTAGCAGTAGTCGTAGGTGATGGTAATGGTAGTGGAAATGGTAAAAGTGGTGATGGTAGTGGCAGTAGTAGAAGTATTAGTAATAGTAGGATTGGTGATGGTAGTGGTAAATGTAGTAGCAGTGATATTAGTAGGAGTGGTGATGGTAGAAGTAGCAGTAGTGATGGTGGAGGAAGGGTAATGGTAATGGTTTTAGTTGTGGTAATAATTTTAGTAGCAGCATTGGTATAAGTGATACATCTAGATGATTTGTTATGATGTGCTCTGTGATAGTAATGATGACCACCTGTGGGATATCATTCAGTTCCAAGGTAATGTGCGAGCCATACTGGGGTAGTTTTACCAAATACACATCCAGTGGCGTTGTATTTGAATTTCATTCTTCGGTCATAAATTTCAAAGCTGAAAAAAAGGAGGACAACATAATAATACATTATATGCTGCGTAGGTGTTTTTCTCGAATCATCTAGAATCATCAAATATGTTCTGAGAATCATCTAAATATGTTCTTAGAAGAATAAACAATGAAATATTAAATTAAATGTTCACAATGTTGCGTTATCGGTACAATCGTTAACCATCCTTCTACACATGGATTCCAATATTCTGTATACAAATTGAGAGGGATGAACCAAAAATGCCAAATCCTGAAAGCTAGCGGGAAGAACTGGGAATCATTGTATTAATAATTACATTGTTCCAGGCCAAATATAATCGCCCATCGTCTTGTAGCTTTACACATTAACAACAGTGAGTGAGCATGCACGTTAACGGCCACATGAACGTTAACACAACATATCCATTTACTAAAATATTTTCATTTAACACCAAGATAAATACTCACGACCTTATCCAATAAATTACAGCCATATCACAATCCAGACTGCCTTAAAATTAACCTAGCTTTTTCGAGCGAGCTCCTGCACGTCAAGATTCTAAAGATTAGCATAAAACCACACATACATTCTACGCTCCGAAATGTTGACAACGACAGTAGTTATCCAGCAACGTCTCGGTTGTCAAACCGATTAATGAGTGAGTTATTGCTTAACGCCGCTTCGGCACTATCGCAGCCATTTGCGGCGAGAAATTTAAGTTAATTGCCCAATTTAAAAAAATATTTGCAAAAGCAAGCATGAAACGACACGAAGGTCGTAAAAACACCAGCGAGTTATCACAAGATTGGTAAAAGCTGATTTAGAAAAAGTTAAAAATTAAAGTTTATCAAAGAGATTAATTTCCTTTATAAAAATTTAAAATGCGATATTCACCAAAGTGAGTAAAAAACTTGAGAAATAGAAATATTAGGGTAACATGTTTCCCTTATATGAGCAGTGTCCGAACACTTACATAAAATGTGCTTAACGATGAGGGGGTCAAACCGATTAAATCCTATCACATATATTCTATATTCTTAAATGTTGCGCATGGTGACAACGACAGTTGTTATTGAGCAAATTATTTATTTTTAAACCTATGAAATCCTATTAGTTATAGTCTATACTTCGAGATGTTGTGCATGTTGACAACAGTTGTTATCCAGCAAAGTAATGTTTTTTTTCAAATCTATACAATCCTATTACATATAGTCTATACTCCGAAATGGTGTGCAAGTGAAAACAAACAGTTGTTATCAATCAAAATATACATTTTTTACCTATAAAATCCTATCTCATATATTCTATCCTCCGAAATGGCGTGCAAGTGAACAAAAACAGTTGTTATCAATCAAAATCTAGCTTTTATTACCTATACAATCCCAGCACAAATATGTGATCTTCCGCCTGTACTAAAAATGATTGATCCTTCCTTAGAGTGTGCAATGTTGTTATATTTGTAGAGAGGTCAGAATCAATGGCAACATATTGGCTAACCACAATGTCAGAAACGTATCTCCCGCACAAGAAGTAAAGCATTCGATCTGAAAGGGACACACAATAAGTATGATAATAATGATACCATTTACAAGGAATGACGCTTCAATACTGAGGTCTTCAAGACGTCTGCTTTGACTTTAACGTCATTAATCACCTTCTCTGCTATAAATCATGTTCCTATCTTCAGTAGTGTTCCAATAAGAAATCTGTAAATAATATGTCACATACTACATGTATGTGACCCCTACACTATGTTCTTCATTTTTAGTGACAAAACGGTTGTTTAATAATGTTATGCATGACTGTGATCAAATAGGAAATGGTGATAGAAAAAGTGGTGATTCAGTGGCTATTGACATTATTGACGAATCAATAACATGAGAAAAAATACTTATTAGTATCAGACACTTAAAAACTTAATAAATCATCCGGAGTACATACAATTATTTCAGCATTATTCCTACATTCCTCAAATATTTTACTACCGCATCTTGAACTGTTTTAGAATGTCATCCTACACTCATGTTCGATTGGGGTCATTATTCCCATCAACAAGAAAGGTGATACAAATTATAGAGCTATTACCCTTCTTAGTGGTTTTAGTAAAATATTCATACATTTTAATATAAACGTTTGGTATTCTGGGCAGTATGCTATGCTAAGATAACCAGATGCCAAGCTATATTGGGTCTTATTATCACTTATTCAGAGATGCTTGAATACTGAAGGTTCGAAATTTCATGGGCTTTTTGTGGACTTTGCATAGGCTTCGAATCTGTACACAGAGAAAAACTTTTGATTTTCTCGATAACGATTCCGTAAGCAGTAAAATGAGTAAACTTCTAAGAAGTATACATGAGTAGGTAAAGATGTGTTTAAAAAAAATAATGAATTATGCATCGATGCAAGCAAAGAAATACTATATGTATCATGGGATATATAGAGATTATTACCCGAGGAAGTGTGTCATATGACTTTTACGAAACGAGTGTGAATTTTTGTATTGCCCGAGCGAGAGCGAGGTTTATACATAAATTTGCACGAGTTTCGTAAAAGTCATATGGCACACTTTCGAGTGTAATAATTTCTTTATTACCCATTCTATTCCATTTTATTCGCGTTAAATAAGCTAGGAAATGGCCCACTTCCTTTGGGACGGCAAGCAACAGTGACGTCACGAACAATAGTTTTATGACGTCACAGACAACGAAATACGGGAAGCCGCGGTAAAACAATCGTTGCTAGGCAAACGTGATATGTGCACATGTGCTCATATCAATAATATTAACTCGGTTATTTTCAACCATATGGGTAATAAATTCATATTTTGGGCGACTTGCCATATACATATTTTTTTATAATTTTTTAATGTTATACTCCTTTACGGTTCAGAAGACATTTGATATATTAGAAAAGGTACATTTATATGTAATTGAAAAATTTCTCGTTGTGAAATATAATACTTCTAGCATAATGGTCTACGGTGAATGTGTAAGACTTCCTTTACATTTGAAATCAAAATTGAAAGCAGTAAAGTACTGGTTGAATATCTTAAATATGCCGGATTATAGGTTATCAAAGAAATGTGTAAATATGATAATATTTTATGATAAAATGGAAAACATAATTGGGTTACGGATTATAAGATTTATCAACTTCTACTTGTTGTGGTAATGTATGGTTTGAGCAATGTACAAACTCACACAAAAATGTTATCATTTCCTTTAAACTAATATTGCACGATATGTATCTCCAAGATTAGCTTTACCACTTATCTCAGAATGTTTAAACAACCTATATACAATGACAGCTACTTATTATCATTTAAATTTAGGAAATTTAGAATCTCGCTTACAAGATTTCGCTACTCTTCTCATGATTAATTAATTGAAACAGGCAGATAAATTGGCTTAGAAAAGGAGGATAGATAATGTAGGATGTATAATATGAATGTAAATGAAGATGAATACAATTTTCTTTGTGTATGTCCGGCCTACCCCGATGTGAGAAAAGGGTATATGAAACATTATTACTCTCAGAATCAAAATATCCGTAAATTCATATCTTTACTAAGATGTTCTAGCAAAATGCATTTTGAAAATCTGTGGACTTTTTAAGAGAAATACATTGTGATTGATCGACAAAACATGTAATATGTCCAAAATAAGGTGTAGTATAGAATACATTGTGCTTCCACTTAGTTGGATGGAACCATTGGTGTCTTATGTTCTTCTGAATATGCATGAAAATAAAGACAAATGCTTATTTTCGGACCCCCTGAGGACGTTTGTGATGTGTGAAGCTTAACTGATAGTTAATACAGACTTTAACAATACAGACGAACACACTGCCGAACAAACTGTGTTATAAATAAACGAAACTGACTACATTGTGGGCTGTGATGTAAGAGGTTATCCAAGCATGTAACAGTTGGGAATGATCAGTGTTAGTGAGAGGTCAGGCTATGGCCACGTGGTGAGGTGAGACAAGATTGAATTTACATTAAAGCAGAACTTAATGCTCGCTTTGAAGAAATCATAGCTGTGCAATTTAAATCACCATCACCTTTGAAAGAAGACAGTGTATATGAAGTTTGGAAAAATTAGTTGAATGTGTGGAAAAAACAAGCATTACCAGTGACTCTCACTCTCTGGTCAGGCGAAGGCAAAGCTTTGGAAATTAATGTGACAGAACTGAACAAGAACAGAGGATTGAAACCTTACTGGAAACACTTGATATCCAAAACCAACCACATGAAATATATAAATAGCAATTACTTTGCGTGGACCTGATTCACTGAACACTGTCAAAGAGATTCAATGCATACCTGCATAAACCTAATTTCGTGACGTCATATCACATTCAGGCACGCCCCCATGACGTGAGGTTCATGGCTAGTTGCATTGTGGGTGTTCATAGGCTGATTAACTCGATGTGGGCTGGGCTAATAATCCGATGACGTTTTGATTTAACATCTTCTGTCTTCATATGCGTAAAAAGTGCAGCTCTAACTGTTGAAATTTTGTATATTTGGAGCAATGAAACCTTTTCAAGACATCAGATGCGAGTACATTTGTCATTTATTTATAGGAATTGACTTCAAAACTTATTGAGTTCCTGGAGGTATTAACTTTAAAAATGCTGTGCAAACGTGGCTTAAATTCGCAGTTTGCACAGCGTTTTGTAAGTTTATATCTCCGTGAACTTAATACATTTTAAAGTCAATTCTTAAATGGACTTCGACTTTTATACATACACCCAGTTCGATGACCAGTGCCAAACAGATGAAACTGGTATGAATGAAAATATTATTGAATTTGAAAGAAGAACTGCTCGGTGCAAAAGATATAAGCTGGATATCCCTGACCCTATAATTACATTCATGCGTGTGCAAACCTTTCCATTAGACAAAAGTAATTGGTATTAGCATCTGCTTATCCGAAAAAATATCAGACAATCAAATCAGCATTGAAGTGAATTAACTGAAAAAGCATCACAAGGGTGACAGTTCAGAAACTAGCATCGACATAAAGCGGGGAACAGCATACATAACTCAATAAATTTGACAATGGAAATAGAACAATACCACAGACAGGTTACGAAAGAGGAACAAATCCAAAAGACAGATATGGGCGCAAAACAAGGTGTGCTATTTGTCAATCAACTTTCCACTGGGTAAGAGGTGACCCCACAAAGATTGGGAAAACAGTGAACTGACAGAAGAGTGTGAAGACAACAGAAAAGGTGAAGAAAATGCAATTTAACCATATTCATTAAAGAAGAAACAGTGGAAAACCAAATATTTATAACAAACTGTTGGATACGCAGTTTTGGACACTGCCTATTCAAGAAGAATGTGTGTGCGAAAATATTACATGCATAACTTAGGCCAGAAATGAAAATCTTAAGTAATCAAACTGAGAAAGCCTTCAGGTTTTGAGATGGAGTGAATATGTTCTCATCGAGGACTGCTACAATCTTGTCAACGATTGTAATAAATTGTAAGAAAATTGTGGTGAAAAAGATTCTTAGATTGTGGCTGAGGTAGTTGAAGCTGACATTCCAACGTTATTGAGCAAGGACTCGCTTAAAAGTACATCCATTGTTGTTTGGGGTCACATATGCCAAACGTTATAAATTGAGTTATTTCACCGAGAAGTACTGACTTTGGCCGACCATTGCCGTCCTGATGACATTCGACTCAGTATACCGACGATATAAAGGTAAATGTATCGATTTCTGATTGAAAACCGGACAATGTACCTCATGTTTCATGCGTCAACTACTCAAACTTAATTTTCGAAGCTTATTTATATAACAGACAAGAAGACAAATTTGGCCTGATAATGTTGTATACGTCTTATGACTACTGTGTATGTCCATTGGGCGTGTAGTTTCGGTTTTTACACATGTATAATAATGCATGGGGCTCGATTTTAATTGGAAAGTAGTAAATGTCATATATTTCATGATTGAGTGAAAGTGTTTCAACCGAAATCAGCAAATATCATATGTTGGCACGTATTAAAGCAAAATAAAATTATATGAAACCTAATGGATGCTTCTTTATGACAGCAGTTACATTGTTAGATGTGGGTTCCGACAGTGCTGAAATGATTAGGAAGCTAGTTAGCCTCATTCTTACCTCAAGTCACTATTGTGTGGAATAATCAGTAGACAAAGTACATAGAGTCCAGATCAGAAAAGTCTGATGATTGAGCAAACGCTAAATACAGAACAGAAATTCATTGGGAGGGAGCTGCAGGAAAGATAAAGTCAACTATTGGAGACCTCAGACCCGACAACTCAAAGTGGCAAGGGCCAACCACAGTCATCGGACGGAAGGTGCTGTGGTTTTGCTAGCCATGATGGAAGTTTGTTGAGAGTGCATAAACAGTCTACTAAATATTGAAGTAAATAATGGAGATGAAAGGTCAAGATAATTGAAGGTCAAAAGGAGAGATTAACAAAGGTAGTACAGAAATCATTAATACACAAGAAGATGTCTTGCATGATATTGAAGACAGTGACTTTATTTAAGTTGAAAAAAGATTTGACACCTCTAGTACAAATTGTTCAAATGGGTCTTTGAATGCTGCTTTTGTTTATACGGATTAAAACAAATGCATGCTGAGGTTAATGAACATACCAAAAACATTTTGCAGGGTCAAATGATAGACAGTGACACGTACATCAGGCCCTCGAAAGGAAGGTTGACAAATTGTGCATATGGATCAGGAGATCTATTTCATAAATGGTATAACAAAGTGATGCAAGTGTTTACATGTCTCAAAGAACAATTCGTTAGTATGTAATAGGAACAGTGTGATCAAATTAAAAGGCTAAAAAATCAAATTTGTGCAGATACATTGTACTTCATTGAATAATGGAGGAATATTAAGTATTAACAGATTCAGAGATATTTACCAACAGAGAAAAGACTGAAAATGGAAATCATCAAAGAGATGAAGAAAACAGTATACTGGTAACAGTTGTGTTCCTAGGGGTGGTCCTGAGGACATTTGCCCACCTTTTTGTCTTGGTGTCCCTTAAAATTTGGTAGGATACTTTTACAATTGCAAAGGGTCCCACTTCAGAAATGGCAAAACAAAAATAACAGATCTAGAAGATTTAAAAAAAGAAAAAAACTCAGGGACTCTTCATAAGATCAAAAGCGACATGGATTAAACATGGAGAGAAAAAACAAGTAAATATTTCTGCATCTCGAGTTTAGGAACTTTTTAAATAAATCTATAACACAACTTGAAAGGAATGATGGCTCTGAAATTGAAAAGCAAAGTGACATTCTAGAAGAAACTAAACGTTTTTATGAAAAATTATATATTAAAGAAGACTGTACAGAAATTGACCTTGAGAATCTTTTTTTGTGGTACAGATATCCCAAAATTGTCTGCTGAGGATTCAGCAAGTATAGAAGGTAAAATAACCTATGAAAAATGCTTGAATGCATTAAAAAGAATGAAAAATCACCAGGTCCTGTTTGTTTCAAAACAGAATTCCTCAAATTCTTTTGGAATGATATTAATAAATATTTGATTAATTCCTTAAAGTATGCATATGATCATGATTCCTTATCAGTTACCCAGAAACAAGGATTACTTACATGTTTACCAAAAGCTAATAAGCCAACACAGTTTCTCAAATCGTGCCGTTCCATAAGTTCATTGAATACTTCATATAAACTCACATCTGCTGTTATTGCCAATATAATTAAACCCGTCCTACCAACAGTCATCGATGAGAATCAAAATGGCTTTGTGCCAAGAAAATATATTGGAGAGGTAACTAGACTTATCTATGATATGATGGATTACACTGAAACATTCCAAATACCTGGCCTGCTGCTGTTGATTGATTTTGAGAAGGCTTTTGACTCTGTCGATAGTACATTTTCTAACTTTCTTTAATTTTGGCCCAAGTTAACAAAAGTGGATTTCAATCATTTTACATGACATAGAATCAGGTGTGCATGTAAATGGTTTTGGGAGTTCTTTCTCCAAGATAACTAGAGGCTGCAGACAAGGGGATCGAATTCCACCATATATTTTTATTTTGTCTGTATAAATCTTAGTGCTTATGATTAGAAACGATAACAGAATAAAGGGTTTTAAAAAAGGTAATATGAAAGTATTCTGGCTCAATTTGCCGATAATACTTCATTAACTTTAGATGGTAATGACAAATGTCTGAATGTCTTATCCTTTTTTGCAAGGTTTTCTTGACTTTATACAGTTAAAGTTAATACAGAGAAACTAGATTAATAGAGATAGGATCCAAAATAAGATCTAGGCATAAGTTAAGTAAAGAGTATAACCTTGACTGGACACAATCACAATTTAATATATTAGGTATCACTTTTGATGTTGACCTTAGATTCAATGGTAGACACTAACTACTCTGAAAAATTTGGGAGAATAGAAAGAGAAATGAACATTTGGGAAGCAAGATTATTAACATCTATGGGTAGAAATGTAGTTCTGAAATCATTATTGCTCTCAAAACATAACCATCTTGTTCATCCATAACAAGTCCACCAGATAATGTAATTCAATTCAATTTCAGAAAAAGTACTTTGAATTCATTTGAAATGGTAAAAAAGGATAAAGTTAAAAGAAAATGTGTTACATCTTTTGCTAAATATGGAGGATTCAATGTACCAATAATAACAAAATACTATCAAATCCCAAAAAATAACATTGATTTGAAGACTGTTATATTATAATTCTATATGGGTAAAAAAAAATTCTATATATATATATATATATATATATATATATATATATATATATATATATATAGAAAATAGTAAACATCAGATGGTTTTGACTGGATCAATCTTCTTTAATACAATACGATGAGCTCATTTCGACCAGTATATCGGTCTTTTCAAGTATATATATATATATATATACCAGTATATATATATACCAAATATCCACAGACTATGGCTGGCTGACGGTATTCATATTAGGAAAAATATGCTACCCACTATTTCACATAAGTTTTGGAAGGATGTTGTGAACGCATGGTCTGATTATCTTTCAATATGTTATCAGGATGAGTTTCTAAGTACTGAGGTTTTGGATCAATCTCTGTGGTATAATAGCAACATTTTGGTAGGTGGCAAAACATTTTTTTTTACAATATTGGGAAGAAAAGGGAATAACATACTTGAGAAATATTATAAATGATGACGGAAATATGATGTCTTTAGAAGAATTGAATGGTAAATATGACATTTGTATAGATTTTCTCACCTTTCAAGGTTTTAAGAGAGCAGTGTCTGAATATCTCAGAAAGAGAACCATTACTTTTAATTATACAGAACCGATACAGGTTTTTCCTATTGTTCCATTCAATGTTTCAAAAATATTTACAAGTAAAATGGTTTATAATTTGCTTAACCGATTGAGATTTGAAAAATCAACTGGTCAATTAAGATGGGAAGAAGAATTTGACAAATATTTCAAACAGAATGGATTGGAAAACATCAATTTGATGGCTAACAGATGTACTAAGAGTGTTGATCTAAAATGGTTTCAGTACAAGATAAATCAGAATATTTACAAGATTGGCTATATTGATTCAACTACGTGTTCTTTTTTGTAAATAGATACCCGAGAGTGTGATGCATTTGTTTGTAATTGTACCTTTTTCTGACAAAGCGTGGGAAGATTTGGCAGAATATTAGCTGAAGAATATATATTGATCTGACACCTGAAAAAATTCTTTTTGATTTGAAGGGAAGAAACAACAACCCGTTCAATGCCATTTGCTTATTGGTAAAATATAAAATCTACACTGCGAGTAGAAAATTTGGACATACACAAATAATTATTTAAATATTACCAAGCATGTAAATATATTGCTTTTGCAAATAATAGTCATTTCATTTTGGTCTTCTTTCCACACACTGTTAGAATTATGTAAAATCTTAGATACTTAAAATGTAACTCAATGATTGAACTTGAATCATTTGTGCCCAATGCAGAAAACCTCAATACATGTACTTGAACATAGCCATATTATATATCACATTATATGTCACACATTTGATGTATCCATATAAATGACAACTCTTTCTTATGTACACGAAAACATCTGATGGGAAATAAAAACATTAAAAAAAAAAAGTTTTCAATGTGGGGGATTTTAAACAATTCTGCTGTTATAGATATTTTAACACTGTACAAAGGTTAATCAAAATATTTCGTTATGAAAAGAAAAAAGAAAGGATTTTTTTAGCACTTTTATGAGACTTCTTATTCTACAACCTGAACTGATTTTAAAGATGTGTACAGTCATGGAGATGATTTTATTTTCATCCTCATGGTGACAGATTTTAGGAAACTGACAAAATAAAATAAAAAGAGGGAATTTAATAGGTTTTGAAGACCTAAAATAATGTACAATCTTGTCATGTGCCTCGTGAACACAAGTCAGCTCAGCAAATATGGCTGAAGCATTAGTTATTATTTCATATTTACTCATTTAAAAAGAAAGGATGTCTGATTTATTTAGAAATACGTTTCCGTCATTACAGTTTTGGCCATAATGATGCTAAGATACATTTTGGGACATTAAACTTCACACAAAAACAAATCATAGTTATGATGAATCTTCATCATGTTGCAGGGCTGAAACTGAAACCCTGTTCAGACAAAATATAACATTACAGAAATGTTGCATTGATAGTTTTGTATACGAAGATAGGAAGTGAGTTAAAACCGCTCACAATCTACGACCTGCAACAACAAGGATACATGTTCCAAGATTGTGATCATTCTTTTATTATTCAGGTCTCATAATCTGCAGATGGTTTAATCAATCGAGGATTGGTGAAGCTTTACTATATTACAGGGAACATATATAACAGTTCATTCCTTCATTCATGAGACCAAACGTTTTGTGTAACAGATTTACACTCATGCACCATTTCTTTCTTGTTATTTCATCTTCTTCTTCTTCATCTTTTTAAGAAATGTAATGTTACATATTGTAAATAACAAGGAGAGGGTGTCCTAAGTTGGATAACTTGTTCCCAATCCGTTTCATCATGAATGAAATATGTTTAAACCACATATATAATTCCACTCATAAAATAAAAAATCGAGGATTTCAACACTCCTACCTTGTTATTTTGTTTTTAAATATCACAACCATTATTGTAATATTCCCCAGTAATTTGATCACCCAAGGAATATTTGGACATACAGAAGAATAAAGGGCATTGTACTGTAATGTCTGGAATTGAGAGAACGTCATTAAACAACTTTCTCGAATGATACTATTTTTTATTTTACTCTGTTGAAAATGAGTTGACATTTCTTTTGCGGTTGAGTGCATTATTCATTGGTCGATTATTCAAAGCAATTGTGTCTCGTTGGTGAGAAACATAAAGATATCATATGATTGATTGATACTTAGGACATAACTATAACTTTAGATCTGTGTGACAAATTACCTTTATCATCAAAGGTCATACCGCTTACAGAAAAACATGAGGTATTTTTCTGCTGTAGTAGGTTGAACTTGTAATCGACTTTCAGGATTTTGAGATTTTTTTTCTCCGTTTGATCCCCTTATTCTTGCGGCAAAGAACAAGCATCTGCTTAAAAGGTTTACATAAATTATATATAAACAATATACCTTTATATACCATTAGGATTATTGCAAATCTACCATGGGCAAAGTTGTTAGGTTAGAATTTATAAACAATGGTCTGAACACATATTTGGGAATACTTTTGGGAATATTGTTCGTCCATAATTAATTAAGCAAAACACAATGTTAAGCAAAATGTGTTATTGAGGTCCTTTTATGCGATATGATTTTATCAAGAAACGCCAAAGCATTATTTTTTTACAATTGATGAGTTAACTGCTTTTCACTGTGGCACACCAAAACAAAATGAGACCCAGGAAATATAAAATATATAATGCATCATCCGGCGCCCTGTAAGACGAAATGCTATATGCTAAATATACGCCGGACATCTGTGTTGCTGTTAACATCAGACAATTACCCTGATGATGTCACCATAAACAATTTGATATCTCTCTTTATGCTTATGTATTAGACTGGTGTACGTGACATATTTGATTGATCCGTCAACTAAATCACTCTTCTATTATCAATTCCATTAACCAAAGACAAAATATTTCCTACATGTCGGGGTCGGTATAGCGCAGTGGTTAGCGCGTTCGGTTTCTGATCAAGAGGTCCGGGGTTCGAATCCCGCCAGGGGTACGGCAACTTTGTCTGCAGTAGAGAACTGTTCTACACGCAGTAAGGTTTGGGTGCAATGCTACACTGAATTTCAGCGTAGTACCACCCATGGTTCGCTAGTTCCAGTCGATGCTCGCAGGTTTCACCGCAATGCATGGCGTTGCGGGCTTTCTCCCTGCAATAATACTAGCAGCCGTGATATAAGTGAAATACTCTTGAAAGTGGCGTTAAACCCCAACTCACCTCACCTTCTACATGCCTAATTTCCTGGCTGCTACCTATTTAACAACTGTAATACATATAATATTGTAACCAAGTAGTTACATTATTACATAACAACTATTAAACATCGAGTGTGAAAAAAGGTCCAAATTAAATGCCTTAAGGTCCTGGAAATTGAAAGGAGCTAATCACAATTTGAGAAAAACTACCCATGGAAGTGATATCCAAATGTATGAATTGGTCTTAATTACCTTCTTATGTTGACCTATTTCAAAAGTGGAAGTTGGTAGTAAATAATGTTATGTTTTAAATGTGTTAACACTTTAGAAAGTTAATCTACAACTGTTACTCACAGACCATTTATCAGATTTGTACCAGACTACATGTAATGTTATCAATTTGTTTATAAAACTCTAGTGACGTCATCCTATTGTTTTCCACTGTTCCAAAACCAGTAAGCAAGAACTTGGGCGATACCATTTTACTCAAGTGTCTGATTTAAAGTGATATTGAGCTTTCTATCTATAGAGATAGAACGCATTTACATAGAGATAATAAGAATAAGCATTTAGACATATGAAACACCATATTACATCAGGCATGTCAGTAATGAATTATTTCAACAATTACAAAAAATAATATGACTCAAGGAGGTTGCTTTTATTTCCAAGACATTTTACACTGAAAAGTTGAAGGTGAAAGAAAAGGAACGTTTGTCGCTGCCACCCTTCACCATCTCTTCGTCACCCTTCACCGTCTCTTCGCCACCCTTCACAGTCTCGCTCTTCCCATCCTTGGATATTTTCCCATAGAGAACATCCGATACGTTTGCTTGTATCGTTGAACTTGTGCGTTTATAACCTCTTACGCCCGAACTTCGGTGACCTGCAAATAAAATCAGTTAATGCTTTTAAAGTAAAATATACATTGTTGATGTAAGAAATTGCATGTCAAACAGAAACCCGACGAAAACAGAACGCTAGTTCCGATTGACTGACTTTTGAGTCGTTTTTTCACAATGACCAGTGCTGATATAGTCTTTTGATGTACATAGCATGGTGCAGTGAAACTTATTAACTCCTGATCGAAACTGAACAGTTACCACGTGTATTGTTTTCCTAACTTTTAAACTTCTGAAACTTGTTTTGTTTTGACATGTTGCAAATTCATAATACTTAAATTTGATTTACATGTTCCTGGTTATTATTTATTCGATAAAATATGTGGTAGGCGGTTCCTTTGGCCAATAGTATATTCAACACATTTTAATAAATGTAAAATATTGCATGAAATTAAGTTACCTTTTTTTTTAAATTTCCGCATAAATCAATAAGTAGTACCTGTCTGCTCGCATATCTGCTGTTCTTCAATATTAGCATCGTACAGTCTTGTTGCAGCTGTAACTCTTAAAGAGTGGTTGGTCTTTTTACCGGGAATTCCAGCTTTCTCGCACATCTTTCTCACACATGTCTTTAGTGTGTTGATGCCAACTGGAGACGCTATAGACCAGCAGTCGTCCTTAGCTACTTTCAGGGGCGTGAGATAGAATCCATCGTTCTTGTTGGTCCTTGGGCTGAGGGTGTAAAATATAATTGAGCAAGTTGTACAGTGTCATTTCTAAAATGCATGTACTCTTTAAAGATGACTTAAAAGTTAATTTAATTTAAGGAATGAGAACGAGGACACATGGTGCTTAACCAGAGCAAGTGTAATTATTTAAACGTATTAAAAAGAAATTTCAAAATTAATAAAACCAATAATGACGTTATTACGCTCGGAGTGATTTGTGATATTTACAAAATGCGCCCGCAAGACAAATGTTCACTCGTTTCATAAACGCCTTACTTGCTTGAGTAATGATGTATTTAATTTATTTCTTTGACAGAATGTTTTAAATCAAAATTACACTAACCATAATGATGAATATTTCCCCCATAGACGCACATAGCATCGGTGTTTGTTTTCCTGGTTATCAAAAGCTTTCACTATTTTGGGCTCTACTTTCTTATGTTTAATTCCTCCAGAGTTCGCCTTGGACACATCTTCTCTGTATAGCATGTACCTACGTCCAGTTGATCTGTCTGTGAACGGCCCAGTTATTTGAGGTTTGTTGTACATGCGTAGACTTCGATGTTCTTGGCCACCGCGGAGTGCAAATTGAAGGGCATTCAAGTACACCATTGTGTTGCGGAGCTGTCCTGGGTTCGAATCGCCCAATATGCCCTTTTCCAACAACATATCTTCCCCATCAATTGAGATTGGCTCACTTTGTTTCCGCGATCCAGGTCCATATCCACTTGCAGATAATTCTTTCATGGCGGCATTCAATGCATCATAAGCTCCTTTAAATGCATCATCTTCAAAGATATTTACCGACTTGCCCATCATCCTCAGGTAATTCTGTATAGCACAAATCATACCATGTAGATTATTTGTCCTGTTCTTAGTGCCGTTTTCTTGTCTTACTTCAAACACAAAGCACTGCAAGGCTTCGTTTAAAACATCATTGTCCATGTTCAGTATGGGAGTAATCAAACACTTCATCGGTAACGTAAGGTTATCTTCAATCGTTAGGAGAAGCCTGTTGTTTTGCCACTTACGAAAGCTTGATACAGCCCACTCATTTTTGTATTTAGTGTTTACTGGAACTGCATTATAAATTTTTTTTTTAATCGCCTCACGGTCGAAAGTTTCGGGTATACGTTTCCGAGCTTTCTCAATATCACTTTCATTACCTTTGTCATCTGTAAATCGACTCTGAGTTAGAAAGAGATCTCCGTCGCTTTCTGTGTCCGTCATCGTGTGAAGAAAGGCCGCGCTGTGCTAAACGCACGTGCGCAGCTGTTCTTATGCTGCACGAGCGCGTGTCACTGGAATAGCCCACTCTATTTAGGGTGGGTCAGGTATTTGTAATTACATTTCCTTGGACGGTTTTCTTTTATAATTTTAGTTGATATCGTTTTATAATAAGTTAAGGTACTCAAACTCGTTCTTGGTGCGGGTAGAAAGAACGAGGGGGTGTAGGTGGGGCCAGATAGAACGAGTGGCGCCACTCGTTCTATCTGGCCCCACCTACACCCCCCTCGTTCTTTCTACCCGCACCAAGAACGAGTTTGAGTACCTTAACCACTACATATTGTCGTTTATGTTGATATCACAGATTGGATGTTAATAACATGTTTAACAATGTGATCAGGCTTTGTCGGGGAATATTCTTTTACCTTTGACTTGAGCTCAATGTAGAATCTTTGATTTAAACTGTCACTGACAATGGAACTTTCCAATAGGGTGATCCCGTTTTGACAATAAAGACGAAATAACCTTGAGTGAAGAAGAGAACTTTTGATGTGCCGTCTAAGAATAACTTGTTGGTGCTGAAACAAATACGAATAACTATTGGCAAACTTGATAGGGCCATTATCGTGTTTCATTACATCAAACATGTATTAATATCCACCGAATGTAGCAATAACAGTCAGAGGCTGACTATACAGCATCTGGAATCTGGTTATGGCATAGAAGACAAGGATGACCTCGTCATAAGTATCACACAAACCATTTGAAATTGAAACCAGATAAATAGTTTTGCAAGTGTTGACATTACAAGTACATATCGAATATCCAACATCATGTCTGAGCATGACATCACAAACACTCCTTGTTCCGAACTGCACGTGCACACATGCTTTGGGCATGCTTGTCCTAGGGGTCGGTTGCCCAACATGTAGTATGCACATAACCATTTTTGGTGTTTTATGTTGGCAGACAAAACTAAAATTAGCTAGGCGACCAATCAGACGTCCACTCCTCACCGATCAGCACCGCCATGCCCGTTTTGCCTGGTGCCAAGCACGTGCTAGTTGGAATCTTAGAACGTGGAGAAGAATCCATTGGTGCGATGAAAGCCTGTTTTTATTGCATCATAAAGACGGGAAGGTACGGATTTGGAAGCATGAGGCACGGCATATGATCAGAGGACAATCAACCTGAAGTCCCATGTGCCTATTTCGACAACCACGCTCCCGCCACACGTTCAATCTTCTTGGACGATAATGCCAGTTCACATTGTGCACAAGCTGTTGTGGGACACTTTGGGACGTAGAGTTAGAGCAAAACCACCAAACCCTTCAACAGTTGACCCAGGCTTTGCATGATGAGTGGCAACAGGTCCCCAAACAGACATTCATACGTCTGGTGGCTCGCATGAGATGGCATGTGGAAAATGTTATCGGAGTGCAAGGAGTCTCATTAAAAGTGGGTGGTGCGTTATTTATGACGAGGTGTATATATGGGTGGATAACTATTTTTATCATATAATGGAGGGTGTTATCGATGCAATAAAGCAATCTGATAAACTTGGTATCCAAATCTGATAAATATGCAAAACAGGTCAAAGGTCAAATACAAGAACTACTTTCGCAAAATTCTACTCTGTTCATGCAAATACTAAAACTGCTTACAAATCATTAAAAAGCGTAACCGGGAGTTTACCCGCGTATTTCCGCTTCGAAAACACGAAATCATCCGATATGGTACAGTGCATTTATAGTTTTAACAAAGTCAAGATAATTGTAGATTTGTTTTTAAAATCATTCACAACCCCAGTGCGCTATTGAGCAACAGCATCAGCAAGTAGCTGCAGTGTCCCGTGTATAAAATCTTGATGTGTCAGTGTGTGACCTACCGACGCGCCTCGTCGATGGCAATAGCATTTTGGCAGTTCTTGAGGACTGAGCATACGGTATTAGGGACATTAATAGGTACTTATATAGTCATAAACAAAAGAAACAACCCCACCTCGCAAATAACTACCGTTTTAGTGTGAAATATACTGTTGTGCAGCAATCCGAATCAACCCTGCAACGCAGCTTCCAAAACGTTGAAACTAAAGTTACTTCCCTTGTTCTAGCAGCGTGATTTATGAGTACTTTTTAATTATTAGATATATGCTTATGAACTAATTGAAAATATCTCAATAAACAACAAAACCAGAGACCAATTGTTTATTTTTTGTTTATATCGCGCACATCGTGTTTTTAAATTGTTTTAATTAAGAACTATTTCTAGGCACTTCACAGCCGATGTCGTGACCATCACTTTGATGTACTGTTTATGATATTACTCCGCTAAAATTGGGTCAATTCCCTTACCACCTTTAACACAAAAACACGCTTATTTTAATAATGACATAATATGATAAAGGATTATTAACCTCATGTATTTCCGTATCATTAATATCATATATTTGGAATAAAAAATTATGTATAATGCTCGCCAAAGGCTCGCATAATACAATTTTTATTCCAAAAATATAATATTAATGATACGGAAACACACTTGGTTAATAATCTCTATAACAAGAATAAAGAAGGTGATCATTGATATATACTCTTGTCTTCTTTATTACACCAACTTCTAGAACGTCTCTCAAACAGTTGGTTGTCACTTGCTATAGATCATATTGAAAAGTTGAAAAGATTGTAATTATGTGAACATGCAGTATCAAATAAAAAAATAACTCGAACATTAGTTTAAATCTTACCTAAGCTCGGTTCATGAAATAGACAAGTTTTTTGGGCAATATTTGAAATAGGTGATATTCCTAGTGAACGATTACTGTTCAACCAGCAGATGAGTTTCGCATGATGATCGACTGTCATTCCTACAGGTTGTTAAGACCATTTGGAAATATGTACACAGGATCCGTGCTTTATGACATAGTAGAACCAGGAGGTATTGTATGCAACGATCATCGCACTGTCTTGGGGAATGCTTCGGGCACCTACAAGTAGAAAACTAATGCATGCAGATAGATAGGGGATATCTGTTTTTTATTGGCATAAATGGTATATTCTATGTATTTTATGATGTTATCCTTGTATTTACACCTCAACAGAGTCGTTTTCATGTTGAGTCGCCACTAGGAACAGTCCGTCACCTGAGAACAGTGACATCATAAACTGATTCTCTATGTCAGACCAAATCTGACATCAAATTATATCAGTCATTTGTCACACAGAAAATATCAGATATCTTCACAGTGGCTTGAGATATTATTTCAATGATAAATCCCAGTTTGTCATTGTTTGTCATATAATAGGATATGCACTTTTTCATGACAAAAACCATGTTTATGTCATCGAGTGAGGTAGAGAGTTGTCCTTCCTCACGACAAAAAAACAGAAGGTTTAACAACGAGTATACAATGTAATTACCATTATATGCGTAAGGCCGTTGGTAGATTTTCATTTAAAAGAAGAAATTGTCAATTACAAAGAAGACATACATTGCGACCAATGTGATAGAATAAGCACATATATTTTTATTGACGAACCCTTTCATCCTGCAATAGGATAGCGAGTTGTGACTAAATAAAACAGAACATAAGGTGTTGATGATGATTTCATACATGACATATACATGTACATGAAGATTTTGAATGCATTCGATGTACATACGTTAAGTAAAGTTGTATTTACAATGTTATACATTAGAGTAAGATACTTTGATGTTATATGTCAGTTCCGAAACACTTGGGGTGCTGAAATCGCTTTTACAACATGGTTTAATTAATTCAAGTTGAACAATTATAGAATGGTAGAATTATAGAATTTTAATTTATAAAAAATGCTGTCGACATAATTAACCTCTTTGGACTTTAATTTGCTGATGCATCATTACAGTAGGACGTCATAAATAAGCGCACAATCCCTTTTTGACTCTCCTATCTCGTCTAGTTAATGTTTTGAAATTTCAGATATAGTATAGATGGCTTCTGAAGACATGATTTAATTCTATATCAATTGTACATATATGTATCTCTCTTGGATTGAATATCTTGTATTTTTTATGGTGACGTTTCTTTTGCATGTGAGTTTACTTATTACCCATATTGTTGAAACTAACAGACTTCACCTTAACACAGATCACATTAACTTAGCAAACGTTGTTTCAGTATGACTTCCTGTATTTCGTCATCTGTGTCATCATAAGAAAAGTGTGTGTGACGTCACTGCAGCTTGTGGTTGCAAAACAAGTGGATCGTTTCAAAGCTATTTTTACATGGATCAAATGGAACCATAATGGTAATAAATACATAATTACACTCGGAAGTGTGTCATATGACTTTTATGAAACTCGTGCAGAACTGTGTACAACCCTCGCTCTATAAAAAATCCACATTTATTTAGTAAAGTGATATGACATACTTCCTCGACTAATAATCTGTATATTTCATCTTTATTTATCAACATATCAAAATTCAGGGCAGACATCATTCTTGATTACCCAGGGGTTTATATATGCTCCGCTACTCTCCGCTATATCACCCCTGGGACACTCTATCAGAGAAATCTCCGCTCAAATTACCACCCTTTGCCGGCGTGACGAAATCAGTAACCATTGAAAATGCACGATTGGATAAGACAGAAATTGTTAAGGGAGATAACTAGTGACGGATGGTTAACAAAATGACCGCGCCAAGGATGTGCGTGCTTAGCAACGAAATGATATGAATTGACATTGTCTCGCAGGTCCAAGCTCGCAGCAGTTTCATTGGCTCACGCCGGCCAAGGGCGGCTCATTTAAGTACAGATTTCTCTGATGTAGTGTCCTAGGGGTTTAATAGTGGAGAGTAACGGAGCATATATAAACCCCTGGGTAAGCGAGGATCGGCAGACATCAAACAACAGCTTTGTGTAAACCAATCAAGACGATATTAATCGTAGCATGTGAGACAATATAATTATGTATGTGCTTTGCGATGAGTGGATGCAAAAACCACAGTGTGAATGCGGGATAAGTGGGGACAAACTATATTATCGTTCGACTTAAACAATCATGTAAATGGTGATTTTTTATATTGAGTCCGCGCTGGGTAACAGGGGTTCGATAGTGTTGGTTCGCACTTCAAACATATATATCAGCATATCGTGAGATTTATGATTTACAACTACACATGAATGTGTCATATAACAACATATATAATTATATCGATAATCAATGTAAATCGTAGTTCAATTTCTGCAAACACTGGCTGTGTAGTGAATCTTAGCTGTTGTTTGTTTCATGTTTGAGAACAGTGACGTCATGATATGTGTGTGAGTATTTGATAACTTTACTATCTGCTGAAGTATATCACAGTAGCACGTGTTTTCTTTTAAATAAATATGAAATGTATTTGAAAAATAATGTCACTAATAGTAAAACTCCTTTCTCTCTTTGGAAAATCAAGTTGTAAAATGAGTGTACATGGTTCGGTAAGGCCATGGGAATCGTTTTTGTAATTCGAAAAAATAAATTGTGTTCCCATTAAAATTACTGCCAAGCAATTTTTGCTTTATACGCAACACTGCTATGAAAACTACAGATAATTGCTGTGAGTAATAAGACACTTAACTCTCTAAATTAAATATCAATGACATAAATCATAATTATAAATGGGAAATTTGAAAAATGAAATGTGCAAAAAACGTTCTACAGCCCCTTTATGAATGAAAGCAAAAGTGAATCATATATAATGACATACTTACATTTGATGCAGGGGACTTTCTTGTTTCGAGCAGAAACTATTTTGGAGTCTCGTTAGCATGTCCGTCCTTCAAAAGAACGATTCTAAACCAAAATAGATACCGTCAAATTATTATGATAAAAATAAACGATTATCACTCAAATCATAGATTTTGAAATATATGTTATAACTTGTTAATTGTCAACCTGTTACCACACAATCATGTAAACTTCTGGCCATATATTTGAAAATATATCTTATTCCGGGGCAAAGGAACTATACATTCATTCAAAACACATTGTAATTAAAACACCATTTTAAAACTCAACTCCTTTCTGGGCCTCTGAGGCCAGATAGCCAGTTTAAAGTTCTGTAGATATATTCGTTTCAGAAAATTAAGGTTTCATGTATTCCTGTAAACCTTGAAAACAATGATATCATTGAAACAAATCGATCAGAATTTGTTCTATTAACTTCTATTACTTTTAAAATTCACAGCTTATTGGTGTTTCCCTTGGCCTCGGAGCCTAACGGTCATCTATTTTGTTTTAAAGTCACTAAAATAGGCGAATTGTAAAAAATTTACTTCTTTACATCGAATGCCATTCAGAGCATGCACATGAGAAAGGTCAACCCTTGCAAACAGCTTCAACATGATTAGCAGCATGTTAAATACAATAACTATTCACATTTATATCTGAATCGGTTCTGATAGTGAATTAACCTTGATAGACTAGACTGTAGAGTAAATGGCCCAACATCATTAAAAAAAACAAGAAAAAAGTGAGCATGGCTCACATATCCCCGCCATCCGCTATCCGTCAATTGAACATTATAGATGTCAAGGGTACATTATGTCTAAAACAAGATTCAAGCATCATAATATTGTCCAAAATATTTTTGAAAACTGGCTTTGTTATTAAAAAAAATTAGTAACCCAATTGTAATATTTTTCAGGTAACTTAATTGTTTACATTATAACATCACCGCTTTTTTGGTACAAAGTTCAATTTCATTCAGCTAGATGTAAAAACTAGAACATGGTTAACAACTGTACAAAGTTTGGTTGATGTACCGATGATGGTTTTGAGAAAATTGACCGGACAGAAGGACGGACAGAATGACCGCTATATACCGCTATATACCACACCCCTCCCCGTCTTTCTTCTTTGGCTGTTCATTTCGCATTAGATTTCTATCATTTGCGACCTGTCATTCTCATTAAATCTCCACTCCACCGATTTCGATCAAATAATGGTTTATCTCTCTCCCTTATGCAGTTAAAACAACTGAAATATATCAAACCTGTGCGACGTCAAGAGTGACTGCCCCGACCAGCTTGGTATGTTCTTCCTCTCCGTGCAGGTAGCAGGTCAAGTGTTGTTGAAGGTAGACAGGTGCTCGACAGCTTGATGCGTTCCTGCACAGTGACTTGCATATCTTCACTCCAACTGGAGACCTCCTGTTCTATACAATCTTGGAACAAAAAATATCTTAAGATTTGGCCTATACCATCTTGGAATATTTTTATATTCCAAGATGGTATAACAAATCTTAAGATATGTACGGCTCTAAGGTGTCTAATTAGCCTAATGGTTGGCGTTCACACTGCACTGTGTAGGCATAGCATTGCTATTGATAATTACCGTGATGGCAAATATGAATTTTGTTGGAGCGCCCTTAATTAACTATCTGTGTGTAGAGGCTGTCGTGTATAGCGTTTTAGAATTTCAAGCAAGTGGGATAATTAATCAATCGTCATGCGTCTCGCCATTATCTCGGTACGCTTGTCTCAGCCTTGGACTATTTCTCGGCGCGCTCTGTGCACTGCGCTGTGTCAACGGTATATGAAATTTCGGTTATGAAGCTTTCGTTGTTCATGTTTAGCATGTACAGTGTGATACTTATCTTTTACGCAGCTTTTTGTCACATTACACAACGTACGGAGGGTCAAAATAAGTCGCAATTTATCTAAAATGAAGTAAAGTTAGACACAAGCCACCGTGCTTTAAAGGTTCCTTAAGCGTTAGAAGGAAAATATAAATGAACATTACGGCACCATTAAATAATTAAATCTCTCAATCTCTGATACTGCTGATTTCAATTTAAATTTCATTGAGACTGCATACTATATTTCGTTAATGCCATATTACCGTTATTATAACACACAATGACATTTCGAATTTATCAGTTTATCACACGGATTAACCAAGCTTGGTATTAAGTGAAGACATCATTCAGACAGAAATACTTACTACTTACAATAATTTTATTACAAACTAGTTGAACATCTAATCGCAGACAGACAGACAGTCAGACTGGTTGTTTAGTAATGTCTCACCATATGTACATAGAATGAATACATATATAAAATTTGTACAAAATTGATAATAGTTGCCCCTCCTTTATGGTCCCCTATGATATGTTCATGATGTTACATGTCTGTTCTATACATTTTATTTGTATTTGAGATTAATGCCTTAAAACACATAGCACAATGGAGATGGTGTCTTTCCGGAATTAGAATCCGTAAAATACTTTTGATGTAGTTTGTTGTTATAATGTGTTGTCTTTATGAATTAACTTTGGGTTGTAGTTATAGTGGAACTGACCTGCGAACAATGAACACCAGTAAATTATTAGAACAGATCAGAGTTTTTTCAGATTTGAACCCCTCATCTACATTACATTAATAGATAATTAACGTGTACATGAGTGAATGAGGCAGGACATGGATTATTTCCTATGCATACAATGTTTGTTAAATTAGGCAAAATACAGAACGGTATAATTGTCAGTAGGATGCAACAATTTAATAAAATTGTGTTCAGATGGATATTACCAAAAATACAATCTTGGAATATCCAGTGAATATCTGTCGCAAATGGTGTAATACTCAAATAGGATACTTAAATTAACTCTTAAGACATTCTTACACTGTATATAACATATTTTGAATATGTATGTTAAGATCACAACCTAGTATGTGAACTCTGTGTTATGTGAACAAACCTCCCTCCAAGAAATGACCTATACAATCTTGGAATATCTAGTGAATACCTGTCGCATATGAACTTTACTATATGTGAATAAACTTCCCTCCAAGAAATGACCTATACAATCTTGGAATATCTAGTGAATACCTGTCGCATATGAACTTTACTATATGTGAATAAACTTCCCTCCAAGAAATGACTTATACAATCTTGGAATATCTAGTGAATACCTGTCGCTGTGAACTCTATGCTATGATATATGAATAAACCTCCCTCCAAGAAATGACTTATACAATCTTGGAATATCTAGTTAATACCTGTCGCATATGAATTATATGCTATGATATATGAATAAACCTCCCTCCAAGAAATGGCCTATACAATCTTGGAATATCTAGTGAATACCTGTCGCATATGAACTTTACTATATGTGAATAAACTTCCCTCCAAGAAATGACCTATACAATCTTGGAATATCTAGTGAATACCTGTTGCTGTGAACTCTATGCTATGATATATGAATAAACTTCCCTCCAAGAAATGACCTATACAATCTTGGAATATATTGTGAATACCTGTCGCATATGAACTTTACTATATGTGAATAAACTTCCCTCCAAGAAATGACTTATACAATCTTGGAATATCTAGTGAATACCTGTCGCTGTGAACTCTATGCTATGATATATGAATAAACCTCCCTCCAAGAAATGACTTATACAATCTTGGAATATCTAGTTAATACCTGTCGCATATGAATTATATGCTATGATATATGAATAAACCTCCCTCCAAGAAATGGCCTATACAATCTTGGAATATCTAGTGAATACCTGTCGCATATGAACTTTACTATATGTGAATAAACTTCCCTCCAAGAAATGACCTATACAATCTTGGAATATCTAGTGAATACCTGTTGCTGTGAACTCTATGCTATGATATATGAATAAACTTCCCTCCAAGAAATGACCTATACAATCTTGGAATATATTGTGAATACCTGTCGCATATGAACTTTACTATATGTGAATAAACTTCCCTCCAAGAAATGACCTATACAATCTTGGAATATCTAGTGAATACCTGTTGCTGTGAACTCTATGCTATGATATATGAATAAACTTCCCTCCAAGAAATGGCCTATACAATCTTGGAATATCTAGTGAATACCTGTCGCATATGAACTTTACTATATGTGAATAAACTTCCCTCCAAGAAATGACCTATACAATCTTGGAATATCTAGTGAATACCTGTTGCTGTGAACTCTATGCTATGATATATGAATAAACTTCCCTCCAAGAAATGACCTATACAATCTTGGAATATATTGTGAATACCTGTCGCATATGAACTTTACTATATGTGAATAAACTTCCCTCCAAGAAAATACCTATACAATCTTGGAATATTTTGTGATTATCTGTCGCATATGAACTCTATGCTATGATACATGAATAAACTTCCCTCCAAGAAATGACCTATACAAATTGTGGAATATCTGTCGCATATGGTGTTATAGTCGAATACGAAACTCATATAAAGTCTGCGGATATTTTTACACTACATGTTACATATTTTGAATATGTATCTTAAGATCACAACCGAGTATATGACCTGTTTGTTATGTGAACAAAGCTCCCTCCAAGAAATGGCCATACAGTCTTGGAATATGCAGTGAATATCTGTCGCAAATGATGTAATAATCAAATAGGAATATTTTGGAAATAAATGTTAAAATCACAGCTTTGTTTGTAAAATACCATAACGAATCACTTAGTGATTACGCAAGGAAAATAGAATCCCATCCCAATGCATATTGTTGTAAATCCCATTGTTATCATAGTTGCATCTTGTCAGACAGAATGGCAGTTTAATAATTGTCGCTTTTCTCTGACGGGTCAAGAAAAGGCCATTCAATCTTGGCATATCAAGTGCATCTAGTTTGTGAAAGGCTTAATCATCAAATGCCACATTTGAATCACCTCTTCCCACATTATAACGCTATGCCTCATTAATTTATATGTATTTGCTGAAATAACAGCTTTGTGAAATGCCATAATGAATCATGAAGTGATTACGTTTGGACAGTATTGTCCTGTCACCACGCTAGTTGTTGTAATCACAGTTGCATCCTGTTAGACAGGGTGACATTACATAGTTGTCGCCTTTCACTGATTGGCAAATCTTGACATATGAAGTATATATCTGTCGTCAGTGGTCTAATTTACTCATAGCAACTTTAAATAAATGCGTTTCCTGCTCTTATTCTATCTGCTACATGAATGAAATAACGGAATCCTGAAGTATTTACGATTAAGAGACAGGACTGTCAAATGTGTCACAAAGTATGATTGAAATGAATGTAAATATGACAGAATAATTTAAATATGCTAACAACATGTTTGTCTTATGAAACACTGTTAAGAGATATCGACATATAAACAACGTAAACAGTTATAAGTAAATGGGAAAAGAAGCAGAAGAAACTAGGTAATGGACTGTCGACTAAAACACATACTTCTTACAGTTGAAATAGAATTGCAACATGTGCTGCAGTATATTTGTTCTAAAAAAAAAAGTAAAATCGTGCATTTGATAATCTAACTTTTTTAAACTTAATACGTATTTATATATATGTTTAGCAATGTGTATCAATATGTATTAAGTGTTTATGTTCACGTATTTGTATGTATTGTTTATGTACATGTATATGTTTAATAACCTGTCATTCCCAAAATTGTCCATACAAACTTGTATTTCCAATGTAACTCTGCCGTTATGGCAATAATGTCTTCATCAAATGACAAACTCGTCCATAAACAAGTACTTATGTATCTATAGCAATATCTTCATCTTTATGTCTGTTAAATTCAAATTTACAGTTCATCAAGGTAATATATTTAAACTAAGGTCACAGTTTGTATTGAAGGTAATTTTCTTCATACAAATAACATTTTCATCAAAGTCATTATTTTAATCAAAGTCATTTTTTCTCCAAAATCATTTTATTTCATCAAAATCACTTTTTCAGCAAAGTCATTATTTTCATCAAAGTCAATATTTTCATTAAATAATTTTTTCACCAAAATCATTATTTTCATCAAAGTCGATAGTTTCATTAAAGGCATTTATTTTTCATTATTCATTTTGTTTTCATTAGTCATTTTTTTTCATCAAAGGAATTTTTTTCATAAACGTCACTTTTTTCAGCAAGTCATTATTTCAATCAAAGTCAATATTTCATTAAATCATTTTTTCACCAAATCACTTTTTTCATCAAAGTCAAGATTTTTATCAAAGTCAAGATTTTCATTAAAGTTATTGTTTTCACCAAATCAATTTTTCAGCAAAGACACTTTTTAATCAAAGTCAATATCTTTTTTAAAGAAATATTATTCATCAAATTTATTTGTTATCTTCAAAGTAACTTTTTCCATCAAAGTCATTTCTTTTCACCAAATCACTTTTTTCATCAAAGTCAATATTGTCATCAGAGTAATCCTTTTCATTCAAAGTTAATTTTTTCATCAAAGTCAATATTTTCATCAAATAATTTATTCACCAACATCACTTTTTAAAATTAAATTCACCAAAGTCTTTTTTTTTCCCATCAAAGGCACTTTTTTTCAGGAAAGTCAATATTTTAACTAAAGTCAATATTTTCATCAAAGTCATTTTTCACTAAAGTCAATAATTTTTAATCGAAGTCAAAACTTTCATTAAATCATTTTTTTCACCAAAATCACTTTTTTCATCAAAGTTGTTATTTTCATTTTTTCACCTAAGTTAATATTTTTTAAATCGAAGTCAAAACTTTCATTAAATCATTTTTTTTCACCAAAATCACTTTTTTCATCAAAGTCGATATTTTCATTATTCTTTTTCATCTGAGAAATGTTTTCATCAAAGTCATTTTTTCATCAAAGTCAAGATTTGTTCAAAGTTATTTTCTTTCATCAAAGTTCTTTTGTTACCAAATCATTTTTTCAGCAAAGACACTTTTTTAATCAAAGTCAATATCATTATCAACGAAATATTATTCATCAAATTTATTTGTTTTCTTCAATGTAACTTTTTCCATCAAAGTCATTTCTTTTCATCAAAGGCAACATTTTCGTCAAAGTCATTTTTCCACCAAAGTCACTTTTTTCTTATCAAAGACATTTTTCCCATCAAAGTCATTTTTTCATTCAAATAAATTTATGTAAAAAAATTTCAAAGTCATTTTATTACAATATCTCAAGATTGAACAAAATAATCTTAAGATATTTAAATATTCCAAGATTGAACAGGAGGTTTCAGGTTTAGATCATATCTTAAGATTTCCGTACATATCTTAAGATTTGTTATACCATCTTGGAATATAAAAATATTCCAAGATGGTATAGGCCAAATCTTAAGATATTTATTCTTCCAAGATTGTATAGAACAGCTCCGCTGCAGGAGAAACAACAGCAGAAAAGTCGTCAAAACAGCAGGGTACAGTCTAGTCATGTTGATACTTGTGCTGCTCATACGCGAGTATAACATGAGCTCTTCCTAAACTAGTGAATCTTAAATTTTAAAGGCTTTATTGTTAGACGAGATGTTTTGATACTCACGGATAATCAGTTGGTCTTATGTACTTTTCTCATCGCAGTGATTTTTTATATTTTTTTTATCACTTTATTTCTTTTTGTAGGCATCACATTTATACACAACATACATTTTTAAAATAATGTGTACGTATTGATCAAGTGTGGCAGTGGGTGTCAAATCGACAAGACATCATTAGTTTTCGGTATACAATTACATGGTAATATGACAGTTTCAATAAAAAGGGATTATGTAAAAAGGCTGTGGCATGAGGACCAGAAGGAGATGAACTTTTCGTATCTACACTCAGAGTAAAGATGCTGTTTACTGACGTTATAGGTCTCTTGAAGAATTGACTTAAGACCATTGATGTGCAGCCTCTTGTTCTGGCATTTACAGGTATATATGTAGTGTTTAATTACAATAAAGATCAAGTTTAGTACATCGTTTCTCTTTTCCTGGTAACCAAATATAATATGTGTTATATCTGGCTCTAAGTTGATTCCAGAATTCAATTCAATCCAATTGAACAGGTGACGCCACAAGCTTTTTACATGTACACAATCAAATATAAGATGTTTTATAGTTTCATTTGTATTGTTGCAAAATGTACATAAAGGTGAAGTTTGTAATTTGTAGATAACAGCACTTTTGTTAGTTGTCAGTATTCTATGAATAATGCGATATTGAAACCATCTTAATTTGCAACTAATAGTGCTTCGAAATGGGATATAATTATAAACTGTCCATAATTCTTTACTTATATCTGAGCCAATGTCAATTTCCCATTTTCTTTCATAGTTGACTTGAATTTCTACACAATCTTTTTTCATTAGTTCTGTGTAGAATTGTTTACATCCTTTTGGTGCTTTGAATATTATTTTCAAATGATTTGGAATAAAAGGCATATTTACCTGTTTGTCTAGTAATAGTGAATTTTTAAAAATATATTCTCTTACGCAGTTAATCAAGCCCATGTATTCCAGAAAGTTTGTTTTGACAGGGTATATTTTACAAAATTCTGCGAATTTTAAAAATGAACCATCTTCTTTCAGAAGATCGTTAATGTATTTTACCTTTCATGTTATATAACGTTTGATCAGCACAGGTTTTTTGTCAATCAATATGTTGTCATTTGTCCAAATGTACTCTGTTTTAACATCATTAATAGTTCTGTTGCTTTGTAAGGTGGCCCATGCATTGAAAACATCTTTCCAGAAAACGTTTTTAATATGTGGTATAATACATTTTCTCAGATAGGTTGATCCCATTTCTATAGGGTCTAAAACACTATTCGGTAGAAAGGCATCCGTTAGATTTTTTAGCTTATTACTTTTGGTATACAATCTTCGTATCCATGAAAGTTTCTGAGATAGTATTGTTTCAAGGATCAGAGGGCCTTTAGACCACCTTGTTTATAATATTGAACAATCAAAATTCGTTTTATTTTATCTGGTTTACCTTTCCATATAAATGAAAAACATTTTTGTTGTAGCTTATTAATTGTATCTGCACCTGGGTTAGGGATTGATGTAAAGAGGTGATTTATTGTTGGCAAAATAAGACTTTTCAAAACTGATTCTACCCACAGGTGTGAGGTCCCTACGTGACCATACTGTCATCTGATTATCGATTTTCTTAAGTTTATCTTTGTAGTTTCGTTCAACCATTTCTGCCATATTATGATGGAATTGTATACCAAGAAGTGTGAAAGGACGCTGTGTCCAGTCCATGTCAAGCGAGTCATAGTATTTTGTGGAAGAAAACTTATTTGCTCCAATCCATATGATTTTAGTTTTTTCAATATTCATTTTGAGACCAGAAAAGGAAGCATATTTATTTAAAGTAGCAATGGCTGCATTAACAGACTTTTCGGTGCCATCGAGGATAATAGTTGTATCATCAGCAAATTGGGTAAGAAGGTATTCAAGATTAAGCATTGTTATACCTCTTATATTTGGATTTGTCTGTAGCATATGGGCAAGTATTTCCGCACATATCAGAAAGATATAAGGTGCTAGAGGGTCGCCCTGTCTGCATCCTCTTGTTATATTAAAAAAGTCAGATGCAAATCCATTAACTAAAACACTTGAAATTATATCTTCATAAAAGGTTTTTATCCATCTTTTAAACGAAGGCCCAAAGTTAAAAAAAATCAAGACAGTTATCTATGAATTTCCATTCTACTGAATCAAAGGCTTTCTCAAAGTCTATTAGTATAAGGATACCTGGCATGTTCATAATATCTGTGTATTCCATTATATCTTGCACCAATCTTGTACATTCTTCAATATATCTGCCTTTCATGAAGCCTTTTTGATCTTCATTAATAATGTTAGGTAATACATTTTTTATACGGGCAGCGATTGTAGCAGATGCAATCTTACATGATGTATTAAGTAGTGTTATTGGTCTGTAAGTTCCTTAGATTTGCCCACTTTGGGAATACAGGTTATTAGCCCTTGTTTCTGACTTATTGACATTTCCCCTTTTTGGAAAGCAGAATTTAGTGAGTTTATCAAAAAAGAATTTATATCTTTCCAGAAAAATTTATAAAATTCGGTTGTAAAACCAGATGGACCTGGACTCTTTTCGTTCTTCATGTTCTTAAGTGCGTTAAGAACCTCGTGGTATTGGAGTTCTCCTTCGAGACTTAGTGAACTGTCATTGGTTAATTTAGGAATATCTATATTTTTGAATAGTTGGTCAAGATCTATATCTTCGACTTGTTTACTTGAGTAAAGAGTATTATAATAGGATTTCACATGTTCAATGATTTCAGTGGTGTTAGTTATACTATTACCTTCATTTTCTAATTTAGTAATTGTTTTATTTAAGAACTTTTGTTTTTCTAAAGAAAGAAAGTATTTGGTTGGTTTTTCATTTTTTTCAATGCATGTTGCTTTTGATCTAAGGATGATGCCGTCTGTATATATTTCGTTCAATTCAATTTTTCTGTGTTTTATTGCGTCTATTTGCACAAGAACATCCTCCTTATCAGCATCCATACATTTGTCTAAATCTTCTTCTAACTGTTCTAACCATTCATTCATTTCTTTTTCTTCCTTTTTCTTTCTTTTTTCTTTGTTGAAGAGTACCATATTGTAATGACCCTGATGTTGCACAATAAAGTTTCAAAAAATAACTGTTTATCTATTTTTAGTACTTTTTCACCATCTCTATTATGAGTATGGTATTGTTCTACTGTTTCTTCGATAACATGCTTTACCTCTGTTACGTAGTTTTTATCGAGTAGTAGACTATTGTTAAATTTCCAAAAGCCCTTTCCCCTTTCAAGTTTAGTGAATTCTATTTCCAGTAGAGTCATTGAATGATCAGATCTATAGCTGCCGGTTATGCTTGTAGAAGTAACAGATTTCTCCAGATTTAAGCGTGCTTGTTTTTAAGGTTTTGATTTTCTCCATGTATATCTTTTCAGATCAAGATGCGATTCTCTCCAAGGATCGTACAGATTGAGTTCCTCCATCATGTCACGAACAACTTGTTTTGAATTTGGATTATTGATATGTTTATAGTTGAATATGTCTTTTTGTTGATCTTGGACTAAATTAAAATCACCACAAATTATAGTGTTTTCTGTTTCCAGACTAATAATCGTATCCTTGATATTTTCATAGAATTCAGGAGTATCTGTATTTGGACCATATATGCAAGATAGACTTATTATCTCATCATCTAGTTTAATTTTTAGTATTAGATAGTTTCCATTTTCATTGTCATTAATTTCTTCAATTATTTTGAATTCAAATTTATCCTGAAATAATATTGCTACTCCTCGTGACTGGCTAGTGAAGGAACTGAATCTCGTTTCAGATGAACCCCATTCTAATTTGATCTTTTGTTCTATATCTTTAGTGAAATGCGTATCTTGAATACAATATATATCTCCATTTTTCTTTTTCAGATTTCGAAAACGTCTATTCTTTTCTTATAGTTATTTAATCCCTGGCAATTTGACGACCAGATTTTAAGTTTTCCTGTCATAGTTTCGTCATTATTATGTCTAACATATGTTCAACAGTTGTGATTGTTGTGATACCTGCTTTCATTATGCATGTTGCGGGGAAGACATGAAGAGCAAAAGTGGTTCTATATAACACGGACATGAACAAGAACATAAAGTAAACAAATGACACGACCTCCGTCGTTACAAACAGAACATAAAAACAAGCTTCCGCTTCACCCCCTCACCTTAATGTTACTTCGTATACACAGTGGAATTCTATTCCAAGATTAATGTTTGCAAAAAGACCAAGCATAGTCAGATGTTATTTGCAGTATGAAAACTAGTATCAGCTTCTCCAGCTCATTCCGAGTAATGATAGAAAATGAGTACTAAAACATAAAATATCATACTTACAGATAGTGTGACATCATAATCCATGTAAATCCGTAAATGGAATCCTTATGAACACACATTTCACTCAACACAAACACAAAATATGACAGTGACAAAATGTTTCTGTCCCAATTCACCGTTAGTCGGGTTTCACCCACGCGGGTTCACATTCCCGCTCACGAAAAGCACGTGCATATAGTCACATAGTGTTGTTATACAACTACTTCGCATTTTTCAAGACACGAAATAAAAGTAAATGCATTTTCCAATAAAATAGTTATAGGATGTATGATGGAATTAACAGATCATAATATCCATAACCTGAGGGTCATTAACGTTAATGGAATTATGAAGCGGGGAATATGAGTTAATTTAGTAACTTTTCCTTGTGTTCTCTTATTGGTGTATTCGGATGTTTAGAGGAAAACATTGTTGTTTATATCCGGGTGTAAACAGTTAAATGATAGAGTTTTCGTCGTACTTCTTCCACGGCGAAGATGGGTTATGAGGTTCTTTTACTTCGAGTACAATTTCAGTTCCAAGAACGCGAACTCTTGTCCAAAGCTTTCTTTCTTCGTGTATTTCGTTCGCCTGCCGTCTCAGTATTGTCCGCCGTTTCTTCATCATGGCCGGTAGGTCAGTTTGCACGCTGATCCCAGTTCCCTTCAGGACTTTACGCGCGTCGAACACGTCGTCTCTGTCGCTCATCTTGATGAAGGTGGCAATGATGCTTCGCGGAGCCGATGGGTTGTGATTCCGCTGGTATTCGGATTTAGGGAGGCGATGAGCCGTCTTCAGTAGCATATCCTCAGCCCTGTCTTCTGGGAAATTGAGCTTGTCAATACAAAATGTTTTGAGTACTTGCTCGGTGTTTTCTTTTGGCGTTTCTGTTATCCCATAAAACAGCAGATTCGGTTTGCGATCGTGGATATCTTTGAGAATATACTGGCGTTCGAGCGTTGAGTAGTTTTTCTCATGGTCGGCCATTTCTGAGCGTACTTTATTTATCGCGGTCTCCTGTACAGCCACATCGTGCTCAATGCCGTCGGCTTTTGTCTTCAGCTCTTTAACAACATCTTTTATGTCCTGTAGAGAAACGTTTACCTCCTGGATAAGCGCAGTGAGTCTCTTCTCTGCTCCTTTAACAATTTCCTCTGTCGTAGCAATAGAGCGGGACGTAGTCATTTTGTACGAAGACAAATTCAGACTATTTTATTCAAATGTTCTTTAATGAACACGGTTATATTAAGTGTGTCGGTTTTACTAGGCGTTGTGTTAAGGAAAGTTTTATTTAGTCATATAGGTTTCCTGATTAACTTGGATTACAAGTGAAGGGGCAGCGGGAGCTCAAACTTAGCGTGGCCTGTCGATTCCCATGCGCAACCGGAAGTCATCGCAGTGATGTCATAACAGATGTGTTCATTCTCGTTTATTATCAGTTGCTGTTATTGTCAAGTATTTTGTCAAAGCCATCTCTGTGGAATTATATGATGAGGATGATATATCTTTATCTTTTTAAAATAATAATTAAAGATAAACTGTCTTAGTAACTTAGAGATGGTTCATCAAACAACGTTATCTTTGAGATTCATCAACTAAATTGTGAGTTGATACTGATGTAAAGGATTCATAGCAAGATGACACATGAATTATGGATAGTTATAACATTTTCAAATCGTTATATGTCATCATTTCCCCCACTGATCCTATACAGAGATACCATATTATCTAATTCAGTTCTTACATTTTAGTTAGATATTGTATATGTTGTTTCTCCCATCTCTTTTTTGTTTCATAATAAGTAGTATTGTTTCCTTGACGAAAGTTATCTTCGAACCTCTAGTGACTTATATGATCAGACTTACTTAAACAGATGTAGATCAACTGTCAAAATAGCTAAAAGGTAATTCATCAATCAACGTTATAGACATCAATCAACATTATTTATCAGCTGATACAGCTCTTATATGTTCTGAAATACGCAACTGTTTTATGAGCCAATAGGGAATAAGGCGTAGGATGTTATTTTGAGTGTGATCTGCAATCCATTCTACGAGGAGTATGTGGGACAGTGAGGAGGAGTTATCCCACAAGTTTCATAGCATCCAGTAGTCTTTCGAAATCTGGAGAAGTTGATAACAGTGATATGGCTGGAACACTGTATAACCGATGCATCACTCAATGTGTGATGTGTACATAATGTATTTGGGATGTTTCTAAATTGACTCACATCTGATACATTGGAATACTAAACAACAACTGGTCTACATGTACATTGTACAAAATTAGAATTATCATCAAATTACTTCTGAATAATTAATACTAAAGTATACCTATGGAATCAAGTTAAGAAAACTCAATATTAATAACTAAAATGTGATGCTGTGGTTGCATTACATTATTTTGACTGAATTAAATAAGACATTAGGACTAGAAATGTAATCGTTATGATTTATCACCACAAAGAAATATATTGTTCTTGTGCCTCAACTATGCAATAAACTTGACTTTCACACGTCAAAACATCATTTATGTTGCAGAATAAGGAAGAATCTGATTGGTGAATGACATACACATAAAAAGGCAAACGTGTTGTGTATCCTTTTTATTACCAACTTGTATTCATAAGATGTATTCTATTGTGTCACATTATCTTATTCAACGTGAAGTTTTGATGTTCGAACACCATATAAGGGGAATGAAAATGAGGTTTCACTAATATCTAACATACTAGTTGTGAAACTCCAATTCAGTCATTTCAATGACTTTTCGGCTATGTTGTTTATAATATTTAAATAAACATTTCCAGTCCTGGCAGAAATATTAATCTTAATATGTTTCAGTAATAGCAATTTATAGACACATTTAGGTCATCACTTACATAATGATTGAATTGTGTGTACTCTTAACATAGCTAATAAATAGCTGTTCAAATACATAGTATTTCTGATTTTTTAGCTGATCTCAAATCTTTAAAGTGATGTTTCTCAAATTAATCTTTTCAAAAGATAGCACCTCCCGAAAAGGACCTACCAATATGTATGTACATGTATACACTCAACTGCAAAAGAAACGTCACAATACAAAATATAAGATAATTCAATCCGCGTGTAATTAAACCTACGTACTGAAACAGTGATATATCATTTCACCGGAAACCAACTAAATTAGATCTAAAATTTCAAAATTATCTGATCAGATATCTGTGAAATCCACGTTCTAGGAAATTGTTGTTTTGAATTGGGCGAGATAAGGGAGTATAAAACTGGTTTATTGTCTTGTTTTATGACGCACTACAATAAAGAAGCCTCAACAATTTAAGTCCAAGGAGGTTATTTATGTCGATACGACCTTTTATTAATTCTACAATTTTAATTTCTACATTTTATGATTTTTTAAGTTATATGACAAACATTCTGGCAAAAATAACATTTTGAATAGTCATAAAAATAGAAATATTACACCCTGATATAGGAAATTATTGGTACCTCTTAACAAACGATGTCCCTTTAAAAATAATCAAAAATCGTTTTTCTCCGGCAGCAGTATTTTGTTTTGTACACCGCTTATTATTTTATGCATCAGCGATAGCTCCTGGTGCTAACACTAGGTACTGACTATTACGTCCCATTTGGTCTCACCTTGTGCAGTGACTGATATGACAATAAACACGATATATTCGTCAATCTGATGGGTTCACTAGGTTCAACTCGCAATGAGCTGTATTCATTTAAATAAACACAAATTATATCTGAAGTATTGCCTTTTGAGTTTAATTCTTATTTTCTTTTGACACAAACTTGTTCATCCCAAATTAAACAACTTAAATATATCTCAAATATTTAGCTATAACTAAAATGTATTGGTATTAAAAAATATTTTTTAAAAGAACTGTTGAGATCAGTATTTGAAATGAATACATTTTAGAAGAAAGACATGTTTAAGGACAGTGTTACATGTACATCTTAACACATTAGATATAGGAGACACCTTCTAACATACAATAGCTTGATTATGAGTACACATGTTGTGCCGGATGAATGTTCTTATATCATAATATAATCATTTCGAACATCCTTTGTTAATTCTGACACATGTATGACAGACTCAGCATTATCTCCCCTGTCGTTTGGTAGGGTGACGTAACCACGTTGTAGCACACGACATCCTAGTTACCGACGTGATGTTGAAAACAAGAGCAAAATATGGACTTCTTGATTTTTATAAAACAGGGTTGAAATCAGAAAGAAGTTGGGGGTTACCTAGGAATATCATAACACTGAATTGTCAGATTCCAAGATGCAATCAGTGAAAATCGAATGAAAGATTTTGCTTTCTCTGATGACGTTGCTGAGATTAGAAAATTAGGTTTAACGCCGATCTTGACATTTACAGGCCGCATTGATTTGGGAAGGTACTTTAGCCTATTGTTCAGAATCAGAATTATTACTCCTTTCGCCACCAACGGTGGTACAAGAGCTAGAAACTATACAAAATATATATACAAATTGATGAAGACAGCAGGGACAGACAAATATACACATGGGTAAAGACAAACAAATAAAGTGTTACATACTTGTTGTTATATACATATAGAATTGTACATACAATATTAATATCAATTTTACATTTAATTGATAAACTTAAACTTTAAATTTCCAAACTTTCCTCAGCACCTTAACATTATATTGTTTGTAATGAGTTGTTTAAATTTAGTTAGGTTCCGCCAAGTAAAGTAATAATTATCATTAACAAATGAATGATTGTGGTTGAGAGCGACACATGCCAGCACATAATGGTATTCATCACCGTTTGGACAACTTTACATTCTATCTTGCTTAGCAATATTCTGTCAGCGTCCAGTTTCTTCAGGGAAATCATTCATAATTATGGTTATGATGTGTTCTGTGATACCAGTGATGGCCACTTGTGGAATATTATTCAGCTCCAAGGTAATGTGCACGCCATATTGGGTCAATTTTACCAGAGACACATCCAGTGGCGTTGTATTTGTAATTCATTCTTCGGTCATAAACTTCAAAACTGAAAAAGAGGGGAGAAAATTATTGTTACAACAAAATGAGACACTAGACGCAGCGTGGCACAAAGAGCCATTAGTATTGAGTCATTCTAGAATCATATAGAATATATTATGATAGTAATAACATATGAACTAGTGATTGACCGTGCAACTGATTGCGTTAAAGGCTCAAGTGCACGCTTTTCGCATTCAAATAAGCTATTTTAGGTCATACGAGGGCATACAAACTCACGTTAGCTTCCTGTTGGTGCAATAAAATACATATTATTCTTTACAATTGACCTACAGTCAATAATTATAAAGTTGAGATGACTGAAATCACACCGAGGGGTATCACAAATAGTAATTAAGAGTCGCTGATGTGAAAAATTGGATAATATAGAGTGTAGAGCTAGGATTGCATTCAACTCTTTGCATATACTTTATTCTCCTAAATGACAACAAAGATTGGATAGTCTTCATTAAGAAGAAAACCTTAAACTTCACTGGTTTGTAAGACGCAGTGCAAGCAGTGTTGTTACATTTACGATAGTGACTGCCGTTTTTGGTCTCTGGGTTGTGTGCACTTTTTTTATATTGTTGAGATTGTAGTTCATGCGGATTTAATGCAACGTTGCATTAATTACTTCCGGTTTTTTAATGTTAACTTTAAAACCTGAATACGTTCATATTTTCCAGATAACTTACATAAAACATTACCTTAGGGTAGATTGTTTGTAATATCGAGAGATGTACATTATCCGTGCATTATGTATATTTTAAAACAATTGGCGTCCTATAGTGCCTTTAAAGATACAATCGTTAACCGTCCTCCATAAACTACACATGATTTCAATATGCTATATACTAGTTGAAACTGGCCAACCTAAAATGAAAATTCCGGAAAGCTATCGGAAAGAACCAAGACTAATTTTAATTGTGTTTTTCCTTGCCATTAATCATCGCCCCTTTTCTAGTAGCTTTACACATATACAACTATACAGGCATGTTGTTTTACCCGGCAAAGCAATCATGACAATAGTTGCCAGTCTGCCGTTTTCGGTAATTCGTTTTCTCCATACTTTACATGCCAGTTTAATCAGAAGCAAGCATAAACTATTTCTCCGCCTGACAATGTTTCTGTCTGAGGCAGCGTGCAAATTAACGGCCACATCCGTATCACAAGCAGAAAACCTTCAATAATGAACTTAACTTTTTCGAGACGGCTGCAGATTCTACAGATTAGCACAGAAGCTCACAATCATTCAATACTCCGAAATGTTGTGCATGTTGACAACGACAGATGTTATCCAGCAAAATATTGCTTCTCTACCCTACACAATTCTATCACATATATTATATACTCCGAAATGTTGTGCATGTTGACAACGACAGATGTTATCCATCAAAATCTTGCTTCTCTTACCTATACAGTCCTATCACATATATGTGATCTTCCGACTGTAGTAAAAATGATTGATCCTTCCTTAGTGTGTACAATGTCATTATATCTGTAGAGAGGTCGGAGTCAATGGCAACATATTGTGCAACCAACTCGTAATCCTGCCTTCTGCACAAGAAGTACAGCTTGCCATCTGAAAGGGCAACATGGACATGGGGTAGGTTTGAATATAGCTGAAGTATTTTGTTATTGGTATTATTTCACAACTGATGAATTTTCATTGTTACTCATTTAATGTTTTCTCGTAAAATTCGTGTCTGTTATTACAGTTTTAGCCATAATGATGTTACCATAAAACAAAAACATTTGTGGGACATTAAACCTGCAGGACTGAAACGGAAACCCTGTTCAGACAAAATATGACATTACAGAAATGTTACACTGATAGAGGTGTATATGTTACGAACCATCTAGGGTATATCACAATCTGCACAATCTACAGATTGTGATGATTCCTAGATGGCACGGAACATATACACATGTACACATGAGTTGAAACAGCTGACAATATACGGCCTGTAACAACAAGGAAACATATTCCAAGATTATGATACTTAGATTGTTCAGGTTTCACAATATCCAGATTGTGCAAACAATCTCGGGTTGGTGAAACATTCCTAGATTGTGATCATTCCTATATTGCACGGAACATATATAATTCCACTTAGTAAACAAATCGGGGACTTCAATAATTCTGCCTTGTCATTTTGCTTTATATAACACAACAATTACTGCAGTATTCCCCAGTGTTTTTTTTCTGTAATCCGCTATCCATGTGAATGTCTTGTCGCTCACCATAAAAACTGGTTATTCCTTTTATTGTATCCAAAGTAGGAATCTAAAGTCAGTATAATTCCGCCCCAAATGTTTCCCAAGAGTGCGCAATATCAGGTTTATTCAAACAAAAATAATATATACACTTAACTGCAAAATAAATGTCACCATACAAAATCCAATATATTTCAGTCCTAAAACAGAGCTACACAACAACCACACACAAACTAACTTTTATTATTTCAAACATTATCTATTGTTCTTTATTTTAAGAATGATGCTTGCAAAACGTTTATGAAATCGTTGTTTTCGGATCTTCATATCTAGACGAGATAGAAGAGTGGAAACGGGATTTTTGTTTTCTTTCATGATGTCCTACGATAAAGCTGCATAAATAAAATTAAGATGAAAGAGGTTATTCATGTCAGCAACATATTTTACTGATTACATTTCTACATTTTATGCTTTTTTTTTACTTAAAGTTTCCAACCCTTTACCATTGCAAAATATGTGATTTCATATCCAAAGGAGTATTTGGACTAACATATAAATAAAAGCATCTTACTGTAACATACATGTACGGTTTCAGAGTACGTCCTTACACAATTTGTGCCTGTCAATTACATACAAAATGTGTAGATTACTCTGTTGAAAATAAGGTTTCTTTTAAGGTTGAGTGTATTATTCATTGGTCAATTAGTCAGAGCAAAGGTATCTTTGGTGTGAGTGATATCATATGATTGATTGATACTCAGGACATAGCTGTAACTTTAGATGTGTATGACAGCTTACCTTTGTCATCAAACGTCATACCACTTACAGAAAAACATGAGGTGTTTGTCTGCTCGAGCAGATTGATCTCGTAATCGACTTTCACGATTTTTAGGTTTTCTTGTCCGTTTGTTCCCTTTGGTCTTCCGGCAAAGAACAAGCATCTGTTCAGAAAATGTTCATGAAACAAACAAAAAATATACCTTTATATACTATTAGGATGATTGCAATTTTTTATTACTCTGATAAATATTTTGTTTAGGGTGACTCAATCTTCTGAAAATTATTAATGCTGAAACGTCATGTTTCTACTGCAACTTATACTACTTATAAACTATTGGGCATATTGTGCTTCCGTTATCACTTACATACGCACAAGCAGAAAACATATTGTGATTTTTTTAGATTCAACGTTGTCATTGTTTGGAAGAGTGCTCATTGTTTTACCTTTGACTTGAGCTCAACGTGGAGTCTTCAATCGCCACATTCACTGACAATGCACGTTTCCTAAAGAGTAATCCTGTTTTGACAAGAAAGTAACTATAACCCTGAGTGAAGAGGAGAACTTTTGATGTGGCGTCGTAGAGATAACTTGTTGGTTCTGGAGAAAACACGAAGAACTATCGACAAACTTGATAAGGCCATTATCGTGTTTCATTACATCAAACATGTATTCATCAAATCAATCTTTATTTTCAATACTGAAAAGGCCACAGGCATGTAGTACATTTACCAATCATATGAGTAGTAAGTCATAACAGGTTCTTATGTATTATGTTCCACGCAAAGTTTTGCGGGAGACATAATGTGTTCGCCTCCGTCCATAATTTCGTAACTCTGTGATTCCAAAATACTTTCGTTTTCGGCCCATATTTAAAAAAACGTAAACTATTTTTTGCTTAACTTGGTATGTGGTTAGTGGTGGAGTGGTGCCATTTGCTACTTAGGATATTCTTATTTTTTTTTTTTTTCTGGTTTCCATAGGAAAAATATAAACTTAGTGCATACTGAGTTAGGAATCTTTCCGGTCTTTATCTCAAAATATATTCAGTATCTTTAAATCAGACTTAGTGTGTGGTTAGACCTAGTGTTGGAGTGGTGCTTTTGCTACTTAGGTTATTCTGATTTTTATTTTTTCCAACCTCTATCTCACAATCTGTTCAGTATTATTTAATGAGACTTGGTATGTGTTTAGACTCAAAGATGGAATGGTGCCAGCCTTGTGCTACTTAAATCATTCTGAAATTTTATTCTTGATTCAATTGAAACAATTTTAACAAGAGGCCGGGATGAATTTTAACTAAGAGGCTATATGGAAGCAAGTTCATTTATTCTGATAGATTAACCTTTTTGGATTGTCCTTTTCGTCCTGTTTCTGGCATAAGTGAAAAATAAGGTTAAGATGGAAAGGTTGGATTGAAAGAGCAGGGGACATCACAGTGCATCACATGCACATATTTCTTTGATGCACATATTTTCTTGAATCCATAGTGAAATGTATGGACATTGCAAGATTATTTAGTGATATTGTGTAATTATCTGTTATTAGGGATACTTATATTCTTTCACTTGGGTATTTATAAAAGTATGGATTTAGGTACTTAGTTCGTAAAGTGTTATACACAATGCAGGTGAGGAGGAAATGTAATTCATTCTCTATAGCATTATGGTCACATAATTAACATATTCTCTGTTTTTTGGTATACCTAGATATCTGCTAGTTTTCAATTCATGTCCACCTAATGTAGACGAATGTACTACATAGTCTGGTTATTACTTAGAAGACAAGGATATACATGGACATTCTTTATTTAACAAGAATAACGAATAAATAAAGAATTTGGAGTCAATATATATATATATTTGCCTTCTTGTTCACACTATCTACCAGAACGTCTCTCAAACAGATGGTTATGACCTGACCTTTTTAAAAGTTTGTGAGAGATTGTGTTTATGTGAACATACAATATCAAATAAACAATAACTCGGAAAAATGGTTCAAATTTACCTATGCTTTGTTCATAGAATAAACTAGTCATTTGGGAAATATTTGAAATTGGTGATATTCCTAGTGTATGGTTATTGTTCAACCAGCAGATGATTTTCGCATGATGATCGACTGTCATTCCAACAGGTTGTTCAGACCATTTGGAAATGTGTGCACATGACCCATGCTTTATGACATAGTAGAACCAGGAGGAAGTGTATGCAACGATCATCGCACTGTCTTGGGGAAGGCTGCGGACACCTACAAGTAGAATAATAATGCATGCATATAGATAGATTGGGGATATCTGTCTTTTCTTGAAATAAACATTGTGTTTGTCCTATATTAATTTTTTTTATATGATGTTGTTCTTGTATTTATGCCACAACAGGGTCGTTTTCATGTTGAGCGCCCATCACCACAGTAACAGTGTGATGTCATTGGCTAATTCTCTATGTCAGACAAATGTTTTATGAGGTCAAATAATATCACTCACAGTGCAAATATCTGATATCCTCCCTGGATACAGACAGTTTATTTCATTGATAAATTCCTGTATGTCACTGCTTGTCATATAATGAAATGCTGTGTCACATTGTCAGTAACCACCATCATAATTTCTTGTTTTAAAGTTAAATAGAGTCAAACATGTCAAACATTACCAATAGTGTTATTTTATTAACCGTTGCTGTATAACTAGTTGTAGCCTAATTGGTTCAGAATAAACACAGTAAAAAAAGTTAAGCATCCCCTTCTTTTTTTTGATAGGGATATGTTTCAGAGACCCATTATAGCAAAACTAAAGATCCCACAGGGGGAAAACGAATTTCAGGAGCAAGTGTAATTCATTGTGTTATTCGTTGACATTTTTGTGTCATCTTCAGAGATTTCAAATGACCAAAAACAGGAAACAAAAATTGACTGGAAAATGGTGAAAAATACAGAGACTTAAATGTATTGTCATTTCAAGTTTGACGGCTGAACATGATGAAGAAATCATACTGAATAACCCGTGCCATTGTCTTAGGAACGATTTAGTGTCACTAGCATGTGCTGCCACCGCGTGCCTGAAGTACTGCTGCCAGTCTTCTTGGCATACCCCTAACAAGGTTCTTTAATTCTTCCATGGGGATTTGCTGCCACTCATCGTGAAGTGTGGCCTCCAGTTGTCTTAGATTGTGTGGAGCAGGGTTCCTTATATTTAGACGTCGACCAATCATGTCCCAGACATGCTCGATGGGATTCAAATCTGGAGACAATGCTGGCCAGGGGATACGAGAAACAGCATTGTTCTCCAGATGTTGAGTCACAGCTCGTGAACGGTGAGGCCGAGCATTACCATCCATGAACAGGGGTCGAGTTGCAAGTCTGTGATCATCAAAATGGTCAATCACAACTGGATCAAACACTTCTGCAATGTAGCGGGCGCCGGTAGGTGTGCCTTGTAGTGTCACCAAATCCAACTTGCAATCAAAAGAAAAGCAACCCCACACCATAACGGATCCTCCACCATATGGAACCCAATGTTCCTTGGTGTGTATCGACTGTTCTTGACTCTCCAAATTCTGATTCGCCCGTCAACGGTATGGAGGAGGAAGCGACTTTCGTCTGACCAGTGGATGCGTCTCCATGACCTCAAGTTCCAATGCTGCCGGTCACCACACCACATCCTACGATCCCGTTTATGACGATTAGTAAGGTTTGGACGTCTGATGACACGTGGAGACCTTAAACCTGCTGCTTTGAGGCGGTTCCTCAGCGTCTGATTGCTGATACGTCTATAGGGTAGCCAGGCTTGTTTCAAGACGGTTCTTGACGCAAACGGTTGACGTCGTTGATGACACAAAAGGTTCCTGTCCTCTTGCAATGTGGTAGCTCGGGGCCTTCTGGAACGTGGTGGATCGAGAACATGGTTAGTTTGGGCATGTTTCCTCACTAAACGACTGATGACAGAATAGTGGTAACCAGTTCTTCTCCCAATTTCCTTGTACGAGTAACCTGCTAAATGCTGTCCAATAGGTTGCCATCTCGTAGCCTCGGATAATCTCCTTCGTGGCATTGTTCATGAATTTTGTGTATTGAACTGACATTGAAGCCGTAAAAGGCGTTTATAGCCATGGTAAGTCGAAGGGTGAAACTGCATTTTGCTGAAATCATGGGTTGCATGATATGCATGCCAATAGCTCCGTTCGTGAGAACCGTTCCATAACAGAAACCACACCAGTTCCCATCCAGAATACCATATTTGGCCTGTCTATCGAATTGAATAACATGATCATAAAATCCAAAATGGTATACAACTTTTAATTTGGGGGTGCTTAACTTTTGTTACTGTGTACAGTAACATTGGGAAGATCTTTTGTTGTCATGGTTTGAATCGAAAATAAGTTTGCGACTTCATGTATTATACATGAAAACAAATCACGTGTGATTCCTGCTTCTACATATCTCTTCATTGAAAAGAAGTAACTGTCAATTGCAAAGGTGACATACATTACGACCTTGGTGATGGCATAGGTAAATGTATTTATATTGCCGGACCCTGTTTATCCGGACAATTTGCGTATAGCTGAAACAAAATTCAGGTTGTTGTTGAATCAGAGAAATTTCGAATTCTATTAACAAAAAATTACACAGTTGATGATGATTTGATACATGACATAATTAACCATATGGATGAAAATAACCGGCTACGTATGTTCATAATGATTACATGTGTACATATCACGTTTGTCAAACTACCTTTGTCTTCAAGCGACTTCTCATGTAACCCAAAGTGATATACCGATAAGATACAAATGTAGTATGTGACATGATGTATATCTTAAACTTTAGTAATTGAACATGTAATATTGGTATTAAAAATATAAGTGATGCATATAATCATTTAACAAAATATTACATATTAAAACAACTTACATTTGATGCACTGCACTTGCCTGTTCCGAGTATAAATTATCCTCGAGTCTCGTTGGCATGTCTTTCCCTCAAAAGTACTATTCTAAAACCAAAATTGATATTCATAGAACGGTAAAACCTTTATGTTACAACAACTTTCACTCAAATTACAGCTTTTAAAATTCATATTGTTAATTGTTAACATCTTACCATGAATAGCAAACAAAACCTCTGGTCATATATTTGAAAAAATATATTATTCTCCGGGCAAAAGAACAGTTCAAATCGTTCAGACAAAATTGAACCCTTGCCATATTTCCAGGGTCTCTGAGGCGCGGTACCCACATTAAAATTCTGTATAAATAGTTGTACTCTTTTCAGATAAATTAAAGTCCCATGTCTTCCTGTAAATCCTTGAAAACATCCATATCAAGGAACATAATGTAATCGATCAGATTGTTTTCTTTTAAATCGTTACCAATCTCGGGTGAACATGGGTTACGCTTTCAAAGACATGGTAATTCGTGGCATCTCTCAACGAGACATTAATTAGGCTTTGAAGGCCCTGCAACGAAACTCTTGGTGTGAATCAACTCCGCTTCACTATACAGTGGACGGATGTCCAACCTTTTAAATGTCTTTTTAAAGACAATGTTGTCTTTGTTAATAATTACTTATACACAACAAAACGTGGGGTTAAGAAGGCCGAAATTGATATATTGTTTTATTGAATTTCATGTACAGTTTGCAATCAAGTCAATGCTGTGACATAACCAATATACTGGAAGTGTGACTTGACTTGTCACCTGCAATCAACACTGGTATCAAAAAGGCGTGTCAGGATTGAGCAATCACGTATCAGTGTTACATTGAAACCAAATGTCTGTTGTCATGTTTATATTGGAACCAATAAAAATCGAGAATCATGCCTATGAATATTATTTCGCATTGACTTGCTTTATTCGTGAAAAAGTAATATATTCATTGAAACAAATATGTGAAATCTTAATACTGTAAATAAGTAAAAAGTGTTAATCTTTACACTCGCCACCCATTTCAATACATAACTGTATGACATTTACAATATAATTTAGCAAATGAAGCTGAATACAATCGAACGGCAGCAATCGTTGTATTCCAGTTTTAAAGGTCTTGGGTTTTTCAATATATATATATACCTGCGCCTCAGCTACACAAACACCAAATGGCGGCTCTCATGGTATCAATTCAATAATTAGGGGGAAGTCAGCACGTCAAACTGCGTCTACGGTTGAGAAAACACACACACAGAACAACGCCATACACCTACACTGTTCGTGAGCAATCATGAGTAACGACGCCAATTGGCGTCATTTGCAGCAAATGGGCTAAGTTATATTTATTTCAAGATATACAGCTGATTGGTGCTTCCCGAGCTAAAGAGGGCCAACATTATCTGTTTTCTTTTCTTAAAGTCAATAAAATAAGCGAAATGTAAATGTGTTGAATCTTTATGTTGAACGAAGAATATCTATCTTTCAAACAGCTTCAACATGATTATCATCATGTTTTAATTAGCTATCTATGTATTTATGTCAGAAAAGCTTTCTAATCAATGATGTTCAGGCACGTTTGCAAATTGATTATGGTCAGTGTTTGCTTCTTTGGGTGTTCATGATATATTGTGTCATTGGTGACTAGTATCTCTCATTAAATCTCAAACTGTTTGGATTCACATTGTCCTGTTGAAAACGAACAGTCCATTGATGATATAGTGTACCAACAACACATTATTTATCCTAGTAAACGTTGTGAACACTTCGTCACTAACCTTTTCTAAATTCAATAATAGTGTTCTGAGAGCACAAGAACCCCAGGTTCATTATCCTCCAAATAATCACTTTAAATGTAAGGGTAATTTAATGACCTATTAAAAATAAACAAGCAGACAGAGTCGGCCATATCCCCCGCCATGTAGGAATTTTAAATATATTTATGCATTTTGAATATATAATGCATTTACTTTCTTGAAAATTGTTATAACTCATAACTAATAACTCATAACTCATAAGTGATCAAATTTCTATATAGCAAAGGTACATCTAGACTGCTCGGTTGATACCTGTATAAAGTTTCAGCAAAATGCATTGAATAGTTTTGAAGTTTGAGGCCGGAATATAGTTTTCCCTTTTCTTGGTTCTAAGTCCGGACTGTTTGCATTCGTAAAAAAAAAAAAAAATATTCTCAAATTTCTATATAGCAAAAGGCACATCTAGACTTCCTGGTTGATACCTGTACAAAGTTTCAGCAAAATATATTGAATAGTTTTGAAGTTTGAGGCCGGAATATAGTTTTCCCTCTCCTTTGTTCTAAGTCCAGACTGTTTGCATTCGTAAAAAAAAAAAAAAAAAAAAAAAAAATCAAATTTCTTTATAGTAAAAGGCACATCTTGACTTCTTGGTTGATACCTGTACAAAGTTTCAGCAAAAGATATTGAAAAGTTTTGAAGTTAGAGGCCGGAATGGAAAAGCGCGGACGCACAGACGGACAGACAGACGGACAGACATGTCAAGTATCGAAGGCGTATCACCAACAATTATGTCCATGGTTAGGTTTCTCACAAAATGGATACTTCATCAAGGTCAAGTTCTCAAGGTCAAGGGTTATAAACTCATTTTCAAATGCTGACAAATTAAAAGTTAATATCGGTCTGAAATCAGAAAGCTGAGCGCTCTAAGTAAAGGGCAATAACTAATAATAAAGTAATCCTATCTGTCCGTAAAACACATGCGTATCACCGATGTATATAAAGCATGAGTAAAGTTTCAGAAAAATAGGTCAAAAACTTTGGGAGGAAATGATTTCAGAACACAAGTACCGTTTTCGGGACGGACGGACCGACAGACGGGCGGGCTTAAGAGTCGAACAGATTTATTCCTATTTAGATTATTAAATAGTATGTTTGTTTCTCCCCCTTCAGCTTATAAATCAGTTAAAACAAAATATAAATAGATTAGACCTGTGCGACATCAAGAGTGACTGCCCCGACCAGCTTGGTATGTTCTTCATCTCTGTGTAGGTAGCACGTCAGGTGTTGTTGAAGGTAGACAGGTGCTCGACAGCTGAAAATGTTCCTACACAATGACGTGCACATCTTCACTCCAACTGGAAAATTCCTGGAACATCCTTGAAGACTGCAGCTGCACTCCGGGAGTAACACAGTCATCACCAGTGCAGGAAACAGTCGAGCCATGATGCTACTTGCGCTCATCGCCATCTCTAGTAAATATATATTATCACTCTGATAATTACACTAATGTCTTACAAATTAGAATAGGGGATAATCTGTCCCATTGTGAGTTGGTGCTGTTGTGAATTATTGTAAGCAATATTATGCATGAATAAGATATGGATAGTTATTGCAAAATCAAACTTGTCATGTTTCATACGCTCCCCAAGATAACACTGTTATGATCCTGTACAACGATAACATCTTATCAAATTTGATTCTTACATTTTTGGGGTTGATGTTTCATATGTTGTTCCCTCCAGCTCGTGTGGTTTTGAATAATAAATATTTGTTCATTGACTTAATCTATCTTTGCCACCTCTAGTGAGTTATATAATCAGACTTACTTAAGCAGATGTAGATAAACTGTCATAATAGCCTAAAACTAATTCATCAAACAACGTTATAGACATTTATCATTGAGATTCATCAGTTGATACTTTAATTTCCACCGGCTCTTGTCTTTTCGGAAAAATGAAACTGTTTTTTATGAACCAGTAGGGAATAGGGCAAAGACTGTTATTTTGAGTAAGATCTTCAGTTGGTCGCTGTGCTAAAAGTAATGCTGTTGATAACGGTGATATGGCTAGAACACTTTACAACCAATACATCACTAAATGTGTGTTTTGCATATAATGATTTGCTTCTGGAATGTTTGTAGATTCACTCACAACTGAGACATACATTGAAAGGCTGACAAACACACGTCACATGGTCTACATTGAAAATATCATGACATCATCAGATTACTACTAAATAATGAATACTAAAGTATACAAATGGAAAAGTTAAGCACCCAAGAACCAAAATGTGATGCTGTGGAAGCGTTATGATAATTTGACAGAATTAATCACTCTCGGTATGAGAAAAGTAAATCCTGTGTCCGATTTCTTCCAAGAAAAATTATTCAAGTTGACATTTTAAGAAATTAGGACTGGAGTTGTGCTCGTACTGATTTTTTACCACAAATAACTATTCTTTTCTTGCGCCTAAACTTCGTTATTAACTTTAGTTTTCAGAGGCCAAAACATCAGGGTTATTACCAAGTTGTCTTTGACACATCAAGATAACTCTTATGTTGCAAAATAAGAAAGTAAATGGTTTGTGAATATGAACTTATTTTTTACAATATTAGGCATTTTTAAATGCATTTTGGATTATTTTAGTTCAACACGTTAATGAAACCCTCGTTTTTGTTTAAGGGGGGTCATTACAGTTAATACCAACCAAATTTCGTCAGTAGGCAACTTTTATTTAAATCATCTTTTTTCCAAAATATTGGGAGTTTGAAGGTTCTTAGTGCTGTAACTAGTGACATTTGACTGAAAGGCTGATACTAATGTTTGACCAGCTGACAGAGTAGAATTGCAGCAGCGAATTTTCTCTTTCATTTCTCAGTATAACATATGATTTATATTTTAAGCAATTTTATAAAAGCTTATATCCAAAAGAAGCAAACGTTATGTGAAGTGATTTTTCCTTCTTGAACTGCTAGATTATGTTTCCCTAATACCCCACGGTTACATTTACCGACTAATTGTTTTCTGTCTTATCAGACAACCTTTGGTGGTGAATTAACTTTTTTCCATATGTATACTTGTTATGTTTGGTTAATCAAACGTAAAAATCTACAGTAAAGTTTCGTTTTAACTTTTCTAAGAAAACTAAGCATATTCTTTCCTAACTACATCCTTTTCAACAAAATCGTAACCTTTGTTGGAACAAAACAATACAATTAAAGGAACTGAGCACAGACCAGGGATTTATCAAACAGAATGTGGACTTGAAGTGCTACATCCTGCCAAATTAGTGTATTTGTATGTATTAGATGGTGTTCCCTCGTATCATTGAGGACCATAGCACCTGTTTTGAAGTCAACAGGCCGTATCTTGGAACTGCCATTATTGCTCAATGGAACAATTTTCATTGGCTGGGTTGTACATGTATGGTAGGTGTTGTTAGATGTGTCATCCTTATCCTTGTCATCCTTATCCTTGTCATCCTTACCCTTGTCATCCTTACCCTTGTTCCTGATCCTACGGTGTGTAGCTGTCGAATACAATCATTTGGAACGGTTCATTTTCATAGAGGGGTGTGAGTATTTTTCAAATGCAAATCTTGCAGTTTTTCTCGTTAAAAGCTGGTAAACGTCCTCAGACTCGGTCTTGGTGTATGTACATGTAGATAGACTAGATGGGAGGTCTATCTACATGCACCAAGACGGCGTCTGAGGGCCTTAACCGTTGTATATTAATGTTGGTGATGAGGGACTTATAGTATATATATCTCACAAGCTTTTTCTGTTTGCAAGGGAGTTATCGATATATATATGTATATGCTTTAGTTGATGATCTCATTTCTAAAATGTATTAAATCATTTGTATTTTACATGCAAATGGAATCGCTTTGTCACTCTAGAGGATTGTCCCAAATGTGAATAACTATTGAATTACTATGTGAACCACAAATGACTCTACAACAGTGTTAGACCTTCTTAAGCATATCACACTTAAAAACGCGACACTACAATTGCATGTGTTTTGTCATTGTTGTCGGACATTATTTATCTCACCACAATTCTCTGAACATCAATTTTGCAAATCGGCCAAAGACACTCATTGTAAAGATGTCTCGGATAAGTATATTCTAAAAGGGGCCACACCGCTCCAGGTGTGATCCCCAGTGGAAAGACAACTAGTTTAACAATTGTCAACTTACTCCCTATGACAGTTGTTATTCTATATAGTCCCATGGGCTAACAACAGGATGCATGAAGTTGAATAACAAATACATGGGTAGTGACTTCGCATACACAATTCCAATGAATCATTGAAATCTTCTTGAAAGGATTATTGATTTGCTGATGATGATAGACATATGGCTTCTCCGTTGGCATGTCGAATGTAACCAATATAAAAACGAAAGGCCATCATCAACCAAACATGAAGCCGATATTAACAGTAATATTTCACTCTTGGACCTTTAAATTGGATTTATGAGTGTGACAGAAAAGACAACTCAATGATCTGTTAATCCTATTTAATAATGCACCATATGCACAATTTCACCCTAACAATAAAGCTGGATTTAGGCGTTAGGATAAAGGCTGAAATACCAGTCGAAACCCTAAATCGAAATTGCAGCGTTTAACCTCACCAAAGCTGTAATACAAAAATCTGGAATAAGCTTAACCGTCATTATATCTCTATCAGACGTTTCAAAGTAGTGCATCTGACGGTTGCTTTGGATGGTTTTGTTTTAAATTTGGAATTGATGCTTTACAAAACACTGACATAAAAGATGCCCAAAAACAGTGGAACAGTAGCTCTGTTGATTGTATTTAAATTAAGTAAATCATGTATGATCTTCAACCATTCTTAGTCACTTACAACTATAATTTTATATTCAACTATTATATCGACAGGTATACAGGTGTACTATCTTTTTTGTTCCACCAAATAAGAAAAAGCGTTTTAGTTTTGTGAATGATTATCAAAGTATACTTATTGAAAATGTTTTGTTGTCACTAAACGTCTGCTGCAATTTGTTGATTTATTTTGTCGTATGTGAATTTTAAAAAGGCGTTTGATTCGGATAATACAAAACTATTATGGTTTTCAGTTATGAAAAATGAATTTATGAAAAGCTTTTATCAGTTTTGCAAAATATGTATTTTGAAATAAAATCTTTTGTCAGACGATCTGGTACTACTATGCCAGCTTATTTGAATTATTAATTGGTGTAAGAAAAGGATATGTCCACAGCCCGTTTTCATTCCATATGTTTACCTCAGAATTTCAATCTATGTCAGAAGATCTTATGTACGTGGTATATATACTGGCCCAAAAAAGAAACGCATAGCGAAAATGTGTTTTTCAAATTTCTTGCACTTTGACACAAAAAATTGTGAATTGCCGCCAAAACGCAGCAGCTTGAATCCAACCTGAAAAAATGTGCATGGAGAAAAATCCTAAAGCATGTTGCACGTGCAAAAACGGGTACTTAGGCTTGATACCGATGGGTATAAAACCTGGGTAGTCCCATTGCAAATCACTCTCAGATGCTCCGTATACACGACTCTAAAGATGCCAAGACTTAATGAAGAGTGCAGAAATCAGGCCATTGGACGTCTAGAAACTGGCGAAAGTCAGTCAGCACTAGCCAGGCACTTCAACGTTACTCAGAGTACCATATCTCGTCTCTGGCACCGCTACACAGTCCACAACTCCACGAGAGATCGACCGAGATCCGGCAGGCCAAGGGTGACAACTCCGGCGCAGGACCGATACATCCGGGTGATGCATCTTCGCAACAGGACAGTCAGTGCCACCTACACAGCCAACAACATTCCTGGACTTCGTAGAGTATCAGCACAGACCATCATCAATCGCCTTCGTCAACATGGGATACGTCCTATGCGACCATATACAGCGCCATCTTTGCAACGCCATCATCGTCGTGCACGTCTGCGATGGAGCAGAAACGTTCGCCCATGGACTCTAGTGCATTGGAGAAGAATCTGGTTCAGCGATGAGTCGCGGTTCATGCTCTATCGCCACGATGGTAGGATGAGGGTCTATAGACGGAGAAATGAACGTTACGCTCAACACTGTATCCGTGCAATCAATGCATACGGTGGAGGGAGTGTAATGATGTGGGCAAGCATATCCTTTAATGGTAGGACAAATTTGGTTCACGTGCAAGGAAATTTAACTGCTGTACGCTATCGAGACGAAATCCTGCAACGTCACCTTCTTCCCGCAATTGACGTCAGACGTGAAATTTTTCAACAGGACAATGCCAGACTGCATACGGCGCGTGTTACCATGGATTATCTTGCCAACAGCAATGTGAATGTACTGCCATGGCCCTCCAAATCTCCAGACTTGAACCCAATCGAGCATTTGTGGGATTTGTTGGATAGACGGGTACGACGTCGACAACATCCAACGCAGACGCTTCAAGAACTGACCCACGCACTGCTGGATGAGTGGGGAAGAATTCCACAACGCCAGATTCGACGACTCATTCAATCCAGGCCCAGGCGATGCAGAGCAGTGATCCATGCTCCTGGTGGTAGCACCCGGTACTGACTTCGTCACAGTGATGTCACAATCACAGACGTCCACAGGAGGATTAAATGACTGCATTTAGTGGAGGAGACATGCATTTAATGCTGTGAAAAATGTGGTTGTTGTACATTCCATATTTAAGTGTGCAATTATGCTGTAAACACATGACAATAAACTCTGATTTTTCTGTTATGCGTTTCTTTTTTGGGCCAGTGTATATCAGTGAAGAATATTTAGATTTGTTGCTGCATGCTAGTTATAGTTATGTTTATGATAGTGTAGTTTGTCTGTGATAAAATGCGAGTATTATTCGTATGGTAAAAGAAATAAAAAAACTGTTCATCCTAAGTTACGTTATTCAGTAAGTAGTATGCATTTATGCCGAGTTGGAATTAAGCCTGTTACTAACCGTGCATGTGGCAATTGTGTTGAAATTTATTATCCTTTTTTTGTTTGAATGTCCATTGTATAAACGTTACAGAGACAAACTCGTCTGTGAAGCGCATATGTCATTCAGCAGGCATTACAGTAAATCTTGAACTTTTGTTAGAAGGAAGTGCAGACCTAGCACTTTGTCAAAATATAATCATATTTAAGTTCATGCAGTCGTTCATCAGCGACGTGTATAGCATGGAATCATACTGTAGAACCTTTTCTCTCTTTTTATATTAATGTCCTGTCAACTATCTGTCATCTTTTTTCTGTAAAAAATGTGAATCACCTTTGTAACATCTCAAGGAGAGGGTACTCCAAATTGAAGAACTTGTAATCCTTTTTTTGTGAATAACATAAACTCACGGGCAAAGGTATTTTAATCTAGATTGAAGAATAAATAAAGAAGTCAGATTAAAAAAACAAAATGTTTATTCAAAATGAACATGTGCCGATATCATATTCATAACAAGTGTTTGCCACTAATATGGCACATCATTTGGTGAAGTGTCATAGTCACCTTGTTGGTGAAGTGTCATAGTCACCTTGAAAATAAGGTCAAGGTAACCAAAATTGACTGTGTTGTGTCTGCGTCATCTCCCAATGTAGACTGACACCAACTTTGACAACTTTGGATGATTGGATTCATGAGATACTGCGTTAACAAGAGTTCGAAAAGTGGTCAAAGCATTGTGGTGACCTTGAACATAAGGTAAAGGTCCTCAAAATCGACTGGTGTCTGCGTAAACGCCAATATAGGCTGTCAGCAAATATTATGTCTAACCGGTCAGGAGATACCAGGTTAACAAGAGACAATAAAGTGGTCGATGTGTCGTGGTGACCTTGTAAATATGGTCAAGGTCACCAAAATGAACTCGTGTCTGCATCATCCCCCAATGTAGCCTGGCAACAATTTTGAAGACTTTGGGTTCATCCAGCCATGATATATCGCTTTAACAAGAGTTCGAACAGTAGTCAAAGTGTTGCGGTGACCTTGAAAATAAGATCACGTTCACCAAAATCGACTGGTGTATGCGTCTTCCCCCAATGTAGGCCTATACGAAATTTGAAACTGTCAATACAACGCTTCATGAGATATCGTGTTAACAAGAGTTTGAAAATGGTGACCTTGAAAATAAGGTCAAGGTCACCAAACTCGACTGGTGTATGCGTCCTCCCATAACGTAGGCTGACACCAAATTTGAAGACTTTTGATAAAATGCTTCATGAGATATCGTGTTAACAAGAAATGTGACGAACGGACGTACGGATGCAAGCTGAATACATAGTCCCGTTCAATGTTGCAGCGGGGGACAAACAATACAAACAATCAGCTTCCGGTATTCACAGTCTCTGATATTCGTCGAGGGGTCAAAAGGTCCAAGTTCACGGTTATGACTGATCCCGGTGCAGAATAAAGGGACAGACAACGGGACGGAGAATGTCATGGACGTAACACTGAGCTGTTAGATTTCCATCCACGATAACAAGCGGCTTCTTCTCCTCACCAAGTATGCCTCCCCAAACCATGACACTTCCTCCCCCAGTGGAGCACAACTTTCTGAACGCAACATGCAGCTGTTCTCTCTTCCCGACGGTGATAAACACGTACTCTTCCATCTGCTTTAAAGAGCGGAACCGACTTTCGTCAGAGAAAAGCACCCTCTGCCACTGACGTCACTGTCAACATAACACCGTCCTTGCCCAACTCAGTCTTCTTTGGCGATGTTCAGCTGTCAACCTCTGTCCCCGGAAGGGTCAATATGCCCTGATGCGATGGGACCTTAGACGCTGCATTAGTCTTGTGACAGTGGTGCGGTGAAAGCCAAACGTTCTTCCAACATGGGTGTGGGTGGCTCCCATTTCAATCATCCCATTTGCTCGCTCACGTTCTTGTAAAGTTGATCTTGCCATTCTTCAAATCTTTTTTTTTACAAATTTGGTGTCTAACAACCAATTCGCATTGTTTTTATACCCGTCGGCCATGGGTCTTGTTTGCTTTGCATGAAAAAAGGCGAAAACCACAATTTGGGAAAATTTGGGAAAGTCATACGTTTAATACCAAAGTTCAATATGAAATAATCATTGTTGTGTTTGGGCGATGTGTTTTCATGTGGTTGGGTTTGATTCTGAGTTTGATTTGTTTCGTAATTTCAAATCTAAAGTGGTAGAGTTTCGTTTGCCCGTGAGTTTATGTTTAAATCAATAATACTCGATAAATTATGTGCATTATATAAGTCATAGGATTTACAAGTCTATATGGTGAACAAAGAAGTTTTAGTAGTTCGATATGGCGAATACCTTTGTAATTACGAAAACAAGTTTAGATGGTGTATGAATAAGAACAATAACGCAGTATAAGGTCCTTTTTATCATGTTTTCTACCAGGTTGTCTTGGACCAGGTTGAACCAAGACCAGACAAAAACGTTGGTGTTTATAAAACAATTTCAGTTTCACTTATAAATATCCCTGTTCATTTATCAATAAAAACTGTTTTGATTGTCAAATATTGTAGTACAGAGCTGTGGGGATATCAAGAAAGAAAAATTAGTAATTTCTAATTTCCTCAATTTCGTGTTGGATGTTGGCTGATATATTAAGGAATTCAGCTTTATCTGAATGTAGAAGATATAAAATGAATGTGGATTATTATATTAAATATGTGATTGTTGGTGTAAATTGTTGTGATGTTTACATGTGGCACCTGAAAGTCAAAATAATATAATCAGCTCAGATTATTTTAGCAGAGTTTATTGGGTTTCAAACATTTGTAAACATTTACATGAACATAAAGATAATTATGTTAACAATGCATCCCAATACTGAGTCGTATGTTCTGTCAACATATGTTTTGCCAACGCGACAAATATTTGCATGACAGATGTTGCATGCATGTTACGGTTGATGAACATTATTTTTGTCTCACCACTAGTAACTGAACATCAATTTTGCAAATCGCCCCAACACACTGATGCATGAGATGTCCCCGGAGAAGTATACTCCAGTTGCTAACCCCAGTTGAAAGATTTCCCGTTTACAATTGTCAAGTTGATCCCTATGGCAGGTTATTATCCTATTCACCGCATGTGCTGACAACAAAATGCATCGGGTTGAATAATAAAACCATGCATGGTGACTTTCATCAACGCCTGAATCACCAGGGATTTGGTGACTTATTTTGCTTGGGTCTACTTACATTTTCTCATTCGGCATACAATTTAATTCCCCTCAATAATTGGCAGTTTTAAAAGCTTATTGATTTTCAATTTATTGATTTTTGTATTTAACCCCTGTACCATGCTTGAGAAGAGATCGGCAAATAAAAGAAGAAATAGCTGTACTATATCTGAATGCAATTGGATGCCATTTGAATCTGTGTTGCTAATTCATTGATAAAGAAAAAAAACAAGATCGGGCATAATATACAACCTTGTCTTACTCCTATTTGGTTTTCAAAAGTTTCAGATAATTAATTGTTTACCTTTACCTAATCATGTATACTTCTTAGAAGTTTACTCATTTTACTGCTTACGGAATAGTTATCCAGAAAATCCAAAGTTTTCCTCTGTGTACATATTCGAAGCCTATGCAAAGTGCACAAATAACCCATGACATTTCGAACCTTCAGTATTCAAGTATGTCTGAATAAGTGAATATAAGACAAATATAGCTTGGCATCTGGTTACCTTAGCATAGCATACTGCCCAGAATACCAAACGTTTGTTTTAACATTAATGAATATTTTACTAAAACCACTAAGAAGGGTAATGGTAGGGTAATCATTTTTATCACCATTCTTGTTGATAAGAATAATGAGGCCAATCGACCATGAGTGTAGGACAGCCCCTGTCCAAAGGATGACATTCAAAAACAGTTCAAGATGCGGTAGTACAATATTTGAGGAATGTAGGAATAATGCTTAAATAATTGTATATACCCAGGATGATTTATTAAGTTTTTAAGTGTCTGATATTATTAAGTATTTATTCTCGTGTTATTGCTTTATCAAGAATGACAATAGCCACTGAATCACCACTTTTTCTATAATAATAATAATAATAAGTCCATTTGTATGGCGCCAACTCCATACACCAAGTGTATGCTCATAGCGCTAAAAAGTCTGAAGTTACTCTGACAATTGGAAATAACACATGGTGGCACATTAGTCCAGGTATGACTCTCGGAAGAGATGTGTTTTTAGATGAGATTTGAAGACGGCGAGTGTTTCGAGTTCCTTGAGTTCATTTGGGAGTTTGTTCCAGAGAATTACTGCATTGTAATATAAATATCTTTGGACAAATCGTTTTAAGTTCATTTTCGGAACGTGGAACAAATGCTGGTTTGCTGAAGGAAGGGCTCTTGACGGTTGATAGACTTCAGTCAGCTCAGCGAGGTAGGATGTATACAGTCATGTATAACATTATTAAACAACCGTTTTGTCACTAAAAATGAAGAACATAGTGTAGGGGTCACATATATGTAGTATGTGATATATTCTTACTACTGAAGATAGGAACATTATGTTTAGCTCATTTTAAAGCAGAGAAAGTGATTAAGGACGTTAAAGTCAAAGCAGACGTCTTGAAGACTTTAGTATTGACGCGTCAACCCTGGTTAATTGTATCATTATTATCATACTTATTGTGTCTCCCTTTCAGATCGAATGCTGTACTTCTTGTGCGGGAGATACGTTTCTGACAGTGTGGTGAGCCAATATGTGCCATTGACTCTGACCTCTCTACAAATATTACAACAGTGCACACACTAAGGAAGGATCGACCATTTTGTGTAGAGGCGGAAGATCACATATATGTGCTGGGATTGCTTAGGTAATAAAAGCTAGATTTTGATTGATAACAACTGTTTTTGTTCACTTGCACACCATTTCGGAGTATAGAGTATGTGTAATAGGATTGTATAGATTTGAAAAAAAACATTACTTTGCTGGATAACAACTGTTGTCAACATGCACAACATCTCGTAGTATAGACTATAACTAATAGGATTTCATAGGTTTAAAAAGAAATAATTTGCTCAATAACAAATGTCGTTGTCACCATGCGCAACATTTAAGAATATAGAATAGATGTGATAGGATTTAATCGGTTTGACAACCGAGATGTTGCTTGATAACTACTGTCGTTGTCAACATGTCAACATTTCGGAGTATAGAATGTATGTGTGGTTTAATGCTTATCTTTAGAATATTGGCGCTCGAAAAAGCTAGGTTAATTTTTAAGGCAGGCTGGATTGTGATACGGTTGTAATTTATTGGATAAGGTCGTGAGTATATATATTTGTGTTAAATGAAAATATTTTATTACATGGATCTGTTGTGTTAACGTTCATGTGGCCGTTAACGTGCATGCTCACTCACTCTTGTTTATGTGTAAAGCTACAATAAGATGGGCGATTATTTTTAGCCTGGAACAATGTCATTATAATTAAAATGATTCTCAGTTCTTCCCGCTAGCTTTCAAGATTTGGCATTTTTGGTTGGCCCAATACAATTTGTATACAGAATATCGGAATCCATGTGTAGAAGGATTGTTAACGATTGTACCGATAACGCAACCTTGTGAACATTCAATTTACTATTTCATTGTTTATTCCTCTCAGAATATATTTCGATGATTCTCAGAACATATTAAGATGATTCTAGATGATTCGAGAAAAACACCTACGCAGCATATAATGTATTATTATGTTGTCACAATTATGTTCTCTTCTGTTTTGAAATTTATGACCGAAGAATGAAATTCAAATACAACGCCACTGGATGTGTATTTGGTAAAACTACCCCAGTATGGCTCGCACATAACCTTGGGACTAAATGATGTTCCACAGGTGGTCATCATTTAAATCGCAGAGGACATCATCACAAATCATCTAGAGGTATCACTTATACCAATGCTTCTATTAATACTAATACCACTACTAAAGCCATTACCATTACACTATCTCCACTACTACTCCTACTACTATCACTACTACTACATTTACCACTACCACCACAATCACTAATTCTACTATTACTAATACTGCTACTGCTACTACTACCACTACCATCACCACTCTTACCATTTCCACTACCATTACCATCACCTACGACTACTACTAATACCACTCCCATCATCAATCCAACAACTAGCACCACTGCCTTCACCAATCCTATTATTACTACTTCTACGTCGTGTAATGTGATGCCCTACCCATTAACCTACCAATATATTGTGTAAACTTTAATAATTTAAGGCAAATTTGAGAAAACATTATATGCAAAATTCGCGCTACAGCGCCTTTAAAGTGTACCTAGGTGATTCGTGAGTAATTACACGATGAATTTACGAATAGTTAACGAAACATCTAGGATAATGAACTGATGATTCATGAAGATGTTTTTACAAAATAAAACCTTTCCAAGAATCTCACGGTGCCGAAATCAACCTGGACTCATTTACGATATTCAATAATTAATTCCAAATTGCCAACAACGATGTGCCAAATTTCACTGTCGTAATGATTCCGGATAATTCGTGATGATGCCGGATAATTCGTGATGATTCCGGATAATTCGGGTCCTAGTAAAATTGAGACATAAGATAAGTATCCCCTGAGACCAGGTGTTCGATGGATAAACAGCATAACAACTTTACTTCTCAAGAGACAACTTACTTCCTTGTTATTGCAGTCATTCATTATCCGTAAACACCAGAGGATCCATATGGGATATGGATGATCTTCCGCCAGCCACTTCTAATTCTCACGGGATATGGGTTCCTTTTGTTGGCGTTGTGAGGGGATTTGAGAACATGCTATGACCTATGAATATTGCATGAGCTTAATCATCCGGTCAGAAGTATACAAGTACTATTAAATTGTGTTGGTGGGTACTTGGAGAGACACATCTTCTTTCCAAGTTTTAGCTGGTCGATTTTAATAATATAGAATTAATCCGCGATTTGTTATCCAGTTTTACGCTATGATGTATCCATTTCGCCACAGCACCATTCTTTGAAAACATGGTTTATTCAAAGATTTCTCATGTACACTTTTGCCACCGAATAATCCGCAATGTTCGCGGAGTATGCAAACTTACTGCAATAATGTATTTTGTATGCAATGAACATCCATTTACATGATATTTGCAGTAAGATACACGTTGAGGTGAAAAAACTTCCGGGATGCTTGTGTACATATATATATTACATATGTAATTCGTTGTATCACACATGCAAGTGGAAATGCATGTTCTTTCAACAGGAATGTTTACAATTTAAGGCACCATTGGAAACTGTATACAGCTGCATACCGAAAGTTTACACATACCGTATTCGCCGTAATAGAAGCCCTGGGCGTTTAAAAAATTTGAAAAAGGGGCGTTTATTAAAATGACTTTAAAACATCGTAAAAAGGGGGCGTTTATTAAAAAAATGTCTGTTGATGTCCAAAAGAAAAAGAAACATCGATTTTATTTCAGAGTTATAATCAAAATAAGTGTATCAAATAAATGTAAAGAAGAGTTAAATGTCGAAGTTTATTATTTGTATCAAATTTCAACCAGTACACAATTTGCAATGGCAATTGAAACTAATTAAAACTCACGAAGATACATTTTGTAATTGAATCCGCCATCTTGTCGCGTCATTACTATTATCCAATGAAATTTTAGTTTGCTAGGAATCTAAATATAACCACCAATGAACTGCAGCATAACAACAATCAGCTGATAAGCACATGGTGCAGAACGATTATGTAAACACTATTTCCGGGTCATGGTATTCTTTATTTATATCACATTGACAACTACATGTGGACAAAATAACGTTCATGACAAATTCGCGGTCAGTGTGCTAGTGTCATCTGTACTTGTGGGAAATCTTCCAAGAGAGTTGAGCAAAACATTTTCCTGTTTCTTAAAACATGGAGGTTGCATACAATGTGTTGGGACTGATCGTTACAGACATTCCACAGTCGCTGGAGGACTGGAAATAGCATGTACCTTACACTTTACTGGACATAATAGGTTGATAGCAAGATTGAAAACTCTTCTTCAATGAAACATCAGTAAGATAAGTCGATACAAAAGAGGGGCGTTTATTAGGTCATTTTCCGCGAGTCAAAAATGGCTTAGGGGGGCGTTTATTAGATGAGGGCGTATATTTAGATGAATACGGTACTTGTCTATTTCAGTGTAAAAGCATCGCAACAATGTGAAAATGGGACCGATCACATGGCATTTATGCATGATAAGAAGACAGTTGAGCGTTTCATGAAATAATCTGAAATGAAGCATACCTAAAAGTCAACAGTTACAGTTTTGGTAGCTCTTTGAAGTGACAGAAGTCAATCTTCAAAAACTGCAGTTTTTATTTTCTTCTTTGAAATATTCAGTAAATACTCAACTTGGTCATACATACATCATATATTTCCTCTTGTATTCACGAAATGTATTTGTAATGAAATTGTCCATATTTAGTCGATGAGAAAACTTATATTCGAAAGATAATGAAAGTTGATTTTCCATAATTTGACCACTTTTGTCTATTTCATTATGCCAAAATTCATAAACGATCACCACAGAAGTGATGATCACAGGATACGTTTGCGAATGATTATTTTACTCGAGGATATATGGCGATTCATTGTCATTGTATGTAAGGTAATTTGTTTAACGTCACAACGAACGTCAATTTCATGATATTTGCACTAAGATCCAAACGTAGGTGAATAAATTTCGGTATACAGCTGTATGTGAAGAAAGAATGACATTTAAACACTTAAACAATGATTTGCTTAAGTTATCACACGTATCCATCATACATGCCAATTGGTTTGCCAACGCGACCAATATTTACATAACAATTGAATGTACGTTTATCATTGTTGATGAAAGTAAATTTAGTCCAACTACTTTTAACAAAAAGTCCCTGAAACGGATATCGGAGTTGCAACGGTTCCCTCGCTATAGCTGTGATCAATAATTTGGAATTAACTAAACAAACACTTTATGTTATCAGATAATTCAAATCATCACATCTGACGGTTGGATTCTGCATTTTAAAAGCGAACGTTTTGAGACTAAAGAGTTGCAAGCATGACAGAATAGTCGAAGGAACATTTATACGCTTCAAAATAATTTACATTAGAGATATTCTTCATTATGACTGTGGACGAATGTACAACGATTCATGTTTGGACCTTTGAAAGTTGACATTGTCAATTTTGCTATTTTGAAATTTCGGAGATATACATGTATGTGAATGCCAGGCGCTTTTTCAGTTTGTTTTTAAAAAATCACTTGATTTGCACCACAAACGCTTTAACAATTGTGATCAACTACTGATTTAGATATTTCATCATGCCTCGAAAACAAAAAACTATTTGGTGGATACTTATATTCATGTGTCTCTTTATACAAGCGGAATCTTCATCCCAATGCAATACACATTTTCTTAAATATCTTCCCGCTTTTGATAACAAAGCGGTTTCGGATTATCAAATTTCTTCAACAACCCTTTATGACATCTCGATGTGTTTCCGAAAATGTGATGTGGAAGCAAGATGCGTGTCTTTCCAATACAACAAAGGGAGCAAGAGTTGTTCCCTGTTTGCTGTTGGCTTCTAACTACCTTCTGGAAGCTTAAACACAGTTTCTAATGAACCAGGGGCTAAACTGTATCTAATGAATGAAAGTAAGTATTAAAATGTTGCCATAGCATGTAGTATATAGAAGTAGTATGGAAGTAGTACTTGTAGACGGCTTTACGTTTTGGTAAAACAGGATGAAAAGCTAAATGTATCTATAAATCACAAATCATTGTAAAACGTTGCTTTAACAAGAAACCTAAGAGAATTATTTGTTTGCTAAATATGATAAGCCTTATTTATAAACTCACAGGCAAAAGAAACTATACCAGAATAATTTCTTTTCCAAAATTATAAAATTAGTGTTCCCAATGGGAATTTTATAATTTACTTTAATAATCACTTGAACACAACTTTAAATGTAACCAAGGAATCATCATGTATCTTATAAATCTCAAATGTGGACTTTGATGAACTTTTTTCATCACAAGTGTAATGCACCTAAATAAGGACAAGATGGAGCAAACCGGTATAAAAAAAAACTTCAATCAGCATATAAAGCAGCACTCACGTAACGACCACAAATTTAGCATGCCAAGACAAAACGCACAAAAGGAATAGTGGGAAATGTTTACCCTTCATTTCGGAGCATCATGTGCCGAGTTTGCTAGCAGTTCGACTGCGCCCATTTCACAAAATCTAGGCTTCAGCAACGAAGAAACAAAGAAGCTAGACCAATGACAGACCAGGACTCCCAGGGTCATCAACGCCAAAGAAAACTTACAACGCCGTACTTTACATCTGACTTATAATGTCATCACTGCGACGTTTCAGTAGAGATTCTTGTACCGTTTTCAAGCATGACTAAAAGACAGAAATATTTGCGTTATATATATGTGCAGAATACGATGAAAAAGATTATTGAAATTAAAGAGCCATTAAGGATGTTAGTGTTTCAAATAAAAAATATTTTTTGGAAAATATACTTATCACGTCATTTGCCAGAGAAATCTTTTATCTACAACATGGCATATGTTAAACAATTTTCATATCACGACAATGTAATGCAATTTGGTTTCAAAGAGAAGTACAACTTCGAGTAGCGCGCACTAAGGGTATCTGACGTCACATAAACAGAATCCCCTTTTTTGCGTAATAGGTACTACACAAACAGTTAGCACTTCCGAAGCGTGAGGCTCGTCTCTAGCGCAAGTTGCCATAACAACCCATGTGCTGCACGTGTCTCTCTTGCAAGTTACCCTTGTCACACATTACTGAATGTGACGATTGCTTTACAAACAATGTTCCTAAATATACTCAGAATATGCAAATTATTGCCTGTTTAGTGTACTTTTTATTGAGATAAGACCAGCAAATTATGACAAAGTTGTACTCTCATTAATTATAAAATTCAAGAAAAATACCTAGTTTAGTACAACAATTATTCCAATACCTGTAACAAATACATAATTGAATGAAACGGTAAAATTATATATTTCGATTTCTTTCATTGCTCATAATTTTGGTTATTCTTTTGTGTCTTTGTTTACTGTGTGTGAGCTAGACCACAATGCTTTGCGCTTGAAAATAATAGACTGGATCTATATTTAGACTTGAAATCACCTTTGCTAATTTATGCCATTTCTCGGCTTATTTTAGGTTGAATAAAATTGGGAAAAATTAAGTGTATTTATTTCACGGAGATAGATTTTTAGAAAATTTTCGATATTTTCATCAAAATCCTTGATGGCTCATAAACAACAATGGTTGAATGAGGAAAGGATGACTACAGGGAAATAGATAACATACAGAAACCAGTGGAGAGGTAACAAGGGATTAACACTGAAGCCTTTGAGGAGCAAAGTTTACACAGGTAATTGAGGCTGATTGATGAGTTTATCGTATGCAGATCACGATTAATCTGGGGTCCGTATTGTTATACTTGTCCTTATTTTACTTCAAATTTCTAAATGCCACTCAAAGAAGAAATGTGTATGACAAGCAAAAATTGCCAGGCAGATTAATCATGTTGTGTAACAACAATATGGACTTTGTGCAATAGTAAAACGAGAGATCATTAAATTACACGTTTACATGTATACACAAACCAAAATGTGTCTCATGAATAAAAGCAAGTATGCTGTTAAACAATGTCACTGTAGAAAAACGGTTGCATAACACCTAACTACACCATTCGATAATTCATGGAATCACATCGAAATGAGGTTAATTGGTTATGGGTGTAATACTGCTATCAAGATTAAAGAAAAGTATCCTCTCTGGCTTGAATTACTACAGGTCTATTATATCACTGTGTCAGTGCTTCGCACTAACAACCCTCGAGGTCAGAATTGGCAAAGCATTTACAGTAAATATTATAGGGTTAATGTTGTTTTTCAGGGCATTATCATTTGCAGAAGCCTGAGGTCTTCAATTAACTGGCCGACGAAGGAGTGTATTTGAAGAAGACTGAGGGCTTCTGCAAATGACACTGCCCTGAAAAACAGCATTACCCCTATTATAGCTCAAATGGATGGGATTTGTTCCTTTGTACCCGAATTCTTGAACAAGTTTTAATTACAGTTGTATATATGATCAAAACAGCAAAAAACGCATCGTGTTACCGCCGAGAACCACTGTGACGTCACAGGTGAAGAATGACGTCATATAGTCGCTTGCAGTTACACGACTGATTCGAACCCGAAAAGAATGTCAGCCGTTGATCGGGAAAACGAAATTTGTTTATCATATTGATGCATAGTCGTGTTTTATTATATAACCAATCAGTGAAATAATGAAAATCAACGAATCATTACATATTTATAGCAAGTTTAATAAGTTTGCGTACTAAGGCTACCTAAATTTAACACTGACTATTGGAGGTGGCTGAGAACGATATTCTTCTTTATTTTGTTTAAAAACACTTTAAAGGGGCTGTAGCACGTTTTTGGTGAAACTTTTTTTTCTTTTCAAATTTCCTATTTATAATCATAGTTTGTGTTATTTAGATTTACTTTAGAGGATAAAACATAGTATTACACAAACCAATAACCCGTAGTAGTAGTACAGGTGATGCGTATAAAGCACAATTTATTATTTCGAATGACCAAAACGATTCCCATGGCTTAACTGAGCTATTTACACTCATTTTAACTTGATTTTCCGAAGAGATAAGGGTGTTTTACTATTGGTAAAATTATTTTTCAAATACAATTCATCGACTTATTGAGCAAAAAAACGTGTTACTGCCCCTTTAAAATTAGTGCGGTTGTATTGTCACATCGTGTTTATGATACTATTTGGCAAAATTATATGTCCTCGTTGGAAAGAAAGACATGTAAGACGTTTTAAAATGTTCGAGTCGATACGCTCATTTGGTCGCCATATTTGTTAAAATTTCAAGAGGAGATTCTAAAGTGACGTCACTTAGAAACGAAGTGATAATGGCCCGTCGTCAGCGTTGAGAGAGCAGTTATCATGTGCAGTGGTCCGCTCATTTCTGATAACAAGAGGGCGCTCTGAAGTCTGAATTGTTGTAAAACATCTTTGGACAGGAGCCATGCATACCGAGGATCTGATGAGATTCAAACATTCTTCCTCGTGATCGGATGTTGATTTCGCTACCCGCTGAGTAAAACTAGGAAGTTTGGACTTCCAGAATGGAAGAATAGTCTACTGATAGGTTCTGTTTATCAACGTGTGTATTTGTGTGGATATTGAACACTGTAAACATTTAATTTAATTTTAGGACTTGGAGCCTTCGGGGTGGAGTGTTCCTCAACTTCTGACTGCCAGTTTACAGGAGCAGAGTGCACCGACAACACCTGTAAATGTCCCCTCGCTTACAGCTATGATCCTCGAACTAAGGCCTGCCTTCAACGTGAGTGACTTTTGTTTATTGATTTTGTGTTCTGCATCTTACAAACCCCAGAGGCGTCGCACTATTGTCCTTGAAGAATATGTTTACGTCGTGTTATTGTGATGTACTTTGTGATGTTATTCCGTTGATGATATCAAAACTTTTTATTGTTATAGTGTTAATGATTTCAATGCATTGTGCCTAATATACCGGTTGTGTCCCAAACAAATGACATTGTTTTTTAAATGCAGTTTTGAATGATAAAACTAGAATATCACCCTCCTGTCTCCTGAAATTGAGTATAGGAACATAACATATAAAAACATAAACGTAATATATGTGTAACTTTATCAACTTACATTAAGTTAACTGTTTAAGACAGTTGGTTGAGATTTTCTAGAAATCACTTTCTGTACTTTAGTTTCCAGTCACTTGAACTTTATAGATATTTTATTTAAAAAATTAATGTATTTGGTATGTAGTCTTTTTGTTTTGATGCCTGGTAGAATACGTGTTTTAAATTGTTTTATAGATTGCAGCCAATATGGAGACACCTTTTCTTATTTTGGCCCATGGGGAATCAATGGTTACAATACCCGTGAGATCAATGTTGCAAGTCCTCAAGCATGTATGGAAAGTTGCAAAAATGAAGGGGGCTTTACATGTATCAACGCTGAGTTTGAACATAGCACTGGTAAATGCAGCCTTTGCAACAGTGCTTGGTTCAGCATTCCTGGCGGGAATAGAGTTCCCTCCCCTGGGTGGTCATTCTACCATCGCAACTGTGCGTTATGATTGGTCATACAATATCAGAGTTGTTGCATGCAATATATCAATCAATTCCTATTGGAAGTAATAACAAGCCTCTGTCTCTATTACCGGCAAATATAAGCCTTTACTGCATTTTGTTAACAGTTCTGTGCTTTGGTAGCGGTCCGCTGCAAATGCACTTTATAGTGTGCCCTGCACTAACACATGAAATTAATAAGCTATTCTAAATGATATAAATAGATAATGTAATATAATAAATAAAATAAACAAGACTTTCAACATCGTCTAACGCAAATTTCTGCTGACAGAAAAGTTGATTTTGAATGTCATTTTTATATACATGAAACAGGTAACTTGACAAAATTGAAAATGAAGTAAAGTTGGCTTCTGGACCGGTTGTAACATTCGTAAGTTCGTACTTAGCTAGGATCCTACAGATGTTAAACAGGACATCCCCAGGTTTATCAATATATTATCTATGATAAATACATATGAAACCATTATTTCAACTAAGATCGCACTAACATTTGATCGATTCAAACAAATAATGAAACAGAACAAATTTTATAATGTTTACAATCAATATAGACGAAACAACACATTGGTACAGTGTAAAATATATAAAACACTAGTAAATAAGACCTTACGATAGCAGTCTGATTAAAATCGACCCTGTCCCATGGTATGAACTGGTTCTATAGCTTGTTCGCCACAAGATCTAAGGACACGGTATAGACACTCGTTACCAGTTTAGTACAGACAGAGCCTAGTCAAAGAGCTGACCAATCACATCATAGTTTTTAAACGGTCGCTGTTTTGAAAGCATTCGGAAGAGACGAAAGGATAGCTGTTTGGAGTTATATGCCCTTAGCTTCTCACACCGAATGCTTTTGTTGGAGGTCATGTGATTGGTTAACACAAATGCGTCAGAACATGCGAGCATAGAGGCTCTTGTCAGACGGATTTGTGAGGAAAACCTTCGAACGATATGAATTCCTATCCCGATAGATGTACTATTTTGCAGTTGTATTCCTTTTTATTTAAACTTTATTTAAATCAGACTGTTATGATGTTAAATAAGATCTCACAATATTTAAACAGTTCTACACACGCTTAAATATCAGCCCAGTAATATTGACGTATGTGTTTACTTGATATTTCGAAACTGGGGCACTTATCTGTCTAGTAAATGGAGAGTTATTGGAGAATTACGTATAAAGTAAATTCAGATTTAAGCAATGTTTGCAGATATGTACTCCTGAAGTAGTTCTCAATGACGACGTACATTTGGAGAGTTTTATATTGAATAATCGAATCTCTGACCAACCATGTCTGTATACTACACTAGAACTCAAAGCAATGTTAAGGTTATTTTCATTGAAATAAACATTGGGATCCGCATTCAACGGTTGTGACCACGTGGTACAAAGTTATGCCAGAACGAGTCTACTCATATTTTGTTTTACTTTCTGGCAATATTTGATATTTGATAAATTGTAGAAAGTATTTCCAATGCTGAGCTGAATTTTAATAACTTTCATAAGTCATCGATAATCATATGCTGAATATAAAATGTTGGTCAAAAGCTACATTGTGCCCCGTCCACTTTGTTGTTGTTGTTTGTTTTCTTTGTTTGAGGGGGATATTGGAATGGATTCAATCCACCCGCCCGTCCGTCCATACGTCCTGAAATCATTTACATATTATTTTTCCTGGTTCCATCGAAACGCAACTTGGATTTTCATTCCAGGGCATATCTCAAAAACCGTAAAGCATAGCTCAACGAAACTTGCTGTGTGTAACAAATGACAAGTTAAGATGTGTCTTTTAGTATTTCAACTTCTTCAGAATTTTATTTTCAGCATTTTAGCCGTTTCCATGGGCTTTCCTTTCCGGAGCAGTTCTCAAAAACCGTTAAGTATAGAATAACGTGGTGTTTTGAACAACTGTCGTATGTAGATGTACCTTTTGGTATTTTCAACTTATTTACTTATATATTTCCTACGTTCCATGGAAACGCAACATGGGCTTTGTTGCTGGAGCAGATCTAAAAAAAACTGTAAGGCATTGCATAACGGAACATGGTGTATGGAACAATCGTCATGTGTGAATGTGCCTCTTGGTATTTTCAACTTCTTCACAATTTAATTTTTCTCTGTTTCAATGGAAAGGCAATTTGTGTCTTTGAGTGTTTTTTAACTTCATCGGAATTTTATTTTTTAGCCATCAAACTGTTACCTTGAAACACAATTTGGATTAAAATGATCATGTAAGTATCTACGTGAACATTTAAAAATCATGTTATGGTATATGTAGGCAATGCATATTTACTCGGGTACTCGAGTACTTGGAGAATATCTGTTGAATATTCAAAAGAAGCGGCAGAACTTCTGATGGTTTCCCCTGTGAATGATTATCTTCATATATGTCATATATGTTGCATGTGGCATTCAAATGCACATAATGTCGACCACATCAATCAGGAATACATTTGTTGCCTTTCTTGGAAACGAATCCTTCGAGACTTCTTGGTAAACGAAAATGAATGGTATGGATGATCTTCTGTCAGCCATTCACTCATTCTCTTGGGATGCTATTTGCTTTTGTTGGTGTTGTGAGGGGATATGTTTGGTTCTATGAATTTTGTATGAGTTTCTACAGGAGGAATACTGTGGCGTTGGACATACATGTACAGTTATAAACTATTTGTCCCATTTACACGTGTAGTAGTCAAATGATTTAAATATGCAGGAGTTACAAGGGTTAGTAATTAAATTATAACCACACTTCACATGCTAACAGTCCTTAATGTTGATTAGAACTGTGAAGCTTATAGGTTAAAACGACCAAACTAATATTGTTCCACATATTTAAATTTATCTTGTTTGATTTGTCTTTCAAAGTACATACATGTAGAATATTGCAGCTTTTATTCAAGATACACAATGACAATGAGAACAAAAAAGCAAACCACAGTGAATGTGTAGGTCATGTCGTTCAGCCGACATATTGCTTTTAAAATGCCATGCACCTGACAATCTTCCCCTCTTAACAGTTACATAAAAGAGCTGAAACGTATAATGTTTGCAGACATGTCGTTATGAATAAATTTAATATTCAATTGAATCAGTTAATCGTATTAATTTTTTCACCATGACATTTTAAAGTCAGGTGACTCAACTCATATGGGCTATATCAAGAGATCATGATAAAATGTGTTTAATGTGTTCACAATAAAATGGCCGCCACGCAATATTTTATTTATACACAACACCATTATTACCACTATCGATACTTATTTGTGTAAAAAAATGTCTTATCCTCTAAAGTAAATATAAACGACATAAACTTGGAAATGTGGATATTAAAATTTGCAAAAAACGTGCTACTGTCCCTTTAATGTCCCTTTAAGTTAAGTTATCATGGCACTGGAGAAAAACGTTTACTTTTCAAATCAAATGTAATTCGTGTAATTAGTGTTAGGCATTCGATAGTTATCATTTAGACTTCATCTACATCCAACTAGTCCGCATTTGTACTGTAGGCAACACATTCATGCATTTAGATAAAGCACCATGTTTGAAAACATTGTCCTTTTAAAGCACCAACATTGATATTAATTCATTATGTATTATTGATGAAATGACATATTTTCATCCATATTGGTCCCAATTCAAACCGCTTGTTTCAATTAAATTGAAACAAATCTCCCAAGGTCTATTAACTTATTTATCGAATATGGAACTTCACGATCTCACATTTACAGTAATGTTCATGCCATTTAACTATGATTATTAATATGTACGATAAGATCTGAAAAATCTTCATTAGTTTGTCATGATTGACTTTTATAAGGCCTTTAGGACAAGAATAAACCCACACGCCAAACAAATGAAGGGTTTGAGGACCATACACTCAACCACAAAAGAAACGCCACCACATTTTCAACAGTCTAGAATTCGAAAAAAAGTCAATTTGTGATACATTTCATATGGACATTATTTCTGAAGTGGTACTTACAATTTCATTTATCAGAATATAATACTTTTATTTGATATCAGTTAAAATACATTTTGGGTGCTGAAATCACTTTTTGAAAAGGATTTTTGTCTATATTGTTTGTCATTTAATTAAAAAATTCAGACAAAATAGAAACTTAATTAATAAAAGTGACTATCAACATAAATAACCTTCTTGGACTTAAATTTGTTGACGCATCCTTACTGTAGGACGTCGTAAAACAAGCCAAAGTTAAGTTATGGAGATTTGAAAACGACGATTTAGAATTCTGAAAACGCTTGGTTATATATGAACAAAAAATGTTTTGAAATTTGAATTTATTTTAGTTGGCTTCTGGAGACATGATGAATTTCTGTTTCAGTCATGTTGTGGATTGAATTATCCTTTGTTTTGTATGGTGACGTTTCGTTTGCGCTTAAGTGTAATGCAGTAATAACTATATTTGTACATCAGTGATATTTCCATTTGCAGTATCATTTACATTAATGGTCCACTGAAGATAACAATTCCTATTGAAATCAACACGTGAATCTACCACGTTGACCTCGGAACATCTTGCATGAGTGAATGTATTGTACATTGATAGGCATGACCTGCAAGATACAATACTACAGTATTTGATTACAGCTTGGGAGCTACGGTTGGTATTAATAAATAATGTTGATCAGCTGTGTGGTTGGTAGTTTGTTCTCAATCGCTAAATAATTCAGTGAATGTTTCCAGGAATCGCACAAGAGCACATTTGCTATTTTGAAGTTTCGGAGATACACATGAATCTGTACGCCAGGTGCTTTTTCTGGTTTGACTTGATGTTGACCACAAACGCTTAAACAATTTTGATAAACTACTGGTTTAAAAATTCCAAATGTTATCATGCCTCGAAAACAAACAATTATTTGGTGGAATCTAATATTCATGTGTCTCTTTATACAAGCGGAAACTTCATCCCAATGCAATACACATTTTCTTAAATATCTTCCCGCTTTTGATAACAAAGCGGTTTCGGATTATCAAATTTCTTCAACAACCCTTGAAGACATCTCAATGTGTTTCCGAAAATGTGATGTGGAAGCAAGATGCGTGTCTTTCCAATACAACAAAGGAAGCAAGAGTTGTTCCCTGTTTGCTGTTGGCTTCTATCTACCTTCTGGAAGCTTAAACCCAGTTTCTGATGAACCAGGGGCTAAACTGTATCTAATGGACGAAAGTAAGTACTCATATGTTGACATATCGTAGTTTTATATTATATAACTGGGGTTCCGATTGTTTCATCTCAGATGGAATAGGCTATTTTGACTGTAATGTGTATGTACGTATGCTTAATTCAGATAAACAATATACATTTATAAGAAGAGCACTGCATTCTACTCTTACAATGCCGCATTGAATGCAATAAAGTAAATTATCATATAAATGAGGGTGTTATCGATGCAATAAAGCAATCTGATAAACTTGGTATCCAAATCTGATAAATATGCAAAACAGGTCAAAGGTCAAATACACGAACTACTTTCGCAAAATTCCACTCTTTCCACGCGAATCCTAAAACTGTTTACGAATCATTGAAAAGCGTAACCGGGAGTTTACCAGCGTATTTCCGCTTGAATGAATGGATATTCGAAAACACGAAATCATCTGATATGGTACAGTGCATTTATAGTTTTAACAAAGTCAAGATAATTGTAGATTTGTTTTAAAAATCATTCAAAACTTCAGTGCGCTATTGACTAACAGCATCAGCATGTAGCTGATTTGTCACCGTCAGTCAGCGTGTGGCCTACCGACGCGCCTCGTCGATTGCACTAGCATTTTGGCAGTTATTGAGGGCTGATCATACGGTATTAGATACATTAATGGGCACTTATTGTCATAAACCAAAGAAACAACCCCACCTCACAAATAACTACCGTTAAAGTGTGAAAGATACTGTTATGCAGCAATCCGAATCAACCCTGCAACGCAGCTTCCAAAACGTTGAAATTAGAGTTACTTCCCTTTTTTTACTAGCGTGACCAAGTGATTTATGAATGAGTGCTTTTTAATTATTAGATGGATGCTTATGAACTGATTGAAAATATCTCCGAGAACAAGAAATCAAGGATCAATTGTTTATTTTTGAAAGAATCGCGCACATCGTGTTTTTAATTATTTTGATTATGAACTATTTCTAGGCACTTCACAGCCGATGTCGTGACCGTCACTTTGATGTACCATCTATGAAATTACTCCGCTAAAACTGGGTCAATTCTCTTACCACTTTTACACAACAAAACGCTTATTTTAATAATGACATAATATGATAAAGAGATTATTAACCTCGTGTGTTTCCGTATCATTAATATCATATATTTGGAATAAAAAATAATGTATTATGCTCGCCAAAGGCTCGCATATTACAATTTTTATCCCAAAAATATGATATTAATGATGCGGAAACACACTTGGTTATTAATCTCTATATAACATATAACAGGTACATGTATACCTTCACAGCAAGAAGTATGCGATGCCAAATCAACAAAGATGACTGAGAGTCCCCACTTAAATCATCGTCTTAATTTATGATGTTATTATTTTTAACACTGATTATTTTCTGTGATACAAAATGTGAAATTTATTCTTTCAAATGAAATCGATTTTCACGTCACTATTTACCCCTTTATCGATTCATCTGATGTCATTTAAAGAGACGACACACCCATGATTTATTTAGAACAATCAACAGAACATTTGAAACATATATTCATTGAGATAATGAACAAATGTTTCATTGGTATATTGAGGAAAATAAATTGAAAATTACAAATTATGTGCAAAAGGGTGTAAATAGTTTCGCTGTCCATTTTTAATCAATATTCAAAATGTCAGGACTTGGCGCCTTTGGAATGGAGTGTGCCTCAACTGCTGACTGTAATTACTCGGAACCAGAGTGTTCTGCAAATACGTGCAGATGTCCCCTCGGTTACAGCTATGACCCTCGAACTAAGTCCTGTGTGCAACGTGAGTAGCTGTTTATTTTAGTTTTAAATTGTTTTAAATCTCTTTTGATGTCAAAGGTGCATCCATTGTGCTTCATAAATTTGTATTAGGCTTTAATACGTTCCGACTCACCATATGTGTTTTTTACAGTGCCAATAAATTCACTCGGCTTGCATATTCATCCTGAATCACCAAATATATCATTATTACTAGTTTTCAATTAAAATAGTGTAACATCATTATGCATGTGCAGAAACCGCAATTACACGTCCAATTTACATGCACAGAAGTTATATGACCTATTTAACATCATCAACCCAAATTTATAAGTTTGTCTTTCATAAATGAGATTACAAAATTACGTTTGACTAATTGGTGCGAGCCACACGCGGTACATTGTCCGGTTTTCGATCAGAAATCACTACTTTTACCTTCACATCGTCAATATACTAAGTCGACTAAGATCAAACTGGCGAATTTCGACAACAGACAGTACCTCCCGATAAAATAACACAATTTATAACGTTTAGCATATGTGACCCCAAACAACACAATGGATGTAGCTTCAGGATGTTGTTCTAAGCTCATTCCCAAAGTAAACATCACCATACAAAACCCAAGGTATCTCAATCCATTGAAAAATGCTTATATAAAGACACAACAAAATGGCCAACTTTCTTCCTGTAGTATTACTAGTAATTCAAGCCACCAAGGCTATTATACTTAAGATTAATTTGGGTAGCCTTACCTCAGTAAAATGTATTTGATATGAATTCACAAGCATCATTTGATAAGTCTTAACTTTTGAAACAGTATCTGTTAATGTTTCAGAAAAAATCGACACTTACTTGAATACGAGATATATACCCTTGGTTCTTGTTTTGTGACGTTCTACACTTAAAATGCTTCCAAGAATGTAATTTATGTCGACAACATTTCTTATCAATTTCCATGTGTCATTTATTTTTAATTTCATAAAATAAAAATAAAAATATTTAACAAATAAACAACTTGAATCCTGGCCATCAACCATTTTGAAAGACCGATCTCAATATCTCCAAATTACCAACTGATTCTCCAAAGTGGAACATAATTATTCAACTTATGCAGGCTGATATAAATTCTACTCTTTGGTGTGGGAATGAAAGTTGCAAAACATTTAATTTAAAGATGTAGCAACTCTTTCGATGTCATATGTGATTGCTTTCTTGGGACTTTTCATGTATGAACACATGTTCTGGCTTAAGTTTAGTGCAGGCAAAACCCTGGTCATTGAATCAATGACATCATAGGTGTATAAAGATCACCATTTTGAATGCATTCTGAATAATTCGTTCATTACACATTTACGGATACAGATTGTGTTTGGGAGTTCCTAGAGTCTCGAACAGAACATTTTGTGAATAAACGCCAGAACATACTCCTATACGCAACATCCTCAAACCGTCACGAAAGATGCAATATTTCACAAGGTTTATATCTTCATCAGGGTCGATTGTAATCCGCTGACAGAAATCTGTCTGTGTATATTATGAACGTATAGTCCATCCCTAATCGTGGCAGAATACATTTTAATATTTTGTTTCTAAGTATATATATATATTCAAAATATACAACCATCTCAATTGATTCTTGTTTCATATACAGGCTAGTGATTTGTCGTTTCCTTACAATTGAAAAATCCAGCACCTTCCACCGAAATCTATCGTAAATCAAATACACAAGAGGTCTATAAAACATTCAAACACAAGCAGGTTTTTAAGTAGAAGTCATACCTCTATATATTGAGGGCCTACGGAGCATATTAACTCTCCAGTGATTCTTTTATACATTGACATTTGACATGTTGACATTTTATACATTTCTGATATTTGCCTTCTCTTCCAGATTGCAGCCAATATGGCGACACATTTTCTCTAACCTCATCGTATGGAATCACCCATTGCAATACCCGCTCGCTTCACGCTTCGAGTCTCACGGCCTGTATGGAGGCATGTAGGGATGAAGGTGCTTTCCTGTGTATCAATTCCGAGTATGGCCTTGCCTCTGGAACATGCCACCTGTGTTCATCTGCTTTGTACAGCATCCTTCATCTGGGAGTGTATTCCCCAGGATGGGAGTTCCATCATCGCGACTGTGCACTGTAGTTGGAGATCAGCATAATATCACACAAACTGTACACCTCGGTTTGTTATATCATATGTTTGATATTCAATTACAAATATCTTATGTTTTTGAAGTCGTACTCTAAAACTGAAAAGTGCAGGAGTTTAGTCATCAGCCAAGGAATAATTCCATGTGGTTTTAATTCTTTACGGAAGAAATTAAGTTTAAAGTTCATAAATTCTTCCAAAAGGACTTTGGATAAAAGTTCAAAAACACAACTTTTCATCGACATATAAGACAGCTGCTTAGTGAAAATCAATAACTGTGCCCCATGCTAAACACATTAACAACATTATAAACATGGTAGGGGTCATGTTAGTGTAAACATGATTTTATACCCCTTGGTCCTTTCAGTGACTCTAACTCTGCATGTTTGAAAAAAAAGTGTATGATTGTTTGTCGAATCAGTCAACATTGAACATTAAATAATATCCCGGTTCTATCATATCAATTTGTTTTGTTATTTTTACTGTATGAATGAAACAATAGGGTGTAAAGTTTATTTGTACCTCAGTTTAAAAATCATGCGAAGCGCAGCATAGTCTTACCAACGATATTTAAAACTCTACTTTGAGTGTTTAGGTATCGGTACCCTCGAGCGGCCATTGTTACGTGAACACCTTAAATTGACCACTCAATGGTAAATGGGCTCGCATGGCTTAACTTCAATGTACGAATTCGAACTTATATATATTCGAACTCAATATAAACGAGATCCAACCGGTACAAAGGCTTTTTCTACATTCATTACCCCTCTGATAAAAGTGGCATAGCTTCCAATGCTAAATGCATTAGAAATAGATATATGATTTGGATAGTATAGAAATGTATCCGCACCCACACCTTCAGATACAAATACAAATCGACAGCAGTGAAAATCGTAATAGCTTAACCATTTTCTCATCGATAACTCGCTACAGAAGGAGGTCCAACAACACTGGTACGTGTAGAAGCGAAGTGACACAGCTCCCAAGGTTGAAGGCAGAAGAAACTCCTTCAATGTATGTCGTAAGTAACTGCAAATAGTATCTCGCTCCAGTCTTCATCACTGTCTAATTTAAGCCTTGCACCATTTCCTTAACTTCACTGTGCTAACATAGCGGAGCACTGAAACTGAAATGCATAATGAACGCTGATTCACTAGCACAGAAACATTGAGAAAATGTGGCAAGGTTTGAATTAACCGTGATGGACACTTGGCCGAGTCATCCCTTGTGGAGGTAGTTGTATAGTGAGTGAACCAATGTTTTAAAAGGTTTATCACATTCAAGAGCATCCTCGGTTACCCAGGTTTTTATATATTCTCCGTTGCTCTCCACTATATCACCGCTGGGGCACTCTTTCGGAGAAATCTGTACTCATATTACCCAACCTTGGCCGGAGTGATGAAATCAGTAACAAATGAAAATGCTCGATAGGTTAAGACGGAAATGGTCACGGAAGATAACCGGTGACGAATGGCTAACAAAATGACAGCGCCCAGGAGATGCGTATGTTGCGACGTAAGATGTAATAAACTCGGTAAGATGTAATATCTGCGGTAAATTGTAATAAAAACGCGGTATATTGTAATGAAAACGCAGTTAGATGTAATACTGCGGTAAATTGTAATAAAAACGCGGCTTGCTTTCCAATGAAGTGATATGAATTGTGATAGCATAGTAGTTTGATTGCCTCACGCCGGCCAAGGGCGGGTAATTTGAGTACAGATTTCTTCGATGGAGTGTCGCAAGGGTGATAAAGCGCCCTGAGAGTAACGGAGCATAATTATATAAAACCCTGGGTAGCCGAGGATGATTCAAGAGTAGAGATTATTCAAACGACACCTTACACTTGCCAGCACTGAGAATCCCAACAACTTTTTTTACGCAGACACCTTTGATAGTTGTACATGCAAGTAAGGTTAGGTGAATTGACATATAAAGATTTTTTCACTTAAAAATCAAGACTGCTGGTATTATTGCAGGGATATTTCCCTCAACACCATGTGGCTATGTATGCGGGGAAACCCTCGAGCATCGGATGGAACTAGCGAACCATGGGTGTTACTACACTGAAATTCTTTATACAATTAGGCTCTTGGACGGCCATGGCAACACTCTGATGTTGTTTTGCACGAGAAAATCCCTGCTGACGTGAGGCGTGTGGGATCGAGCATTGACATGTTGAAACTCAAAGTTTACACCCACTCTACAGCGGAAAGGAAGAACAACAGGTTGCAACACTTCGTCTCGGTAACGGACACCAGTCACCCTTCCATCAAGTCGAACAAGGTTGGTCCTATGGTCGTAGGTTATGCCGCCCCATACCATCACAGATCCGCCCCCGTAGGAATCGTGTTGTGTGATGGTGCACAGATGGTGACGTTCACGAAGGCGTCGCCAAACGCGGATCCGACCAACTGCGAAGTCCAAATTGAATCATGACTCATCACTGAACATGGTATTGCGCCAATGTCGAAGTTGTCTAACTCGATGTTGTGTAGCCCATGCTCTTCTGAGACGTCTGTGTTCCGTAGTCAGCCTTACCCCAACAACAGGACGACGTGACTTTAAGACTACTGCTTTAAGTCTGTTTCTGACAGTACGGTCACAAATTCTTAGTCTCGTAACTGCCCAACTTCCCAATGCAAGGCATAACTCTTGCCAGTCTCCATTACTGGCTGATTTAGGCCTTGCAGTATTTCCTTAAGAAATCTGTGTTTAGAAATCCAGGCCCGCTATGCATTTCCAGTGCAGCGATTCACTGCCTCGACACAAGAAAGCTAGGGAAATACCGCAAGGGTTAAATCAGCCAGTAATGCAGACTGGCAAGAGTTATGCCTTGCGTTTGGAAGTTGGTAACTGCCCTGAACTCAGAGTTTATTTTCGATGCTGGTTTAAATCGGGTACGTAAGGACAGCAGCACCAGCTGGCGGTCGTTTCGGGGCGTTGTCTTACGTTTTGGACCACGACCGGGTCTAATCTTTACGTTCCCTGTCTGACGGTACCGGTTCCACAGTCTCGAAATCACACTTTTAGACTTGTTAAATTGTCTTGCTGTCTGGCATATTGATTGACCGCTGTTTATGCACCCGATAGCCTGCCATTTCTCATTATCAGAAAGGTATGCTCTAGGCATGATTCTGAAGGTAAAGGTACACTGACATTCGTTGAGTCCTTGAAGGTTAAATGGACGTTGCCATGCATGAAGTTCATGGAAATTATTTGTGACGTGCACGGTACCTTTTCAGTGAAAGTAAACTTCAACATTTTCAGTTTATAATGGCCCCACGCAGCCTCGAACAAACGGAACATGCCAGACATAAGTTAACATACATCCTGACCGCAGGCCGTGTATTGCTGCAATATTGCCCACGTTACGTTAAACAATAACTTATGCACTTCTTAGATATCAGTACATTGTTCTCAAACACACTGTCATAGTATTAGCCCGTCCTCTTTCCATCATAGTTAGATAAAGCATATCAACGAGGTAATCCCGTACTTCTTAAAGGCGCCGTAGCACGTTCTTTTTTCGTTTTCTTAAATGTTATATTCATCTTAAAAGTTATATAATACATTGTTATCTCAGCATTACCTTAGTACTTAATCTCTCCTATCACTGAAAAGGTCATTAAAGGTACATCCATTGTGTTGTTGGGGGTCACATATTGCAAACGTTATAAATGGTGTAACTTTATCGAGAAGTACCGACTGTTAAAAAACGGACAATGCACAGCATGTGGCACGTGTCAATGAGTCAAACGTCATTTTGGAATCTTGTTTATAACAGACAAAAAGACAAATATGAGTTGTAATGTTTAATAGGTCACATAACTACTGTGCATGTAAATGGACGTACGTGATGCATAATGATGTTACTCAATTTTAATTGGAAACTAGTAATTATGATATATTTGGCAATTGGGGATAAATATGCAAGCTGAGTGACTTGTTTGTATTGTAAACAGCAACATATGGTGTGTTGGAACGTATTAAAGCCAAACAAAATTTTATGAAATACAATGGATGCGTCTTTAAGAGGATATGTATCATACTAGCAAGTGTTCAATGTTCACCTTGTATTTTCTGTCTTGAACCACATCATTGCTGTGTTTTTTAAGGCATCGTTGAACAAGTGAAGAGCGTAGGGCAACAATGTCATCGCAATATGGAGTCCCTGATCAAATTCATTTTTAAAAAAGCCTTTGTTGATCCTTTTTTTTCGAATTCCCTGTTTAATCCTAGGTTGTTGAAGGCAATGGTAAAGGGACATTCCCTGTTTTTATGAAATTATATTTACATTTGATACATTTTGTACATACAAAAATATCAAATGTCCTGATTTACGTTGAAATCATCTCACTCGACTTGCACATGTATCCCCTAGTAGTAACTAGACAGTAACTTGTCCTCCGCTGACAAGGATCAAATGTTGCAATATTATCTTCACCAATATAAACCTATAAAAGCAAGATATGAAAAAAATCCAGAGATTAGTTTTTTAAATTATTGTTTTAGTCCATACATATATACGGACGTATGTTTGGACCAACGAAGACTGTTGGTTACTATATTCGCTGTTTAGTGGTAAATACGTGGGAGAAAACAACGTACTTTGGATATGGGTAGGATATGACTGGGAATTACTGGATACACATACGCATGATACGAATTATTTTCTCTACAAACAAAACTTAAAAGTTTATTTTAGAAATTAAAAAAACAATATGCCAAATTGCTTTAAAAGCTAAACTGACCAACAAACGAAAAGTCACCACTTTTTTAACAACAAAACACTTCTGTTGGATAAAGTTTATTTTGATTGTCCTTGATAGGCTTATGAAGTGCAGGAAGATCTCCCAATTCCATACATCAAGCTATTTTACTTTTATTTTTCCTCAAATACACTTGGTGTGCTGAAATTAGGTCATCAATCACATGGCGCGAACTTTATCGGAAGTGAACAGCGTGATTTGAAAAACGGCAATCTCGATCTGTTTGACTTGATAAGTAATGAGACATAATATCGATGACGATTTTGATGCCGTCAACATTAATCCGTTTCAATTTAAACCGCTGATTCGCAGTAGGCCAACTAATTCCTAGGAGAATGGATCAAATGGCGATTCGACTGACAATGATGTATCCCACTCGGACATGGAAGCTCTGGAGAACACGGACGGGCACGTTCATTGTCCACGTATTAAAACATGGCAACTCACAATGGAGATAATGAAAAAGCTCTCCATCTTTCCCTTCCTTTAAGAGAAATATTAAGACTCGCTTCTATAAACAAGCTTTCTCAATGTAGAGGCATGAATGGCGCCTCGAGCATGCACTGCTCATGGAGCTGTGCGCAATAGAAATCAACTATTATTATTATTAACTAACAATGGAGATGTCGAAATTACGATGTTACCGAAATCCATATATCTTTAATCATAATTGATTTATATAGCGTCGAAAATCCATCTTAAAAGGAGGGTTCTATCGGTGTAGTCTTTGTGGAAACGAAATTCGATAGGATATCATAAAATAATATAACACATATATGTTATCAATACATTATTAAAACACAGGTAAATTGAAAGATTTTAATGAAGGTAATTTTTAGATGACTTTATATTTCACAATTTGATAAACACAAGCGCATATTTGTTCACAAATATGAACAATGAGAACTGAAGCCATCCATCGACGCTATGAGCGGGAAAAATTTCGCTACAGCATAACAGCAAATTGTATATTAGTTTTCTGACGTGTTTTGTGTTACTATGTGAATACTCTATTGGTTTATGTCTGTTATTATCAAAATAAATTGTACAATTAAGTACAATAAAGCAGGTTTTCATTTCACGTAATACAGAAAAACCAAGATGGCGATAGAACTTTCTGTGGCACTGAACACTGGTAAGAGTTATTAATTGTTTGAAGAAAAAGTAGTTTTTTAAAACAGATTTGAACTTGTAGTTATTGGCATCCTGAGTAAAAGAGGTAAGAAGAAGGCTCTGTCACGGATTCCAAAGCAGGTACTGGTCGCTGGAGCCGAGAGATCGACTTGGTTTGTGGAGATTGATAATATCCTTCAGATATCAACAGGAATGTTCATCACAGATGCAGTTATTTGCGAGGAGGAGAATCTTGAAATTAATGCACTGTTTTATGGGAAGCCAGCGGAGACATTTGAGAACAGGGGAAATATGTTTCACTAATCTCATTTCATGCATACATTCAGGCCTACATAACCAGTCTATTACTATTTGAACTTAATGTCTGTTTCTCTATCCTTGATTATATTTTTTACATAATGCGAATTAAATTCCAAAATCCTTGTAAATTTTCCATCTGTGATGAACTAATTGTACTCAAACATTAGATCAAGGTCAGCATTAACTCTTGGAATGTTATAGTATAGTACATTGCATTCATCTAAATATTGTTTTCATTGAGTTTGTAGTCTTCAGATAAAACGCTGTTCAGTTGAGTGGAACTCTCACCATGGATCCTTTAGATCTGTGAAAATCTATTATTTCCATAAGGTCATTTCTATTTTTGTTTATGTCATTATATCTTTCTCACTGTTCAATGCTATGTTCAATCACCACAAATTATTGTCTTATAACTATCCATAATATCTTTAATAGTTTAAAGTGTTTATACAAATCAGGTTCATCCGTATTTTGTCCATGTTAATTCAGAAATGACTTAAACATAATTTAGTCTTAATTTCCTTTTATTTACTATCGTGTGCACAATATCACACAGACATTTTTTTTTAAAGATTATGACAGACCCTTAGAACTAACTAAAACAACATTCATTGTAGCCCCATTTGTTTAATTAAGTGTTATAACTTCTTCGTTAAGGAACATTTTGAAGACAAAAATCTTTTTTTCTCAAGGATCTTATCATTTAGGCCTGAACAATTCATGGTGAGAATGTTTAACTTCTCTTTTCATATATGTTTCGAATGGTACAAATTAAAACAAATGTTCAAAGATTATACATCTATTTATTTTTAATGTAAGCATCACTGTTCTAAACTTGTTATTTTGCATATGATGAACGTCAACTGAAAAAAATATCAATTAAATTCACTAAGTTTCCCAAGCCCTATAATTATATTCATCTTGCTCTTTTGGAAAAGTAATCACTAAAACTTTAAAACATCGAGAGATAATTTATTACGATGTGTGACAATAAGGTAGACAAGCAATACACATCTATTTGACATGTACATGACAGAGCAATGTATGTATTTTCATAATTATTGTTTGACAGTAATCATTTTTATCCAGAATATCGGAGAATTAATTCGGCATATCACAGCACCCAACCTAGCGGATATACTCTTCAGTTTAACACTATCACCCTATCCTGTCTATTTGACCAATAACAAGTGAAGAAAACCAGGTCCTATTTTCAAACGTTATTGGTGACAAGAGGAAGGTTACTTGGTTTACTGAATGGGACCGTTCATTTGTATTGATTTGGTAACCAATGAAGGACTATGGTCGTTACAACCCGTTATGTATTCACTGCTTTGATTAATAATAGATGACTCATTTTGACTCATCTGTATATAGACATTCCTTTTGAATAACCATTGCAAGTTATATCAATATTGCTAATAGTGTCCACATTGCTTTTAGCGATAATGGTGAACCCAGTGCAACTCTTGCACCATACAAGCGCAAATAGATTTAAAGAGTGATTACAACATACAAGTTACTAATTAGCAACCTTGGGCAAATATGTAGCTGCATCACCAGGTATAATAGACAGACAGACAGACAGACAAACAGACAGATTTATTCTGTAAAAAGGCCCTTGGCCCAAAATACATAAAATATGCAGTTGTTATTATTATCATGCATGCATTATACTTATATATTGATATTAATTTTCTAGATGTGATTTAAGAGTAAGTACTTAATATAGATAGAGTCCAAGTTTATAATACATTTTTTAATCGGTTGCTGCCATCAGGAGTTTGAAACTAGTAGAGGTTGGGGAGTCTAGTATAGTGTGCTGGTAAGTACTTTCTTCTTAAATGAGAGAATTGTTCGCATTTCATAAGCACACGGTATTCATCCTCAAAAGTCGTTATGTTTTACTTAAACAATAAGCACAGTATCCTTCTTCATGGGGAATATTGTGGTGTCGTCAGGTATAATAGGTAGCACACTATCATGGCGTTTTGACTTTTTATCTAAAATGGGGACTTGGTTAAGCCTAAATATCTTGGCTATCATGGTAGCTGCTTCTCGGATATAATCTTATTTAATTGAACTCACCTTTACAGATAATGATGATTCCCATTGATATACCGCCGAATATGATAAAAATGTGTCTACCCACATGTGTTATACACTGTCGGCCAAAAGAAAAGTTGTATGTGATAATCATGAGAGTCTTTAAGTTCAGTATGTAAAGTATGAAGCAAAATAATCTAAACCACACTCCCAACAGTGGCAAAAACTCAATACTAGTTAGTATTTAGAACTTCAAATAAAGAAACTAAGTTAATTAAAGATACTGTCAACATAATGTTCCTTCTTGGACTTTAATTCATTGAGACATCGTTTCTGTAGGACGTTCTGAAAGAACAACAAATTCTTTTTTCACTCACCTATCTCGCTCAGTTCGAGATTCCAAAACGGTGACGTTGTTTTCACATGAATATATAATTTTTTCCCAAAATTGAAAAGTTAGGTTAGTTGACTTGTGTCCATATGATGTTACTTTGTTTAATTTGTAGTTCATTAATAACTTAAACTATATGGAAGTATACCTTCTTTTGTTGCGTAGTGTAAATCTACTAAGACTGTGACAATATGTTTGACATTTCTTTCACTGTGCATGCCATTTTACATTTTGCTTTGAACTCAATAAAGTACGGTTTATATCAATATGCTAAGAATAAGAGTGAATGACATATCATGACGTTTGTTATATCACTACAGTTTTCATTTTAAAATATTTGACGACAGTCACATCACCACAGTTTTATTAACATATATACTCCTCAGCAATTTTTACAGATATACTTAATAATGATGTTTACACAGTTTTATTACCATTTTTCAATAAAGGTTTTTTTAATGCCTACAGCATTTCTATTTTTGGTCACATGATATTGAATTTATTAGCATTATTACAATTTGGAGCAAGCCTTTGCTCCAAATTGTAATAACTGCTCCAAATTGTAATAACAGCTCCGAATTGCACTAAACAGTGTAAATACCCCAAATTTGGTTGTAGCGTTATGATGATGATAGTCATAATGGTACATCTAATATCAATAGAGTTTTTTTAAAAAATTCCTACAGCATTTCGTTTCCAGAAGAAATTAAGACCTTCAGCTACTGAAATGAGTTCTTGTTTTACATTTGAATGATATAAAAACATCATTCGGTCATCAACTTGGCAATGTCATTAATTTATAAATAACAACATGAAAGTAAAAAAAGATCGTATTCCACGGTGTGTCCGTTTGATCCACATCTACACCAACGTATGCTTCTGTGCGTCTAAACCACTCTTTGTTTATAATTCATATCCACATTACATCAATAGTTATAACTTAAGTACCCATTATACATTAACAGTTACATATTCATCCCCGTCATGTCCACATCTACATGAACATGTACATCGTGATTGACAGACATCTACATCTCCATATTCAGCTTGATAATCTCAGGACATTTTACATCTTCATGTCCTTAAACGTAAACATGGCTACGTCTACGTTTACAATAACATATACATTTTCATCTACAACTTCATCTATACTTATTTGTCAACTTAAATATGTAAATCGTAATCAACATCAACATCTACATGCATATATATACAACGTTCGTGTATATCTACCTTACTGTTTACACAAATGTTTTTGAAAATCATTCTTAAAATCAATACAAGCCGACAGAGTCTACTATAAGTGAAAACCTGTTACAGAAATATGTATTGAACAATGATTATGAAGCTTTATGCTTTCTGATATGATGATTGCTCCGGACGGACAGACGGACGGAGGTCATTTCATTATCCCTTAACGATTTCGTTAACGCCGGGGATAATAACAATCTTCATAAACATTGTAATTACCATTATCAAAACGAACACCGAATCAATGATCACCATAAAACCAAAATCGTCAAATAATCAGAACTAAATATAGTTAAGCTTACATCGCCTTTATCTGTGTTATTACAATTTGGAGCAGTTCTTACAATTTGGAGCACTTTTTATTACAATTTGGAGCAGCTTGACAGTACGTTTTTCGAAAATTGGGTTATTACAATTTTCGAGCAGTTTGTATTACAATTTGGAGCAGGTATTTCAATTTGCAGAAGTTTTTATTACAATTTGGATCAGGTATTACAATTTGGAACAATTATTACAATTTGGAGCACTACAAACGTCATCGTAATCATTCTGTTCCTGTTGTTATTACAGCTTGCTAGCGTTTATCTGGGTACGAGAATTTGTATGAGGAGGTGGAGACGCGTGGTGTTAAGAATTGGGCATATCAGGTCAAATGTATTTTGTCAAACATTGGGTTAAGTGAAATGTGGTTGCGACAGGAACTACCTACTTATTATCTCTCAGTTATCAGACAAAGAATAAATGATCAGGCTATTCAGGTTATTTTTAGCCAGTTGTCCAGCTCGCCGAAATGTGTACTTTATAAACATATTATTGATAACTCTTTTCTTCAGTATTATTTATGTAAATCTATTTCACATTTATATAGGAAGTATTTAACTAAATTTAGACTTAGCTCCCATAACTTAGCGGCAGAAACCGGCAGATACCAAAATTTAGATTATGCAAAGACGATACCGAAGATGAATTTCATTTTATACTTAAATGTCCATTATATCATATTTATAGAATAAAGTATATTAAGCCATATTATTATAAATATCCATCAGTATTTAAACTTATTCAATTGCTTAGCGTTAACAGTGTTAAGGTACTTTGTAGCTTAGGTAAATATTTATATAAGGCTAGTTTATTAAGGAATGACTTAATCAGTAAAAAGTAACTGTACATCCTCCATCATTTCACTGTCACCATGTTTGTACCAAACCTGTATGAACACGTATATGTATACCATAAAGTATGTTCATGCCAATTATCTGAAAAGATAACGGTGATAAAAGAATCTGAATCTAAATAAAATATCACCAGGGCGTTATTCATGTTCATAGAATCATGAAATTTTAACTCTAGAATACCAAGTTAGGTATCTCTCTACCTATGTATTTTTTTATTATAAATATTCAATATAAAAATTAATATGCATTGATTATAAACGACAAAGACGTTTTTCGCGTAAATTATCAATGGCCACGTATGTGTATATATTTGTTTACTAGCTTGGAAATAACTTCCTGTGCTCAAAAATGTAATTTAATTTTTATTACCGAAGTTAAGCTCCTCGACAAATTGTGGTTATAATTTTATAGGTTATCAACGATAGTTATTCTTTTAACTACGATTTGAATATAAACTGACTTTACACTTGAACAAACACCCTATTTTAAATATATATATATATGTATAAGAGGTGTAAGGAATAAACTTGAATATCTTATCAAACATGCCTTCGATAATCATATTCCCAGAAACTCATTAGGTAAAAGCATTGATAATGATTCTCAAAAGTGGACATGTTACATGATCCTGCTTATAGAAATAGAGTGTCTTGATTGGTTATAATTGAAATCTAGGTGTGCAATCAGTGATGCTCTTGTAAAAGTGACATTTGCTAATGACACCTCATAATGATAATTTAACGTTATTTAAAACATTCTCATTTAGTGTGTTTTCCTCGAAATATGCTTTTTGATTTTGTGAAAACTATTTATCATAAATATGCTTATAAATAAAGAAGACCAAATCAGAGACAAATACCCAAAATAGTTCATGTGTGTTATTTACATCAGACAACTTAATTAGCTTAATTAACGTACCACGACCACGGAACCACTAAAAAAAAGTCCAACAATCGATAGTTAAAGATCACGTGTAATGCATTTTCCTCAAGAATGACAGATTATTACCTCCACGTAGATTATATATAGGAATCAATTGAACATAAAATCAAGACAATATACACTTGCAATTGATTATTAAGACGATTTTAATTTACCCATTAAATCAATGCCGCATTCAGCGCGGCGATCGGCTTTGAAGACAATCCTTGAGGCGTGACTGTGATAAGCCATGACATCTTTTCCGCGGAGCCTTGTTGATTAACTACCTCTAGATTGATTTATGAGGTGTGTTAAATCGCCAAAAACACTTGTTTATGCAATAATTATGCAATTGTCATCTGCGGAATTATCTAGTTGGATATCTAAACATTCTATATACGGAAACTTTCAGTTGTTTCATTGAAGATTTGCTTTTAAAATTTACAATCAAAATATTGCGAAATCACGTTGAATTATTACTTCGATACGTCGCTTCAAGGACCACCCCCCGCATATTTTAATTCTAGTTGCCGGGGCTAAATAATGCGGGTTTTCAAAAAGCCTTATATATTTTTATTTATGGGCCGATTAAAGTAATTTAAAATCGACTAATTGCCAAATTGAAATTCATTTTAATGAATCCGAATATGACCATGTTGCATGGCATCTAACCTTTCAGTACCCCTCTGATAGATGTTGATTTGGCTGAATATCTGAATAGCAGTTCTGCCCCTTATAGTACCAAACAATTTCTAGTGTACAGCTAGTTTAAACATATTGTATTCACAAAGAACCGGTTTGGGAAGTAGCTCCGTAGTCCAGGATTTTTATCAATCTCTCTACTACTCCGATCAATGCAGTTTTTATGTTCGAAACCCAATCATCCTAACAAAATGTAGCCTGCCTCTAAATCCTTTTTTTCTGACAATTACAATTTGATTTCACAAATCAAAGTAAAAATCTTTTATTTTAATTTTGATTTTATCAAAGTAATTTTTTTATCAAAGTAAAAAATAATAATCCATAATACATAAAACAGGCAAAATCTGCAGATGCTATTCCTTCCAGGACCATACATAGCAGTACATCAGTGAATCTATTTCTATGTAGTATTCTTCAGTAGACAGAGTTGCAGAACCCCTCGCGAAATTCGAACCGCGGAACTATCAGTTCCACGTAAAATTGGAAATACATACTTGGCGAATCCAGGAATTTTCAAAGACGGTTCACATGTTTATAAAAAGGGAGTGGGGGCTTATAAAAAATACATTGACATTTTTTCAAAGAATTGGGGCAGGGGGCGGTGTATCTTGTCATGGATGTACTTTGGATTTTACAAGTTTGAAGTTTCAATAGGTTTTTGCACCAATCATCTTTACATTCTCAATCAACATCAAAACGTCTCTTGTGATACAAGAATCATTGGCTGTATTAAGAGTGGTTGGACTTGGAGGAAGTTAAATCAATTTCCACTTCCAGGTTTATTCTACACTTGTCAAATGTAAAATTCTAAATATGGTCTTATCGCTTACTGTGGATATAACCTCACGTGCTTAAGAAACGTCCCCATACACAATAAAAGATATCTCAATCAACGAGCTATACATTTGTCTGAAACCAGGTTGTATCATATCTTTAGAAGTCATCTTAACTATATTTGAAATTCAAAACAGTATATGTTCACAATTCTGAGAAACACGCGTTTTAGAAATCGCCGTTTTCGAATCTCCTTAACTAGACTGATGGAAGTGTCAAAACTGACTTTTTGTCCAAAAAATTCAAGTCCATGTAGTTTATTTATGTCGACATCATCATTTATTAATTGAATTGCTAAATTTTTAATTTGTGTTTACCTAAATGTCAAATATTCAAGCCAAGTGTATTTCAGATTGCAGTGTTTCGTTTTATACTCTCTTAAAAATATGGGGACGTTTCTTTTGCACGTCAGTATAGCTTTAAACATTTCTTGTTGAAGAGAAAATGACAGTAGAAAGACGGTCCACTATGCCTCAGCGAACAAACACATTATGGAATGTCTCCCATAACATTACTTCAATATTCATGTGTGAAATGTGTTGCTTCCATTTAATTTGCTAAAGGGATTGGTCACGTGTTTTGCTGCCAAACGCTGCATGCATTCTGTCATATTGATGATAATCATTTCTTCTTTGTGATGCATTTGTCAAGCGGATTCTTAAGATACAGTGCTAGTTGTTCCATTTACAACGTTATAACATCATGAACCAGGTACTAGAGAAATTCAAACTTGTTCAAGGTTTGGTGTTGTTCTTTGGTTTCTGCTATTGTTCTGGACAATTTGTGACGAAAACGTTTCTCAAGAAAAAATCTTTTGAAAATAAATTTATCACGGTCTTTTCACTTTGGAATGATACTGGGCTTGGATCGTCCATTGCTTGTGGGAGAGATTGTGTTCGCGATGAGAAATGTGTGTCATTCGTCTACAACAAACGGAGAAATGTGTGCACTGCCCATAGCTTAGTGTTCCTCTCCACAGCAGCAAGCGTCCCAGACGAAGGATCTAAGTACTACGTGTGCAACCAGCTGCCTGTTGGTAAGATCAATATTTGATAAATGAGTGTTGATTTTCATACTTCATTATGTTCATATTAACTCATGGTGCTAAAATAAACATAGTGTGTAAATACGCTTAAACATAATTTATGAAACAATTATTATTTCATTCCGGAGTCAAACACATTGAAATAAATTTGATGACTCTCCTGGATGACAGCCCCCTCTCCCCCATCTGCAACTCACCCCCAAACACCTCCTCCTTTTGAAAATTCCTTGATCCCCCTGTGCACATATTCTTATAAACAAATTAAATGAAACAGAACAAATAATTTAGTTAAATTATATATATTATATATATAATAAATGCTCCAAATAGTAATAACAGCTCCAAATTGCACTAAACAGTATAAATACTCCAAATTTGGTTGTAGTATTATGATGATGATAGTCACAATGGTACATCTGATAACAATAAACGTTGTTTTATATGCCTACAGCATTTTCTTTTTTTGATCAAATGATATTGAATTTATGAGCATAATTACAATTTGGAGCAGTTATTACAATTTGCAGCAAGCCTTTGCTCCAAATTGTAATAACTGCTCCAAATTGTAATAACAGCTCCAAATTGCACTAAACAGTGTAAATACCCAAAATGTGATTGTATTATTGTGATGATGAGAGTCACAATGGTACATCTGATATTAATAAACGTTTTTTAAAGCCTACAGCATTTCTATTTTTGGTAACGTGATATTGAACTTATGAGCATTATTACAATTTGGAGCTGTTATTACAATTTGGAGCAAGCCTTTGCTCCAAATTGTAATAACTGCTCCAAATTGTAATAACAGCTCCAAATTGCAATAAACAGTGTGAATACCCAAAATTTGGTTGTAGTATTATGATGATGATAGTCACAATGGTATATCTGATAACAATAAAAAAAACGTTGTTATTTTAATGTCTACAGCACTTCTATTTTTGGTCACATGATATTGAATTTATGAGCATTATTACAATTTGAAGCAGTTATTTCAATTTGGAGCAAGCCTTTGCTCCAAATTGTAATAACTGCTCCAAATTGTAATAACAGCTCCAAATTGCACTAAACAGAGTGAATACCCATAATTTGGTCGTAGTATTATGATGATGATAGTCACAATGGTACATCTGATATTAATAAAGGTTTTTTAAAACCTACAGCATTTCTATTTTTGGTCACATGATATTGAATTAATGAGCATTATTACAATTTGGAGCAGTTATTACAATTTGGAGCAAGCCTTTGCTCCAAATTGTTATAACTGCTCCAAAATGTAATAACAGCTCCGAATTGCACTAAACAGTGTAAATACCCCAAATTTGGTTGTAGTGTTATAATGATGATAGTCAAAATGGTACATCTAATATCAATAGAGGTTTGTTTAATACCTACAGAATTTCGTTTCGCACAAAGAAATTAAGACCTACAGCGACTAAAATGAGTTCTTGTTTTACATTTGAATGATATAAAAACATCATTCGGTCATCAACTTGGCAATGTCATTAAATTATAAATAATAACATGAACGTTAAACAGATCTTATTCCGCGTTGTGTCCGTTTGATCCACATCTACATCAACGCATGCTTCTGTGCGTCTAAAACACTCTTTATTTATAATTCATATCCACATTGCATCAACAGTTACATCTGCATCATAAGTTAAGTACCCATTATACATTAACAATTACATATTCATCCCCGTCATGTCCACGTCTACATGAACATGTACATCGTGATATACAGACATCTACATCTCCAAATCAGCTTGATAATCAGGACATTTTACATCTTCATGTTCTTCAACGTTAACATGGCTACGTCTACGTCTACATTAACATATACATCTTCATCTACAACTACAACTTCATCTATACGTATATGTCAACTTAAATATGTAAATCGTAATCAACATCAACATCTACATGCATATAGATACAAATTTCGTGTATATCTACCTTAACTGTTTACACAAATGTTTTTGAAAAGCAATCTTAAAATCAATACAAGCAGACAGAGTCTACTTTAAGTGGAAACCTGTTACAGAAATATGCATTGAACAATGATTATGAAGCTTTATGCTATAATACATCCTAAATCACTAGTTAGTTATTAGGTAATGCTACAGAAGGAAATGTACTTACCACAATAGAATACTGTCTATCTAAAATAACCAAGTTCTGTTCCGGAAGCAATATTGTAGAACGCATTTCGTATTTTGCTCGGGAATCAAGATGTAGATGTTTTTCCATGGCTAAAAATAAAATTCAAAAGAAGTTAACAACCCCAAAAGGTACATCTTGATATGATGATTGCTCCGGACGGACAGACGGACGGAGGTCATTTCTTATCCCTTAACAATTTCGTTAACGCAGGGGATAATAACAATCTTCATAAACATTGTTATTACCATTATCAAAACGAACACCGAATCCATGATCACCTTAAAACCAAAATCGTCAAATAATCAGAACTGAATATAGTTAAGCTTACATCGCCTTTATCTGTGTTATTACAATTTGGAGCAGTTATTACAATCAGCAGCTTGACAGTACGTTTTTCGAAAATTGGGTTATAACAATTTGGAGCAGTTTTTATTACAATTTGAAGCAGGTATTACAATTTGGAGCAGTTTTCATTACAATTTGGATCAGGTATGACAATTTGGAGCACTACATGGCTTGCTCCTTAAATTACCTGTCTGATCGCAAACAGTAATCAGTTGTAAACGGCTCTCAATCAGGACAGAAGTTTGTATTTGCTGGAGTACCCCAGGGATCCGTGTTGGGACCACTTTTATTCTTGGTATTTATCAATGATATTGTAATTGACATTCAATGCAACATACGATTATTTGCTGATGATACCTCACTGTATGTCATTGTAAACGACCAAAACGAAGCATATAACATGCTGAAAAATGATATTGATAGAATTTCTGATTGGGCTAGCAAATGGAAAGTTAAATTCAATCCTACGAAAACTGAAACCATCTTTTTACAAGGAAACGAATTGAAACATTAATGCCAAATTTGACTATGAGTGGCCAAATCATTTCAGATGTTGAAGATCATAAACATCTTGGTTTAAATTTTCAAAAAGACGGCCAGTGGCACTCTCATATTGAACAAATAATAGAATTGGTCCGATGATCAACTGTCTACGTAGCCTCAAATATCGATTAAGGCGCAAAAGTCTGAAGAAGTTGTATAGATCGTTTATCCTTCCAATCTTTGACTATTGTGATCAAATTTGGAATAATTGTACTAAATCACAAGAACTTCTGCTCGAAAAACTACATTTGGATGCTTTGAGAACTATCTGCGGTGCGGTGAAAGGTACAAGTCATAAAAAATTATATGATGAAACTGGATTCAGTTCATTGGCAATTAGACGATACAACCACAAAATGTGCTTATTTTATAAAATGCATGCCAATTTGACTCCCGAGTTACTTATCTGATCTCATCCCGCCTACAATTTGCCGTCAATCACATTACGAATTAAGAAACTCCGATGCCATTCAAGTTCCTAATTGTCGAACTGATATGTACAAACGATCTTTCTTGCCATCAGCTGTTGTAGAATGGAAGAACCTGCACTACAATCTTAAGGAATCCGAATCGTATGCAATATTTAAAAATAGATTGTATAAAGATAACACCAAACTTCACGACATTTTTCAAAATTTTGGATCGAGAAACGAACAAATTTTACATTGCCGGATAAGATTGGGTTGTGGCAACCTAAACGGTCATAAATTCGATAGATTGATTAACGGCGAGTCGCGATGCTCCTATGGGCATGCGTATGAAGATGCGCATCACTACCTATGCACTTGTCCATATTATGCTATTATTCATCAGGCAAGTTTATTTTACATTAATTGGCATAACCTGGACACTGTCTTATTTGGTAACAAGAACCTTTCAAATACTTTAAATAAAACACATAATCCAGTCTGTACATGAGTTTATATCTCTTACAACACGCTTCGACTGAACATTTTGATGACAATATTTTGATAATCTGTTTATGTATGTATTATGATGTAATCATCCTGTTGAAATGTATTTATTTGGGGAGAGACATTAACATAGGGGAAACCCTGTTTGTCAATCCCCCTGTACATGAAAGTACCTGACTAAATATTGTTTAAACTACTTCTGTTACTGGTGATCATTCCATTTCTATGGGTGAAGACACAGAGGGGTTAATTTTGCGTGAGAATAATATTGTTTCAGTTTTTGTAGGATTATAATTGACCTGCCACATGTCGGCCCAGTGAGAAATACGATTTAAATCATTATTCAAAATTCGTGTTGCATTGTCAGGATCTTCTACAACTATATACACTGATGTGTCATCAGCAAATAGTCGAATATTACTCTTGATGCCATTAACGATGTCATTTATGTATACTGAGAATAGAAGTGGCCCTAAGACTGATCCTTGAGGGACCCCTGCTGATATATGCTTTAAGTCTGGCGATTGATCGTCTATAACTACTTGTTGTATTCTGTCTGTAAGATAACTACGAAACCATTCAATCAAGTTACCACGTATTCCACATACTCCTAATTTGTACATTATACCCTTATGCCATACTTTGTCAAACGCTTTACTAATGTCACAAAACACGGCTTTTACTTCTTTTCCATTGTCTAAAGCGTTTGCTATGAAGTCATAGAGATATGTTAGTTGATATGCAGTACTATCACCTACTATCACTTATTATGTTAATGCCGCTCCCGTACATATACGCAGTTACATATAGGATACAAAAACAAAATACCAAAACACATCAATATATACATTTATGGTTGATTTCGTTGAAGGCAAGTAATATTATAAGAAACAAAAAACACAAATAAAACTAGGTGTTATGATGTCAGCAGAATATATATCAGGATATAGGTAACGCCAGCAAGACACATACATAAAACAGAGAATCAATACTCATGTAAATTCCCAAAATCTCTTTGATGATATTATGAAACTATATACAGATTTTAACAGTTCTTAATTAACATGTTCTGATGAGCTAGAATTGCCATATAAAATTGAAGAGAATTAAACCCTTTGGAAAAGAAATGTGCATTTAACCTTAAATCACTGAAGATAGGACAGATGAGGAAAAAGTGAAACGCATCTTCGTTGTCATTTCCGTAGTTAAAAGCAGAGTTGTTTGAAATAAATCTTGTGAATCTATCTCCATTTAAATCACTACACCCAAGCCGAAGACGAGAATGAATTAGCTAGCAGAATCTGGATCCATATGAGATATTGAAGTAGATTTCTGTTGTGGCTTTTTGTTTTAGTTTATTGTTAAATTCTCCTAGTCTGCTATATGTTAAAACCAAAGTGATCATAAACAGATATGTTTAGGAGAATGCAGAGAATATCGTTTAAACATATTTTTATTACAATGAATTGAAATTGGGATTGGCAAACAAGCAAACTTTGCTTATATGAATACCGCTCCCGTACATATAAGCAATTACATATAAAACGCGACGTACACATGGACAGAATACAATAACAAATCAATATATACAGATATGGTAGATTTATGAAAAAATCCAAACGTTGAAGGCAATTAATATTAATGGTAACAAAATCTCAAAACAAAACTAGGTGGTTTGATGTCAGCATAATAGATGCCAGGATATAAGTAACGAATAAGCCAGCAAGGCATGGCACAAACATGTCAATGAGTCAATACTTATTTATATTCCAAAAATATCCTCGATGAAGTTATGAAACTATGTACAGATTTTAACAGTTCTGTATTAACCTGTTCTGATGAGCTAGGACTGCCATATAACATTGAAGACAAATTAAACCCTTTGGAAAAGAAATATGCATCTAACCTTAAATCACTGAAGAAAGGGCAGATGAGGAAAAAATAAAGCGCATCTTCGTTGTCATACCCGCAGTTGCATGCAGGGTTGTTAGAAATAAAACTGGTGAATCTATCTCCATTTAAATCACTACACCCAAGCCGAAGACGAGAATGGATTTTGTGGCAGAATCTGGATCCATATGAAATATTGAAGTAGATTTGGTTTGTGGATTGTTGTTTTAGTTTATTTCTAAATTCTCCTAGTGTGCTAGCGTTAACTATATCTGGAGGAAGAGAATTCCATATATTAACTGTGTCTGGAACAAATGATTTTGAGAAAAGACTGGTATTACATTTGATATTAAGTAATTCGGTATTATTTCTCAAACTGTATCCACTTGAAGAGGATACATGATTTTGGACTAAACTTGACAGGTAGTCTGGAACTAATTTTGCAAAAGAGATATAATTTTTGACAGCGTCTCATTTCTTGTAATAAAGACATGTTTGTTTCAGAATTTATTTGTTGATGACTTGTGCCGCGAACAGCCCCGCATATGGTTCTGATTGCATCTAAGTTTAATTTTTCCAAGAGAATAGAGAATATAATTTTATTTCTAACAATTATTTCACTTCTTAAAAAACTAATATCTCCCTAGATAAATATTTAAAACACTTACGAAGTAGGTCAAGGTTGAATATAAGCTTTCCTGAAATCATTATAACAAGGACCTGATAATATGAAAAGTAATTCAATCACCGGTTTCAACTTTCAATTGCAAACTTATGTGAGTCGACTCGAAAGTTTGCTAAATACTTTCTGTGTCTGAATAAGGAACTAATTTACAATGATAATATTGCCATGTAGGGACACATGTTACGGTGACGTCACGGTGAATGGTCGTGCCTCGTGAGCTCTCGAGAAAATGAATTGAACATCTACAAATATGGTGGACAATTAAATACATATTCATGGCAAAGTTACCAGTGATGTTATAAGAACACTACTACAATACAGATTTTGGATATTCTGTATCTGGATGGATTAATGGTGCTGTGATTTTCAATTGATTGGAGTTTATCATTTTTGGATTGCTTACGTGGACATCTTTTTCAAACAGGAAACTGTAAGTACTTTGATAATTATTATCATATGGAGAAAACCCCCTATCCTGTGAAAAGAAACCGCAAGGACGTTTTCTCTTCACCCGAGAGTGAGTTAGACATTGAAGCTAAACGACAGTGTTCAATAAAATCTGACTCTGAGATGAGTGATACTGAAAGTCACGACCAGTCATCCTCGGATGGATTAGTCGAGAAAATGTTGGAAACACTTCGCTCTAAGGAGGTCATGACTGTCCTATGTGCAGCTGTGTCCAAAATTATCAGACCCATCATCCGCGAAGAGATAGACAAACTTTCCGCAAAGAATGACAAACTCGAGGAAACTATCTCCACCCTGAACGCTAAACTAACTGATAAAGACCAAGTTATTCGAGATCTATCCTATCGCCTAGACCGGAGTGAGCAATACGTTCGGAGAAACAATCTCCGTATCTCTGGGATCCCTGAGTCCGACGGGGAAAGTACTGATGACTTGGTGGTAAGTCTCAGCCAGTCCTGTGGCGTGGAAATAAGTCCGAGGGACATAGACATAAGTCACAGAGTGCCAAAGCGTCCCACTACAGTGACAGACCCTCCCAGGCCAATTTTAGTCAGGTTTGTGAGCAATGCCACTAAGAGGTCCTTACTGAAATCGAGGCCCAAGCTTAAACAAATCATAAAACCGAACGAACCCAAGTTATATATTAATGAGGATCTCACCCACCAAAGAGCCATCCTAGCGTGTAAAGTCCGGAAGCTGGTATCTGAGAAGCGAGACGAATCAACTTGGGTAACGGGAGAGTCATCCTCATCAAGCTCTTGGATGGAGCGGTGAAGAAGGTTGCCAATGACACCCACTTCCGGGATGTGTGTGAGTCTACTAGACTCAAGATGGTGTTCAATCTTAGTCAGTCTACGAATCAGGAGAATGAAATGACTTGTGAAAACCATTTGAGTGCCCTCATGATATAATATTATCATTTACTCAAATAATAATTATAATGATAAAATAGGCTTTAGATTTGTTTTCATCTTACAGCCACTGACTGTATCATTCGGGACATATGAACTGAGATTGTTTAAGTACGTATGAACTGACTACTGATTCAAACAACACTATTCATTATGAACCAGTGTAGTTTGAATCAAATAAATGGGAATATAAATGTTATATTAACTGAACACCTAGTCAATGAAAGTGTTAATCTTGAGCAAGACAGAAGAGAAACAAACTAAATATATATATATATATATATATATATATATATATATATATACATATATATATATATATATATATATATATATATATATATATATATAATCACCTTTACATTCACCTCCAATTAAGCAACCAATGGCTTTTAAGATCCGAATGTTGCTGCACCATGAAACAAGATCCGGAGCACTTGTTTTAAAGAACATTATTTATCAGTTATGGTAGTATGTTCTAACACAGGATCAGTTCATAGAAGCCGGAAGTCACTGTATCATGAATCAGGTTCAAGTACACAGGTTCATAATGAATATTGCCATACTGAATACTTGCATATATGCAACTATTCAGTATGACGACATTCACAGCCTGGTGATAATCAGATACACTAGTCTTACAATGATATTACGCATTACAATATATCACGGCATGTATTTACTCAAATACGTTTATAGCAATGCTTTGCAGTATGACTATATTCACAGTATGGTGGTAATCACTTTATCAGGTACACTTGCACAGTATCACAATAATCACAGCTAGTATTTATTCAAATAATTCTACTTGTCTACGGTAATTTGATTCAGTGGGACTACGTTCACAGTTTGGCATTATTCAGAAACATTTACAGTAAATCAGTAAATTGTTTAATCATATCTTATTATCTCGATAATACATCAAATACAAAATCATACTTTCATTTCAAACAGCAGTATAAATCCGACCAGAACGCTATAGTTTTCTCACTAGGATTATGCATGCTTCATCAATCAATCACTATGAAAGCACGTGATAAATGCTCGTGCAGCACGCGCCCATCCAAATCTAGGTCAGATTGCCCCGCGTTTTAGTTATGAAGAAGAAGAAGAAGAAGAAGAAAATTATTTTATTTGTGTGTCACCAGGTTGTACAATAAACGTTAGAGCAGTGATAATACAGATAAAAGTACACCTGCCGGCCTCATAAGGCCTACGAGACACATACTATACATAATACACATAATATACATATTATATTAAAATACATAACAATAATAGATTAAAATATAAAATATAGGACAAACTAGTGTGTGCTGAGGGATTTTCGCCGCTTAAACATTCGTAGTAATAGTACGGCTAATGGTTTAGATACATCAGATGACATTATAAGGTTAAATTGGTCTACAATAGGTAACTGTGAGAAAGAGGGATAGATGGTTTTCATATAATTAATAAAATCATACCTAAGGTCAGAATATGTTTCACAACCAAGTAAAAAGTGCACCTCATCCTCTATATATCCATTATTGCAATATTTACATTTTCTATCCATAAGTGGTGTTACAGGACGTGTAAATCTACCAAGTTCTATTTCTAATGGGAGCGTTCCACAACGTAGCTTACTAATAATACTTCTTTCAGAACGGTCTAAATTACAAGTGACATAAGTTTCTGCTTGCAGCACAGTCTTAAAACGACGATATGTTCGCAATTTGTTACCATTAATCAAACCTTTATCATTCCATAAATCAGCAAGCCAATTATTATTGTCTAAAAATAACAACAACTCTTTTGCAACATCAAAATCAACATTAGACAAATTAAAAACATCTGTAAATGGTAAGTCCCATTTGGTAATCAAATTTAAAACACGGTTATACCAAGAACTCCTAAAACGGCGTGACCATACATTAATGATTGATACAGTGTTACATTGCGACGTTTGTATACGACGCCAGAATCTAACTATTTCAATATTCTGTTTTGTAAGACAAGATAACCAGCCCATTTCGCCACGGACTGCTAAGTTAGGGGTTTTACTGCCAACACCCAAAAAGAATCTGCATGCACGATTCTGAACATTATTGATACATCTAAATTGCTTAGTTCCCCAAATGGCTGAGCCATATGATAGGATTGGCTGGACAAGGTTTTCGTACAATTTGTTAAAAATACTATAAGGTAAACCACCAACTGCTTTAGACTTACAGATAACAACTCCTAAGGCACGACTTGCCGGTTTTGCCAACTCTTTAGCAGGGTAATTCAAGTCAAGAAATTCATGGAACCAAAGTCCAAGATATTTGTAAGCATTGCAGTAGTTAATATTATCACCACAGACAGTAAAAATGAAGTGCGATCTTGGTCTAGAAGGAAGCCGAAAGTGAACAATCTTAGTTTTATTAGCATTCACTTGAAGGTGCCATCTATCACACCATTCACCTACGCAATCTAACATACGTTGCAGACTCTGTTCATCAGGAGCCATTAGAGCAATGTCGTCAGCATATAGAAGCAAGCTGAGCATATGCTGGTCAATTTGGATTCCACAGTTCAGTGCATTGATTTCATCAACAAGATCGTTAATATAGACAGCAAATAATGTAGGAGATAGCACGCATCCCTGACGGACACCAGACGAAACTTCAAATAAATCAGTATAACAGTCATTGACTCGCACTGATGACTGAGTGTTCAAATACATAGATTGAATTGCACCAAGGAATTTACCTTTAATACCTAGGCATTTAAGTTTATACCATAAGCAGTTTCTGTTAACTCGATCGAAGGCTTTCATAATGTCTATAAAACAGACAAATGTTGACTGTTTAGAGGATTTTCTGTTACTTATAACTGAATACAAGGAGTAAAGATGCTCCTGCGTACCTCTTTTTGAACGAAACCCGTTTTGTTCATCTGCAAGTACGTTGTTGCTTTCAAGCCATAAGTTAAGTCTATTATTCAATACATCAGAATATATTTTACATGGGATAGAGAGAAGGGATATACCTCTATAACCTAAAGGGTCACGTGGATTTGCATCTGCCTTCCTTATTGGATTAATAACACTTATTTGCCACTCATTTGGACAAGTACCGTTATCGAAACAGAATGTGAACAACTGAAATAGAATGTCAATACATTTACTGTTCTTGAGTGCCTCTGCTGGCAAGAGATCGGGACCAGCTGCTTTACCTCGCTTCGCACGTGCAACCGCACGCTCAACCTCTGCGCGTGTAACGGCACAATCTAGGTCACTAGTGTCAAGCATTGCGTCATGTGTGACCTCGTTCACTGGGTCAACTTGAGCAACTAGGTCACCGGAACAGTTAGAATTCACATCTATTTGACTGTCCGCATACAGTATACTATAGTCATGTTTCCATTTATCTAAAACTGCACATTTATCGACAATAACAACACCATTTTCTTCAATTTCCCATGGAATATTATTAGATCTATTATTTGCCACACCGAGTTTGCCAATTGTCCTCCAAAAGGAACGTGAGTCTCTGCTACTGAACTGGTCAAGCAAGCGTTGCTGTTCGTCACGTTGATAGGATCGCTTACACTTCCTTAACAGCTTGTCAAACGATTTACGTTCAACAATATACTCAGCTTTAAGGTCCTTCTTGTGACGGGACTTGCACTCAAGCCAACGACTCTCACATGCACGAACCTTGTCCCATTGCTGCTGCAGAGACTCGTTCCAATATGGTTTGTAGAAGGACTTGGACTTTTGATTGCAGGGTCTGCGACCAGCCGGCATGGCCACCTCGTCCAGCTCGGTGTACATGAAATCAAGGAAATCACAATAGGCAGAATTGATGTTCTTATCAACATTTAAGTCATGCTCAAGTTTAGTTATTAAAGTTCTAACTTTGTCAGCAACATCTCTAGATAAAAATGAATTGGTGATTTTACTTTGATCATACCTTTTTCGACTCCCGTGAGACCCAGGATTGGGACAGGAGCCGGAATCAACAGAGGGACCAGATACAGGAGGTGCAGGAGCTCGAATCTGCCAGGTCAGGATGGAGTGGTCTGGAATGGTGTCAGGAACGTTGTTACCATGTACCAGGGAAGATGTCCGGATGACGTTGAAGTCGGTGTAGAGATGCAGGTGTTCATGTGGAGTTATGACGTAGTCCACCACAGAGCATCCATTCTTCACATATGTGAAATCTTGAGATCCTATTCTTCCGTTTAAGATGCACATGTTCACATTCACCAGGAAGTCAATAAGCAGATCTCCATATGTATTTTCAAGAGTATCAATCACCTGTCTATCCGGCACGTCGTCCACTCCCTGGATATAGTCACATTCATCACCCATTCTAGAGTTAAAATCCCCAGCAATGCAAACTATGCCTTCGTGTTGGTAAGTATACAGTTGTTCTAGTAGTTTCGAGAAGAAAGCCTCGCCGTCATTAGCTCTAGAAGAACCAGCCGGTGGTAAATAGCATGTGCATATGACTAGTTTAAAATCTGGGTCAGATCTTGACACACACTTCAGCCATATAATATCTTCTACAGAGTCATCAAGAACTTCTATGTGATATTCGCAAAATAACGAATTTCTAACTAATATTCCAACACCTCCGGATCCCCTTTTGGCGCGTTTGTGAATCAGTTTTCGGTTATTCCCAAACCAGGTAAAACCATCCATGTTTATAGTGTCATTGCCTGTTAAAAATGTCTCACAAACACCAAAAAAGTCACAGTTGAGATCTTGAATAACAGATTCTCGAAAGTTATTTTTTGCTGTATCCCTCTTACCCCAGCTACATGTATTCCAAAATCCTAGCCGTATCAGATCCTATTCTTTCTTAGAAGCAACAAGTCTATTACCAAAGAACCGATATGATTCAGATTTTCCAACTTCCTTCAATAGAGTATGTATGCTCGCCCTAGTTGCAAGTTCCTCTTGAGAGAGAGCTTGGTCGATGTACACTCGTGTGAAGTCTTTACTGTTTTTCAAATTTTTCTTTGATTTCAACAATTTCTTTTTCTGTTCTACAGTCTCTAGTTCTACAATTATTATACCAGGTTTATCGTCAGAACGTTTCTTACGTTCACCTGCAACAGCTTTAACGTCAGAAAGTTTCAGTCCATCGCGAAATAGCTGATTTACACAATTGCAAATTACCTTTTGATCTTCTTTCTCACGTTTAGATGCAGCTAAATTTCTTATGATAACACACTTGTCCAGTTTGTTAACATGGCGAACGCTTTCAGATTTTATTGATTTGACTTGACTCTCCAGGGTAGAAATCTTTGTATCTAGGTCCCGAGATTTTACGGCTCTTTCATTACAAGAGGATTCCAATTTATCAACCTTATCAGTCAGTGTTTTAACCTCCTCTTGAAATTCAAGCTTTAATTTTGCAGTTTCGGCTCTAAAAACACTGGTTAAGTTTTCAGTAACACGTGCTTCTAAGTTCAACATGTCTTTTCGAATACCATTTATAGCAGCCAAAATTTCAACAGCGGAGGGGATAGAAGACGTCCCTGGCGTGTTGTTAAAGTTCTGAGGGGTGGGGGTTGTTGACTTACGGGATTTCTTTGCAGCTCTCGGCTTAGTGTCGTCGGAATTGTCCGAAATTATACCTGTTGTACTATTTTGAGAAAGTACGGCGTCGACATACTCGTTAGAATCCCTCAGCACATCGTTTAAAACTGTAGACGTGTCCATGTCAGTGCAGGTTTGGCTCGCCATCTTCAACCAGTCGATGTCAATGTTTTCAAGTCTATTTCAAGGTTAATATTTTATTTTCCAGCAAAATAATCTTCTGTATAGATCAATAAATGCTTATTGAGTGGAAAATACCTTGTTATTTCACCATAGGGCGTATGATTGTTGAAAAAAGACTCGATTTTGTTGGCGATATGCGAGAGCCCACACGAAGCACGTCTTGTCAGATCAAGGGACGTAACTCTCTCTGTTATGTCAAAGCAACCCATTGTCCACCAGTATTTTTGTTTTCTTTTCTAAATTTCTACTGCAGATGAAGTCCTCATCCTGTGGTATTTCATTTCTTTTGATTTTTTTTTGTTAATTTGTTGACATTCCATGTCCAAAAAAAATTCTGAGCTCAAGAAACTACATGTTTTATTCGACACCATGTAACTTGCCTTTACACCAGTACCTTGTACACACATTGCTCGGCTTATTTTGTCATTGTAAAACTTTGTACGAACCCACCCAGCAGAAGAGTTACATGTTGATATTTGACAATGATTGACATTATGCAATACAGACAGGCGATGGGTTCATTTGTATGTCATATTCACAGCAAATCTGCCTTTAAATTTAGAAAACTGTGCTATCCTATATTGATATTAGACCTTTATAGCAAACATATTTCCCTGTTTATAGTTCTCTTACTTCTGATCTGTGGTTATGTTCACCCACATCCCGGCCCATATCAAAACACTGATTTTAAAGTAGTGTTAGAGATAAGTTAGATATACTTCAGGCCGAACTTGACTCGTATGATATCATTTGCGTTACAGAATCATGGTTACATCATGGTATAGATAGCATGAATATACATATTACTGGGTTTCATTTACCAATACGAAAAGATAGAGAGGGGAGAGGTGGAGGAGTAGCAGTATATATTAAGAACTACTTGGCTTTTGAGTATATGAATAGCTTAGATTTGCCTGCGCTTGAAGCTTTATGGGTTAAAATAAGATGTAAAAAACGTACCGATCTCATCGGAACATTTTATAGAGCAGACAAAAGCGATGCTTATTGGGATTTAATTGAAGAATCGATCAGTAATGCTGTCGATCTAGGACTGATAACAATTGTGACTGGTGATTTTAATGGAGACCTTTTAACTACAAATTCAAACAGGATTAATCGAATCAAATTGATCAATGAGTTGTCTCAAATCATTACTAATCCTACAAGGATTACGCCTACTTCTAGTACTTTGATTGATCTTATTTTTGTTTCACATGTTGCGTCCGTACTAGAATCCGGTGTACTTGATCCTATATGTAGTGACCACTGCCCTGTGTATGTTACTCTGAAGGATACGATAACGAAAACAATTTATTTTAAAAGAAAAATATATGACTATAACTTAGCCGACATCGAAGCCCATTCTGATGAACTGAGCTCTCTCAATTGGAATACAATATTTGCCTCCCCTGATATTAATCAAGTAGCAGACCAGGTAACCCGTAAGATCATGGATTTATGCGATAAACATGTACCCAATAAAATTGTTACTATCAGACCTAAAGACGCACCATGGATGAACAATGAAACTCGGTGTTTGATCAGAAAACGTAATCGTTTACATAAAATTGCTAAAAGGTGCAACTTACCCTTCGATTGGGCAAAGTTCAGACTATTCAGCAACAAAACTATCACATCTGTCAGAAACGCAAAACAATCATACACAGATAAAATTGATACACTAATAAATGATAAGCACGGAACAAAAATCTGGTGGCGCCTGATTAACAATTACAAAAAAGGTAAACAATTATCACATTCATTTCTCTGTAGCAATCAACTGTATGACGATAGCGCTGAAATCGCAAATATTATGAATGATTATTTCACAAATCAAACAAAAGTAAGTAATCCAGACAGGAATATTGATGAAATTGTTTCCTACACTGATAAATCCTTATGTGACGTATGTCTATACCCTAATGAAGTTTATGATATTCTCTCTTCTCTTAACACTACACAAGCATCAGGCCCAGACGTAATCAGCAATAAGTTCCTGAAAATGAATGCCCGATTACTGGCTTCTCCCTTAACCGATGTGTTTAACCAGTCCCTATCTGAAAAGATTTCCCCGCCAGTTTGGAAAGAAGCCTCTGTAGTCCCTATCCATAAAAAGGGTAGTATCAATGACTGTTCCAATTATAGACCGGTTGCACTGACGAGCTGTTTAGCAAAGGTTTTTGAACATTTTTAAACATGTCTTTAATTACTTTAGGGAAAACGATATACTTTCCAATCTTCAATCCGGATGTACGCCAGGAGATCAAATGTTAACCAATTAACGTATCTATACGATTTCATTGCCGGTTCATTAGATAAAGGTAAAGAAATTAGAGCAGTATGTTGCGATGTTAGTAAAGCTTTTGATAAAGTTTGGCACAAAGGTATTATATACAAACTAAAAGCATATGGTATAAACGGTAATCTCATAAAGTGGTTTGAAAGTTATCTTGAGGATAGAATACAAGGGGTTGTTATTAATGGTTTTAGATTCGATGATAGAACTCTTTTTGCTGGTGTACCGCAGGGTTCAGTTTTAGGCCCCCTTTTATTTATTGTATATATTAATGATATAGTTGAAGGAATAAGTAGCAATATACGCCTTTTTCGGATGATACCTCTTTATATGCGATAATTGGTGATCCTGATGAAACTGCTCTTAATATGAACGAGGATTTACAGCGAATAGCCGAATGGGCGGATAAATGGCAGGTATCTTTTAATCCAAGTATGACCGAATCAGTACGCTTTACTCGAAAATGTCAACCAATTGCAATGCCAAATTTAACAATGAATGATGAAGTTATAACATCTGTTGACAGTCATAAACACTTAGGCCTCATACTATAACACGATTGTACCTGGAACGAACACATAAATGACATTGCAAAAAATGTTGCACCCATGGTTAATTGTCTGAGAAGCCTCAAATATCGTCTAAACCGAAAAACATTAGAAACTATGTACAAACAGTTCATCTTGCCAGTCTTCGATTACTGCAGTCATATGGGATAATTGTACCAACCAGCGAGCGGATATACTTGAAAAGCTTAATCTTGACGCACTAAGAACCGTGTGTGGTGCTGTTCGAGGCACAAGCCATCATGAGATTTATAAAGATACTAATTGTCAACCGCTGTTTCAAAGAAGATATGTTAAAAAATGGACGATGTTTTATAAGATGATCAATAACATAACGCCAATTTATCTTAGTAATCTTGTACCCCCTAGTTTATCGGATGTCTCTGATTATAATTTACGCAATAACACGAATCTTCAAACTATCAACTCTAAAACTGCGAATTATGCACGGTCTTTTCTTCCAAATACTGTTACATTATGGAATTCATTGCCTGCTGAACAGAGGGAAATACAGTCCCTTTCAAGATTCAAAAAAGCACTTCTAAATAATAAAAATACCTACTGTCATTTTGATCTAAACAGTGGCAGCAAAGTTTGCCAAACCATTCATTGTCGTCTTCGACTTGAATGCAGTGATCTTAATGCACACAAATACCAACGCTTTATATCTGAAACTTCATCCTGCCCCTGTGGCCATGACTATGAAGACTCTATTCAATACTTTTTCGTATGCCCTATTTATAACGATATACGACAAACTATGTATTTTTACACCAATGGATTTGACCTAAAATCAGTTCTTTTCGGAAACCAAAACTCTCCAGACAGTGTAAACAAAGAACACTTATAAATTCCGTGCACACGTTTATAAATTTAAGTGGCAGATTTGATTTTAAAAAAATTCAATGACATTGACGACTGGCAATGATTGGTGTATTATTCTTTTCAGGCATGTACATGTAGTACACTTTATTGTACAATCATCATGACATTTATTTTATGTATTTTGTATCCCGGAGCGGCATTGACATAAGCGTCAGCTTGTTTGCCAATCCGTATCCATTTATGGCATAAATATGTTTAAATCACAAAAAAAGTCACAAATTATATAATATATAAGTATATATTATGTTGGTGCAGAGTATGATATATTTTAGTTAGTTGTTTTTGTAATGTGTTCTTTAATATTTGGTTCGTTTTAATCTTCTAATTATGTTCAGTTAGTAGAGTGAGTACATCCACTCTGTCTCCTTCTTATAAACACAAACAGATTAACTTTGATCTTCTGTCATAGTGACACCTCACCTTGTCACACATCTGTATGTTTTGACAGGGATTAAGAGGGGATTAGATGGTTACTTGACTGTGGGGCTGTAACGTGTTCTTAATAGTGCCACTGCTGACCAGCTCTCACTATCAGAAGAACTCAGTTCACTGTCATAATTAATTTCAAAAACAAAAAAGTTACTGATATTTAATTAAGGAACTCATAATTTATAAAGAATTGTGTTCATAGTCAAAGTCTTTTTGACAATTTTAATCTCTGTGAAACCAAAATGGTCACTCTACAATGGCGAAAGGACAACATCCCCAAGGACATACTCACCTCAGACAATTGATCACTGGACTAATTTTTAATTAATATGCACTTTACAAGAACAATCGCTTTGAAGTGGCATACCTAAATGCTTCTGATTTTAAACTTCTTTGCTAATGTCACCATCAATTAATAAGTTCGGTCCATTGTTAAAAATGAAAAATATTCTCTGCATATCTATTTTTGATCACTATCACCTATTGGCTCAGTCTGCAATTTTGGCCAGATCGTTATTTATAGTCGCGACTGCTGTGAAATGATCATCTATTTATAACATATATTGATGTATCATCAGCAAATAAACAAATGTTACTATTACATGTTACCCATTAAATTTGGCCTCTTATATTTGATATCTTCAATGACATTCCGTGCATCTGATGTGATTGATATTTTCTTATTTGAGTATGCCAGAGATTTCCCCATTGCATATACCATCCCTATGTAAAGTTTGTTTTATTGTTTATTTGGATTTAGATTTTCTGAGTAAATGCCTATGGCAGTTACGTTTTGTTTATTAGCTACAGCATCCGAGAAGATGGTAATGTCGTGTTTATGAGTTTTAAGGTATTCATCAATTTCTTCTTTTGAAATTTCTGTAGTGTTTTAGTTCAGTATTGGTTGGAATGATAATTTTAAAAGATATTTAAAAGATGAGCTAAATGTTTGAAATGATTGCTTTCTATTTGAAAAAAACATCAATTTTGTCAATCATGCGATATTTGCATGAAGTTCTTTGGGGTTTAGAATTTTGTTTGTATACTAACCAAAAGTTATCTTTGTCTTTATTAAGTGGTTCGAGTTAGAAAGAGAATATAGCTAAATCCCCTCCAAACAAAAGATGTAAGACAAGCGAGGTGTAATTTATTACACAGGTCGGTTAGGCCAGGTAAGTAGATAGACAGTTCACATTTAGACATTTATATATACTCTGAAATGTGAAAATTAATGTTTTGTATTTTTGTTCCACTGTTGCATATGGAAATTATCAGGATAACTATCATTTTAAAAATCACTGGCGGTATGAAATACCCATACAGTTCAACAAGTTGCAGTGTTTATTCTAAAATCATTATATAGTATGGATATGCTTTCAAAAATTTCAAAATCTACTCACAATAACTGCAACACATCTCTTACTACACCCTTTCAACTGCGAACCCATAGCCACTGAAATTAACAACCCGTACCCACTTGCGCAGCTACAGCACACAGCACGTGCTGACCCGATTTTTTCTCATCCGCACGTAGAGCATATATTAGGCTACCGTCTTTACACCAAACGGACACTCGCAAAACAGTTATCATGATCAGGCTCTTTAAAATAAAGCATTGCATCACTTTTTCATTTCTCCTCAATCTTCAAACTCTCCAAATGTTATTGTTGTTTTCTACATCTTCATGTACTATAAGCACATTCACCCTCAAAACAAATACATGGACCCAAATAATTTCCAGACCCATACAGACAACTGCAACTATCAAATAAGTATGTTAACACATTTCTCAAATGATTAATGAAATAAAACTGAAGGGATAATGATGAGAGCAAAAGTTGAATGGAAGGAAAAGGGTGAAAAACCCACAAAATAGTTTCTCTCTCTTGAAAATAGAATTAATATAAATAAAACTATCGCAAAGTAACTAGAAGCAAAACATGGAGAAACGATAACAAAAACATCTGAATGTCTGAAGTGAAATCTTACTACCAAAATCTGTACACAAAACAAACATGTAGTGACATTGATCTAAATGATTCATTAAAAGAATACTCTGTCCCAAAACTAAGCGAAACTGAAAAGAATAATATTGAAGGTGAACTAATGTATGACGAAGTCCTCGCAGCTCTACAGAAAATGAAAAACAATACAAACAATAACATTCTGGACAGACCTTGTTAAGATCTCTCAATGCTGCCTTCCGAAAGGGAGAACTTTCAGTTAGTCAAAAGCAAGGTTTGATAACATGTGTACCAAAGCAAGGTAAACCAAAGCAGTTCCTAAAAAACTGGAGACCTATTTCCATTCTAAATGTTTCTTATAAAATAGCATCTGCAACAATCGCAAATAGAATAAAACAGTACTCCCGACAATAATAAATGATGATCAAAAAGGTTTAATGTCAGAACGCTATATCGTCGAATGTACTCGCATGATTTATGACATCATTGACTATGCCGAGTGTATGGAAATACCCGGTCTATTAATAGATTTCGAAAAAGCATTTGACTCAGTTGATTGGTTATTTATACAAAAAACGCTAACTTATTTTGGTTTCGGTCCATCTATCCGACGATGGATTGAATTGTATGATACACACATTCAATCTAGTGTTATAGTGAACGGTTTTTCATCTGATTTCTTTGCACTTACAAGAGGATGCAGGCAAGGTGACCCACTATCTCCTTACATTTTTATAATCTGTGCCGAAGTGTTAAGTATAATGTTACGAAATAATAAGACTATAAAGGGAATAAAGATAGGCGATACTGAATGCCTACTATCACAATTTGCAGATGATACCTCTCTTGTACTTGACGGAACTTAAAAGTGTCTTCAGCATACCCTTAACACCTTAAATGAATTCGCATCATTCTCTGGTGTCAAAATAAATACAACCAAGACCCAAGTCATATTGATAGGGGCATCAAAACAATTTAACATTATAAAACAAGATTTAAACAATGTCTTTGAAATTGATAAAGGCATTTGTTACTCAAATTGCAATTATTCGAAGTTCACAAAATTCTGGTCTGTATGCCATAATCTTTTTAAAGATTAATACTCTGCAACCTCAGTGAAACTATGAAAATGCCAGGTCCATAAACACTTGAACAAAACCATCACCTCTACGTTTTTTTCAATTGAATTTGCAATGTGAGCTTGCAGTTGCTCTGTTACAATATTAGTACCTATTTATATTGTAAAATGCTGTTTTATGAACATTTCATATATATGTCTATGAAAAAGAAATAAAATTATAAAAAAAAGACAAAAAGTCTTTAACAACTATAGCAATGATTCACAACAATGTTTCGAAAAAAGAATAAGATACCTCTAGACATGTACATAAAACAAAATGTCTAAAGATGCTATCAAGATTGATAACAGTAGTAATCATTAACAACCATGTTTTTAAAAATAGTAAAAATTTAATAGCTCAAGTTTGGATGATAAATGAAGTATGTACAATAGATGAAGTCTGTAAAATAGACGAATACTGTTCTATACATGATTGATGCCTATGAATAAATGATATTTAAGTGCATACTGTATAATATATGAAGGCTGTATAATATTTATGATGACATTATAGAAGACAAATGCTGTATAAAAGATGAGTTGCATACTTGTGTATGCATGTTTTATATGTGTACTTTTTAAACATATCTAAACAATTATCTAAATGTCTGTCCTCGTCAAGATACAAGTACATACCATATAGATACGGATGGCATCATGAATACACATAAGCATATTTCATACAGTGATTACAATGTCAGAACAGTAAGGAATTATTAGATCACACATTTTAGAAACAAATCTAATTCAATGTTTACCAAATCCGCCTGTTTGTTCAAATGAACATATTCTAATAACTTAGGATTTTCACGGATTGTTACTGAAGGACTTCAATACAGGATAGATTTAATGCGGTATCCACTGGTGTAAAAATACGTATTATTTCTTAGGTAAGTACATTTTCTCCAAATGAAAAAGAAACGTTCAGTATCTTCATACAAATGACCGCATGAACATTAGGGGGTTTGAGAGAGATGTCTTTAAAATTTGTGAGAATTTAGATCTGAGCATTGGAGTCTTAGACAACTATTGTATGTTTGAGAGGTTCTAGAGCCTTGATTTAAGTTAAAGTAAATATTATTGTTTTACAGAAACTGGCCTTGAACTAAGTTATGTTGGTTTCGTTTCTTTTCAGGAGGAATAACATTCCAATCTTCAATAGTTCTAGGTATGAACGTTTTCTTGTACTGAGATGTCCGACAATTGAAAGTTTTCAGTTTGCTGTTATCTCTAAAATCCCGATTTGTCGTTGCACCTAATGTGGGCGGCACCAAATCGTTGAGATAATTTGGAGTGAGGTAATTGACCATTTTATAAAAAAAAGTGATAGCGTCTCTCCGATAGCGGTATAAATTTTGTTTCATCAAATAATTTACTGTGACTAGTGCCAAGAACCGCTCCGCTTAACGTACGTAACGCATCAAGGTGCAACTTTTCTAATATTTAAGCCTGGTCTTGAGTACAGTTGTCTCAAATGACAGAACAAAAATCGAATTGAGGCAGAATAAACTGTTATATGTGTATCCTCTGTATATGGAATATAGACAGTGTAATTTAGAGTTGATATATTTCCGAACAAAACATATTTATTTCATTATTGTTCACTCTATGGCATGATAGTCGTTTAAATCAGCTTTCACTTAAGTATGTTGAAGCAGTAAATTTGTTAAGCGCTGTTGTTTACGTCGTTATGGCTACTCCGTCACAACACCATTTAATTATTTTCACCTGACGGAACAGCTACATCTACATCTACATATAACATATGGAATAGAAAATTAAATCATCCGAATAAAAAAATAAAAAAATAAAAATGTTAGTGAGTCTTGAATAAAATTATAGACAGATTCGGGGATATACTGATTTGTTCTTTCGCTTAAAACAGTGTTATATATATATATATATATATATCAAAACCATTTGCTTATACATATTTATTTGAACTAATCAAGTCATAACAAGGGCACATAAGGAAATGGGAAGTATGATAACAGCGAAACCATTCAAGCAAGTTATTGATTTTGTACATTGATATTGAGTACTGATTGTAGTTTGTAATATTTTGTGGAGCGGCACTTACATAAGCCAATGGCTTGTTGTGCCAATCCATATTCATGTAAACTTTTTCATGAATAAAATATGTTTAAATCAAGTTACCCCGTATTTCACCGGCTTCTAATATGTATATTATATTGTCAAAAACTAATGTTACAAAAAAACGGCTTTTACTTCTTTTCCATTGTCTAAAGCGTTTGCTATGTTGATGTTCAGTACTATCACCTGGCATTAACACTGACATTGTTGTCTCGAAAAAAGTTGAACACCGTTTGAAAAGGCATTTTTCAAATACCTTCCCGATACAGGAAGGAAGTACTACGGGTCTATAGTTTTGATATTCATTTACCCTGCCTTCTTGTGCAAAGGATATATACAGAATATACAGGGCAAGGAAAGTGATTCTGCAGTTAGCTTGATGAACTTATTACTAAGTGTATCTGGGCCACTTGCCTTATTTATGTCAACTGATGAGAGAATGTATTTTTAACTTCATTTCGTGTCAAAACAAATTCACTTAATCAAATTCTATAATCAACATCTGGTAACGGTTTATCTGGGAAGTCAACTTTACCTTTGTCATATACATATATTTATATGATATATTATATGAAAAGTTAGACGTTACACAAGTTACACAAGTGGATATATGTTATGCTATATAATACCGATTCATGGATAATCAAATCCATGTCAATGAATATGGGATAGATAACATATCTAATTCAGTAAACAGAAAAGGATTTGCAAACAAGCCCGTTTGACTTATGTTAATACCGCTATATACAAGCAAGTAAATACATTGAACAAGTGATGTAGATATAATACAGTGATATCTTCCTTGATTAATTTTTAAAATCGGCTTAAAGTATGAAACCTGGCATGAATGAGCATTAGGCATGTAGATATTCATTTTGCCTAGGATCCAAATTTTTGGACCGCGGGAACCTGGTCACGTGACCTAAAATCCAAATTGGCCACCCAATTTTCGTGAAAATCAGTTCTAAGCCAAATAAATGATTATATGCATGAATTTAGCCAGATTTAAAGTGAATGTCTACAGAATTCATGTACTTCAGCATACAAAATCCATTATTTGGTTTATTTTATTGCATATTTTGTAGTTAAAAAGTCAAAATTTAAGTTGTTATAGATTTTCGGCTGTAGCTTTTTAATTGTTCTTTACTTTGTCTGATCTATGAACATTCTTGCATGTAAGACATGCTGATACACAATATGGATCATTAGAAGTTTATTTATACGATATCTGATATATATTTATTTAGTATGTACACTTAATGTATGAAGTTTATGTTTGAAAGTCAACATCTGAATATTATTATTTTCTAAAGCAACTTGTAGAATCACCGACTTCGGTATATTTGTTTTTTATGGATATATCTTTTTCAAAAATATTCAGTGTATATATGTATGGACATGTTGAGGAAAAGGGTCAAGTCATGGTCATGGTCAATCTTGACAATAGTCAAGATCAGGTGTAATGTCACCATGTTGTAAGAAGCAGTGACTGATCGACCAAAACTCATATGTAGTATATTGATTATTTGAATGGTAATCTAAACCTTAATGGTGTAGTTTCACTTTTATATGTTGGCGCGTGTTGTTGTTACTCTTGATCTGTATACAACGAAGTCGACCACTTTCAATGAAGTTCAGCAACAAAGACACGCTTCATGGCTGGACAATCTGCGAGTCTGATGGGTGAATTCCTGTGCGCACTGAGACATAAGTTAATAAATGGTGTAGCCTTTGGCTGGAGACTTGTGCCAAAATGTTCCTCTTTTCACCAGAAGTAGGCCTCTGGATGGTATTAAGTGAGGAATGTTGCGTTGGAGGTGACCATCTATAGCACCATATACAATGTATGACAGTTTAGTTAAACCAGTGTAATACTGTGGGTTGCACCATAAGCATACATTAATGGATTGACATTACCGACAATATTGTTATTTTTAAATCAAAGTAACCATGTAACCCAAATTAGAGCTCTCTATTGAAAATCCTTCGGCAAACGCGATAATTAGCACATCTAGTGCATTGATACAGGCCAATATAATATACATCACTCCCTAAAAACATATGTGTTTACTTCTTTCTTAGATTGCAAAGGTTTTGAATAAAACAATTTTTGTGTAGACACGTACATATTGACCCATGTGGAATATAAAGTGTAAATGTATTGACTGTCCAAACAATAATACCTGATGAGCTACAGAGCTATTTTAGAGCCCTAATGCATTGTTTAGGCAAATCTAAGTAGGGTTACCAACTGTAGTATTGCAAGATACATTTATGATCTAAGATATAGATAATGATAAAGTCAAATAAACTGATTTATTGTTTAAAATTATTTGTAAATTGCATAAATATAAATAGCAAACGAATCAGTTGAATTCCCAACCCACCCAACCCTAGTGGCCCCCTCAGTGACCCTGTCCCCCCAGTACTTTATTTTTCCTATTTATTCCTCCATCCATAGCTATTTCATCAAATGAATATATCATATTAATCAAAGGAGTACACCACTGCTACGTCCTTATTTTCAGGAATAAAGCACTTAAATTTACAAATCCAAATTCACGATCATGTTGCCCAAATTATGGTTCTTTGCTAGAAATTATTTATTATAAGTTTTCATAGTTGGTTCCCTGTAACACCTAGTTTTGGGTGTGAAGCAGCTGAGGCCAATGAAGAAGTCGAAACTTATAAAAGTGTTTAGACAATATTATTGACAACGGCCTATGCAAAACGTATATATGGCCCTGAAACATAGTTAAAATCTTATACATTAAAATTGGTATAATTCGGTGACACTTTATTTTCGCTCGAATAGAGGAGGAGTATGAGATTGATTAGGGTCTCGAACTCGTTACATTTTCAACCTGAAATCAAACCGCAGTTGTTACGAGCGCATATAGATATAATTGGTGAAGTGAACAAACTCTTGAATAAATGGATCGATTTAAAGGAAGGACATATTAATTATTTTTAGGCAATATATAAGCGATGTCCTTTTCAAAGTCGCTAGCATAACAAAGACACAATTTAGGTTTCATCTTTTGACATCGTAACAACATTTCAACAATAGTTTTATTTTTCACACTATTATTGTTCAGCATGCACTATTCACACTTTCAGGTGTAGAAATAAACTTTTAGACAGTACTGTTTTAGACAGTAGATTTCGACAACATCTTCTGCATCACATTTACATGTACATATCACATTGTCAGCAAGGTGGATGGGCTGATTTCTCACTCCTTGTAGAGTCTCCAGTTGGCGAAAATTTCTTCCTGGCCAAAAGATACGGAAGCAGACTTCTGGAGGTAGCGGGACAATTTGCCATGCCTATTCATGTGCCAAAACCTGCTTTAAGTATCTTAAGGAAAATAAATGTAAACAATAACCGGATTAATTGATAATTGCTTGTGTAAACATTGGTCGCAACTACCCGCATGTTGATTTCCCCTTACTGTCTTCTTAGACAACGTACAAGGGAAAGGAAGGTTGTGAATAACATCTTTCCTTGTTAAGTTTCTTAATTTTAAAAAGGTGATTGTGTTTAATAATAACTGTGACATTGAGTGTATATATATATATATATATATATAGTATTACCTCTCTCACTGCATACATAAATATGTATATGTTTAAAATTAAAAAAAATATGATTATAATTACATATATACATTTATTATTATTAATCTTTTGGGGGGGGGGGGGGGGGGGGGGGTCACTTGGCTAAGTAAAGATATTACAACTATCAAATGTAGGTTGAATGCAATTAATATATAATCATTTTTATTTTCGGCCCTTTTTCCTCGGCCCTTATGACTATTTACTTCGGCCCTTCTGACTTTTTCACTCGGCCCTTTTGATTTTTTTTATCGGCCTTTTCATCCTTCGGCCTATTTGACCAGATCCCGGTGATTGTGGGTCTCCTGTCTGCAACCTCTTCTGTACAATAGATGCTTGGTCTAAACACTTTGAAAAATGTGTATTTCCAATGTTAAGAGATGGGCCAAAGTTGAAGAACGTCAAGGTATTTTCTATAAAATTCCAGTGCTGTTTTGGTTTATTACGAAGCTCCAAATGGGACATGGTTAAAAAAATATTTGTTTACGTACGTACGTGATAAATAGAGATTATTACCCGAGGAAGTGTGTCATATGACTTTTACGAAACGAGTGTGAATTTGTGTATTGCCCGAGCGAGAGCGAGGGCTATACACAAATTTGCACGAGTTTCGTGAAAGTCATATGGCACACTTTCGAGTGTAATACTTTCTTTATTATCCATTCTATTCCGTTTCATTTGCGTAAAAATACGCAGGAAACGACCAACTTTCCCTTGCGACGGCAAGCTACAGTGACGTCACGAACAATCGTTTTATGACGTCACATATTGCGGCATTTTTGCGGCTTTTCACAGCCTATGCGGCATACTTGTGGAATTTATGCAGCTTTCTACTCTTTTATTATTTCCGCATAAAAGCCGCATCATGCGACATTTTTATGGCTGATATGCCGCACATGCGGAGTATTGGACGCCGCATGTTGCGACTTTCTTGTGGCCATTATGCGGTTGGCGTGCAGCATCTCTGCAGAAAAATATTGTGACTTTCTTGCGGCATTTATGTGGCCTTTTTTTCTTAATTCCGCAAAAATGCCGTAACATGTGGCGTCCAATACTCCGCATGTGCGACATTTTTTAAACATTTCTGTGAGGATTTCCGCAAGAGTTGCGGAATTCTTATGTACAGGTAGGAAGTTTGGAATTCCAGAATGAAAGAATAGTATACTGATAGTTTATGTTTATCAAAGTGTGTATTTGTGTGGATATTGAACACGGTAACTAGTGCACCCTGTAAACATTTCATTTTAATTTTAGGACTTGGAGCCTTCGGGATGGAGTGTTCCTCAATTTCTGACTGCCAGTTTACAAGAGCAGAGTGCAAAGACAACACCTGTAAATGTCCCCTCGCTTACAGCTATGATCCTCGAACTAAGGCCTGTCTTCAACGTGAGTATTATTTGTTTATATTGGTTTAACCCCGTTGGATTTGTTCTGCCATCTTACAAACCCAAGAGGCGTCACATTATGGTCTTTAGGGAATGTTGTTGATATCAAAACTTTGTGATGTTATGCCGTTGTTGATATCAAACTTTGTGATGTTATTCCGTTGATGATATCAACACTTTGTGTTGTTATGCCATTGATGATTCATGATGCATTATGCAAAAATAATACCGGCAAAAAGATAAGTTTCAGGTAGTATTGTTTGATCGCAAACAAAAGACATATTTCTGTAAAAGCAGTTTGAATGATAAAACTAGTTTATCTCTCTCTTGTCTCCTGAAATCAAGTATGGGATCAGCCGATGATAAAAGTATCTATGTATAACTTCACCAACTTAGGTTGCTTCCATTGTTGAAGACAATTCGTTGAGATTTTCTAGAAATCCCTTTCCATGATTTAGTTTATAGCCGCTTGAACTTTTTAGATATCTTTAGATCAACAATTAATGTATTATGTATATAATATTTTGGTTTTGACGCCTGGTAAAGTATGTGTTTATTTAATAGATTGCAGCCAATATGGGGACGACTTTTCTTATTTTGGACCATGGGGAATCAAAAACTGCAATACCCGTCAGGTCAACGTTTCAAGTTCTCAGGCATGTATGGACAGTTGCAAAAATGAAAGGGGATTCACGTGTATCAACGCTGAGTTTGAACATAGCACTGGTCAATGCAACCTTTGCAACAGTGCTTGGTTCAGCATTCCTGGCGGGAATAGAGTTCCCTCCCCTGGGTGGTCATTCTACCACCGTAACTGTGCGTTATGATTGGTTATACAATATCAGAGTTGTTGCATGCAATATATAAACTCCTATTGGAAGTAATAACAAGATCAGTCTCCATCACCGGCAAATGTAAGCCTTTACTGCATTTCATTAACATTTCTGTGCTTTGGAAGTGGTCCACTGCAATTTATAATGTGTAACGCATGAACATACAGCAAGTCTCAATGAGGCGTATAAATTAGTTGATCAACTTATTTCCATGCTAAGATTTAAATAGTTATACATTATCAGATTTGCTGCATTCACTATACAAACCAACTCCTTCTTGTATTAATAACTCGCTCCAGTTTCCACCACTGGCAAATTTCAGCCTATATTGCATTTCGGTAATTTTTTCTCTGCAGTCCGTTACACAACTGCTTAGTACGACTGCTGCAGGAAAACAGCAAACTTAACGTAAAACAGCCTTTACTGCATTTCATTAAAGGTACATCCACTGTGTTGTTTGGGGTCACATATTGCAAATGTTATGAATGGTGTTACTTCATCGAGAAGTACCAGCTGTTACCGAAAACAACCATTTTGACGATAGCAGACTTAGCATATTGACGATATGAAGGTAAAAGTAGTGATTTCTGATCGAAAACCGGACAATGCATAGCGTTTTGCGCGCGTCAATGAGTCAAACGTAATTTTGGAATCATATTTATTACAGACAAAAAGACAAATTTGAGTTGATAATGTTTAATAGTTCATATTACTAAAGTGCATGTAAATGGCACGTGTAGTTTCGGTTTCTACACATGCATAGTGATGTTACTCGATTTTAATTGGAAACGAGTAATTATGATATATTTGGCGATTGGGATAAATATGCAAGCTGAGTGAATTTATTTGCATTGTAAACAGCACATGTGGTGATTTGGAACGTAGTTAAACAAAATAAAAGTGTATGAAACACACTGGATGCACCTTGAACAGTGGTTGCGTTCCAGTCCGCTGCAAATGCACTTTAAAGTGTGCCCTGTACTAACAGATGAATTTAATTAGCGATTCTTAATGATTTAAATAAATAATGTAATATAATAATTAATACATTAAACAACACTTTCAACAACGTCTAACGCAAATTTCTGCTGAAAGAAAAGTCGATTTTGAATGTCATTTTTGTATATACATGAAACATGTAACTTGACAAAATTGAAAATGAAGTTAAATTGGCTTCTGGACCGGTTGTAACATAATTTCGTACTTAGCTAGGATCCTACAGATGTTAAACAGGACATCCCCACGTTTATCAAGATGTTATCTACGATAATTACATATGAAACCATGATTTCAACTAAGATCGCACTTACATGTGATCGATTCAAACAAATAATGAAACAGAACAAATCCACATTTTATGATGTTAAAAATCAATATAGACGAAGCAACACATTGGTACAGTGTAAAATATATATTACACTAGTAAATAAGACCTTACGATTGCAGACTGATTAAAATCGACCCTGTCCCAAGGTATGAACTGGTTCTATAGCTTCTTCGCCACAAGATCTAAGGACACGGTATAGACTCATGCTCGGTACCAGTTTTATGGAAGGGGATTTGTGCCATAAATGAAGACATGTTGACTTGTAACATGTAAAGTGTAACATGTCGTCCTCAACCATACAAGTCTCGAAAAGACAAGTCCAACCATGCAAAACTAACATTTAAATCCTGTCAATCGTAACTTCCCATTCACAACTTTACAAAATTGAAATGTAATTCTAGAAATCGTCAAAGTCGAAAAGTCAACTTGTCATTTTTAATTATTAAATCTAAATAATATACACATTTTGTAATGTTACAAGTTACGTTTTACAAATGAAAAATGGAAAATGAAGAGTTGCAAAGTCAGCTTTGTAAAGCGGACTTTTGCATTTCGAGACTGACATGATTTGCATAGTTGCGAATGCAATGTTTCAAATTACATCTCTACATGAATTCGCATTGACCATATTTGGAAGTTTCCCGGACATTGCCGATGTTTTCCGAGGACGAGAGGCATTTGCAAAAAAAACGAGACCTCCCTTGCCACTGTCCCAGATGGGGAATCCCTTAGTCTGTTTTGAGCCCAACGCTGGACGAGTTGACCACGCCCCTTGAAATCAAGGGACGTAAGTATTGTTATGTCCTACAAACAAACGCACGAAAATACCAATTGAAAATAAATTCTTAGGTATTCTAATTATTATTTCAATAAATTTTAAGGACACTTGACAAACAATTATTAGATAAATTAGAACTGCGAAGCTTATAGGTTTTTTCAAGATGCACAATGGCAATGAGGGCAAAAAAGCAAACCACCGTGAATGTATAGGGCACGTCGTTCAGCCTTCATATTATTTTTTAAATACTTTTTTTTTAAATTGTCCGACTCCATGCACCTGGCAATCGACTCCATGCACCTGACAATCTTCCCCTCTTAACATAATTGCATAAAAGAGCTGAAACTTTATACTTTTTGCAGACACGTCATTATGAATAAATTTAATGATATTCAATTGAATCAGTTAACCGTCTTTCTTTTATCACCAAATCTCATATTGGCTACATCAAGAGGTCATGATTAAAAAACGTTGATCAACAATTGCATGATGTTTACAGGACAACTTTATTGTTTCTAATAATCAATAACAAAATCAATACTTTCCTGTCACAATTACTTTTGTACTGCTACTGCTGTACATTGTCCGGTTTTTGATGAAAATAGTCGTAACTATCACCATCACTATATTCTCACTATACTAGATAACTAGCTTTATGATGATATGTGTGGAATCCGTCAGTACATGTCAAAGAAATCACACCATGTCTAACGATTGACATAATGTGACTGCAAAAACATAATTAAAGTGGCAGTAGCAAGCTTTTTCGCTGAAATAAGTTGATGAAATGTATTTGAAAACTAATGCCACCAATATTAAAACACATAAGTGTACATGGTTCCGTAAAGCAATGGGAATCGTTTCTGTCATTCGAAATAATAAAATGTGTTCACAATAAAATGGCCGCCACGCAATTTTTTATTTATACACAGCACCATTATTACCACAATGGATACTTGTTGCGTGTAAAAATATGTCTTATCCTCTAAAGTAAATATTAATGACATAAACTATCATTATAAATGGGAAATGTGGATATTAAAATTTGCAAAAAACGTGCTACTGCCCCTTTAATGTACGTTATCATGACATTGGAGAGAAGCGTCTACTTTTCAAATCCAATTTAATTTGTGTAATTAGTGTTAGGCGTTCGATAGTTATCATTTAGACTTCATCTACATCCAACTAGTCCGCATGTGTACTGTAGGCAACACATTCATGCATTTAGATAAAGCACCATTTTTGAAAACATTGTCCTTTTAAAGCACCAACAATGATATTTATTCATTATGTATTGATAATGAAATAACTTATTTCCATTCATATTGGTACCAATTCAAACTGTTTGTTTTAGATAAATTGATACAAAAGGCCCTGAAGGTCTACTGACTTATTTATCGAATATGAAACTTCACGATCTCAAATTTACAGTCATTTTCATGCCATTTAACTATGCTCATTAATATCTACGATAAGATCTGAAAACTCTTCATTAGTTTGTCATAAGGGACTTTTAAAAGACCTTTAAAACAAGAATAAACCCACACGCCAAACAAATGAAGGGTCTGGGACATTCAACCACAAAAGAAACGTCACCACATATTTAACAATCTATAATTCGAAAAAATGCAGTCGAAGAAATTTCAATTTCATGTATCAGAATATAATATTTTTATTTTATCAGTTCAAATGCACTTTGGGTGCTGAAATCGCTTTTTGAAATTGTTTGGCTATATTGTATGTCATTTAATTAAATAACATTCCTGGACTTAAAGTTGTTGACGCATCCTTACTGTAAGACATCGTAAAACAAGCAAAAAAAGCTCATTTTGACTTTCCCTTTTCCATCTAGTTAAGGAGTTTTGAAAACGACGATTTAGAAAATGCTTGGTTATATATGAATAAATAATCTTTTAAAATTCGAATTTATTTTAGTTGGCTTCTGATGAATTTCTGTGTCAGTCATGTTGTGGATTGAATTATCCTTTATTCTGTATGGTGGCGTTTCTTTTGCGGATAAGTGTAATGTAGTAATACTTAATTTTGTTCATCAGTGATATTTCCATTTGCAATGTCATTTATATTAATGGTCCACTGAAGATAACGATTCCTATTGAAATCACCATCTGAATCTACCACGTTGACCACGGAACATCTTGCATGAGTGAATGTATTGTACATTAATAGGCATGACTTGCAAAAATACAATACTACAGTATGTAATTACAGCTTGAGAGCTATGGTTGGTATTAATAAATAATGTTGATCAGCTGTGTGGTTGGTAGTTTGTTCCCAATCGTTAAATAATTAAGTACATGCTTCCAGGAATCGCACCAGAGCATTAACTACTGTCAGGAGATCCAAAGTGTTTGAGTTGATATAGATATGTCGGACCTATTTTCAATCTTGCATTTTTTAGTTTAGGAGCTTGAGGAGTTTGAGAAGCTGAACTTTATGTAAAATGGTTCTCTGAAGAGGAATTTAAAGGTGCATCACTGCACCTAATGTACAACGATTCATGTTGGACCTTTGAAAGTTGACATTGACACCTATTTTGGGGTTTCAGAGATATACATGAATCTGTACGCCAGGCGCTTTTTCTGTTATTATCCCCCGCCACAACGAAGTTGGCGGGGGATATAGAAATGAGCTCCGTCTGTCCGTCCGTCTGTGCGTCCGGGCTTTTCCATTCCGGCCTCAAACTTCAAAACTATAAGACATATCTCAACGAAACTCGGTGTGTGGAACAATCATCATGTGTAGATGTGCCTTTTGGGGTTTTCAACTTCTTCGAGTTATTTTTTTTTACCGTTTCCATTGAAAACGGAACTTCGAATTTCGTTTCCGGAGCAGAACTCGAAAACTATAAGACATATCTCAACAAAACTTTGTGTGTGGAACAATCATCATGTGTAGATGTGCCTTTTGGGGTTTTCAACTTCTTCGAGTTATTTTTTTTGACCGTTTCCATGGAAATGTAAATTAGAATTTCGTTTCCGGAGCAGAAATCGAAAACTATAAGACATATATCAACGAAACTTGGTGTGTGGAACAATCATCATGTGTAGATGTGCCTTGTGGGGTTTTCAACTTCTTCGAGTTATTTTTTTGGACCGTTTCCATGAAAAGGTAACTTAGAATTTTGTTTCCGGAGCAGAATTCGAAAACGATAAGACATAGCTCAACGACATTTTGTGTGTGGAACAATCATCATGTGTAGATGTGCCTTTTGGGGTTTTCATCTTCTTCAAAAATTTTAATTTGTTTAATTTTTACCATTTCCATGGATACATAACTAAATAATTAACTCAAAAACTGCCTTGGATGTATTTTAGCTCATCTGGCTAATGGCATGGCACGGTGTCCGGCGTCCGTCCGTCCATTCATCCGTCTGTCCGTCTGTAAACTTTTTGCATTTTGTCTTCTTCTCCAGAACCACTTGGTCAAAGGAGATTAAATTATGTGTGCATACTCCTTGGCTTTGACACAACCTAAAAAAACTATCTTCCAACTATTTTCATCCTGATCATCAGCAAACGATAACCATCAGTTGCCATGAACCTTATATTGGGTAGGCTAAGATTGTTTTGATATGTTACAAACCTTACAGGGAGTGGCATCCCTGCCCTGCTGAGCCAACAAATCATCATCCATCCTGCTACATCAGGCTATAAGGAGAAGGTTCATAGTCACTGTTATTCAACAACTATTCTTCAATAAATGTTCCCAAAGGCGGGGGATATGGCCGACTCTGTCTGCTTGTTTTTTTTTAAAAATCACTTGATGTGGACCACAAACGCTTAAACAATTGTGATAAACTACTGATTTAAAAGTTCAACAATTTATCATGCCTCGAAAACGAACAATTATTTGGTGGCTAGTAATATTCATGTGTCTCTTTATACAAGTGGAATCTTCATCCCAATGCAATACACATTTTCTTAAATATCTTCCCGCTTTTGATAACAAAGCGGTTTCGGATTATCAAATTTCTTCAACAACCCTTGATGACATCTCGATGTGTTTCCGAAAATGTGATGTGGAAGCAAGGTTCTTGTCTTTCCAATACAACAAAGGGAGCAAGAGTTGTTCCCTCTTTGTTGTTGGCTTCTATCTACCTTCTGGAAGCTTAAACCTAGTTTCCGATGAACCAGGGGCTAAACTGTATCTAATGGACGAAAGTAAGTACTCATATGTTGACATATCGTAGTTTTATATTATATAACTGGGGTTCTGATTGTTTCATCTCAGATGGAATAGGCAATTTTGACTGTAATGTGTATGTATGTATGCTTTATTCAGATAAAAGGGGCATCGTCTCATTATATATATACAGAGCAAAACAATATACAATAAAAAGAAGAGCGCTGCATTCTACTCTTACAATGCAGCATTGAATACAATAAAGTAAAATAACATATAACAGGTACATGTAAACCTTCACAGCAAGAAGTATGCGTTGCCAAATCAACAAAGATGACTGCGAGTCCCTACATCATCGTCTTAATGTATGATATTATAAGTTTTAACACTGATTATTTTCTGTGATACAAAATGTGAAATTTATTCTTTCAAATGAAATCAATTTTCACGTCACTATTTACCCCTTTATCGATTCATCTAATGATGAGATGACACACACATGATTTTTTTAGAACAATCAGCAGAACATTTGAAACATATATTCATTGAGATATAGAACAAATGTTTCAATGGTATATTTAGGAAAATAAATTGAAAATTACAAATTATGTGAAAAAGGGTGTAAATAGTTTCGCTGTCCATTTTAAATCAATATTCAACATTTCAGGACTTGGCGCCTTTGAAATGGAGTGTGCCTCAACTGCTGAATGTACTTACTCGGAACCAGAGTGTTCTGCAAATACGTGCAGATGTCCCCTTGGTTACAGCTATGACCCTCGAACAAAGTCCTGTGTGCAACGTGAGAAGCTGTTTATTTTCGTTTTAAATTGTTATAAATTTCTTTTGATGTCAAAGGTGCATCCATTGTGTTTCAGAAAATGTTATTAGGCTTTAATACGTTCCGACTCACCATATGTGGTGTTTACAGTACAAATAAATTCACTCGGCTTACATATTCATCCCGAATCATAAAATATATCATAATTACAAGTTTTCAATTAAAATAGAGTAACATCATTATGCATGTGCAGAAACCGAAATTACACGTCCAGTTTACATGCACAGTAGTTATATGACCTATTTAACACCATCAACCCACATTCATAAGTTTGCCTATTATTAATAATATTCAAAACTTACGTTTGACTCATTGTACATTGTCCGGTTTTCGATCAGAAATCACTACTTTTACCTTCATATCGTCAATATACTAAGTCGACGAAGATCAAAATGGCGAATTTCGGCAACAGTCAGTCATTCCCGATAACATAAACAGAGATTATTACCCGAGGAAGTGTGTCATATGACTTTTACGAAACGAGTGTGAATTCTTGTATTGCCCGAGCGAGAGCGAGGGTTATACACAAATTCGCAAGAGTTTCGTAAAAGTCATATGACACACTTTCGAGTGTAATAATTTCTTTATTACCCGTTCTATTCCATGCGTTTCGCGTAAAAAAAAAGTCAGAAAGTGACCCACTTCTCTTGCGACGGCAAGCAACAGTGACGTCACGAACAATCCTTTCATGACGTCACAGACGACAGAATACGGGAAGCCGCGGTGAAACAATCGTTGTTAGGCAAAAGTGATATGTGCACATGTGCTCATATCAACAATATTAACTCGGTTATGTTCAACCATATGGGTAATAACACAATTTATAATATATTTATAATTTATATTTATAATACAATGGATGTACCTTCTAATGGTATATGGATGTTGTTCTAAGCTCATTCCCAAAGTAAACCTCACCATACAAAACCCAAGGTATCTCAATCCATTCAAAAATGCTAATATACAGACACAGCAAAATGGCCGACTTTCTTCCTGTAGTGTTAGTAGTAATTCAAGCCACAGAGGCTATTATACTTTAGATTAATGTTGATAGCCTTACCTCAACTCCAGTAAACTGTATTTGATATGAATTCACAAGCATGATGTGATAAGTTTTAACTTTTGAAACCGTATCTGTTCATGTTTCTGATGTGTCATATATTTTTAATTTCATAAAATAAAAATAAAAATAGTTAAAAAATAAACGAATTGAATCCTGGCCAAAACATATTATGAAAGACCTATCTCAATATCTTCAAATTACCAACTGATTCTCCAAAGTGAGACATAATTATTCAACTTATGCAGGCTGATATAAATTCTACTCTTTTGTGTGGAATATAAGTTGCAAAACATTTAATTTAAAGGTGTAACAACGCTTTCGAGAATCATATGCGATTGCTTTTTTAGGACTTTTCATGTATGAACACATGTTCTGGCTCAAGTTTAGTGCGGACAAAACCCTAGTCATTCGTTGAATCAATGACATCATAGGTTTATAAAGATCACCATTTTGAATGCATTCGGAATAATTCGTTCATTACACATTTACGGATACAGTTGAAGGATGGTGACATTATGTGAATAAACGCCAGAACATACTCCAATGCGCAACATCCTCAAACCGTGTAGAATTCGTGTCACAAAAGATGCAATATTTCACAAGGTTTATATCTTCATCAGGGTCGATTGTAATCCGCTGTAAGAAATATGTCTGTGTATATTATGAACTTATGGTCCATCCCTAATCGTGGCAGTATACATTTTAATATTGTGTTTCTAGTACCTCTATATATTGTGGGCCTACGGAGCATATTAACTCTCCAATGATTCTTTTATACATTGACATTTGACCTATTGACATTTGACCTATTGACATTTTATACATTTCTGATATTTGCCTTCTCTTCCAGATTGCAGTCAATATGGCGACACATTTTCTCTAACCTCGTCGTATGGAATCACCTCATGCAATACCCGCTCGCTTCACGCTTCGAGTCTCACGGCCTGTATGGAGGCATGTAGGGATGAAGGTGCTTTCTTATGTATCAATTCCGAGTATAGCCTTGGATCTGGAACATGCCACCTGTGTTCATCTGCTTTGTACAGCATCCTTCATCTGGGAGTGTATTCCCCAGGGTGGGAGTTCCATCATCGCGACTGTGCACTGTAGTAGGAGATCATCATAATATCACACAAACTGAGGTACAAAAGAAAGTTTACACCTCGGCTGGTTTTATCATATGTTTGATTTTCAATTACAAATATCTTATGTTTTCGAAGTCGTACTCTAAAACTGAAAAGTGCAGGCGTTTAGTCATGGCTATGGAATTATTCCATATGGTTTTAATTCTTTTGGGAAGAAATGAAGTTTAAAATTCATAAATTCTTCCAAAATTAATTTGGATAAAAGTTCAATAACACAACTTTTCATCGATATATAAGACTGCTGCTAAGTAAAAATCAATAACTGTGCCTCATTCTACACACATTTACAACATTATAAACATGGTAGGGGTCATGTTGGTGTAAACATGATTTTATACCCCTTGGTCCGTTCAGCGACTCTTACTATGCATGTTTGAAAAAAAAGTGTATGATTGTTTGCCGAATCAGTCAACGTTGAACATTAAATAATATCCCGGTTCTATCATATCATTTTGTTTTGGTATTTTTACTGTATGAGTGAAACAATCGGGTGTAAAGTTTATTGTGTACCTCAGTTTATGAATCATGCGAAGAGCAGCGTAGTCTTGCCAACGAAGATTTATTTTCCTTATTATCAAGATCAAAAGGTTATGTTTTGCATGGATGGAATCTTTTAACATTTTGTAGCAGAAACATTTGTTAGACATTAGTACGACATTGGGTATCCCCAATTTCCTATGTTACTAGGAGAGGTATCTGTGTGACACTCCGGTAGTTGCTGATTGATAGACACGTTTTTTTGTGTTAACACTTTATTCTTATAGTTACCATCGAATATGACAATATATAAATGCATGAATAATAATGCATAAATACAATGCATAAATTTGAAATAAAATAGACAATGTCTGTCTGTATAAATATGTTGAGCAATTTATGTGACTTACCATAAACTGGTCATTAATCACTATTCCTTTCGGAACGAAAACTACACATTTTGTATATCCAGAAAATCGTTTGCATCCCTCGTAAAATGACCTTCAAAGACTTAACTTCCGTTTGGGGGCATTGTGTAGTGTTTGGTAGATGATTGGCGTTTATCATGCACAGTGGGTTCACAAACTACCAGGTACTATTGGGGGCAGAAATGATATGCATCACTTGTGTTGTATTATACTGTCGGCCAAAAGAAACGCCTACTTGATTTTTTTTGCAATAAACAATGAAATACTTTCTGAAATTAAGTTTATGGTGGTCACCGCGTTATGCTGGAACAATAATTAATATGAAAGTCCACTGAAATCGTGAAAAAAATGTGATTCAAGTCAATAACGTTCATGAAAACCACGCCCAATGAAGACAGCTATTTTCGGTTGATTCACTTGTGCTCCGTAACCACGTACATCTGTAGCGTTATCACAACTTTAAAAGCGAATGCGTGCCTGTATTGTTGTTCGTAGTTGTATGAAAATATGTTTCAAATGTTTTTCTGATTAAGCAATGATCGAAAACTGAATAATTTATGTTATCTCATTTCAACAATCGCCATTTTGTGTGACATGACAACTTCTGAAATTTAGATATATTATGCAGAAATGGTGCAACATCATATTTCTATATTATTGCTAAACTGTTAAGTATAGTTTTTACGAAAGCTGATAAGATATCAGGTAGGCGTTTCTTTTGGCCGACAGAGTAGCAGGTATCAGTAGGTTTAGCAAAAACGTTCGTCGTTGAAAGGGATTCACAACCTTCCCCGCTGAAATGGAAATAGAAAAACATATATCATTTACGTTTAATCACAATGGTTTCAATCACACCAGGTACCAATGGGAACATAAATGTTGTTCTTTTTTCATAGGTGATATCCAACCGAACAGTTGTCAATGCGGATAGAAACTACGTATATAATTGACAATGGATTGACAACCAACCTGGTACCAATTTGAATAATTACAAATACCATCAATTTAATTGAATTCCCAAACCATCTGATGCATTCGAGGATGGAGTAGGCACTGTTTGACTAGATACATAAACATCATTATACCGGTGATGTTGGCATACAGCATTGACAGTCTACACTGTTTCTCCTAGTTGTAAAATGCAATCAACTACACAAATACAAACTATACTTCTATTTGTAACAAATTGGTGATTGTTCGTGGTATATGAGTGGTATATTTATTTTAAGAAGTTATCAACTTCCCCATTAAGTCATGAATATCGCAAATCGCCATCACTGACTAATTTAAGACTGGTAGAGCTAGATGCTGACAGACAGACATACAACATTATCAATCATCTGAAACAAACAACATACCATAAAAGTGTAGTATTGGATAGGTTACATGTACTCATTATTGGAAAATGAAAATAGATACGTTACCTATATTGCCTTCCATTGTGAAATTATTCTGCTTACAATCACCAACTCTTATACATGGCCATCTTGCACGTAGTGCTTTGAATAGTCGGGGGGTGACAACACTCTTCTGCCTTTACGTGCTTGTCGAACACATCCAAATACATTTTAAGTCCAGCAGAAGAGCATGTTTGGAATGTACAGACGGTGTATCTGCACACTGTTAAATTAAGGAATTCGTGTAGTTGTTCAGGCAACCTCAATCTGCCATTTATTATTGTAGTTTATACGATATATTGTAACGTTTGAGGAGAAAACATCTCATTACACGAACCGATAAGAAGTACCCTAAGAAAACGGGAGGAAATGTAGCGACGTATAAATCGAGAAATTTGTGGAACTCTTCAGTATGAGAGGTAGATTTGTTGGTCTCATGCGATTTTGTGAGTTTAATCAGCAAAATGGTTAACCGTTCCACCAGTGAACCGTATTTAAAACCCTACTCTGAGTGTTAGGTATCGCTACCCTCGAGCGGCCATTGTTACGTGAACACCATAAAATGGCCGCACAATGGTAAATGGACTGGCATGGCTTAACTTCCATGTACGTTCGTTTTAGAACTCTTTTTATTGATTCAGAAGTATTATTTAGCCATTGTTTTATTTACCTTTTTGTGAGAGCATTCTATTTCAGTAAGAAACACGTGCTACAACACCTTTAACTGAATCACAGCTTATACAGGAAACGTTAAATAAACGGCCCTCCAGTGTGTGTAAGGCACATTAAACAGGTAGAAATATAAGTCATTGAAATATTCACAACTGTGACAGTTTGAAAGCTCACGTAGCACAACGCGCTGAATGCATTGGAATATCTAACACGTAGATGAACAAATGTAGCACAATTACCTTTTAAAGCGAACTGTCTACTATAGTACAAATTATTGTACTTGTTGGTAACTCTATATTGCGGAATTCGAACTTAAACTTTGACAGTGAGGTCATTAACGGAGCATATATAAAACCCTGGGTAACGGAGGATGCAGTGAGGAACAAATAGGATTACCCCAACAGCTTATCCGCTTTGCCATCGATATAAACGAGATCAAACCGATTCAAAAGCTTTCCTTTATATCATGTACCCCTGTGGCACAGCTTCCAATGCTAAATGCATTAGGAATACATATATGATTTGGGTAGTATACAAATGTAAGAATGTTATATTTGGTAAGGTAATATCTGCGATAGTTCGACTAGTGTACTGTCAGGGACGAGTGGTCTGGGATCCGCACCCACACCTTCAAATAAAAGTAGTGATCAATTGGTAACAGAACATAAGTTTTAGCTGTGTATTCATGTATTCATTGTAGTATTAATAATCCTAATAAACCGTGACAGATTCTTAACAATTGTACAGTTGTTTTCGGCGAATAAGAGTTTAAATTTGACAAGATTTGGCCATTGGCTGTAGTAAGACGGAATATATAGTGATCGACTAGTATAACAAAAATGGACATTTGAATATGTAGTGGTACTCGTCGGCTATCGCGGGTGAACTACAGAGATTACACAATGGTAATGGGCCGGTAGGAATTCGGATCAAGGGAGTCGCCTTTTTTCTTATATATTGGTCGAATCACTCCAGTCAACCAGGAGTCAAGTATGACACCAGATGACAAAATAAGATTAAAAAACGAAACATAAAAGTTGCCAAGTATATCAATCGAATCAATCAAATAGTCATTTTCGATTAGATCAAGACCTGCAGATTTATTACGTTTAAGCCGCGAAATAGCTGAATGTATTTCTTGTAACGTTATATCTGTATTAAGCATAGAGTTATCATACGACTCTGGGTTGAGATCATCCTCAATGTCATCATTGACGTCACGATATGAATCGTTTAAAGATTTGAAAAAGTCATGGAATTTTTCTAGTTTTGGGGTTTGAGAATTATCATTATTTGCATGAGAATTAAGAGTTTTCCAGAAATCCTTCGGGGAGTGCTTGAATTTATTGCGCAGCATCTTGCTTGTTTCGTGCCTATGTTTTCTTACATGTTTATTTATGCACTTTTTATATAACTTGCCATGATGACGAAAAATCGCAAAGTTCACCTGATTGCGAACTTTTTTGTAACGGCGTTTAGATTTTCGAAATAGTTGTCGGATGTCACGGTATTCTTTACTGAATCAGGGCGTATTCGTTTTAGCACGTTTACGCGGCTTACCGGCAGCTGTTGTGCGTTTTACACCGAATGTACTCCGTGCAGCATCAACCAGCACGTGCGTTATGTCCTCAGCTAACCTATTGACCTCGATATCAACATCAACACTGTCATGGCAAATCATATCACTTCTCTCTCTCAATGTGTTGATAATTTCTATATCAATATTATCACGGAATACACTTGATCTATCCATCTGGTATCTTCTTGGTCTATTAACAGCATCTCTGTTGGTAGATTCTACGGTTTCACGAGAAACAAGTTCATCTACGTTATTAACATTACTTGCCAGAGAGAAGGTAACAGGACAGTGTACATCTGATAACAATGGTGAGAAGTCAAGGACATCAAAGTTATCAATTAAATACAAACATGGAGCAGAGACAATGAGGTAGTCGATTAAACTCTTATCATTACAGGTGTTTCTCCCAGCTTGGGAATCATTACCTATTCGACCATTGCATATAAACAGATTAAGACTCTTACACAAATCAATAAGCTGTCTTCCATAGTTGTTGATTTTACCCGTGTCCATACTTTGCCTGCATTTTGGTAAACCAGCGTTTTGTAAAACAATATCAGAGTCAAGATCGTTCTTGATTTCGTCACAGTCAAGGCCAAGTTCTTTTGAAACAAATTTGTCAATAACAGCATAATCATTCACAGTTGAAGTCCTCGCATTAAAGTCACCGAGTAACATGACATAATCTGTGCGTTTCAGGGCCTGTAGAACAGACTGTTCTAATTGGTAGAACACATCATCTGTGACATATTTCGATCCCTCAGGGGGGATATACACAACACCAGTTTCAATATCTTGGGATATATTAAACAACTTCTTAGCAATGTTAAACCAGAGAACATAATCACTTTCATGATCTAACAATGTTATGTATTGAACAAGGTTATTTCTCACTGCAAGTGCAATGCCACCAGCACGTCTTTTTGCTTTAGAACGATGTTGTACGAACAGCTTATAACCATCAACATGGGAGTCATCAAATGAATCAGTTTTTGTTTCCTGAAAACATAAAATGTCGTTATTTTCAAATAAACTTATAAACTCGGGGTAATCGAGTCGCTTACGTAGGCCACAACAGTTCAGACTCACTAGACGGAGGCCTTCATGATATGAGTTAGTTTGATCATTTTGATCAGTTGCTACAGTTTCACTATGTGAATTAGAGTTAGAGTTAGAAGTAGTGCGTGCGGGCTCCTGACCACCGTCGCGCCCCTATTGCGTGTTGCCCCCTGCACCGCTGTGTGTAAAGGCCGGTTCACACTGTGCCGAATTTGACAAAAGATGGAAACACGAATTTGAAAATGTTCAAATTCGCAAAGGATCGTAAGCAATCGGGCCATTCGTAAACGCATCTTAAGCATTCGTTTGGTCATCGGCGGAATTCTTCTCTGTTCGGCGGCAACATCGGGAGAGCGAGCAAAATATTTGACATGTTAGTTTCTTGGTGCATTCGTGTCCTCATCGTGCCCTTCGTATGTCTATCAAGATGACATCGTATGATTCGTATCATCATCGTATTTGCCTTCGCCTGTCCATCGGAACCATAGGGCATATTTCACAAGCGAAGGCCTTACGAATGTAACACGAAGATGACCGAAGTCATAAGAAGACAACGCGACTGCGATCATACCTTGCAAGAATGCACACGGTGATTATACCATGTCGTATTGACTAGGTTACGAGGGCATTTACTACATCAAAAGGTTTATGTCAATATGAGACATGTAATGATATAAATATTACATATTATAACCTGTGTAATATATGTAACAATACCTCTATATATCACAATGAGTATGAAATATATAGTACCTTATATTTACAACTTAGGTATACATGCATCTGGAAAATGTATCTGTACTATAAAAAACTCATTACGTACATGTATAAGCATGCATTATATTAAACATGGAATGTATTCATATAGGTATCGTATATAAATACATATATGTATTATATATATGTATGTGTGTGTAATGAATATATTCTTACTTAAGTTCCATCGTGATAGCATCGTAATGCTAAACGATGGTTATACGCAGGTAATCACGAGGATTGAAGATAGTCGCGTTGCCTTCTTGTGACAATCGAGGAGCAAAGTGTTTAATATTTTGGCGATGGTACCGATGGACAGACGATGAGAGTACGATAATGAAAAGAAGTAACAAGATTGCATCTCGATGGTCGTGCGAAGGGAAAGATTGAGACACGGGCTGACCACGAAAATGAAGATTCGGAAGTTTTTTAACACACAAAGATTTTCGAAATCCGCCGATGGTGCAACCGAAGGCGGAAAGGGTCACGTGATTTCCTGCTGTCATGGCAACTCACGCTAGACTGATTTCAGCAACTTTATTGACTATATGTTTGCTCCATTGCTCAATAGTCATCCTAATTATATAATTAACTCATAAGCTTATCCAGAGTGGTAATTGGGTAGTGGGGATTCAGGGGTTCGACATTTTGTATTTTTCTTTTTTAAATTACAGAAAAACATTTTTAAATTTTAAAAACTTCAAAAATGTTGTATGTAACTTTGATATGTAGCACCATGCACCAAGTTCCATATAATATAACATGTTTTAAAATGATTCTCCATGGTGTATAAAGGAGTAATCAGAGTTAAAAGAGAAAAAGTGCGGTTAACTCATTTCGGCAATCTCTTGTTTTCATAGCAGTAATCAGGTTTATGCTTTCTCTGCCATACTAAAACAAAGTCTATATTACGCTGTTCCAGTATTTCCTAACATTTGAAATTAAGCTTTCCCGGGCCGACACCGAGAGGCCAACCGTCACAGCAACAGAGTTATATAATGTGGATGTCACGTGATGCTTGTATCACCAAGCTCATCTTCGTATTCTCATCGCATACTCGTCGAACTCTTCATTCGACGTCGTGTTGCCATCATGCTGTCATCGTGTTGTATTCTTATAGACTATATAACGTTAGGCCAATGTGACGATCAACCCGACATTCGCATTGCATTCGCATTGTAGTCGTGTGTTACGTCGTATTACATCGTGTTACATCGTATTGCCTTTTGACTGCATCGTACCTGCTCCGGATTTTGATTAGTTTTTAACCAAAATCGAAACCAAATTCGTGCGAAATGAGAATTTTCTAATTCGTGTTGGCATCTTTTGTCATATTCGGGACAGTGTGACCCGGCCTTAACGGCCCTCTGTGTGTAACTTGGTGGGGCTCTGTACGGGGGAGGCACCGGTACGGACTGGAGACGGTTATCCACGTAGAGCCTGTCTACAACGATGTGCGCTCTCTTTTTCTCTGCCCTTGCCACTTTCATTAAGGGCATAAGGACATTTCTTCTATATTCAGAGACTTCCTCGGGAAACTGTTCTGATATGCCATAGGCCTTGCCTGCTAGCATTTTCCCGCATCTCTTAATAGCGTCTCTCTCTTTGGTAACCAGGAATTTCGCTATGATAGGTCGTGGTTTCACCTTTTCACCCTGGTACCGGGGGGAACGTTTCCGGCCTTTCCTGTGCACTCTCTTGAACTGTAGGTTTTCACCATCGAACTTCAGCTGCTTTTCTATAAACTCCCTCAGAACCTTCTCTGTATCTTCGATCTCGAAGGGTTGATCATTTTGCCCGCGTACCACAGATGAACTGCCCTCAATATTCGTGAATATCAGATTGTCACGCATCGATCTGCATCGTTGGTCTATTAACGATTCTCGCAAAGTTACATTTTGTAGTTTCAGATCGTCTAATACATCAGTCTTTTCTTTTAGGGTAGCCATGTTGTTCTTTGTCTATACGCAAAAGGAAAACATTCAAGGCAAACTTTATAATGATAATTGTCCGTCCTTTATGTTATTTCCAAAATAAGCTGAAAATGTAGTTATTTTACACCTCTCTGCAAACACATCATCGATGTACACCTCTCTACATCCGGTGTACGATGATACACAATGCTAAGACCATTTTGCATAATTCAGATGGAACAAATGTGAGTCAAATAAATGGGGTTGATAGCATTTTAGCACATAACCGAGGACCAATACTGGTGATATGTATTTATCTCAGATAATTATAACCATGAAGAATCTCGTAATCAGTAGAAATTGAAGCATACATAAACTATTATAGTAAACTGACCAGCGTCTGGAAAAAAGTGTCGGAGTTCATAAACAGACACACAAACACAAATGTATATACCATATATATCACAGACTCATTTTCTAAGCCGTACGGAAGCATATGGAAGCATCCTAGTGCCATAGTCAGATTTGTTTTTATCTCATAATTAGGAGATACTAACTCCTATTTAGGACATAAGTAACTCCTAATTAGGACTTAGTTATCACCTACTTCGGAGATACTAAGTCCTAATTAAGACATAATTATATCCTAATTGGGATATAAATATCTCCTAATTAGGACTTGATTATTACCTAATTAGGAGTTGATTATCACCGAATTATGAGAAACTATCTCCTAATAAGGAGATGCTATATCTTACTTAGGAGATACTATCACCTAATTAGGAGATACTTACTCCTAATTAGGAGATACTTGATAATTAGTTTTCTCCTAATTAGGACTCAGTTATCGCCTAATTAGGACATAATAATATCACCTAATTAGGACATAAGTAACACCTAATAAGGAGTTAGTATCTCCTAATTAGGAGTAAGTATCTCATAATTAGGAGTTATATTATCTCCTTATTAGGAGTAAGTATCTCCTAATTAGGAGTTAATATCACCTAATTAGGAGATACTAACTCCTAATTAGGACTTAGTTATGTCCGAATAAGGCGATAACTAAGTTCTAATTAGAAGATAACTAAGTCCTAATTAGGAAATAGTATATCCTAAATAGGTGATAGTATCTCCTAATTAGGAGATAAAACAAATTCTCACTGTTGCACTAGGATGCTTCCGTAAAGCCGACATATTAGGATCAGTTCTTGCCTTAAAGATTCATTCGGGTATTTTTTGTGGAAACGAAATTCGCGAGAATATTCATGTTTACATATGCCATTAATACATGCCTATTGCACAATCAATGTGAAAAATATTACTGAGGGTAATGTTTTCACCACTTTATATTTGAAATTCTGATAAAGGCGAATGCATATTCTTCCATAAGTAAAAACAGTGAGAAACAATGCATTGAAAGTTTCTCTACGGCACATCACCACAGTGTTGATTAGTTTAATGCTACAGTATGCATTATATGACTTTGTGAATATTCCATCAACGCGTGTGTTTTATTATTTTTTAAAAATAAAATGAGTGAAAACAGATAAAAATTCAGATGGAACAAATGTGAGTCAAATAAATGGGGTTGATATCATTTTAGCACATAACCGAGGACCAATACTGGTGATATGTATTTATCTCAGATAATTATAACCATGAAGAGTCTCGTAATCAGTAGAAATTGAAGCATACATAAAATATTATAGTAAACTGGCCAGCGTCTGGAAAAAAGTGTCGGAGTTCATAAACAGACACACAAACACAAATGTATATACCATATATATCACAGACCCATTTTCTAAGCCGTACGGAAGCATATGGAAGCATCCTAGTGCCACAGTCAGATTTGTTTTTATCTCATTATTAAGAGATACTAACTCCTATTTAGGACATAAGTAACTCCTAATTAGGACTTAGTTATCACCTACTTCGGAGATACTAAGTCCTAATTAAGACATAATTATATCCTGATTAGGACATAAATATCTCCTAATTAGGACTTGATTATCACCTAATTAGGACTTGATTATCACCTAATTAGGAGAAACTATCTCCTAATAAGGAGATGCTATATCTTACTTAGGAGATACTATCACCTAATTAGGAGATACTTACTCCTAATTAGGAGATACTTGATAATTAGTTTTCTCCTAATTAGGACTCAGTTATCGCCTAATTAGGACATAATAATATCACCTAATTAGGACATAAGTATCTCCTAATTAGGAGTTATATTATCTCCTTATTAGGAGTAAGTATCTCCTAATTAGGAGTTAATATCACCTAATTAGGAGATACTAACTCCTAATTAGGACTTAGTTATGTCCGAATAAGGCGATAACTAAGTCCTAATTAGAAGATAACTAAGTCCTAATTAGGAAATAGTATATCCTAAATAGGTGATAGTATCTCCTAATTAGGAGATAAAACAAATTCTCACTGTTGCACTAGGATGCTTCCGTAAAGCCGACATATTAGGATCAGTTCTTGCCTTAAAGATTCATTCGGGTATTTTTTGTGGAAACGAAATTCGCGAGGATATTCATGTTTACATATGGCATTAATACATGCCTATTGCACAATCAATGTGAAAAATATTACTGAGGGTAATGTTTTCACCACTTTATATTTGAAAGTTTGATAAAGGCGAATGCATATTCTTCCATAAGTAAAAACAGTGAGAAACAATGCATTGAAAGTTTCTCTACGGCACAACACCACAGTGTTGATTAGTTTAATGCTACAGTATGCATTATATGACTTTGTGAATATTCCATCAACGCGTGTGTTTTATTATTTTTTTAAAATAAAATGAGTGAAAACACAATTTAAAAAAAATCATTTCACGTTTGCTGAAAAGCAAGATGGCGGACAATCATGGACAGAACTGCTTCTTTTAGTATCTGAAGCCTGAGGAAACTCTAAAACTATATTAAAGAAATAGTACCTGTTATATTTGCTGTTATGAAAATTAACCCTGTTAAAAGAGCAATAACACTTTTTTTACGCTCATATAAGTTGATGGAATGTATTGGAAAAATAATGTCACTAATAGTTAAACACCCTTTTCTCTTTGGAAAATCAAGTTAAAAATGAGTGTAAATGGCTCAGTAAAGCCCTGGGAATCGTTTTTTCTCATTCGAAATAATAAAATGTGTTCACAATAAAATGGCCGCCATGCAATGTTTGCTTTATTCGCAACACCGTTCTTACCATTACTGATACTTGGTTTGTGTAATAAGATGTTTGCCATACTAAAGTAAATATAACTATCATTATAAATGGGAAATTTGAAAAAAAAAAGACAATGTCAGACATACGTTGTGTTTTTGAGGATCACATATCTCAAACGTTATAAATGATGTTATTGTATCGCGAAGCACTGACTGTTGCTAACGATTATCACCTTAAAGGTGCATCCATTGTGTTTTGGGGGGCCATATATGCCAAAATAGTGTTATTTTATCGAAAAGTGCGAACTGTTACCGAAACTACCATTTTGATGATAGTGGACTAAGACAGACAACATGGATGAAACACAATGGATGCATTTTAATAGCAGTCGACTCAGTATAGTGACAATATAAAGGTAAAAAACGGATTTATGATCAATTCTTTATTCTCCAAAAACCACCATAGTGGTACAAGAGCATATTTACAAAATATGATATAATATAAATACAAATTTTGATTCAAAACAACAGATAGGCGAAATCTAAATAGTGACATGGTTCGTTCTAACAAAAGAGGAGAGATGTACAATATATTTTGATAAATTTACTAAGTCTTGGGTATTTTTAGTAGATAACATTTTTATGAACTTTGATATAGTCGGAAATGATGTTAAAATACTAGGTAAATATTGTGTTCTCAAATTATGAAGGGCTACACAATTAAACATGTAATGAAACTCATCTGCAATGTTTTTAGACGTGCATAATTTACACGTTCTTTCATCTCTTGGAACATTATACCAGCGGCCCGTCTCGATAGGTAAACTGTGGTTAGAGGTTCTAAATCTCAATATTGGTAATGCAATATATTTTGGAAGGAGGATATATACATCGAAGTTCGGAGATGGCTTTAATTGTTGATAATAAATTCCTTTAGGACTAGAGATGACATCGCTTTGCCAGCTTTGAATAAATTGATCTTTGAGAGTGTGTTCAACTTTCGAGACGAGCCATTGGGTAGTACAAACAGAAGAGTTTTCGAATACATATGACAATCCAGTATTGTCAAGTATGTTTTTTACAAGCAGACACCAGGGATTTTCTCTAGTTCTTGTGTGTACTAAATAGTTATAAATTAGATTCGTTAGCTTATAAGGGGCCCCTTGGTAAGTTAACTTATGCCAGAACGTAATTAAACGTTTATATATCATAATTCTAAAAGGGAATCTTCCAAGTTCTCCATATAACATGAAACGGGGGGTTGATTTTCTTAAACCAGTAATAAGTCTAAGGAATTTTAGGTGTATTTTCTCCAAGACTTCAAAATTTTCAAAGCTCCATATTTCTGCACCATATGTCAAGATAGGAATTACCATTGAATCAAATGCAAACAGTAAGCAGTCAAATGGAAGGTCTAGCTTTCTTGCTTTTATCACTAAAGTATACATTGCTTTTAAAGCGCTATTACAAACAGCTTTGATACTTGATACGAGTTTCCTATTTCTATGAAGCGCTATACCGAGATATGAATAGCTATCAACAATATCAATTTCCTTACCACCCAAGTTGAATTTAACTTGTGTGCTTTTTGCCGGTCCTCCCCCAAATATTACTATTTTAGTTTTCTTTATGTTTACATTTAGCTTCCAAGTGTCACAATAATTCTTAAATGAGTCTAGCGCATCTTGTAATCCTTTCGGTGAAGCATCGAATAATACGGCATCGTCTGCATATAATAAAACTAACAACTTGATATACAACAACAGATCTTCGTCTTCCATATATTCAAGTGTTACCCCACCACAATCGGCGTCAAATAAATGAGATTCGATATCGTTTATGAAAATAGAAAAAAGTAACGGTGAAAGATTCTCCCCCTGTCGGACACCCTTGTTGCATGGAAAATAATTTGATACTTCATCATTACATTGTACACGAGATTTGATACATTGATACATTGATTTTACGAGATTCAGAAATTTACCGTCAATACCAATCGTTTGCATTTTTTTCCATAATCCCACTCGCCAGAGTAATTAAGTACATGTGAGAGGTTGTGATAATTATAATGGGCTTACTTTTGGAGGAGTGAAGGATCTGATCTCCAATCGTAGGAAACGCATCAGACCATTTCTGATAAAATGTCCACCTACTTGTGTATATTAGCACAATTACCGTGACATTTTGACTTTGTTTGGACGTCAATGGCGCTCACAAATTATCATCAGTTTTCCATGTATTATCATTCTCAAACTTAATATGTGACCGTTAGGTCAGATGTGCAAATCTTCACATTTTGGCATGATGTAAAAGATAGGGTAAGGTTTTTGAAATTCCGATTTTTTTTTATTTGGATCAAACTGTTCAATATACAATGTACAGTTTACGTGAACAAATTCCTCATAGATCCATTAAATAAACATAGAAACAAAAACATGATTAACGTTTGATGCTTTTGATTAGTTATTGGTCATTGCACATTTTACAGAGAAAAATAAAATTAAGAATATAAAGTTAGGAATTGTTGACGGTCACTACAAAGAGGTGAGTTGAGGTGAAGTAGGGTTTAATGCCGCTTTCAAGATTATTTCACTGCTAGTATTATGGCAGGGAGAAAGCCCACAGCGCCATGTGGCTATACATTGCGGTGAAACGTGCGAGCATCGGCTGGAACTAGCGAACCATGGGTGGTACTACGCTGAAATTCAGTGTAGCTACTGCAGACAAAGTTGCCGTGTGATTCAAACCACGGACCTCTTGATCCGAAGCCGAACGCGCTAACCACTGCGCTTTCCAGCCCCCACTACAAAGAGCTGTCAAATTTGTTAGGGTTTGCTGTCAGGTAAGAATATGTTATGGTACATTCAAACTTATCGATTTCGTATTTGTTGTAGTTCAACATTACAGCAATACACCTGGATAAATAATTATTGGTTTACCTCACAAGGTTTAATATTAACATGATATCCTGATATTAAATCGATATCACAGTTGGTGGTGACACAACTAACGCTAACTTACAAATTGGTTTTTAGATAAAGCGTTATCAACAAGAATATTCACTAACTCGTAACCTGATTTTACAGACAAAATTGACCCCTAAGGTCATGAGAGGGGAAATATTGATCCCGGTTCAGACCCAGGGCCTCACTGGGTGTTGGAAAATCAATGAATACGCTCCACTTTATTATCCAGTAATCCTCCCCAAAGATGTTTATCCATTCTCTCATTTATCTTCCCACGAGGCGAAATGCTCGTGTGGTAAGCTGTTGGTACAGTCAATGCTGGCGATAGTTGCCTTACTCTGATTGCGTGGGTTCGAATCCCGCATGGGACTCGGCCCGAAAAAGTACAAGAATTTGTACTATTGAAGGTAGTGTTATCCCAAATATAACCATGTTATATTTCCACAAAAGGTTACTCCCTTCAGATTTCCTATTCTAACCTCTGTTTTGCTATGATAACGTTCTCGGCTTGAAAGGGAGTGTCCTGATTGGTTGCATTTGAATATAGTTGTGCAATTAGCGAAACCGTTGTAAAAGTGACATTTTACACGTCATAATGCTATTTGAAACACAAACGTGACATAAACGTTTCTCTTTTAATGTGTTTCCTTGGAATATGCTTTTTATTTTTGGAAAAACAATTGACCATAAACATGTTGTTAAATAGGAATACCAAATCAGAGTCAAACATGGAACAATAGTTTATTTGTTTCAATAACATCAGACATATTCGAAGAACATATGCTAATTAGCAAGATCTTTGAAGTCACTTGACTGACGCAGCCGATGAAAGATTTGTTTTCATTTTAACTTAAATATGGCCTCATACATAATACAAATGTAGGTTAGGTTTGGAAAATCTGAAGGGAATAACTTATATGGATAGAGAATGCGAGATCTTCGTGATCATGCGATCTCATTGGCTGATATAATTTATCATAATTGTATACGTTAATCTGATATACAAAGTGATACTTGATCATTAAGATCATAAAGATCAAATAGGTCATTAATCAAGCTACAATGTGAGTCAAACACAACCCCGATGTCTATTTCAAAAACACAATTGCTAAAACATTGCAGCATAGGGCATGTAGGAGTGAAACACATATGAAGATAAACTATACAACAGTCTTATTAAAATCGACCTTGTTCCGAGGAATACAATTTGCAATATAATATATCTACCGGGATACGAACAGGTTCTGTAGATTCCGCGCGACAAAGTCTGAGAACATCCCGTATAGGCGTGTGTTCCGAACAGGTTTAGCGTAGCCAAAACCAAGTCAAATAGCTGACCAATCACATCATAGTATTTAAACGGTCGCTGTTTTGAAAGCATTCGGAACATACAAACGGATAGCTGTTTGGAGTTATCTGCCCCTAGCTTCTCGCACCGAAAGCATTTTTTGGGCATCTTTTGATTGGCTACCTGAATTGCGCACGAACACGCGAGTCTACGGGCTGTATAATCAGACGGTTTGGCGTGGAACCTACGACTGATATGAGTTCGTATCCCGGTAGATGCACTATTTTGCAATTTTTATTTCACTGAAAACTGTCGATTTAAATCAGACTGTACTACGCAACGACCTTATTATAAACATAATGTTCAAGATTTTACTGTGCTTACATGTTTTCCTTCATTAAATTGATCTATCAATTTGTGGCATTTTTTACAATCGATTTTAACCAAGGAATGATAATTTCTTCCGAAACGTTATAAATTTTTATAGATTATAAAGTTGTTTTATGTCAAAACGTCGCCTACACAGAATGAAGAGGTTGTGTATCCATAAATAGTTAAAAACGTCTTGATTATTTTAAAGAAAAGCGGATAACAATAGAAAACAACATGAACGATTCCAAAAAGTGTTGGTCTGAACTTAAACGTTTGAATACCACTCATATAGAACAAAACAATATTCAGATAAAAGATTGGCTTATACATTTCAGGCAACTTTTTGTGGTACTGATGCAGTAGATAATGACAATGACCGCATTAATCATGACAATTCAGAACAGACCATCAGAATGCTGAACTAACTAGAGCAATACTAGATTCTTTAATCACGAGAGAAGAACTAGTAGAAAGTATCGGTCATCTTAAATCAAACAAATCGCCGGGAACTGATGGTATTATAACAGAATTCTTAAAAAAAACTCCGCAGACCTTATCGTATCATACCTAGATCTTATATTCAACATCATATTGGAAAATGGTACTTTCCCAGAGTCTTGGACGCTCGGTATTGTTGTTCCGATTCATAAACATGGGGATACTAATAACCCAAATAATTAAAAGGGTATAACATTACTTAGTATATTTAGTCAAATGAAGTATTGAATCACAAACTGGCTTAAGACATAGATATACCACCATTGACAATATGTTGATATTACAAAGTCTTGTTCAAAGATATTTGAATACAAAAGGGGGGACATTTATGCCGTGTTTGTAGATTTTGCAAAAGTATTTATTCTGTGCAACGGAACAAACTTTGGAACTTATTTCAATGTCATAGTCTTAGTGACAAAATGTGTAAACTTTTATCGAATATGTATAATCATGTAAAGGCATGTGTTAAAAGTAACCACAAATTTTCGAAAACGTTCAAATTGCAACTTGGTGTCAGATAGGAATGTATTCTAAGCCCATTTCTTTTTTCATTCTTCATAAATGAACTTGCTAACCAAATGGAAACTTACTGCTAGCAAACGGCATTCAGCCCCATCCAGGAATTGTCCAAATATTCCTTCTCTTGTTTGCAGACGACGTTGTTTTATTTTCGAGCACCATAAGCGGCCTCCAAAATCAATTAAATGAACTTGAACAATACTCTGATACATGGAAATTAACAGTTAACAGGGAAAAAAGTCTTTAAAAAGGGGGTAAAGTCTCTAAAATAGAAAAATGGATATTTAAGGATATACGCCTAGAATGTGCTAGCTGTGCTGTGCTGTAAGTATTTGGGATTGTTGTCAACCAATGGGCTTTCCTGGACCATACATGTCAAATATGCTGCGCTTCAGGCGCAAATAGCACTAATTGGTATACTGAAAACACTCAATACACTCGGAGATATGAATTATAAAACCTTCTTCAAAATATTTGATGCAAAAATAAATCCAATGTTGACATATGAGGCAGAAATATGGGGATGAACTGATTTTCACCAAATAGAAAGAATACACTTGTATGTCTGCAATAAATATCTTGTTGTCAAAGTGAATACTGTTAACGCAATGATATATGGGGAATGTGGCAGATATCCGCTGCACGTGTTTACAAATATAAAAGTTATTCAATACTGGTTAAAGTTGTTAAATATGCCCTCTTATAGAATAACAAGGAAGTGTTATAATATGATGTTATTGTACGAGAAAAATGGACAAATTGGGCTTCTAATGTTAAAGATTTATTATTCTCAATAGGCTTCGGAGATGCTTGGAATGCACAATATGTAGAATTCCACACACCGTTCATTCAGTCATTAACTACAAGACTTAGACAACAACTAACGAGTGACGGGGAATGACAGATTATCTTTCCCGAGTTATATCATTTGAGTAATTCTCGAGCCTTGGCGAGAGAATTACACACAATTGATATAACGAGGGAAAGATAACCTGCCATTCCCCGTCACGAGTTGGTTATTGTTTATATTACCCATATGACAAATTAAAGTAAAATCGCGAATATTAAAAGCCAATAGCTTCTCAAAAAGGACCCGAGAAGGAGATGAATCTCCATATCCATACGCGTGTGACGTGGATTCACTTCTTACGTACCTATCCTTGTATACTCCGCACGATTAAAATGTCCCCTGCGAAAATGTCTTTCACAATAAAAGAAAGATGTTGCTTTAGTTGAAAGTTTTGTATTCCTGCCAATTACTATCAATCCATGATTATACATATAAGTTATTGCAACATCCATATCAAGAGGTGTGGGAAGCTAAAAAACAAGTCGGCTCAAACCGAAAAGCCCTGTGACGTTACAATCGACACTGTGACGTCATAACCGCTCGCGCCTATGACGTCATTACATTCGAACGATCGCCGTCGCTCTTGAAGCTTTCCCTGGTTATACAGTCAAGCAGTAATCGCTAGTTTCTTTAAATTTCGGACAATTTAACTGCTTCCTCCGACATTTGATGCGTCGGCACATGTACGAAAACGCTAATTTCAACTGCGGGAAACAAATAAAACATGTTAAAATGCAGAAGACAGTTTCTAAAGTTACTAGTCGGGAAAAGTAAGAAAGATGAATGAAGTAGTTCCGGCAACCAATGAAATTCTTATTTTTCTGTAACAGCCAATCAAAAGCCAGAAAAAGGTGTAACTCCCATGTGACTTACAGGAATAATACTACCCTGTGTCCGTCTTCCCATATGGGTAATATTACAATATATCTATCTTCAAACACGGAGTGAAACAAATTCGTTATCTAGCATATGTTTTTATTATTCAATGTTCAAAAATGATCTAATCGATGAATTATATTTATCATGTGTAAACTTAAAGAAATTTAGACGTTCATTAGCACGATTTAGATGTTCGTCTCTAGACCTATACATCGAAAGCATTATATATAAAAAAATTAAAAAAAGGAAGACAGAATATGTAAACTTTGTGATTTAAATCAAATTGAAGATGACTATCATTTCCTTCTCATTTGCCCGTCGTTGTATACATTTAAGTTGTAAATATATTTAAAAATATTACTATGTCCATCCAAATACAATTAAATTTTCAACTCTTGTTAGCATTAGAAGCCAAACTATATTACACAATCGTGCCATGTTCATCCATTATGCAATGCTTTATAGAAACAACGTATTATCGATGTAACCCGTACTTATGTGTGAATGTATCCATCATGTGCATGTATGTACTATAGGCCTGTGACCTTTTCAGTATGAAATACAAGATTGAAATAGTTATTCATTCTTTATATAGCTGTTATAAGGGCATCTTGATTTTCCTACATTTGTTTATGTATGTAATTACGGTAGGTTATATGATAAAGCATGTTGCCATTCTATAGTAATACCTACATCTTCTGAAGTTCATTTAAACAAATTCTACCATGCTTAACTATAGCTTAACTATAACCGTTGCGCTTTGTGAAAGGACGTTATACAAATACGTTGTTGTTTTATCACTTGGTTTTACAATATTGGTTTAAATCTGGAATAAATGCATCATCGTTCACCAAACCATTCGACGTCGGTTTACATATTCCCCCGCCAACATTGACCTGATTGATAGTGGAAAATAAGTCTCCAAAAGCAATTTCATTACAAGACACATTAACTCGAAACATATCAAGGGATAGAAAGAAGAACAAGCCCATGATTCAAAGCATCATTGACTCACAGTGATGACGAAGATGGATATAATAACCTTACCATCCGGTGGTACGCCTGTATTATGGTAGTTTTGATGTAATCAGCAATATCACTTTGTAAGAAATGTATATGAAGCAGTATATGCCTCCTACGAACATGGGACAATGATATTACTTAGGAAAATACCATGCACAAGAAAGTATACACCTTAATTGGTTTTATCATATGGATGATTATAAATCATAAATGTCTTGAGTTTTCGAAGTCGTACTCTAACACTGAATAATGTAGACCTTTAGTTGTCAGTTAAAGAATACTTCTCCGTCTTTTTTTTTAAATTTGAAAATGACAACTGCTCATCGACATATAAGACACACTCTATATGAAAAACAACAAATGTGCCTCATTCTGTACACATTTACAACATTTTAAATTGGTAGGCGTCATATTGGTATAAAATTAATTTCTTACCACTGTTTACACAGGATCGATTATGGGGAATTATATTAATTCATTCAAACTACTGCAGATAAGTATTATTATACCATGCCATAGTCAAATGCATCTGATTTCTTTTAAAATATTGACTTCATCTAAACCAACTGAGGTGAGTATATTCTTTTGCCTGGCAATTTATACATGTGTGGCTTCATTTTTGTGCTACAGACCTAATAGTTGGTGTGTTTGAATGTTCATGATTAGACCTTTATGATAATCTTCGAAATGTTATCAGCAATGAATTAATTCAAACAACTGCAGATAGCTGTTGTCGTATCGTGCCAGAATCAAATAAATCTAATTTCTTATAAAATATTTTATAAATCGAAACCAGATGAGATGTGTACTTTCTTTTGCCTGACAGGTTAAATGTTTTACAATTCACCGGTTCAGATGTATGAAATGAGTGTTAGTTAAGTTCCGTGTTTAGAATTCGTCCAATTTTAGATTCGGCTTTACAGTTTATATTTTGATTGTGATTTGTAACAATGCCGTAATTCCATCAGGACGTTGTAAGCCATAAAATAAGGTCATAAGTTTCATATCAAGTCATTAATAATCGCTATAAATACTGTGTTTGTAACTCCTTTTAAAAACAATATCATGTATTGCCTAACGAAGTAAATTCTGGTATCGCGCTTAGATAAACATAAGTTAAGTTGTGCGTTTTAATACTGCTGCAGCTTTATGATGAAGTAATGTGTTTTTGAATAATTATCAGGTTTATAAGGAGTATTTGATATAATATGGTATTTAGATAGACCCACCATTTCTTCAGAGCAGTGCACCAAAAAGTAGCATGGCAGAAACATATGGAAGGGGAATTTGTGCCACAAATGGAGACATGTTGACTTGTAACTTGTAAAGTGTAACATGTCTTTCTCAACCATACAAGTCTCGAAAAGACAAGTCCAACCATGCAAAACTAACATTTTAATTCTGTCAATCGTAACTTCGCATTCTCAACTTTACAAAGTTGAAATGTAATTCTAGAAATCGTCAAAGTCGAAAAGTCAACTTGTCATTTTTAATTATTAAATCTTAATAATATGCACATTTTGTAATGTTACAAGTTACGTTTGGCAAATGAAAAATGGAAAATGAGGAGTTGCAAAGTCAGCTTTGTAAAACGGACTTCAGCATTTCGAGACTGACATGACTTGTATAGTTGCGAATGCAATGTTTCAAATTACATCTCTACATGAATTCGCATTGACCATATTTGGAAGTTTCCCGAACGATGTTTTCCGAGGACGAGAGGCATTTGCAAAAAAAACAGACCTCCCTTGCCGCTGTCCCAGATGGGGAATCCCTTAGTCTATTTTGAGCCCAAAGCTGGACGGATTGACCACGCCCCCTGAAAATCAAGGGACGTAACTCTTGTTATGTCCTACAAACAATCGCACGTTGTCAGTTCATGGAGCGCTACTGTCACTTACATTCCGTTTGATAGTGTCGCTTAGTAATTAAATGCCAAACGAAAATACCAATTGAAAAGTCATTCTTAGGTATTCATATTATTATTTCAAAAAAAATTAAGGACATTTGACAAACAATTTTTTTTTGCAACGCAAAACGAATGCGGAAGTAATGTAAATGTGGGATGACATTGACAGACATAAAGGATCGCATAGCTTGATTGCCATTGATGCTATGATAAATGTATCCGATCCGTTATCATAAAACTTCTTTCACTTACATATAAAACTGCAGATTTACAAACCATATATAGACATCCTACACCCGAAAAAATTAATTACTTTCTGTGCGTTCATTTACACATTATCTTCTCTCAGTTCAATCACGTCAACATTCACTTTTTTATACTCCAATTGTACGTGTATTCAGTAAAGTCTTTTGCATTCAGAAATGAAGATCCAATTTTTTTATAAAGAATATCCAGATATTGAAAGCATATAAACGTTAGTGGGGAAGAAATTGAAAGAAATACATAAGCCAGTGTTGATAACTTTATTATTAATTTTAAAATATGTTAAATGTACCACAAAGCAATGATCTAAATCAGGTAACTTCATATACTTGTTTTTTAAAAATGCATTGCACTTTAATTATAATTGGAAACTGTTCTGAGTGTCAATACGTCTTATTCTTACAAATAAATAATCAAGGGGAAATGTTCTTTAGCTGAGTTGAATTTATCTCTTTTAATTATTTTACAAACTTTTCTCAACTAGTTTAAATTATTTATTGGTTTTGAATATGTTAATTTATCTATTTTCATTTACTTATCAAGCAAACTTTATTTTTAGTATTTGAAGCAGTGAAAAGTGTATTGTTGTGGGACAGAAATATATTTGTCCATGATTCATATGTCCATTAATTCTATATAAAGAATCGCATTACTGAATTCAAGTATTAAATGTAAATCATAAGCCTAGATCAGTTGTTTCACACTTTAAACAATAAACATTCAACTTCTACATGCAATGTTTTCAATATGAAAATAATTATGAATATAGAATGCAAAATGAAAATAGAATTGTATCACTGGTAATTTCAAAAATATAATTGCACTGTTGAATTAAAAAATTGAATCGACTGTAACATATACAGGATATAAAAAAATATAAATAAAACGTAAAATTTCAATAAAATGGTCATTCATGAATACATTGACATGCGTATTGTTTTTAATAAATTAAATATGTGTTTTATTAACTCATATATGAAACGATGATAATATTTCAAGGATTAGTGTGTTTGAAAAGTCCAGAAACTGTACTAAGAGTGTGACATTTTAGATATTCAGTATATATTTATAAATAGAGCAATCTACACAAGAGAGCTGCTGAAAATGAAAATAAGTCATTCAAATATGTGTTCTTTTGAAATCTGAACCAGAAAGTTTGCAATATGTTTTCATAAATGTAATCACGTAAATGAATTTTGGGGAATCGAAAGTTCCATGAACAATCGTCTTTTATCAGCCCAAACTGGCTCCCTGCTTGTGTGAGATCATGCGATATCGACAAGCGATATCTTCATTGTAGATAACGCTAAATCGCTCGGATATTAAAAACAACGCCCTTTTTCCATGCGAAATTGATTTTTTTTAACAACATTTCCAGGTTTAAAAATTGTTTCTTAGCTCTGCACTTCCTTTATGTGTGTTTCACTTTTGTTTGTATACCTGGGCCGTGTTCAATATAGGTTTCAAAGTAATCGCTCAATGAGCGATTCTTTTTAAACCTCTCTTGAACGCGATTGCTCAATGTAGCGCTACGTAGCGAAGCGAACAAACTTTGAGGAATTTGCACTGTGTCGTTCAAGAGAGAAGAAGCGCTCATTGAGCGCTACATTGAGCGCTACATTGAGCGCTACATTGAGCGATCAATGAGCGCTTCGAAGCGCTTCATTTTGTTGAACCGCCGGCTGCATTCTCTTCCCATAGAGGTTACTCCCTTCAGATCGGAAATCTGAAGGGAGTAACCTCTGTGGGAAGAGAATGGTATACCTGTGAAATGAACTTAATAAAACATTTGAAAATAATGTTTCATTGAGCTATTCCTTACGGATTTTTAGTTCTGCCCCAGAAAGGAATACAAGTTGCGTTTCCATGGAAACGGGGGAACAAATACCGAACTGTGACCAGTGTTACGACGATCCCAAAGCTGAGACAGGAAAATGACAATAATTTTGTAGACCCAAATCAAAGCAGTCCGTGACACTGACAGTAATTTATGTTTCTAAACCACTTGAAATTACGTAAGGTTTATTTTGAAAAGTAACAAATATTTACCATCATGTATCTATTTTAAAAATGTCGATAAATTATCTAACAAAAATCGAATGTGAAAACATTTCCCGACCAACCGTTTGTTTGTGTTATTAATTTTGTTTACAAAAGACTCAATGTTTTCTTTATACTCATTTGATACAGAGTGTTTTACTTATGAAGGCATTAAACATGTAGTTTTATATTATGCCAACTCTTTATACACGTATAGATATCATTATTGCCGAGTGTAAACTGTGCAATCCTGTATACCCTTTTACAATCAAATGCAAAAACAAAAAAAATCAACACCGATCTGGGTCACAAGAAAGTGTACGATGTATTACTTGACTCACACATTTTGATAAAGTAATGTATCATAAATCATAAATGGGGATACGTCACTGATTCAAAATATACTGATCTGGATTGGGAGTGTTTTAGCTTATACATATACAACTGCATGTAGCAAGAACGGATATACTCCAAATATCTTGTATATTTAAAAAACAAAAAACAAATCATACATACATACAATACTAAAATATCACAAAATACATATATATTAATCTTGACCAGGAAGCATATTTCTTAAAAGTGTGGTCTAGCTATTCCTTTGTTATTTAGAACAAATGAATAGACAATTTACAACTTTTCTGTAAATGTGTTCAATTATTTATGTTGATTCTGCTCGCATTTTGAACTGTAAACTTATTGTATGGTCTACCTGGAAAGAATGTAGATAAACAAATGTTTTATTTTCCTTTTTTGTGTTTGACCAGTACCGAAAATGTAGATTGGCCCTCCACATATAACAAACACATTTGCTGATTTGCTGAAACTCCGATGTCGTATATTTGGATTATTTTGATCATTCATTTCCGTAATATTCCAAATATGGTCAATGCGAATTCATGTAGAGATTTGATTTGAAACATTGCAATCGTAACTATGTAAGTCGTGTCAGTCTGGAAATGCTGAAGTCCATTTTACAAAGCTGACTTTGCAACTTCTCATTTTCCATTTTTCATTTGTCAAACGTAACTTGTAACATTACAAAATGTGCATATTATTTAGATTTAAGAATTAAAAATGACAAGTTGACTTTTCGACTTTGACGATTTCTAGAATTATATTTCAACTTTGTAAAGTTGAGAATGCGAAGTTACGATTGACAGAATTAAAATGTTAGTTTTGCATGGTTGGACTTGTCTTTTCGAGACTTGTATGGTTGAGAAAGACATGTTACACTTTACAAGTTACAAGTCAACATGTCTTCATTTGTGGCACAAATCCCCTTCCATAGAAACAAAGGACGTGATCGTGCGTGATTGTCCTTTAGGTTTGCCTCAGTGTATATTGTGTATTGATTGTACAATCTAGTGTGAAAAGATCAGTTTACCCAATCGATAGATCAATTCAAACACCGAAGATAGCTTCAACTTATCACTTTAATTCCAATAGATGAATCATAGTGGATAGTGAATACAAGGGTGTATAAGAGATTTAGGGTTTTAGGGTAATCGTGACAGCGTTGTCAGCTACTTATATCCCACTCCGATTCCAGATTAAGGTATTTAGGAATTTTAAATCTTATACCCTGGGGTTCGGTCACAGGTTATCAGTTGATGTTATCGCGTGTAAGGCATGTTTGGTCATGAGTATGAGTATGTTGGGGTTATTCAATCAATTTAACTTTTACTTACGGTACGCTAAGTTTAATTAAGTTCACATTCAATTTACTATTTATTGTATACTGCTTAAAAGGAGGGTTCTATCGGAGTATTTTTGTGGAAACGAAATTCGAGGGGATATATTCCTGTTTACACATATGCTATTAATACATGATTAAATCACAGTCAAACTGAAAGATAGTAATGAAGGTAATATTTGATGACTTTATATTTCACAACTTAATAAGCACATGCGTACATTTGTTGAAACACAAAAACAATGAGAACTGATGCCATTCATCGGCGTTGCGAGATGGGACTTCGCTACAGCATAACAGCAAATTGTTTATTAGTTTTATGACATTGTATGTGTTACTATGTTAATACTCTATCAGTGTATGTAAGTGTATGTCTTTAGTTTTGTACAATTAGGTACGATATAGCTTGTTTTCATTTCAAGTTATGCAAAAACAAATCAACATGGCGACAGAACTTTCCCTTTAAAGATTAGATTATCTTCTTAAAGTACAATTCATGTTATAATTACACACATGTATTATCATATATCAAATTTCAACTTTTTAAATAAACTGGAGACTACTAAAAAAAGATTTAACCGTTATCACATTCGTTATCACATTAACTTTCACTATTGCATAAAATCAATGCATCATTTAAATAATTGAAATGAAATGAAATAACTATCATTTTGCATTATCATATCGATGTCATTCTGTGTTTCAAATGGAATCTTTGCGTTAAGGCGGTTTTCTTAATTCAAATGGGACCTGCGGCATGTCTTTGATATGGGGTGTTGTTTCAGGGGGGATATTAATGCTGTTTTAGGTTTAAAGATGAATCTATGGAAATACCCTAACGAAATATGAACCACAAAATATTGATGTCATAGATTTTTCAGCTTTTGTTCTCTATCTGTTACAGGTTACATATATATAGCTATTTGTTTTCCATCTTACGCAGTTATAAGTGGATACTTATATTGCACCTTCCTTTTCCAAACCCTAAGGTATGCTCATAGCACTACAATTATTGCCGTAAAGGAATTGTACATTCAACGCTGCTACTAAGCGCTTCGCAAGTACTTCCCGTATTCAGGTACCCATTTGTACAGCCGGATTGACTGAGTGCAATGCGGATGAAGTGCCTTGCCCAAGGACACAACACAGTATTTGTCACAAATATTTGGTGTCTTTACCGGGATTCGAATCCGGGTTGTCGGCGTGAGAGGCCAGCAAGCTAACCACTACATCTCCGTGCTCCACAATTAAAATAACATTACTCACCCCATGTTACCGATATATATTCAGGTAGGACCCTTTTGTAGTAAGTCTTACATTTTATACGGATATTTCCACTGTTTCCAAATGGACAATATCCTAAAAACTATGTAGATTTACTCTCATCGTGTCAGAAGTCGCCAACATACGAATGAACCTTTACAACATGTCCTTATGCTCTTGTTTTCGTAACACGTTATTGTTATAAAGATAATACTCCAGTGAAACACTGTCTACGTTTGTGTTGAGTCAATTCACATCTGTCTGTAAATAAAGATAAAACACGCACTTAATATCTGGTGGTTAGTCTTCTTATCTATCCAAATAGCAAAACGATTGAACAAATAAATTCAATAAATTTTTGAAATTAGTTATGAAAACCTTTTAAGTATGCATATTTATCAAACTACAGTATGTTGTACCATACACATGTACGCTATATTAGAAAACACTCACTATGATTGGATAACATGAACAATAGCCGCTTAATACAAAACCAACATTTTAACAAATAAATACCATAGTGCAAATGTATTCATCATTTAATTGTACATGAATATTTAAGGATCGTCCACACAAAAGAACGACCAACGACATTTGTTTGTTTGGGTTTTTTGTGGAGGATTCAGGTTCTTTTATTACCGTTATCTTTACAGACAATTGGCAAAATCATGCAAAGCGTGGTGACAGTGAACTACTAATGAAGGAGGATGTATGGTTATAGGAGGTTACTGTTTACTGATTCATTCATTCCTTAAGGAGCTAGCCTTATATACATATTTATCTTACTTACACAGTTCCTTAACAATATTAACGCTAAGCAGTAAAGTAAGTTTAAATACTAATGGATGTTTATGATAATATGGCTAAACATACGTTATTATATATATATATATGATATGATGGACAGTTCAATATGAAGAGAAATGCGTCTTCAATATCGTCTCTACACATTAGGCATTTACGATTTGCATAATCTTAACTTATGTATCTACCAATTTCTACTGCTAAATTATGGGAGCTCGGTTGTAAATAGTTTGGTTTTTAAAACAACGTTTACTTTGAACTGTCATTGTTATCTAAAGTGAGTTTTTGTTTATTTTATAAAGAACCATTTTATACATTGTATTGTATAGCTAGTGTACAGTGTACGTTGTTCTCATTCACAATGGTGAAAATGCCTTGCCTGCGAGGTATTAGGGATTTGTAACAACTTTAATCAACTTCTTATCACCTATCGGTAATCTTACACATGTCTACATATTGTTTTTATCAGCAAGTCAAATACAACGTTGAACCTCGTCATGTTATATTGTAAGCATTCATTTAGATTTAATCTTGAGACAAATCGTATGTCAATAAAGAGTTATAACCATTGACAAGTTGTTAATATTATTTTGTAACATATTGCAGAGTGGCGCGGAGTATACATGACTGCATTGTTATAATAATAATGAGGATACTTATATTGCGCTGATATCCACAACACAAAGGGTCATGCGCAAACATCGTTTCTTTTTCATTCTCAACTCCCTCTGAAGTTGGGCTACCAATTAAGGCGCTCGAAGGTTATCTGAACAGAGGCACATTTCGAATAAAGTCCCTTGCCCAAGGTGACACCATGAGCCTCTCAACTCATGTCTCAGTTTTCATTCAGCAATGGGGCGGGTAACCCACCCATCCAGCGAGCCACGCCCGTTGTTGCTGTACTTAACTGATAGCGGTCGACTGAGCTATGCACAAGACCACGTGCCACCACATCGTTGACGTTGTTCAGTAACAATCATATAACACCCATGGGCAAAAGAAAGATATTTCAATCCACGAGCTTTAAAGGGGCAGTAGCACGTTTTTTACAAATTTAATTTTTTTCAAATTTCAAATTTATAATGATATTGTATGTCATTTATATTTACTTTAGAGGGTAAAACATCTTATTACTCAAACCAATGTTCGTAGTGGTAAAAACGGTATTACGTATTATGCAAAAAGTGCATGGCGGCCATTTTATTGTGAACACATTTTATTATTTTGAATGACTTTACGGAACCCTGTACACTCATTTTTAACTTGATTTTCCGAAGAGGGAAGGGTGTTTTACTATTGGTGACACTAATTTTCAAATACATTTCATCGACTTATTTCACAGAAAATACGTGCTACTGCCCCTTTAAATACGACTTGATTAGAGTCATCCTGTTTTCAGAAAGTAACTTAACTAACGTTGAAATTTGAAAATATTGTCTGTTCATATTTCTGAGAAACAAAGTCACGTTTTAAGAACTCGTCGTGTTCGAATCACCTTAACTTGTTGAGATAGGACATTCCTAAAGGACGTTTTGGCTTCTTGTACGACGTCCTACAATAATGATGTCAAGAAATTCAGTCCAAGAATGATAAGCATGCAAGTTGATACCACATTGACACTGCTGGTGAAAAATACAATGTATATGCAACAACCACTGGCAGTGCTTTGTATGTTTATTTAACGCTTCTGTGCTATTGGTTTAAACGTTATCAACTCTAGTCTATCGGACACATCTATCCTTAACGTTTACAATGGTTGAATTATGTGCAACATGTACTTTAATTTCACTGACACATATTCATGACATTAATGAGTTAAAATTTATGAATTAATCTTAATGTCAATGTTTATACATGGATACATTCTAATCCACATATTGTTGTGAGCGTATGTTTAAAAACATACAGGATTTAACATTTACAAGGCACCTGTGGACCAAGCTGCCTTCATTGAAAACGTTTGCTTATCACATTATATCATTTTTTTCTGCTTTGAAGTCATGAACATGTATGGCTAGGATTACGGCTTAAGAGCTTACATGTAGTTTCTTTTGCACTTAAATTGCGACAGACTAAGTCTCGTGTTCTGATAAATCTGAATTACTTGTGTGTTTGCTATACAACGATGTACACAGATACACAATTACTACTTTCAGCCTTATTGATATAAACCCCACGCGGTTGGTTCCAATCACTACCAAACTCTTTAATCCTATTTCGAGGATTTTTCCGAGTTCAAACCGCTGCCACATGGTTTAAAATGAAATTGTTTTGTTATCTTCTTAGCTTGTATTTGTTTAACCTTTAAAGGCAGAACACAACCTACCTGAAACTTATTGGCAATCATGTCGTCTGGTTATCATATGGGACTTACTACAGTATCAGTTTGTATATTTACATTACCATACATGTATAAACATTCGTTGGGTACGTTTAAAGAACAACATCTTGAATTCTAGTTTGTCTCCGTATGACATTTTCTTCACATTACAAAATAAGTTGTAGACAATACCTATAGAATACAGAAGACGAACCAATTACTTTGTCTTTGCTATACAACGATGTACACGATAAATACTTTCAGCCTTATTGTTAGAAAACCGAACGCTATTGGTCCCTATCGCTACCAAACACTTTAATCCTATTCGTGCAATAGAGGCTTTTGTAGATATGATCACTGTCCCTTATCTTGTCGAGTTTTCCCTAGTTGGTATTAGTCATGCCAAATTCAGTCTATTTGTTCAAGAAAAAAAACTGTTTCGAGGAGACTGTTACGAGTTGATACCACCGCCATTTGTTTTAAACTGTTGATAAATTGTTGTGTTAACTTCTAAGCTTGTGTTTAGTTGTTAAGGCAATACATAACCTTCTTGACTTATAATAACTTTTTTGGAGAATGTTATTTGGTGCACATGCAAGTATCTTGCTTCAATGTCAGTTTGTGCATTAACATTAAAAAATCAGTTCTTGGGAACAATCTTGATTACTATTAATGTAGTACCACTTTGAGCAGTACAAACACTATATTATACTATTACATATATTATGTATTAGAATATGAAGTTGAAATAAGCTTGACTAACGTTTTCAGCAGGTGCATTCTGTACCAGATCCAGATCGTTTAAAAAAGTATACAATGTATCTGCCTAAAACGTAAACAAAGCTTACATTTGTATTTTAACTTCATCTTCTGTTTTGTATTGTGACCATAGAGTTTAAACATTTCTTCTGATATAAAAAAAATCAATTGAAATAACATTTTCACAAAACGCTTAGCATCCCCAGAATACACACCCTTATAATTGTGATGCGGATACTTTCTTAAAGGAGAGTCATTGGCTAAGTATCTTATCAGTTATTACATTATTAAGTATATCTACATATCAGATGATAATGTATTGTTCATGTGGTTCCTATATTGGTCAAGGTACGTAATGTTCATTCTGAAGAAAAAGTAAATATTACATCACAAAAGTATAAATAGTTCATTATTGAAGGTAATGTATTAACAAATATTTCAAAGATTCCAGCTAGTGATTATATACCACTGGCAGCCTGGAGGATCATATTCTGTTAAATCATAAATACAGTTACATTTATTTTTAGGGATGACTCACATTGTAAGTCATAGCCAAACACATGCACAATTTTGCTTTCAAAACTTGTACAAATGTGTGAAAAATCAGTTTTTTTCTTTCTAAGGACCTAGTCGGTAATCGTTTAGAAAGTATTATAATCGATATCATTGTATATAAGTCCATCGTATGGGACTGGAAATGTAAGTCTTTTCGGACTGTGTCGGAGTCTGCTATGTCTTGCTTTTCATGATATTGCAAAGTTTTTATTTTTATTTTAAAATATTGAATAAATTGAAACCAAATGAGGTGTGCACTTTATTTTGCCTGGTAGTTTACAAGATATTTCAACCCACGAGCTTTACCTACGGCTGGGATAGAGTCATCATGTCTTCAGAAACCAACTCAACTTAATATGAAATTTGGAAATATTTCTGTCCATATTTTTATATCTTAAGAATCGTCGTTTTCGAATCACCTTAACTAGAAGAGATAGACGATTCAAAAAGGGCTTTATTGTGTATTGTATGACGTCCTACAGTACTGATGCGTCAACAAGTGTAGTCCAAGAAGATGCATTATGCCGACATCATCTAATACAAACATATTTTCAATATTTCAGTTCAACTTAAACATCAAACATTATGTAAAGAACATCTTTATGCAATAACAATTTCAGCACCCCATGTGTGTTTGAACAAATATAAAATATCAGGTATAATACTCTCATTATCTTTCCAAGACATTTCATCATCACAGACATTCAAAATCGACTTTTCCGGCAGAACCGATTTGTGTTTGACTAAATTTCGTATAGTTTAGTTTGCCCCTCGGTGCATTCTTCATTCCATTTACTGTTTTGGATTGTTGATGCTATTCATGATGATAACATGCAATTTGATACCCCAATGAAACTGCTGGTGAATAACACAATGTTTATTCACAACTACTGTCAATGCTAGGTATTTCTTTGTAACGCGTCTGTGATTTGGTTTAAACATTATCAACTCAGTTTATCGGATACACTTATCCTTAACGATTACAGTGATTGTATCATTTGAAAAATGTAAATTGATTTCACTGACACATATTCATGATATAAATGAGTTGAAATATCTAAATTTTCTTAATGTCACAGTTTATTGATACATTCTAATCGCTTAATGCTATATTAAGCGTAACCTTATTCAGTTTTACGACTAAAAGACTTAACGTTTTTACTGAGCCTGATTTGTACTTTTATTTGTATGCTTTTGAGCGTGGATATGTGCGCACAAGAAATATGCACTATTATTATAAATAATCATGTATAAAAGGATGCAAGGCATAACATGTGCAATGCACCTGTGGACCACGCGTGCCTTCCTTAAAAACGTTTGCATACATGTATCACGTGAAAATATTTTCCTTTTTGAAGTCATGAACATGGATTGATAGGATTACGTCTTAAGAGTATAGTTTCTTTTGCACTTAAATTCCATAAGACAGACTAAGTCTCGTTTTCTGATAAATCTGATTTACTTTGTGTGTTTGCTAAACAACGATAAAAAAGGACGGTACACAATTAATACTGTCAGCCTTATTGATGGTAACCACATGCTGTTGGTGCCTATCAGTATCAAGCTCGTTAATCCTATCGTGCACTAGATGTTTGTGTAGATAAGAACACTTACCCGTATAGTGGTGAGTTTTTTCTGTATATTATTAGTCATGTCAATGTCATTCTACATGCACAGGAAAATACTGTTTCGAGGAGTTTTCCGAGTTCAAACTGCCGCCATTTGGTTTAAAATGTTTAAAATCGTGTTGTTATCTTCTATTTGTGTATTTGGTTGATCACGTATCCTGACTGGAAACTTAGTTGCAATAATGTTATCTGATGCATATATGGCTCATTTTCCTTTTTTCATTGTTCAAACGTAACTTGTAACATTACAAAATGTGCATATTATTTAGATTTAATAATTAAAAATGACAATTTGACTTTTCGACTTTGACGATTTCTAGAATTACATTTCAACTTTGTAAAGTTGAGAATGGGAAGTTACGATTGACAGAATTGAAATGTTAGTTTTTCATGGTTGGACATGTCTTTTCGAGACTTGTATGGTTGAGAAAGACATGGTACACTTTACAAGTTACAAGTCAACATGTCTTCTTTTTTGGCACAAATCCCCTTCCATAGAATCCACTGTTTCTCACGAATATTCCAATGCTGAAAATATCAATGAACATTTATTTTTAACGTCCGTACTTTTAAATGACGTCGCTATTTAAATCAACATCAAGTCATGATCGTTAGTAAAGCGTCAGTGCAACAACGACAATGCCTGAAATCTCTTGTATAAGTCTGTGAGTTTGAGTCTATTGGTATTATTTCTGAGTTTGCTATGTCTTGCAAGACAGTGTTGACACATTTGCAAACACCACAACATGACTTTCTTACAGAACCGTAGAGGGGACATTTCCCGAGAATTATTTTTTCAATATCAAATCGTGGCCACGAGTTAATAAGTCGTGGCCACGACTTAATATTGAAAAAATAATTCTCGGGAAATGTCCCCTCTACGGTTCCGTACTTTCTGGAAATCATATACAAACAATATAATGTTCTGCCATTTCACCAGACCTGCACTCAATTGAAGATATTTGCCAAATCTGAAAGGACACAGACAGATGTTTTGTTAGATAGTTGATTGTTATTGTTGGTTATTCAGAACAAAAATAAATTGCAGATTGGAAACGAGTGGTTCAATAAAAAGTGGTTCAAGCTCTCAAGGAACTCAAATGATAATCTGGTTTATTCTTTATATTGGCAGATAACACAGCATGTGGATAAAACGGCGACCCGACTTGCAATTGTCTTAGTTAGAATAATTTGAAAATAAATTATCTACACATGTGCAATTGTATGTAAAAAATCAAATTAACTCATCAAGGCCGAGAGCCGCACATATGCGACAGATTAATTAGCTCCTTACAGCGAGTGACGCATATATGCGTCAGCTAAATCAGGTCTTATTCAGCGAAAGCTGCACATATGCGTCGGCTGAAATCATCCCTTATTCAGCGAGTGACGCATGTATGCGTTCTCATAGTTTTATTGCAGAAAACCCATTCTTTTCACGTTCGTAGCGATGTCAGTGAACACTTACTGCAGTCATAGATGCACTGTAGATCTCTAAATGTACATGTATGTTTTGAAATCGTTCACTGCACGTATCTATTACATAGACAAAACATGCAAATGAGCATAACGGAATAACTTAATCATTACCCGTAAACTGTTTCAACTCAACTGTTTTATTACTCATAAACCACCTCTGGTGGTACAAGAGCATATACATAAATACAATGTACAATGTACAGGCATGCGTCTGTAGACAGACAATGATTACAATTAATAGTTCATTGGATAATACAAGAATATGTGATTATAAAACAGACAGAATACAGATACATTGTACTTACTAAATATTTGTTAGCATAATTTGAAGATGTATGATAAAACACGACAAGTATTTCTTATATACGATGGTTGTTGGCGACAGGACGTATACTAATCTAGATATATTGTTATTAAAACATTTGTTTGTGGGTAGATATAGTTCGCGATTTAAATTTAGCATTGGACAGTTTAAAATATAGTGTAATTCGTCACCGATTACACTTAAGTTACAAAGTTTACAATATCTTTCATCCCTCGGTATGTCCTGCCATCTTCCAATTGGTAAGTTGGGATTTAAGGTTCTAAATTTCAAAATTGGAACACAAATATGTTTAGGAGAAAGTAAATATTTTTCGAAAACTAATATTTGTTTATAGTGTTGATAATACATTCCCTTTGGACTTGATCTGATATTTTCTCTCCAATTTTGAGTGAATCGATCTCTGAGAATGTGTCCAGCTTTAAAAACTAGAAAAGACGTGGAACATATACCGAGGGGTTTACAAATACATATGATAATCCAATTCTTTCTAATAAACTTTTGACAAAGTGAATCCATGGGTCCGAATTAAAGTTTTCGTTATATTTATTCAAACTATAATGATATAAGACGTTCGATAATATAAATGTATCAGTACATGTAAGTTTGTGCCAAAAGGATAACATACGCTGGTATATTTTTACATAAATTGGTATTTTCCCAAATTCACCGTAAAAAATTAAATGTGGGGTAGATTTTCTTAGTCAAGATGCGAGTTTCAAAATTGTTAAATGAATACTTTCTATTAATTGAAGTTTCTCAAATTAAAATAGGCGTTATCATTACATCAAATGCAGATAATAAACAATCTAAAGGCAAATTTAAATTTCTTGTCTTTTTCAGCAAGCTATACATAGCCTTTGTGGCGTTTTCATCTATAGTTTTGATGGCTGATACCATTCTTTTATTTCTATGCAACTTGATACCTAGATATACGTAACTATCAACTAAACTGAGATTCTTTTCACCAAATCTAAATTTAAGTTTGGATTTAACTGCGGGGCCTGAACCAAAGACTAAGATCTTTGTTTTGGATACATTAACGTTAAGCTGTCATGTAGTGCAATATTCATAGAAAGAATCAAGATATTTTTGCAGAGCATGAGGTGTAATACCAAATACAACGGTATCATCAGCATAAAGTAATAACAATATATTGCTATTGCCCCTTTAAATACGACTGGATTAGAGTCATCCTATCTTCAGAAAGTAACTTAACTAACGTTGAAATTTGAAAAATAGTGTATGTTCATATTTCGTATGTCAATAAAGAGTTATAATCATTGACAAGTTGTTAATATTATTTTGTAACATATTGCAGTCAGATTATGTCTTGGGCGTGGAGTTTACATGACTGCATCGTTATAATAATAATGAGGATACTTATATCGCGCTGAACTCCACAACACAAAGGGTCATTATTACCCTGGTGTAAGGACCAACATCATTTCTTTTTCATGCTCAACTCCCTCTTGAGTTGGGCTACCAATTAAGGCGCTCGAAGGTTATCTGAACAGAGGCACATTTCGAATAAAGTCCCTTGCCCAAAGGTGACACCATGAGCCTCTCAACTCATGTCTCAGTGTGGGGCAGGGAATCACCCTTCAAACTCTCAGTTTTCATTCAGCATTTTCATTTCAACGAGGTGGGTAACTCACCCATCCAGCGAGCCAAGCCCGTTGTTGCTGAACTTAACTGATAGCGGTCGACTGAGCTATGCACAAGACCACGTGCCACCACATCGTTGACGTTGTTCAGTAACAATCATATATCAGCCAGGGGCAAAATAATGATATTTCAATCCACGAGCTTTAAAGGGGCAGTAGCACGTTTTTTTTACAAATTTTATGTTTTCAAATTTCCAATTTATAATAATATTGTATGTCATTTATATTTACTTTAGAGGGTAAAACATCTTATTACTCAAACCAATTTTTCGTAGTGGTACAAACGGTGTTGCGTATTATGCAAAAAGTGCATGGCGGCCATTTTATTGTGAACACATTTTATTATTTTGAATGACAAAAACGATTCCAATGGCTTTACGGAACTATGTACATTAATATTTTAACTTGATTTTCAGAAGAGGGAAGGATGTTTTACTATTGGTGACATTATTTTTCAAATACATTTCATCGACTTATTTCACAGAAAAAACGTGCTATTGCCCCTTTAAATACGACTGGATTAGAGTCATCCTATCTTCAGAAAGTAACTTAACTAACGTTGAAATTTGAAAATAGTGTCTGTTCATATTTCTGAGAAACACAGTCACGTTTTAAGAAATCGTCGTGTTCGAATCACCTTAACTAGTTGAGATAAGAGATTCCAAAAGGGCGTTTTGGCTTCTAGTACGACGTCCTACAATAATGATGTGTCAAGAAATTCAGTCCAAGCATGATAAGCATGCAAGTTGATACCACATTGCCACTGCTGGTGATAAATACAATGTTTATAAAATGCAACAATCACTGGTAGAGCTTTGTATTTTTATTAAACGCTTCTGTGCTACTGGTTTAAACGTTATCAATTCTAGTCTATCGGATACATATATCCTTAACGATTACAATGGTTGAATTACAGGGGGGGGGGGGGGCTGGAATTTGAAATTTGTAAGCTCAGTGGGGGGAGGGGGGGGGGGGGGGCGGCTTCATTGTATTAATTATTCAGATACTTGTTTTAATATTGTAAACAGTACATCCTCGTACTTAAACTTACTCATCCTCAAAAGGTACGTTGAATAAACGTTGCAAAACTTGTCTACGCAGTATGCCTTATACTCTAAAACATCCACTTGCACTATCAGAATTTTCCAAAAAAATAACATCCTATCTTCACTTCTTACGAAGTATATAGTGCCAGTTGTGTTTATTGTCATTGTCAATTTAGATGCGTCAGACACGATACTTGTAACTTACATGCAAACATTACGTACATCATCAGCATTTTCTCTCACGAAGTTATTTGCAATGTCTTTTAGGTTGAAAAACACTTTGGAATAGAGAGCCAAAAAAAAATATTCTCCCTAAAATTTGTGGGGGGGGGGGGGGGGGGGGTGGGGGGCTGGGCCCCCACTAGCCCCCCCTGTTGCTACGGCCCTGAATTATATGCAACATGTACTTTAATTTCACTGACACTTATTCATGACATTAATGAGTTAAAATTTATGAATTCATCTTAAGGTCAATGTTTATGGATACATTCTAATCCACATAGTGTTGTTAGCGTATGTTTAAAAACATACATGATATAACATTTACAAGGCACATGTGGACCAAGCTGCCTTCATTGAAAATGTTTGCTTATCACATTATATCATTTTTCTGATTTGAAGTCCTGAACATGTATGGCTAGGATTACGGCTTAAGAGCATGCATGTAGTTTCTTTTGCACTTAAATTGCGACAGACTAAGTCTCGTGTTCTGATAAATCTGATTTACATTGTGTCTTTGCTATACAACGATGTAAAGATTAATACTTTCAGCCTTATTGTTAGGAAACCGAACGCTATTGGTCCCTCTCGCTACCAAACTCTTTAATCCTATTCGTGCAATAGAGGCTTTTGTAGATATGATCATGTGTCCCTTATCGTTGGCATTAGTCATGCCAATGTCAGTCTATATGTTCAAGAAAACAACTGTTTCTAGGAGACTTGTCCGAGTTCGTACCACCGCCATTTGTTTTAAACTGTTGATAAATTGTTTTGTTAACTTCTAAGCTTGTGTTTAGTTGTTAAGGCAATACACAACCTAATTGACTTATAACGTTTTGGGGAGAATGTTATTTGGTGCACATGCAAGTATCTTGCTTCAATATCAGTTGTACACTAACATTAAAAAATCAGTTCTTGGGAACAATCTTGATTACTATTTATTCCCACTTTGACTTTGACTTTGGTGGAGCATTACTATAACCATAATGTACTATTACATATATTATGTATTAGAATATGAAGTTGAAATAAGCTTGACTAACGTTTTCAGCAGGTGCATTATGTACCTAAATCCAGAACGTTTAAACAGTATAGAATGTAACTGCTTAAAACGTAAGCAAAGCTAACATGAGTATTTCAACTTCATATTCTGTTTTATTTATGTGACCATAGAGTTTAAACATTTCTGCTGATATAAAATGCTTAATATCCCCAGAATGCACAACGTGTTTTAAACACATAATTGTGATGCTGATACTTTTTAAAAGAGAGTCATTGGCTGATTATCTTATTCAATACATCTAATTATCAGATGATAAGCCATTCTTCATGTGGTCCCTATTTTGGTCAAGGTTTGTAATTTTCATTCTAAAGAAAAAATAAGGAGTACATTACCAAAGTGAAAATAGTTAATTATTGAAGGTAATGTTTTAACAAATATTTCATATATATTAGCTAGTGATTCTATACCACTGGCAGCCTGAAGGATCGTATGATAAATACAGTAAACATTATTTTCAGTGAAGATTAACATTGTAATTCATAGCCAAATACATACACACCTTTACTTTCAAAACTTGTGCAAATGTTTGAAAAAGTTATTTCTTACTTTCTAAGGACCTAACCGGAAATTGCTTAGTAAATATTGTAATCGATTTTATTGTATTTAAGTTCCTCACATGGGACTGGAACATGAAGTCTTTATGAATATGTCGGAGTATGCTTTGTCTTGCTTTTCCATGATATTGCAAAGTCTAGAAGTAATTAATGTTTAAGAAGTAACCTTTTTCCGATTACGGTAATTTGTTTACTCTTGCATTTTGTTTATTTCAAAAATAGCGAATTTGTGAGTTTTATGTTTTGTGATATCAGTTCTGTTTCTGCCTACATGTATGTACAGCATAGTAGATATATAATACTGTTGAACAAACAGTGACAAATGTTACACAATACGGAGAGATAAACAATGTTACAAATAGTGTGATATATTCAGAATAACTTCATGAATTTTACTGCATACGATTATTTTGCAAGATTAGAAATTAAGGCTATGGGAAAATATACATGGCATATATTTACTACAAATTACATTATACTAACTGCAGACAAAACGGTGTGAATAACATCTTCAGGTACATTATAATTACAGATACCTTATATTATGAAACTTGTTTCTACATCCTGCCTTCGATCGACAGTTGTTTTAAATCGTTACTCATTTAATCAAAGAAAACACAATCATAAATCTTCCCAAATCTAATTTTCACAATTTAATATCCTGCATCGAAAATCGACTTTTTCTGTATCTATGACAAAACTGTTTTATTTGATGGATGAACTGGTTCAAGGTTGATAAAATTAAGAAAACGTTCACTTATATTTCACAATAATGCTTTCCAAGTAGATTGTAATTATGTTCTCTTATCTTCAATGCGTGAACTAGGTAATACTAATAATAACTCTTTATTGTCCGTAATACAGTGTACATGGGAAATTTGTTGTGTGCAATTAGCAGCCGGCAGCCACAGTTCAGCGCCAGTTGATACATATCGTTGATTCTCTTATCTCTGAGTTCGATCGCAAACCCCTCGGGTTGTGACACGTCGTGCGGTGGCCATTGATTAATTGGTTTCATGTACAAACAGTTGCGACATGGAGGGTCTATTAAAGAGGCAAATTGTAGGAATACGTTATCATGTTTCATCATTCAAATTACAGTAAGGACCCGGAAGCAAGAAAACACAAGGTCATACGATCTTTAACTTACTGAAGAGAAATATTTGCTTAGCACAATCATTGAGTAGCCGATAAAGTACATGTATTTTAGCTAAAATCAGCACATACGGTTTTTTAAAGCCAAAATAAAAACCAAATAAAATATTATGAATATATATATATATATATATATATATATATATATATATATATATATATATATATATATATATATATATATATATATATATATATATTATACCTTTGATAAAAGAGAATTATTACGATCAAATGATTTTACAAATGGAGATCATATACTAATATCATGATATAGATAACGTCACCTCGAAAACAGTATAACAATAAATATGTAGATAGTTGACAGTTAATAAATCCGTACAATTATGGTGGGGCTTTGTAAGTAAACACATTTCCTGGTTATTTCCTCCTCCAAAATCAATTGACCAGTCTTAGATGAGCAACAGTGTTGAGGATAAATGGTATTATTAAGTGATTTCTAATTTAAAAAAAGACAAATTTGGGTTGGTAATGTTTGATAGGTTATATATGACTAATGTTCATTTCAATTAAGTGTGTAGTGTTTATTTTTGCACATTTAAATGATGCTAGTTTAAATAAAATATTAATGAAAAACTGTATGTCCTTATATAATACTTGACTCTGAATGCCGGGTATATGCGTATTCATTAAAGATCTATGTAAATGACGACCACGAACAAATATGCAATGTGCTTTTGGCCACAAAGTTAATACTAAATTCGAACAACGATGTAGTCAAAACTACATGTGCATGTAGGTATTTTAAAGTACTGTCAAGCACTTCTACACCCAGGATCAAAGGAAACGAAACCACATATAAGATACATGTATGTCAATCCACAAGTTATATACATGACTGAAATAGAGTTACATCATGTCTTCAGAAACCATCTAAACTACACGTTTTATGAAATCGTCGTTTTTGAATTTTCTTCCTAAGCGAGATAGCTATATTATCCATATATATAGCAGTATATATAAATAGAGTATTATATAGAGTTAAAATGGACTTTTTGGCTTGTTTTATGACGTCCACAAATATTGATGCATGGACAAATTCTAAGTCTAAGCATGTACAATATAACGAAAACATCATACACAAACAAAATTTCCATATTTCATAAAATTCTACAATAAATACCAAACATTATGTCCATAGAATTTTTTTGAAATAGCAATTTCACCACCCCATGTGTGTTTGGCTAAACAAATTACAGATAAAGTACCATACATAAAACAACATTTTGTATATCTCATTACGAAAAATATCCTCATCAGAGACATTCAAAATTGACTTTATCTGGCGATATATGTGTGTTTGACTGTGTTGGAAATTTGATATCATTTCTTATGTCCCTCACGCGTTTAATACAACACAATAATAAGACGGATAAAATGCATATCTTTGTACTGTTTTCGACACCATAAGATTCACTTCTTTGAATTCATATCCATATCAACCAACGATCACCATCATATAACATTCTTATAGATTAACCATCCTGTCATCCTGTGACCAAGAAAGCATTAAAAAATGCAATTATATGGTGAAAAAATTACACAGTTTCATGTTATTTAGGGCTATAGGTACAATATGTGTACATGAACATGTACGGTACGTGTTGGCATTTACACGAAATCAGGTTTATGTGACACACCTGCACTTTTTTAATTCTAAAAAAATAAATAAACTGAAGAGGTAAATCTCTCTGTCATGGAATTGCATGTTGCTACAGGGGACAATGACAGTAATCTACAGGGCGGGGCTAATTAATCTCCCCTGAGTTTTTTCCAGTTACTTCCTTCTTCTCAAAATCAGAAAGGGATTACGTGGTTGGTGTAAACAATGTCACACATAGCAACGGAAACGTTTAAAAGACAGCCCCCATCTAGAGAAACTTTACTTCGCATTTGGAGAGAAAAGAAAAGAAAAGAAAATGGCTGTGAGGACAATCCTTCTAGCTGTCATGATCTGTAAGTAGTTGAAACTCTGTTCATACAATATATTGATTATCCTCGTGTACTGTTGATGGCGTCAGTCTATTGGTTTAATGGTGCATCCATTGTGTTTCATAAAATTTAATTTGGCTTTAATACGTTCCAAATCAACACCTGTGCTGTCTACAATACAAATAAATTCACTCAGCTTGCATATTTATCCCCATTCGCCAAATGTATTATAATTACTTGTTTCCAATTAAAATTGAGTAACATCATTATGCATGTGCAGAAACCCAAACTGCACGTTCCATTTACATTCACAGTAGTTATGGGACCTATTAAACATTATCAACTCAAATTTGTCTTTTTGACTGTTATAAATAAGATTCCAAAATTACCTTTGACTCATTGGCGCGCCCACACGCTGTGCATTGTTCGGTTTTCGATCAGAAAGCACTACTTTTACCTTCATATCGTCAATATGCTAAGTCTACTATCATAAAAATGGTAGTTTTCGGTAACAGTCGGTACTTTTTGACAAAATAACACCATTTATAACGTTTGGAATATGTGACCCCAAACAATACTATGGATGGACCTTTAATAGTGAAGTAGTATACAGCGTAAGCGGGGGTATATAGCATTCATTCTGTCCGTCTGTCCGTTCGTCCGTCTGTTTGTCACAAAACTGTGTGCAGAGCATGTTTCTCAAACTATACATCCTAGCTTCACCAAACTTGCTACACATGTTAACCGTGATCTCCAGTTAATTGTGCCTTTTGAAGGTTATACCGATGTCTGAATTTTATGTTTTGCGGTTTCCATTGAAACAGTGACTCTGTAAGGAAGTGATTGTATGCGGAGTATATCTCCCCAACTTAACATTCTAGCTAAAACAAACTTGCTACACATGTTAGCAATGATCTCTAGTTGTGCCTTTTCAGGTTTAGGCAGATTTCTGAATTTTACTTTTGGCGGTTTCCATGGAAACATGACCAACCCATCTGTGTGAGGAAGTCATTTTGTGCGGAACTTATCTCCCAAACTATACATGTTTATCTTATACTGTCAGAAGTTTATCTCTGGAACTGTACACTCCATATTCATTAAACTTTCCACACAGGTTAGTCATTCCCATAGATGTGCCTTTCCTATTGCCAATTATGTCAAAACTATATTTGGAAGCGGGGTTATGTGAGCTTTGCTCGCTTCTACACTTGTTCGTAAGAATAATATAATACTAATAATTGGATACATGTACTTATATTGCGCCTTTTCTACACCATAAGGTATGCTTAAAGCGCTATTAGTACTACCCTGAAGGAATTGTACTTTCAAAGCTGCCACTAAGCGCTTCGTCAGTACTTCCCGTATTTAGGTACTCATTTGTACAGCTGGGTTGACTGAGTGCAATGCATCCACGGTTATCCATGGTTTTATATATGCTCCGCTACTCTCCACTATATCACCCATGGGAAATTTCATCAGAGAAATCTGTACTGAACTTACCCGCCCTTGGCTGGCGTGAGCCAATCAAACCGCTACGCAGCTTGGAACTGCGAGCCAATGACTATTCATATCACTTCGTTGCAAAGCACGCGAGGTCATTTTGTTAGCCATCCGTCACCGGTTATCTCCCTTGACCATTTCCGTCTTATCGTATTGAGTATTTTTATTGGTTACTGACTTCGTCACGCCGGCCAAGGGCAGGTAATTTGAGTACAGATTCATGGGTAACCGAGGATGAGTGCAATGTGGATGAAGTGACATGCTCAAAGACACAACACAGTATTTGACCCAGGTCACAATGTCTCCAGCGGGATTCGACCAAGCAAGCTAACCACTACACCACCGTACTCCACAAATCCTGTGGTCATTGAGTGTCCCAGTCAGAACGGGTGTCAGGTTTTAATATTTTCAGTAATGGCTAACCGAGTAATTTTTTTTTAGATTGGTGTATCTTAGCTTATTAGGAACTTAAAACATCTCAAAATTAATTGAACATGAACATGTATGAGGTATTTGACCCTCTGGATTCTGCACATGCAACCCTTTCTTTCGTTAACTCGGCGCTTTTGTGCACCATGTTTTGAAACGCTGAACGAAACGAAATGATTGTTTGCCAGTAAGCACCCGCGTTCTCCACTACACAGGCAAAGCGTGGAAAGGCTTGGTTTGGCTGTCAATCATATATTTCTTCGCCTTGGATTTTTTACGCTTTACGTGGACAAATCTATTTGTACCATATCCGATGATTCGGCATCTACATTTCCAAAATAAAATAAATTACGGTATCACGTAACTGTTTGAATTTCAAAATTATCGCATATGCGTTTTTCGTGAATTCAAGCATGGATTAAGATGAAGAATGCATTCGGAGCAGTGGATTCGTTAAAGATAATTAACTCGTCCCTTCGAATTTGGGGATCTACTTCTATTCTACTGCTCCGAATGTATTCTCCGTTACATAAATGTACATTCTTATGTCTTTGTTTGAACTCAAGAATGTGATTAACACTGCCCCGTTCAACAATGAACTTAAACATTTATAGTTTCTCCATAATATATTTGAGAAGAAGCTTTTGAATGTTTAAAATATGGGCTTTGTATTCCCCTTTCTTGAAAATATCAGGAAGATTACAGACATCATTATCATATGATTGTTTTCAGTAAAATCTGAGAGTGGATAATTTCAAAGATTCAGTAAATATGTGTATTTCAATCATAACTAACCCTCCTACAGTATTTAATCTTTTCTTTGGATGTAAAAGACAGGCGTTATGAATACCTATTGCCATTATTGTGTTGTTGCTAACTTACTATTATTATTTGAACTTTTCGGACCGGATTATTTCGGTTAACAGCCGAATCGATTTGCATGCAATTTAAAAGGGATGATATTCTGTTACCTAACTCAGATTTTGTAGAGAGAGCTTTTATAATTTCGACTTCTTTCGCGAGCTTCCTCCTTCCATTGTACAACATTTAGTGCAAAAGGGACAATATGATAGATGATTGTAAAGCTTAAATGAAGTTTTTTTAAAATACACATACAGCCGAATTTTGAATTTCTACTAAGAACTTTTGGCCTTTTCGGAAATCATCATGTTCATCAAAGGATTCTCACACCTTCACTAAACACGCACTCCTATATGGGTAGCATATTCGTATGCTGAATTGCAAGAACAACGTATATTAGTTTATATTTTAAGCATTAAACATGGACACCATCGCCTCGGGGTCGGAAAATATGCTATTTTTAGTTGTTTTAATGAAAGTTCTTAGCATTGTTTAACAATGACGTGAATCTAAATGGTATGTTATGTGGACACCTAATCATTCACATGTTAACCGATTAGTAATAAATTTGAAACTAATAGCAATATGTAGGAGAAGATAAATAACGATTAATACATGTAGCTCATCGTAAAGCATAGAAACTGATAAAGTCAAACATTGGGTCCAAGGTCAAGGTCAAGAGAGAAAGTGGGGGGTGGGTTGGGGGTCAGACAAGACAGATGCTGAGACGGATGGACAGATACAGAGAAGACAGACAGACAGAGATAGAGCACCGCACACAATCTTGAACACGACAATGGAAGTCGTGTACTGGATTTCAGAATTCATGACGGATGTATTCATTGATGAAAACAATTAGGTTACTTCACTTTATAAGGATGTGTTTGATACTGTTGAGTTTTATGATATTAAGTACTAACTATTAAACAATATGTCTTTGTGACAGTAAAATGAGTTTTCAAATAGTGTACTGAATGGTGGAAAACATATGTGAATACATTGTTTCACCTCTTCTTGAAGCTGTCTGAAGGATTCCCGTGAAATGTTAAAAAACGACAATGATAGTTGCACATGGCCGGGCACCTCGTATTTGAATGTTATTTTGTTCGGCTATCATTAGGAAGTCACGAGGTTATACGATTTGTAAGTGCTTTTAAACAAGGACGTTAATGTATATTATAGATATAAAATATTATTATATGACGAGCAGTGAAATACTGGGATTTATCGGTGACATCAACTGTCTATCAAGCTACAGATGCGCAATGACAATGCCCGCAGAAAAGTTAATCGCTACGAATTCGAAAGTCACGTGGTTTAGCCGCCATTTTGTTTTTTCGCACTTTTGAAAAATTCCCGACCCCATGCACCTTTGACAATCTTCTCCTCTGAAGATACTTGTACTCGAAGCTGTAACTTACACATTCATACAGCTCATGCATTGGAGAATACATGGTGATGTTATTCATTGCTGAACTCCTAATACTTTTTGCACAGTGACCTCTCGAAGTTAGATGATTTTCTAAAAAAATCAAACTTCAAGGGGACATAACTCAAATACCTACCCATCGAATTTTATGATTTTTTCAGGAGAGTAAGATTGAACTAAGGTATTTATGAATCAATAATAAAATCGCTCGCGAACAGTCATTTCCGGTCATAATAGAGAAAAACTTTAACATGGGGCAAATTTTCCAAATCAACTTAGAGACTTGAAACCTTTTGCAAAAGATGCGCAATAACTGTGCGAGCAAAAACATAAACCATGACAAAGTTGTAGCTCTCGTGGTTTAGCCGCCATATTGGTTTTCTTTGACATGTACATATTGGGTATACATTGTTCTAGGGACATGTTAGAAACGTGTAACTTGTTTTAAAAGATGCGCAATAACATTGTCAACATGTCTCAATTCATTATATTTCAAATAATTGAAGCATTTATGCGCTGAATCTTTTTATCGTCGCTTGCGACTATATTTATTATTATTATTATTATTATTATTATTATTATTATTATTATTAATCGTATTCCAAACCATAGCATACCCAACCTGGGATATATGGTTAGTGTCTCTCGTTCAAATGTAAACGGACCTCTGAAATGGGCAATCTTGTATTTATCGTTATTAAAAATCATTTTATGAGATGTGCGCCAATTATTTAGAGAGTCAATATTCTCTCAACACGTTCTCTATCTAATATATCAAAACATGAACGTCCTTGTAATCTAAAACTATAATGTTTGAACTGTCAATTGCAACAGTATGGTTATAGATATATAAGATGTATTTGCAAACGACTATAAAATTATTCAAGTGTATGGTGATAAGAAATATTTAAGATAACAAGTTGAAGAGAATAGATAAAGAATAAACTATTATACGAAGCTATATATTTTATCAGTCATGATGAACAAATAGTTCAAGCATGAACCAAATTAATTGATGCATAAATAAAGAATTCCAAATAGTTCTGTCCCAGCATGTAAATTCAAAGGGGGTTCGAATCGCTGTTTGGACAATATATTCTAAATTCAAAATCTAGATTTTAAAAATTATGATACTATTCATATACGACACAGTGAGCTTATATACATATTTTAGATATAAAAAAACACTATTGACAATTTATCTAAAATCGTTAATTCTTCGCCGATATCGAATTCGGATTCAAATTCGGAACCATTATTGTTTGTCATTTGTTTACCCTTTCTCACGACCGGAAATGACTCGCTGTTAGCGATCGATTTTATTATTGACTCTAAAACACTATAATGTTGTTCAAGAAGTCCTGAAGAAAAACATGCAATTGTGGATCCAAGTGTTTGATTAATACATCTATAAAGTTGGTAAAATGTTCAAAATCACCAGAACCAGATTTTGAAATATGACTGTGAAAAAAGAATTATGAGTTCGCAAATGCTTTGATCATCATGTAATCCCCAAATGCATCAGGTGACCAAATAGCTATATACATGTTTCATCCATTCAGCAGGTAACTTCAGAGGTGAAGATTTCAAATGTGCATGGGTCAGCGATATTGTAAAATGGCGACGAAACCGCGTGACCAATAAATTCGTTAAAATTGACATTTAGAAGTTCGAATTGACCCCTTAATGGCTAGTCCGATTTGACCCGAAGGCTTCTATTCCGCATTAAGGGCTGTCGATAAAATCTGCCTCCAGTTGCTTCAGCAGTTGCGGCTGGATCTTGCTGACAAGATAATAATATACCCGCCGATATCAATATTGTTTGAGCAAAATTGCTGAATCCTTAATAACATTCATCATATAGCCATCTTTAATATCGGTTGTTTGGAATATGTGATAGGTGTAAGGGCATAGCACCAAAATTGCTGTCCTGGTCAGGAAATCCATTGATATCAATATCAGCCCTGGCGACTTCAGATTAGAGTAACCTCCCTTTGCTAACATAAGTGTACATAATATTAATTGTATTTATAAGTGTCACAGTTTACTATAGTTGTTTTTACAAAGTTGTATCTTGCCAAATTTTTGTGTCTTTTTTCATCAAAACGCACATCATATTATTACTTTCTTGGGTTAACTTAAGTTCATTTAAAACAAATATCCTTAAACGGTTACAAAATGTCATTTTTCATAACATATAGGTACGTCATGTCAGCCCTCATGAGTCAACCTGCGGCCTTCGGGTTGACAGGGAGGTTTCAGCTGATGTGAGATTATATGATATATTGTACACATGTCATGTTATAACATTAATAATAATGAGGATACTTACATCGCGCCAAATCCACAACACAAAGGGTCGTTTCTCAAAGCGCTATGCAGATTAATACCCTCATCGTTCCTTTTTCATTCTCAATTCTCAACTCCCCTTGGAGTATGCAACCTGAGCTACCAATTAAGGCGCTCGAAGGTTATATGTCACATTCCCTTCACTCCCAAACCAGGTTCTCATTTGTACTGCTGACTTAACAGAGGCACATTTCGAATAAAGTCCCTTGTCCAAGGTGACACCACGAGTCTCTCAACTCATGTCTCAGTGTGGGGCAGGGATTCACCCTTCAAACTCTCAGTTTATCCAGCAATGAGGCAAGTAAGCCTTCCATCCAGCGAGCCACTCCAGTTGCTGCTGAACTTCACTGATAGCGGTCGACTGAGTTGTGCACAGGACCACGTGCCACCACAATTGTTATAATGTCTTAACTCTCAATATCTGTTTCATTGTGACAATACATCATTATGATTCTTTAATTTGGAGATGTCACAACATATATAAATCATTAAAGTGTGAAGTATGTTGTAACGATATATATCTTCGGATGTATCATATGATCTTACATAAATGATGTCTACAGGAAAATCAGGTTTAGATGACTAATTATTTCCATATACACGTATATTATACTATCGCTACATTACACCTTTAAGGCTGCTTTGTGTCAAAAAGCTTGGCTGGAGACTGTTCGGGTTGCACTGCATACGTAGATGAAGGAACAGGCGTATGTACGTGAGTATATCATATATGTTTTCTAGAAGTGTATAGTTTCAAGAATAATTTAGCTAAAATATACGTTTATAGGTGATATCGTTAACGATAGGCACATTGTGGAACTCGAATTTTGTATTTCATTTCTTATTTAATGCTAACTATTATATTGAATCATTACATTCGTGTACATTCGAACTCTCATAAATAACATATTTTCAGTGCACTGGAGACGTATATTGGCTGTACCTTCGCAAAAGATAATGAAGGCGAATGTAATATTCCTGCCGCTGACCTGACTGCAGTGAAAGCCGCAACATGTAAGTTCCTTCATTGAAGTTTATCACGTTCAGACTATATTAGTAAATAAAGAGTTCATATGAACTGATAAACATAATTATTACTTCATATATGACTATGACAATACTGTCCATAATGATTGAACGCATTATGAATACCGTATCCTGCTTCAAATCAGCTTGTTTTCACACAAATTAACTTCGATAAAAGTAAATATTTACATGTGACTGTATGCAAATATTCAGACATTGAACAAGTCTTAACATTGACAGTTTTGAATATATTAATGATGTAATCCTTGAATCATTAAGTTATTCTAATTCTGCTGAGGTTAGGAAGTGCACTAAGGGTAGCAAAGTACAATCGTCATGTTATTTATCTCGACTGAGCTTTGATATGCATAAACAGTTACGTAACACTTCACTATATTTCCTTCTCATGCAGGTACAACAACACCGCTGGCAGGAATTTGCAAATGTGAAGTAGACTACTACAAGTCGAATTTGAGTTGCGAGTAAGTTTTCTTTAGTACCAGTTCTCATACCTAATCCCATTAATTTTAGCGTAGACCACATTACTTTTTACCACTTGATGTGAAAAATAAAGGGATTGCTTTTACTTTCGAATTGCTAATGAATCATTAATTTAAGAAAATATACATGATAGTTACCTTAAAAATTACCTTAGAGGTGAAATACCTTTTTGGATACAGTTGCTTATGTATTTTATTTTCATATTTAGTCTATGCGTTGTACTATAGGGTCCAGGATTTGCCAAAATTGCTTGGATCTCTTTAAAGATATACATTTCATCATATTATCAAGGAGGCAGTTCAAATAAAACCCATAGGATACACAATTAGTATCACTAGTTTAACTGCTATCTTTTGGGTTCTGTTTTCGATAACCATCGGTGGAATTTTAACAAAGCTCCACAATTTCTTGTTCTTTCATTATTGCAAATGTCATACTTTTTAAAAAAAAATCTCTGTGACAGAAATTTTAATCATTCAGGCCAGTTAACCTTTATTTGCATTGGATCACATCATATGTTTAACCTTGTATCATGTGGACAAAGCCAATATGTTTATTTAATGGATGTTCACTTTACCATTTGACACTTAGTTTGAAGGAAGAATTTCACATTATGTTGATTGCGACCATCCATCTATAGAAACTGTTTATAAGAAAATTAAATGTTTAACCAACAACCGCGTTTTTATCAAACAGTTGTAGTTTGAAATTGGATAGACCTTAAATTGTAGTTTTATAGGTATGTTTCTTAAATATAGTTTGTTTCCTTTCTTCATACGTATTAAAAATAAGACAGCGACGGGATGAAGCCAAATATATTTGTTAGAACTGGTTATTTGGTTCACTGATAACAATGGATCTATTTCAATGGTGACTGGGCGACAATATAAAAGTGATGAGAAACAAATTTTGACAACGTTGGGTGTGTGTGTGTGGTGAACCCCATCATCTCTGAAATATTTGACACAAATTATACCAAGAGATAATTATATCAAGAAATAATATTGAACATGGAAAAACAAATGTTTATATTTCACCAGAAAAGAATAATTTTTGAACGAATATGTTGCGCAAATATCATACACTACACTTGTATACAAATGCATCTGTTAAGTAAGGTCAATAACATCTCGAATATAAATGTAACTGCAATCAATAATATAAATGAGTGAATGTTGAATTTATCACGTCATACCGAAATAATTCTAAGCAAAGTTCTGAGTTGTTTAGTGTTAATATGGGATATAAAAATTCGAAATCCTCAAAATGAATAATGGGTTCATTCATATAAAGGACTAGGTAATTTAATGTGAAAAATCATCGTAGGATTATGTGATCTTTATTGCAGTGAGTTATGAATAGCTATTTATTTAAATTATTCTCTCTATCCTAACAGTGCTTTAACGACTTTGGAAACGTGCATTGGCAAGGCTACAAATGGAGCATGTGTCTCTGAAACAAAGGAACAAATCACAACGTTTGTTACTGCCAGGAAGGGCGCAAAAAAATGTGCGTGTTTGAAACAATGAAACAAATGAAATACTACTCCTACGGCTACTAGATATATGTTGAAGTTCTAATACCTCGATAATGAACAATATTTCATTTTAATTTCTCAGAAAACAAATTGAGGGGTATGTAAATATATTGGTATATATGAAATTTCATGTGAACTCTTAAAATTATTTTAGAGTAATTTGTCGTATTTCATGAGCATGCCTCAGTGCTTTCTTAATGACAAAATATGAAAGAAATTGAAACAGATCTAAACTTATTTCAGGTGCATGCAACAAAGGAGACTGCAAGAATAATGGTTCTTGTCCAAAAGGAGGGAAATTGCCGTGTGACTGTGTAGACGAATTTACAGGTGTTACTTGTGAAAAAGGTAAGTTGATGTTTTTTTGTAAACGTTGTAAAGTACATGTTACACATATAAAGATGCACAAGGAATGGTGAAAAACAATATTCACTGTTGACCTAATTCCCCCGTCACATACTGGATAACGAATACATATACTTCAATGTGGAAAAAGTATTCATTATATGTTAATAGTTCTACCCATTTCATATGGATTTTGTTTACTATATCTCTAATCGTAAAATAATCGCTTCAGTATACAAGGCAACGTGTGAAAACACTGATTTGAAACTGGAAGACTGTGAAATCCTAATACGTACAGTTTAACAATATATTTAAATACGAAAAACACGTGGTTTTGTAATGGTGTTATGGATGCTGGTAAACTTTTACCCGAAAATATAGTACATTAAATAGGTATAACGTGGAATTTATGATGTCATCAGCTCAGAGTGGCTGCGAGAAATACCTCACTTCAATTTCGGACCAAGGCAAGGAATGTTGTTTGTAAAATGTTGGTGAACAATGCATCCCCTCCCATAAGGCATGCATTGTATGAGTAGGTATAGACAAAGTCCTTAATAAGAGTCCCAGAAGTGAAATGTTTCAATGTCTTAAAAGGGCAGTAGGACGTTTTTTTGCTCAAATAAGTTGATGAAATATATTTTTAAAAAGATGTTACAAAAAGTAGAACACCCTTTTTTCTTCGGAAAATCAAGCTAAAAAATGTGTATACATGGTTCTGTCAAGCCATGGGAATCGTTTTTATCATCCGAAAAAATTCAATGTGTTCACAATAAAATGGCCGCCATGTAATTTTTGCTTTATACGCATCACCTTTATTACCACTATACGGATAATTGTTTTGTGTAATAAGATGTTTTACCCACTAAAATACATATAAACCTTAATTATAAATGGGAAATTTAAAGAAATAAAATTGCAAAAAGTTGCTACTGCCCGTTCAAGTTTATAATGCAAGACCATATAAATATAAGACAAGTAATACATTTAGCCTGAAGGCGGCATTTACCAACGATGTTGAATGTTTTTGTTAAAGTTAATTGTGTCTGCCTTCCGCTCGGCTTTCCGAACACATTATCTGATTATATCTGCCTCTGACAGCAACTGTCAGTCACAGGTGAGAAAATTCAGAACACTATTTAATGCATGTATCACCTTACCTATATATTCAAAGATAAAGAGGCTGTTCTCATGCTTGTGTTCAATGAACTTCTTTGGATATATTTAATATGTTTCAAATTGAAATTGATTTTCATTCAATGAACCTCTGGCCTACTTGCCAAAAAAGTGACTGTAATCGTTTGTTTCAGTTTTTATCATTAATTAAAATGTTAACATGGGAATCATGGAGTAACCGTCTAATTTGAATTCGAAATCTACATCGTTGATATATGTGAATCACAAATGTTATTAATTCATAATTTATAATACGAAATACACTGCGGTCTACTTGGTTTTCCTAAAAATCAGAGAGGAAATTATTTCTTATATATAATTAATGGTGGTCTGCAAGTTATGCTGAAACAATATCTAATATGAAATTCCATTGCAAACGAAAAACTCTGATTCGAGTCAGTAACATTCATGAAAACCACGCTCAATCACACACACAAACATATTTTATCATTCATGATAAGAAGCTAAACAGACCTTAAACTTCCAGTCCCTTTTTAACGATAATTGAGAAGAATCCTACAACCATATAATATGTGAATGCATTTTGAATTTTTTGATAATAAGCACTTCCTTTTGCCAATAGATAGATAAGCCAATACCGTAAGTAGTGATCGTATTTGTTCATTGAGACACGTTTATTGAAATTTACAGTTTCATGATTTTGTGAGTTTGAAGGTGCATATTGCTTTAACAAGTGACTTTTGTTAAAATGTCAGTTAGTAAAGTGTAATCACTTCACTTGAAAGAATGACACTAATCACATTACAGCAACACATATTGACTTTCATTTCATTTCAAAATGGAACTTTGATTTTGGCACCAAAATACCAAATTGTTATAACAGCGATTATCCAAAAAGACAGTGAACCTTAATCTGAGTGACCTTTCGTTTCAACACTGCAAAATGATTGTTCTACCTAAAATCACTAACAGTTTTCCTGACATATTGTCAATGTACAAACATAATTTCCGATTACGTGGTGTGAACTTGCCAATGATATTTTTACTAATTTAATGGAGCTATACTAAAAGTATGATAATCGCTTCACTTTTCAGAAGGTGCCGGAAACTTTGGTAAATATTATTTCAATTCATTTGTGTGAATGTATTTGATCTTCGAATACGCGATTGTATAAACTATCTTGATCATTAGACTTTGGTATATGTATGTGAGTGTCATTATGTGATTTTCATTCATAAGTATGGTATAGGAAGGTACAAGCTGCTATTTTGTTATGATCATGTTAATAGAGGATATTATATGAATATATGTATGTATGTCATACTATATATATGTTTACGACACGACTGCCTGAATATTACTATTTCCTGGGCGAAAGAGAAGGATTTACCAATGTTTAGGCACGAGTGTTATAAAGATTTAGAAATGATAATAAAGTACTAGTATTATTATAAATGGGAGATTTGAAAAAAATATGCAAAAAACGTGCTAGTGCCCCTTTAATTTAAATCATGTTTTCCTGACTATACTGATGTAAGTGGCGGCTAACTTATTGTTCTACGTTAAGAGCCACTTGCTTATTTTTGTCAAATACTTACTCACATAATCTACAATTTCTACAATGTTCGTACTGTCCACATGCATGCCAAAAGTTCGTTTAATTATCCTTATTATTCGTTCTGAAAAAGTTGTACGAGAACTCTTACATGTATTTTCAATGACCTATCAAAAATAAACTTTTATTGTTCTCCTTCCAGTAACTGCGGCACCTGGTCTTGTTTTGGCCCTACTCCTCGCTGCGATCAGCCTGTAGAAGATGTGCTGTGTTGTTCTTCGATAGATGTGTTGTGTAACATCACTCGCAATATCAACTCCTTGTAATATGAAATCAGAAATAGAACTCACTTACCAATGGACCCCATATTGCAAACCAACACGATGATAGAAAGGATGAACAGTTGTACCACTTCGGTGATGAACACATTTATGATGATTAAACATATCCGCAACATCAGCGTTGTGCTATTAAATCAAATGACAACCCTTTAATTACAAATTTAGATCTTCCGACATCCGATTTTACTCCAAAGTACCATAAATCTTAAATTTGCTTATTTTCCTCCTTAAAAATGTGTTTCGTTTGTTTGTTTGCAAGGGTACGGTAATTCACAGGACCAGAACAGGAATTAGAAAGAAAATTTTTCAACCTATCTAAAAGGGCAAAATTACAAGAATTTCTTCACTTGACCCACGAGGTGACAATACTGATGACGTGGTCCCTCTAATGGATCAACTGACCGAGTAGAGGTCATCTACCCTCTCATTGACGTTGTATGTTGTATCCACGCCATATCATTCATGCATGTGACAAAATGATTTATTTTCATTAGTTTAAATAAAAAATCTTAAACCAACTTGTTATTTTGTTTATGTATAAGTTTGTATTTGTGTGGCCTAGTCCTTGACTTATAGAATATATACAGCAAGGGTAATGCTGTGTAAAAGCCATGGATGTAAACATTAGATAAGCACTTCGACACACTACTCTGAATGCTGTGATGGTAGCTTGTTTGTGAGCAGAGATAATATAATTGGTAGATACCTCATAGAATGTTTTCAGTTAGGATTTCGAACAGTAGAGAACTTTAGTTCTGTTTTATATAGTTTTATTTATTTTCTATAGTTAATTAGCGATACATTGCTACCTTGTCGCACCATTCGTTGTTCGACCCTAATTCCCGTTTTGAAGTGGATCCCAATTAATTTCGAGTGAAAAGCTAGATGTAGTTCGATTCCGTTTTCTTGGCTCGATCGTTGTCGACGATTTGAAATGCATCACATTGCAAAAGTAGCATAAAGTGTAACATAAATTCAGAAGCTGATTATGGCACTAGGAAGGATATACACTGTTCGATGGTTTATAGAATTACATATTGAGGAATATTGAGGAATGATATGAAACCCTTAAATATGTTCTTTCTCGAAATATGCATTCTAGATCTCCACATTCATATGCAATTCAAGTGCAAAAATGGACTCGTACATAAAGTGTCAACTGACAATGATTCATTTGTGCACTGACTTTTCGAACATTTACAGATCAAACTTGCATCGTCTCTAAAATATTTATCTAAGCATTCTCTTCCCACAGAGTGTACTCCCTTCAGATTATCGATCAAAACATCTGTTCTGCTTTGACGAATTCTCGGTTAGAAATGGAGAGTTCTGATAGGTTGGATTTTAATCTAGTTGTCCAACTGCAAACCCGTTGTAAAGAGTTACGTTTGCCAATGACACGCCGTAATGCTATTTTTGGATACAGAAACGTAAGATAAAGTTAACGTTTACTCCTTTCGCCGAAATATTCTATTTGATTTTGTGAAAAAGATATACCATATTGCTGATAAATAATACAGAAGTATCAGAGACAAAAAAAGATAATATGTTAGTTGTGTTATTAACATCAGACATATTCGAAGGACATCTCCTAATTACAAATACACTTTACAATGTAAACGATGATGATTAAAAATGTGATTTCATTCCATTAAAACGCAGGGATATTATACATACATGTGTAGTATCATTCGTTGCGGCTAGGAGATTTTGTTAGGAATGTGAAATTCGCCATAGTGCATGTAGCACAGTAGAACAGATGTTATGATCGAACATGTTGATGGTAGTAAACTCTGTGGGAAGAGAATGGAAATGAAACTGTCAAAACAAAGTGTCAGTTTGGCAGTACATAATAATGATAATAGTAACACAAAACAAAAGTTGCATATATTCAGTTTCAGATGTTTTGCGCAGTTTAGAAGTATTGAATTGTCATACATCTACATGTACGATATGTATATTTAGGACCTCCTATTTCAAAATTAAGACTGAATATATTTTAATTTGGAAATAAAATTTTCGAATCAGGACAACTCCTAATTAGGAAATATCAATCTCCTAATTTGGATAACATGGTTATATTTGGGATAACACTACCTTCAATAGTACAAATTCTTGTACTTTTTCGGGCCCAGTCCCATGCGAGTGCACGCCCTCAGAGTAAGGCAACTGTCGCCAGCATTGACTGTACCAACAGCTTACCACACGACCATTTCGCCTCGACAAAAATCCAGGTCCAACAATCGATAGTTTTAAATGCAATACCCCTCTGATAGACGTAAATTGGCACAGATCCCTATGCTGAATGCATTAGAAATACTTGCCTTTTAGATAGTGAAGAAATATAACATGGTAACGTTATATTTGGGATAACACTACCTTCAATAGTATATAGTCTCGTCGTAATGGTCATGTGGTAAGCTGTTGGTACAGTCAATACTGGCGATAGTGACTCCAATGCCACAATAATCACTAGAAACAACACATAATTTTATCTGTTTTCATTTGAATACGGGAAGCATAAAAATGCATTTGAAAATATTTTTTAAATAACAGGTTTGTTGGTTTCACAGATATACATTTGGACAAGAGTGTTGATAGCAGTTCATTAAAAGTGTCGGGTTACCAAAACCAAACATGCTAATGACAAAAGCATTCGGAGATGGTATTATGCTTTACATGAACATACTCCAAAAAATACACTGATACACATGATTCACTTTAATTTTATTGCTTGCATGGTTATTGCGCATCTTTTCTAAAACAGTTGCAACTCTCTATTTGCATTTTTAAATTGTCCCATGTTAAAAATGTACTGCAAGAAAAATCTCATATTAATAGGCTCCTACATTATATTTCTCATGATTAACATAAAACGGGTAATATTTTCATACTAAGGTGTAACATAGAAAGTGTTGTGCTTTACTTTCCACTTAAGTTGATGTAATCATCATTTAAATTGCAAACATTGTTAATACGTTACGTTCCTCTGAATATTCAGGAAAATACTCCAAAATGCTTATTTTGGACCGCTAGACCACTTTTGCGATGTTTCAAGCTGAATTGTTAACTTTATGATAAAAGTGTTCGATATACATGTTGTTGTTCTTGAGAATGTGCATACGTACGTGCAAATAAAATGTCAATATCGTTATTCGTTAAGCAGTTACGATCCTTTGAAATTCGCTGAAAATGGCGATTTTCGAAAAATGACAATGTTTTATAACTTGTCATACGTAAACTATGACATATCAATGTTGAAATGTATTGCTCTTTATAAATGACATCTCTACTTCACAATGAGTTATTAAACATAACAGTATCTTCAGTGGTTCACGATCGAAAATTCTCCAAAAAAGGTAATCCTCGAACATTCTCAGATTCACAAAATTTCAATTATTTGTATTTCTTTGTCCAAATTGTGTCCAAACTATTTTATACCATAATGATGTCATTAGGAATTGTTAAGCTTTCAAAAGAAAGAGACTGCAGTCAGCAGCTTTCACATAAGTCAGTTTGTTACAGAGTCATGCCCCTTTGAATATGAAGGCGAAAAGCCAACATTTAATAGATACTTAGATAATTATAGTTCTAACATGAAATTCAAAATTTTTTGAAGATACTTTGTTAACAATTTATTCAGCTTTCAGATGAGCTATCGCTATAGGCCTTATCGATGGGGAATGTCGTTGCCCATATTTTGGTGAAGATTCCGTTTTTGAGCGGAGTTTGAAGTTTGCACTTTTTGCAAAATGTCTAGATTTCAAGTACTCACTGTGAACAAGATATTGTGAATTAGAGCCCGTGATGGGATAGCCAATATATATAATGCCTCAGCTACAATATGTGCAAATAGCAGCTCTCTAGTGTTTTTATCTTCTGAGGAGAAGATTGTCAAATTGAGTATGCATTGAAGTTTCGTTGAATAAAACTAATAAAAATTCTATCAACAAGGATTCTGCCAAATGACTGAATCCTTAACAACATGTTTTGCCATGGGTTAAACGAATTTAATAAAAGGCGACAGTGGTATGGGACTCTTCAGTGTGAGACTTCGATTTGTACGTCTCATGTGAATTTCAGAGTTCAGACACCAATATCGTTGGCCATTCCATCATGGTGCCTTAATATAAACTCTACTCTCAGTGTTCAGGTATCGCTTCATCAAATCACTTGAACTACCTTCGAGCAGTCATTTGAAGACGAACACCATATCAAAGGCGGATCGATGAGAAATGGACTCGCATGGCTTAACCGAACCAGGTACATCCGTTATAATTGGCGACACATATTTGCCTTTTCGTGGGATCACTAATAGTTCAGTCAGAACGGCGTACTACAGCGCCTTTAAAGAAAATTCTATAAATAATAATAATTTAAGCTTTCACTATACAATAACATAAAAAAACGTATAACATCTTCGAAGCGCTTACTTTCAACATTTGTGTCAATAAATCTTAACCTTTTGGAAGAGTTGAGTGCAGATATAAGTTTTAAATTTGTAAAAAGGCAAATGTAACCCTGGTAGCTCACTTGGTCATGCATGAGACCAAACAATTAGAATAACACCTTTATATTTCATGCGTCACTTAATTTAAGGCTTGTCTTCTTACAATTCTCTCAGTACATGTCATATATATATATATATATATATATATATATATATATATATATATATATATATATATATATATATATATATATATATATATATAATTGTTTATCCAAAATAAAATGTAATTTATGTGTATTGTAAATACAAAGTATAAGCCTTCCTAAGAAGGATAACTTGATCTAAATCCCTAAGGCTTTTATAATGAAAGATATATTATAATAATAGGGGGGCATTTAGAGGTGAAATAAATACATCTTGTATTCCACGCAAGATTGATTTTATTGTTTTAATAAATTCATATTATGGCAATCGCGCTGTTTTTGCCATCCTGTATGGTTGAAAAATCATCCAATATCCAATTCTGAATTGCAGTTTTCCCCAAATCTATGTTTTGCTTTTGCAACTTCATGGGGACTTACCCCTCCCTTCTTTCTTACATTTGTTCATGATTTGTATTGCCATTTGATCCACTATGCTTTTATAGTTACTTCGTTTAAGAGCATGTATTATCTAACTAATTATCCACCAGTAAAACAGGGAGACAAATACAATTTAAGTGTTTAAAATTACTACAGCTGCATGATATTAGATAATGAAGTCATGCGCTGTTGACCTATCACTTTTTGTAATAGACCAGTGCTCTGAAGACACACACATTTGGCAAGGCAGAAATATACGATGTGACCTTGCTTAATTCCCCTTTGGGTATGTCTCTGTGAAACGCCCTTTGAGCAGCTTAAAAATTATAAAATCTCCTGAATGATCGAGTGAAAATAGAGAAGCATGTCAAATATCGAAGGCCTTGTAAATCAAAAGCTATGGCCATGGTCAAGGTCACAAGGTCAATGGCTATGACCTCAGTATATGACAATGGAAACATAACATTTTCAAATGCTGACACATTAAAAGTTATGATGGAGGTTAAAGTTCCAAAAGTTGTGTCTTACATCATAGTCAATGTTAGAAGGAAAACAAAATATTAGACCATTTCAATGGTCAATGTCAAGGAAAACACAAATGCGTATCACCGATGTACAGAGTTAAGATACATAACACTGAATATATTAATTCTATTGGTCCAAACAACTACATGCTTTTCACCACTGTATACCAAAAGCATGTGTAAAGTTTCAGAAATATTGTTAAACAGCTATGGTGAGAGTTGATTTCACAACACAGATACTTTCAGTCTGAAATCAGACAGCTGCTGAGCGCTCTAAGTTTAAACCCTCTTGGTGTCCGGCCGTTTACGCTATGCGCTCACGCAGTGCCGCTAACTTTTTTGAGTCACTCAAGATTTAGGGCAACGTTGTACATAAAATGTCACCAGGGCGTTATTCATGTTTATAAAATCATGAAATTTTAACTGAAGGATGCCAAGTTGGGTGTCTCTGTACCTGTGTATGTTTTTGTTATAAATATTTAATAAGCTTTGATTATAAACGACAAAGACGTTTTTAGCGTAAATTACCAATGGTCACGTATGCGTATATCTTTGTTTACTAGCTCGGAAATAATTTCCTGTGTTCAAAAATGTAATTTAATTGTTATTTTTCGAGAGAGAAAATGTCAGGGATCACGCTGATGTGTTTACTGTCTACATGCGACCTTTAGTTCACGAAATAATACAAGGTATCTTTTTGTAACCATTTTGTTGAACATTGTTCACGGTGACGTCCTTGACAAACAATGACCGTAACAAGTATTGTGCATGGTAACATTTCGTACTTTTGCGAAATACAAGCATAGTGACTGAGATTTCACCAACTGATAGCTATTGTTTCTAGCTTAGAATGGTATCAATTTCGGAAACCTTTGAAAGGAAATTAATGTCGTGTTTCATTAGTCCATATAAGCGAGACCAGTTTTCAGTGGGTTAAAAAACATTATTATAGCTAGAAATGCAAGGGTATAACCAAGTGTCTAATGGTCGGTCTATACCGAACTCAAGTACTAAATTGAAATAGATTTGCAAACTAGAATACAAAGACATCCATGTGTAATAATTTTCCATTGGCGTTTTAAGCGAAAATCCATGACGATCATTACGACAAAAGTGGGGAAAATATGTCGGTGCCGGTTCACGGCAGTTTTAGCATCACGGTTACTCTGCATTCCGTTTGCAAACTATTTTTATCATCAGGGTGTGATTTCAATCATGGACATATCTTGAATCATGGCAGATGTGTATGTTCCGTGCAATCTAGGAATCATCACAATCTGCAGATTGTGAGCTCACAATCTGCAGATTGTTCGAACAATCTAGGAATGTTTCACCATTCCTAGATTGTTTAAACAATCTGCAGATTGTGAGACCTGAACAATCTAAGAATGATCACAATCTAGGAATGTGTTTCTTTGCAGTTGTACGTTGTAGATTGTGAGCATATCTTCTGTTTTATCTACCGACTGTTTTGGTTGATACATCTAACGACTATAAGTGTTCGATTCCTAGATTGTGAAGGCATCTCAAATAGTTTTTCTATCTTATCTACCGACTACCGGGGTCAATTCCTAGATTGTGAAGGCTTCTCAAATAGTGTTTCTATCTTATTAAATGGCTACAGGGGTCGATTCCTAGATTGTGAGGAGCTTTCAACTCGTATCTCTATCTTATCTAACGGCTACCGGGCTCGATTCCTAGATTGTGAAGGCTTCTCGAATAGTTTTTCTATTTTATCTACATACTAGAGGGGTCGATTCCTAGATTGTGAAGGGTTATGATATTTCATCTAACAACTACATGGGTTGATTCCTAAATTGTGAAGGCATCTCAAATAGTCTTTTGTATTATCTTATTAACAGGCTACAAGGGTCGATTCCTAGATTGTGAGGAGCTTTCAACTCGTATCTCTATCTTATCTACCGGCTACCGAGGTCGATTCCTAGATTGTGATGGCTTCTCAAATAGTGTTTCTATCTTATCAACAGGCTACAGGGGTCGATTCCTTGATTGTGAGGAGCTTTCAACTCATATCTCTATCTTATCTACCGGCTACCGGGCTCGATTCCTAGATTGTGAAGATTTCTCAAAATGTGTTTCTATTTTATCTACATACTATAGGGGTCGATTCCTAGATTGTGAAGTGTTATGATATTTCATCTTACGACTACAGGGCTCGATTCCTAGATTGTGAAGGCATCTCAAATAGTTTTTCTATCTTATCTACCGACTACCGGGGTCAATTCCTAGATTGTGAAGGCTTCTCAAATAGTGTTTCTATCTTATCAACAGGCTACAGGGGTCGATTCCTTGATTGTGAGGAGCTTTCAACTCGTATCTCTATCTTATCTACCGGCTACCGAGGTCGATTCCTAGATTGTGAAGGCTTCTAAAATAGTGTTTCTATCTTATCAACTGGCTACAGGGGTCGATTCCTAGATTGTGAGGAGCTTACAACTCGTATCTCTATCTTATCTACCGGCTACCGGTCTCGATTCCTAGATTGTGAAAGCTTCTCAAATAGTTTTTCTATCTTATCAACAGACTACAGGGGTCGATTCCTAGATTGTGAGGAGCTTTCAACTCGTATCTCTATCTTATCTACCGGCTACCGGGCTCGATTCCTAGATTGTGAAGGCTTCTCAAATAGTGTTTCTATCTTATCAACTGTCTACAGGGGTCGATTCCTAGATTGTGAGGAGCTTTCAACTCATATCTCTATCGTATCTACCGGCTAGATACGAGTTGAAAGCTCCTCACAATCTAGAAATCGACCCTATAGTCTGTTGATAAGATAGAAACACTATTTAAGAACCTTTCACAATCTAGGAATCGACCCATGTAGTCTATTGGTAAGACAGAAAAACTATTTGAGAAGCCTTCACAATCTAGGAATCGACCCATGTAGTCGTTAGATGAAATATCATAACCCTCCACAATCTAGGAATCGACCCATGTAGTCTGTTGATAAGAAAGAAAACTATTTCAGAACCTTTCACAATCTAGGAATCGACCCCTGTAGTCGTCAGATGAAATTTCATAACCCATCACAATCTAGGAATCGACCAATGTAGTCTGTTGATAGGATAGAAAAACTATTTGAGAAGCCTTCACAATCTAGGAATCGACCCCTCTAGTTGTTAGATGAAATTCTAAAACACATCACAATCTCGGAATCGCCCATGTAGTCGATAGATGCTATATTATAACCCATCACAATCTAGGAATCGACCCCTGTAGGCGTTAGATGGAATTCTATGACCCATCACAATCTAGGAATCGACCCTATTGTCGGTAGATAAGATAGAATGAACTATTTGAGAACACTTCACAATCTGGGAATCGACCCTATAGTCGGTAGATAAGATAGAATAAACTATTTGAGAACACTTCACAATCTAGGAATCGACCCTATAGTCGATAGATAAGATAGAAAACACTATTTGATAACCCTTCACAATCTGGGAATCGACCCTATAGTCGGTAGATAAGATAGAAAAATCTTTTAGAGAACCCTTCACAATCTAGGAATCGACCCATGTAGTCTGTTGATAAGACATAAAAACTATTTGAGAACCCTTCACAATCTGGGAATCGACCCCTGTAGTCGTGAGTTGAAATTCTAAAACACATCACAATCTAGGAATCGACTCATGTAGTCGATAGATGCAATATCATAACCCTTCACAATCTAGGAATCGACCCCTGTAGTCGTTAGATAAGACAGAAAAACTATTTGAGAACCCATCACAATCTAGGAATCGACCCTATAGTCGATAGATAAGATATTAAAAAACTATTTGAGAACACTTCACAATCTGGGAATCGACCCTATAGTCGGTAGATAAGATAAAAAAAAAAACATTTGAGAACCCTTCACAATCTGGGAATCGACCCCTGAAGTCTTTAGATGAAATTATATAACCCTTCACAACCTAGGAATCGACCCCTGTAGTCGTTAGATGAAATTCTATAAACCATCACAATCTAGGAATCGACCCTAAAGTCGGTAGATAATATATTATAAAACTATTTGAGAACCCTTCACAATCTAGGAATCGTCACTATAGTCGATAGATAAGGTAGAAAAAACTATTTGAGAACACTTCACAATCTGGGAATCGACCCTATAGTCGGTAGATATGATAGAAAAAACCATTTGAGAACCCTTCACAATCTGGGAATCGACCCCTGAAGTCGTTAGATGAAATTATATAACCCTTCACAATCTAGGAATCGACCCTATTGTCGGTAGATAAGACAGAAAAAAACATTTGAGAACCCTTCACAACCTGGGAATCGACCCCTGAAGTCGTTAGATGAAACTCTATTACCCTTCACAATCTAGGAATCGACCCTATTGTCGGTAGATAAGACAGAAAAACTATTTGAGAACCCATCACAATCTAGGAATCGACCCTATAGTCGATAGATAAGATAGAAACAACTATTTGAGAACCCTTCACAGTCTAGGAATCGACCCTATTGTCGGTAGATAAGACAGAAAAAACTATTTGAGAACCCATCACAATCTAGGAATCGACTTGTACAGTCTGTTAGATAGCCTTACAAACAGATTCCTAGATTGTGATCATTCTCAGATTGTTAGGGTCAAACAATCTGCAGATTGTTTAAACAATCTAAGAATGGTGAAATATTCCTAGATTGTGAGCTCAAATTCACTAAAATATGTATCTATCAAGCGAAAATTGCATTGCAGAACGTTTATTTCACGGAACTCCGAAGTCAAATGAAAATTGTAAAAGTTGCCGTAGACACCTTGGTGTTTCAGTAAACGAACTGAAAATATCATAAATAAATGTTACTCCAAAATTAAACGAAAGCTTCGAATTATATTCTCTACCAAGAAGATTTTATGTCCTTACTTGACACGGGAGTACATGCTTTCAGAACGCATGTAAAGCCGACATGTATATCGAACCCCGACAAACATGTAGGCCCGCTGACCATCGCATAAGCCCCGCCCACTTCACCCGCACATTGGCGCAATAAATATGGCGGGAACGTAGTCGTCGTATACTCTTTTGTTTTTGTAGTTGTCTTGCAAGACACCAATTTATTTAAGATTTATAGTGTTATCTGTTAGTTCATTTCAATTAACGTGACATCAAAAATAAACAATGACGATCTTTCGCAGGCCACGCCCCTGCTCTGCAATGTCTCCCCTTTGATCATCACAACTTCCGAGTCGATGACAAAAGATCATTTGAACTGATGAGACCCACTTCAACTTTTTTTTTATTAAAGACAAACATAAACAACATTTGAATTCCATCCGGAATTTGCATGCATCAATAATGCACGTTTTAATGTATTAAGTTTTATTTTGTATTTTGTCATTATGATATATTCCCTATTGTAAATAAAAAATAGAAAAAATAATATTTAGGTCATACAAAATAACAACAACAGCTAGAAATTATTATTTAAAAAGTATTTACACGTTCCTACATTCAAAGACAATTATTTTACAAATATATTGTTAAGCAAATGTCACATAACAATATTTATTGTTTCTCATTACCTGGTGCTTTACCTTTCAACTAGATGACAAAGAGACATTTAAATGTATTTTCTCAAAGTATGAAAATTAAGCATGGATTTAAAATAATAAATGTCTGCTTGGGAACAGGGGTTAATAACTTACTTATGTTAATAATGGTGACATGTCCCAACATATTATTTAGTCAATTCAAAAATTGGTAGTATTCACCATAAGACATTTTCCAGATTATACAATAATATTTGAATTTATTTTTAATTTGAACAATAATTTGAAACAATTTTTTAGAAGTGATATTTGCCATTAGCTTTTTAACTTATAATTATTTAATAACATAAATTTGAAAATTCTAAATACAGTTTACTGTTATATTTATTAAGTTATAACTGTTTACTTAATTGGTATAAGTAACACTAAATTATTGTAGAATATTCTAAATATGAAATTTGGGAATATTTTCATAATAAAATAAATTTATTAAAAAAACCCATGAAAATTGCATTATTGTTGAAAATACAGAATGTTTTAACAAATGTAAATAAATCTGACAACAAATTCATTGTATTCAGTTTATTTACCTTACTTTTCATATTTTCTGTTTCCCAAAAAGCTAATCCTGTGCATTCTACTGGCACCCTCTTCTTGTAAAAATATGTAAATTTGGATAATATTAATCTTTGTTTAGCCTTGTTCAGTGTTGCACCCTTTTTGAATATTCATGAGAATAAGCGCATCTAACTTGATCAAGTCGGGTGTCAGTCCCGTGGACGATTACAATATCAACGGATTTTTCAGTGCCAAAGGAGATGTCAATTTAGTACATCTTCATAATTCAAAATTGATATAAATAACATTTCGTCCGCGACGTGGGTTTTCCCGAAATATATCTACAATCACGTTGTGGATCTCAGGATATAACGTCAAGACTCGCGTGATAAACGTCATGTATCATCTCTCGTGCTGTTTCCCCGACAGCTGAACATTGTTTCGCGCCAGATAAAACATTCCTTTGTAACTTCATACAAACCCTCATCGTCCTTTGGTCATATTTCCCTCAAAATTATATATTTAAATACCCCTTCCAACTTTCAATCAAATATATGCTAAGATAACATTTGCTTGACACTTTTCTCCCGTTGTCTTTATAGTAATTTAGATGGGTATATACATTATATTTGTCAATGTTTTCAGATTTCATAGAACAATACACTTGACATTTGCAGTTCGATACAGTTTCTGATATAAATAGTAAATATAAAAACGAACATAAATTCTAAAAGTTCAGTGATTATCATTATTAATTTCATTATATCCATCAGATGTCCGTAGCATATTAGTTAATTGGAATAAGATTTCCGGAAAGTGGTATCTGCAGTGTCACCGCCATTTTGTCAACAACGGCAAAATTTACACTGCATTTCAATACGACAGTTTTACTGTGATGAACGCATCAAACAAGAAAATCACGGACAGAAACATAAACAAAACAAAAAATTCAGTCAAATTTGTCATTGACACAAAGCCTTTACTTGATTTGACACAAGCCGTATCACCGTGATATATGATGGTTTACACTGTAGAATTCACCTACAGATCTATAATAAATTTGAGAAAAATATTCTGCCATTCTTTTTCGTGAAACATATCGTTAATGTATCAAAATAGCATAATGATCATTAGGCGTGCTCCCCTCGCTAGCCAAGTTGACAGGCCATTTTGTTTACATTTCAATTGGAGTAAACAATGGTCGCTACCCGAATTTCAAATATACTATGTGGCATGTTTAATACATGTTTCTACTTGCTGAGTTGCATGTTCTTGTATGAAATGTAGTTCTGTACAATTAATTCGTGTTTTATTTGCTGTGTACATTTCATACAAATATATTGATACAGGTCTTGCATCATAGCGGTTTTCCTGTAGTCTCAACATAGATAGCCATTATTCAAAGCTGACATTTGTTCTTGGTTATGGGTTGCAGGGTCCGTTCTTGTTAACTTGCGAGCAATGGCACTATGGCAGAGGGGATTAACTTTGTTGATCACAGTTGTTTGTGAAATTCATGATATATCTGTTAATATTTAGTTATATTGCACAAAAGTGGTATCAACTTGAAGCTTAGTTGACAGGGTTTCTGCCAAAATTATTGTCAACTTGATTTGATATATATTTTTAAAAAAATAGCAATGAGGTTAGTGGGGTCATACTTTGGTACCATAAATGGTCCTATGGCACTATAGGGGGTTTTGATGGAGGGGCACATATATGGTCCTATGGGACTATATAGGTTAAGGGCCATTACTCTTTATCACCCAAAACTGGCTCCCACAGTAGATATTGCTTGTGTGAGATCGCAACAATCAAATCGTCACAATCCTATTTCATCATCAGTTAATAGGGCTGCTCGTTTTGTCGCCGGTTTTCCTCGCCGGTTTGCCGGCGGCGTGACCCGGTCACGTGACAGGTAACTATGCAAATGAAGTGACCCGGCGTAATCAAACATGGCGCCGTCGCTTCAATTCTTAAAAAAACAAATTCTGTTTGATGGATCCACAATTGAAATCTCTTGTGATATTAAATCAATGTTTTAAAAGGAAACAATTATTTCGAAGTGTATTATGACAGGATTTTAAATCACAGTGCTATTATGAACCATGTACAAAACACAATAAATAGCCTAATAGATCTACAACCAACAGTCTAATGAGATGTTTTGGTATATATACTAAATTATTTATAGCGTTATAAAATGTGTCGTATCTGTTTCGTATCTATCCAAGGTTCAAGCTCAATGTGTGTTTTCCATGTCATCATTCATCATGAAATAGATCTAAAACTCAACCGTTTACTTCCATGTAGATGTGGTTGTGTATTTCACACATGTTTTGATTGAAACATATCTAGATCTATTTCCACACCAAACTACAAGAAACTCTCTTGATTAATTCATTGGGGGTTATATGTAGGCTACAAAAGGCTACCGATAATGATATCGTAAATGTTCCTTACATACACAAAAACATCCCAGTTACCCGCACTTTTCTGCCCCTTTTCAGTTTGGACTTTGAAGTCATATATGGTCAGTAGACTCTACAGTTGCTATATCGTTGATACAAAAACAACAAGTAACATACACCTATTCAACAAATTTGGCTTTAATGTAACTGTACCATTTGTTTTATATAAGTGAATTTCACATTATCAACAGATTCAACACATCCTAACTTTCCACAAGAAAAATGGAGGCGTTCACCGACGTCTTTACCAACGTAAACATCTAAGGGGATACAACTCTCAGAAGCATCATGAAAAAACGTCCGCGAAAAAAAAATGACAGAATAAAATTATAAGCTGTCTAGATCTGTGCTGATGTGCAATTGTTTACTCAATATGTATAAATAAATAATTTGCACTCAGCTTTTTTCATATTATGTTTACAATGTGGTATGTGGGTTATAAATAATTATTAAAGGACTAATATAAGTACAAATAAAGAAAACAGATTTTACAATAAAAATGTAAGCTATGTCAATATCTTAAAATTATTATAATTCATGAAGAAAAGCTAGATCTGTATTTTAAAAAAAAAAAATTTTTCAAATGCTTCTGCACGTGTAAGAGTAGATTAACACAGAAACTAATTGGTTATCGTCAATTTAAAATAAAATAAAAGAGTTGATACAAATGAATGCTTATAATTTCATGAATATCGGAAATAGTTATTATGTTTCCCTATTTTGACATAGAAATAAAATAACAATTTGAAAAAAAAAAACTCACGAGGTTCGTATAATAATGGAATTTACACTTAATTTAATTAGTCCTTTTTGATATTTCTTTTATAAAAACTAAATAATGGAAATGTTTTTTCCTATCATCACAATTATAATTTTCCGTTCATCACCCTTGCAATTTGCCGGTCACCTGAGAGCTGCGCATTCGGCATACGCCGCCGGCAAACCGGCAAACTTTGCCGGTCACATGAAGCAGGCGTGCCGCTGAAACCGGCAACCGGCACACGCCGGTTCTCTTGCCGGCGGACAAATCGAGCAGCCCCTATTGACATCGCAAGGCTTTGACATCACTGAGAAAACTGTTGACAATATTATGACGTCACAAAGTTGATGACGTAACAATGCTATGATGCCACAATGCTGATGACGTCACAATGTTATGACCTCACTGAGCTCACTGCTGAAGAAGTCAAATGGCAGTTTTGTGTTGGAGATATATTCATTATTTTGCTAATAATAGTTGAAGAATGATTTTGAATGATAAAGAAAATCTCACCCTAGTGTCTCTTGATATCAAATATATCAACACTCGTTTATTAAAGTGAAAATATCCTCGGCAAGCCTAGGATATTTGTAACTTGAATCAACTTGTGTTGATATATTTGATATCAGAAGACACTTGGGTGAGATTCTCTATATATCAAAAATATATAATATCAAACTGATTGATCCAAAAAAAGCACTTGCATAGCATCAATGTATACCCAATGCATGTGTAAAGTTTCAGGAAGATCGATCAACGACTGTGGGGTGAATTGATATTGGAACACAGGTACATGTTTCGGGACGGACAGACGGACAGACGTACGCGTGTTGCTCCAAGACAATAACCCCCTTTGGTTTCATACGGGGGTTAAAATCGTTATCCATTGCACTTATGATATACATCCATTCATTGTGCTGATGACATTATTGCGACATGTACATGTACATGGTACTTATACGATTAATCAAATAAGTGAAATAATGTAAATGGTATAGTGCAAGGATACATTCTAATCCGGTGCTTATTGTTGTATTAAATATATGTGATCAAGGAGAGCCTTCCTGAACATACCTTACCTATCATTGTAAATATTTTATGATTTGAAGTAATCAACATGTATGAATAGGATTACAACGCAATAGCATAGTTTCTATTTGCACTTAAATTCCATATGACAGACTAAGTCTCGTTCCCTGATAAATCTGATTTAACTTGTGTGTTTGCTATACAACGATGTACAAAGGTACACAATTAATACTTTCAGCCTTATTGATAGTAACCGCATACTGTTGGTTCCAATCACTATCAAACTCCTTAATCCTATTTTCGCAATAGAGGCTTGAGTAGATAAGAACACTTGTCCCTTATCGTGTCAATATTTATTCGTGTGTGCTATTTTTCTTGCCAATGTCAGACAACATGTATAATACAATAGTGCTTCGAGGTGAAGTTTCCGAGTTCTAACCGCTGTCATTTGCTCTAAAATATTCAAAATCGTGTTGTTATCTTCTAAGTGTGTATTTGGTTGATCCACCACGTACTTGACTTGAAACGTATTGGCAAGAATGTTACCTGGTGCATATATGGCCCCTACTACAATATTTACATTAACATAAAAGCAACGTTTGTTGGTTGGCTTTCAAGAAATAATTTATTCTGGAATATTTCTAAGTCCCACACTCTTTACGGAATCACTACCGATAATATTAGTAAGAAATAGACAATTAGAATTTGTCAATTGATTATTCAATAACTCAAGCATATTGGTTACACTCGTGAATTGAAAATAATTTGTGCGAGGTCACTGTACACCACGGCTAAATCTTTTGTCTCATATTACGTTCATGTAGATCTAAAACTGATTATAGAAAGATAGAAGATGACGTTGAAATAAGATTGGCTAGAGTTCTCAGCAGGTACATTAAAGTACCTACATCGTCAGGCCGTTTAATGCAGTTTAGAATGTACTTGATTAACACGTTAGCCATGCATCTTTTAACTTCATCTTCTGTTTATCATATGCAACCATAGGTTTGTTTGTATATAATGGTATCATGCTATGATATATACTTTCAAATGATTAAATCATTTCCAGAAATTGCTAGTATGTTACAATCCAAAAAAATCCACATTTTTAAAAAACACATTACTGTCCATTTAAATTTATATCTAATGATCAATTAAATAAATAGCCAGATAATGATATGGAAATACTTGTTTTGGATGCCAGTCACGTAAAGCACGCCATACGTTACGGTGTATGTAAGGAATTGGTCAAGAATCCACTGTTATTAACGAATTTCCATTGCAGAAAATGTACATTTCACGTTAGTGCCATTAAATGGCGACGGTATTCAAAGCGACCTGAAATCATAATCGTTAGCAACAACAGTGCAAAAACGCTAGACATGATTATACATGTAGTATATTGTATTGTTTCTAAGTATCACACATGGGGCTGGGAGTTTAGGTCTTGATCTTTTGATACTCTGTCTGATTTTGCATTTCCATGATATTGTTAAGTATAAAATATTTACTGCATAATAGGATTGTCCGGTTATGGTAAAGTAGTTTAATTTCAAACTCTGGGAATTTGTGATTTTTATGTGTAATGATATCAAGTTTATTTGTTTTATGCCATCAGTCAACGTATAGTATGAGGCAAAGCTTTTGTTCCGTTGTCGTTCAGTGTTTTCGAACATGGGTTGTTAATACTCTGCATATTGACAGAACAGAACAGAACATAATTTTATTTCTCGTCATTCACATTAATGACATAGAGAACAGTCAAGTACATTATATACACACACACATATATATATATATATATATATATATATATATATATATATATATATATATATATATATATATATATATATATATATATATATACATATATTTACAAATTGGAATAATGTGCCGTATACATAACTATGTGTTGTTTATGGTTTCATATAGATTAAAACTTACACAGACCTTCTTTAACGAATTTTGCCAAGTTTAATAAAAGTGGTTTATATGTGGTTTTCATAAGAGATATATACTTTTCAATTGAAGGATACTTACAATAATATGATGGAAAGTATTTACTTCTTAAATCTGATAGAGAGGGGCAGGCAAAAAGGAAATGAAATTCGTCACCAGTGGAGGCATTACATAGATTACAAATTCTTCGGTCCTTATCAATTTTACTCCACCGACCAGTTTCAAAAGGTAATCTATGGTTTGAAGTTTTGAAGCGGGTAAGCCAAATTCTTAGATTGGTAGGAAGTTCTAGAATGTATGAGTCGATATGGGGTTTAACTTTGTAGATTTTGTAGTATTTAGCTTTTGATGATTCAATTTGAGAAGCATTCCACATTTGAAAAAATTGATCAATAAGGACTCGTTTAATAGATGATTTTAAAATGTTTGAACTGTTAAATGTTTGATTTATCCATACATAAATGAAACCTGTTTCCCGCAATATTCCTTCAATTGAATTAATTAAATTGAAATTGAATTTAGGATTGGCATTTTGTAAAGTATACATAAGAAGGTACATTTTATATGATAATTTGTATGGATTTTGTAACAATTTACACCAGAAAGAAATAATTCTTATTTTAATTGACGTAAGTATGATGTTCTCTGCATTATCTCCCTGTCGGTCGGTTGGGTCACGTGACGACGATATAGCAGACCACTAGTTACCGACGTAATGATAAACACGCCAACATATGGACTTCTCGCTGTTTATTACAAAGGGGTTGAAATCAGTAAATAAATTGCATGAAAGTATCAGCAAGTATCATTATATGGACTTATTGTCAGATTTCAAGTTGCAGTCGATTTTCAGCACAAGCTCGGATCAAAGATTGCTCTGGATTGGAAATTAGGTTTAATGTCGTTCTTTAAATTACAATTCGCATTATATCGCAGAAGTACTATGAGCTTTTATAATGGGTTGTGGTGGATCCAAATACTGGATAAAATGGACATGTGTTTGTTATACAGCAAAACCGTGTTGACACATTTGCACACACCAAAATATGACAATATACACAAAAGATTATGCCAATTTTGCCAGACCTGGAACCCATTGAAGATGTTTGGCAAACGAGTGATTCAATCAAGAGTGGTTCAAGCTATCTGAGAAACTCAAAAGAAGATCTTGTTTATCAATTTATCGGCAGATAACACAGCGTTTGTACAAAAACGGCGGTTTGACTGGCAATTGTCTTATTTGGGAATACTTTGTAAATAAATTATCTACATCAGTGCCAATGTATGAACAAATTCAAATTAAGGAGTTGAATCCAATGTTGTCTCATTTTTTGCCCGTTACTATAGATACATAATACTGTTAAAATGTCCGTGACAAATATTATACAGTGCTGAGAGATACACAATGTTTTAAAATATTTGGATATATTGAGAATATGTTCATGAATTGTACTACACGTATTTTGTTAGTATAGCAACTAGTGTAATCAGAACACTCTAGTAGGTATATAGTTATTCTCCATTACACTGTACTATAGGACAGACAAACAAAATTGTATAACATATTCAATTACATTATAATTAAAATTATAACAGATACATACACATGTATCTATAACATACCTTTGATAGTTGTTTGAATAGATAAATCCTCTAATTTAGGTACCAACAGCTATCTTCTAAACACTGTAGATCTAACATTCATTAGACAATATTCTCTATCGAAATCAAATTTTAACTGGAGTTCATATCTTATAGTATGTTTCTGTAGTTATCACAATTAAAGGAATTCGTTGGCCAAATGAACTTGTGCACGACATTTGATACATTCAGAATGCTTGAAAGTTGTATTTTTGATAAACATGCTGAACGAATATAATACAATTATTTTCTCTTATCTGCAATGCGTGACAACCTGGGCATGAACCTAAATTCACTTTTCCCTGAAATCAATAATTTAGTAGTGACGTCGGGTGGTGTCACATCGCGCGGAGGTCATTGATTAATTCATGTCATGTACAAACATATCGACCCCTGACCCAACTTCCCTACGCAAAGCATATCTATGCCAGTTTACATTACAGGCTGATTTAAGCCTTGCAGTATTTCCTGAAAGGTAGAGTCTGATGTTCCATGGTCACTATCGGGATTCATTAAATGGGGATTTCAATTTGACAAAATACCCGACTTAAACTTCTGAAATCGCCCCATATATCACTTATATATCACGTTGTAATTACAGCGCCTAATTAGTGCCGACAAACGATTCACTGATGTCAATGCAGCGTATCTGCCGGGTACATGATATGTCAACGTGTTAAGCACATTTTTAACTGTCGATTTAACATACTAATCTTTATCAAAGCAACTCAAATCTTTCCATATATCGAATGCTTAGATATTCCGGAGAAGACAATTGCATTATCATTGCATAAGTGGTTTGCGTTGTTTTAAACCCCCATAAACTGATGTAATTGTAGTGATAATCAACTAGAAAGCTAATTAATCAGACGCCCGACACTTCTCATCGCCTATCCTCATGTACAGGCAACCGCGAACAAATGACCATTCACGCTTCAATACACACGCCGCCCGTATTGCGTAGGAGGCTCAAACCGGGTTATAAAAGTTGTCTTAATAATCGAATTAAAATGCATATTGTCTCAGTATTATGCTAATCTGATCCCGATATATATCTTAGCACGGAAAAGCCAGGGAAATACTGCAAGGCTTAAGTCAATCGGTAATGGAGATCTAGACGTGCAAGAGTAATGCCTTGCGTAGGGAAGTTGCCCCTGACCAAACCTGAAAACATTTGCCAAGGCAACTTTGAAGAGGAGACTTATACTGCAGAAATGTGCTATTATCTTTCATCATTGAAATTGCAATAAGCATTAGAACGTAACGAAACACACGGCCCCAAGATCATGAACTAGGTGAAGACAAGTATTTGCTCAGCACAAACATTTATGGTATGATGCATTTTAACTGGTATCAGCACATAAAGTATTTCGGCAGTTATCAAAATCAAATAGAAAATTATAACAAACATGAATGTCACTTTAAGGCTCCGAAATCTTACGATATAATGAGTTCACAATTAAACATTATATAACATTATAACAGGTAATAACTTACGCTTTAAGGCAGCATTTACAAGACATATACAAAGTTGAAAGTGAATAAATTCGTTAAACTATCTTGGTTTTTGACTGAACTGGTCAGTCTTAGTTGAGCAACAGGTTTGTTATTGAGTGGTTTCTGAACAACAACTGGACACTGCATCGCCACTTACGCCAATCTGAATCTGTGTTTGTTTATTTCCGTAAAGGGGCCACCGGCCCATTATACAAGTACATACAACATGAATGCAAAATATTAGTGAAGCGCCGTATAATTACAGGCTAGAGATATTAAAATTGAGAAACCTTGTGCGTTTCTTAAGTGCTAGAAATACATATTTAGCTAGGTTATTGACAATGGAAGTGTTATTTGATGACATAAGTTGTAGAAATGTACACATATTAGGATACTGAATAAAATATTTAGGGAGTAAGCTCTGGCGAAGATCATTATAAAAGTTACATTCCATACAGAAATGATATTCCGACTCCACTACTGGTACGATACAAAAGGGACACAGTCTTTCATTCCGTGGGATACCAGTCTTTCGTCCTTCCTCAATTAACAGTTTATGATTGGAGCATCGGAATTTACAAAATGTAATACGATACACTGGTAATGTGATCAAAGATAAGTAATCTTCACACATAACTTCATGTTTAATATGTGTATATAAGTTAAGTTTGGAGAAGCTAGATATACTTTCAATAAAAAGCTGATTATCTAAAGCAATGCACCTTTCTCTAAACCTTGAAATAAAACTATTGATACAACCTACATTTTGATTTAACCAAACATAACCAAACCCGTAGCTAAACAACACATTCTTAACATTTAATGCCCAACACTTCCTTCCAACCTCTGCCAAACTATATTGATAATCATAAGCCTTTCGTAAAATTACATTATCCTGTTGGATCAACAACCGTACCCAAAATTTTATAATCTTAACATACTGATTGACACGAAGTGAATATCTACCAAGCTCGCCTCGCCCGACCAAATTATATAATTAGGTGTAGATCTACCCAGACGTAACACATCTTTACAAAAATTATCATGAACCCGAGCAACGTCCGTTGATGGATGAAATCCCCAGATTTATGTACCATACATAAACATCGGTAAAACTTTAACATAAAAAATGTGTAATAATACTTTGAATGGAAGATTTAAACAATTATGTAAATTAGACCGGATAATTCTGAGAACTTTCAAAGCCTGTTCGGAGAGAACCTTCTGTGAATTATACCATGAACCTGAACTTGAGAAGTATCCCGAGATATTTATAGGTACTAACAACATCCAAACGATCACCATTAAAAAAGAACTGTTCATACTTCCTAAGTGATCCAGCTTTTCTAAACACCATCACTTTAGTTTTTTCAACATTAACCTTTAACTGCCATCTATTACAGTATACACTCAACTTGTCTAATCTTTTCTGTAGCCCTATAACAATGCTATCGACAACCGCCATATCATCGGCAAACAACAACATGAAAATATGAAGAACTCCTATCTCTATACACCTCTGGTCATCCTCTCCCAAGAAATCAATGATGTCATTAACATAGAGAGAAAAGAGAAACGGCGACAACTGACAGCCCTGGCGAACGCCACACATGCAATCAAAGAAAGTAGTAACACCTTCATCCAACGAGACGCAAGACTTAACATTAACGTACATATTTTTTATCAAACGAAATACCCTACCCTGAATCTTAGACTGCCACAACTTAAACATCAAACCATCTCTCCAGACTGAATCAAATGCTGCTTTAAGATCAATGAATGCACAGTAGACCCTGCCTTTATAAAGCGCTAGCTATTTGGAAATGATAGTGTCCAACACAAAAATGTTATCAGTTGTTTGGAAGCCCTTCCTAAATCCTGATTGTTCCGGAGGAAGAAGTCTTTCGTGATCAGCCCACGTCATCAACCTGTTACAAATAACTTTTGAAAATATCTTACCCGACACCTCTAACAAAGTAATAGGTCTATAATTAGAAGGTAAATGTTTATCACCCTTCTTGTGAATCGGTATAATAACACCCTTAGACTAAGCCTCTGGATAGATACCTGTTGCTAGGATAGAGTTAAAAAGGAGTTGTAATAATTCAACACAAAGTTTGGGAGCATTTTTGAAAAATTCAATCGGTACGCCACTATACCCTGGCGCTTTACCACATGACATATCAGTAATCACATTACATATCTCTTCATAAGAGATATCATGATCAAGACCATATATATCCGTTGAAGTGTCAATAAAGAAATCGTCAATCGATCGAACAAAATCTTGTACACAATTATAAAAGTCATTTTCTTCAGGTGAAACGTTGAGTCCGTTGAATAGATTTTTAAAATGTTCAGTCCAGGTATTTGTAGTTATAACATTAGAAGTTGAGAATTGTCTTTTTCTCACAATAGACCAGAAGCCTTTATTATCATGTAGTGTCAGAGCATTTAACAGAGATTGTGATAAAGAGTCAAACACCGCTGCTCGCTTAGACGCACAGAGCTGCTTATACTGTCTCCAGGCTTCGGTATACCGCGCCCGGTCCACTGTACTGTTAGTCGCGTGAAACACGCGGAGTCGTCTGCGGGCTAACAGTTGTGCAGACTTACACTCGCTGTCGAACCAGTTACCTCCCTTTGATGGGTCAGAGCTACTACGCTTTCTAGACTTGATTTGCTTGAAGTCGCGAGCACAATTTATAAGGTTGGAGTGAAATGTATCGTGTGCCTGTTAACTTCATCAACTATAAGAAGTTCTTTGGACGTATCTATAGTCTCTCCCGTTACGTTATCCCAGTTTTCCCTGTAGATAGACAGTTTTTCTTCATTCCAAATGAATCGTTGTTTGGAAGCAAGGTTATATCTAGAGTTATTCAAACATTCAAGCTGGCTTACAAATAGCGAGAATGCAACTGGAAAATGTGAGGATTCAACTTGGTCACAAACAGAAAAATTACAGAAAATTTCAAATGAGTTTTCTGAACATATCACATAGTCGACGACACTCTGGCCATCATTAGCTACACAGGTTATTTTACCTACACCTTTATCACTGAAAAGACGACCATTACAAATCCTGAATCCAGTTCTCTTGCAGAAATCTAGAAGTGCACGACCTCTACTGTTGGCAACCTTGTTCGGAGAACTACGAGCTGATATGTTATCATCACTTACATATTGGATATCTTCATCCACAGGAATAAAACGGGGGTCATCATTTTCAATATAGTCGGGTAGGGTCGCTGTTCTGGCGTTGAAATCACCTTGTATAATCACATGACTATCCGGATACGTTTCTTTGAATGATACAACGTCTGACTCTATTTTCTCTAAAAGTTTTTCATTTGAATATTCACTGGATCCACTAGGCGAGTAGTACACCGCGCCTAATATTAGTAGACAACTGCAAGGGATACTTTCTAATTTAAGCCATAAAACATTCACTGAGCTACTCTTCAAAACCGTCACTGATGGTGATACATGTTGTTTAATCAAGGCTACCATTCCACCAGAATTACGTATGGCTCCTGGCTTTTTGGTTCTGTTTTGTGAAATAAAGTCAAAACCATGAATAGCAAATTGGTCGGAATCATCTGTCCAGGTTTCTACAAATCCGATGATGTCAAATCTTGAAATAAAATCTAGGAATAATGGTTTACATAAAAGTTTCTTAAGTCCTTCACAATTCCAAATACAGAAGTTTAATGGTGGTTTATATTGTTTATCATATGAGCGTGTAATTTTGGACCCAACAGACAAACACTAAAATGTGGGTTGGTTATGTTTGATAGGTCTTATAAAAACTGTACATGTCAGTGGGTTGCTTAGTTTCGATTTCTGCATATGTAAGGTTGTTTTTCGATATTCGATGGAAACAGGTAATTATCATATATTAGGCGATTGGGGATTAATATGGAAGTTGGCAGACATTACTGCAACTAAAATAAGCAAAAGTGTTATCTTAGTGCCTATCAAAGTCAAATAAAATAGTTTGAAAAACACTGAATGTTCCTTAAAAGAGACAAGAGTGTATAAGACTGTATTGTCACTTCAGTGCAGATATATGTAAAGAAATACGCTAACGTCAATTGGTCCAATATTAGGAAGATCACACCACATATCATCCCGCATAATATACTCCCACCATGCAATGATATTCACAATCATTTTAGCACTAGTTCAGCATTAAAACTTAAAATCAGAACAGATTATTGAGACTTTACTTTTAACGGATTCTTTTATGTGAATTCAAAATTTCTGGCCATGAGGAAATTTTCTAAAAAGGAACGCGTTACTGAATATTTTTCAAAAATTAAAGTTCAGCCAAATCATTTCGATAAAACAACATCATTATCTACACTTGAATCTGAATGTCAGGCACATACATTTATACACGTGTATAGTGTGTACCATGATGTGTATTTATTAACGATGTATGTAAATGACGACGACAGAATCACGTGTTAATCGCCTTAAAAGCGCTGTTGCATGTTTTTTTACTTTTTTGTTTCTTCTCGAATGTTTCATTTATCATTAAAATTTATGCAATATATTGTTACGTTAGAAGGTAAACATCTCATTACACGACCCGATAAACCGTCTCCATAGACAATGGTTAACCTTACTGGAAGAAAATTGTGAGACATATAAAGCAACAATGATGTCAGCACAGATAAAAAAATATATTTTAAAAATTGTATAATTAACTAAATGAGTGAAACTTATATATAACAGTCGAATACGTAGCAGTAATTCTTACCACGACGTCGTCATATGACAACCTTCACATATGTAAATTGCAAGCACTTCTATCAACACGATTGATGCAACACGATACTAACTTGTATATGTGGTATTACACTTATACATGTAAATGATACATATTCTTGTACTTTCTCCGGTTCTATTACACTGAAGGATTTTAATCGATATACGCACAATCAGGAACCAGTCGCCAAGACTTCGCTCATAAGGGTTAACAATTGATATATTTTACAATGAATACGCCTGTAATAAAGTGACCAGACTCAACATTCTCAGTTCTCAGTTTAAAGCATTAGAATAACATACACGTATGTGTTGAACGAATAGCATTCTTATATTTAATACCAGACTACCGGCAATTGCATGATGTCAATGTATTGTACCTATTGATATCTAAAACAAGTTAATAACTAAAGGCAACATCTTAGTGTACGCTTTAAAGCAATCAGAATAGTATTATATCAACAACTACATCAACGCATACAAATTGTGACTTCACTTTTTGACGTTAAAATCCAAAAACCGAAGCAGCGTTCATATTTCGGAAATCTTTAATCATAAATTTAAAAACAGTCAGGTTTAACAATGAATCTAAAGCGTTAAACTTCAGGGAAAGGTTGAATACGGGGACGTTATCTGACTCTCTGTGCGACCCTTCTGGCGACAAAGGACAGTCCTACCTCTAACCTCAGGGCGGGGCTTACGAGTCTACCCTGGCATTTCGGTGTATCCAATGAACGAGAGGCTGAGTTTTTTTCAGTTATTTTCTCCTTCGATATTCAAAATCAGGTAACAGTTGTAAAGAAGGGGTTACATGGTTGCTATAAACAAAAGTACACATAACAACGAATTTCTTTAAAAGACAACCACTTCCTGAGAAACTTCACTTCGCAGGTGGAGACAAGTGAAGACACAATGGCAGTGAAGATCACATTTCTCGCTCTTGTGCTTGGTAAGTAGTACTTACATGTGGCTATGTTACTAAAAATTGTTGCCCGTGCTGTTTACTTGTTTCCGGTTATTTCTAATCAAATATGATCAGATATACATCAGAAGCACGTGAACAGCTTTTGTGTCCTAATTCGGACATAATTGTCTTTTTTGATTTGTTGAGATTATTATGATATGGTAGCGGTGTAAACGTGCGGATTAAAGGTCGATTTAGAATCAGAAGACAATGATTATATATATATATATATCAAATAGGAGAAACGTGTCGTGGATATCGTCTATTCGAGACCCCGCTGCTATTCGAGACTGCTGTCTATTAAATTGTTGTTAAACTCCAAACATCCAACTTACAAACATATATAGAGGTGCAATCATGACTAAAATTTTTTTAAAACATTATTAAACGGGAACAATAATTCATGAAGAGACAAACGTGAACACTTAAACATTGCAGTTATATAAAGCTTTGCACATCTTAATACCCAGCGTCTGTATTAAAACCATTCTTTAAATCGAGACCCGGCGTGTATTTCTTTCAAACGGGCTAACCCTCAGTGTTTATTTGCGATCCGGCGTCTATTAGAGTACGGTACATTTACACCAAAATAGTTCCTCCTAAAGTTTGCTTTCAGTTAACCTAACTGTTGTTTTTCATGACCTAAATGTCTGAATGTTTCAATATATTTTAAAATACTTAAAAATACAACAATAATCAGATGAAGAATATTTAACACTCCGAAGGTGAATTCGAACTTGCGTTCTTTCGCCTTCATGGCATCTGATGGGCGGGTCTATACTAACGAGGGACGATAGTTGCTTTGCTTCCACTCAATTGCAAAAATCTGCTCAACTCGCGCAAGACACGGCGAGCTAACCTACACGTTAGTTGTAAATTCTCCAATCCTCTTTACACAAGTTACATGTACGGAATATTAATGTGACTCAAACTGCCATGGTTACCTGTAGGTAAAATTGTATGCTTGGTAGCTTTCAACTCGTTGTAAACGTGTTTTGATACTGCTTTATCATATTCGAATTTGACGTACGGGTTACAAATGCACAACTTTTGATTTTCTTATGAAATGTATCATGTTTATTTTGATAACGCTGTTGTCTTATGTTATTAGTTTGGTGTTTTCAGTCGCCTCACTGATTACCGACCCGGTGTGGTGTGCTGTTGATGATCCTTGTCCAAACGGGAATGAGGATTGTGGATCAACAGAGAAATGTGACACAGGAACCACAAAGTGTGTGGATAGAGGTAAGTCATAACGAACATGTCATTAAAATATAACCGCTAGAAGTATTAGAGAATGACGAGTATGTTTAATTATAGCATCAATTTAATAGTTTTTGATCAGGCTATCTTCTTGTATTAAAGAGTCGTTTATTGTAAATACAACAATGTTTTTTTATTGTTGAATATTTAGATTTCATTGATATTGATTACTAGTCTAAAAGTATATAAATTGTATATCTAACATAGACATTGCGATAGTTGTACTGTGCCCATAGGATGGTATTTTGTTATAGTTTATTTCCTTTCTGTCATTGACATTGACCTGTACTAAAATACGGAATATACGAAAAACCCAAAATGAAACACGAACTATTCAAAATGAAAAGTGAAAAACTGATTCATGAATTTCTAAGAAACTAACTTCTCTGCCAAAAGGGACATTATGATTAATTTAAAAGACTTGTTTACAAATATTATTTTCTCGAAATTGCAGTAAAAGTGACCAAAAAGTAGTTGAGGTGGAAAGGGTTTCGCAGATAAGATTGGAATTTTGCGAAAGTAGTTGGTGTATTTGAACTTTGACCTGTTTTGCATATTTATCAGATTTGGATACCAAGTTTATCAGATTGCTTTATTGCATTGATAACCCCCTCCATTATATGATAGTATACTGTACAAAGGTAGTCAAAATAGACCGCATAGTTTATACCAAGAAGGAAATAAAATTGACGCATTTAGTAAATGAGGAGAATTGAGCATTTAGTAAAACAAAATGGATGTCAAATTTGTATTTAAATGTATGTTATGAAGTAATTGATACAATACGCACGCACATGGTATAAGAGAGGACATGTCGACATTATGTATCATTTATGTTAAACATGTTATTGTATCTACTTCATCACTTCGGACATCGACAGTTCAAGGCTCATTGACGTATGCCTGTTGAAAGCCTTGATTTAATTCATCAATAACGTTCTGGTACATAAGTTCATGAATTACGTTTCTATATTTATGTTCTTTGCAGAGGTCGGATCGAACTATAAAAATCAGGAATACATTGTACTTGTTATGTAAATTATGTACGCTAAAACAGTATAAACCATTGTAAGCTTAATGTGAGGGCTATGCCATTCCATTATGAATATATAAAGAGTGAATGAAAATGACTTTCTTCACGTGTGATCGATACACTAATGGTTCATTTTCACTTTAGGCACCTGTGTTAAAGCAACTGACTGCAGCGGTAACGGAGAATGTAAACAAAGTGATCAATCATGTACCTGTAACCCGGGATTCTCTGGAAATGACTGCTCAAAAGGTAAGTTGCACTTTCTTTATATTATTTATCACAAAAGTGACATTTCAATATATATTCATTAACATTATATTCCGTAGCATCGTATATCAGTTTTGTTTATTGTATAAACATATGCAAATCTACATTATACTGTCATCTTCATTATCTTTAATTTGCAACAGTTAACTACTCCAACTGTGCAATTTGATTTGTAATGTAGTTTATATCCATAGGAATATTTCCCAATAGCTTATTTTGTAAAAGTTATTATTATTGGACCATCATGACATTTATAAAGTTATTCAAGTTAAATAAATTAAGTATGAATTACTATAGATGCTTATAAATAACCGTATTTTAAATGATAAAATATCTTGGTAACAATGTACCCTATAATAAATCGCTACCAAATTTGCCTTAAATGATTATCTATATGTACCTAAACGTGTCATATGTAGTACATGTTACCAAGAATACATTGCAGTTGTTACACAAGGATGATATTACTCTAGAATAACGTTGTGTATACATGACACATGTGATGACGTAATGCGACCAACCTTGTTTCTTTTTTAAATAGAGAATAGGAATTCTGTAAACGAGAATCCGAAACCTTCTGTTAGTAGTATTATTCTGAAAATGTAGAAATGCCGGCAGACAACAGAGACGACCGCTAACAGAATCATAAAGCGGATAGTTGAACCATACACTAACACATGTATGTAAAACTGAACAAAGTCAGATACATGGGGTTTTTTTCAAATAAGAAAAAGTGAGCTATTTCCTACAAAGACATGTTATTCAACTCGTTTCCGATCCCGCGTACTTCTTAGATTGATATTTCCTTGAAGTCAGATATTGAACAATTCCTTTTAATATTTTTCATCAAAGTTATTTTTGCATCTATTCATTTTCTCCAACTCGGGTCTTTATTTTGTTTTATCATTATTGCATTTCAAAGTCGTCTTTTCATCAAACTAGTTTGTTGGGATCAAACTATCTTTTTCATAAGGGATATCCATTATACTAAACAGGATGATGATTCATCATCAAAGTCATTCTTTCATTTAATTCATTGTTTTCATTGATTAAAGTATGTTTTTTGATTAAAATATATTGAAATTGGTTCATCATATAAATACTCAGGTGTTCATTTTTCATTCAGTCATGGTTTGTTCCACAAAATACTTTGTCATTTCGAACTGTTAAAGTTTTGAATTTTAAGATCACGTATATCTGATTATCTCAAAATGCCACTGCGATTTTACAACAGATATTTGATGTAAAAGTCCTCTCTGTTTAAGTAATAAAGTTCGCTGTAATAGTTCAGGGCAAAACTATACTTTATTACAAAACACATTGGGGTATAGCGAACTTTATTTATTTTCTAAAATGCAAATGATCATATACAGGTATCATTCTGCTTCCAATAATTTGGATATAAAAATATTGTTTACATTCTTTATATTAATAATCCACGAACAGGGCCAACGGACGGCTATTCCACGTGTAAAACTCACCCCCTAAGATAGACTAAGATCACGTGACTTACTGTACATTCCAAAAAGAATTGTGGGAAGAGCTTGAGCCAGTCTGAACGTGGTTGCGGAACGTAATTTGACTAATTCAAATGTTTGCTGATATCATAGAAAGTTGATGTTCATTGTCCCACCGCTCATTTTGACCGACTGCAGAAGTTGCAAACCATGGAAAGGAGTACACGCTTTATTGGTTTCGATGTAAGAGTTCAGACGGCCGAGGCAAATCGACGTTACATTACCATGGGCACACTTGATCACGAGGGAGCGGCGTGGAACAGCGTGAACGTCATTCGATTGTTACGTCATCCAAAATAAACTATACCTTTATTGTTTGATAAAGTACTTTTTTGTCGATTGTTCTGTTGTGCACCTTATCTGTATTAATTGTTATTCAGATTCGTACTTAAACTTACTCATACTCAAAGGTAATTGTCTACGCATTATGCGTTATACTCAAACATCCATTGCACTATCAGAATGTTCCAAAAGTAAACATCCTGTCTTCACTTCTTACTAAGTATATAGAGCCAGTTGCGACTATTCTCCTTGTCTGTTTAGGTACGTCAGGCACGAATGTCTTAACTTAGGAAACGTTACGTACATCATCACTATTTTCTATAAGTGAAAATGAAATTTCTCTCACGAAGTTATTTGCAATGTCTTTCAGGTTGAAAAACACTTTGGAATAGAGAGCAAAAGAAAAATTTTCTCCCTAAATTTCTCTCTCCTCCCCCCAACCCCCACCTGCGATGTCCTCAACATCCATGAACATGTGTGTATGTATATATATATATATATATATATGTGTGTGTATGTATATATATGTATGTATGTATGTATGTATGTATGTGTGTGTGTGTGTGTGTGTGTATGTATGTATGTATGTATATGTATGTATGTATATATCATAACACTGTATGTTAACTCAATTTTAATATAACCATGTTTCATTTCTACGCGTGTAACTTGGTTCCTCATACGTGTGCCATAAGGTGAGGTGAGCTGGGGTTTTAACGCTGCTTTCAAGAGTATTTCACTTATATCGCGGCTGCTAGTAATACGGCAGGGAGAAAGCCCGCAACGCCATGTGGCTATGCATTGCGGTGAAACCTGCGAGCATCGGCTGGAACTAGCGAACCATGGGTGGTACTGCACTGAAATTCAGTGTAGCATTGCACCCAAACCTTACTGCGTGTAGAACAGTTCTCTACTGCAGACAAAGTTGCCGTGCCCCTGGCGGCGTGTGCCTCAAACGTTTGATTCCATGTATCGTCCATTCCAAATACCTAGCAGTGTAACTTAGTGTTTATATTTACTATTGAAGTGTTTTGTTCTAAGAGTGTGTTGTTTTAATCTCCTTTTCACTTCGCAGATTGAACAATAACAGGGCATAGATATAACATTATTTTTCTTCAAAGACGATAGGCATGACATTAAGAATGGACAAACTAAGCAACCAAATAGATAAAATTTGCTTTGAGGAAGGCCACAGTGGGGGCAATTTGGTTTTATTAGTGTTATAGGCAAAGTGTTATACAGACATTCTTTCAATAATCATTCTTCAATAACCGTTCTCAATAGTTCAATAGTTTCAAGATTTCCTATAAAAACATTGAATTGTTCTCACTGAATGAAGGCAGGGGAGAATATTGAAATTATGTTTTACTTTCCATCTTAAAGGCGCTGTAATACACCGTTCTGTCTGAAATAAAGCGCTCTCTCGAAAGGTAAAAATCTGTTATCAATAGCTGATTAATACTTCTCAATCAATAAAACGTGTTTCGGTTAAGCAATGTGAGTCCATGTTCCTTCGTGAGGCCAGTTTAATGTGTTCACGTTAAAATTGCATGTCAAAGGTTGTTCAAGTGATCTGATTGATGTGTCTATACTCCTATACTTGAATAGAGTTTTAAATATTGCACCATGATGAAATGGTCAACCAGCTTGCTGTCTGAAAAATTGCACGAGACCTACAAATGTATCTCTCAAACTGAAGAGTTCAATGAAATTGTTGCTTTTTCGCCGCCTCATTTGTTTTCAAATACGAATAACCATTTTCCATGGATATGGCTTACCGGGTCGATGTTATAACCGCTAATATAACAATATCTTTTTTAAACTTTAATAATAAATTACAACTTTGAGAAAATATGGTATGCAAAAATGGTGCTACAACGCCGTTAAGATAGGATAGCGCTCACGGCTATCCCACCTGGATACATCGGTATCTTAAGTTTGCATATCTTAAGATGGAACAGACGAATTCTTTAGAAAAACGTAACGCCCTTTTTACATGCACCCTTTACTCTCAGGAGTATATTTACACCCAGGAGTATATTTACGCTTAGGGGTAAAAGTATATTAACTTTACGTTCCATTGGACTTAAGGACACTTTAACTATCACTCGTTAAATACGTTTACAAGTAACTCGTTGTAATAAATACGGTATCCATAGGGAACTTGTTTGGTATTATTTATGTCTACACCATAATTTTGCTATCGTCGAGTATTGGCTTGCATTTATTGCTTAAAACCGAACTATCAGTAACTTATTTGAAGTATTTGAACATCTTCTCAATATATATGTTACTTCCCCACATGGTGTAGAGTTGCAGGTTGTCATCAATGGATATGAAGATCATTAGAGATTTTCCCACACCCACATTTCAATAGCAACACATTTTTAAGCTGACGGCAACTGCCTCAATCGTAAGGGATGGTATTCTCTAACTAAAGAACCGCACTTAAAGCAAATCTTTTAAAAACAGGAATGATGAAGTTGTAAATAATTGTTGTAAAATTTAGATAGAACCTAGAGGATGGCCCAAATGACACTGATGGTTACAATAATGTTGACAAATTGCTTGTAGCGTTTCTGTTGGCCTTAGTTTATTCATAATGCATTTAGCCATACCACTAGTGCCGTTTTGCATCTATCGGAAGGGTACTGAATGTACAATTGTTGGTAATTTTTTCTTCCGAAGTATCTGTTGCTGAGTTGATAAGTGAGACTTTCAGTGCTGGTGAATGTTGTCTGTGGGACCGCATTCTGCAGGGGATTTATTCCAAAAGTACAAGAATGTGTCTTATTGTAGATAATATGAACCCAACTATAACAATGTTACGTTTGTTTATGTTTTTCTTGTGGTTTGGAATGTTTAGAACAAATAATAAACAAACGTGTTAAACAAAACTGTAAGATGTTCATCAAAAGAAAAGTTCAATACAATTTCTTTTTGTTATTGTCTAATTTTATCAAGATATAAAGATGTAGTAAGTATCATTTTTGAGTTGTGAATTTTCAAAGGTGAAAACAATTTTAAACATGTGTTGATAACTTTTTACAAATACTTCGTACATGTGGTTTTCTCGGATGATGTAATATGAGGTCAGGAGCATTATACAAATTAAACAGCAATCATTATTTCTATATCCATATGGGTAACAGTTTCATACTGATTGATTTGTCAAGAATGGCAACAGATCACCTGCTTACAATGATTAAAACAATACTAGTTATAAGCTTGTAGAGTGAGTGCTTTTCTGATCAGCCACCTGATTTCTTATAAAATATTCCCTGATAAATATTTTCATTGACATGTCTGTGTGCTTTTTTGGAGGGTTAGAAAGGACATTTGAAACAAAGTGATTGATCGATTTGTAGTTCCAGAGTTTAAAAGTTCTTTGGCTTAATATCAACTTCTTCATCACACAGTTGTAGTGTACTAAAGGGAAAAGTATGAGAATGTATATAAAACATCTGTATGTGTAAAAACAATAGTTCATAATGCTTAACCTTTAAATATATGTTGCTACTTGACTCTCCATGAGTTCATCAGAATATTTCCCTCTGATCAATGGTGTAACACTACTAACAGTCACTCAAAAATGGCTCTGGAAAGAAATCGTGATTAAACAGTGACAGCATGCAGATACATTATTGTTTGTAGAAGATAGTGCGCATATATAACATCACATTTAACCATGGCACACATGTGTCAGGTAATCATGGAAGTAACTCGAAAAAAGCGACAACCATTAACACAACAGGTCAGCACTTCTCATTGTGTTGACTGAAGAGTTATACTCATGCGGTTCGTGCTCACTCGTGCCTGAGCGCTTTGCACGTGATTGGGACTGTCCCTACTCGCTTGTAACGTCGGTTGGGAAGCGTGTCGTCTGACTGCCTTTCTTGGTTCGCCTTTCCTCCGATGGCGTCTCGTAACGACGTCTTGTAGGGTTGGCCTCCGTCGTCTAACGGACAGGCAGGTAGACTGAGCGTCTCGAGGTGACACTTCTGGTGTTAGGTCTGTGTCTGTTGTATGGGCAGAGGGAGAGTTTCGAAACGATGCCGTTTCGAGACGACGCCGTCTCGTGTTTGATTAGGCTACCCCTCCGGTCCGGAGCCTACTTGATTCGTCGTCGCTAGTTAGTACGTCCAGGACGACTGGGACTTAGATATCTTCTACCTTAGGCTTCGAATTCGCTAAGTCGGGCGTCAGGTGTTGTCTCCGACTTCGCCTTTAGTAGTTTGACTTGCGTCGTTTGCTGACGACGTCGTTTGGTGCGTGTGTGCACGTGCGTGTTTGTTACTCAGTGTTGTCTCACTGTTGTATTAGGATGGCTTCGCCTTACTCTGGTTATTGCGGACGGTGCTGCATCAGGAAGTCGTCGTTTTACAACCCTCATGCTTATTATCGCTTGTGCCGTACAGCGTGTGCGGAGGAGGACCGTAGCTCGGAGTGTTTGCAACTTTCTCCGGCACAGCACAAAGCATAGTGTGCGACGCTAAAAAGTTCAGAGCGCGAGTCATGCTCTTCGCAGAAGGTTGGGCGGACAGCGTCCGGTGTCACACGGGAACGGATGGGGAGAGGCTCCGCGAGCCTGTGCCACTTTGTTCGCGACAACGACTACTGGGCCTCTTAAAATCAGCCCAGGACTACACCCCCAGGGGCAGGACCTCCCTCCTCCTGCTCGCTCTAGTTCTCACGAGATAATAGCGGTATCGGCGATTATGACCCTCCATAGTAATATACCTGTAGCAGACATCATGGCGGGCTGTTTCTGGAAGTCAGGTATGGTGTTCGCTAACCCACTACCTACGAGACCTTTCAACTCAAAATCTGGAAGGCGTGGCGAGGCTACGGTCTCAGGTATCCAGCACCGTAACTCCTCAGAGAACCCTGCTAGGGGTTTTCATTCATCACGTTAAGGGGGCTCGACCCCATCTCTAAGTGCGTTAATTAAAGTTCGAATCGCACTTTTCTTCGTTGTTATGTTGTCATTACTTAGTAGTTAATTGGCGACCCCTATGGTTTGGACCGCCGACCCCTCAGGGGCAGGGGTAGCGGAACCCTTAGGGTTGTCGTAACTTCTCATATCATTTCAATCTGTACATATTTTACTTTTTTCTTGTATCATTTGTATGTACTATTTTCCATAATTTTATGTAGCGCCTTGAACATGTACTAGTGGGTGGAAAATGGCGCACTAAAAATATCCATTATTATTATTAGTGTAGTAAGATCTCAACACTGAGCGTTACGGTCCGCTCATCGTAGTGGACCAGTCGCCAATTCCCACATTTAGGGGGAGAGTTACCTCTTCTGCTCTCGGGTTGTCTCGCAGCCCATGTCCTTCAGCGACATGCTGGCTACGGTGAGTTATCTACTAGAGTATGTAAATAATAGTACGTTTTTGATTAAACGTCATTATTTATACTCACCGTCGATAACTCACCGGTCTGTATACCCCTCAAACCTCCCCTCCTGCGAGGCTGAGAGTCACCTGCGTCCAGGCTCCAGGAGAAAGAAGCGAGGTCACCCGGGTAAGCAATCTAGCGGGGACCAAGGGTAGAGGGAGGTAATTCATTTTAACTGTGTTATATTTGGTCGAGTGATTAAATTGAGAGAGACTCAATGGCTACGGTGAGTTATAAACGGTGAGTATAAATAATGATGTTTAAACAAAAACGTACTATTATTAGCAAACCAAGTGTGTGTGCTTAATGGAAACTGCATAATGGAATATGGAAATCAAGCGTGTGAATGTACTTTAATGATATAATACAGATTCGAGGTTGAGCACAATTCTCATGACTTTTTTTCATTATCATTAAAATTAATTTAATCTGACAGTGACAACACTTTACAACACATACAATTAATTCAATAATCTGCAAAGGGGCTTACCTCGAAGCTCTTCTGTGTACAGGGATTGCACAGATTAGCTGTCAGCTTTCATCTACTCTACCAGTTATTGTCCTGTAATCTTGCGCTCCTCTGAAGGGTGATTACGTTGCGGAAGGGGTGATCCTCTAGCTTTACATGCTCTGTGTTTCATGCGATGATATTTCGTTTAGATTTTACCCAGAATTTAAAATCATCTTGCACTTAATTTTGACCTCCTTTTGAATCACAGGAACTAATTTATATATATCAAACTGATAATCCATGAATAAAACATTAATGTAATTTGTTTACTTTTCAAAACGATAATCCGTGAGTTCTTGTTAATTTTTCGAGTTCATAAAAAGAGTTAAGTTTAGTCAATTAATACATCAAGTAAACTGAGTTCTTCTGATAGTGAGAGGTCTTCACCAGTGACACTAATTAGAACAGACTATAGCCCCTCGTTTACAGTCAAGTGACCTTCTAATCCCCTCTTAATCCCTATTACAACATACAGATGTTGGACAAGTGAGGTGATGCCGTTGACTTGATATCTGCTATGCGTTAATCACCGTCAGTCATCATCTAGTTAATCACTATAAACAACAGATGACAAATGAATGTCCACCACCAGTGGCAATAGACAAGCATATGAAAAAGAAGTTTGTGATAGTTGAATACTTTTGTGGTGCTTATGTTACAAACTGGTATTTGGGGGAAATTATTCAGCATGTGTATTGCCCGTACTTTGCAGTTAAAATAGTGAGTCAGTCCGCCATCTCGTCTGCGAGGAAGATGGAGGATATATAGAATGGCTCGAAGGGTAGTGAAAAATGTTGGTTTACGTAAGTAGATAAATTCTAAAATAATGAGGGGTTAGGATAGCGCAGTGATGTAGTTGAAGCATTGTACATTATAGGGTACTCTTTTCAGTTGCTAATTCTCAATACTTACGTTGTGAGCAGCAACATTCCCCATTGAGTAGGCATATAACGGTTTCGGCCGTAATAATATATTTTTTGCTATTTCAAAAAAACAAAAAATTTGGTGAACTTTCACAGTTTTGAGGTACGCATCTTCAGAAATCTTCTTCTAAATCACGGCAGTACATACACCTATGTATGGTAGTTCATTATCTGAAAGCTAAGTCACTTCAGAAAAGTGATCAGAACAGAATTTCCAATTCTGACCTAGAATTCGAGAAATCTAACCTTGAATATGGAACTCCAAGAAAGCCTTTTTCGGCACAATGTTCAAAGGGGCATAACTCTGTAACAAACTGACTTATTACAAAGTTACTGACTGCAAACTCTTTCTCATAACAAGCTTAACAATGCCTTAACATACCATTATCATATAAAAGTCGATAGTTTCGGCATAATTTGAACAAAGAAATAAATAATTGTGTGAATTCCAAATGAATCTCAGTCCAAGACTGTCGAAAATATATTTAAAATACTTTATCCATTTATGTTCATATTTGCCAAATATAAAAATCATTGAATGTCTATTTATAAATCAAGGACAACAATTTTGACGATTTTCCAATTAGAAGATTTGCCAAAAAACATACCATGCTGCTTTTAATGACATTAACAAGTATAATTCTACCAATTTCGCCATATTACATATAATTAGGTGTACATTTCCGCAATAATGATAAATATTTTTAAAAAAAACACAGATGGATATTTTCAAAACATTGAATATTTTCAATACCCCAAATTTCACATCCATATAAAGAATAGGAGTAATCATACAATCAAATAATCTTAAATGACAAAAAATGGAAAGATTAAGTTTTATACCTTGGCTTTATACGAAAAACATTGCTTTTGTTCTCTTTTCAACCAATAACCATTTGCTTTTAGTAAATTTATTATTATTTTTTAAAGTAATGCCAAGATAGGGATAATGATCTACATTTTCAAGGATGTTATCAACAATATTAAATTATCTTTTGTAATCCTTTATAGAATGATAAATGAGAATGATGAATGAGAATTTTGGATTCTCCATTTGTTCCAATAAATGAATCTAACATATCTTGCAAATCACAGGGGTCTGAGGACATCAGCCAGTATCATCAGCATAAAACAATGCAAAAAGTGTAATAATGGTTTAATTTGTAAACCGCAACATGAATCTGAAGCGAGGGAATCTTCAAGATCGTTGAGACATAGTGAAAACAAAATTGGAGACAGATTTTCTCCTTGTCGGACACCTTGTTTGCACAAAAAAAAGTCAGAATATTTACCGCCGTTACATACACATGATTTAATATTTTAGTACATTTTCGCGTGAATTTCGCGTGAGTTTCGCGAAATTTCACGAAACTTGGTACTTTCTATATTTGATAACTGTACCCATGGAAGGATGACATTCAAAATAAATGTCTCCTTTAGGCACTGAATCCTTTTATCGTCACTTGTGACTATATTTAATTTTAGATTTATTGTTCCTGTTTTCTGAATCTATATACAGGGACTACACTTTCTACAACACATTTCGTTGTTCAAAGTTAAATAATGTACTGTTATTAAACTGTATCTCCCAGAAATAGACAGACAGAATATTTTACATGGACAGTATATAGTGTTCCCTTTCTTTAACCTGTTTCACGGAGCAACCTTAATAGAAGGTCAGCATTGTTCTATCTTAAACATAAAAACAGCTAAAGATAAAGGGACGGTCAGTTTATTTTGAATATAAATGCCTGATGGAATACCATTTGTCGGGATGCATATTTGAATATTATCAATTGTTAAGAGACTAACTTGCATCACAATTTATGTTCTTATATTACACTAGATTGTGGCAGCGCTACATGTACTGCCGACCAAGTCTGTGTTGGGCCAGATGCTGGTAAAGTTTGCTACGGTAAAGTATGAGCTTTGATTTTTTTTATTGAAACATATTTATTCATTTAAGAAATGGATTGGGCACAAGTTATCCAACTTAGAAAAGCCCTCTCCAGGTACTTACATGATTCTTCTCAGAACAATATGCAACAGGAGACGGACAGGAAGTCAGGATATGTACAAAAGAAGTCAGTGGAAACGTTTAGTTTGAGAAATTTAGATATGTACACATTTGAAAACATTCTGATTTTCACAAATAGGGAGACCTGCATTGCTATGTAAAAGAAGACTAATATTAATTAAAGCTCTGTTTCTGAAAATATTATCTAATGAAATAAACATATTTTGTCTTTAAGTAATATATAAAGGACATTCAGGGAAGTAATGAAACACATTTTCACAGTTATGGCCACATTGGCAACATGCACTATTTCTTTTTTAAATAAATCTTAATTAAGTGAGCTCTTCATATATCTTAATCTTGAGTGTAAGATATTTAGTTTTCTAATTCTGTAAGAAAAGTATACAGGTGAACATTTTACTTTGACTTGAATATTGGATTTAAATGAGGCAACAGAATCATAGTCTCTTATTGCTAAAGGAATGTTGTTCCATAATTTAATTGATATTGAGTACTTGAGTCGTGTATAAGGTTGGCTATACTTATTATCCATATCGTGTCATGTTGCCCACTAAAGGCGGGAGTAAATCCTGAAGAAAAGCTGGTGCAAGGCCTTTCTGTATTTTATAAAATAAGGTTAATTTACATCTCCTTCTTCTTTCTGAAAGAAAATCTCACCCTGTTTCGTAGTATAAAGAACTCGCAGAGGCATATCTTGGAAGACCAGTTACTATTCGGGCCGTTTCAAGTTGAAGTTTTTCTAATTTATCAGCTTGTTCAATCAAACACCCATCCCATACTTCACATTCAAACTCAAAGTGTGGTCTTATAAAAACAGTATATATTTTAGATAGTGTTGTTCTATTAAATAGAAACTTTAATTTCCGAAATGCTCTTATCATTTTAGAGGTCTTTTTGACAATGTGTTCAATATGATGGTGCCAACTCCCATTAGATGGAAATGTTAAACCGAAATGCTTAAGACAATTATCTGTTTTAATACCGCAGCCGTCAAAGTTCAAGTTAATGTCTTGATCGTTATCTTTCAATGTAAATAGCATAGCCTCGGTTTTCTCGGGATTATAAGAAATTAACCAGTCGTTTGTCCAATTGGTTAAAAGTTCTAGATTTTCATTCCTAACTCTTTCCATTCATTGTTTGTCCTTTAATATTGTCCCAAGCGAAGTATCAGCGGCGAAAAGCCGGGTTATACAATATACAAATTGTTTGACAAATAATATATAAATAATATTGTTTGAAATAATTATAAACATGCTTAAATACCACTCTTTCAAACAGTTTACCAACACAACTAATAAGTGAAATCAGGCGATAATTAGATACAAGTGAATGATCACCTTTCTTAAATAAAGGCATAACATTTGCATACTTCCATTGGCTAGGATATACACAAAAATCAAGAGACATGTTAAACAATATACCGGTACATAGGACTGAGCTTATAGAGTTTTTCTCAGTAACTGATGACTTATTTGGTCTGGTCCAGCAGCCTTCTTAAGAATTAAACATTTAATGACATCTGAAACTTCTTTTTCTTCTATTTGATAAACTCTAATGTAGCATCTGTGCGCTTGGCGAACTGTGGTAGATCAGTAGTATCTGCATCTTTCAGATTAGATATTGACTCTAAATATTAATTTTGCATATGAGCTTTTCTTTTAAGCTTTAAAGGTTTTGCATTTATGTTTTTCAAATACGTTTACCCCTATTAGTATTTTTCAGTTAAATATTACTCCGTTCCTTTTAAGATGGAAAATTGAATTTATTGACATTCAAACAAATATATGCATTTGCGCTTGATCTATGCTGATAATCAAAACAGTTAAACTAATTTACACATATGTAAACTTCTTAGAATCAACTGATTACATTCATTGACATTCGAAACGGTTCATCTCAGAAATTAAAGTGAGTAAATGTCCATGCTATTTGTTTAATATATGAAAGCATAATGCTCCTTAATGTCATTTGCCAGTAATGTGGTGTTTAAGGTGTTGACTTTTTTTTATCTCCTATATGTAAATGAATGTAATGTCTGACAGATGTTATCTGAAGTACATGTTTAAAGAGAGACACCACTAAAACACATAATTAAACTATGTTTACTGAAGGAGAAATATTAAGAAAACATTTCAATTTGTAATTTCAGCTGACCCTTGTAAAAATACACCATGCGGTGCCAACGAAGACTGCAGCTATGAACATACATCTGTAGCTCCACAGAAAGTTTGTACCTGCAAAATCGGGTACGGAGGTGCAGCATGTGCTGATGGTAATGTATTTCCTACGAATTGATCAGTTATTCAAATAACAAATTATATTGTTCGATATTATGGTATTTTCGAAATAAAATGGCACAAACACGTGATGTAAACTAAATATTACTTGCCACGTATGCACTGTGTGCGAATGAGACACCATGAAAGATGCACATTTGGGTTCAGTCGATTTTTTTTTCAATTGCAACTTTTCATTATTTATTAGAACCAAAGTGAGAACACCCAAACACTGTAACAATATACCAAATTCCAAGATCTCAAGACACAAGGAATGAACTCTTTCGTATAAATTTCAGTTTTATATTCCTCTTTTTTTTTTTTTAAAGTACAAATGGAGAAATTGAAAAAAAGCGAATGCTCAAGGACACTATTCACAAAAATACATCCAGTAGTAACATGTTTTACCAAAACAATAATGGAAACTGACACGTTACGTTGTTTATATATCATTTCATTCCTTATCTATTTGTCGGTGTCAACCATTATTACCATGAGGATACATGTACATGGGAGCTCTTTACATTTGGTACATGCCAAAACAACAAGTGGGCTGTTTGTAACACCTACGTTATAAAGCATAGACAATGATACTTATGTTTAACAATTTAAAAAAAAGAAACACCAACAATATGAAATGGATTCAGTCACAATCTCGCGTCACAGATCAACGTAAGTAAGACATAATGGTATGAAATGTATGATACTATTAAGATACTAAGTGATAAAGACAAAGCAGGAGTGGTTATTTTAGTTACGTATCCGACTGAAAACCCTTCACAATTTAGAAACAGACCCCTTAAATATGTAGATAAGATAGAAACACTATTTGAGAACCTTCACAATCTTGGAATCCACACCTAGGGTATGTAGATGAAATATCATAACCCTTCACAATATTAAATAATATGTATTAAACGGGACATCGTTTAGTATTCTCTACTTCTCGCCCAGCAGCCCACGCTCACACACCACCGTTCACCCACTTTTCTCGCATGGACTATCAGGTTTACTAAATTTTGTTGTGACACATGTATTGTAATCTTGAAGTTATAGCGGCAGTGGATCATGTGATCTTTAAGACAATAGCAACGAATTTGGAAATAGAACGTCCGGCCGTCCGTCATGCCTCCGTTTTCGTTCCGTACTAGAACTCAGAAACTATAAGGCCTTGTTCAATGAAACTCGTTCCCTAATTCATGTGGAACAGTCATCATGTTTCGATGTGTTTTTTTCGTTTTTTATGTTTCGCCGTTTCCTTGGAAACATGCTTTAAAATTTCGTTTCCGGACCAGAACTCAAAAACTGTTAAACCCAGGTCAATGAAACTTGGTATGTGCAGACGTGCTTCGTTTTTTGGCCAATTCCATGGAAAAACGACATCTGGATTGCGGGGCCAAACTAAACAAGCTTTTTATAATTTCACTTCCAGAACAGATCTGGAAAACTGTTTGGCAGAGATTATTACATCTTAGGAAGTATATATTCTTGTTTAATATGAATGTATTACTAATTAGTGATTAAGGATTTATAAATGAATAAATCGCCATGATGATTGTTCAGTATATCTTAAACTTTTCCAACTTGGCGGGGGATATAATATACTCTGTATGCTTGTATTATAATATTTTCATAACTACTTGTATCATTGCGTAATTACAAGTTCAAACGAGAATTATATTTGTAAGTTGGTCTTAAGATGGATTGAGACAGAACCATAAATTAAATATGTTGATTATATTTCCTATTGACTACGTGTTTCGCTTGGTGACACAAGGGATGCTGTACTATTATGAGCATAGCAAAGCGCCTGATCTAAGACAAGACAACATTTTGTTTTAACACGCATCATATGTTTTGCACCTTTTAAAAATGATTTTCATTATCGTTTACGGATTACAAAATCCCTTTAGTTTCAAAGTTCGAATTTATAAGAAACATATTTCATAATTTGTGAATATTCAAGTTAAAATGTTGTATATATGCCATCGTCAAGCTCCGGCATTTATACCAGTTTAAATTGCACTTTTCAAACCGTTTATAAGCCAGTGAACAATCACATCATATATCTTATTAAACAACAATGATAAAGATCATTAGCAGAAAAGTATGTCACAAAACAACATCTTATTACAACAAAAAAAAGTTAGGGATGGCATTTGCACACACGGACAGTAAGCATTTTTTGGGTTTATTTTCATTGCATTTTATAGTTTATATCCATTACTATAAACGGAGGGATTTGAGTCTTGACATGACGGCTGTTGTAAATCCAAGTTATTCCCGCATGCAACTGTGTTCCCTAATTGACTCAGTTGCGACAACAGATGGTTTACACAATACTTGCAAGAAAACATTGTACATTTTATGGTTTATTTGTATAATTAGATGCGAGTAGACAGAGAGTATATTCTTCTTTCATGGTTTTTCTTTTGTTATTTAATATTTCGAATCCCGTCAGTTCATATACAATAAAAGGCGGGGGGGAAACATAATATGGTCCGTGTATGTTGATACTTTTATGCAATTATGGATCCCTATACAAGCTCAACATGAAGGGAACTATTTGCTTACTTGTAGATTGAGCATAATTTGGATATGTTACATTCCAGGTCCTGAGTGTCAGGCATCTACAGAATGTCATGAGGCTGGTAAACCCGTATGCAAAAAGGATACAGGAAAACAGTTCCTATGTGTAGCAAAAGGTAGATGATTATCATCTGTTTCATGTACAACTAGATTGGTATGTTGGAGTTTGAGTTCAATAGAGTAAGAACGTATAAGACATTGTTATGACATATACAACTATTTTAACCCTAATACATTAACATTTAAATGAAATATAAGGATATGGAGGATGGGGATGGGGTTGGGTATATAATTCGATGGTATCATCTTGTAAAATGGTTAAGAGTCTTCTCCAGTTGTACAAATGTTATGAACAGGTCTCGTTAGATCTATTGTAGGGAGGAAATAATATAAGTACCTTTGTACAATGCCATTGCATTTTTACGAAATATGACACCAGTTTGTATACATCATATGTCAATTATTCATATTCACAACGAAATACAATAACAAAAAGTCTTTGACGATGTCGCATTGGAAATTTTGTTAATTGTGTGTTGATTTCCAAGTAAAATTCAAATTAAACTCTGTTAACATCTGGCCTACTTGGTTCGATTTTTTAAAATGTACTTATTTTATCAGATCTTTATCTGCGTCAGTAATTAGCATAATTGTTTTTATTTTAACATATTTTTTTTCTGAAAAACACTTATTGTCATCGCGGGTTCTTAAATATTCTAGTATTTGTTAAACATCGAATGCTTTTTAAGACATTATCATTTAATGTTGTCCATAAATGTTGTCATAAATTGATATTATATTTGTACAAAACAAGCCATAAACCAAAAGTTATCATGTGCTCCATAACGGTGTTGGAATCTAATAAAGAAGTTGTATATCCATATAACTCTTATTCAATTAAACCTACGTATACATGCCAAGGAAAAATAATACCTTTAATTCGCCACTTTCACATAAATGCTTATATGGTCATGAAAAGTTGATAATTACAAATCAAGTTAAATGTCAATAAAGTCAAGTGATAAACGAGTGTAAGCCTGGTTATGTCACCCAGGTGTTTTGTTTGTCATATACACTGTTATAAAAAAAAACAGTTATTCAAATTCATTGCTGTGCATGTACTAATAGTAATTACTAGGGCTGGCGAGGCAGTACTTATTAGAGTTCAGCTTTTGAAATGCTTTGACCTTCTGCCTCATGTTTGATTAAATAATGTTGCCGATATTGTTCTGTCAAAAACTATTGTATGTAAAAACACGAAAAAGCAAGATTTAAAAAAAATCAAAATAGCAAGAAAACCACGTGACCTGCGCAGTTACCATGATTTACTTTTCTGCTCATATTGTATTTGGCATCTTTTTAAAATAGTGTTAAATCTCTATGTCAAGTTTTAAAATTCTCCCAATGTTTCAAAATGTAAACCCTTGTCATACCTCATGTTTCATCTTTAATTGTGACTGGAAATGACTGCTTGTGAGCAGTTTTCATGTATTGCTTTCTCACATTCCATACAAGTTGTTAATTGTATTTCTACGGTAGCTCAGTGAAATACATTCGTGCAAAAAAGTTAGTTTCAAGAACTGTGACACATAAGGACAACGAGATACATTAGTGATTGTTGAATGACAATTAAGCTATAGCTTATTCAATCTCTGTTTACACTTTCACAGGTCATGAGACACCAAATCCAACTGAAAAGCCAAAAGGTTGGTCAACAATGACGTCTAATATGTTTGTTAGGTGTTACAGTGTTTAGACACCGATGATGGCTGACGAAGTAGAAACTTAATATTGAAACAAATAAGAATGTCAAGTATTATATCTATATATAAAACTATATTACTCTAATTAGGTCGGAAACGTAATTGACTGCGGCGGTTATATCGTCAACTGGAAGCACTTGATCTTAATAAACAATGCTATGAACATTGAAAACTTGTAAACAGCAAACTATTCTTCGGGTGGGTGACAAACATTATTTTCGAGAATTGTGATACATTAGAAGCTCCGAACAAGTAGTGTGAATGACATCATACGGATTCCCATTGGGGAAGAAAGAGGGGATAAGGCACCCTATAGGATGCTTCTAACTTTAGAAGTACATGTGTACACTGATACAATTTACAAAACGTACACAGCTGCATATGGAAAGTTTGTACACCAACTTGTGTATTTCAGTGAAAATATCATGTAATTTGACATGTCGTTGAAGCATCGTATCAACGCAAACCTAAACCGATCAGTTTGCATTTTTGCATTATCATAACATTCTGATTTGATGCCTCAAAGAAAACAATTACATTTTTGGCAGCTCTTTGGATGGAAGAGGGGTCAATGTTTTCAAACCTACATATTGTTTTCTGTGAACTATTCAGTAAGTAATCAACTAGGTCAAACATACATAATAAGTTTCCTCTAATACTCATTCAACGTATGTGTGATGAACTTGTTCTCATTTAGTTGCTATGAAAACTTTTACCCGACAATTAAATAAATTTGATTTTGTTTAATTGATCACTTCATTCTATTCCAATATGCCAAATTCCATAAACATGCACCACTTACGTGACGATCAAAGGATACGTTTGTGAATGATTATTGAACTCATTGATACATGACGATTCATTGTCAATGTTTTTAAAAAAAAATTATTGACGATACAAAGTACCTCAATTATATGATATTTGCACTAAGATACGCATATTATAGGTGAAATGTTTTTCGATGTGCAGTTGTAATTAGTCCTTACAGTTATTTGCTGTAAACATCAACTTACTAACTTCAATAACATGCTCATGAGAATATGATTACATTAACCTGACGTATCCAATTATATGAAAGCATAATACTTAATATTAATGTTTGAATAATTATATAAGTTACATAAACAAATAATATGCGCAAGTTCAATTAAATTCAGTTTTCAGTCTACATCAATCTTTTCTGTGTTTCTTTTCTTTTCACACACTATTAACACTTGACTACAAGCCTATTTACCATTTGTTCACTGTTTTACAAATATCATATTGTGTACGACATAAAGTCGATCTTGGTGAAGAAATATACTAAGAACACAGGCATATGCATAACTAAATTGATTGACAATATACCTGTTTGTTAAGTTAACATTTGTATATACAACAATCTTCTTTTTATTTGCTTATGTAGATGAATGTAAACCTTCAACACCATGCATACTTCCTGACGAACACGATACGGATTGCACGTATGTAGAATTATTTCAGTTTCTTATTTTCATTATTATTTTTAAAAGTTTACCATTGACTGCTTTATGTTTTTCAAAAATCCTTTGTTACTTTTGACAATGACCATAACCAAGTGTAGGTAAGTATTGTAAAACATACTCTATAAACAAATGGGTGCAGTTGTCAACAGGAGCAATGGTTACTGATTTAGCAGTATACTCAGCTCAGGAACTAACAATATATCAAGACGAATTGAAGCTCATAAAAACATAACTGTGTCCAACATTATTTAGAATGCATCTATATCGTACTGTATCACTCCCCTGTACATAGTTAGTTTAGTTGGATATGTAAGTTGCATTGAAGGCAAAAGTAAAATTGGCTTGTAAATTTGTTTGGTATATGTACAAACATACGTGTATAGCATGCCTCAACTTATGACACAGTTTGAAAAATGTGCAGAAAGGTCTCTTTTCTAATTTCCAGGAAACTCAATGCATATATTAAATGTATAGAAGATGCTAACAAAACCGCAGAGTGTGTCCCGAAGGCTGCAGATCGACCGAAAATAAAGAAATCAGAGAGCTGTAAGTGTTTTGAATTAGATAAATGTTACATGATTGTCTAGAAAATTGTCGACTATAATAATTTATTATTTACTTCTGACACTAAAAAAAAGAAGATAGGAACTCTCTTCCCATGCACATAAAGTCTGCTGAATCTGTATCTTCATTCAAGCAAATACTGAAGACATTCCTGTTCAACTACCCATTTCCACAATTCCTCCCCTTTCTTCTACTAGCGCCGTTGAGCAGGCTCTGCCTGGAAATTAGGCGTTTTACAAGTGAATTGTTATTATTATTAATATTTCTTAGTTGCGTAGATGTAAAAGTTACTACCATAGTTTCCGAGTTGTATCGGGAAATATCAGGACAGTTTGTCCGAGAGGCCCAAATCCGAGTAAAGTAACATGAAAACGAACAGTTTTCAAATAATGTAAAATACCATAACATTTTGTATGAATGTAGTGTGTAGTACTACGGATGTTCAGCCTGACCGATTTTAGCACGTGGTTCGCGCATGTCAAATTAGGCAAACGGACTGAATGTTCAAAGATCGTACAGGTTCATGCAATTTACGAACAAACGGGTAATTCGCGATGAAAGTTCACAGTTTGTGATTTCTAAATTGCTTTGGAAGAATTTAGTGGCACTATTAGCGTGGCTCTGCGACAATGAAAATTGAAGGTGGCTTCTAAATAGGATTAAAATCGGTTGGATTTTCAATATTTAGGTAACTTAAATATTCTTATAAATTGTTTATTTTGCATATTTCATTAATTGTATATTAATAGTTTTGCTTCAAACTAGTTTATTTATCATTACATTGTACCTTTCTAACCATTACGGTTGTGGTGGAAAATATCACAGGGCTGGTATTGCTGAAAACAATACGTCCTAAAACAAAACAAAATCGTCCTCTGACAGCTACCTACAATGTACATATAAATAAATAATAAAGGGATGTAACGCACACAAACACCTCTCCTCGTTCCGGGTCGAAGTTTGGCTTGGTGAATAAAGAAAACGGAAAAAGAAGTCGGTAACATACATAGTTAAAGCCAAATAAATTCCCTTTTGATTGAACATAAAATTATCAAAATCGGTTCATTTTTTACCGAGCTACATTGATTGAAACTCGAGAAAAAATTTGTTTTTCACGACTACGCTAAAAACCTGCCTCACTAAATCACCACTTTTGAGCCGAGAAATTAGGAATCTTTCAATGGAAAACGTGCTGTCGACGACAAACATAACCATATCGTAATCGCCAGGCAATTCGACTTCGTATCCTGGGCCTTCAAATGAATTATGTTGTGATCCTTACCTTCTACCAGCGATTTTATTACAAGAAATGCGCTATCGAGCCATCGACTCCGCATAGTTTGACCTGTGTTTTCTATATTTCCCAAGCCAGAATTCGACCCGAACGAGGAGAGGTGTTTGTATGCGTTACATCCCTTTATTTATTTATATGTAGGTAGCTGTCAGAGGACGATTTTTTCGTTTACGGGACGTATTGTTTTCAGCAATACCAGCCCCTGTGGAAAATATATCAAAGTCATGTTTATTTGTTGGGTCTATTCTTTCTAGTTCATTGTTTGACAGAAGTTAATCAATTGATTCGAGTATTTAAGTCTAAACTATAATTCAGTAAAACATCAAATAAATTCGTTTTCCTAGTCTTGATCTTAGTCAATCAAACGTTTAGCTTAATGTTTATGTCATTGTCGTTGATAAACTGTAACTAATCACGTTTAAAAGAGGTTTTGAAAGTGTCCGTACATCAGATCAGATATCAGGACTGTTTGGACGATGTATTCATTATACCCATGTGCTAAAACCTTTTTCACACACTCTTAAAATGTATTAAAAAAGTATATACCCACTCCTACATCCACCTGGTTAAGGAATGTTTATATACTCCAAAACTTCGTGTTTTGTCACTGTAAAAAAGTTATCAAGAAAATCGTCCTCCTCAACTGGGGGCATTTCGTATGCCATTACTGAATGTCCTTCAAAGACTTTAAAAAGTGATGATGATAATGAATGAGATTTTGTGTTATTACGATGGTGATGATTGTGAATATGCTGATTAATGGAAATTACATTAATATGAATTATAATAAGGTTTTTATTTCGATTGATAATTTAGATTATGATGACGATAATGATGATGATATTGACGCTGAGGATGATGATTATGATGGCAGTCATGATGTGAATCGGTTATGATAATGACAAGAATGATGATGAATATGGTGATGATGTTTATGTTGACAGGTACTCCAACAGATGCATGCACATGCCAAGTAGAATATTGGGCAACGGATCTTACTGCGGACAATCAACCGTGCACGTATGAGACACTTTTATCAGTATGCTTATATACTCATATGCTTCAAAGAAAAGCTTATAGATGTATTGTCAATATTACCAACAACAACATTAAGAATATCAACAAACACCAACAAAATGCATAAGAATTTAACATTGTCAGAAACTGAAATATGTATCACTTAATATGATAGTGATATACCGAACCATTAAATAACAAAAATCAACTACATATATTATGAAATCAGAATGAATTACATTAAGTAAGAAGTAATATTTTTGAATCATAATCGTCAAAAACAAATTTTTTTGTTGATAATCGTTTCAAAAGTTGATATCAGACAGGCAGTTGGACTGGCCCTTAATGCATTTTGAGCAACGGCGTTTCATCCTACATTTTCCAGAAAAGCATAAGATAAATAGTCCTGACATGATATTCAAATTGGCACAGGTTATTAAAGGCACTGTAGCACGATTTTCTTACTTAAATAAAGTGCTCTCACAGAAATTTAAATAGGTGTTACCAATGGCTAAATGATACTCCTAAATCAATAAAAAAAGAGAGTTTTAAACGAATGTACATGGTTTGGTTAAACTATGCGAGTTCATTTCCCATTTACCGGCAATTTTAATGTGTTCACATCAAAATGGCTGCTCGAAGGTAGTTCAAGTTGTCTGACTGATGTAGCAATACCTAAACACTCAGAGTCGAGTGTTAAATATGGTGCCGTGATGAAATAGTCAACTATCTTGCTGCTTGAAATTGTAATTCTCATAAGACCTACAAAATTTACCTCTCAAACTGAAGAGTTCCACACCACTGTCGCTTTATATGTCGTACATTTTTCTCTAAAACAGATAGCCTTTTCCTATGGATACGGCTACGGATTGATACGGATATCTGGTGATGTAATGAGATGTTTTACCCTTTAACATGAACTTTGATAATAAATGGCAAATTTGAGCAAAACATATTATGCAAAAATAAGTGCTACAGCGCCTTAATGAAACCTTTAAATATTTGTTGTCGATGCATTAAATAAAGCTGGAAAGGTTTTGACAATGACTAAGTAATGACAGATTGTCTTCCCGAGTCAAAGTAATTACGTAATTCTCGTGCCTTGACGAGATAAATGATTACTTACTATGAAGAGGGAAATATATTTTGACATTCCCTTTCACGAGTTGGTTATTGTTTATATTACCCATATGTTAATTCAAAGCAATAACACGAATATAAGGCCAATATTTTCTTCATATCCATACGCTTGTGACCCGGATTCACTATTCCACTACCTATTCTTGTGTATTACGTGTGACTAAAATGTCCCGTGCAAAAATGTATTTCACAGTAAAAGATAAAAACGTTACCGTCGACATTGTGACATCATAGCCGCTGGCGTCTATGACGTCATTGCATTCGAACACAAGCCGTTGCATTCTTTGCGACTGTAAGCACACAGTGAAATCCTTAATTATTAATTTTCGGTCACTTTATTGGCTGCTTCTACTGACATTGCATGCGTCGTAGGAACATGTTAATGACAACTCCAGGAAATAAATAAAATGTTTTAAATACACACGACAGCTTGTTTAGTTATCTATCAGGGAAAGTAGGAAAAAAAGATTGAAGTACTTCCGGCAACCAATGAAATCAGTTATTTTCTGTAACCGTCAATCAAAATAGAGAGGGAAATGTGTAACTCTCATGTGAATTAAAGGAAAATACTACCCTGTGTCCTTCTTCCCATATATATAACAGTGCAACATAGTAAACTTTATTCCGCTTATGTGCAACATAAATGAAAAAGGAATAAACTAAACGATGAACACGTTTAATAATATATTAAAATATCAGAATAACAATGCAAGTGCTCACATAATGTCATATCTTTCATCATTTTAGTTTTCAATTGGCTCTTATTATTAAATCTCTCATTTTCATTTTATCGTAAAATATCTCTAACTTGATACTCTACGATATGATACAATTCCATTTGGACTTTCAGAGCCCTGAAAAAACTCAGCAGCTGTCTGTCCAGTGCTCAAGCAAAGGGATGTAACGATGAAACGAAAGCAACACTCCAGGAGAATGTGGATGGAACCATTGAGGCCAAAACGTGTATGTTATTAAGTAGTACTTCATAATCCGATCTTTGTTATTCAGATTTGTTTGGAATGGTAAGAATTATGATATCGTTCCAAACAGCAATCAAAATCGATTGGGCTTACGATTGTTCTTTGTTCTAAGATTGCTCTTACCCAGATTACCCAGTTGAAACTATGTAAGTTCAAATTGGGTACATTTGAGGTTTGAAGTAATACATACCACAGTAAGTTGAAAATCTGTTCAACCATTTTCCATTAAGTAAAACAATCCCAATTGAAATACATCAAATTATAATTAGTCTTAATGAGATGAGAACGTTCCTTTAGTAAGGGAGGCGGGATAGTGCAGTGGTTAGCGCGTTCGGCTTTGGATCAAGAGGTCCGGGGTGCGAATCCCGCCAAGGGCACGCTAACTTTGTCTGCAGTAGAGATGTTCTACACGCAGTAAGATGTGCAATGCTACACTGATTTGCAGCGTAGTAACACCCATGGTTCGCTAGTTCCAGCCGATGCTCCAAGCTTTCACCGCAATGCATAGCCACATGGCGTTGCAGGCTTTCTCCCTGCCATAATACTAGCAGCCGCGATATAAGTGAAATACTCTTGAAAGCGGCGTTAAACCCCAACTCACTCACTCTTTTAGTAAGTAAGTAAATAAAAGCCAAATAACTCTGGTGTACATGTTCATCCTACTGAGCAAATTCAACTAAAAGCGACACGTTTGATTTACCTTCACTTCATTGTGTTACCATAGATATACCACATGCATCTTTAATTATTTTGAATATTGATATATTGAAACATTTATATTCTCTTTTTACAGGTAATGCAGGAGTAGGAGGTAACGTATTCCTTTTATCTTTTAAAAGATACTACTCAGACTTGTTTTACAGGATAAAACTTAATTCAAACTCAATCAAACTTACTACTTATCTGATGTTGCATTATTTGACACATTTTGTTTATCTACATGTATACAATGTTTGAAAATAATATATAACAATAATGTTAGTTATCGACTCTGAAATTATTTGGTTTTCTTCAATTATATATATGCCGCCATAAGATTTATTTAGAGTATAAGATATTAGAAGATGTATCTCCTGCAAAGATTTCTCACTTTGTGAATCCAGCCAAGAGGTTCCTACTTAATGAAGAAAAAAACTATGTCAATATTTGCATATGACTTTTACGACCATTTCAGACGGTATAACGTTTCAAATATCATTCAAATTGATATTCACCCTATGCCTATCTTTATTTTCATTTTCAGTGGTTTCATGTACAACTGGAATAATCATGGCTGTCTTTGTGGCATTCTTCTCCATGTAGACAAGGAACTGAGTGTACTGAAGGGCGGTGTCCCATCACCTGTCGTCCCTTTATTCTCTACTTGACATGCTATCGACCGTCTTCTTCTCCCCCTATCCGAGTGAAGCATACCTTAACGTTGGTTTTCAATTATATCGATGTTATATGACAATTTAATGAAGCGAAACAATGTTAGATTATTCACAAATTATCCATGACGAGAAATAATATATTCTAAACTAAACTTGATTTAATTGATTCCCTGCTTGATTCAGTTTTGAAACTCACCTTTTAACATTTATATAATATATATGTATTAATTGGCATGAAGTTTTTAAAAATATTTAATCCCAATGATTATCTTACACATTCTTAACATACCGTTTTACAATCTATCTGAAAGGGCAAAATTTCACCCATTTCTACATTTGACCAACGAGATGACAATACTGATGACGTGGTCCCTCCAAAGGATCAACTGACCGAGTAGAGGTCATCTACCCTCTCAGACACGTTGTATTTTGTATTGTGTTTGACATATACCTGTGTGATGTGTTTGAATGCTTTATGCAATAAACTTACCAAATATGAAATATATTCTTGTCTGTTATGAATGCATGCAGATTTATGCAAACATTTATGTTGATATAAACTGACAGACAAATGATAGTTTACATACAAAACTATGTTAAAATCCACCTGTCTTAGACACAGTTGAAAAGTAGGCACTTAATATCTCTGGGAGAACTTTTAATCTTCGAAAACATTATTTGCTCATGTTTCTCAAAAACTTCCTTTAGGTCTTCGTCCTTTTGGAATGTTGCTAAGAAATAGCAAGGTGTAACAAGATTTCTTTCTGTTTGTTTGATGCTGGAACAGTGTGTGAACGACTGAATAACAGTCCCAGAGGCTAAATTATGTCGTTGGCATATTTTATTAACATGATTTTCACATTTCAACAATATTGAACTTCATTGCCAAATTGTTTAAACAGAAAAATGCTGAACAATGATTTCAGCATCCCATATGTGATTGATAAACGGTATAAAGTATCATTCCTTGATGAATGAAATTGTGAATTGTGAATACATATTTTACCCTGTTGAAAAGTAAGTATGTTGTTCAATTTGCCTGTCAGTTTATATTAAAAGGAAATAATCTACAAAGTATATCTCACTCTTAAACCGTTTGTGAAACATTAGTTTTGCTCTTAAACGTTTTAATAGAGATATCCTCAGAACCTCTTTCAAACCAACACGACGTTTTGAGGGTGGATTATAGGAAAGAAGTTGATCTAAAAAAAACTCTTTTGTAAAATACCATTTACGTAAAGGACATTGGAAGTTGTTTCATCTGAGGAGTATGTACCTAGAAGAGAGTCGAAATCAGCTCCTCTGGAAAGCGCTAGGTAAATGTCCAAGAAAGCAAGTACCAATCATCTTGCTTTACACACTCAACATCCACTGATATATTCACACTTTCTGCCTTTTGCATCCTAGATGAAGCTTTACTCTGTTCTTATATTGCTGAGTGTCAAGCAAGGAAGCAACATGTTCCAACCTCATATTGGTTTAAGTTATGGCGCCATCTGATTTTCAGCAGACTCTTCACTAACTAAGTAACATTACCCTTGATAGCGATAAAGACAAATATTTGTAGACATTCAACTTCTTTATTCGAAGTCTGCGACGTGTCGGTATGTTATATAATTATAGCCTAGCGATGAGGTAAATACCTGTTTTATGGACCCAGGAAACAATATTGACAAAGGACGCAGTCGGCGATTAACATTGTTTTCTCGGGTCCTTACAACAGGTATTGCCCGAACTTTTCAGTCCATAATTGTTTTATTATGTATTGAATAATATAAACGAAAGGAAACAATGAAATACAATCAGAACTGTAATTTGGTTTGAACAGCTAGGACTACGGTCAAATGAGGTCATGCTAACAATCGTTTGACGTCACCCAAGTCAATACGATCTTTGGTTAGACTCGGGCTGGAGTCAAAATGCTTTTCTGTCGACGGTCACCTAATCGCCTCTCGACCAATGAGATCGCTTGGAAAATATGCTTACATAATGAATTCTTATACCGTGTTCAAGCATACAGTTGCGTTCCGAAAGTGTATTCATTTTTTTGTTAGGCTACATAATATCATGTAATTTAGATTTAATTCCGCTTGGACTTAAATTGAATAACTTTAACTGTACTGACAAAGGATCGTCATTTGTTTTTGGGTACAATGATCATTATTAGACGTATCGTGATATCTTCAGGACAGTCTTTGTTGTCGAAATTTTGCCAGATAAATTAGGTACAAGTGGTCAGATTTTCCAAATTTTAATTTGCTCAATTTTGGGATCAAATTCATCACACGCACAGTGACTGAGTGTAAAAGAAAAGTTCTGACAAAGTTTTAAAACCGTTGAGCAATTCATGGACATATTTACAAAGAAAATAAAATCTGGCATTTTCGAAATGTTGACTGCCGGTCACGTCATTGACTTTCCAAAAGTGTTATGGTTAATTTTGTTTATTATACCTCTATTAAATTGTAAGAATATCATTGGCCAGTTCACAATACCTGATCGAAAAATATTGTTGTACATTGACCAGCGATTCCAGCGATGAGGTCAGTTTTGAGACAGAAATTTCAGTCACTGACCTGAGATAATGACTCGTCACGTGATCTGTCACGTGACTGTTTGTTTTGACGTTTGCTTTCAAGATGGCGTCAGCTGATCGGTTCCCTGACTTGTCAAATAAGAGAAAAAAAATACTAGAGCCTGAAGAAAAAAAACAATTTCGGTATAATAAAACACTTAATTACTGATGGTGAGGTCATTATGTGAAATACAAGGACTTTCCGACCTGACTCCCTTGGCGTTCTGACCTGACCTCCACCTGCGGTCTCGGTCAGGTCAGACCACCTCGGGAGTCAGCTCTCGAGTCCTTGCATTTCACATAATGACCTCTCCATGAGTAATTAAGTGTATAATATACAAACAATATTTTAGATTTTTTACCTACGAGGGCAATCATATCGGGGTAAATATTTTTCATACGATGCCCTTGGGCAACAAATACATACATAATGCTATGACGTCATGTTTCGTCTATGACTTTGTGTTCTAACTGCTGCGACGGAGGGTGGCTCTCACTCGGCAAATACTAATATTCATGCACCTGTGTTGTAACCATTGTATGACATAGACACTCATATAATATCGTCTATTTATGTTATGATCAATTCAATCGTCACTTCTGAAGTGAGTATACATATTACCTGCTTCGTTTTTACAGTGCTGCGATGTCCAAAAGGCAACACAAATTCCTTGATATTTGCAGTAAGATACTCAAGTAGATGAACAGCTGTATGTCACTGAATTGAGGAATGTTATTACATGATGAGGTTTGTTGTCTTACAATAACATTAACAGTGAAACGAATAACATCATTATGATAAGCTGATAAGAATTGAACAAGTCATTACAAGATACATCAATTTGTATTTGCTTCCGTATGTATCATGATCATTAATATATCTGTTAAACAAAAAGCATCTTCCAAACACTTTTATCATATAAATTATTAAAATAAAAATAAATAAAATATTTGAATTTATAGTATATATATTGATAACTTTAAATCTAAAATATCTTCATTTCGAAAATTGGTTAATTCTGTTGATACAAATTTGGTATTTTATTCATTACATAAACAGGTACGAGGGGGGTTCAATAACATTTCACCTGATAGACTTCTACTTAAGCCCTGTTTATACCGCGAGCGTTTGCATATGAGTAAAGCATTACACATATGCAAATTTGCTCACATGAGCAAACTTCGCCGTATGGACGCATTTGCACATATGTATATTTTACTACCGTAAGCAAATTTTTCACTACCGTAAGCAAATTTGCACCTAGTCAGGGGCAGGTGCACATGTTTACTACCGTGAGTAAATATGGTATTTTCACTTTTCTAGTAAAAGTTCGTCGTATACAGACATAGTGACTTCACACAGGTTGAGAAAATATATTAGATAACTTTGGAAACTCTTAATATTGTTTTTCAAATTCTATATATAAAGGATCATATCCTTCTTGCACGCGATGACCTTCGAAATCCATCTGACTATCCGATTTTCATTATATAATTAGGGCGAAATAGTCAAAACAATGTTGACAGATATAAATTAGTGTCATGTATATAGTTCACATCTAATAAATATTAACTGGAATGTTTCAGGAATTCTCTATTCTTATATTAAAATAGTTGGAAGCCCATTTGCATAGGCAGACATTAAACACATATGAACGCATAGCAAATTTACTTTTACTCACGTGAGTATATTACTACCATAAGCAATATTGCATATGTGCAAAGTTCGCCGTATAAACAGGGCTTAAGATGAAAGAAACGAATCTTGGTACAGCTATTAGTCTTTCTCGACATAGGCACCACACAGTTTGACACATTTCTCCCATAGCTTGATTCAGCCTTCTATGCCTTTCCTGTAAAAGGCATCATATCTTGGCAAAAGCCAGGACTTTACCTCATTAATGAGGGTTTTATGTAGAGGGTAATGTCCGAGTAACTCTCCATTCCTTAAAAATAATGGAGCCGAGGCCCCGGAGGGGCCGAGGCCCATTATTTTTAAGGAATGGAGAGTTACGAGGATATTACCCTACTTAAATTACACTCAAAGTATTGCTCTTTTATAAAAAATTGCTTTAGAAAGTTGAAGAAATTAAATTTCTACTTAAAAAATATGATGTGATGTGTAACTCTCCATTACTGAAACATAATGGAGTGAAAGAACAATAGGATGACGTCACAAGTGTAATTTAACATCGGAGAAACGGGTACCTTTCAAAAATGACTTTATGTTTGGGAAGAGGAAGAAATCAGACGGTGCAAGGTCAGGATGATACAGTGGAGGATGAAGTATTTCATAGCCGCATATCTGCGCTTCCGTATGAGCTACACGTGAGTTGTAGACAGGAGCATTGTCCTGAAGCAGTTGGACACCTTTAGCGAGCAAATTCTCTTTGCTACAAAATCTATATATTTTATATGCCGAAAAACAAAAACTAATGTGAGATGAATTGTGTGTTTATTTTAACGACAGGATATTCAAATAAGATAAAACGCACTAAAATATCGACAAAGTTCTAGTCCAGCAGAATAAATCTCGACAATCAATCCCATCGTTCTCACCAATCTTCTGTTAAATTCTTGGCCCACAAAGTGAAGGGTTCCGGGTTCGAATTCCGTATTGCCTGTTTATGAAATTATAAATTTTGCATTTGTTTATCGATGACCTTTTTCAATGATTATTAGAATTAATCGTATGTAAGTAATCCTAATTCGAGGGCTTTATACTGGATACTGCCCTGTTGGAAGGGCATTTAACTGGACAAGGCCTTTCATTGGATTGTTATCTAGTGTAAGACCCTCTCAATAGGGTTTGTAATAATAATGATAATGTGTGTACTGCTATAGCGCTAAACTTGCATGCTTAAAGCGCTTACAAACTAGAGATTATAAAATTGTCTGAACAAAAGAGTCTTTAGATGTGATTTGAATGAATAAAATGATGGAGCTTGTCGTTAGTCAGAGGGCAGTTCATTCCACAATTTTGAAGCAAGGACAGGAACAGATTTCCCACCAAAAGGTGACAACTTAATTGCTGGAACTTCAAGACGGCACTGAGTTTGTGAGCGAAGTGACCTAGCTGGTTTGTAAGTTTGGAGCATACTGGACAGGTACGATGGCGCCTGACCATTTATACACCAGACACAGAGTCTTAAACTGAACCCTTGCTACTACTGGGAGCCAGTGTAAGGATGCCAGCACAGGAGTGATGTGGTCAAATCGTGATGTCTTCGATATGATCCTGGCTGCGACATTTTGAATTTTCTGGAGCTTACAGAGTGATGTTTTTGATATGCCAAGGAGCAAACTGTTTCAATAGTCCAACCTCGAGAGGACAATAGATTGCAGATGCCGTATCTGACCTATGCATCTTAAATGGTAGTAGAGCACCTTGCATATGCTGTCAACCTGATCCTGTCAATCTTTGCAAGAGATTATATTGTGCCCACCAGCAATGCTTCGGTTTTATCATCATCAAGTTTGAGATTTACAGATGTCATCCAGGAGATCACATATTTGGTGTAGTCTGTCATCGAGGGTGATGTTGGTTTCCTGAATTCCATACAGTTAGAAACCTATCAGGGATTATGTCTATTGTTTCGTAGGTATCCTGTTTTCTCGTAATAACCCCTCATTATTATTTCAGTCGGTATTTCTTCTGATAATAACCACGTATGAGCTTTTTATTGTGAAAGTAAGTTTTTTACTTTTGATAGTAAGACCTTAAATGAGACTAAGATTTTTTTTCACAACTCAATTCATAACAATTATTATGGAAAAGTATACAAAGATAAATTTTGCAGAGTGTAGATGGTGGGAATCGAACTCGATACCCATTGCCCTTTAAACCGGACGCTCTACCTCCACGCTACCGAGGAAGCCGAAAGAACTGTGTCGATTTCCTCTATTCACAGCCACACTGTCTCTCCCTCAATATAATGCTAGTCCTTTATAACGCAGAATTTGGGAATCACACATTATAAAATGTATATTTTGACATTTGACAGTTATAAAATTAAAAAAGAAAAAACACTACTCGATAAGCGCTTACATTTATGTTTTACGGTATCTAAGTTAGATAAAACACTCTACCTCGGTTATGCTTGGGATTGAAAACCCTCATTAAGAAAGCTTCGGGGAAGTAAGACCTCAAGCTTCGCTTTCGGTCTTACTTCCCGCTCAGCTTTCTTATCTCGGGTTTTACAATCCCAAGCATAACCTCTGTATCGTGTTTTATCCTACACCTAGTAACTGCATATAATCTGCATATGACAGATTATGAACACCATACTGTGACGGAACAGATCCAAGGTAGCTGGTGTAGATAACAAACAGTACAGGGCCCAGTACAGATCCTTGTGGAACGCCTGATTTCAATCGTATTTATGATAATTTAGCATGGTCAATAAGGACCGACTGCTGCCGACTGTTCAGGTATGCCTCAAGGATGTTGAGAGCAATTCCCCCTTGTACACAGGTTCAAAAGTTTCTCAATACCCACTAACGGTGGTACAAGAGTATAATTAGTATCAACACCTTCGTGTATACATACACCAAGATGGCATTGGTGGAATGATATACAATATACCAAACATATTGTTATAATGCAAAATTGTCTTTATAATATCATACACACATTACTTATTTGCATTTACACCCACAGAACAAAATGTGGTACCGAACGTCTTGGTAAAGTCAATGAAGACAACATTTAACATCTATTAGTTTCATTTTAACTCTTCTAAAAGTATACATGTGTGTATCACATACCTAATAACCTTTCTTCAATCCTGCCAGGGTGGGACTTACATATTATTAAAATAAAGGAAATTAGTAATTTATTTTTCAGGATAGACGTGAACATCTTTTCTTAACATGATAATTGTGTATTTGGAGGTATGAGTTCGCATCTTTGATGTCTCCTTGGTACAGTGGATTTATCATTCCTTTAAATCAACTTTATGGGAGAGTAACGTTGGAAGAATATATTGTAAGCCCTCTATCATATAGTGGTTTTCAACAGGGTGAACACATCAGCCCACTTTCAGAAAGCACTAAGGTTTTATCTTATATTGTATGTGTTGTACCAAATTGATGTATCTTTATATCCGCGGCTCTTCTGATTTCATTATCACAACAACACACAAATGCTGTCGACGGGGAGAATACCTCCTTTTAACACCTGTTTGAAACGTTAGGAATATTCATGGGGATGAATATGCAAATCGAGTGATATTATTTGAACTAACATCAGCACATATGGTATTTTGGAAAATAAAATATAAAATCACTCAAAGATAAACACAACACAATCCAACAATGTACATATCATATTTTAAACTAATTCCAAACATTGGGTATCAGTAGTTTGAACTTTGATATATTCTTTTGTGGTTTTGATCAACTTGTACAAAGAAATATTTCGATAGCCATGATATAAGGCTCATTGGATGTTGTTGACTCATTTCAACATACATAACGAATACTCATTAATGTAGCTGTGTTTTCGTAAAGGGAAGCTATATGTTGGGAGTAATTCATTGATAAACGGTAGCGGGAGACAGGGAAAATTGTTTTTTTTACGAGGTGAGGTCAGGTGAGTTGTGGTTTAACGCCGCTTTCAAGAGTATTCCACTTATATCGCGGCTGCTAGTATTATGGCAGGGAGAAAGCCTGCAACGCCATGTGGCTATGCATTGCGGTGAAACCTGCAGGCAGCGGCTGGAACTAGCGAACCATGGGTTGTACTGCGCTGAATTTAGTGTAGCATTGCACCCAAACCTAACTGCGTGTAGAACAGTTCTCTACTGCAGACAAAGTTGCCGTGCCCCTGGCGGGATTCGAACCCGGGACCTATTGATCCGAAGCCGAACGCGCTAACCACTGCGCTATCCTGCCCCCCCTTTTTTTACGATGTATTGGTGTAATAAATATATTATAACATAACAGCAAGGTCATATTTCATGATATTGTTAGTGCAGGTATTCAGGACGTTTGGGGCTACTAAACATTGCTCACAATTCACGATTAGTAGTGGTGTTTTATTGACATGCATGTCTTTGATTTAAGCCAGAGATAATTTAAACATGAGGGTGTGAAAATCCCTTGCACCGGTAAACACTATTATATTGTCACGTTCGTGTTGGTGATACATAATGCATGTTCGCTTTAAACGATTTAGCAGTAACCTATGTAACACCTCTTAGTCCTGTAAACAAGCAACCAAATGATCTATCTTGTTTATCGAATTGGTAAACATCGTACATTCACTCTTCTGACAGTCAAGTTGCGCTTTCCAGTAAAATCGTTTAATCTTTATTGTAAACAAATCACTCACGGACTGGTTAAAGCTATTACAATACAATTTTTACAAAAAGTTGAATAATGCTAATAGTTAATTATACTCTTACTACTTTACCGGATGCATGTGTGATCTTGAACAACATATACAAAATTAAGATGTATTTTCTCAACATGAATAATTGTACAAAATAAGATTTGGGTTCATCAGGGTTTTTTGAAGTTTCGCCATAATTCAATGAAAAATTACAAGTTTCCTAGACTAAATGAGGTCTTGAAAATATGTGTATAAAACATATACATGTATAATGAATCTCACACAAGTGTCTGCTGATATTAAATTTATCAACACGAGTTGATACAAGTTACAAATATCCTAAACTTACCGGGGATATTTTTACTTTTATCAACGAGTGTTTATATATTTGATATCAGAAGACACGAGGTTGAGATTCATTCTAATTATCACCCAACATCATTCTTCATTACGTTTCAATGAAAATGGTTCATCTCTGATTGATGTACTGTCATTTCCCTTTTTTATGCCGTCATAGAATACGTTGGTATTCGATGATCTAAAAGCATTGTGATGTTATGTAGTTGACATTGACAAGGCATTGTGAAATATTAACCGCCAAAACGATATCTCCTGTGGAACGAACTTTTGGATCATAAACATTTATATCTGCAGAATTATTTATAAACTAGCTAGGCAAAGACAGGTTAGAGTTTCCACCTTTCTGGAAATGGTAATTAAGTATCTGGTAAGCGATTCGAAGACTGGCATTGAGATGCGTCAGAAACAAACATTCCTAAGAAAGTAAGTTTTTCACCAAATTGACATAGTTACATTAAACAACGATACTGATGCATGAATACAGCAATTCAGAAAGTATGTTAGTGATCCCTATGCCTCCTTTATCCCTGTTTATAGGAAATGCAAAAACTCTCACCTTTTTTATCAACATACTTAACATATTAAAGTTACATTTCTGAACACTTAGGCTTGGGTTCACACGTTAGATAAATAATATTGATGCTAAACGGTTGATGAAAACGGTTCGTAAATTAATAATCTGTGAACACTAAAATATAATACAACGTTTCCGAGGTAGTTTGATTCAAGAGACTATATCTGACTATCTGTGGGTCTGTTTAAAGGACAGTCAGGTTATCTAGTGCTTCTGGGCGGGACTTATTAATCTTCCCATGCATTTTGGGATATCCAATGAACGAAAGGGTTGAGATTTCGCCCCAACTATTCCCCAGGTAGCATATGCATAGAAGGAGATTACATGGTTGCAATATAACATTTAACAAATAACAACGAACGCATTGAAAAGACAGCCCCTTCTAGAGGAAACTTCCATTCGCATTTGGACAGAAGTGAAGACAACATGGCTATGAAGACAATCGTTGTGGCTGTCGTGGTCTGTAAGTAGTATTTTAATACATTGTACAGACCATGTCATGTGTGCATTTAATCTTGCAATATACATCGGGCTTCTGTACATGGTATCATTGCTTTCTCGTTTGTATTTTTTTTCATTTCAACCCTAAAGGCTGGAACAATTTACATTCTACATTCTAATCAGAACTTACACCATGCACTTCACCTTTATGATTGAAAGACTTTACATATCTATCTTTTTTAAAGGTAATCCGGCCTTAGGTGCACAATGTGCATGTGTAACAGCTTACTATACGGCAGATCTGGTTGACGACATACACATGTGCAAGTAAGTAATCTCAACAGATCAATTATAAATCTTAAGCAAAGATCTACACACGTTTTGAGTGCAAGATACATCTAAATCTAGAAACCTGAATTACATGTATATACATTTACGAGAGACTATGTTTTAGATACGTTTTCATACGGGGTTATTGTTCTCAACATGACTTACGTAAACGTATGTTTTGACAGCAATTTCCATCAATATCACACAATGTAGGTTCAATTAATTTTTCTGCGGTAATATATCTGTTTTGAATTCAATAAAACCCCAACATCATCTTCCCATGCCAAGGTGAAAACGTATCGAAATATATTCTATCCATGATTTACCTTGCCCTCAACGGCACAGAAAACTGTGCAACGAAGCAACGACATCTATTGTGATCACCAGTGACGCCCCTTACCAGTTGCTTACAGACAACCAATGAAATCGCCGTTTACATTCGGTACTGCAGGAGCGATGATTCTAAAATTGTTATTTTGTTATAAAAAATACTTTGGGTAAACGTTTATTCTTGTACATTGCAATACTTGCGTATATTATTTAAATCCGTGAACATGTATTAGCATAACCATGCTAATTAAGAAATAAGACCTAGATGCGAGCAAGGAAGCATTATTAGTTGATTGTTGAATTTATAACAGAGACATATGTAGTTCATGTATGAGCAAATGAGAAATACCCACGCTCAAACAAAGTTAAACTATTTGAATACAAATCGTCGCATTGAATGAGAATATTTTAATAAGTATAACTTCCTTATTTAAGTTAGCTACAGTTTAGGCACACTTTATCAAACACGAAATCAAATCACAGTTCTATACAGCTTATATTTTCGGTATATAGATCGGTACTAAATAATTGAGAAAGTTTAATCGATGATACCAAATGCGTTATTTGGTATTTTGGAGAGAAAAAAATAGTGTTAAATCATTAATGATAGTTTCATTCAAACTCAACACTTGATTCCTTCGAGTTCGGAGTGAATAACATATGCTAGTTATTTTCCAGCTTATATACTTTTTAAAAACTATGACAACCAACTAAATTGAATCACTCAACCTACTTCCAGCTGCAATACTGTGAAATTAACAAACGATACCTGATAACATTCGCAATATCATACGCGAAATTTATGAATGTATCCAGTTTGGCAGCCACTTTATGGCTTTTGAAGCTGTCCGCTTTGACGTTTTGATTATCGATGACAGGTTTATGAAAGCGAGTTGTAATTATTGTATTGCATCAATTGAAATCTTACACAAGCCCTGGACTGACCAAAATACTGTCAAAAAGTGTGCTACAGTTTGCGACCCAAAATTAGCGGAGAAATTACACGAATTAAAAAAGGTGTTTTCCAGTCTAAATATAGATCAAGTCTATTACATTCAAGCCTAAAGCATTGACTTTGTGGTCTACTCGGACAATTTCATTATGATTGGGATTTTGGCACCAGCTTTGAGACTGCTTGACACTATTTAAAATATGTATTCGTTTAGTAGGCCTATGCGGCAATTTATCACTGCAAACGCCTTTGCTATTATCATCGGAAGTTCATTTTGCAAGCTTTCTTCTGATTGGCATATCCGATTAGCCTGCAGTACGCTAAACTCTTAGTACAGAAAAAGCAGGCCGTGAAGTCAAGGGCGGAGAGAGAAGATTTGAAAATATGTTCGTTACACCTGTGACGTTGTGAAGATGCCCGAACATAAAAGTGACAACAACTAAAAAACTATTTGATAAAATATTCTTGAATATATCACGACACACTGAAATAATTCATAGCCCCTGTTAAGTGATACTATGGGATATGAACATGGACAAAAAATCAAAACTATGCTTGGTGCATTCATATACAGAAATGATGTAACTTATCATGAAATGTTATCAGAAGAAATGTATGATCTTTATTTTGAACTTGAATATGAATAGTTATTTCGTTATTGTTTGAAAACTCTCTTACCTAATTAACTGTTTTCAGTGCTTTGACGACTTTGGAAACCTGATCCAGATGGTCCATGTGATTCTGAAACAAAGGCTGAAATGACAATGTTCGTGACTCAACGGAAGACTACAAGAACGTGTGCAGGTTTGAAACAATAATGCGAATGAATTACTTATCATCAATATAGTTACTAAACAAGATCTAATATAAGATAAGTGAACCATATGTTATTAAGAGATATTCACATATTCATCTATAATAATATGCATTGACACAATAAATTAAAAAACGTGAACTGTGACAAGGGAATGTAAAACATATCAACTTGCTTGTTATTTCCACATTTGATCAAACATGTATCTTAACGAAAACGTACAACTAAATGATGTTTAATTTCGAAAATAAATGTCAAATAAATAGCTCATGAATAGTTGACGCTTTAGCGAGGTTATCCTCCTGGAAGTTCGGGCTGTCATGTGAGGAGAGGGTGACGTGAGATGAGGAGAGCAGTGGGGTGGCTTTGGACGATGGTATAGGCGTGGAGGATATGGTAGCATGGAGGCGTGGAGGGAAAGGGCAGTGTGGAGGATGGGGTAGTGTTGTAGGATGGGGGAGGTGAGGTGAGTTGGGGTCAACGCTGCTTTCAAGAGTATTTTACTTACATCGCGGCTGCTAGTATTACGTCAGGGAGAAAGCCCGCAACGCCATGTGGCTATGTATTGCGGTGAAATCTGCGAGCAACGTCTGGAACTAGCGAACCAATAGTGGTACTGCTCTGAAATTCAGTATAGCATTGCACCCAAACCTTACTGCGTGTAAAACAGTTCTCTACTGCAAACAAAGTTGCCGGGCCCCTGGCGGGATTCGAACCCCGGACCTCTTGATCTGAAGCCAAACGCGCTAACCCGCTAATACCGCAGGAGGATGGGAGTGGCGTGGGAGTATGAAGTGGCAAGGGATGATGTGGTGGTGTGAAAGGAAGAAAGAGGCATGGGAGGACGAAAGAGCTGTTGATGGATAGGGGTGACCTGGAAGAAGGGGAGAGGCGTGGAAGGAGGAGAGCTATTGTCAGTCCCGGGAACTTGGGAAATAAAAAAAGCCTAGCTACCGGTTGTTCAACCCCAGGTTTTGCTGAGGTCACGGTTGCTGAATGTATAGGCTGTTTCTACTGCCAGTGCTGGTGTTTGGTGCTTACAAATAACCTGATGGAGCAGTCGATGCCCACTTTTCAATTATATATAATTGAACTATATTACTATATAATTGAATTAAATCTCATTAAAATCCATACTGCGTCTTTGCGTGGTGCAAATGTCCAACTGGTATGTTAAACATTCTCAGAATCAAACAGGATGTTAACGTTTATTCCATCTTCACTCAGCAAAGTGAAAACGTTTTCAAATCATCGACATGCAGTGCACCAAGTCAGCATCCATGACCTTGACATTCATTTGACCTGGCGTAGCCCATATCCAGGTTCCCGGGCCTTCGCGAGACGTGAAGTCAAGGGTTGAGAGAGAAGATTTTGAAATATTTTCGTTACGCCCGTGACGTTGTGAAGATGCGTTTATTCAGGTATCATGTAATGTGGAAATAAATCTGATGAAATGCTGTTTTTTGAATTACTCTTTTTGGTATTTTGTTTAATCTATGAAACATGTAAAACAATTAATTGATTTTCCAGGTCCGCATCAAACCAATGCTGTAAGTAGTTTAGGCAACACTGCTGGTGGCGTTGGTAATCCTGTTGGCGGTGTTGCCAATCCTACTGGGAAACCTTTTGGCGGCGTTGGCAATCCATCAGGCAATATTGGCAACCTGCCAGGCTTTGGAAATCCTTCTGGTGTTGGCAATCCTTCAAGTGGGAATGGTAATCCTTTAGGCGTTGTCGGCATTTCTGCTGGAAGCGGCTCGAGTCCTGGGAGTGGAGGCAAAGGAAGCAATGTGACAGGGACAGGCACTGCCAAGAATATTCTTAGGAAATATCTAAGAATCGTAGATTATGAGTTGTACGAACAGAATTAATAAGATTCAGTAAGATTTAACTTGTTTTATCAATTGTCACTTGAAGTTGTAATACATAAACATAGTGAATGAGAGTAATAATATAGCAATAAACAACAATATCTGCAAATACATGTGATTCTTTATTTTCACAGGAAATAAATTGATTTATTTATATATTTCATCGAGAAGATAAAGATATTATTTGAATCCACACTACATTAACCTGTATGCACTCACCCATCATAGTTCACAATTATTTAAGCAACTCCAATGCTTCTTCTTCGAAATCTGTTTGTCAAGAGACAGTTAACGATTTCACTTGTGTTATATTGCCGGGAATAGAAGCTAACTCTTCCTTATTAATGGTTAATTTAGCCACTCTATTACTCCTCGTGATATCATGTTTAACTACAATATTTAGATTTTGAATTCGGAAAACATTGTTATGTACGGAACGTTCCGAAACATGCCAAAGTTTAGAGAAAGTAGAACCGTCAGCCTTTTAATACAGAATTTACTGTGAAATATGAAAATCAGCCACAGAAACTCCATTTTGTCTTAGAATGATTGCTCATGACTCCAAAACGAGTGTTTTTATTATTGTTCACTGTCAATCAATATGACCACCAAGATCATCTGTAGACAAATTCAACCTGATTGGTCTGTTTATGGCTATTCTCTACGACCAATAGACAATGGAGGATCAAACTTTCCAAATATCTGAAATGGAATCATGAGGTTAAAGTATTGATTCAATGATATCATCCTCGGTTACCCATGGTTTTATATATGACCCTTTACTCTCCACTATATCACCCATGGGAAACCGTATCAGAAAAATCTGTACTCAAATTACCCGCCCTTGGCCGGCGTGACGAAGTCAGTAACCAAAGAAAATGCTCAATGGGATAAGACGGAAATGGCCAAGGGAGATAACCGGTGACGGATGGCTAACACAATGACCTCGCTTGCTTTGAAACGAAGTGATATGAATTGTTATTGGCTCGCAGGTCCAAGCTGCGTAGCAGTTTGATTGGCTCACGCCGGCCAAGGGCGGGTAATTTGAGTACAGATTTTTCTGATAAGGTTTCCCATGGGTGATATAGTGGAGAGTAACGGAGCATATATAAAACCATGGGTAACCGAGGATGCAATGCTATACGACTTAAATCTCCGGCGACCCCATTTGGACAGAAGGGCTGTTTCGCCAAAACGCACCTCTGAAACATTTCCAACAAAATACGGGTTCGAGTGCACGTGTAGCACGTGCAAGGAAGTTGACCTTTTGCTTTCGTGGCGTGCAGACACGTTATTGGTGTCTCTCGCTTATGATAGATATTTGAAAATGATTTTAAATTTTGATATTTTGATCTTGAACATAGTGTCATAATTGGACATAGAATACCGTCGTATTTGGATATTGAATACTGTCATATTTGGACACAATTTGAAATACATGAATGTCATATTTGGATAAGAGCACATGTGTAACATAATTACAGAATAAAGTTTCTTAAATTGTATTGAGTGTTGACATACATTTTATGAGAAAATGTATTCACTGCGTAACACCTTTACTTAATTGTTTCATGTGGAACATCTTGCATTGCTGTTGTTGCTGCTTCAATTCGAAATGGGGGCGGGATAGCGCAGTGGTTAGCTCGTTCGGCTTCGGATCAAGAGGTCCGGGGTTCGAATCCCGCCAGGGGCACGGCAACTTTGTTTGCAGTAGAGAACTGTTCTACACGCAGTAAGGTTTGGGTGCAATGCTACACTGAATTTCAGCGTAGTACCACCCATGGTTCGCTAGTTCCAGCCGCTGCTCGCAGGTTTCACCGCAGTGCATAGCCACATGGCGTTGCGGGCTTTCTCCCTGCCATAATACTAGCAGCCGCGATATAAGTGAAATACTCTTGAAAGCGGCGTTAAACCCCAACTCACTCACTCACTCAATTCGAAATGAATGACACATGAAGTTGGACGGCTCAACCCACTGAATTTAAGAGCCTTTGCAAGAACGGCTCTGAGCCGATATTGTATCACTGGCTTGCCGTCGAAATGAATGAAAAGAAAACGGATGGCTACTTTCGGCCGTGTTGATAAATAAGTTTTAAACTGAACTGCGCATTGTGAGGTTGAAGTATTTCCAAAGTTGAACCATGACCCTCCTTATCAGTTTTTGAAAACTGTATCCTGAAGACAATTCTATTATTTTCACACTTCACATTTTCAAACTTCAAAGGGGGCGGGATAGCGCACTGGTTAGCGGGTTCGGCTTCGGATCAAGAGGTCCGGGGTTCGAATCCCGCCAGGGGCACGGCAACTTTGTCTGCAGTAGAGAACTGTTCTACACACAGTAAGGTTTGGGTGCAATGCTACACTGAATTTCAGTGCAGACCCACCCATGGTTCGCTAGTTCCAGCCGCTGCTCGCAGGTTTCACCGCAATGCATAGCCACATGGCGTTGCGGGCTTTCACTCAGCCATAATACTAGCAGCCGCGATACAAGTGAAATACTCACTCACTAGTCACCTCGGTGGACATAGAGTTTCAGATTTTTGAAAATCAGTACATCTCTTAAATTATATATTCTTCTTTCAAATCAGCTTTTGATTACCACTGTGATAATTTGCAAATATTTTAAAGCCTTCGTGCAACTAATATTTCTCTTTTCGAATTACTAATATTTTATATAAGGGAATTAAATACATTTTCCCGCTGCAATACTGCCAACGCGGTGTTAAACAAAAACTAACTCACTCAAAGATTGCACCTTCAACATTTGTCTAATCAGGTTAACACAACTTAAATCCTATGGTCGATATATCGTGTCTCTTATATCCACTGAAGGAGGCTTAGGTAATCTGGTTAAACTACCTTGTCGCCGCTAATGGCTGCAATACTGCCGAAGCGGCGTTAAACAATAACTCACTCACTCACTCACTAAACTACCTTGATATGAGAGCTTTAGAGTTGAGTGTTTATAATCTTTTGAATTTTTTTATATTAACATTTGTAAGTATAAGGTAACATGGTAGAATAATATCAAATTGCAAATCATGAAGTAATTTCACAGACAATGATGCTCATTATATAGTAAAATAATGAAATTGATTACTTAATAATTACACACAGTAACGCTTAATAAGTAAAAATACTAAAACAGTGTTTGTAATTTTCTACTGTGTTCTCTACTGCCTTGCCTGAATAGCGGTATGTTTTCAGAAAAACAGTAATTATTTGATAGATGGTTTTTTTCTAATGTTCCTAGTAACGTGGACCCTAGTAATATATGTTCATGCATGTGTGAGACTTACTTTAACATTCCAAGTGACGCCATTTAATGATAGGTAAACAATCTTGAATCTTTAAAGTAATTCTTTGACCTACGACCTGTTTTGCATAATTATCAGATTTGGATGATAGCTTTATTGCTTTGTTAACACTCTCTTTTAAATAATAAATATAATACATATTTGCTACATTTAATTACCAAAATTATAAAATGTACAAATAAATCCAAAGACACATGGTAAACATATCCCGACCAATCTATAGCACCCACTAAACCCGAGGTTTCCACAATGAACTAATAGCTGTGTTTGTTGCTTTGGTATCATTTTGAGTTGAAACTTTAACACTGCTTTCAATATTATTTCACTTACCTAACGGCTGCTGGTAATGATAAAGCCCGCAACACCATACTGCTATGCATTGTTGTGAAACCTGCGAGCACGAGCAATTAGCGAGCCATGGGTGTTCCTACGCTGAAACCAAGTTTAACAATGCAATGCACCCAGTTCTCTACAGCAGACTGTCGGGATTCGAACCTCTTGGTCCGAAGCCGAACGCCCTAACCCGCCTCCTATGTTTTTGGTAGTCACATTTGTTGGAGCAACTTGATGAATGGTGTAATTCCATCTTGAAAGTTGTCAATTTTAGGATAGTTTATTTAGCATAATGAAAATAGATAGGTGACTGTCGCGAATTATGATCGAAACTCTGAAAAAGGCATGCGCGAATTGGTCAATTGTCATTTTGGAATCAGACAAAAACATGTTTGAATCGATGTTATTTCGAACACAATATTTACTGTGTATTTTTAAATTCAGCACACTGCATACAATGAATAAATATATTATAACTTACAATGAGCATACATAAATGATTATATATTGTTAATTGATCGAAAACAAATGCAATGGTTGACCTTTTCGAAACAAGATTTATAATTGTGGTTTCAACATCTGATAGCATGTTTTCTCTAAAACATCTCTTTAAAATCCGATTTATGAAATATTCCATATGCATAGACTTGAACGTGTCTGTCCGAAAATTCCGAACCTACAACAAAATGCAAGCTACAGTTACGAGATGAAAATTAAACTGCTATTAAAAACGTTATTAAAGGGACATGCAATATGTTGTTTGAGTCGCGTTTATTTATCGTTATAAATGGTGTTATTTAATCGACTGACTGCTGCCGAAAATTATCATATTAATGCTAGGCGACATTGTGTAGGGACAATATACAAATATAAGCGATGATTTGAGATCGAAAACCGGACAATGTACCCCTGCTTAATTTGCAAACGTAAAAATCTGGTTTCGTAATGTTTAATAGGTCACATCTAAAAGGATGTGCTTGATTGTCATTGCGAACAAGTAATACTCATGTATTTAGCAACTGGCGATGCATATTCAAGCCGAAAATAATAAGTTTAACCAACATCAACACATATGGTATGTTGGCAGTATAAAAGCTAAATACAAATATCTTGAAAAACACTGAATGTCCCTTTGACAAGTCAAATCAATGTCAGATGTTACAAGCATTGAATATTTGTTATGTGACTTATACTATACTATTTTTTTACTTATATAATACTTTTCAAAGTTTGCTGTGCTAAATTTTCATTTGGAAAAAGTAATTATTATATATTTAGCAATTGGAGATGAATATGCAAACCGTAATAAATTATTTGCACAAACATCAACACATACATGTAGGGTATGTAGGCATGTATAAAAATCAAATACAAATGTCGTGAATAACACTGAATGTCCATTAACAAGTCAAAACAATGTCAGATATTCAACTAAAATAGGAAGCACTGAATTTGGATGTAAAACTAATATTTACTTATATTACTTTGTTCAAAGTTTGAAGATCAATAGCTTCTATGGCCATGACAGTTTTGGGGACAAGGCACCTTGTTTGTTGTTGGTTCGGTACAACATAATTGCCGAATTGTCACAAATGTAGTTGTGTTACAGTAATGAAAGAGTATACGTTGTGAGTTGGGGTAGTTCATTGATAAACTGTTGCCCGGTACAGAGTGTATTTTTTGCCCTTTGCACTGTGCTATTTAATACTGCAGTATTAGCATAAAGGTGATACGTCATGATAATGTCAGTATAGGTATTAAGGACGTGGGGTAACACCAATTTTAACACCATTAAAGAACGTTTTATCATAACTGGCTGTCATCGTAACTATGAAACGTGCAGTTTCACCAGAGATGTCTTAAACGTGTGGGTCCGACCTATGCTTGCACTGTAAACACTATAACATTGTTAAGTTCTGTTTGGTGATATATTTTGCATGTCCGATTTAAAACGTAAAGTAGCAAGGTCTGTGACATATTTAATCCTGTCAACAATCCTGGTGACAAAACGGTCTCTCTTGTGTATCTCATTGGTAAACATCGTAAATATATTTTTGGGACTATCTAGGTTTGTATTTCTTTGAAGCAGTGGCTCTCATCAACTGATCAGTTTTTGTTTATATTCAGCCCCTTTTTTTACAGAAACAAGAAAATAAACTGTGTGACTTCCTACACTAATGATGCATCAACAAATTTAAATCCAAGACAGTTATTAAGGTTGACGACATCTCATATCAATTAAATTTCGATTTTTAAAACTTTTTAAAACTTAAATACCAAACATTGTACTTTTCTACAAGACATGTGTCTATAATATACATTCAAAATCAAAACAAATCAATTCAAATTATATCCTCCCAATCACATACTTCAGCCTCATAAAAAGAGTTAAAGTATTGCTACATGTATAACAGCTAGCACAGTTTCAGAGACAAACATATTATGTATTAAAATGTCAACTCAAGTATTACTTATGAAAGACTTAAATAACACAAAACAACTAACTATGAGGGATTGGCATTGATATGTTTATAATATTTCGTAGGTCGTGCAATTTGTGTAGCTTTTCATCATTAATAACAAAAGTTTGTCAATTGAGTCAGGAAAAATATGGTACAACGTACAAAGTTGCACTAGTAAACACTTATATATTTTCATGGGCGGGATAGCGCAGTTGTTAGCGCGTTCGGCTTCGGATCAAGAAGTCCGGGGTTCGAAACCCGCCAGGGGCACAGCAACTTTGCAAGTGAACTGTTCTACACGCAGTCAGGTTTGGGTGCAATGCTACACTGAATTTCAGTGCAGTATCACCAATGGTTCGCTAGTTCCAGCCGATGCTCGCAGGTTTCACCGCAATGCATAGTCACATGGCGTTGCGGGCTTTCTCCCTGCCATAATACTAGCAGCCACGATAAAAGGGAAATTCTCTTGAAAGCGGCGTTAAACCCTAACTCGCCTCACCTCACCTATATATTGTCAAGTTCTGTTTGGTGATATATTATGAGTTTTCACTTTGTAAAGGGGGTTTTAATCCCTGTGACACCTTAATCTCTGTTAACAGGAAATTCAAGGCGCTCGCTATTTTATCAACAATGTTATGCTAAACGTCGTAAATTGACTTTCTGAAAAAAGAGGCTTGTGTTCAAAACCTAAATAACAACGAGGTAGGTGACACTAGCTCATAAAGTAAATATTTGTGAATACTTAAAATTATAAAATCTTTTCGAAATGGGTGCATGAAGAATCTCCGAGAGTTTTGATGGTCTTTTTAATGACATTGGGGATTTTTTTGAAGTTGTTAATCTGCCGGAAATATATAGATATTAATTCAATAATAAATTTTATTTTATTTTGAGGTGAATGTAAAACTGTAGAATGTAGACAGTAAACGTATCACTGATGTTTAAGGTAAAATGGTTTTATAAGCGTGAGGTAGTAGTCCACTTTTATAACGACTGCTAGTATTATTGCTGGGAGAATGCCCTCAAATATATGTGGCTATGTATTGCGGCGAAACCTGCGAGCAAGGGCTGGAACTTGAGCTCAGATGGTTTCAATTTAAATCGTGTAAAAGCATATGGAAAACATTTTCACAACGGCTTGTAAATTGAAATGAAAATAACTATTATTTGGATTAAAGGGTATTTATGATTACCCTTCGAATGCAATCATTCTTGTACCAAAATCTGACTTGCAATATTAAGAAAGTAAAACCAAACTTTAAACCTTTAAAACAAGATAATATCAAACAACAAAATGGAAAGAATGTTCAAACTGTAACTAAGCAAGCTTCCATTCCTTTTCTTCTCTCCATATCTTTTTTTTTATAATTCTGTGTAACTCAACACACAAATGTAACATCAAGAAGACCAATGTATGTATATCTGCATGTAGATACCCGAATGAAAATCTGCCGGGGAGTGGTTCCTGAAGCGACGACTCCTGTGACGTCACTGGAGTAATCTCATTATCGGCAATATTCATAATTAAACGTAATTTCTCAACATTTTGATTGTTAACTTCACAAACAAATATTCAATAAAAAAAAACTTAAATTTTTCATATATCGAATGTTTATCATCAAACTAGTCAATTCAGCAGATGACAATTACATAATTATTGCAAAATCATGTGTCTTTTGGCAATTTAACAACCTCATAACTTCATCTAGCGGTATTGGTAATCATCAATAATTAATTAATGAGGTCCAACGGCTAGCTGTCTGACGGGTCACAGACGACCCTCGTATGTGGTTAATCGCAGTCACGCCTCAATGATTGTCTCAAAGCGTTCACCTTACTAATTGTGGCATTGTTAAAATGAGTAAATTAAAATCGTCTTAATAATATTGCAAGTGTATATTGTCTCGATTTTATGCTAAATTGATTCCGATATATAATGTACGTAGAGGTAGTGATATGTTATTCTTGTGAAAAATGCATTACACGTGAACTTTAAAGTCACTCTGTACCCTTACGAACACGTTGTTTTAATCGAGAGACTGAGAATAGCGTTTCGTTTCAATGTCAAACCAAACGATAAGACCTGGAGCAAAACTTATTAGCTCTGCTCTAGTCATGATGTATTTGTTCATTATTCATTAAAATCAATCATTTCGGTGGGTACGATTTTCATGAAATAACTGAAGAATCAGATAACTTATATTAATTGTAAGTGTTGTCGTAAATTACTTGATATTTTATGAACAAATTCACGTTCCTTTTATGAAGGAATAAAAAGTCCAGGCAGGGTCAAAGTTCATCGTTAGCCAATCAACTTACTTGAAGGCGTTATGACACATATGTGTCATAACAGATTGTTATGAAACCCCTTTACGAAGTACCACTTGGGTAATAAGTGTAGGATAAAACACGATACAGAGGTTATGCTTGGGATTGTAAAACCCAAGGTAAGAAAGCTGAGCGGGAAGTAAGACCGAAAGCGAAGCTTGAGGTCTTACTTCCCCGAAGCTTTCTTAACGAGGTAGAGTGTTTTATCTAACTTAGATACCGTAAAACATAAATGTGAGCGTTTATCGTATATTGAGGTTTTCTTACAGTGGAAGAATTTTATAACTGTCAAAATTTACATTTTATAATGTTTCATTCCAAAATTATGCGTTATACAGAGTATGTTTCCCGGACTAGCGTTATATAGAGGCCGAAGCAGTGTGACTGTAAATAGAGGAAATCCACACTGTTCTTTCGGCTTCCTCGGTAGCGTGGAGGTAGAGCGTCCGGTTTAAAGAGCAACGGGTATCGAGTTCGATTCCCGCCATCTACACTCTGAAAAAGTTATCTTTGTATACTTTTCAACAATAATTGTTATGAATTGAGTTGTGAACAAAATCTTAGTCTCATTTAAGGTCTTACTATCACAAATAAAAACTTACTTTCACAATAAAAACCCCATACGTGGTTATTATCAGAAGAAATACCGACTGAAATAATAATGAAGGGTTATTATGAGAAAACAAGATACCTACGAAACAATAGACAAAATCCATGATAGGTTTCTAAATATGCATATGACACCAGATACAGTTAGATGTAGTACACCGCGTCTATCACATACATAGACAGATAGACTGTGGATTGTCCCTGTTACACGCATAAAGAGGTATATCACACCGATAGTGTCACACCGACTTTCTGTAATAGAACATACATATTTTATTATCATACATATATTATATATGCAGATAATACACGATACATTTAGAGGTATTACACAATGTATAATCCACCGATGTTGCATTGCCCTTGTCATATGTCAGTATTTTGATTGCATGGAAATCTACCCAAACTTGAAATATAAAATGATCGTACCTACTACCATCTGGATGGTTTACGGGGAGTCTGAAGTGTTTTACAGCCGAATCATTAAATTATTCTAAAACGTTAAACTTCAGGGGTACAATTATATTGATTTAAAAGACTACATTTTACTATCTACGACTCCCAGATTGTTATGCTAGGTGGCAGTAGCAATATCTATAACTTTAGGGCGGGGCTGACGGATCTCCCCTGGCATTTTAGGGTATCCAATGAACGAAGGCTGCGTTTCTTTTTAGTTGTTTCCCTGTTCAATAGTCAAATCAGGTAACATTTGCACAGAAGGGGATTATATAGTTGCTATCAACAATGCAACGAGTAACAACCAATATCTTTAAAAGACAGCCTCTTCTGGGGAAACTTCACTTTGGAGAGAGGTGAAGACAAAATGGTTGTGAAGACAATTCTTCTGGCTGTCGTGATCGGTAGGTAGTTTAATATTTTTCTATATAATTTATTTATCAAGTAATGTTTTTAATATACCTGGCAATTGTTTCATTGTCTACATCATTTCGTGAATTAAAGACGCTGTTGCATTTTTTTTAGCATGTTATGTTTTCTCAAATTTGTCAATTATCATTAAATGTGAACACCTAAAAATAGCCCCCCATTGGGAAATGGACATGTACATTCGTTTTAGAACTCTTTTTTATTGATTCAGGAGTATTATTTAGCCATTAGGTACACTTATTTATATTCTATTGAGATCACTTTATTTCAATACGAGTATCGAGCTACAGTGCCTTCAATAATATCACATCATCAGAAACGGGTAATTGGATTCTGTGGACAGTTTTCCTTGCGAACAACTTTGTTGCAACGAAATTGTACCAATTGCGAAAACATTTGCGAACAAACAAACATATCCTTGGGTGTTCCATTATAAAATAGGTAATTGCAAAATTCTGTCCTGACTTTTTGTAGGAGTTTTGGCATGTAGAAGTTTTGGGAGGTAATCGTTTAAATCCATCAATGGATTCTCGACATGAACAACTCCAGATTCCACAAGCATATAAAAGAATGGGTAATACACAGTGTATCTTACTTACTGAGGTATATCAGTCAGAAAATCTGTGAAAACAATGTTATTTTGTAAGTGTCACCGTTGACTTGTTGATGAAATCAATTGAAAAATGTCCATTGTTTGTTTAGAACACAGGGAAAGAATATCGAAATACAATAATTATTCACTTAAAAGCATGTAAGGATACTAAGGATACTAAGTAAGGCTACTGCATTTAAATTTATAATACGTATTATTCGATTGTCTTCTTAATATGCGATCTCTATTTGACGTTTTGACGTGTTTGTTTTCTTAACTGCTGTGTAAGGGGACATCAAACAACATCAGATACCACCCTGTCAAAGAAATACATTTAATTTTATCGGCACCATTTAATTCTCATATAGAATCGGCTGTTATTTAGCCAACTTCTCTGTAGATGCTTTTGCATTCTACATGTGCATATGTAGGTTTGAAATTAGCATGAAATACACTATTTCTACAGACGCAACATCGGTGTACCAGTAGGTTTTGTCAGAACGCTGTTGTTAAATTAATATATTTCTGTTACATTTCATATTAGCGATATGCGCAACCTATTCGGTCGCTGCAACCTGTTCTGATGATACAGACTGCACATCAAATCAGATTTGTGCAGGAGCAAGTGGGAGCGAAGCATGTGTTGGTAATGTATGACATAGTACTTGATAGTACATAGCTTATCTTGAAATATTTTACATATAGCAAACGTTAAACATGGTGTTATTTATCGAGATGTATTTTCATGATACACAATGAATGCACCTTTAAGTTTACTTATCGTAATGTATGGCTTACAACGGCGTTGTTAGTTTTACAATTGATATTTAAAGAAACTTTGCATCAAATTGATGTTTGTAAATCGTCATCTCTATTTTTTCATTCATAACAAGTCCGAGAACATTTTACTTCCGTACACAGTATTTTCAAATCATAACACGTCAAAAACACTGCCGCCCTGCCTATTCTTCTGACTATTCCAATTGACAGTCTTTAGCCCTCTGGTAACAATCTGGGAAAGCGATATGGCAACACAACAAAGTGGTAAGGCTGCATGACAAAGCGTTAAGCCCTACATTTAAATCATTCTTATGTTATGTGAAAACTAATGCCCAGTCAAATGAAAAAAATATTTGAATGAAACCAATATTCTACAGTACTTTCCCGCCAGGGGCACGGCAACTTTGTCTGCAGTAGAGAACTGTTCTACACGCAGTCAGGTTTGGGTGCAATGCTACACTGAATTTCAGTGCAGTACCACCCATGGTTCGCTAGTTCCAGCCGTTGCTCGCAGGTTTCACCGCAATGCATAGCCACATGGCGTTGCGGGCTTTCTCCCTGCCATAATACTAGCAGCCGTGATATAAGTGAAATACTCTTGAAAGCGGCGTTAAACACTAACTCACTCACTCACTCACTCTACAGTACTTCAAACAGATAAAGGTCGACATGTGCCGATTTTCATTTTCGGTCAGCATACATGTATGTGCACCTGGCAATGAGATCTCGCTTTGAACAAGGTAAATCTATTAATAACGAAGATCTGTATGAAGAACAAGCGGACGTACCAAATGGTATCATCTTGCTAGCACAAACAGCACAACGTGTCTATGTCCCACATTTATTTATTCCATTATTCAATAGTTGAAACGAAATAAAAGCAAATATGTATGATACTATCACACAGTATTTTGATTCATATAAAGTTAAACGTACGATGTAAAACTATGGAAATTGTTAAACTATCACCAGGTACTGGGCATACTAAAATAACTTAACAATTTTAAGAAAGAGAAATATACTTCTATGGATTTGCTGAACTTTTGAAATTTCATTGGAAATTTGCTTTGACCAATACATGCTAAGCTCAGTAATGTTTTACACATAGCAAACACTACACTACCCATGTAGTTTATTTCTTTAAAACAACATCAATCGTGTCACCGTGCTCATGATATCAACGGATTGTCATCTCGTTAACATATAGACCCATATGACTGTAATGTAACAGCATCCTGGCTTACACCATCATCATCAATCTTATACCCAAAATGCACGCCCCTCCTGCGCATTCGGATTTGTACCGATGTTAAACGGACACACAAGGCCATGGTGAGTTGATCAACGTTTTATAATTCCGATACTTTCATTTGAAAATGGTAAGGTACATATTCCATACTTTTATCGATATGAATTGACCACCAACAAGTAAATGCACTATAAAATGTAAGGAAAATGGATCAGCAATGATTCTCCATATTATTAACAGTGTTACATGTAATGATGAAGTGATGTTTTCGTTTTCAAGAAATTATAAGTTTCGTGGTAAATTTAAACTTAATTTAGATGCTGTTAGATATAACTATCTTTTAAAAGTGTTTCTTTTTGTAAATTATCCCATATCACTATTAAGTTATAAATCTGATGTTCTCAACTTCAAATGCTATGATATCATGGTAGGAAAATGAGAAAGTGTGATGAATGTAAATAATAATAATATATGATATTATATAACAATGAATGTATATGTTAGGTCAGTGGTATTATAGATAATATTTATCTAAAAACTGTAAACCAGTAAACATGTTTAAAATTATATGATGTTCTAAGTTTTAATGCAATTATTCTATTATCAATAATAAAAAAGTCGACGCAGTAGACCTCAAACTATAGGCCTCTTCAAACACAAAATCAAGCACAGCAACAAAATGAATATTAATGACGATTATACTTTTAAAAAATGCATGATAGTTTTTTATATTTGAATAGTCAGTTATTCATTTCAAAACATAGTGTAGCCTATAAAATAGCATATACAACACTCAACCCGATTGGGAAAAAACCCATTTAAGAACAGCGATTGAAAATGCTTCAAACACTCCGAAACTACTCCCTACAGCCGCGACGCATTCTATCTGAAACTTGCAATATCAAAAGTTGTTATTATGTTTTAAACGAATCATCGACGAAAATCGACAAATCGCCTATGGATTTCATTGTAAGCAACTCCTATGTATGACGTCACATCGCTAACGAACGATATGCTACGTATACACTGCTACACTCGTTTTCATGAAAAATTTTGTAAATACGTTTTAGGTTGTCGCGTATTACGTTTCAAATAATGCTGTACTTGGTGAATGTGGTTGACAGGGTATTTTTGTCGATTATCACAAAATATGTATTCAATTTGTTTTAAAATATTTCTTATGCCTAGATATTAATATCCAAAACGGGGTTATCTTTTATGTAAATCACTAGATGCGTGCAATCACACAACATGGGCCACATACGTTAAACATATATTGTTTTCATATGGGTTTGGTTTGGTATGGATTACACATGATGTTGGTAATAGTAATTTGTTTATTTATACTTTTGTACAAAGACTGAGAGATTGTAACAAGCAAGATTGGTGTTCTACAATTTGTGAATCAAGTAAATTATGCAACTACAAGGTGTATACAACCTTGCTTTCAATGGAGTATTTTTTACATGTTATCCCATTTCGGGAATATAGAAGACTTTTGTGTTTGTTACGTATTGGTGAACTTCCCTTGATGACCAATATTGGCTGACGATGAGGTATTGCACAGTGTGATAGAATATGTACTTTTTGTGCGTAAGGTTGTATTGAAGATGAGTACCACCTCCTTCTAGAATTTCCATTATATACACACACCGCAAACTCAAATATATACCAAATTATTATTGTATCACACCTAATATGAATAAATTCACTTTTAGCATGTAATATGGAAACTATTTTGTTAAATATTGAAAATGTTCTTCGAAAAGCATTGATTTGAGAAGTCATAGCAAGTGTATCATTTGTACGTGGGCCTATGGCCTTTACCGAATAAATAATTTGAATTGACATAATCCGCTTTCTTTAAACAACAAACACGTGGTACGTTTTATATTAATATAAGCCCAATAAAGATGGTTTATAAAATATGTGAAACCGAAATGTCCGTAAAAATATATCGAACTGAAACTGGTGCTACCTGAGATGTTAAAATAATATCACATTGGATGAACCGGCGTTACAATTAGACATTATGAACTGTATGTTCCAACATTTCTTTAAAGGGATTTCATTTTAAAAAATCGTTATTGTAACTTGTGCAGTAATGTTTAGCAAGGACGTTTTCAGACCTTGAATGTTGATTGGTACAAATAACTATTTAGTGGCATGCTCTCTTCCGTTTGTCGCAACATATAGTTTGCATATATTTGCAATTTCCAATGCAATTAAGGGATACATTAATCCCTTTAATTGTAAAGTCGGAAGGTCTTTCAAATTGGTTATGCTTCATGAAATCAGATGTTTAGTTCACCTTATAAATTAGTTGCAGTTTCTTGAAAATTTCAACAGAGGACAGAGATTTTCAACAGTTTCAACAGAGAATATTAGAAAGAATTTATAAATGAGTTTATGATTACCTCGAAAAACAGCATATAAATCACGAGAATCACTTTGTGGTTTCAGCTGACCCATGTAAACCACCTAACCCTTGTGGTGACCACGGAGACTGCACCCCTGACAAAACAACTGTTACAGCTTCATGCGCCTGTAAAGATGGTTATGGAGGTGACACATGTACTGATGGTGAGTATGCAGACATCAAGTCAAGATATATCCAATATTTATATATGTCATTAGTTTAGATACTTAGATCAAACAGTTGGATGATATCAATGTCGATACTGGATTCAGATTTACTAGCTCACAATTAACGTTTGCGACCATAAATAAAACATTGTTATACAGATGTAGCTGAGATGTACTTCAGAGACAGATCTTAAGTGTGCTGATTAATATATAAACATATATATTCCGAGACGGGTGCCAGCGAAGTTTTCTATACATAATCGCCAATGTCGAATAAGTAAATAGCTTCACACTCTTAGCGACATATTCAGATTGACCCATAACCAAGTTCGCTGAGCACTTCCCGGTCGTTTATATAGCTCACTAGAACTCTTTAGCTAGACTTAACATTCATTTATTGTATTCAAATTTCCATCTTATGACGTGGAAGCTATCTGTGATTTACTGTGCAAAGCCACAGATTGAAACGAAGCCACTTTGAATCGGCTGCTGTACATGTACGTGCTATTTATAGCTCGTGAAGCGCTCAGTTCAGCAGCAAGGCTGTGGGCTTCCTGGTGTGAGAATACCTAAACACAAGAGAAGAACGTTATTATCGTTTACTGTCTTAAATTGTAATAATAATCTGAGAACAAGTGTCAGTTGCTAAACAATCTAGTAATTAAGGAATAAGGAATAGTTTGCTGGGTTCACGCTTTGAATAAGAAATAAGCAACTGGGAACAATTCACTTGGTTCACACTTTGAATAAGGAATAAGGAACTGGGAAATATTCGCTAAATTCACATTAAAATAAGGAATTAAGGATTGGGAAATATTCGCTCACTTCAAATTTTGAATAAGGAATAAAGAACTGGGAAAAAATCGCTAACTTCACAGACCCGTTTTTCACATTGTTTTTATTGAACATTTTGCCATTTGTGCAAGTCGTTGTTTCCTACAGTGAAAACACTACTCTAGCGTGACCATGCTAGTTTATATATTCTTCCTATTCCCAAAAATTACAAGACAAATGGAGATTAATTAATTCACGAAGTAAAACATATTCTTCTTTTAACAACTTTGCTTTTGCATTTTGATATTTTGTGATATTGTGAATTACTAAACAAAACAATGAAAATGAATTTTCACTATTGCATTGTCGGATTTAAAATGATGTGATGTGACTGTGATAAATTGATTTTTTACTTACTATGTAATATTACAGCTCCTCCCTGTTCAAAAACTAAAAATTGCACTGCGACTGATAAACCAGCATGCAAAGTAGACGATGGATCGCCATATGAATGTGTAGCAGGAAGTAAGTACAAGATTTAGGTTGAAGAATAATTTGCTAATGGCTGCAATACTGCCGAAGCGGCGTTAAACAATAACTCACTCACTCGCTTAAAGAATAATTTAAGTTCAATAGAGTAACGAACATGTAGTACAGTATTATAACATATTCCCATCGAACAAATAAGGATATGTATCAAACTACAACTATGTATGAGTCTTATACACCCAAATAGTTTATTATCATATGATCTGAAAGTTTATCAACATTCACAAACCGTTATTTAAATTTATATGGAGAAAAGTAGTGTGTGTGTGTGTGTGGAAAAAGGGGGGGGATGGTAAACGGATCTGTTTCCTCTTTATTTATAGAAATGAGATTGACATCATGTGACATGTCAGATGTTACGTTCTACTGTCAATCATTATCTGAGTAAGAAATATACATCCTGGTAAATCATGTTGATAAAGTTAATGAGATCTTCTTTTTTATGATTTTTTTCAAATATTAACTATTTTGTTTATGCAGAACTGTGATGCTTTTATCCGTAACTTTTGTAAATGTTGTTACGGTACAAGACAATATACAAAATTGAGCAGCTAACAGAGACGACCCCAAACAGAATCATAACGTCGTTAGCACTGGTGAAATTGCATCTTAGAAACATCGATGGTGAATTACACAATAGAATGCATCCGACCTTAGTCCCTTAAACATTCCAAATGCGTCCTATATCTGTACCGCATCATTCTAGAAAGGTAGAGAAACATAATGGGAATAAAAAGAAATGAAAACAGTGCTTATGTCATTCGCGCCCCGAAGAGTGTACCCAAGTTATTTCTTCCCATCTAACTTATGTTCTAATTTGTTGTAATTTCCCAATAACACTCTTGTGCTGAAAAGTGACAAATGAAACTTTCTTTATTGCTATCCAATCAATCCCCTACATTCTGCGGGTCGCCCAGATGGATAAAGTAAAATACTCCAGACCGTTACGGAAACAGACCAAATGCACAGTTTCAAATTCGCTGAACTACATGTAGATTTGTGTGCAACCATCAATGGTTCTTTTTCTATCACTCACGAAAACTGTCGTAGAAGAATGATTCTCCTGGGGACGAAATGAGTGAACGTGATCATATATTTTGTAAGGCTTTGTATTCCTCCTATCTGCTAAACAATTAATTCTGGAACAGTACAGAAGGTTCTCCTGATAATACTTTCCTATTTTTGGCCATCGCAGACTTTTTTTTTAGGTGAGAATGGGTTGGGGTACATATAGAAAGTGTATATATATATATATATATATATCTATACACTTTCTATATGAACCCCAACCCATTCTCACCTAAAAAAAAAAAGTGTATAGATATATATATATATAAGTGTATATATACACATTTAACGTGTCTACTGGGCACTGGGTCGCTACACCATCGTACCGGGCACCAGTCTTTCTGCTGTAGCTACAGGGTTCAAATTTAGTATTTAGATTGCTGAAACCATTCCTAGATAATGTATAACTTTTATTTCAATATATCTCACTTATTTAATAATATTCTGTATATCCTAGTGGGCACCCGTTTCGTTGCTGTAGCATCGTTGTGGGCACTTGCTCCTTATGCACGCCCCATTTGAACTGGTTATCTAACGAATGTTGTTCGACAACTCTCGGCTCGTTAAGGAAACAAGGATGAGTTAATTAGTCACAGACTGGCTATTGCTGTGTTCCTGCCACCGTTCTTCAGGGCCTCTATATATAACACATTATCAGGGGTCATTTTGTATTGTTCTCTTTATACACATGTACATACATTTATTTTATTTTGGATTAGAATTACTAACCTTTACTAACACTATGATGATAAAGATTAAGTTTTATTAATTTCGCAATCTTATTAAAAGTGGATATATGAATACATTATGAATGTTTATAATAAATAATAAAAATTCTAACATGTGACCTGTTAGATTCATTTAATTGAGGAACAACGAGCATTATTATTGACTTAGTTTCTAAAGAAAGTGGTGTTATATAATTCATCACATGTAGTTTTAAAATACATAAGTTAAGTAACTAAACGTGATGTATCGTACCACCATGTAGTAATCAAACAATAAGCATTTTATTCCAGACTTTGAATCCTGAGAATCAGATGTAAATATATAGCGTGATGTTTACCATAATAGGGCGTAAATACAAACAAATATATCATGCCTGCATTTTAAAATGAATGTAAACTGCCATTGTGTGTATTGCATTTGATGTTTTGGCGTATGTCTGTATATCCACCAGTATACTAGATCATTTAGTAGAGCAGCGTTCATATAAGTTTAAATATTTTAAAACAACAATAACCTGTGACTATGTGTGACATTGACAAAATCTCCGAAGCTGATATGATTTATAAAAACAACCTTTTTGTACATTAATTAAACTACATTATGCTTCTGAAAAGTGTTAAACTCATGAGTTCCTCGGTGAAAAACAAGAAGCATATAACGAATTTAAAACCCGAATTTATATGATAAATATATGTATACAATAAATGAAGTGCGCCAGCACCTCAATCAAGTTGAAGAAAGCCGTCTTAACAAGTGAATATATGCTAAACAAATATCATATATATAAAATGGAATACTATCCAGTGGATTTGATCCATTACACATTTACCTCTGATGATTGGATACCTATGTGTTGTATTTAGCGAGTACTCTAGACATGGAACTTGAAATAAATCATTACATATTCCATCTAATATTTAAGATTAGGCTATCAGCGGCAGTATAGGCATATGTATAACTGAATATGATAAACTTGTGGTTGATGGGGAGGTATTTAATTTTTCTAATTAATCATATGCATTTCCTATGTAATACAATATGAATTTGGATTTAAACATGCACATTTCAAACTATTAGCCAACAACCCTTTTAAAATAGCTAAATGTATAGTTCTCATATGTCAATAGGTCATTTCACCATCCTAGTGGGCACTTATATGCAACATAGAATACTATCCAGTGGATTTGATCCGATACAAACTAACCTCTGACGATTTGATGCCTATGTGTTGAATTAAGAGTGTAATCTAGACATGGAGCTTTAAATAAATCATTACATGTTAGATCTAATGTTTAAGATTAGGTTATCAGCGACAGAATAGGCATATGTATATCAATACATTTCTTTGTTTCTATTACATAGATGTGCATCTATGAATCAAGATCTCGTACATTTTCATATCTTGGTGAGAAGAAGTGTTTGCACTATATTTAGAACATCTGAACTTCGGAATGAAGTAAATAATGTTATATAATAAACAAAGGTAAACACGCCCGTTCTCAAATGAACTTAATATGATAAACTTTTCGTGGTTGGGTAGGTATGTACATTTTCTAATTAATCATGTGCATTTCGTGTGTATTACAATATTAATTGGGATTTAAACATGCATATTTCAAATTATTAGCCAACAACCTTTTTAATAGCTGAATGTATAGTTCTCATATGTCAATAGGTCATTTCACCATCCTAGTGGGAACTTATATATAACAAAGAATACTATCCAGTGGATTTGATCCGATACACACTAACCTCTGGCGATTGGATGCATATGTGTTGTATTAAGAGAGTAATCTAGACATGGAACTTGAAATATATCATTACATATTCAATCTAATATTCAAGATGAGTTATTATCGGCAGTATAGGCATATGTATATCAATACATTTCTTTGTTTCAATTGTGCATCTATATGAATCAAGATCTCGTACATCTTCATAACTTGGTGAGAAGAAGAGTGTGCAATATGTTTAGAACATTTGAAATTCGGCATGAAGTAAATAATGTTATATAATAAACAAAGGTAAACACGTCCATTTTCACAATAACTGAATATGATAAACTTGACGTAGTGGGGAGGTATGTAAATTTTCTAGTTAATCATGTGCATGTCGTGCGTATTACAATATTAATTGGGATTTAAACATGCACATTTCAAACTATTAGCCAACAACCGTTTTAATAGCTGAATGTATAGTTCTCATATGTCAATAGGTCATTTCACCATCCTAGTGGGCACTTATATATAACATAGAATACTATCCAGTGGATTTGATCCGACACACACTAACCTATGACGATTGGGTGCCTATGTGTTGAATTAATAGTGTAATCTAGACATGGAGCTTGAAATATATCATTACATATTCAATCTAATATTTAAGATTAGGCAATCAGCGACTGTATAGGCATATGTATATCAATGCATTTCTTTGTTTCTATTACATAGATGTGCATTTATATAAATCAAGATCTCGTACATTTTCATAACTTGGTGAGAAGAAGTGTGTGCAATATGTTTAGAACATCTGAAATTCGGCATGAAGTAAATAATGTTATATAATAAATAAAGTTAAACACGCCCGTTTTCACATGAACTTAATATGATAAAATTGTCGTGGTGGGGTAGGTATGTAAATTTTCTAATTAATCATGTGCATTTCGTGAGTGTTTCAATATGAATTAGGATTTAAACAAGCACATTTCAAACTATTAGCCAACAACCTTTTTAATAGCTGAATGTATAGTTCTCATATGTCAAAAGGTCATTTCACCATCCTAGTGGGCACTTATATATAACATAGAATACTATCCAGTGGATTTGATCCGATACACACTAACCTCTGGCGATTGGATGCCTTTGTGTTGTATTAAGAGAGTATTCTAGACATGGAACTTGAAATATATCATTACATATTCAATCTAATATTTAAGATTAGGCAATCAGCGACAGGATAGGCATATGTATATCAATGCATTTCTTTGTTTCTATTACATAGATGTGCCTCTATATAAATCAAGATCTCGTACATTTTCATATCTTGGTAGGAAGAAGTGTGTGCAATATATTTAGAACATCTGAACTTCGGCATGAAGTAAATAATGTTATATAATAAACAAAGGTAAACACGTCCGTTTTCAGAATAACTGAATATGATAAACTTGTCGTGGTGGGTAAGGTATGTACATTTTCTAGTTAATCATGTGCATGTCGTGTGTATTGCAATATGAATTGGGATTTAAACTATTAGCCAACAACCTTTTTAATAGCTGAATGTATAGTTATCATATGTCAATAGGTCATTTCACCATCCTAGTGGGCACTTATATATAACATAGAATAATATCCAGTGGATTTTATCCGATACACACTAGCCTCTGACGATTGGATGCCTATGTGTTGTATTAAGAGAGTAATCTAGACATGAAACTTGAAATATATCATTACATATTCAATCTGATATTGAAGATTAGGCAATCAGCGGCAGTGTAGGCATATGTATATCAATGCATTTCTTTGTTTCTATTACATAGATGTGCATCTATATGAATCAAAATCTCGTACATTTTCATATCTTGGTGAGAAGAACTTTGTGCAATATATTTAGAACATCTGAAATTCGGCATGAAGTAAATAATGTTATATAATAAACAAAGGTAAAGACGTCCGTTTTCACATGAACTGAATGATAAACTTGTGGTTGATGGGGAGGTATGTAAATTTTCTAGTTAATCATGTGCATGTCGTGTGTATTACAATATTAATTGGGATTTAAACATGCACATTTCAAACTATTAGCCAACAACCGTTTAAATAGCTGAATGTATAGTTCTCATATGTCAATAGGTCATTTCACCATCCTAGTGGGCACTTATATATAACATAGAATACTATCCAGTGGATTTGATCCGATACACACTTACCTCTGGCGATTGGATGCCTATGTGTTGTATTAAGAGAGTAGTCTAGATATGGAACTTGAAATAAATCATTACATATTCAATCTAATATTTAAGATTAAGCAATCAGCGACAGTATAAGCATATGTATATCAATGCATTTCTTTGTTTCTATTACATAGATGTGGATTTATATGAATCAAAATCTCGTCCATTTTCATAACTTGATCAGAAGAAGTGTGTGCAATATGTTTAGAACATCTGAAATTCGGCATGAAGAACATAATGTTATATAATAAACAAAGGTAAACACGTCCGTTTTCACTATAACTGAATATGATAAACTTGCGGTTGATGGGTAGGTATGTAAATTGTCTAGTTAATCATGTGCATGTCGTGTGTATTACAATATTAATTGGGATTTAAACATGCACATTTCAAACTATTAGCCAACAACCGTTTTAATAACTGAATGTATAGTTCTCATATTCCAATAGGTCATTTCACCATCCAAGTGGGCACTTATATATAACATAGAATACTATCCAGGCCATTTGATCCGATACACACTAACCTCTGACGATTGGATACCCATGATTTGTATTAAGAGAGTAATCTAGACATGGAACTTGAAATATATCATTACATATTCAATCTAATATTTAAGATTAGGCAATCAGCGGAAGTAGAGGCATATGTATATCAATGCATTTCTTTGTTTCTATTACATAGATGTGCATTTATATAAATCAAGATCTCGTACATTTTCATAACTTGGTGAGAAGAAGTGTGTGCAATATGTTTAGAACATCTGAAATTCGGCATGAAGTAAATAATGTTATATAATAAACAAAGGTAAACACGTCCGTTTTCACATGAACTTAATATGATAAACTTGTCGTGGTGGGGTAGGTATGTACATTTTCTAATTCATCATGTGCATGTCGTGTGTATTACAACATTAATTGGGATTAAAACATGCACATTTCAAACTATTAGCCAACAACTGTTTTAATAGCTGAATGTATAGTTCTCATATGTCAATAGGTCATTTCACAATCCTAGTGGGCACTTATATATAACATAGAATACTATCCAGTGGATTTGATCCGACACACACTAACCTATGACGATTGGGTGCCTATGTGTTGAATTAATAGTGTAATCTAGACATGGAGCTTGAAATATATCATTACATATTCAATCTAATATTTAAGATTAGGCAATCAGCGACTGTATAGGCATATGTATATCAATGCATTTCTGTGTTTCTATTACATAGATGTTCATCTATATAAATCAAGATCTCGTACATTTTCATAACTTGCTGAGAAGAAGTGTGTGCAATATGTTAAGAACATCTGAAATTCGGCATGAAGTAAATAATGTTATATAATAAACAAAGGTAAAAACGTCCGTTTTCACATGAACTGAATATGATAAACGTGTGGTTGATGGGGAGGTATGTAAATTTTCTAGTTAATCATGTGCATGTCGTGTGTATTACAATATTAATTGGGATTTAAACATGCACATTTCAAACTATTAGCCAACAACCGTTTTAATGGCTGAATGTATAGTTCTCATATGTCAATAGGTCATTTCACCATCCTAGTGGGCACTTATATATAACATAGAAAACTATCCAGTGGATTTGATTCGATACACAGTTAACCTCTGACGATTGGATGCCTATGTGTTGTATTAAGCGAGTAATCTAGACATGGAACTTGAAATATATCATTACATATTCAATCTAATATTTAACATTAGGCAATCAGCGGCAGTATAGGCATATGTATATCAATGCATTTCTTTGTTTCTATTACATAGATGTGCATTTATATAAATCAAGATCTCGTACATTTTCATAACTTGCCGAGAAGAAGTGTGTGCAATATGTTTAGAACATCTGAAATTCGGCATGAAGTAAATAATGTTATATAATAAACAAAGGTAAACACGTCCGTTTTCACAATAACGGAACATGATAAACTTGTGGTTGATGGGGAGGTATGTAAATTTTCTAGTTAATCATGTGCATGTCGTGTGTAATACAATATTAATTGGGATTTAAACATGCACATTTCAAACTATAAGCCAACAACCGTTTTAATAGCGGAATGTATAATTCTCATATGTCAAAAGGTCATTTCACCATCCTAGTGGGCACTTATATATAACATAGAATACTATCCAGTGGATTTGATCCGATACACACTAACCTCTGACGATTGGATGCCTATGTGTTAAATTAAGAGAGTAATCTAGACATGGAACTTGAAATATATCATTACATATTCAATCTAATATTTAAGATTAGGCAATCAGCGACAGTATAGGCATATGTATATCAATGCATTTCTTTGTTTCTATTACATAGATGTGCATCTATATAAATCAAGATCTCGTACATCTTCATAACTTGCTGAGAAGAAGTGTGTGCAATATGTTTAGAACATCTGAAATTCGGCTTGAAGTAAATAATGTTATATAATAAACAAAGGTAAACACGTCCATTTTCACAATAACTGAATATGTTAAACTTGTGGTTGATGGGGAGGTATGTAAATTTTCTAAATAATCATGTGCATGTCGTGTGTATTACAATATTAATTGGGATTTAAACATGCACATTTCAAACTATTAGCCAACAACCGTTTTAATAGCTGAATGTATAGTTCTCATATGTCAATAGGTCATTTCACAATCCTAGTGGGCACTTATATATAACATAGAATACTATCCAGTGGATTTGATCCGATACACACTTACCTCTGGCGATTGGATTCCTATGTGTTGTATTAAGAGAGTAATCTAGACATGGAACTTGAAATATATCATTACATATTCAATATAATATTTAACATTAGGCAATCAGCGGCAGTATAGGCATATGTATATCAATGCATTTCTTTGTTTCTATTACATAGATGTGCATTTATATAAATCAAGATCTCGTACATTTTCATATCTTGCCGAGAAGAAGTGTGTGCAATATGTTTAGAACATCTGAAATTCGGCATGAAGTAAATAATGTTATATAATAAACAAAGGTAAACACGTCCGTTTTCACATGAACTTAATATGATAAACTTGTCGTGGTGGGGTAGGTATGTACATTTTCTAATTCATCATGTGCATGTCGTGTGTATTACAACATTAATTGAGATTAAAACATGCACATTTCAAACTATTAGCCAACAACTGTTTTAATAGCTGAATGTATAGTTCTCATATGTCAATAGGTCATTTCACAATCCTAGTGGGCACTTATATATAACATAGAATACTATCCAGTGGATTTGATCCGACACACACTAACCTATGACGATTGGGTGCCTATGTGTTGTATTAAGCGAGTAATCTAGACATGGAACTTGAAATATATCATTACATATTCAATCTAATATTTAACATTAGGCAATCAGCGGCAGTATAGGCATATGTATATCAATGCATTTCTTTGTTTCTATTACATAGATGTGCATTTATATAAATCAAGATCTCGTACATTTTCATATCTTGCCGAGAAGAAGTGTGTGCAATATGTTTAGAACATCTGAAATTCGGCATGAAGTAAATAATGTTATATAATAAACAAAGGTAAACACGTCCGTTTTCACAATAACGGAACATGATAAACTTGTGGTTGATCGGGAGGTATGTAAATTTTCTAGTTAATCATGTGCATGTCGTGTGTAATACAATATTAATTGGGATTTAAACATGCACATTTCAAACTATAAGCCAACAACCGTTTTAATAGCGGAATGTATAATTCTCATATGTCAAAAGGTCATTTCACCATCCTAGTGGGCACTTATATATAACATAGAATACTATCCAGTGGATTTGATCCGATACACACTAACCTCTGACGATTGGATGCCTATGTGTTAAATTAAGAGAGTAATCTAGACATGGAACTTGAAATATATCATTACATATTCAATCTAATATTTAAGATTAGGCAATCAGAGGCAGTATAGGCATATGTATATCAATGCATTTCTTTGTTTCTATTACATAGATGTGCATCTATATAAATCAAGATCTCGTACATCTTCATAACTTGGTGAGAAGAAGAGTGTGCAATATGTTTAGAAGATCTGAAATTCGGCATGAAGTAAATAATGTTATATAATAAACAAAGGTAAACACGTCCATTTTCACAATAACTGAATATGCTAAACTTGTGGTTGATGGGGAGGTATGTAAATTTTCTAATAAATCATGTGCATGTCGTGTGTATTACAATATGAATTGGGATTTAAACATGCACATTTCAAACTATTAGCCAACAACCGTTTGAATAGCTGAATGTATAGTTCTCATATGTCAATAGGTCATTTCACAATCCTAGTGGGCACTTATATATAACATAGAATACTATCCAGTGGATTTGATCCGATACACACTAACCTCTGACGATTGGATGCCTATGTGTTAAATTAAGAGTGTAATCTAGACATGGAGCTTGAAATATATCATTACATGTTCAATCTTATATTTAAGATAAGGTAATCAGCGGCAGTATAGGCATATGTATATCAATGCATTTCTTTGTTTCTATTACATAGATGTGCATCTATATAAATCAAGATCTCGTACATTTTCATAACTTGCTGAGAAGAAGTGTGTGCAATATGTTTAGAACATCTGAAATTCGGCTTGAAGTAAATATTGTTATATAATAAACAAAGGTAAACACGTCCATTTTCACAATAACTGAATATGATAAACTTGTGGTTGATGGGGAGGTACGTAAATTTTCTAAATAACCATGTGCATGTCGTGTGTATTACAATATTAATTGGGATTTAAACATGCACATTTCAAACTATTAGCCAACAACCGTTTTAATAGCTGAATGTATAGTTCTCATATGTCAATAGGTCATTTCACAATCCTAGTGGGCACTTATATATAACATAGAATACTATCCAGTGGATTTGATCCGATACACACTAACCTCTGACGATTGGATGCCTATGTGTTAAATTAAGAGTGTAATCTAGACATGGAGCTTGAAATATATCATTACATGTTCAATCTTATATTTAAGATAAGGTAATCAGCGGCAGTATAGGCATATGTATATCAATGCATTTCTTTGTTTCTATTACATAGATGTGCATCTATATAAATCAAGATCTCGTACATTTTCATAACTTGCTGAGAAGAAGTGTGTGCAATATGTTTAGAACATCTGAAATTCGGCTTGAAGTAAATAATGTTATATAATAAACAAAGGTAAACACGTCCATTTTCACAATAACTGAATATGATAAACTTGTGGTTGATGGGGAGGTACGTAAATTTTCTAAATAACCATGTGCATGTCGTGTGTATTACAATATTAATTGGGATTTAAACATGCACATTTCAAACTATTAGCCAACAACCGTTTTAATAGCTGAATGTATAGTTCTCATATGTCAATAGGTCATTTCACAATCCTAGTGGGCACTTATATATAACATAGAATACTATCCAGTGGATTTGATCCGATACACACTAACCTCTGACGATTGGATGCCTATGTGTTAAATTAAGAGTGTAATCTAGACATGGAGCTTGAAATATATCATTACATGTTCAATCTTATATTTAAGATAAGGTAATCAGCGGCAGTATAGGCATATGTATATCAATGCATTTCTTTGTTTCTATTACATAGATGTGCATCTATATAAATCAAGATCTCGTACATTTTCATAACTTGCTGAGAAGAAGTGTGTGCAATATGTTTAGAACATCTGAAATTCGGCTTGAAGTAAATAATGTTATATAATAAACAAAGGTAAACACGTCCATTTTCACAATAACTGAATATGATAAACTTGTGGTTGATGGGGAGGTACGTAAATTTTCTAAATAACCATGTGCATGTCGTGTGTATTACAATATTAATTGGGATTTAAACATGCACATTTCAAACTATTAGCCAACAACCGTTTTAATAGCTGAATGTATAGTTCTCATATGTCAATAGGTCATTTCACAATCCTAGTGGGCACTTATATATAACATAGAATACTATCCAGTGGATTTGATCCGATACACACTAACCTCTGACGATTGGATGCCTATGTGTTAAATTAAGAGTGTAATCTAGACATGGAGCTTGAAATATATCATTACATGTTCAATCTTATATTTAAGATAAGGTAATCATCGGCAGTATAAGCATATGTATATCAATGCATTTCTTTGTTTCTATTACTTAGATGTGCATCTATATAAATCAAGATCTCGTACATCTTCATAACTTGCTGAGAAGAAGTGTGTGCAATATGTTTAGAACATCTGAAATTCGGCTTGAAGTAAATAATGTTATATAATAAACAAAGGTAAACACGTCCATTTTCTCAATAACTGAATATGATAAACTTGTGGTTGATGGGGAGGTATGTAAATTTTCTAAATAATCATGTGCATGTCGTGTGTATTACAATATTAATTGGGATTTAAACATGCACACTTCAAACTATTAGCCAACAACCGTTTTAATAGCTGAATGTATAGTTCTCATGTGTCAATAGGTCATTTCACAATCCTAGTGGGCACTTATATATAACATAGAATACTATCCAGTGGATTTGATCCGATACACACTTACCTCTGGCGATTGGATTCCTATGTGTTGTATTAAGAGAGTAATCTAGACATGGAACTTGAAATATATCATTACATATTCAATATAATATTTAAGATTAGGCAATCAGCGGCAGTATAGGCATATGTATATCAATGCATTTCTTTGTTTCTATTACATAGATGTGCATTTATATAAATCAAGATCTCGTACATTTTCATAACTTGGTGAGAAGAAGTGTGTGCAATATGTTTAGAACATCTGAAATTCGGCCTGAAGTAAATAATGTTATATAATAAACAAAGGTAAAAACGTCCGTTTTCACATGAACTGAATATGATAAACGTGTGGTTGATGGGGAGGTATGTAAATTTTCTAGTTAATCATGTGCATGTCGTGTGTATTACAATATTAATTGGGATTTAAACATGCACATTTCAAACTATTAGCCAACATCCGTTTTAATAGCTGAATGTATAGTTCTCATATGTCAATAGGTCATTTCACCATCCTAGTGGGCACTTATATATAACATAGAAAACTATCCAGTGGATTTGATCCGATACACAGTTAACCTCTGACGATTGGATGCCTATGTGTTGTATTAAGCGAGTAATCTAGACATGGAACTTGAAATATATCATTACATATTCAATCTAATATTTAACATTAGGCAATCAGCGGCAGTATAGGCATATGTATATCAATGCATTTCTTTGTTTCTATTACATAGATGTGCATTTATATAAATCAAGATCTCGTACATTTTCATAACTTGCCGAGAAGAAGTGTGTGCAATATGTTTAGAACATCTGAAATTCGGCATGAAGTAAATAATGTTATATAATAAACAAAGGTAAACACGTCCGTTTTCACAATAACGGAACATGATAAACTTGTGGTTGATGGGGAGGTATGTAAATTTCTAGTTAATCATGTGCATGTCGTGTGTAATACAATATTAATTGGGATTTAAACATGCACATTTCAAACTATAAGCCAACAACCGTTTTAATAGCGGAATGTATAATTCTCATATGTCAAAAGGTCATTTCACCATCCTAGTGGGCACTTATATATAACATAGAATACTATCCAGTGGATTTGATCCGATACACACTAACCTCTGACGATTGGATGCCTATGTGTTAAATTAAGAGAGTAATCTAGACATGGAACTTGAAATATATCATTACATGTTCAATCTAATATTTAAGATTAGGCAATCATCGGCAGTATAGACATATGTATATCAATGCATTTCTTTGTTTCTATTACATAGATGTGCATCTATATAAATCAAGATCTCGTACATCTTCATAACTTGGTGAGAAGAAGAGTGTGCAATATGTTTAAAGATCTGAAATTTGGCATGAAGTAAATAATGTTATATAATAAACAAAGGTAAACACGTCCATTTTCACAATAACTGAATATGATAAACTTGTGGTTGATGGGGAGGTATGTAAATTTTCTAAATAATCATGTGCATGTCGTGTGTATTACAATATGAATTGGGATTTAAACATGCACATTTCAAACTATTAGCCAACAACCGTTTGAATAGCTGAATGTATAGTTCTCATATGTCAATAGGTCATTTCACAATCCTAGTGGGCACTTATATATAACATAGAATACTATCCAGTGGATTTGATCCGATACACACTAACCTCTGACGATTGGATGCCTATGTGTTGAATTAAGAGTGTAATCTAGACATGGAGCTTGAAATATATCATTACATGTTCAATCTTATATTTAAGATAAGGTAATCAGCGGCAGTATAGGCATATGTATATCAATGCATTTCTTTGTTTCTATTACATAGATGTGCATCTATATATATAAATCAAGATCTCGTACATTTTCATAACTTGCTGAGAAGAAGTGTGTGCAATATGTTTAGAACATCTGAAATTCGGCTTGAAGTAAATAATGTTATATAATAAACAAAGGTAAACACGTCCATTTTCACAATAACTGAATATGATAAACTTGTGGTTGATGGGGAGGTACGTAAATTTTCTAAATAATCATGTGCATGTCGTGTGTATTACAATATTAATTGGGATTTAAACATGCACATTTCAAACTATTAGCCAACAACCGTTTTAATAGCTGAATGTATAGTTCTCATATGTCAATAGGTCATTTCACAATCCTAGTGGGCACTTATATATAACATAGAATACTATCCAGTGGATTTGATCCGATACACACTAACCTCTGACGATTGGATGCCTATGTGTTAAATTAAGAGTGTAATCTAGACATGGAGCTTGAAATATATCATTACATGTTCAATCTTATATTTAAGATAAGGTAATCATCGGCAGTATAGGCATATGTATATCAATGCATTTCTTTGTTTCTATTACAAAGATGTGCATCTATATAAATTAAGATCTCGTACATCTTCATAACTTGCTGAGAAGAAGTGTGTGCAATATGTTTAGAACATCTGAAATTCGGCATGAAGTAAATAATGTTATATAATAAACAAAGGTAAACACGTCCGTTTTCACATGAACTTAATATGATAAACTTGTCGTGGTGGGGTAGGTATGTACATTTTCAAATTAATCATGTGCAGGTCGTGTGTATTACAATATGAATTGGGATTTAAACATGCACATTTCAAACTATTATCCAACAACCGTTTTAATAGCTGAATGTATAGTTCTCATATGTCAATAGGTCATTTCACAATCCTAGTGGGCACTTATATATAACATAGAATACTATCCAGTGGATTTGATCCGATACACACTAACCTCTGACGATTGGATGCCTATGTGTTATATTAAGAGAGTAATCTAGAAATGGAACTTGAAATATATCATAACATATTCAATCTAATATTTAAGATTAGGTTATCAGCGGCAGTATAGACATATGTATATCAATGCATTTCTTTGTTTCTATTACTTAGATGTGCATCTATATAAATCAAGATCTCGTACATCTTCATAACTTGCTGAGAAGAACTGTGTGCAATATGTTTAGAACATCTGAAATTCGGCTTGAAGTAAATAATGTTATATAATAAACAAAGGTAAACACGTCCATTTTCACAATAACTGAATATGATAAACTTGTGGTTGATGGGGAGGTATGTAAATTTTCTAAATAATCATGTGCATGTCGTGTGTATTACAATATTAATTGGGATTTAAACATGCACATTTCAAACTATTAGCCAACAACCGTTTTAATAGCTGAATGTATAGTTCTCATATGTCAATAGGTCATTTCACAATCCTAGTGGGCACTTATATATAACATAGAATACTATCCAGTGGATTTGATCCGATACACACTAACCTCTGACGATTGGATGCCTATGTGTTAAATTAAGAGTGTAATCTAGACATGGAGCTTGAAATATATCATTACATGTTCAATCTTATATTTAAGATAAGGTAATCAGCGGCAGTATAGGCATATGTATATCAATGCATTTCTTTGTTTCTATTACATAGATGTGCATCTATATAAATCAAGATCTCGTACATTTTCATAACTTGCTGAGAAGAAGTGTGTGCAATATGTTTAGAACATCTGAAATTCGGCTTGAAGTAAATAATGTTATATAATAAACAAAGGTAAACACGTCCATTTTCACAATAACTGAATATGATAAACTTGTGGTTGATGGGGAGGTACGTAAATTTTCTAAATAACCATGTGCATGTCGTGTGTATTACAATATTAATTGGGATTTAAACATGCACATTTCAAACTATTAGCCAACAACCGTTTTAATAGCTGAATGTATAGTTCTCATATGTCAATAGGTCATTTCACAATCCTAGTGGGCACTTATATATAACATAGAATACTATCCAGTGGATTTGATCCGATACACACTAACCTCTGACGATTGGATGCCTATGTGTTAAATTAAGAGTGTAATCTAGACATGGAGCTTGAAATATATCATTACATGTTCAATCTTATATTTTAGATAAGGTAATCATCGGCAGTATAGGCATATGTATATCAATGCATTTCTTTGTTTCTATTACATAGATGTGCATCTATATAAATCAAGATCTCGTACATTTTCATAACTTGCTGAGAAGAAGTGTGTGCAATATGTTTAGAACATCTGAAATTCGGCTTGAAGTAAATAATGTTATATAATAAACAAAGGTAAACACGTCCGTTTTCACATGAACTTAATATGATAAACTTGTCGTGGTTGGGTAGGTATGTACATTTTCAAATTAATCATGTGCAGGTCGTGTGTATTACAATATGAATTGGGATTTAAACATGCACATTTCAAACTATTAGCCAACAACCGTTTTAATAGCTGAATGTATAGTTCTCATATGTCAATAGGTCATTTCACAATCCTAGTGGGCACTTATATATAACATAGAATACTATCCAGTGGATTTGATCCGATACACACTAACCTCTGACGATTGGATGCCTATGTGTTAAATTAAGAGTGTAATCTAGACATGGAGCTTGAAATATATCATTACATGTTCAATCTTATATTTAAGATAAGGTAATCATCGGCAGTATAGGCATATGTATATCAATGCATTTCTTTGTTTCTATTACATAGATGTGCATCTATATAAATCAAGATCTCGTACATCTTCATAACTTGCTGAGAAGAAGTGTGTGCAATATGTTTAGAACATCTGAAATTCGGCTTGAAGTAAATAATGTTATATAATAAACAAAGGTAAACACGTCCATTTTCACAATAACTGAATATGATAAACTTGTGGTTGATGGGGAGGTATGTAAATTTTCTAAATAATCATGTGCATGTCGTGTGTATTACAATATTAATTGGGATTTAAACATGCACATTTCAAACTATTAGCCAACAACCGTTTTAATAGCTGAATGTATAGTTCTCATATGTCAATAGGTCATTTCACAATCCTAGTGGGCACTTATATATAACATAGAATACTATCCAGTGGATTTGATCCGATACACACTTACCTCTGGCGATTGGATTCCTATGTGTTGTATTAAGAGAGTAATCTAGACATGGAACTTGAAATATATCATTACATATTCAATATAATATTTAAGATTATCCCCTACAAAAAAAATATCCTGAAAATATGTTTAGGCAATATATCCACAGGAGCACCACAGCATCTTTTCAAGCAGAATAGAGCAAAATTTTACCATTGCCGCTAGCGGATAAGATCCGGACATGGTGTGGATGGGTCATGTGGATTGGTTTCAGCAATGTATCCGTTGGCCGAATATGTTACGGTAACATATCCACTACCGAGTCCCTGTTATACACAGTATAGCCACAAAAGAGCACAAGATAGCTGCGTTTGTGGATTGGTTTCAACGATGTATCCGTTGGCTGTAAGACCATCAAAAGTTTCTGAATATGTTACGGTAACATTTCCACTACCGAGTCCCTGTTGTCCACAGTATAGCCACAAAAGAGCACAAGATCACTGGCTTTATGGGAATGCTACGGATAGGCATCGATGTGAAGTTAGTAGTAGGAAGATTGTAATTATATGAAGTCTCTATGGTAAATTCAAGGGGAAAAAGTCCTCTGTAAGAAGTATTGGTAAAAAATCATTGGTAAAAGAGTCTTCTGCCAAAGAAGTTATGTTATTGTGAAAACAGATTAAATTGATGTTAGCACTTAAGATATGGTAAAGAAAGATTATGATTTGAGTTTAGACTTTAACTGAGTGAAACAGTGCAGTGTCCATAATAGCAGGCACTTATAATCGCTCATTGATTGCTCGATTCAGGGCTCAATGTAGCGCTCAAGTAGTGCTTATTGTCTCCTGAACGACACAGTGAAATACCTCAAAGTTCGCTCGCTTAGCTACGCAGCGCTACATTGAGCAATCGCGTTCAAGAGAGGTTTAAAAGTAATCGCTAATGAGCGATTTCTTTGAAACCTCTCTTGAACACGGCCCAGAAGTCCATAAGATGGTTAAAATAACAAGTTCTTTAACTTTGTTGATCACCATCATCCTTCTGGTTTAAACAATATTTATTTTTAAAATTAAATGGATTGGTAAAGATGCATTACGCCTATGTAAATACCTCTCCGGTACAAAAAAATACATAACACAATATTCATTCATGCAATACTGAGAAAAGCACAACATAAAAACATATGTTTATAACAGTATGAATGGGCAAGGAAATAAGGTTTAAACATTTAGTTTTGATAAGATCTATGTTTTTCTTAAGGTATGTCAAATATGATTGCAAAATTAATATCATCTTTCAAATTATCGTTATTTCAAATCATGTTAAAGGACTGTGGTGTTACCTGTATTACTTTAACAGAGAGAGCAGGTTCAAATATAAATATGTATATCAGAGACCATAATTTGATACCTTACACAATACATATTACATTCGTACATTTTACTTACTATCTTCAAACAAACAATTAATACATTTGGTGTAAGATTCAACATTATTCTTCTTATTATTCAAATTAATCTTCAGGTTAATTTTCATTAATTAATTAACAGTTTTATGGGGTTTTTTTAAATTGTGAGTCTTATGTCAACAAAGGTTTTGCATATCTTCACATGACTGAAAATCTAGAGCTTAGGGTTTGATACGTATTGTCTAAATATATAAAAATAGCCCATGTTTATCTTTTAAAGAAATTGTAGTTGGTTGATAAACACTAGCTTAATTTTTTTCAAGTTGTCAATTTGGGTTGTAATTTAGAAATATGCCTATTCTATTTAATTATCACACTCATTAATTCAATTGGTATTTAGAAATATATTAATTTTACACAATTGAGATATAAACATTCATCCCATGTCAATATATGTGATTGAAGTAATCATCCATATTTTTTATTAAAGATAAAAATTGCATGAAATATATATTTATTGTATGTATGCATTACAAAACCACTATTAAAATTATTTCAGTTAAAAGTATACTTTAATACATAATTATATACTTCGCCAAAGTGAAGATATCAGAAAGAAATTTACATATTGAATAAAAATACAAATAATTTTAGTTTAATTTTCTCTGGCCTCAAATGACAATCAATTGAAATACTTGACAATGTTTTTTTAAAACAAGTGCAGTCATTACATATTTACAATCACTAAAATTTGTATACCTCTGAGAAATTGCAACAACAAACAAGTGCAAATCTATTGGTCATTAGACTTGAAATGGGTGGAGCTTAATTAATTGATAAACTGTCCAATGGTAAGATTACAGGAATGACCCCAAATATACCTCTTGGAGACACCTAGTTGATTGCTTTACAAGTAGCTTAATTACTGTGTACATTTCATTAGATTAATCAATTTGTTTGTTAAGAGCTGAGAAGTGATGTGGAGGGTTGCTGTGTATTTGTGTAATGTGGTTTCAAGTTGTAAACTTGGGCTGTAGAGGTATATCTAATTAACGACCTATGTATTAGAATAATTTATACAATGCTTTTAAATCAGTAAAAGAGTACACCAAGTCAAAATATTATTTTGAGTATTGATACCAAATTAAAATAATGAAATTCACTAACATATTATTAGCTCTGATATGTTCTAAAACCAATCTTTTGCACAAATCGTTTGGTCAAAATGTTTTTTTAATTTAATTTTTATTATGAACACTCAAATAATGCTCAAACAGTTGAATTACATAAAATTTCAATGAAAAGGTTACATTATTCAAATTCTTTAACTATAGTTTCATTTGATATTAGAGAAATTTCATGTGATGAAGGAAATAAAATACCAGTAAATAAATTAGACCATATCATTTTTTAGTTTAACAAATTGATAGAAACAAACCATTTCAGAATATCATGATAAAATCCCTTAAATATCCAAAACTGGCATATTTAACCAAATAATTGCCTCTAGTATCAGATCAGTCAAGTTTAGCCAATCAGAAGGCTTCTCAGTATTTATTACTGTTTTTGTGTGTGACCTGCATGCCCTTTACAATTGATAGATAAAACAAATATTGTTCATAATATTTCATAATCAATTCAAATCATTTAATTATCACCAACTGTCACAACCAATATATAAAGCAATATACTTGTCACTATGATCAGATCAATCAATTTTAGCCAATCAGAAGCCTCCTTAGTTTTGCTGCTGTATTGTCATTCCAAGATGGTTGCTTTCAAAACATCAACAAGAAATCTCACCAAGCTTTACAGTTCACAAGACAAGTACAAGTACAAGATTTCTCAGTTGATTAATCCAAGGTAAGTACTTGTCATCACTGCATTCCAAATGTATCAATCTAATTTCATTCACCCTTTTCAATGGACAGTTTAAATCAATGGACAGACTGAGTAATATTTTCTGACTTTTGGCTTCATTTGTTAAAAGGCACTCATGTCTCAGTCATGGCATGTGTAACAAGGCATCTGTGGTATTTATTTGCTATTGGTTGCTTTAAGTTCAGATCAGATTATGAATAGGAATAAATGTAAATTGTATTTCAAATACTTTAAAAACTGCTTTATAAACATGTCAATGTTTGTAACACAGGTGACTGTGCACTCGGCCATGATGACAGCCAGACAGGGTCTGGGACAATACAGGAAATGATGTAACCTACTCTCAGGCAGGAAATGATGTAACCACTCAAGGTAAGACTTGAGATGCTGACATATTGTTGTATAAACAAACACATTGTTAAATAGCATTGAATTCATTGTTGATAACAATTAATCAAGACATTTGTTTTGCTTAATTGATGTTCTGGAAATGTATCTAGACTGACTGATTGCTAATATAAACATTTTACAGATAAATTTGCTATGAGTCATTAATAGTCAAATTACATTTGGATTTTAAAGGTTTTTTAATCCATATTTATTTTACCAATTTTATCAATTATGTTTGTTTGACTTACAAATCTTAATATGTTGTTTTATAAAGAAATTCAAAACACTTGTTTGTTGGTTAAAATACTCAGTATCCTTATTTTCATCATAAAGACATTTATTGTCATTATACTCTTGAATAGTATTGACATGTTATATATTTACTATATATAATATCAAATATTTAATTGATTTGTGATTATTGGTAATTTGTAATCTGTTTACTAAGGGATATTTGATGTTTTATGAATATTAAGAATAATATTTCACTAGTATTTTAACTAATAATGACAGTAATATTCTATTTTGGTCCAGTATATGTTTATCAGTTAATAAAATTAATCAATTTTGATTTATACTTTTCAAATTCTTTTTGTTTTCATCAAATAGTTTGATCTTATTCAGTAAAGTGTCAATATTGATTTCAGTGTGGACTGAATCGCACAGAAATACACTCACCTGGTGGACACAACTCTCAGACGTTGTTTATTCAAGGTCTATTGAAGGTGGGGTTGGCATTGAATTTGACAATTAGCTTCTTTAATTGATAATCTTCTTTCTGAATATGCACCCAATCAAGCTGATTGTTTACTTAAATGGACACTAAAGGTCATGGTTATTTAATTTATTGCAGATTACAAATTACAACCTTAATATGCATCCAGACAGACTGATTTTACATACAAATTTTGCTATCAGTCATTAATCATGAAAATCAAATTTGTATTTTCACATTTTGTAATAATTCATTATTTTACCAATTTATTTGATTAAATTATAAATATACGTTATAGTTTGAACTTACAAATGTTTATGTTGGTTTACATAGTCAAGTCAAGATCTAGGGTTCAAGACGCCAGCACAGTTCAAAAGAATGAAACTGTGCTTCAAGCCATTGAAGGTGCGAATTTAACATGATTTATATTGTCATTTCATAGTAAGCATTTAAATTAAACATTAAAATTTAAAGGAACAGTTACACTACTCCAAGCTAAGTTAAATTTTTTTCTAAATGTATATATATATTGTCATATCATATGAATTTGAATAACAATTTGAAGAGTTTGAAAACATTTGAAGTAACATTAAAATCATTTTACTATTTACAATGATGACTAATTTATTGAAATACTATTACTGTTCTTTGTTTCCAGTGTTTGCCATCCTGGTATTGCACCTCCTGTACTCCCAGTACACTGACTACCTGTCGAAGATCTGTAGCCTGAGGAAGGCATTCCGGAAATTAGGTATTACTAATGTTTTACAAAATGTCTCTTTTGTTTTCTTTATATTTTGCCTCAACAAGATTCGTGTGAGTATGAATGTCCTGTATGTAATGGGACATGAATGTGCAATTGGTTATGGTCTATATATATCAAAAAGTCTTTTCATATCATGTGATTTGTAACTTGCCTGTTTGTACCATGGTATCTATATTCTTACTATTCTACTTTTCAGGAGCTCGGCGCAATCACATTAACATGGCCCCTGAAAGTGACCTGGAGGTTCCAAGATCCTGATTGTACATGTCATAGATCTCAGGAATGTTATTAAGTAAACGTTAAAAGCAGGATGTGTTACTGAACGCAGTTGAATGTCCTTTGAATTCCTTTGCAGAAGAATATTTATGTATATATTTGTACAGCACTCAGGATCTCAAGATGAACATTAATATTATAGTATTTATTGTGTACTATTAAAAATCGTGAAGTGTACTATGTTTTTGTTTTTTGTTTTAACTGGAAATGGTTCTTTGATTTTGAGGTATATCTGAAACATTAAATTTCTGGAGTGACTGTGGACGGTTTTATGAATAATATATGCAAATGCAGGTCTGGACTACTTGTGGGTGGTTTTATGGCTTTATTGGATAGGGTGGGGAACCCTTTGGATATATTACCAAACCATATCCGCAACTCCATTCTGGGCTACTTGTGGATGGTTTTATGGCTTTATTGGATAGGGTGGGGATCCCTTTGGATATATTACCAAACCATATCCGCAACTCCATTCTGGACTACTTGTGGATGGTTTTATGGCTTTATTGGATAGGGTGGGGATCCCTATGGATATATTACCAAACCATATCCGCAACTCCATTCTGGACTACTTGTGGATGGTTTTATGGCTTTATTGAATAGGGTGGGGATCCCTTTGGATATATTACCAAACCATATCCGCATATGGACTACATGTGGATGGTTTATGGCTTTATTGGATAGGGTGGGGATCCCTTTGGCTATATTACCAAACCATATCCGCAACTCCATTCTGGACTACTTGTGGATGGTTTTATGGCGTTATTGGATAGGGTGGGGATCCCTATGGATATATTACCAAACCATATCCGCAACTCCATTCTGGACTACTTGTGGATGGTTTTATGGCTTTATTGGATAGGGTGGGGATCCCTTTGGATATATTACCAAACCATATCCGCATATGGACTACCTGTGGATGGTTTATGGCTTTATTGGATAGGGTGGGGATCCCTATGGCTATATTACCAAACCATATCCGCAACTCATTTTACAATTTAGTCTTTCTGGATATGTTCTGGAACAGCCTTGCGGATTGGTTGTGGCGATGGTAAAATTTTGCTTGTGGCAATGGTGCAGTAATATGTTTTCAAGGGATTTTTTTTTGTAGGGGTATAGGCAATCAGCGGCAGTATAGGCATATGTATATCAATGCATTTCTTTGTTTCTATTACATAGATGTGCATCTATATAAATCAAGATCTCATACATCTTCATAACTTGGTGAGAAGAAGCGTGTGCAATATGTTTAGAACATCTGAAATTCGGCATGAAGTAAATAATGTTATATAATAAACAAAGGTAAACACGTCCATTTTCACATGAATTAATATGATAAACTTGTCGTGGTGGGGTAGGTTTGTACATTTTCTAATTAATCATGTGCATGTCGTGTGTATTACAATATGAATTGGGATTAAAACATGCACATTTCAAACTATTAGCCAACAACTGTTTTAATAGCTGAATGTATAGTTCTCATATGTCAATAGGTCATTTCACAATCCTAGTGGGCACTTATATATAACATAGAATACTATCCAGTGGATTTGATCCGATTCACACTAACCTATGACGATTGGGTGCCTATGTTTTGAATTAAGAGTGTAATCTAGACATGGAGCTTGAAATATATCATTACATGTTTAATCTAATATTTAAGATTAGGTAATCAGCGGCAGTATAGGCATATGTATATCAATGCATTATTTTGTTTCTATTACATAGATGTGCATCTATATAAATCAAGATCTCGTACATTTTCAGATCTTGGTGAGAAGAACTGTGTGCAATATATTTAGAACATCTGAAATTCGGCTTGAAGTAAATAATGTTATATAATAAACAAAGGTAAACACGTCCTTTTTCACATGAACTGAATATGATAAACGTGTGGTTGATGGGGAGGTATGTACATTTTCTAGTTAATCATGTGCATGTCGTGTGTATTACAATATTAATTGGGATTTAACCATGCACATTTCAAACTATTAGCCAACAACCGTTTTAAAGGCTGAATGTATAGTTCTCATATGTCAATAGGTCATTTGACCATCCTAGTGGGCACTTATATATAACATAGAATACTATCCAGTGGATTTGATACGATACACACTAACCTCTGACGATTGGATGCCTTTGTGTTGTATTAAGCGAGTAATCTAGACATGGAACTTGAAATATATCAAGACATATTCAATCTAATATTTAAGATTAGGCCATCAGCGGCAGTATAGGCATATGTATATCAATGCATTTCTTTGTTTCTATTACATAGATGTGCATATATATAAATCAAGATCTCGTACATCTTCATAACTTGCTGAGAAGAAGAGTGTGCAATATGTTTAGAACATCTAAAATTCGGCATGAAGTAAATAATGTTATATAATAAACAAAGGTAAACACGTCCATTTTCACAATAACTGAATATGATAAACTTGTGTTTGATGGGGAGGTATGTAAATTTTCTAATTAATCAAGTGCATGTCGTGTGTATTACAATATGAATTGGGATTTAAACATGCACATTTCAAACTATTAGCCAACAACCGTTTTAATAGCTGAATGTATAGTTCTTATATGTCAAAACGTCATTTCTCCATCCTAGTGGGCACTTATATATAACATAGAATACTATCCAGTGGATTTGATCCGATACACACTAACCTCTGGCGATTGGATGCCTATGTGTTGTATTAAGAGAGTAATCTAGACATGGAACTTGAAATATATCATTACATATTCAATCTAATATTTAACATTAGGCAATCAGCGGCAGTATAGGCATATGTATATCAGTGCATTTCTTTATTTATATTACAAAGATGTGCATCTATATAAATCAAGATCTCGTACATCTTCATAACTTGCTGAGAAGAAGAGTGTGCAATATGTTTAGAACATCTAAAATTCGGCATGAAGTAAATAATGTTATATAATAAACAAAGGTAAACACGTCCGTTTTCACATGAACTGAATATGATAAACGTGTGGTTGATGGGGAGGTATGTACATTTTCTAGTTAATCATGTGCATGTCGTGTGTATTACAATATTAATTGGGATTTAAACATGCACATTTCAAACTATTAGCCAACAACCGTTTTAATGGCTGAATGTATAGTTCTCATATGTCAATAGGTCATTTGACCATCCTAGTGGGCACTTATATATAACATAGAATACTATCCAGTGGATTTGATCCCATACACACTTACCTCTGACGATTGGATGCCTATGTGGTGTATTAAGCGAGTAATCTAGACATGGAACTTGAAATATATCAAGACATAGTCAATCTAATATTTAAGATTAGGCAATCAGCGGCAGTATAGGCATATGTATATCAATGCATTTCTTTGTTTCTATTACATAGATGTGCATCTATATAAATCAAGATCTCGAACATTTTCATAATTTGCTGAGAAGAAGTGTGTGCAATATGTTTAGAACATCTGAAATTCGGCATGAAGTAAATAATGTTATATAATAAACAAAGGTAAACACGTCCGTTTTCACAATAACGGAAAATGATAAACTTGCGGTTGATGGGGAGGTATGTAAATTTTCTAGTTAATCATGTGCATGTCGTGTGTAATACAATATTAATTGGGATTTAAACATGCACATTTCAAACTATAAGCCAACAACCGTTTTAATAGCGGAATGTATAATTCTCATATGTCGAAAGGTCATTTCACCATCCTAGTGGGCACTTATATATAACATAGAATACTATCCAGTGGATTTGATCCGATACACACTTACCTCTGACGATTGGATGCCTATGTGTTAAATTAAGAGAGTAATCTAGACATGGAACTTGAAATATATCATTACATATTCAATCTAATATTTAACATTAGGCAATCAGCGGCAGTATAGGCATATGTACATGTATATCAATGCATTTCTTTGTTTCTATTACATAGATGTGCATCTATATAAATCAAGATCTCGTACATCTTCATAACATGCTGAGAAAAAGTGTGTGCAATATGTTTAGAACATCTAAAATTCGGCATGAAGTAAATAATGTTATATAATAAACAAAGGTAAACACGTCCATTTTCACAATAACTGAATATGATAAACTTGTGGTTGATGGGGAGGTATGTAAATTTTCTAATTAATCACGTGCATGTCGTGTGTAATACAATATTAATTGGGATTTAAACATGCACATTTCAAACTATCAGCCAACAACCGTTTTAATAGCGGAATGTATAATTTTCATATGTCAAAACGTCATTTCACCATCCTAGTGGGCACTTATACATAACATAGAATACTATCCAGTGGATTTGATCCGATACACACTAACCTCTGACGATTGGATGCCTTTGTGTTAAATTAAGAGAGTAATCTAGACATGGAACTTGGAATATATCATTACATATTCAATCTAATATGTAACATTAGGCAATCAGCGGCAGTATAGGCATATGTATATCAATGCATTTCTTTGTTTCTATTACATAGATGTGCATCTATATAAATCAAGATCTCGTACATCTTCATAACTTGCTGAGAAGAAGAGTGTGCAATATGTTTAGAACATCTAAAATTCGGCATGAAGTAAATAATGTTATATAATAAACAAAGGTAAACACGTCCATTTTCACAATAACTGAATATGATAAACTTGTGGTTGATGGGGAGGTATGTAAATTTTCTAATTAATCACGTGCATGTCGTGTGTATTACAATATGAATTGGGATTTAAACATGCACATTTCAAACTATTAGCCAACAACCGTTTTAATAGCTGAATGTATAGTTCTCATATGTCAATAGGTCATTTCACCATCCTAGTGGGCACTTATATATAACATAGAATACTATCCAGTGGATGTGATCCGATACACACTAATCTCTGACGATTGGATGCCTTTGTGTTGAATTAAGAGTGTAATCTAGACATGAAGCTTGAAATATATCATTACATGTTCAATCTTATATTTAAGATAAGGTAATCAGCGGCAGTATAGGCATATGTATATCAATGCATTTCTTTGTTTCTATTACATAGATGTGCATCTATATAAATCAAGATCTCGTACATTTTCATAACTTGCTGAGAAGAAGTGTGTGCAATATGTTTAGAACATCTGAAATTCGGCATGAAGTAAATAATGTTATATAATAAACAAAGGTAAACACGTCCGTTTTCACAATAACAGAAAATGATAAACTTGCGGTTGATGGGGAGGTATGTAAATTTTCTAGTTAATCATGTGCATGTCGTGTGTAATACAATATTAATTGGGATTTAAACATGCACATTTCAAACTATAAGCCAACAACCGTTTTAATAGCTGAATGTATAGTTCTCATATGTCAATAGGTCATTTCACAATCCTAGTGGGCACTTATATATAACATAGAATACTATCCAGTGGATTTGATCCGATACACACTAATCTCTGACGATTGGATGCCTTTGTGTTGAATTAAGAGTGTAATCTAGACATGGAGCTTGAAATATATCATTACATGTTCAATCTTATATTTAAGATAAGGTTATCAGCGGCAGTATAGGCATATGTATATCAATGCATTTCTTTGTTTCTATTACATAGATGTGCATCTATATAAATTAAGATCTCGTACATCTTCATAACTTGCTGAGAAGAAGTGTCTGCAATATGTTTAGAACATCTGAAATTCGGCATGAAGTAAATAATGTTATATAATAAACAAAGGTAAACACGTCAATTTTCACAATAACTGAATATGATAAAATTGTGGTTGATGGGGAGGTATGTGAATTTTCTAATTAATCATGTGCATGTCGTGTGTATTACAATATTAATTGGGATTTAAACATGCACATTTCAAACTATTAGCCAACAACCATTTTAATAGCTGAATGTATATTTCTTATATGTCAATACGTCATTTCTCCATCCTAGTGGGCACTTAAATATAACATAGAATACTATCCAGTGGATTTGATCCGATACACGCTAACCTCTGGCGATTGGATGCCTATGTGTTGTATTAAGAGAGTAATCTAGACATGGAACTTGAAATATATCATTACATATTCAATCTAATATTTAACATTAGGCAATCAGCGGCAGTATAGGCATATGTATATCAGTGCATTTCTTTATTTATATTACAAAGATGTGCATCTATATAAATCAAGATCTCGTACATCTTCATAACTTGGTGAGAAGAAGAGTGTGCAATATGTTTAGAACATCTGAAATTCGGCATGAAGTAAATAATGTTATATAATAAACAAAGGTAAACACGTCCGTTTTCACATGAACTGAATATGATAAACTTGTGGTTGATGGGGAGGTATGTAAATTTTCTAATTAATCACGTGCATGTCGTGTGTATTACAATATTAATTGGGATTTAAACATGCACATTTCAAACTATAAGCCAACAACCGTTTTAATAGCGGAATGTATAATTCTCATATGTCAAAAGGTCATTTCACCATCCTAGTGGGCACTTATACATAACATAGAATACTATCCAGTGGATTTGATCCGATACACACTAACCTCTGACGATTGGATGCCTATGTGTTAAATTAAGAGAGTAATCTAGACATGGAACTTGAAATATATCATTACATATTCAATCTAATATTTAACATTAGGCAATCAGCGGCAGTATAGGCATATGTATATCAATGCATTTCTTTGTTTCTATTACATAGATGTGCATCTATATAAATCAAGATCTCGTACATCTTCATAACTTGGTGAGAAGAAGTGTGTGCAATATGTTTAGAACATCTAAAATTCGGCATGAAGTAAATAATGTTATATAATAAACAAAGGTAAACACGTCCGTTTTCACATGAACTGAATATGATAAATTTGTGGTTGATGGGGAGGTATGTAAATTTTCTAATTAATCACGTGCATGTCGTGTGTATTACAATATTAATTCTGATTTAAACATGCACATTTCAAACTATTAGCCAACAACCGTTTTAATAGCTGAATGTATAGTTCTCATATGTCAATAGGTCATTTCACCATCCTAGTGGGCACTTATATATAACATAGAATACTATCCAGTGGATTTGATCCGATACACACTAACCTCTGACGATTGGATGCCATTGTGTTGAATTAAGAGTGTAATCTAGACATGGAGCTTGAAATATATCATTACATGTTCAATCTTATATTTAAGATAAGGTAATCATCGACAGTATAGGCATATGCATATCAATGCATTTCTTTGTTTCTATTACATAGATGTGCATCTATATAAATCAAGATCTCGTACATGTTCATAACTTGCTGAGAAGAAGTGTGTGCAATATGTTTAGAACATCTGAAATTCGGCATGAAGTAAACAATGTTATATAATAAACAAAGGTAAACACGTCCATTTTCACAATAACTGAATATGATAAAATTGTGGTTGATGGGGACGTATGTGATTTTTCTAATTAATCATGTGCATGTCGTGTGAATTACAATATGAATTGGGATTAAAACATGCATATTTCAAACTATTAGCCAACAATCTTTAATAGCTGAGTGTATAGTTCTCATATGTCAATAGGTCATTTCACCATCCTCGCGGGCACTTATATATAACATATAATACTATCCAGTGGATTTGATTCGATACACACTAACCACTGACGATTGGATGCCTATGTGTTGTATTAAGAGAGTAATCTAGACATGGAACTTGAATATATATCATTACATATTCAATCTAATATTTAAGATTAGGCAATCAGCGGCAGTATAGACATATATATATCAATGCATTTCTTTGTTTCTATTACATAGATGTGCATTTATATAAATAAAGATCTCGTACATCTTCATAACTTGGTGAGAAGAAGAGTGTGCAATATGTTTAGAACATCTGAAATTCGGCATGAAGTAAATAATGTTATATAATAAACAAAGGTAAACACGTCCGTTTTCACATGAACTGAATATGATAAACTTGTGGTTGATGGGGAGGTATGTAAATTTTCTAATTAATCACGTGCATGTCGTGTGTATTACAATATTAATTGGGATTTAAACATGCACATTTCAAACTATTAGCCAACAACCGTTTTAATAGCTGAATGTATAGTTCTCATATGTCAATAGGTCATTTCACCATCCTAGTGGGCACTTATACATAACATAGAATACTATCCAGTGGATTTGATCCGATACACACTAACCTCTGACGATTGGATGCCTTTGTGTTGAATTAAGAGTGTAATCTAGACATGGAGCTTGAAATATATCATTACATGTTCAATCTTATATTTAAGATAAGGTAATCAGCGGCAGTATAGGCATATGTATATCAATGCATTTCTTTGTTTCTATAACATAGATGTGCATTTATATAAATAAAGATCTCGTACATCTTCATAACTTGCTGAGAAGAAGTGTCTGCAATATGTTTAGAACATCTGAAATTCGGCATGAAGTACATAATGTTATATAATAAACAAAGGTAAACACGTCCATTTTCACAATAACTGAATATGATAAAACTGTGGTTGATGGGGACGTATGTGATTTTTCTAATTAATCATGTGCATGTCGTGTGTATTACAATATTAATTGGGATTTAAACATGCACATTTCAAACTATTAGCCAACAACCGTTTTAATAGCTGAATGTATAGTTCTTATATGTCAATACGTCATTTCACCATCCTAGCGGGCACTTATATATAACATATAATACTATCCAGTGGATTTGATTCGATACACACTAACCTCTGGCGATTGGATGCCTATGTGTTGTATTAAGAGAGTAATCTAGACATGGAACTTGAAATATATCATTACATATTCAATCTAATATTTAACATTAGGCAATCAGCGGCAGTATAGGCATATGTATATCAGTGCATTTCTTTATTTATATTACAAAGATGTGCATCTATATGAATCAAGATCTCGTACATCTTCATAACTTGGTGAGAAGAAGAGTGTGCAATATGTTTAGAACATCTGAAATTCGGCATGAAGTAAATAATGTTATATAATAAACAAAGGTAAACACGTCCGTTTTCACATGAACTGAATATGATAAACTTGTGGTTGATGGGGAGGTATGTAAATTTTCTAATTAATCACGTGCATGTCGTGTGTATTACAATATTAATTTGGATTTAAACATGCACATTTCAAACTATTAGCCAACAACCGTTTTAATAGCTGAATGTATAGTTCTCATATGTCAATAGGTCATTTCACCATCCTAGTGGGCACTTATATATAACATAGAATACTATCCAGCGGATTTGATCCGATACACACTAACCTCTGACGATTGGATGCCATTGTGTTGAATTAAGAGTGTAATCTAGACATGGAGCTTGAAATATATCATTACATGTTCAATCTTATATTTAAGATAAGGTAATCATCGGCAGTATAGGCATATGCATATCAATGCATTTCTTTGTTTCTATTACATAGATGTGCATCTATATAAATCAAGATCTCGTACATGTTCATAACTTGCTGAGAAGAAGTGTGTGCAATATGTTTAGAACATCTGAAATTCGGCATGAAGTAAACAATGTTATATAATAAACAAAGGTAAACACGTCCATTTTCACAATAACTGAATATTATAAACTTGTCGTGGTGGGGGAGGTATGTTAATTTTCTAGTTAATCATGTGCATGTCGTGTGTATTACAATATGAATTAGGATTTAAACATGCACATTTCAAATTATTAGCCAACAACCGTTTTAATAGCTGAATGTATAGTTCTCATATGTCAATAGGTCATTTCACAATCCTAGTGGGCACTTATATATAACATAGAATACTATCCAGTGGATTTGATCCGATACACACTGACCACTGACGATTGGATGCCTATGTGTTGTATTAAGAGTGTAATCTAGACATGGAGCTTGAAATATATCATTACATGTTCAATCTAATATTTAAGATTAGGTAATCAGCGGCAGTATAGGCATATGTATATGAATGCATTTCTTTGTTTCTATTACATAGATGTGCATCTATATAAATCAAGATCTCGTACATTTTCATATCTTGCTGAGAATAAGTGTGTGCAATATGTTTAGAACATCTGAAATTCGGCATGAAGTAAATAGTGTTATATAATAAACAAAGGTAAACACGTCCGTTTTCACATGAAGTTAATATGATACACTTGTCGTGGTGGGGTACGTATGTACATTTTCTAGTTAATCATGTGCATTTCGTGTGTATTATAATATGAATTGGGAATTATACATGCACATTTTAAACTATTAGCCAACAACGGTTTTAATAGCTGAATGTTTAGTTCTCATATGTCAATAGGTCATTTCACCATCCTAGTGGGCACTTATATATAACATAGTATACTATGCAGTGGATTTGATCCGATACACGCTAACCTCTGACGATTGGATGTCTATGTGTTGAATTAATAGTGTAATCTAGACACGGAGCTTGAAATATATCATTACCTGTTCAATCTAATATTAAAGATTAGGTAATCAGCGGTAGTATAGGCACACGTACATCAATGCATTTCTATGTTTCAACTACATAGATGTGCATCTATATAAATCAAGATCTCGTACATGTTCATATCTTGGTGAGAAGAAGTGTGTGCAATATATTTAGAACATCTGAACTTCGGAATGAAGTAAATAATGTTATATAATAAACAAAGCTAATCACGTCCGTTTTCACAATAACTGAATATGATAAACTTGTGGTTGATGTGGAGGTATGTAAATTTTCTAATTAATCATGTGCATTTCGTGAGTATTACAATATTAATTGGGATTTAAACAAGCACATTTCAAACTATTAGCCAACAACCGTTTTAATAGCTGAATGTATAGTTCTCATATGTCAATAGGTCATTTCTCCATCCTAGTGGGCACTTATATATAACATAGAATACTATCCAGTGGATTTGATCCGATACACACTAACCTCTGACGATCGGTTGCCTACGTGTTGTATTAAGAGAGTAATCTAGTCATGGAACTTATGTATATGTATATCAATGCATTTCTTTGTTTCTATTACATAGATGTGCATCTATATAAATAAAGATCTCGTACATCTTCATAACTTGGAGAGAATAAGTTTGTGCAGTATGTTTAGAACATCTGAACTTCGGCATGAAGTAAATAATGTTATTTAATAAACAAAGGTAAACACGTCCGTTTTCACATGAACTTAATATGATAAACTTGTCGTGGTGGGTTAGGTATGTACATTTTCTAGTTAATCATGTGCATGTCGTGTGTAATACAATATGATTTGGGATTTAAACATGCACATTTCAAACTATAAGCGTACAACCGTTTTAATAGCTGAATGTATAGTTCTCATATGTCAATAGGTCATTTCCTAGTGGGCACTTATATATAACATAGAATACTATCCAGTGGATTTGATCCGATACACATTTACCTCTGACGATTGGAAGCCTAGTGTTCTTACATCTCCATAACTTGGAGAGAAGATATGTGTGCAATATGTATTTAACATCTGAAATAAATAATAAAAATATAATAAATGATGCTAAACACGGGCGTTTTTACAATTACTGAATATGAGGGGGGGGGGGGGGGGGGGGGGGGGGGGGGGGATATATGTATTTAAACTGTTTAATTACCCATGTGTATTTACTATGTATTACAATATGAATTGAGATTTAAACATGCACATTTCAAACTATTTGCCAACAACCGTTTTAATTTTTTCATGTATTGTCAATAGGTCATTTCACCATCCTACTGGGCACTTATATATACAATAGAATTCTATACAGTGGATTTAATTTCGATACACATTTATCCCTGGAATTTAAATATTCGTGTTATCAAAGTTATTTAGTCATTGAACATGAGTCAGTGTTATATTCTACCATCCCTTCCGGATTTAATGTATTAACTGATTAATTATGTAAATAGTTTATTTGTTTCGGGACAAATTTTACCAAAGGCCTCGGCCACTTAACTCCTACAGTGATGTACAGCCGGACCCCATGAAGTCCAGCATGATGTAATAGAACAACATGGACCCGTAAGTCGGCCAGCTCTCTCAGTAGGGTGCCACATGCCACATAGATTAACTATCACAAACTGAGGTAAAGGTCTTGAAAGACGCTTCTTTTACTACATAAATTGTCAGCTAACAATTTTTCTAAGTCCAAATGGCCATAATGACAATACTGTCAAATTTTTTTTCCATACGTTTCATGATGAAACGAGTCATTTGAGCCAACGTGTCTAGTGGGCACTTGGCGAGGTGCCCACTACGTTCAGCAGGTGCCCGGTACGTGGGTCGCAGGAACACGGATATGCCCACTAGGCACGTTTAATGAAGCTATAGATATATATATATATATATATATATATATATATATATATATATATATATATATACACTTTCTATATGAACCCCAACCCATTCTCACCTAAACAAAAAGTATATATGTATAATATATTATCATTTATGTATGGCCTGAAGAGGCTGTGTAGCTGAAAGCGCTCGCCATTAAAGTGGATCATTTTTATTTCTGGGAGTTAGACAATCTTGCAACTTTATGTGTGTATTTATATACATATAGTGTGTGTGTCTATGTGTAAGCTGTAATGATGTAACATATATATATAAAAGACAGTTTAATGGAATATGAGTCCCAAGGCCTCAGATACAATGATAGTATCAGTAAACATAATGACCTAATATTTCTGTTTAAATATGACCATCATGCATAATCCATGATTTGAAGTTATTCTAATATTGTTCATGTTCTAGCATGCCCAGCTTGCGAACATGGTGGAGTGTGCATAGTGAAAAGTGGAACTCCCGGATGTTCTTGTACTGCAGGATATACGGGAGCGTTGTGCCACGACCGTGAGTACATGTTATTTTTCTAACTTTCGTTTACAGTCGAGTACGATGCCCCAAACCAATTTATTGAAATATGTGTTATTTCAACAATGGTATTACTTACTTTTTGTAGTCGACTAGTAAACACCATTTATACTTAGACCTCCTTTTGAAATCGCTTGATCTATACATACGATTTAATTAGTATAACCATTGACCCTGACTCTATCGTGGTAATGTAGTACGGGGCGAAAGTCACTGTATACTCTTGTAAAATTTAGATGTAGCTTTCCCTTATAACATTCCTGACATGTGTTTATTTGCAACAACATAGAACGTTTGAATAGTATATAAGTGATATGCATAAAACCTCTAGTTCAAATGTTATTTCAGTTTCCCCATGCATACCTGCTTTGTACTGAACAATTTCATTGGTTAAAAGCTTAAAACAGAGATATAGTTCATTTGTTAAAATATAAATGTTTTTCTAAAATAATAACAAAAGTCGCATATTTGACTAAATTAATCCTGATCATATTATATCTTTCTGTTTAAAACAATATAACCTCCGACAATGATTTGAATATGCGTGTCATGCTATATCAAACGTGTTGCAAGTAGAATGTCACGTTTGACGTCTCCAATCATTCCTATAATACTGTGTCTCTCATCTTATGACCGTCAAAAGTTCTATATCAATCCAGGACAAAAACCTTCGTTTAAGCTCCTGATATTTAAGAATCATTGTGTAAGTTATTTATCTGATTTCATTATTTGTTTCAACGCTTTTAAATCGCTTCCATAATCTTTCTTCTTTTACATTAAATTTGGGAAATAGTGTATACAACGACAATCAGATGTAAGTTTGTTCCATGGAAACCTACCCTTTTGATTAACTATCGTGGATGATGCTTTAGTTCATAGTAGAACACAATAAGTAGGGTTTTTAAGTCTAAGATCAATATTATGTAGGAAGTAAATAATTTAATCAACTGAAGATACACGTAAAGTGTACTAGAATTCCATTTCCTTGAGTACTTATAATCTTAGATTCGCATTTGTGAGCTTTTTTAGAGGGTGCGAGTGGACCAGAATGATTTACTTAATTAATGAATTTATTAATAATAATATACCTGTTCTGCATTTAGACTGGTGACATCTCTAATATAAAAATATGATATCTCTGTTTAGAGAGAGAACGTTTGTATGTCATTGAATTTGATTTTTGGAATTTCTCTGTACGTCAGCTTACTTGGTGCTTCTTAAATGTAGTCAAGGTCAGTTTTAAGCTTTAACAAATAAAGCATGACTAGAGCAGAGCCAAGAAGCACAAAGTGTAGAATGCAGCAAGAGTCTCACTCTTACCGTTGGGAATGACATTGCACCAAAGGCTCAGTCTCTCGGTGAAAATAACGTGTTCGTAATGGCGAACAGAGAATTTATACTCACAAGGCAAAAATAACCGAAAGGAAAGCCATTTCGACGGCGATGTTCATCTAAAACTTACATTTAATGAGGTTGTTTAAGCTTGTATACACATACCGACAACGAGAAACATGCCAATGGCAACCGCCATGACATGACATTATTCAAAAGACGGATAACTCTCATCTCATGTCCTCGAGCAGGGAGATGTTATATTACGTACGCTTCCTTCAGCATGACTAGTGCAACTGTTTTTGCCTTTCAGATCGATCATCGCGAATTTTAGAATGGTTTTATTTCAAAAGTGTGATTATTTAACGTCGCAATATTATGAACTTAGATGACGTGACAGGGTTGATATTCATCTGCAGTTCCGTTCCTTTATATTGACAACACACATATATTTTAAAACACAATCAATCGTATGAAATAACTGTTGGTAATAAATAGGATACACAACTCGTTCCCCTTTCATATCAAGTTTATGTACCTGGTGAAATAATTTGGTTTGTCTCTCGCCAAAACTCGAGACAAAGCAAAATTATTTCATGAGGGACATAAACTTGATATGAAAGGGGAATCTCGTTAGATATCCTATAATCATATCATTACTTTATATAATTAGCTGAAATAGTTGTGTGACAACTCGGCATCCTGGGTCTCTAGAAATCCCTCCACGGCAGCTATCAGGTTGTTGTTATCAGCAAAACCGTGTCCTCGTAAAAGGTTTTTCAGTTTTTGAAAGAGGAAAAAATCTGATGGTGCTAAATCTAGGGAGTAGGGTGGATGGGGAGGAATTTCAAACCCACATTCAGTCGCAGCAGTGACAGCGACATGAGCTGTGTGGACGGGAGCATTGTCCTGAAGGAGCAGCACTCCTGCCGTGAGCTTTCCACGTCGCTTGGCCTAGATGGCTGCTCTTAATTGCTTCAATTAGTTAGCATAATTTGCCCCTTTGGTAGTTTGACCCTTCTGCAAGTAGTCTACCATGATGACACCTTGGCTATCCCAAAAAACAGAGGCCATCGCTGTTTACTTTGGATTTTGGTTTCAGGGTCAAAATGATGTACCCACGAATCGATTCAAATGTTCCTTTGAAATGTCCAATCGTTTCTGTTTCTGGTCAGCAGTTAACATTCTAGGGACCAATCTTGCAGAAAGCTTGCTCATATGAAGACCGCACAGGACAAAAAGTGGTGGAATCCGTTTGCCGGATCCTTCCGGATTCTTCCTGATTCTTAAGGACATGCCAAAATTTGGAAGAATACGAAAAGATCCGGCTTATTGGTTCCACCACTTTTTGTCCTGTGACGTCTGTCAGTATTGTATGTACCGACCCAAAACTGATGCCCAGTGTCTCAGTTATGTGCTCAATGGTCACACGTCTGCCTGTCATCACCATAACATGATCAGCATCAACTTGAACGTCACTGGTGGAGGTTCTTGCCAACCAGACCTGTCATCATCTTTAACACTATCCCGGCCACGTTTAAATTCAGCTTTGCAACTGTGGAGTATGCAGGGGAGTCATCACCAATTTATCGACCATGTTTTCATGGATTCCCTGTGCAGACATTCTTTTCCTAAACAGGTACTTGATGACTGCACGCTTTTCAACATCATCCATTTTCCCGGTTTCTTCACCTGAATGCACTTGTGGACGTGACATCTCGAAAATTACTCTACGGATTGTTCCAATATTTTGTCAATAGCCAAACAAAGGATTGATGTCCAGGTGTTTTAGTTCATTTAAACATTTTGGATTATTACATCATGCTTATTCTACGAACTTTTTGATTCACCCTCGTATGGTCCCGCCAATCAAATAGTTTTCTCGCTTTTCAAAATGCTTTTGGCTTTCGAACTTCCACAAAATGGCGACTTCCTCAGATAAGTGAGCTGAAAACAAGTTTTGCCGCCAATTTGTCTCAGACGCAGACCATCGTATGGGACACGCAGTTTATCTAGGAATGTGCGATTACGTTTGATGATTAGGTTTTGCGATATCGTTACGATTTCCACAGTGATCCACCACAAATAACGCAAGCTGAAGCCTGCGAACTGGGCGCCACCATCTAAATTCTTCCGACTCGTCTTTCAAGTGATTGTCTATTTTAAGATGTTCCTCGATCATACCTCACCTCGCGGTATTATGAGCTGCCTTTGCACCCAGGGTATGAAAGTGGCGGTAGCGTACATTATACCATGAGACAGGTTGGGTTATACTGTCACTTATATTAGCAACGTTGACCTTACGTTGCTTGTAGACATATACATAGTAACAATGATATGACGTCATCCCTCTGATATTTGCACTGTGTGGGGCGAGTAATATTAAACTCCAGTGAAAATATCGTTTTTTTAAACTGAGAAAACATAATCATTCACTGTTTAACAAATAATAAATACAAATGTCACCTAACTTCTATATCTATACCCGCTCGATTCATCATGCATCCTGCATTTGTGATTTTTAATGTCTAAATGTATATTATTAGAATAAACTATAGATAAATAAATGATCTTAGTTGCACTTAAACTGGCAGGCAAAAGAAAGTGAACATCTCTTTTTAAATCACTATAATTAAAAAAACTAAATAAGGTAGATCTTTGAGATACAAGGTACATTGAATAGTTCATTCATTTCGGAAAACTTCAAAATCCTAAACTTTCATGTTTAATTAACCAGTTTTGCACAAACAAAACACTTTAATTTTAATTCTTTCTATTCCCTTAGTCGTTCAATTTGTAAAATAAGCCACATAGGTGCCAAATGTGGTCGATTCGTGTGTCAGGCATTATGAAATGCACTGTCTGATCGAGAATTAAAAATGTCTTATGACGTCACCTGACAACTGTTTCTGTGTTCATGCAAAACCTGCACCGATGCTTGTTCATTAACTGGAGGGTGTAGTTTGATTCTAACACGCCATTGTGGACCGTCTGACAGTTGTCCAATCAGCGACAAGTCTTGAGAAAATAGAAATTATTGTAAAGCTGTAACGTTGCAAGTCAAACCGACGTTCATCAGCTCAAGGTCATCTGGTGCATGTGTTCATGATGACATGCCGATCTATGGTGGTCGCCATCAATGACGTCACTCAGAGATAGCGTTGGCAACGGTCTAACGGTCAGATATGAGCCTTCATGGGGCAAAAAGGCCTTAGTTTTTTGTGTTCTGGGATTGTCAGATGTCTCCCCAACTCGGCTGTAATGTGACAACACATTGTCATAAAAAAATGCTGGAACAAGGGCGATTCTTGTAGCTTTGGTATCCATTGCCCAGCTTTTGTCAAATATCAGGAGTTATTCTGGTGTTACTTTTGACGGGTTTTAGGTGTTTTTTTCACAGATGGGATGGCCAACATTAATAATGTATAGCAATTTTACCTATGTGCCACGTGACTTTACAGCAGTATGCAGGTCACCTGTTTATCAACATTTTCCAATTTTCTCCAAAATGTGTTAATCTGGCTTAATTCAACTTTAAACAACAAAAGTTAATGTTTAGGGCCTGTGTATCCGATGCTTACTGTCAGCATCAATGCTATCAATGTTCAATAAGTGTTTACTTTCTTTTACCTGTCAGTTTATATAAAAAAAGATATGCCAGTGCTCCCAAACAATGAACAAGACAAACTAAATGTTTAAATTTGCCTGATTAATTACCTCTTCACTGAATGATTATGAAAATAGTTAGTTCTGATTCTAAGGTAATGAATAAAGTTAACTTATTTAGGTAAATGCTGTGTGAACCAATAATTCAAAAACTAGTTTTAGTTTACACAAGGTCGTTAACCATCGAAGAACATTGTCCAATAGTCCAGTCTAAAAATGTGTAACTCACATTTAAGTTGGAACCGGCACAGGCACTGGCACCGGCACTGGCACTGGCTCAGGAACAGGAACAGGCACAGGCACAGGCACAGGCACAGGCACAGGCACAGGCACAGGTACAGGAACAGGTGGAACCGGCACAGGCACAGGTACAGGAACAGGTGGAACCGGCACAGGCACTGGCTCAGGAACAGGAACAGGTGGAACCGGCACAGGCACTGGTACTGGTACTGGTACAGGCACAGGTACAGGCACTGGTACATGCACAAAGGAAGACTGCAAGAATTTTGGCACTTGCCCAGACAGTGGGAATCTTCCATGTACCTGTGTAGACAAATTTACAGGGAATAAGTGTGAAACAGGTACGTTTGATAACTCTTGGTGCTATGTGGTTGTTTTGTACACAGAGTGGTATACACATTATGTTAACCCCATTCCAGTTCACGTTAAATTTTTTTGGTAAATCTATCAAATTATGATAAAGTAGACTTTAAATTGAAAAACAATTAAGTAACACTTTTTAAGAGCATTTATTCTTTTGCAAATTGAAATTTGAACACATGAATGTTGTTTGAATACTGGTATTCAAGTAAACATATACTTTTGTGGGGTTCGCTATGACTACATGCATACTGATACTTTAATGGGAAGATTTAATAAATGTCATCATAAGCGTTATTCCTTTTTTTATTATTTGAGTCTAGTTTTAACATTTTAAATTTGAGATGATGTTCATGGTTTGTTTTATGTTAATCACTAAATAACGTGTTAGAAACTTTTATATGTACGGTTTTATAGAAACTGACTTGTTTTCATTCGAAATCTATAGTATTGATATACACTAGAGCAAGGATTTAGACAGAAAGGCTCTATCTAAATCCTTGACTATAACAATCATAAACTATTATTTTGGTGCCGCTTTCTACAGATATTTGTATAGAAACAGGTTAACAACCTAATGTTAACAAATCTTTTCATCCCAATATTTCAGTGTCATTCCAGCATACTGTAAGATTGAGTAACAAAGTTCAAAGCAATATGACTGTTGACACTAAGATTTGGCCTTTCAGGCCAGACACATGAAAACTCTCAATTCTATTAGCAATAATGTATGAATTGTTGAAGTAAAAATACTTTTCTAAGAGCCAACATGTTATACGGTAAAGAGCGATTCGGGGGATGTATGAGGAAAAAATGAATATATATTTAAATGTTACTTACCGAAGTAAAATCATTAATATTTTATGTTTCAGCTCCCGCATGTGCAGACGGCGACTGTAAGAATGGCAGCACGTGTGCATCCGGTGGAAAACTACCCTGCACCTGCAAGGATGGTTACACAGGAAATAAGTGTGAAAGTATGTGACTATTCGTTCTAATATTTTCCATGTATATAAACTGAAGCACAAAAGAAACGTCACACCTCAGTTGGTTCTATTAATTCAATTTTTTAAAGAAATGAGATGCATTTGATTATGGCACGATGCAATAACACCTTTTGGCAGTAGTTTTAATGACTAGGAAGGGGTAAGAAGTGAAATTTACACCAACATGACCCCTACCATGTTTACAATGTTGTAAATATGTGAAGGACGAGACAAATTTATTGATTTTCACACAGATTATGTGTTATATGTCGATGAACAGTTTTTTTTATCAACATTAATTTTAGTGAATTTTAAATTTCCAAATTTGGGTTTTTTAAACACGTAAAAATTTTAAACACGTTGACCAAATTCATATTTTGGACTAATTTCCCAAACTATTAAGTTTTTTAATAAGACGTCAAAAAAATCGAGAAATTTGACATTTAAAATTATACATATGATAAAAACAACTGAGGGGTGACGTTTCTTTTTTGCTTCAGTTTACAGTTGTGTTCGTGAAAATTATCAATATGTCCGTCTCTAACCAATACAAATGTGATAATCGTTTCTTTTTTCAGAAGGCGCCGGAAACTTTGGTAAATATAATCTTTAAGTTTATGAAGATAATTGTTTTCATCAAATCAGTGTGTACATTCATTGATATCTTATGTTTTGTTATTGGTAATTTGAGTTTGGTAAGTGTCTGTGACTGCCATATCCTCATTGATAATTAGCGAAGGCAGAAGCTGACATTTTGTTTAAACAGTCATGTGAATAGCAGGAGTTTTAGTTAATTTGACGTAAAAGTAGTAATTTAAAAGTAACATTGTAGTAGTAGTAGTAGTAGTAGTATAAGTAGTAGTAGTAGTAGTAGCAGCAGCAGTAGCAACTTCCAAACGCAAGGCATAACTCTTGCCAGTCTGCATTACTGACTGATTTAACCCTTGCGGCATTTCCCTCGCTTTGTTGTGTCAAAATAGTGAATCGCTGCACTAGAAATGCATAGCGGGCCTGGATTTCTAAACACAGATTTCTTAAGGAAATACTGCAAGGCCTAAATCAGCCAGTAATGGAGACTGGCAAGAGTTATGCCTTGCATTGGGGAGTTGCAGTAGTAGTAGTAGTAGTAGTAGTAGTAGTAGAAGTAGTAGTAGTAGTGGAAGTAGTAGTAGTAGTGGAAGTAGAAGTAGACGTAGCAGTAGTAGTAGCAGTAGTAGTAGTAGTAGTAGTAGTAGTAGTAGTAGTAGCAGTAGTAGTAGTAGTGGAAGTAGAAGTAGAAGTAGTAGTATTAGTAGTAGTAGTAGTAGTAGTAGTAGTAGGGAACATAATGGTAGACTTTCCATTACTAACGTTTCAGAGCAAAATTATATCTAGATAAGACCAATTTTCTTTCGAAATCACAAGTCAGTTGATTTTATAATATTTTTTATAATAATGTTTAATTATTACTCAAAACGTATTTTCATTGTAGTAAAGTATATATCAAATATATCCAATTACCAACATAACAAGTAGTTTCAATAATTTCATTCCAGTCGCTTCGGCACCTGGCCTTGTTTTAGCCCTACTCCTCGCTGCGATCTACATGTAGAAGATGTGCTGTGTTGTCCATAGATGTGTTGTGAAACCTCGTTTTAGTGCTATCACCTCAAACCTATTAAATCAGAAATAGATCGTATGTGCCAAATAAGCCTAGAATACAAATCTAACACAATGATAGAATGTATGAATACTCAGTTGTATCACACTCTGGCAAATACATCCAGAAAGATTACGCTTACAAACTGGCAGAACTAATATACAACTAGATCTAATGAAAATAAGTGTTTTAAATTTGACATAAATGTTTTCGGAACGTACTGTAATTGATTAACATAAAGGCTGTCTTTTCTATTTTCATCTTCTGTTGATATTTTATTTATGTGTTTCGTGTGTTTTCTGTGTTTTAAAAGTGAAAACATAATTTATTGAACTGAAATAGAAAATTATTTAATAATTGTTCAGTCTATCTGAAAGGGCAAAAAAAGCACCAATATCTACATTTGACCCACGAGATGACAATACTGATGACGTGGTCCCTCCAAAGGATCAACTGACCGAGTAGAGGTCATCTACCCTCTCATATACGTTGAACATTTTACTCATGTCCTGAACAATTTGGTTCCGATCTGTTTTAATAAATATTAAACATGTATTTGGTGTTGTTATATGCTTGTGCCTGTGAAAGGCGGATGATATATCTAAATCTGCATTTTATAAGGTGATCGAATATTCAAAACGAGCGAAAGGACTCCCGATGTACATTTCAGCTCTGAATTGTCAATTATGTCGTTGTAGCAGTAACAAGATTGGGTGCACCCTATTTATTTGCATTTAATATCAAATTTGTCAGGGATAAAGAAGAGAAAGTCATCACTGATACTTATATGACATATAGTAGTAGTTATCTATGGATCATCATTTGTACGTGCATCATCAAAATTATTTTTTTGTAAATCAGCAATTCTTGAAAAGCAATTTGGAATTACAACAGCAATCTTTTTTTTTTAAATAGGTGCTGCAAATGAACACATTCGATTACATTTAGATGCCCGTTTTATCAACTTTCAAAACCGACTTACAAAATTCATGGTACATGTTCAAACTTCTCTCACCTAAATTCCAAAATCAATCATGTATGATTTAAAAACAACTGCACGAATCTCGTCTCCAATAACACCTACTTTGTGTATTAACAAACTCCATGACTAAAATGTTCTCGATCACTCGCCGGTACAAGCCAACCATTGGTAAACAGAAACATGTGATTTCAAAAACGAGAGCTGGAAAGTTAAAAAACTGGTGCTGTGTCGCATACACAAGCAATATGTTTTACTCTGCCAGAAGATAGTCTATTAGCTGTGTTAAAGAGAACAATGCTATTTATGAATGATCAGCTTCTTTTTTAAATAAAATCATCCTAAATTATCAAACAGTTGTGATAGTCGAATACAATAACTTTTATAACTGTTTATCTATTCATTCCAAGGCGAAGTTCGTATAAATGTGAACTCATACATTTCTTAAAATACATCACACTTGTTATAACACGGTGATTCGGCCTTAGAATCAAAGTTCAATTAAAAAATATTGATATCGTCTGATTTTTTAAGAAACCAGAATCAAGAGTTATGTCATGGTAAGGTGTGTTTTATTTTCATTGTGTGTACACTGAAATTATGAAATTAAAATGGTTAATGAACTGTGAAATATAGAATATAAACTTAGACAAATAAGTCTGTTTTTTAATGAATGAGAGTTATTTTACATATAAGCAGCTACATATATCTTCTTAAATTAAAACTGGCATGAACTTCATCTTTGATGGGCATTCTAGAAGTTGTGATGATGAAGAATGAAGAACAATTTTATGGATATACAACTTTTATATTCTATGTAGGCGATGTTTTAACATAGATACTAATGTCGTTGTCAAGCAGGTGATACATTTAGACAAATTGCCAGGATATATATATACATGTAGTGTTTATACAATATATGAGGATGAGATTTTGATTTTGAGTTGTCATTACAGTAGATAGGCTTGATGTACAAATATTGAGTAGAAGCCAGAGAGAATGCTTACATTGTTTATACAGAAGATGAGGTTGATGTACACAGCTTGTTAAAGGGAGTAATTGATTTAATTGTTGGGGGTAATAAGGAGATGTACACAGCTATATGGTGATTATAGATGAAGTAAATATGAAACATGATATGATTAATGCAGCAAGTAATGGTAGGCATATGGGATGTAGTATCCTTCATCTCTGTTCAGGGCTGGGGCAATCGTCTTCATGTGTATGGCTTCGACGTATTTCCTAACTTTGTAGTTGGCCTGGTTCTTTTGTAAAAAATATGTACGTGTAAGTTATAGACACACTTAATTTAATAGACAACGATGGAATGGATAGTGAAGAGTGAAACTATGAATAAACATGTTTTATCAATAGCGAACACTGTGATCGTGTGGATTTATATATAAATACTGTTTACGGATATACATATACAACAGCATAAGAAAACATACTAGTCCCCGATATTAAAGTATGCGCACATAAAATATTTCACCAACGATCAATATGACAAAAGAAAGGAATGTTCTGCAGCTGGGTCTATTCTCTTCCCACAGAGAATACTCCCTTCAGATTTTATATCGCAACCTCTGTGATATTAATGTGACATTCTCGGCTAGATATGGATAATCCTGATTAGCAACTTCAGATGTTGGACTTTGACCTGTCGTTGAAACTGAGAGGTCCGCAACTGTCGAAATGTCTGCTATATCTGTTCGATGGGTACATATTGTCTACAAGACAGAATTCAGTCCCAGATGTTAAACGATTTTTTAATTGAAGAAGGAAAAATACGCTACCATTGTTGTAAACTGTCACTGCTTGGGGACTATGAGAGAATAGTAAAATGTCGCCTTTATGTAACAGTGGTAACGATATACAATATGAAGGAAGTAACCGGCCTGTGGGAAGAGAATGAGGCATGCATATGAAACGTAACATATATTCAAATATAAGTAAAAGTAACAGATATTTGATAATGTGAATGTCAAACATTAGTGAAAATGTCAAATCTCCAGGTAAAATTTGTAATTGAGGTTGAAATAGACACCATGGCGATATTATGGGTTGACATCACAAGTTAAAGCTACACATACAGCACATGGGAAAAGTGAGAGCAAAAATCTTGCAGATATACACGCAGACACAACACATCACAAATCTTGCGAAGCACGTGCTTTAGTTGCCTAGCAACCACTGACACGCGGACGCAACACATCTCAAACTTCGTGCATCACGTGCATTTGGTGGCAGTCGACCATGCTACACAGACTCAACGACAACATCAAATCAGTAACTAGATAAAGATCCGTGCTGGTTAAAATGAAATGGCCGTATCTTAACGTTGTTTCTGAAAATAGAGTGATGTTTATTCAATGCATGTCTGTATTTTGGCATCACTCTATCTGCAATGTGACTAATCCTTAGACTTCTTTACAGATGAATTCATTACAAGATTCGTACCCACAATCTCTACGTCAGGCATCTGGCACTGGCACGTATTGTCCCACCAACTTAACCACTCAGCCATCACAACTTTACGTTGCTGTAAATGTTATATTTTTCACATATTTGTTTGTTTGTTTTTACAATCGAGGGCTTTGAGCACATCAAATGTAATACACTGAAACGTTTGCATTTCTCTATTCAAAAACCAAATTTGTGAAATATCTTATGTATCTATACCATGCAGTAACATGGGAACCATAAAACGTCATTACTATTGAAAATTTAGAAAATTAAAAACACGTGAAAACCTGCTTTGCAACAAGTCCATACAGCTGTTGAAGAAACGGTTGGTTAACTTTTAGAACTCAGTGGAAGTATGGTGTAATGTTGATCACGATATTATGGTAGTTTTGTGGATGAGATATACAGCAATGGGGATATCAATGAAAAAAGTAAATTTCAATTCTATTATGTTTCAACAACAAATTAAGGTCATGCCATTGTCCGACAACAGCTTACGTTGCAGATATATTGTTTGCATGTTTTACTCAAGATACATTTGTACAAGATGTATTTAATCAATATTGTCTGAAATCCTTTTTTAAAAATGTCACTGCAGAAACCAAACCAAATGAGTGATTTTATGTACGCTACTGCTAATGTTGGTTAGCTTCATATCTTCCAAAGCTGCAAACATTGTTTGACGCGTTTATCAAATGTTCACAATCACAATAATTTTGTAATGATTTTCTTATAAAAGAAATAATAAAGAATAATGTTTTACATTAACATTTTACTGTACTTATGTTTGGATGATTTGTTTTACTAAATCAAGTGTGGCAATATTTTATCATATCTAAGCATAATATTGATCAGCAACTTTTTACAAACGTTGTATGATGTGGCTTCTGATGACAATCATTCGTTTTTCTGGGGGGTTTTTGTGTCCGATATGGTGCATGATATTTAAATTTGTTACGACCCTGACCAATTAAAAATATTGCCACAAACATGTATAAGCATGTTGAAGCAACGTGTCAAAGTTATTTCACATATGAAAGGGTTATAGTCTCAGCTTGACATCAATCTTAATATTTTCCTACATTGTATGTCTTACTCGTATGTTGATTTACAGCTCTATTTCGTACATCATAACATATATTATCTACAATGTGATCACTATTATAACAGCGTAAACCTACAATACAGAGATTCGAGTTTTTTAATGAGTTATGCGAATATTGAACACCTGATTTTTCTATGAACCAAATTTTAGTTAATCAACAAATAACTCTCAAGCAAAATGTTTTCATCAACAGCCAGTGGTACAAAGATATATGCTGCATTTGAACATGTTGGAATAGAACACAATGCTTTAATCTATAAAGATAAATATTTTTATAGGTTTCATTTACGAGTTAATGACTGTATACATGTAGCAGATAAAATGGAAACGGTATTTTACTGACATTCAATTGCGTGTGGTTGTACAGTATTTGTAATTTATAATTTTCTAATTTGTATAATTTAATAAGTATTTTCGAATCGGTGACTAACTGTGAAACCATGATACCACGGGAACAATCACACACGTATGGTATTTTGAGTGCTTAAAGTCAATTACGAGTACCATACAGAAAATCATCTATCTACTTGTAATTTCATAACTAAAATCTATTTACGGACATACAATATATAATCAAATAGTTAACTACATTCTCGATAATTCAGGGTATGAGTTCCGACATATCTCCACTTTATACAATTGTATATTGTAGATATTTATCGAGTGAGTGAGTGAGTTATTGTTTAACGCCGCTTCGGCAGTATTGCAGCCATTATTTATCGAAACGAATACCCTGGATTATTGAGTATGGCAACTACCAATATCAAAGTAACCGCACATAATATATATCAATGCCGAACACTATGAGTTAGTGAGTGAGTTGGTGTTTAACGCCGCTTTCAAGAGTATTTCACTTATGTCACGGCTGCTAGTATTATGGCAGATAGAAAGCCCGCATCGCCATGTGACTATGCTTTGCGGTGAAATCTGCGAGCATCGGCTGGAACTAGCGAACAATGGGTGATACTACGCTGAAATTCAGTGTAGCATTGCACCCAAACTAATCTGCGTGAAGAAAGTTCTCTACTGCAGACAAAGTTGCCGTGTCCCTGGTGGGACTCGAACCCCGGACCTCTTGTTCCGAAGCCGAACGCGCTAACCACTGCGCTATCCCCCCTCCCGGCGAACACTATGAACAAGCAGTGTTTTTCTAACTTGTAAATAGGAGCAAATATTCCAGTGAATCATTTAAATACAAAATAACCTCTTCTTATGGTACGATGTGTAGGTTCAACTTGCATTCGAATGCATTGAGAGAAAATAGAAACCGCATCAACTCATCACCTGGTACAAAATGTACTATGTCGATAATTCAGATTGACGCCTCACATAAAAGTGTTTCAAATACAAATGTACATGCATGCGCACTAGTTGCCAAGCAACCATTGAGGCGTAGACACAACATGTCACATACTTCGTGCAGCACGTGCACTTGATGACTACGGACCAACAAGTCACAGACTCAACAATATTCCAATCCTCGTGCTGCACGTGTCGGGGAAATAGATGCTGACAGACGACGCTTTTTAAATGAGATGAGAAATGAATTTGGGCAAAATTGAACATACCAGAGTTTCAAACTTTGATATGTGTATGACATGGGCTTGGAAACTATAAGTTTGAAATTAAGGTTGTAGCATGAACGTCTGAACGGATTAGCTACTATTATTTTAAAAATTAAACTAATATAAATAAAGATAATAGTTTCATATCGTCCAGCAGGAAAAGTTGGTGCATGAGAGTTTTTACTAAGGCAATTTTATTTATCAAATTATTAAATTATATCTTTAATTAACTGTATGTTGACATTGTTGTAAAATTAATTTTACCCAATTCCGCTTTCTTCAAATAAACTCATGTCATTTAATTGTAAAATTAGCTATTTCAATACGTTTTATTTAATATTTAATGTAAGTGCATCCCTTCTGTTCTTAACTGTTGATAGATGTTGACTTTTTCTTTTTGTTGAACTTGATAAATCAAAGGACAAAACTAAATGTTCTTATATTGATTGAACCTAGCAAAGCGCTCTTAAAATCCTATCTTTGCCCATCGAACTACTTATCTGGTATTACATTTACATCTAACCATATTTCATTGTTATACATACATACAACTTATAGAACATATGTAGAACATTCTCTTTGATAGTGGTAAAAGTTTACATGGGTAAATAATTCACCAACTGTTCAGTGTCCTTTAAAAGGGCCAGTAGGACGTTTTTTTCGCTCAAATAAGTTGATGAAATGTGATGAAAGTTAGGTTAAAAATGAATGTACATGGTTGGGTAAAGCCATGGGAATCGTTTTTTGTCATTCGAAATAATAAAATGTGTTCACAACAAAATGGCCTCCATGCAATATTTGCTTTATACGCAACACCGTTATTACCACTACAGAAATGTGGTTTATGTAGTAAGATGTTCACCCTCTAAAGTAAATATAAATGACATGAACTATCATTATAAATGGGGAACTTGAAAAAAATAAATCATTTGGTCGATACATCGTGTCTCTTATATCCACTTAAGGAGGATTAAGTAATCTCGGTTAACCTGTCTTGGTGCGCGAGCTTTAGAGTTGAGTCGTTGTAATTTTTCCACATTTTATGTTGAGATTTATAAGTATAAGATTACGGTTTCTAAGAAATAAATGAAATGTCAAATCATGAATTAATGTTATATACAATAATCTACATTATCCGTTGAAATAATGACATTGATGACTAAATAAGTGTTTACTTCACATCAACACTGCTTAAATACTCCAATTCAAAAGGAACATAACTTCATAAGTAAAACGGTTATACGATGTTTGTACTTTTTTACTTTCACACTTAAATGTTTCTCTTACATTGTATATTTGCCCTTCGTTGATTATCATCTACGAATGGAATCACTTCATGTGTCAACGGGTTTTTTTCATTAAATATTTTGAGAATATGCTCACATTAAATGTTCATTTTAATCATATATTGAATACCCGATGGGCGCGTGTAAATGCATTAATCCGTCCGTTAGTCTGTCTATCCAGGGATTTATATAGAATCCTTGGTTTATCCATAGCATTTTTGACCACTGTTTAAGGAGAACTGTAATATTTCGTAGCACCAGTTGCAGTAGTGCAAGATGTTACAAATAGTGCACACTACTTTTTAAATATGTAAATGCCACATAAATCTAAGTATCTTGTCCAATAGGGGGATGAATTGTAGATTTGTTAACCTAGCTTCTGACGTACTTGCCACTTGCTGTTCATGTCATACCTTAGTCAACCTACGAACTGCAATTCACACATGTACACGTCAAAAGAGTGTTTCCCTTCCAATTCCCCCAGTAAACGGCCATATGAACACTTACAGATACTTATCAACCGACCTCCGTATAATTGTTCATTTCTGACAGATAGTTTATATGGTTAGCATTGATTACATTTCTGTAATCATTCGATACGAGTAACTTAAATGGTTGTAAGTCCCTCCAGGAGGGTTTACTGGGACAATTCTGTTTTATACTTCTAACTTTTATTCATTACAGCCTCAAGCCCGGTTGTATCCAGGTCATCCATTTGCACATATGTTATTTTAAACATACACAGCGACCCCTCCCCCTTTCCGAAATGGAACTTGAAAACCCGGAATGATTATTTTATTATTATCTATGTTTGAGTGTAACCATGTTTCTGTTATACCAACAACGTCTACGGCTTGCATAGCATAGTAACAAGATTGAGATGAAGATATTTACTGAAGGGTTGTATAGGCATAATAATCTCAAGTTATATACCGCAGCTGTAAATTTGACCAAAAATTTTACGTGCACTTTGACTGAAACTATCCCACTGCCTGTCTATACTGTATTATATCAACTATCATCTTTATATAATCTATAGCAAGTATATAGGGCAGTGAGGGACAAAAGTAATATACACGCAAAACCAGTCTGGAAAACAACAAACAATGAGGTAACATGCTGTGTATAGTGATACAATCTGTATATATTATCTTAATAATGATTCACGTTTTCAATCAAGGAAGTATTTAAAAAGGACAACATGATAAAGACAAATAAAGTTATAGTAAAACATGAATGAAAATGGGAACTTGATAGAGGATAGATTTAGAGGACAGATATGTCATCATCCATTTTTTCTATGCCCAAGTTGAAGCATCTGGTAATCTGTTTTATTATCAATTTACTCTTTTCACCTAAAAGGGAAAGTTCTATCGCCGATCTGTCGGCAGTATCCGCCATCTTGGTTTCTTGGCAATTCGCGAAATGAAAACAGGCTATGTTTAACTCTATTGTGATTTTTTTTAAATAGTAACACATATACATTGATAGAATATTTACATAATAACACATAATGTATCATGAAACCAATAAACAATATGCTGTTAGGCCAGCAAGGATGGTTGTATGCAAACAGCCGGTCAAGGAATGACGACCTCCGTCGACGTCAACAGCGTCAGTGTTAAAATGTGCTGTTAAAGTGCTTCTTGATATCTTGATTAAGGTCATTGATGACGACAAACATTGTGATAATGATAGTGTAAATGTGATATTTAAGGTAGAAGCGAACGAGAGCGTAACTGAAAACAGAAGTATATTTTTACTTTTTTACTGTTTGACTTGACCGAGATTAATTACACAGTATTAGTATTATTACGCGGTAATGTCGCGCATAGTTTGATGCTTATCTCAAATGAATATCGTGTTCTGTATGTAATAAATAGATTACAAAATTCGTAAGTGTTGAATATTGAAACGTATATATGTTTAAATGATGTCGTTGGAATATTTTCAATATTGAACACTCACTCGTTATATAATCTCTATTTATTACTCGCCCGTGTGAGATACTGCAGTGTTATATTTATACGGCAATATTAAACTAGTGTAATACCGCCGCGTGTATGACGTCATAATAATGTGCGGTTATGATGTCACAATTGGAGTAACGTCGTCACAATGGTATCGGACTTGCGGGAATCATAGTTTCAGAGCCATGTCGGCTATTTCGCTGGGTTATATGTTGGCGAGTAATAAAAATAATACTAAACTCTCTTCTATTGAATACCATTTTTTATTAAACTCGTGAATGATTTGGTATCAAACTCGCTTTCGCTCGTTTTATACAAAACCATTAACTCATTTAATAAAAATGGTATTAAATAGAAGGTCGTTTTGTATCCTCTATATATTTTTCTTGAACTTCGATGTTTTAGCAATATTGTTGACAACTATGTGAATATATTAAAATATCTTTCGGAGGACCAGCTCATTGGAACTCTTCCTAGGTATCCACCACGTCTGTTATCTCTACACACTTCTGTGCAGTACTTAAGTAGTTCTCGGATGAATACTTAACTAAGCACACGGCTTACATACATCTACCTTTGCACTGATATACCTCAAAACACTCTCAAAGATTGCCACATTTTGTTTTTTTAGGCATGGTGCATAATCATTCATGTTGGTATGCAATGGTGTTTCTTGACACCCCTCGACACCTTTTAGTCTTATTGAGGGGCAACTAAACGCCGTTGGTCCTGTGGTCTGATTAGTATCAGACTGTGATTTATGTGCTTTGTTAAGCCGAGTTTATGTATGAGGAAGAACGTGTCAGTAAAACATGGTTCGTTTTTTTTTTCTTTCTAATTTTGCGTACTAAAGCTAAACTACTGCATTGATCAAAATACAATTTACGGGGAAAATTATGGAAAGCTACATTAAGAACTTGGTGTCAAGATCACATCGATGTGTATATGAGAAAACATAATAATGCAGCGGAAGTGGTAAAAATATAACAGCAGCTTTCAGCCCACCAGAGTTTTCTTATTCAACATTTTTGTACTCTGAAACTGGACATCTAAAACTTTGGATCTTAAAGAATATACCATTTCCGCGGCCCTGGGTTTGGATTTAAATATCTACTAATCTGAGAGCACTTCTCTTATTTTGTAATATCTGCACCGCAACAACACTGTCACTTTAAGGACACACAACAATACAGTATATTCCTATTGAAATATCTATCCGTTTAATCCTAATATTTTTCCCAACATAATATACATTAATAATAATCGGCATCTACTGCAACAAGCTTACATTACAATGTACCTTTAGATAATTTGATAGTGAAATAAAGAGAGACAATCAAAGTTGTCTTTAAATTTCCTCCCCATATCAATGTGTAAATTGTTATTAAGTATATGTTAACAATGGATTATACTGGATATGGGAGACAATCTGTGTGCGCAGGTTAACAACTTAAAACTTATTTCTGCCCTACACTGTAGAATAATAAGAATATACATATATAAATGTTTTGTAGTTGTATGTCTTTTGATACTATGAATTTTCATTGTTGTCACTAAACAGGCCAGAAAACCATTTGCACTCTCCTATTCCCACTTGGCTAAGGAGATTTTAGTTTAGTTGGCTTTAGGACACATGGTGTAACTATATGAATTTGTGATACTGTTGTTCAAAAGATACTGGGATTAAAAGAGACACTATATTTTCGGATGCTTCATATTAAAATGTATTAAATTGTAAATGTACTAACATTCAAATGCGGTTACTTTTGTTACATTATAGTTATATGCGATAGTACTTTTAGTACACGAACCTGGTTTTGGAAAGGTAACGTTTTATAGCGTTCATAACGACGGTGATGTTAGTTTACATCATTGTCTTCTTACAATGGTTGCTGCCTTAAGATTTCCTATCCTAACCTCGGTTCTAGAAGGGCTGAATTCGCCGGTAAAAAGGGATATTTCTGCTTGGCTGCATTTAAATCTAGTTATGCAATCAGTGACGCTGTTGTAAATGTGATATAACATTTAATGTGTTTTCCTCGAAATATGCTATTTGATTTTCTGTAAACTATTGATCATAAACATGCTTATAGATAAAGAAGACCAAATCAGAGACGAATACCAATAGTTATTTTGTGTTATATACATCAGACATATTCGAAGGACAATATGCTAAATAGCAAGACCCTTATGCTATTAGCCAAGATCGTTGAAGTCACTCGGTCGACAGGCCATTGACAGATGCGATTCCATAGGTTAAGAAGCAGGGATACAGGGATACAGCAATTCAGGCCTTCTATAACAGAGATTAGGATTGGAAATCTGAAAGAGTAACCTCCGTGGGAAGAGAATGAGGTTACAAAGGTTCTGATTTTTTGTGTTGGTATAAGTTAGTTGCTAAACTATGATGAAGCCTTTACCGATTTATCATGATAACGACTTCGAAACGTTGGCATGTGATTACTTTCAAGACATGCAGACGTACGAACGACGTACCAAAGAATATAAATTAACGCAATGGAACAATGAATGTCCAGTTGTATAACTTCTGTGAACAAAAACTTCTTCAGGACAATTTAGCATAACCAAGATGGTAGAAATAACAGATCACTACATCAAAGACAACTGTTTCATAGAAAACTGGAATTCTCTTATCCAATGTCGGGGTGCATTTCATTGATCAATTTTAAATCCTAAAAGTGTTTCTTCTCTTGACATGTTATTCATGTTTTCCCTGACTTAAGTGTGTTTTATGAGTGAGGCGATAATTGGAATATGAAATTATTTAATAAACTTGTTCAATCTATCTGAAAGGGCCAAATCTCACCCATTTCTACATTGACCCACGAGATGACAATACTGATGACGTGGTCCCTCCAAAGGATCAACTGACCGAGTAGAAGTCGTCTACCCTCTCATATACGTTGAACATTTTACTCATGTCACTAAAAATTGATACTGATCTGTTTCAATAAATATTTTAAAGCTATTTTGTGTTTTTATTCATAAGTTTGTGTGAGCCCAATGTATACGCTTTGTTCTCCAGGGCATTGCTCTGTATAAATAACTGTATGTAAAGCAGATATGTATTTTCAACGAATAGAATGCAGGAGCGAAAGGACTCTCGATTATGACAAATATTTCAGCTCGCAATCTTGTTGTAGAAACATATCTATTATGCAGAAAAGGTAAGATATCAAATTTTAAATGTATCCAAAAGGAAATATACATTGCCTTCACAAACAATAGGCAACCCAGATTCTATTAATGTTGGTCCTCTTTCCACACATTATTTAGACATTTAGAAAATGAGATATATGTTTGAGAATAATACAGATAATACAGCCATAACAAAAACTTGCAAATATCCATGAACTTCAATACCTGCAAAACGGATCTTTGTGTAAAAGTTATTGACATGTTGACAACTCTATTGATGTATACAACTATAAACCTGTACATGTAAACATCTGATAGGAAATAAAAACATAACAAATATAAATATATATATTAAAACAAACCTAAAAAATCAATATAGATTGCACCTTGGTTTATTTGCTACTTAATATGAAATGTGACCTCGGGATATGGAAGAGGGGAAAGTTGTCGGGTTGTTAATACATATTAATATGAGAAAAACGAAAATAAGATATCTTCGTAAAAACTTTTTTATTGAGTATTGAGTTGACCGCTCGGAGAATATTTGCAAAATCTGTTAACTTGTAAAATCCCCACATTCTTCTGACGAAGGAGTGAGTAGATAGTCCGACGGGTCATATACCTATACACAACACAGAAGTTGTTATCCAGAAAATCTTATTTTCCCATGTATTCTACTTATAAATACGACTCAAGGATTTAATATTTAACTATTTTAGTATTTTACAAAAATCAACAAATTTTGCTTATTTAACCAACAATTGTTTCATTAATATCAATTGAGAATTAGTACACATAACTCTCATTTAAATACTTGCTGCAAATAACATATAGGACGATTAACTGTCGATGACAGTGTTATAGACTTGCATTAAACGACTTACAAATTACATCGTACACGATGAAACTTCCCTAACTTACATTCCTATCATCAGTTATGAAGCTTTTAAAAACTGCTGCACGAAATCCGTCTCCAATAAGCCGCTTGCCTGCTTGGTGTCAATGTGACTGAGATGTTATCAATCTGTCACCCTGTGCATGCCAACCCTCGGTAGACAGAAACATGTGAGTTTCAGAATGAGAACTTGAAGGTGAGGTGAGTTGGGGTTTAACGGCGCTACCAAGAGTATTTAACTTATTTCACTCTTGCTAGTATTAGTGCAGGGAGAAAGCCCGCAACACCATGGGACTATATATTGCGACGGAACCTTAAACTAGCAGACCATGGGTTGTAGTGTGCTGAAATTCATTGAAGCACTACACACAAACCTTACTGCATGTAGAACAGTTATCCACAGTAGGCAAAGTTTCCGTGCCCCTGGCGGGATTCGAACCCCGGACCTCTTGATCCGAAGCCGAACGCGCTAATCACTATGCTATCTTGCCCCGAGAACTTGAAATAAACAACGTTGGCCCTGGTTCCCTTAAACAAACAATGTGTTACTCTACCTGAAAAAAAATGTATCAGTTTTAATCAGTCGAGTACAACACCAAATAATGTACTGGATATATAATCGTGTCTGGTTCATTCTAATACCACGCCCATATCTAGCTTTCTCATTTTAGGAGAAATTTTCCACCTTATAATCTTTCATTATATTTTTAAATTATTTGATCAAAACTTAAATAGCATGTACAGTATGAACTAAATCTTCGTCTATCAGCATGTGTCTTTAGCGTCTCAGGCTTATCAATCTTGAAAAAAATACCCTCGTGCAAAACGTATCATAAATTCAAAGTGATAGCTTCTGATTTTATAAGCAACTAGAATCAAGGCCTTCCTTGAGTCATGTTAGAAAGTGTTTGTTACAAAACAGTTCTATTCAACGCAATTTTAATATATAGTAAATCACACAAACACCCGATAAGGAAGTAAGCGCACATAAAATACTTCACCAGCGATCAATATGAGAGAGACAGGAATGTTCCACAACTATTTTAAGAGATGCATATTATAATGATAAGTAACTTATATTCAAATAAATCAATGTCAAACATTAGTATGCTGACAAAATCTCCAAGTAAGATCTGTTGTAATGTTTTCAATCTGCTCCATAAAGATACCATGGCGGTAAGTAATAGTTATATACATCAAGGCCAATTAACACTCTGTGAATTTAGTCTTTTTTCCTGAAGAACATCCATGAGAAAGGGAGCATGGCCTTGCACTGGATATTACCCCTCTATTAGGGCCTTGTACAGTTTAATGTCCTTCCAGCAGGGTATTATACAGTTTAATGCCTTTTAAACTAGGATTCTGTGCACTAAATAAAGTCCCATTAGGCTAGATAATCTATCTACAAAATTGTCAAGTTTAAAATTTCCAAAGCAGACACTACAGGAATCGAACCAACAACCCTTCGCTTTGTAGCCCAATACCTTACCATTTGACCACAGGGGATTGTTGACTATGATTGTTGACATGTGTTCTGCTATCCGAGGAATTTGATGATATTTTATGAGGGCTTTATTTTACTTTTACAGCACATATCATATGTTGGCATGTATTGAAGCCAAATAACATTTTATGAAAGACAATGGATGCACCATTAACTACATGTACTCAGCCATCACGACTTAACATGTACATGTTTGTGTTTTCACTCAGTGAGTGAGTGAGTTATTGTTTAACGCCTCTTCGGCAGTATTGCAGCTATTAGCGGCGAGTTCACTCAGTTATCAAGGCTTTATTTCTTTGGTAAATATAAACGTTCCCCCCATACTTCATTTCGAATCATGACACATTACAAAATGATTATACCTGTCAAATTCACAAGCCCAGATATTATTACATTATATTATTTTTATGAAGTAGACTGCTCAGACAATGGAGAACCGCACTATGTAAATGTTAGTCTAGTAAATCCAAAATCTTTAAAAAAATAATCAAGAGTTACCTGCATATTACTCTGCACACTGAAGCGCTTTTTAATTTGTTTTCCGAAAATAATAGTCGACAATCTTAGGCATTGTGTACCTGAACTATTCAAAATGAATGTATCGTGGGAACAATGAAATGCCATTACTATTGCATTTTTTGGGAGATTTAACATGTGCAACCTGCACGAAAACAACAGCATTCAGCCGTTGAAGGAATGTTTGTTTCAATGTTTAAAGGGGGCGATATAACAGAGTGGTTAGCGCGTTCGGATTCATCAAGAAGACCGGGGTTCGAATCCCGCCAGGGGCTGAGCAGCTTCGCCTGCTGTGGAGAACTGTTCTACACTGAATGTCAGTACAGTGCCACCCATGGTTTGCTAGCTCCGATAATCGGAGGTTTCACCGCCATGATGCCAAACTGTCATTATAAATTGGAAACTTGAAAACAAATCTTGCAAAAGAACGTGCTACTGCCCCTTTAAACCCCAACTCATTTCTTCGAACCTAGTAGAAGTATCATCTCATGTTGATCACGATAACGGGGAAATACATGTATTTTTGGGATATATAGAACCAAAATAAAGTTTCATGTTAACTATATTTCATCATATCGTCATTCAGTTGATTTGTTTTTGATTTTTTTGTTTTTTTATGTTTTTATTTCCCAGCAGATGTTTTACAATATGTTTACATATACATAAAGAGTGATCGTTTACATAGATATATCAACTGTGTGGCATAAAATGTGATATATAATATGGCTATGTTCAAGAACATATATTGCAGGTTTTCTGCATCTGACAAAAATAATTCAAGTTCCATAAGTTTACATAATTCTAAACAGTGTGTGGAAAGAAGACCAAAATGAAAAGAATTTCGGCTGACTATTATTTGCAAAAGCAATATATTTACATGCTTGGTAATATTTTAATATAACCCATACGGGTGAGAAGACACAGGTGATTATTTATGTGATATTTGCACATGTGCTTTCAAGTGATTCTCAACGTTGATTGGTCGGTTACCCGGAGAAAGAATGACTATGACGTTATAAAACAATGGTCTGACGCGACGAATTATCTTATGACGTCACAATGTTACTGTGGCGACGGGTCCTTCACAGCGGCCGCCCAACATGAAAATGTAATAAGCAACCGTAATTTGGTCAATTTAATTGCATAATGGGTAATATATAGAATAACCAACTCGGTACGAGTGATTACGGGAAATATCCACTCGTCTAAATAATGTTCAGAGCCACTGCTAAAGCTCGTGGCTGAACATTATTAAGACTCATGGATATTTCCCGTAATCACTCGTACCTCGTTGGTTATTCTCTAAATAATTCCTTTAGTATATGTCTAAATTTTTTTTTTTTTCCTTTTCTACTCGCAGTGTAGATTTTATATTTTACCAATAAACAAATGGCATTTAACGGGTTATTATTTCTTCCTTTAAAACCAAAAAGGATGTTTTCGGGTGTCAAATCAACATATCCTTCAGCTAATATTTCCAGCCATTTCGACAAATCTTTCCACACTTTGTCAGAAAAAGTACAATTACATAATCAATGTATCACACTCTCGGGTATCTGTTTACAAAAAGAACACATGTGTGAATCAATATAGCCAATCTTATGCAAGTATTTGTTTGTTGTTAAAATATTCTGATGTATCTTGTACTGAAACCATTTTAGATCAACACTCTGAGTACTTCTGGTAGCCATCAAATTGATGTTTTCCCATTCATTCTGTTGGAAATATTTGTCAAATGCTTCTTCCCATCATTCAGTTGATGTCATTGACCGACACTATCCTGCATTGCAGACGTGTTTTCGTTTTATTCAACACATCATTTTTCTCATATCTGCAATCTTTTTCTTTCAAAAGGTCACTGAACAATCAACGTAAATTACTAATTTTATGAACTCTTCTATTTAAACTGTTAGCTTCATGTTTTCCGAAACCATGATGTCTTATCAGCATTCATTGAAGCTATCAAAGCTATTAAAATCTTATCAAAATCCAACACACGATTAAACTGGTGTTACATTTACTTATAATCATATTTCGTTAGTATACATAGAAGCATAAAATTCGACCATGCATGATTGGAAGACCACCATTTCGCTGATTGTATGAATTCACGATTGAAACACAATGGTAAAGTTTGAAGCATATCACGTACAAGATCGTATCCTATGCCAGGTCCGCTTATAAGGCGATAACGATTAACATGTACCCCCTGATCGCATCTTAATGTGTATATCGACGGGAGCAGTTTTGGGCCAGGATATATATTGTTGACTCATTTCAACATGCATGCCAAATACTCATAAATTTAGTTGTTTAGAGTAAAGAGACTTTAGTATTTACGTTGATAGGCAGTTACTGTCAAACTGTTACTTGGGACATAAGTATCACCTTTTTAGGACATTTAAGGTGTGATATATAATACTACAGTATTAACAACAAGGTAACGCGTCATGATATTGTTTACACAATCTATTCACGAACTTCGGGGTAACACCAAATTTCTCACAATTAAGGATTAGCTCTGTCATTGAAGCTATGAAACGTGCAATTTCTGCAGAGATGTCTTATACATGAGAGTGTGACCTTCTCTTGCACTGGTAAACACTATTATAAATAATGTCAAGTTCTTTTTGGTGATATATATATTTGCTTGTTTGCTTTAAACGATTAAGTAGTAACCTCGTAACACCCTTAACCCGTAAATAGGCAACGGACTTATCTCCCTTATGTTGTCTAATTGTAAACGGCATAAATACGTTCCAAGTAACAATGGTGGCAGGTGGTCCTGTCGACCACTATTAATGAAGTTCAGCAACAATGAGCGCGGCTCGCTACATTGCTGGATAAACTGAAAATGTGAAGGGTCACTCCATGCCTCACACTGAGACACGAGTTGAGAGACTTGTGGCAAATGATTTCGTTGTGTGCCTCTGTCCACCCAGCAGTATATGCGTACATGGTAAGATATGATGGTAGTCTGAATTTGAACCTAGAGCGCCTGACAGGCGACCGGTTGTATTCTCCTCAGGGAGTGTTCTGTTCCTCGTTGACCAGGAGTAATATGTCCACCAGCGCTCTGAGCATGCATGTGCATGGATATGTGCGCTATATAAATGGAGTATTATCAATACAGTTTCCTGACAGTCGAGGTGTTAGTTCCAGTAAACTATTTCTATCTGCATTCTTAGTCAATTCCTCACGAAGGGAGTATAAGATCTTAGTTATTGACAGAAGCTAATAGCTAACGGTTCAAAATGTGATTTTTTTTAGAAGTTAGCTGTTAATCTCCCCAAAATATACACAAACCTGATAATAGCTAACTGAATTTAATCAGGAGGTGACCGTAAGCTATCACGTAATATTTTGGTATGTAATGGATTGATCAACTTTAAATAAGGAAACAATTGCAACAGGAATATTCCTTGATTATGGTGTTTAAATAGATGTTATCACTAAATAACGTGGGGAAACAAAGGCGAAATTGGACACAAATAGAACATGTTGAAAGTTATGATGATGATCGCGTGTTTACGTTGATTTACCAAAACATGGAAGATTTCAAGTCAACAGATTTATACGAATTCTCAAGTTAATGTACTTTCATCTCACGATCATGAATTCCAAAGACTCTGCAAAACACTGATGACTGTCAGTGTCTGTTGGAATCTCTTCCAGCTTGTTCCACCTCTTCCTTGTGAGTCATCGTGATGAGACGTCTTCACTCTGTCTCTCTGTGTGGTTGCAATCCTGATGTACTGAATGTTTCAATTCATCAACATTTTACACTGGTGGCACATTCTTGCGACTTGTACATCCACACATATCCCAAAAGGTTTAGAAAGGGGGCAGGGTAGGGTAGTGACAGTTTCTGTTGCATAACCTCTACAAAAGACACAGTGTTATCAACCAAAAGGATTGGCCTTGTGTATGGGTATTCCAAACAACCCAAAATGAAGACCAACTTGTCGCCAAATGATCTCCCCCTGATACTCTGCAATGTTTAAGTTACAAAAGACGTGCTATACCATCTGGATTGTACATCAGAAAAAGCATTTCATCAGATCAGTGGATGTTTCTCCACTTTAGCGAACACGAAGGCCCTGGAACCTGTACGTTGGCTCCTCTTGGTCAACTGAATGTCAAGGTCAAGAATGGCCGACGAGCGAACTGCATGGCGATGATTAGGGACAAATATTGTAGAACAGTCAGAACAATTATATGAAGGTATTGTAATATTTTTTTTAAATTATGTTTTTTCACATAGGTCATAGTCATAGGTGCTGTCTACATTGCTGGAATTAATACACGGTTTTCAAAGGTTTTGTTTTTGATAAAAAATATGACTTTGAATGAGCATGGGGTGGTTTCGTTGTTACACCCCTTTCGCTGTTTCTAAGCGATACACGCCCCTATGTACAGCACTGATTCCAACCTGTTCTGGGGCATATGTGACGATGAAGTGATTTTCGGAACTGCAGTTGGTGCAAGGATAGCTTCGTAGAAGTGCCATAAATCCGAACTTCTCTTTCTGATATACATCAAGGTCTGCTATGACTTCACTAATGTGATGCTTACTCACCAATGGACTTCATTGATAAAGGATGGCGACGTTGCGGGATTCGAATTGTCACCTTCAGCATCAGACAACAATCGCCAGCACTGACTATCTCGATAAAACTGAGGTCCAGTGTGAGTTTAGCTATATAATCAAGCAGCTCGTCCTTAAAAACTATCAACCTTGGTAACCCAAGGTCTTATATATGCTCCGTTACTCTCCACTATATCACCCCTGGGAAACTCCATCAGAGAAATCTGCACTCACATTACCCGCCTTTGGCCACCGTGATCCAATCAAACTGCTACGTAGCTTGGACCTGCGAGCCAATGACAATTCATATCACTAAGTTTCAAGGCACGCGAGGCCATTTTGTCAGCCATCTGTCATGGGTTATCTCCCTTGACCATTTCCTTCTTATCCCGTTGAGCATTTTCTTTGGTTACTGACTTCGTCACGCCGGCCAAGGGCGGATAATTGTAGTACAGATTTCTCTGATAGAGTTTCCCAGGGGCTATACAGTGGAGAGTAACGGACGCATACAAAACCCTGGGTTACCGAGGATGCTGTACTATAAGTGTAGATAGTGTTACCCAAATTAAATAATTCTACATTTTATTACTATCTATATGGCATATATTTCTAATACATATATATAGCCTTGAGAGTTGTGCCACTTTACAGCTTCCAGAGAGGTCCAGCATGTAGTAATAGCTTAACTTATGGATCCCTAGTATAACAATTATTCAGTGTAAGATGCACAACACAAGTTTTGTCAGTGCTAATGTTACGTGCGCTCCTTGTTCAATATATATATAACTTGAAGTGTGAAGTCCTTAACAAGGATTACATTAAGGTTAAAAAAGTCTAAAGCTTCATAAAAAGTGCACCCAAAAAGTAGTTTTCATATTTCAAATCGTGCACGAACGAGACCCTCTGCGTACACTGGGATTAACCATAAGTATTATGTTTATCATAACTGAAAATGTAGTCTACATTTGGAGATGAGAGGACACTTGGGATAACTTGATAGACAGTTTTGGTGAAAGGCCAAAAATGTTTACCAAAAGGATTAAGGCACTGCAAGAACATACTTTACGCACACAGTAAAAGGTACACAGTTTTGAGATTTAAAAAATTAGTTCAAGAAGTTATCATTTCAGAAAATTGACCAAATTATAATGGAATCGAAATAATATAAAAAGCAGCATTTTAGATTCTTGAAATTCCTTATACATTGTGTTTTGGTTTCTAGACTTATTCCAATGTGATTCTGGATTTTTTTTTAACATGAGGCCTAGGCTTGAGACGAAGAATTACTTTGATATATACCCAAAAAAGGTTCCTAAACTATAACTTACAATTTATGTTTCAACAGTGGAATTAATGACCAACTGACTCTGGGATCATTATGTTTTGAGACATTTAATTATTTATTGATTTTGTAAACTCAAGACATTCTAGGCTTTTGAGAGCAAAATTAGCACGGCTACGTATTAAAATAAAAAGAAATATGTTTCTATATGCAATGCGTGTACTAGCTTTAAAAGAACCGTGGGATAATTTGGACCTTAATTCTGTTTAACTCGGTTGAGATTGGTTGATTTATTTCATAGATGGAGGTATGCAGAGACTAGCATTTCTCGAAATTAAACAGTTGCAACAATATTATGATCAGGTCGACAATAATGAAATCTGTCAATATTCATTAAAGGTGCATCAATTGTGTTTCACAAAATTTTATTTGGCTTTAATTCGTTCCAACTCACCATATGTGCTGTTTACAATGCAAACAAATTCACTCTTCTTGTATATTCATCCCCAATCGCCAAATATTATCATAAATACTTCATTAACGGCATGTGCAGAAACCGAAACTGCACGTCTCATTTACATGCACATTAGTTATATGTCTATTATCAAACCAAATTTGTTATTTTATGTGTTGTGAATAAGATTCCAAAATTACGTTTGACTCATTGGCGCGCGTCAATCGTGATGCATTGTCCTGTTTTTGATCAGAAATCACTACTACCTTCATATGTTCACATTAAAGTGGCCACTTGAAGGTAGTTCAAGTGATCTGTAGCGAAACCTAAACCTTCAAGTAGTAACAAATCTACTGTCGCTTTATACGTCGCACCATTTTAACCGTTTTCTATGGATACCATGATGGAATGGTAAACCATCTTTTCTTCGTCAGCAGTATTTTGATTTTCACACTTTTGAAAATGCGGGGACGTTTCCTTTGCGGTTGAGTGTATACCGTTATTAAGCATATGTGTGAAAAGTACATTCCCTGGTTTCCGGGATATGAAAACACATCTCCAGTTTTTCGCTAACAGAAATCATATCAGAATGCACTTTAGAAAGACAAGTAATGGACAAGTTTTGATTCAACTCTATTGACAGTTTGAATTTGGAAAAAAATATAAACGTCTGTAGGATCTTGATAAAGTATTCAGATAAGCCATTAATGTTGACAGAGACAGATTAAGGGACATGATATGTTGTTGACTCATTTCAAAATGCACGCACTCATACATTTCGTTGTGTCTTAGTAAATGGAGACTACAGGTTAAGAGGTAGTTATTGACTAAGCGTTGCCGGTACAAAGAGTGATTTTCTGGGGACCTCATGGGTGTGATACTGCAACATTAACAGCAAGGCGATACGTCATGGATATTATTATAAATAATGTACGCCAAATTTTATGTCAACGAAAGTATATTTATCAAACACTTTTGTGACTCGCCGGTGGATGCTGATGAAATACATTGCAAACTAATAAACAAAAAAAAACTATAGGTACAACAACGCAAGACAATTACGCCATGAAGCCATTAAGTGATGAACATGACTTGAACATACTTACACCAGCCATTTTGCTTATTTAATTATGTCCTACAGTAACCATGCATCATCGAATTAGAATACAAGAAGGTAAACTATACCGACAGCTTTTATTAACTTAAATTTCAGAGAGAGAGAGAGAGAGAGAGAGAGAGAGAGAGAGAGAGAGAGAGAGAGAGAGAGAGAGAGAGAGAGAGAGAGAGAGAGAGAGAGAGAGGGAGAGGGAGAGGGAGAGGAGAGGAGAGGAGAGAGAGGAGAGAGAGAGGGGCGGGATATACATGTAGAGGGGAACAAAATGAGACAGATATGAACAATGAGAAGATAAAAAAGATTAGAGAGATGCGATGAGAACTATACAATACAAACTACACTGTTGCCATTTCCGAATAAAAAAAATTATTTTCACAAGTATATTTTCTGTTTATAGAAGTATACATGGTATCAGATACGCCCAGGAGACATAAAGCAATGCCACAGTCATAACATGTTTTATCAGACTCAAAAAGTTTATAAAACTTCTGATTTATAAAATAAACCATTGTGATTAAACATGAATGTGTATGTACTGAAAGTTACAAGCTTAAAACGGCGTGCATTCTTGGGTTTCCTGAATATGAATATTAAACTCTAAACTTTTCGATTTAAGGATCATAGCATTCACGAATGTGGGCAGTTTTGTGGACATGATATGCTGTCTACTCAGTTCAATATGCCAGCCGAATACTCACAAATTTAGTTGTGTTTTTGTTACGTTGGTAGGTACTATCGATATACTGTTACCAGTTGCAGAAAAACAGTACCTTTTAGGACCCCTGCGGTGTGATATGTATAACATTGTAGCACAGCAACGTGATATTCAATGATATCGTTTGTACGTGTATTCACTGAGTGGTAATCCTTAATGTCTCAAGATTTTCATGATTGAATCGTAACCAGGGACGGATCCTCCCCCCTCCCCTCCTCCCTCCCCTCCTCCCTCCCCGAAGGCATTTTCGAGGTCTGCACCCCCTCTTTCCAAAAAAAGCTGCATCCGCCCCTGGTAATGCACTCAAAATTCAACAATGTTTATTGACATGTCTTTGATTTGAATCAGAGATGGCTTACACATGAGAGTATTACCTTCCCTTGCACTTGAAAATTCTATGATGTCATCAAGTTCTATTTGATGATGGATATTGTGCTGCTTGGTTTTGAACCGTTAAGCAGTAAATACCGTGATTTCTGTCAACAGGTAACCACCGCTCTCTTTTCTTTATCTAATAGGTAAACATTGTAAATTTTCAATCTAAACTTTTATCTTTAAAGGATTGCCCCTTATCAATTCCTCAGAACTATTTCAATCAGCCACTTATTTGACTAAATCTGTCACAAACGTTTGATAAGAACCATGTTATTGACAAATTGAAACGAGACCAACAAAAAGTCAACATTTTTCACCCAAAGAGTGAAATACATTGTATATCAAATCAGTTCGCATTTATCTGCAATTACAGACAGGGATATACAAAAAAACAATTCCATTTATTCACATATACGTATATTGCATATTATAAAGCAATGCCAGTCGATGTTTGTAGTCCTTGGACACTAATCATTAAAGTCAAGGGATTAATTTGCTTATTTGTACACGTGCACGTTAGATCAGTGCACTTGGCAATTAGCCCACATCAACTTGAATTATATCGTGCTTGCAAAAGATATATGGGGTACATATAAATACTTATTTCAATTGAATTTGCTTTTATTTCTTCATAAATTGCAGAATTTTAAATTTGAGAAAATCAGTAAAGATGACAAAAATGGAAGAAAACGATGTATGTATAATAACATTTTGTTTCCAAATAATTTAAAACAATGTGCTAGATTGTAATCCTGATAATATTCCCTTGCAGACGCATATTGGTTTTTAATGAAAACTGTGCTATCTATTGTTTGAAAAATAAAAAAATAAAAATGAAAAATGAGAATTTTTAAATGTAACAGAGTGGAGTGGAAAAGCTGTTGGTACCGTTTTAAAGAGTTGGAATCGGACCGCAACGGATAACGTATAATTGGTTCTATACAGGAGTTGGTCAACAATGTACTATTCTTAAACACATAATTGACTGTAATTGTGCATATTCAAGCTGTGTAACAACAACGCTGTATCTTTAGATCACCTCCAGCAGAAGTGGAAATCCAAACATAATATTACTCTAGAAATACTTGCCATTTAGATAGTGAACAAATATAACATGGTAATATTTGGGATAGCATTTGCTTCAATAGTACAAATTTTGTACTTTTTCGGGACGAGTCCATTGCGGGATTCGAACCCACACCGTCAGAGTAAGGCAACACAGTCATGTGACCAAAATGCGGACCTACTCGCAGGAGGTGAGGTGAGGTGAGTTGCTGTGCCCCTGGCAGGATTCGAACCCCGGACCTCTTGATCCGAAGCCGAACTCGCTAGCCACTTCGCTATCCCGCCCCCACTCTCAGGAGGGGAGGCCCGTGTGGGAAATAAAGATTGGTAACTGGTCGACAGTAATTACAAATAATGACGTTTACACGAAAACAAACTATTATTCAACGTACTATTACCGTCTCCGACTCACCGTTGCCCAGACTACCAGAGTGTTGGACGGCTGCAAAAAAACAAGCCAGGTAAGCAGGTAACCTCAACAACCGTCTAACTAAAGGTAGGAGCACATGGACCACCACTAAAAGGAAGTTGCCCGTCCCAAACCAGTAAGAAAGAGAACCAAGACAAGCGGAAATGCGATGCAAAGTTATTGAAGTAACACAAACAAGCAACTCGCGAAAATGACGGTGAGCTGCAACCCCTCTGGGGGGAGAAAGAGCCACTGTGCGAATATCAGAGGCCCTAGCCTGGCAACGTCGTGGTTGGCTGTAAGTCTGACTTGGACAGATTTAACAGCCACCCCAGTTTTCGCTGCTCCAAGAGGACAGCAGGGGAGCGGTTGGATACATCGCGAACTGGACGTCATGATAGTGGAGGAATTGCGTAGCTACCTACCAGGACGAACCAGAGGTACTAGCGGTGATACGGGAAGATGATGATATGTAAGTACGTGTCCTGCAGATCAAGGGAAAGCATCTACTCCGAGGGCTCCAGCAACTGCATGAGTGACGACACAGTCACGAGACGAATATATGGTGGCCGTACAAGATAGTCGTGAAAGAGCCCAACTTTTTCCGAGTCTCTCTTTGGTCGGACGAACACCGAAGTAGAAACCTGGTTGAGATTCTGCAGCTGGATTTCCTCCAACGCCTCCTTGGAGATGAGAATATCCATCTGCCTGGGTGAGCCTGCGGGCACTCCGTTGGGCTGCAGGTGAGCAGAGGGGGGGGGGGGGGGGGGGGGGGGGGGGCGGGGGGGGGGGGCAAGACTGAATCTGACACACAAACGAACTACGAACTTCCAGGATGGGCGTAGCAGTAGCAGAGCCCAACCTACGATCCCCAGGCAGCATGTTGTTTAAATTCTGTAGCTGGCGGTGAGCGGAGATCCGCCACCAGCTCAGCATCACTTGCGCCAGGGAGCCAAACGCAAGCTATGGGGCTGGCGTCCCATTCTCGATCTCCCACTCCTTGGCGAAGGCCCTCATTCCCTTACAGACTTTAGCCACTGAGTTCACCATGCCCAAGATGGACCGGGCCTCCTTGTCCAGGTGGAGAAGGTGTGCGTCTGAGACATGGTGAGCGGAGGTGGGGGCGGCGACCCTACTTCTGTCCTCGTCCAACACCGGGGGGCTGAGAGGGTCCGCCACTGGAATGATGGAACGCTGACAGTCAGACAAGACAGACAGGGGGATAAGGCAGCCTTGGGCCGCTTCTGTGATAGCGGCGTCCAAGTACCTACAGCGGAGGGAGCACCTGCATTGCAGGCCGCGGGGCCTCCTCCTCACAGAAGGACTCCAAGCGAGCTTGGAGGAGAACAGAGGGTAGATCAGGATGAAGGGAGGATCCTTCACTAAGGGAGAAATACCCTGCGGTTGGAACGAGAGGGGGACTCAGGGGCTAGCCCTTCTACGAAGAGGTGACCTTCTCCGGTCACTTGAAGTAGGCGGGGCCCCCCAGCCTCCAGCATCCCTGGCACCATGTCCACGAAGGACACTAGGAGCTGGGTAAGAACGCCAACTGGTCGAAGGCATGTTGGTCTACTGGTTTCTTCTTCTTCTTCAATTTTGACGTGCGAGAGGCGGCTAAGGACACCGACATTGAAAGATGGTGAACGGGCCGAGGAGGGAGAGGCGGAGAGAAACGATCCCCATGCTCCACTGAGTGGGAATCCCTTGCGTCCTCGGAAATGATGAGCGTTGGGGGCGGGGAGGTAATGGTGGACGTAGCTGACAAATACACGGGGGTCGGTCCCCTCCTTAAGTCCAAGCTGATTATTTATGTCGACATCATTTTTTATTAACGTTAGCACACACGAGTTAGGGAATGCACAAGGCTTTAATTAGCTAGTGATTGAGACTGGCGTGAGTTATGACTTGCTGAGAAACGTGGGCCTAAATTCTTCTTTCAACGAGTGAGAGTAATATCGTTGGTCATTGATTATGTCATCTCCTGTAAGGAGCTAAGAAGAGACTTGCAGAATTCTTTTAGGAGTGCTCTTGATATGAATGTGTTTTGATCATCATTGAAAGTACCCAACAGATCTGGGCCCCCTTTCATAAAGCACTAAGGTGATCGTAAGTCACTAAGGTAACCTTAGTGCAATGTTAAACTATGGGAGTTAAGGTTAACCTTAGTAAAGGTTGCTTTTGCTTATATTTTCGAAGCTCTCTTAGCGCTATGATAGTCGTAAGTGCCCATACATTAACATTGGCTTATGACTATCTTAGCACTAAGAGAGCTTCGTAAATATGGGCCCTAGAAACTCACAAGGGCTCGTTATCATAAACTCCCTAAAGACAAATATTTGTTTAAACTTTGAATAATTGTCTTTCAATTTAGAGAGCTTGTACAATGAGAAATTAGAATATTACTTCAGAACAGAGAGCAGTTCAATCTTCATTCCATCAGTACTGGGGAAAAGTTTGTGTCCGATATACATGTACATGTACTTCTCGTACAGAAGTTAATGCAAATAGCAATCAATCAATTTCACTTAAAAGAAACAAGGGTTGCATGATCGTATTTGAGACTCAGTTCATCTGCAGACATAATGTGAATAAACATACTGAAGTCGATCGGTTCAATATTAGTAACTAACACCAAAAGCCATACCAATGTCCAGAAATGTCCTCACATGATGTGATGGCGCGAGACAAGGGGATTGAAAAGAAAGGAACACACTATTCACAGTCAGTTTAAACTTATTACTGTTTTTTTCAAAATGTGAATGGCAACTTGTAGCTATATTTCCATATCTGCACTTGAATCTAAATACCTTGGATATGTTGTGTAGTCATTAAGGATGAAGTATTAAATGCGGCCATTGAAAATTACAGTTGTATAAAAATTGCAAAATTAAGAAGGGACATTACCGTCTCAGCTGTTTACGAAACGTATATCCGTATTGCTATCATAAAACCCAAATTAAATTGTTGTTTTGTTCTGCTTATATAGTATATAGTTCTTTTTATGTTTACATTCATGTCATTGGTTTTGGGGTTTTTTTTCAAAATAATGGACGTTATTTTTATTGTTCAGTAAATAGTAATTTTTTCAAAATGAACCTTATTAACTACCTTATAAGTATGTGAATGTGTTGCAGCAATTTAACCATAATGTCGTCACTTTAAATATGTCAAGCACAACTATTCACACGATTCATACAAGAAGATAATACTATGGTTATATTTGTCATTTATCCAATAAAACATATTCTCTTTTCAGGGCGAGTCCATTAAACATTCAGAATCCATATATTCAAAATTGGTATGAATAAAACATTTTTATTTCACAAAGAATTGGATTGGTAAACAAGCTGCAATAGCTTATCTGAATACCGCTCCAAAATTGGTAAACTAGTGTCCAAAAGAAACGCAACCAACAAATTTTCCAATTTTGTTTTACTAAGTGGCCATTATAAGTTGTATGCTTCTCACGAGGGTAATACGGTCTCATGTACCATCTTTGTACCAGTGTCGCCCAAGCCTTCAGCGTATTTATCTTTCCGTCATGTCAATAAAATTAGTATTATTATAGATATTGCGTTTTGACTGCGAGTGACTGATCAGCTGATATAGCTTGAATGACCTTGACCCTAATGGCGTCATCCGTCTCGACTGAAATGTTAAAAGTCGTATAACGTATTACTACAAGCTTTTACATACCTTCAAACGAGTTAATGTTAGTTTAATTGAGTGTGCAAGCAATGCAAAATAAGATTTGTTTCCAAACCAAGCAGCAAATAAGGCGAAAATAAATTTGTAATTAATAGACTGTTAAACAGCTGATCGAACTGTTCAAAACTCCGTACACCGCGTGCGTCATTTTATAACGTCATCTAACCATGATGCGACACCTACTCTTAGCTAGGAGCTGTTACTATGACAGCGGGGTACATAGAAAAGTTGTACACTGTGAGACTGACGGGGTATATAAGAAAAAACGTAACGACCGTTAGCCAATCAAAAACGAGTATTTCACTGTAAGGAAAGATAAATTCTTATGGAAACATGGTATTTCGTATCCAACATATCAAATACAGTGTATTCGATCCAAAATACCAGTAGCATGTCATCTCTTCCGTGGATATCGTGAACTTTGTGAACTCTACCGCGCCTTTTGCACGTGCATATAAACTTTATAATTCGGCTCAACATTCACGTTGTTATCACAGCAACAAAAAGCACAGACAAAAATGCCACGTTTCACAGCATTTGAGGGACAGTGAGCCGTCGGAATTGTCCAGCAGAGAGCCTCACATGCCGACGTCGCCAGAAGGTTCGGTTGCGCGCGGACAACAGTAAGCATGTTTAATGCAATGGTTATGTCAAACTGACTTCTCTTCTCTGACGATAGCAGAGTCAGCCTTTTCAGACAACTTGTTTATCGAAGAGTTGGTGAACGTCTTGCGCCAAATTGTGTCTACCAAGTCCGGGCATTTTGGGGTGGATGGCTAATGGTTTGGGGTAGAATATGTGGTGACGTCAAAACGAGGCTGGTCGTGATTCGAGGAAACTGAAATGCACAACGTTATCGTGATGACATTTTACAACCATTTGTGGTGCCATTTCTTGAACAGCAACCCGATGGAACCGTTTCCCAACATCACAATGCAAGGCCACACGCCGCAAGACGTACCCAGACCTTCCTCATCAACGCAAACATCCAGGTTTTGCCATGGCCAGCATGTTCACCGGATGTGAATATCATGGAACGCAAAAAGGACTATCTCGATCAGAGACTCAGAAGTCGACCTGAGCCTCCAGCCAACCCCCAGGAGCTGGAACAATGCCTCTTCGTCGAATGGCACACACGTCCCTGACGTCATCAGACGTTGGACAACGGCAGTCCATCGACGTATTCTTGCTTGTTTTGACTCTCGGGGGTGGACATAACCGTCACTGACATGACTTGGAGACGTGTGCAGTGACATTTCCCCAACCTTCTTCATCAGTACTTTAACGGAATGTTATGATTTGGACCCCTCCCATCTTTACAGGCCTATCCTGATGATACAACTGCATTTATTCAAATGAAATGTCTATATTACATTTGGTTTATTTTATATCATTCCAAACACGTGGTAGCGTTTCTTTTGGACACTAGTTTATAATATATTTTGCTTTACAAGAAAACAGCAACATGTGGTTAAGCAAATATTTTTTTCAAATACCTCTTGAAATTAGTAAACTGGTTCCAATGGTGAAATCATTAGAAATAATGTAGATGGTCGGAAATTGCACACATTCGTACAGAAGTCATGTATTTTTTAACATTATTATCCAAAACGAGTAAATAACGCCGCTATAAATAATATTTCATCAACAACCAAATGTATTTACAACATGATAGAATTATAACAATATACTAGTAATAAGTAAGCAATATAACACAGAAATGGTACAAAGATATTTTCAGAGAAATCAAGAGACATGCATCAGTCAAGAGAAACGTTTACTATTGGTTATAAATTGCTGAACTACTTTAAACATTGCCTGGTTTTCGAATATGACAGTTTTTTGTTGCAACTTAACAGAAAATCGAAATTTATACCATATTCATGTACATGTAATTTTAAAATGTTTTTTTTTCGGTGTACATCATATAAACAGCATTTAAACATGAAGTGAAATAGATGTTCACATAAACAAGAAAAACCTTTAAAAAGGCAAGCTTGGGGGCAACTGAGTAGATCTAGTGAATGGAACATGAGGTGATGATTTTTGGTGAATATCGGTGCTCGATGTACAGGCGGGTGGACAATGCATGACGAGGGTCTTGCCTGGGTGTTTGCAAGTCTAGTCGGAGTCTTAAAGGGACACTCCGTGTTTTTCATGAAATTTTATTTAGATTTGATACATACACAAATATCAAGTGTCCTGATTTACGTCCAAATCATCTCACTCGACTTGCATATGTATCCCCTAACGCCAAATATTTGACAATGACTTGTTTTCAATGAAACTCGAGCATCTGCTTAATACACAATGAGAAGCCAAATTCATGCGCCCGATGTACATGTATGGCATATTATATGTTCCATTGAACAGTACCAACAAATATCTGTCTCTTTGTCTGCTGCCTATATGTTTTCAAAATTACGTTTGACCAATTGTCGCGCGATAGTCGCGGAAATTTGTCCGGTTTTCCGGTCAAGACTAAATATCTTAATAATGTAACTAAACTGAAAAGATTGGCACCAAAAGGGTAATTTTCGACAACAATCATTACTTCTCGATAAAAGAACATCCTTGGTAACTTTTGACCTATGTTACCACAATAACAGACGGAGTGTCCCTTTAAGTTTAAGAAATGACTGTTAGTACTGTTTTATAATTAGGCCTACCATTACAATAAACCCATGAATGATTAATTGGATAACTTGATAACATGAAAACATTTGTGTTTTACCTTATTTAATTTCATATTTAACCTAGGCGAAATCAAATCCAAACAGAGTAGCCTACGCCTGACCTCATGCACGTGAATGTGCAAGCTTTCTCCATCCGGTAAATTTTTTTAATCAGACGTCTCTTTTCATGTTCAGGTAAACGCATGTCTAATAATATCCTCGCTGTAAGTTTAAAATTACACCACCAATTTTGAAGTTTTACTACGACTAAGGTTTTACCGATTTTTTAAATATAACCTAGCAACTGTTTAGAGTTCAACCTTACCTACATTCTCGGTAAACCAGAGTATACAGTATTCCTCTAATAGGGGCCCGGGCCCTAAATAACATTAAAGGGCTCTTACCCCCGGCGCTTATTGAAGGCCCGGCTCTTATTTGAGGCCCGGCCCTTATTTTATTTTTAGGTTTGACCAATGAACCTGAAAACCTCTGATAACTGACTTAAATTTCTGAGAATAACACAAAGTCCTCGCCATTTCATGTATACCGGATTTAATGTTGTACTCTAAACTTCTTAGTGCCTGGGAACATTTAAGTAGAAATGTACGGTACGCTCCGATAAGTTAACGATTATAGATTTATCGGATCGTATACTCTGGATAATTGAGAAGGCCTTACCTATGACTCGATCCGAAAACAAATTTAAAACTTTCAAAACAGAATACAGCAGAGAGAATCGAACCCATAACTCTTCTCACTGAAGTTGGTTGAAGACATGTAGAATAAATATTGATATCTATTCGGTTCTCCTCGAATCTTTATTTTTAATTTGCTTTCTACACTTGAATTTCCTCATGTTACAATTGCAATCGAATCTGCCTTTAATATCCACGAAGGTAGGCCTCCAAGTGGTTTAATTGTAAGAGAAAAATTAGTGGCAACCAGATTCTATATATTTACGTCGCAGAATGGAAACTGTAAAAGCTATCTATGTATAGTCTGTTTGTCCTGAAAACGTACCGATGAATTTCAAGTTTAACAGAAAAGTGAATTTAATATGATAAACTGAAAATTGCGAATCCTCATAGTTTTACCTCGCCAATTAGACATTTAATTTTCAGAATTGTATTTAACTTAGGAAAACAGTTGTTTAAGAAACGATCATAGTTTGATGTGGCTGATATTGGTTTATGCGACAAGGGGGCATGTACTGTGTTTAGAAGAGTTCACAAATGCACGTGAATTGCGTGATAAACGTTAACAAAGAATACCGTAGTCTCTTTATTAACTTGATCATCGATATTCTGTTTAAAGAGAGTACATATAGGCATTAAGCTTTCGAGTTCGTTAATACACATTATGCAATACAATAGCTTATCTCTTATTTCAGTTATTTAATCGTTTTAGATTAAGAAATATGTGAATTTATGAAATTAGCTCAATCGATAAACCAATTTTATAGTAAATACGGCAAAATGAAATTTTCAAAAGAAGGGGTCGTCTCAAAACAAGAAAGCTTGGAATACAGACGGTTGCGAAAGCCAATCTGTAGGAAAGCGTATTACAAATTACTTTTGTTTAATATTTGCATCAATTTATGTAGAAGACAATTATAATTATTGATGGTCAACTTCTTTATTTAACTACATTATGTTTTTGAGACTGCGATCATCTATGGAAACAGAACATTCGTTGACGGTCATTAACACAACACAATTTATTAATCTATAGTGTGTGGTCCAAGTGAAACACGTATGTCTAAAATATTTGAGAATAACATTTGAATTCAGTTTGAAATAGATATTGTTTAATCAAGGATAACTTATTATTGATTTAAAAAAATTGCCTTCAGAACCTAAATGACACATGGGCGAGTAACAGTACCACTGCATAATAGGAGTTGTTGTCATCGCGAATTACAGCAAATACATCCTCACACTGTAAGGATTGAGTCATGATACCGTATTTGACAACTCACAATATGAATTTTCGATGCAACGTACAAGCTCACCAAGCAACATTAAAACACATAATTCAAACCAAATCTACTATGTGCACTCTACACTCCTATGAAATGCCATAAGTGGAGTCAAGAGTGAATTATGCAACAACAAAAAACGTTTAAATTGGAGTCATACATGTACCTCTATTATACCTCTACCATATGTATATTATCATTATTATGTATAAATATTTTGAAACCGTCCCTACATGTTCCAGGTGTTTCATTTATTGTGCATACCCCCTTGTCATACAAATCAATAACAACCACTTCAAACTATGATAGTTTCTTAAACAACTTTTGTCCTAGGTTAATTAAAATTCTGAAAATAAAGGCCTATTTGGCGATGTAAAACTATGAAGGTTTGTAATTTATATTTCACTGTATTTGATTTATTTGTCTGTTAAACTTGAAATTCATCAGTACGTTTTAATGACAAACAGACTATAGGCTACAATCAAACGTCTTGATGCAGGCCCGTAGCAACCCACACATTTTAGGGAGAAATTGTGTTTTGCTCTCTATTCCAAAGTGTGTTTCAACCTGAAAGACATTGCAAATAACTTCGTGAGAGAAATGAAAAACATAATTTTCACTTATAGAAAATTCTGATGATGTACGTAACGTTTCCTAAGTTACAAGTATCGTCTCTGACGTATCTAAATAGACAAGGACAATAAACACAACTGGCTCTATATATCTTTGGCTCTATATACTAAGACAGGATGTTTACTTTTGGTAAATTCTGATAGTGCAATGGATGTTTGAGTGTCAATGCGTAGACAATTACTTTTTGAAGCAAACACCACATTCACATGTTGAATCTGACGTGATGCCAATATTGAATAAATCATAATTAAGCTCGCTTACATGCTATCGTAAACGAGTATGATGAATATTCACTCTGCGGATACCTGTGGAAAGTAGGGGGGTGGCATACTAATTGATTTCTTTAAACTTTTCTGCTGATTGTAACATTCGTTTTCCAATGGAACATTATTCCAAATTTTGTTGGTGAAGGGATATAATACTGACATGAATGATTCAGTCTATATGATAGCATTACTAAGTTTTCAGAATTTCTGAGTTCATGAGTAGTGGAGTCACCTACAGTCTTAGGGAGAACATATATTAGATAAGAGGGTGCATTACACGTTGCATGTTCTGGTATAGTGTTAATGTCCTCCTTTCCCTGCGTTCTGACAATGTTTCCCAGCCAGTTTCAAAATAAAGATATTTAAGTGGTGTGTATTTTGGTAGACCAGTTACAATACGAGCTGCTTGAAGTTGAAGTTGTTCCAGTCGCAATGATTGTTCTATATAACACCCATCCCAAACCTCGCAGGCATGTTCAGAATGTGTTCTAATAAACATAACATAATATAAATTTGAGTTTACGCATTGAGTTTATCATCTTAAAAATTTATAGTACTAATGCTGATATGCTTATCCCATTTGCCATCGTCCGAAAACGTCACAACTAAATGTTTATGTTCATATACGTTTCTGATTGCACATCCATCAAAATACAACGTTATGTTATCAATGTGTCTTTAAGAAGTCAAAAGAAAAATATTTTAAGAAAAAGTATAGCTACAGTTGTATTTGGATTATATAACAACACAATCAACCAATACAAATTGTTATCCTTCTAGACGTCACATACAATATTAACTATACGCAGAATAATAAATATCTCGCAAATCTGCAATTTTATACGGTTTAATAAAACAATTTCAACAAGGATTTCAAAGTGTTAAACTTCAGAGACTGATTGAATTCAAGTTACTATATCAGACTGCCTATGACTCATATTGCTATTGGCGACTGTAATGTTATCTATAATTTCAGTGCGAGACTTACGAATCTATTCTGGTATTTTAGGGCATCCAATGAACTTCAGGGGTAAGTTGATTCAATATCTTTAGCTTCAGGGCGGGGCTTACTGATATATCTGACATTTTGGGGTACCCAATGAACGGATGGCTGGGAGTTAACATTTGTGGAGAGGTGGATTACCTGGTTGCTATCAACAATGAAACAAATAACAACGAATCTCTTTAAAAGACAGCCTCTTCTGGATGAACTGCACTTCGTATTTGGAAGAGAACAGAGGACAAAATGGCCGTGAAGACAATCCTTCTGGCTGCCGTGATCTGTAAGTAGTTGGAACTCTTTACACATACATGTACCAAACTCAAAATGCCTTAGGAGGTAGAAACTGGGTGGTCTAATTTGAAACGGATTGTCCTTATTGTAAGAGTAGGACATTTTGGGTATATACTAAAGGCACATATGAAATGTCAGGTTAATGAATTTGAACAAGTATTTGAAATATGGATTTAAAAGTTTAAAAATTCAACAAATTAAATTACTCTTCGATGAAAAAAATCAATGCAATTGTTATGTCTCTTTATACTCACGTACAGTAAAATAGTACTGAAATCAAACCCTTCATCATCGTCAGTAGATAAGATTCCAAAACGACGATTCAGTCCCTTTGTTTTTTAAATCTCTGGACTGCATCTTTGGATTCAAATTGCGAACATAAATGTGGTAACTACAAATGTTTGCAAAGGGGCAGTGAATGTATTACCATGTTCAAGAGTGTATCCGTTATTCCAGTGTCGATTGTTAGTCAACAAACATGGGCTACTATTGGTGAAGACTGCAGTACTGACGCCAATGTCTGTGATGCAACAGTTGAGACGTGCGGTACTGGAACTCCAAAGACATGTATTGCTAAAGGTACATTAACCTTTTTGGAATGTTATAATACCTCAATGGAGTGGCGTGTTAACTCGTTAGATTTCGAATCGTTTGTCGAGTACTTTTAATCATAATGAAACCAAGAAATTTGTAAATGTATTACCTTATGATAACTGAACGATAACGACCGCTTCGTTGGAAATATATGTCTACGTTCAGATCATAACATCATGGTGATTTGAAGGTAACGAGCTCTACTTAGCCTTATGATTAAAGTTTAAGTGTCAACAAAAAAAAGTCTGATTAAAAAATCGAATTTGAAAAAATTATCTACCGGGATACGAACAGGTCTGTAGATTCCTCACAACAAGGTCTAGATCTGAGAACAATCCGTATAAATATGTCAGTGTTTTGTACTTGGTAAGTGCAGAAAACAATCCAGTCACAAAGCTGACCGATTACATCGTGGTTTTAAACGGTGTCGTCGTTTGTAAAGCATTATAAATCCTTAACATGTTCCTCTAAAACCTTTATCTCATATTTGATATACCTTTCCTCCCGCCAGTTTAGTCTCGTGTTCAAATTATATAATACCAAGGATACCAATCACGTAATCATATTTGTGTGAGTAAACATACATACTCATAATATACATAATGCCGTTAAAATATGGTTAACACTGAAATCTTATTTTTGATGTGTTTGAAGACTCGCCAAATAGTGTACTTTATCTTGAAGTAATTCTTTCTTGGCTGCATTTGATGTATGCTTTGTCGTTTTTCTTCTGGCATTTGTTTTGATCTTGTTAACTCAAGGATAACATCCTTCCCAACAAATGATATACTTTTGACATGTAAAATATATGTTAATTCGTACTCTTTCAAGTTAAAAATGTTATACCATATACACATATAGGTAGTTGTGACAATGTAATATAGTTAAATACATTGTTAAAGTTAAGTATTATTTTAACATCGTCTTTCAGGGACACAATTTCAGTGCATTTGTTGACGATAACCGAGTGAAATATCACCTATATAAAAAGTTACTATCTACAAAAGAATATGATAATGAATGCAACATTAATAATCATATCCTACAAGATCGTAAACTTCAGTAATATTTTTACTTATATAATTTATATCTGAAATTATGTGCGGTTTACATTGTATTATAACTAAATTTCACTGAAACCTTATAATAATAACAGCTGCTACTTAATGGAATTTGCGTTGCATTTCAGGTAATACAATTCGATACAACCATAAGCCTATTGCTTGATAAACTGCGAGGAAAAATAAAATTCACACTTATCATATATATGATTTTCAAATGCAGATATCTCAAGTTTTCGATGTCATACTCTGAATAGTGCTGAATAGCGCAGAAACTGAAAAGTGCGGGCGTGTAGTCAGCAGTCAAAGAATACTTCTACATTTTTCCTTAAAGTGAAAAAAAAAGAAAAAGAACAATTAATTTACAAATTCTTCAATTTTTGGGATAGAATACAACTATTCATTGACAAAGAAACATATTATATCTGAATATTAATAAATGTGCTTGATTCTGCACATATTAACAACATTTTAAATTCCATTTCTTAACCCTGTCTTCATTTAACAAATATATTTTAACTACATTTTAACGACAGCCATTCAAACTACTGCAGATAGGTATTATTGTATCGTGCCATAGTCAAATGAATCTGATTTCTTTTAAAATATTGAATTAATCGTAACCAACGGTGTGTACTTTCTTTAGCCTGGCTTTTATCAATAAATAACTCGTCAGGGGTCTTTTATAGTAATTGTTGTTTCCATATATATGGGTTATGTCATGAATAGTTGTTTCCTGATAACTTCTCATCTATTGACCGTAAATTTCTTTTCTATCCAATTAATTGTCTATGTTCATGCATTACAACGATTGTATTGATGAATTGTATGATTACAGCATGTGTTGCCAGTGACTGCAAGAATGGTGGGACTTGTAAAACAGGCGATGTACTACCATGTGACTGTGCCACGGGATACACAGGCGCCACATGTGAAACTGGTCAGTTTATTTGCCTAAATATATTGAAATATAGCATATGTTTTAGAAGTTACTGTTTTCTTACATATATCATGAATGTAACATTTATTTATTGAAAAGATAACATTGGTCAATAAATGTGATCATTGATTTTGTTTCGAAATATTTTAAAGATTTATCAGAATATTTACATCAATCAAACAATCAATATTGGACGAATGATGACAATGGATAATTTACAAGATGGATAGGCTTACAGAATAATATACAGCACGGGTTAAACCTCATCTCAATACAATATCACGAAGAACACATCGATTTTATTTTGAAATGAGGATGATTTGCATTAGAGTATTAAAGACAACATTGACATTTGAGTGTAACCATTTCGGAAAGAACACTGTACATTTGCCTCACATGTAGATTTTTATATACATAACCAACACATAAAGAGTATTATCCAGTCTCTTCAGTATTACAAAATGGACAGAACGTTTTGGTTCTGTTATTCATTAGAATTTTCCTTGCTTAATATATAAACCGTTTAGGCGTAATCGCATGAAGGCATTACAGAGATGTTTATTACGTAGGTTATACAGATACGCCACGGAATGTATTAAACATCGGAACTGCAATAACAATCTTGTCATTATCTTTCATATTGAGATAAATGCTAGACTTGCTTTAATGTAAACTCACCGGCAAAAGTAAAATATCACTTTTAAAATAGGATTTTGCGATATTGAGAGACTGCAAAAACTTTTCAAATATGCAGAAAACATTCACCAACACGCATTTTGTGAATTGGTAACATTGTTTATTACATAAATTTCGTGCAATCTTTTGAAAGCGAAACACAGAATGATTGGAATTTCTCATTCTGTATGAAAGAAATATTTGCATAAATACCGACGTCTATTAGAACAATGGTGCAGTATAAGAAAAAGAACAGGAAAGAAATGCCGAAATGCGAATGTGAAACGCGACAGAGACATTCGTAAGGCAGAAATTGGCGCCACACAACGTCAAAGTCAAGACCTGTTAACTGCAGCCAAGCAACCATCAGCAACTTCCTGAATTGCTGTCAGCAGACAGACAAGACACAATACCGTCCAAGATGGGGTCGACTAAGGCTAACGTCGCCTGCTGAGGACCGATACAGTAGCTTGAACGGGTCTTGTTGAATTTGTGGCGAAGATTTCTTGCTGACGTCATCCAGCGACTGATGACATCCCTGCGGAGACGTGTTCAGGCGCGGATTGATGCAAAGAGTGGTCACACACGCTACTGAGAACATGTTTCCCCATTTGTAGAATTATGCGGCCTTTTTGTAAATAATGTCTGTTACTTTTTATTTTGACCCCATGTCACGATTGCTCAAACTTAATATAAATATAAATAAATGTAATATTAATAGAGCAACGGTGACTTTATATACTGGTTAGAAAATGAATCGTGTCATTAATTATGAATTGATAATATTACATATCATATCTGTCTTAATGCCTTTTTTATGAGCGACAAAAGGTGGTGATAACTTTCTTTTGCCGATGTGTTTACATTGATAGTTAATGTACGAAATGTTTGATACATATGTTAACGTCACCACTGTTCAAGATTACTTAACATAACAATAGTTATAATATATCTAAAGAACACAGGTTGAGGCTGTGGCTGTAGGCACATTTGGTTTAAATGTATTTTATTCAACAAAAGTAGAAATGAATTGGAAAACAAGCAAATATGACTTATGTGAATTACGCTTCACAATAAATGTATGGTTCACATTTATATTATATCATATTTAGATGTTTAGACACATATTATGGATTTGTTTGATTCGTGGTCGGTTGATACACTTCACGCACAATTAGAACTTTATGAATGAAATTGTGTCATTGCATTTTTATAGATTTATGAACAGACTGTAGGATATTCATATTCGTCTGGTGTGATACAGTGTGATTGCTTATTGTACATCCTGTATTGGGAAACACGTCTCATAGAAGAATGATTCGTTTCGAAATATATTTTAGGTTCTACTATACTCATCTTATCTTGTAAATAAAACAAGTTAAAACCTTTTGAAAGGCATTCGCTTCTAGTTGATTATTTAGTTCATCATGCATCCTGTATTTGTGATTGTTAATACCCACTTGTATATTATTAGAATAAAATATAGATAAATGAATGATCTTAGTTGCAGCCATATAGAAATATGCCGAATGTTACCAGTCACTGGCTGTTTGATTTTCTTTTTACAGAATGATTATAAAAATAGTAAATTTTGATTCTAAGGTAAAAAGTAATGTAATTTAGGTAAATGATGTGTGAACCGATAATTCAGCAACTAGTTTTAGTTTACACAAGGTCGTTAACCATCGAAGAACATTGTCCAATAATCCAGTCTAAAAATGTTTAACTTACATTAAAGGTGGAACCGGCACAGGCACTGGCACTGGCTCAGGAACAGGAACAGGCACAGGTGCAACCGGTACAGGGACTGGGACTGGGACTGGTACTGGTACAGGCACGGGTACATGCAAACAAGACGACTGCAATAATTTTGGCACTTGCCCAGACAGTGGGAATCTTCCATGTACCTGTGTAGACAAATTTACAGGGGATAAGTGTGAAACAGGTACGTTAGATAACTCTTGGTGCTATGTGGTTGTTTTGTACACAGAGTGGTATACACATATTGTTTACCCCGTTCCAGTTAACAACAAAAACAAATAACTAACACTTTAAAGAGCATTTATTCTTTTTGCAAATTGAAATTTGAACACATGAATGTTGTTTGAATACTGGTATTCAAGTAAAAATATAATTTTTGGGGGTTCGCTATGACTACATGCATACTGATACTTTAATGGGAAGATTGAATAAAGTGTCACCATAAGCGTTATTATTTTTTTATTATTTGAGTCTATTTTTATCATTTTAAATTTGAGATGACGTTCCCGGTTTGTTTTATGTTAATCACTAAATAACGTGTTATAAACATTTATATGTACTGTTTTATATAAATCTTAGAACTGATTTGTTTTCATTCGAAATTTATATTATTGATATACACTATAGAAATCATGAAGTATTATGTTGATGCCGCTTTCTACAGATATTTTTAAAGAAACATGTTAACAACCTAATGTTAACAAAACCTTTCATCCAAATATTTCAGTGTCATTCCAGAAAACTGTAAGACTGTAACAAAGTTCAAAGTAATATGACTGTTGACACTAAGATTTGGCCTTTCAGGCCAGAAACATGAAAAATCTCAATTATATTAGCAATAATGTATATATTGCTAAAGTCAAAAGAAAAGGCTTTTCGAAGAACCAACATGTTAAACGGTATAGAGCGATACTAAGAGATGTATGGAAACAAAGATGAATATATATTTGAAATATATTTCCAAAGTTAAATCATTAATATTTAACATTCCAGCTCCCGCATGTAAAGACGGAGACTGTCAGAATGACGGCACGTGTGCAACCGGTGGAAAATTGCCCTGCACCTGCAAGGATGGTTACACGGGAAATAAGTGTGAAAGTATGTGTCTATTCGTTCTAATAGTTTCCATGTATATACATGCATTAGAAGCTGGTATGATGAATGAGAAGATGGTATATGGCTAGTCAACTTCTGTTTTGCAATGAGAACACTCAAAAGGAAGATGACTATCCATAGAATTGTTCTCATTAATACAGTAGTGAACATAATCAATATGTCCGTCTCTAACAAATACAAATATGATAATTGTTTCTTTTTTCAGAAGGAGCCGGAAACTTTGGTAAATATAATCTTTAAGTTTATGAAGATAAATTTGTTCTTCGAATACTTGTGTAAAATCATTGATATCTTATTTTTTATCATTAGAGTTTGGTAAATGTCTGTGACTGCCATATCGTCATTATTAAGTAGCGAAGGCAGAAGCTGACATTTTGTTAAAACCGTCATGTAAATAGCACGAGTATTAGTTAACTCGACGTGAAGTTGTAATTTAAAAGTAACATTGTAGTAGTAGTAGTTGTAGTTGTAGTAGTAGTAGTAGTAGTAGTAGTAGTAGTAGTAGTAGTAGTAGTGGTAGTGGTAGTGGCGGTAGACGTAGACGTAGCAATAGTAGTGAACATAATGGTAGACTTTCCATTACTAACATTTACATTGTTATCTAGTTAAGATCAACTTTCTGTCGAAATCACAAGTCATTTGTTTTTATAATATGTGTACAATAATGTTTAATTATTACTCAAAACGTATTTTCATTGTAGTAAAGTATATCTCAAATATTTCCAATTACCAAAATTACAAGTAGTTTTAATAATTTCATTCCAGTCGCTGCGGCACCTGGCCTTGTTTTAGCCCTACTCCTTGCTGCGATCTACATGTAGAATATGTGCTGTGTTGTCTATCCATAGATGTGTTGTGAAACCTCACTTTAGTGCTATCACCTCAAACCTATAACATCAGAAATAGATCTTATGTGCCAAATAAATGCTAGAATACAAATCTAACATAATGATAGAACACTCAGTTGTATCACACTCTGACAAACAAATCCAGGAAGAGTATGCCTACTAACTGGCAGAATTAATATACAACTAGATCTAATGAAAATTGTGTTACATAAATATCGGAGGATGTTTTCCTAACGTACAGTAATTGATTAACATAAACGCTGTCTTTTCTATTTGTATCTTCTGTTGATAGTTTATTCATGTGTTTTATGTCCTTTAACAGTGAAACCATAATTTATTTACCTGAAATAGGAAATTGTTCAGTCTATCTGAAAGGGCAAAATTGCACCAATATCTACATTTGACCCACGAGATGACAATACTGATGACGTGGTCCCTCCAAAGGATCAACTGACCGAGTAGAGGTCATCTACCCTCTCATATACGTTGAACATTTGACTCATGTCCTGAACAATCTGGTTCCGATCTGTTTTAATAAATATTAAAAAATGTATTTGGTGTTGTTATTTGCTTGTGTCTGTGAAAGGCGGATGATATATTTGAATCTGCATTTTTTAAGGTGATCGAATATTCAGAATGCGTTGATATCAAAACGAGCGAAAGGACTCCCGATGTACATTTCAGCTCTGAATTGGCCATTGTGTCGTTGTAGCAGTTACTAGATTGGGTGCACCTTGTTTATTTGCATTTAATATTATATGTGTCGGGGATACAGAATAGGAGGTCATCACTGATAAACTCTGATATGAAACATAGTAATAGTAGTTATCTATCAATCCTCATTTTTTACGCGCATCATCAAACTGTGTTTGATGTAAATCAGCAAATTTTCTTGAATAGCAATTGAGAATTAGTATAACTAGCGTTTCTTTAAAATACGTGCTGCAAATGAACACATACGATTATTTTTAGATGCCCGTTTCATCAACCTTCAAAAACGACATCGTACATGTTCAAACTTATTTCACCTAAATTCCAAAATCAATCATGTAGGATTTAAAAACAATTGCACGAATCTCGTCTCCAATAACACCTACTTTGTGTATTAAAAAAACCCGTGACTAAAATGTTCTCGGTCACTCGCCGGTACAAGCCAACCATTGGTAAACAGAAACATGTGATTTCAAAAACGAAAGCTGGAAAGTTACAAAACTGGTGCTGTGTCGCATAGCAATATATAACACAAGCAATATGTTTTACTCTGCCAGAAGATAATCTATTAGCTGTGTTAAAGAGAACAATGCTATTTATGAATGATCAGCTTTTTTTGTTAATAAACTCATCCTAAATTCTCAAACAGTTGCGATAGTCGAATACAATTATACCAACTTATATAACTGTTTATCTATTCATTCCAAGGCGAAGTTCGTGTAAATGTGAACGCATACATTTCTTAAACTACATCGCACTTGTTATAACGCGGTGATTCTGCCTTAGAATCAAAGTTCAATTCAGAAGTATTGATATCGTCTGATTTTTTAAGAAACCAGAATCAAGAGTTGTCTTATGTCATGGTAGGGTGTATTTTATTTTCACTGAAATTATGAAATTAAAATGGTTAGTGAACTGTGAACTATAGAATATAAACTTAGAGAAAAAAGTTTGTTAATGAATGAGAGTTATTTTACATATAAGCAAAGTACTTGAATTAAAACTGGTATGTACTTGTAAGTTGATAGACACATTTTATTTAATAAACACAGTTGGAATGGATAGTGAACAGTGAAACTATGAATAAACATGTTTATCAATAGCGAACATGTTTACGGATATACAACAACATAAGAAAACATACTAGTCCCCGATATTAAAGTAAGCGCACATAAAATATTTCACCAACGATCAATATGACAAAAGAAAGGAATGTTCTACAGCTGGGTCCATTCTCTTCCCACAGAGAATACACCTTCAGATTTTATATCGCAACCTCTGTGATATAAAGGTGACTTTCTCGGCTAGATTTGGATAATCCTGATTTTCAGATTTTCTGAATTCAGTCCCAGATGTTAAACGATGTTTTAACTGAACAAGAAAAAATACGCTACCAGTGTTGTAAACTATCACTGCTTGGGGACTAAGCGAGAATAGTAAAATGTCGCCTATATGTAACAGTGGTTACGATATACAATATGGGAAGACACATATAAGTAACATATATTCAAGCATAAGTAAAAGTAACAGATATTTGATTATGTGAATGTCAAACATTAGTGAAAATGTCAAATCTCCAGGTAAGACTTGTAGTTGAGGTTGAAATAGACACCATGGCGATATTACAGGTTGACATCACACGTTAAAGCTACACATACAACACATGGAACAGTGAGAGCAAATATTTTCCAGATATATAGGCAGACACAACACATCACAAACCTTGCGAAGCACGTGTGACATATATTCACAACACATGCATGATAACCTCGTGCAGCACGTGCAGTATATGGCTCTCAACCACTGACACGTAGACGCAACACATCCCAAACCTTGCGAAGCACGTGTGACATATATTCACAACACATGCATGCAAACCTCGTGCAGCACGTGCAGTATTTTCCTCTCAACCACTGACACGTAGACGCAACACATCCAAAACATTGTGCATCACGTTTATTTGGTGGATGTCGACCATGCTACAGAGACTCAACGACAACATCAAATCACTAACCAGATAAAGATCCGTGCTGGTTAAAATGCAATGAGCGTATCATAACGTTGTTTCTGAAAATAGAGTGATGTTTATTCAATGCATGTCTGTACGTTTGGCACCACTCTATCTGCACTTTATACATTAAATTGACCGGGTAAATCCCAAATGTCGTTTAAATTTTTTTTCAAGAAGTGTAATTATTTTTACAATCGATGGCTTTGAACACATCAAATGTTATACACTGAAACATTTGCATTTCTCTATTAAAAAACCAAATTAGTGAAAAATCGTATGTATCTAAACCATGCAGTAACATGGGAACCATAAAACGTAATTACTATTGAACATTTAGAAAATTAAAAACACGTGAAAACCTGCTTGGAAACAAGTCCATACAGCTGTTGAAAAAACGGTTGGTTAACTTTTAGAACTCAGTGGAAGTATGGTGTATTGTTGATCACGATATTATGGTAGTTTTGCGGATGAGATAAGTAGTAAACCGGCCTGCATAATCTATTTTTTTAATGCATAGGATATTTTTGTCTGCATTGGATATTTTTTGGAATGGGCCTGTATAGTCTTAAATTAATTGTGTTGACCGATTTAAGTGACAAAATTCGGTCAAACTGATTTTCTCAGACCTGTAGCACAGGTGTTCTCAGTGTCGTAAATATGGTTTGACCAATTTAATTGTTAATTGAATTGACCGATTTGTTTAAAATTCGGTCAGACTGATATCATTGCTTCAGCCAGCTCCACACTGTCCTCAGATGTTAACACAGCAGCCGGCGAGCCAGTGTTGACACAACACTGGCGTGAGCTAGAACATCAAACACAGCAGCGGGCGAGCCAGTGTTGACTATGTCAACAATGTATGAGAGAGAGAGGGGGGATTAATGTTTAACTATGTTCAGCTAGCCCTCGTCTCGCATTTTCATCCCTGGGACTAACCCGTGTTTGGAAGATTATTCTGATACAATTTTAAAATATATAGTTCTCCACTTGATAATTATTTCTTTAATGTATATTCAGATTATTTATCTGGAGGAAAAGAAATCACAAATAGCTAACATATATAATATATAGCTGGAATGTCAACACTTTGAATAAATTGGGATTTCAGTAGAGTAACTACATAAAACGTGTTAATATTGTGTCAATCTGTTGATTGTCTTATTTAGAAAAAACAACTTAATTATCATGAGCATTCTTTTCACACTCCTTCACTTATATTCAATCTGAAATAAAAGACTTGCACTCAGTTTGTGTTGTAGCGGGAATTTCCTGTGTTGGGGAGCGTTAATCCTCAACACAAACAGACTACGAACACACCGGACTGAATAAACAAACAAAGGCGCGTGTCTACTGTGATTGGCGTATCTGTATGGAGTAAGCGGGAAACATCTCTGGCCTATTTCCCATATGTGCTGAATATTATCTATTTTTAGGTAACGTCATATCTGTTGCTATGGTGACTTAACTGAGTTATGAACATAATTAGGGTGACCCCTTTTCTATTGTATACCTCCTAATTCTTGAAACAAACAAAGGCTCTTAGAATAAAAGAGATATTCATTCATTCATAATAATAGAAATTATATTTTTTATAACCAAATGACAGAAAAAATTAATATCAAACTGTGACTTTTATCATAAAACTGTAAACTGGTGTTGAAAATGATTTTTAGACATTAGTTTTCCAAAATCTTCCCCTGAAAATATATAATAAATTAAAAATAGAGACATCAACTATGTTTATGTGTGCTTGAGTAGTGTACTTCTAAATGCTTATTTATATCAGACTACCGCTTGTATATGTGAAACTAGACTTACTTTAGTTTATGATTATTGATGTATATCGGAGTTACTCCTGATAAAATTGGTTTAATATATCTCCAACCTTAATACACTTGACAATATGTTTACCTGTAAGACAGATCATTAAGTTAATAATAAATATTCTATTACAATGTGTTGACGCATGCTATGACCATGAAACATGATAAGATATTACTTCTAACATGTACTAAAATACTTCAGTGTTGTTTGTCAATTCTCAATATATGTTTTATGTGTAGATGACAATACGTAGCCATTATATTCATAGCAAGTTATCCCGTTTGCAATAGTCATATTTAATGAGAGACACACACCCATGTGGTATTAAGTTTCACAAATGTATGCAATCAGGCTCTGTCTTGTGTAATATAAGTCTTTTAATGTAAGTTAAATAGACGCCGCATTACTGTCTAGTATGTGTTATATGTCGTTGAATAGTTTATAAAAATCAGGCAATATGGTGTTCAAATAAAGTATCTATAAATAAAAGATAAATAAGTTATCTTTAAGTAAAGCCTAATCCATCACGGCTGGTCGCATAATTGATTCAACTCACTAGGCCATGTCATTCACCTTCAGTGAACATGTCTTATTCAGCTAAAATCATAATGTAATCAAAATGTCATTGTTCAAGAATAATGTTACTATTTCTATATTGAATCTTAAGGTGAATTCTAACTATATCGTATGAATGTTGAATTGATATTCTGTATTACAATTGTTGCATATTTGAATAAGTGACTATCATGTATGTTTATTGTAATATGGACTTATGTAACTATTATTATTAATGGAGTTGAAGTTGTTCTGTATTCTATTTATATATCACCTTTTGTATTGAATATGATGTACTGTTAAATATGTTAATGACATTTATTTGACTGATCATTCTGCTGTTTGTGTGTTAATTTTAGGCATGAAGACCTGGTACCTTTTCCCCATAGCGCAAGTTATAATTCTAGGCCGAAACTTCTAGCGAAAGCAAGAAGCAAGTTTTCAGTTATAAGAACTGAGAGAGCAACAATGAAAACTCTGTGGTCATTTTCCTTTTATCACATAATGCATTCTTCAGAAATGTAAGACAATGGGCAGATGGATGTAAATGCTTGAAATGTCATTTGATAATGGTTTTACATAATTTTAGACAGTAATACTAAAGTTGAATTTATTCTAATCCTTCAATTAACATACATACACCATTTGAGGTACATATCCTATATTAGATGTATTTAATGAAATGTGTTAAATGAAATTTATAAGATGTCATTATGGTTGAAAAAGTATCTGAAATATTGTAGTTAGGTTATATTACATGGCAATCATTTCATGTTATTCAACAATTGTTGAGAGAGAGAGAGAGAGAGAGAGAGAGAGAGAGAGAGAGAGAGAGAGAGAGAGAGAGAGAGAGAGAGAGAGAGAGAGAGAGAGAGAGAGAGAGAGAGAGAGAGAGAGAGAGAGAGAGAGAGAGAGAGAGAGAGAGAGAGAGAGAGAGAGAGAGAGAGAGAGAGAGAGAGAGAGAGAGAGAGAGAGAGAGAGAGAGAGAGAGAGAGAGAGAGAGAGAGAGAGAGAGAGAGAGAGAGAGAGAGAGAGAGAGATTGTTAACTAGTCATAAAGATCAAACATGCTCTTGGTACCATGGAAAGAAGTGACCCTGGTGTATAATAAAGGTACACTTCACGTAACTACATAAAATTGGAAGAAGTCCAGTATAGTGAGTTTGCCCTGCAGAAAATGTGATTGATTCATCTGTTTTCACATTCAGAGATTATATGTGACAATTGCTATATAGTAATATATATAAAAAGAATATTAATCTTCACACATTTTATTTGCCCCGTTTCAATGAGAAGACTTAAGGCTAGGAACAATCCCTAAGTCTTCTTTACAACCACGAATGTCTATTGAGCTACTTCTTCTTCTTCCTCATCCTCACTACCGTCTTCAGATTCGTCATCACTGTCATCATCAACATCTTTTATGATTTCCATGATCCATGGCTTGTACTTGTAGAGTTTGGAAATAACTTGTTCAATCATATTTTCAGCTGTGTCTTCCATAGAGTTAAGAATGTCCAAGGTATTGGGACCATGCCTCAAGCCAAAGACATAGGCAACAACTTGCCCATACATTTCTTTGAATTTTCTCCAAACTATATTATTCATTTTATTTTCAATCATATCTCCTGACATGTTTAGCTTTTCATACCGCTGTCTCTTTATATTCAATAGATCTTCATTCTCCCGACCAACTCTCTTTATCAAACTTCTTATAACCTCTTCTTCACTATCTTTGCTAGTCTTTTGTAATTTATTATGAAATATCTTCATGTCATCATCATCATCATCAATATCATCCTTTTCCACTTCTGGGCATTGCTTATCGTGGAGATGTTTCTGTAAACAAATACTATTTAGAAACACCTGTCCACAATAACAACAGCTTTCTAGAGATTTCTTTGGGGGAAAGGCGTCATCAAACTTTCGTTTCATTGGCTCATTGGCAATTCCGGGAGGTGAAAGTGAACTTTCATTCCCAGGACACCAGGTTTTTCTGTGTTTCATGAGGTCCGTAGTAGATTGGAAGACTATTCCACAACTATCACAAGAAGGCATATCACAGAGATTTTCGGCACACGTCTGCACGCTTCGGAGGGTAGACTCTTTCTGAGGATGGTTTTCCAAACTACTCACTTTACAGCCATTAGGACGAAGTCTTTCGTCTGCTGGTGTATCAGGTTTTAAATCAATTAAAAGATGGCCATAGGGTTCGCTCGTAGCCTCTTCAAATGTTTGCATAAAATGTTGAGATCGGGTTGGATACATTTGACGACCTAAGGTCATGATGGATTGTTGGTCTACTGGATTGTTAAACATGACTATATAATGACAGTTTCTACGTTGTGTTGGGTTCCTATTATAGAAAAGGTTTTGATTGATGGCGATGACAGAGAGGTTACGATGATGGGAACCTTCTGTAAATAGATCTGTTATTTTAGGATCTTTACTAGCCGTTGACATGAGATCGTCCAGAACTAGGACATTTCTTACACCTGTGTCAAAAAAGTAGTCTTGGTCCAAATCTATGGGAATACCTTGAACAAACTCTACAGGAGGATACACGGATTGTAGAATGTCATCATAGAGAGGTTGCCAGCGACGATAAAGCCATAAGATCCGTTGAGGGTAAGGTTTAATCTTGAGGCTTTCCAAAATGTGTCGAACAAGATACGATTTTCCTGATGATGTTGGCCCGGAAACGATCATGGTGAAGGGGTGTCGTAATGAAACCTCTTGCGGTGGTTGTTGTTGTTGTTGTTGTTGTTGTTGTTGTTGTTGTTGTGGTTGTTGTTGTTGTTGTTGTTGTTGTTGTTGTTGTTGTTGTTGTGGTTGTTGTTGTGGTTGTTGTTGTTGTTGTTGTTGTTGTTGTTGTTGTTGTTGTTGTGGTTGTGGTTGTTGTTGTGGTGGTGCTTGCAGTTGTTCATGTTTGATAGTCATATGTCGCTTTAGACTATCTGGCCAAGAATATGTCTTGAAACATACTGGACAGGAGTACATTATGCCTTCTTACTGTAACGATCTGGCTTTCCCTGTTTTGGAAGAGACTTCTTTTTGTGTGATGTGTTTTCTTTAACGTTCTTGTCAGGAATGACACACACTTTCTGTGCTCTCCTTTGTATAGCCCTTTCGCGTTTCTCTTGAGCTATGGCTTGCTCCACGACTTGTTGTGTTGGAGAGACAAAGTTAATTTTGGGTTGTTCAGAATAAGGCATGGCCAGTGCCTGTTCTTTTCGTTTCCTTTCTTCCAAAATTTTAGGCCATTCTGGATCATAAAGCTCCAGTGTTCTGTCAACAGACAAGTTGCCGTGCTGTTCACATTTACCCTGTACTTGCAACATATAATAGCGAGTCCATTTCTCGGTGTCTGGGACAAAACGTTTATACTGACTCATGGTGATGTGTCCTCCCTGAATGTTCTGAAGCAAATGAGGTTAGTCATTATCTCGACCTAATATATATATATATATATTCTGTCAACCTATATTGAATTCAGATCCCTTATCAGATTGAAAAATACCAAGTATATGATATTGTGTTTTTTCTGTCAAGGCTTTCACCACCTTTGGTAGACTTGAGTGGATAGACCCAAAGATAACGTGAAAATAAATCGAATCTTAAATTGACCTTCAGCTTTCACAGCTTCGAATAACTTCTTTGGTACGGCATAACTACCAGCATGTTTTGGATCATATAAATATCATGTAATGTAAGGTGCCATGATGGATAAATCGGCCTATCCTATATCATTCACTGTATTTATATATCTACAAAAAAAGAAGACCAACACAAGAAAAATACATACAATATGTTTATTACAATATCATGATCACAATGTTGAACCAACAGCAGTATCACTCTTTTGGTTTGGTTGTCCTACCATATACAAATAGTCACAATCTGGTCTTATGTTCAAGCCAAGGGTCATCTGTATAGGACAGTTCTTGAATGAGTCAAGTCTCAGTTCTACCAGTTGATATAGTCACTAGGATTACACTTCCAACATTGCAAATGCTCCATTTGACCCTGATGAAAATGTTCATCATCTACACCAAAATCATCATCGTCAACACTATCATCATTATTATCATCATCAGAAAATGGTGGTGACCTTAAATTGAGGTATATTGGCGGCGATTCATCTGATGTATTGAAAGGTGTTGCATCCTCATATTGTGGTCTTCCATAAGATGCCGTGGTTTTAATATAACCAACAGGATAATGACCAGGTTTCTTCCCCTTAACCAAACTGCTATACCCTGGAACCACTAAGTCCATCTGCTGATCAAATCTTCTGTAGTCTTTATCCATCTCCTCACGGATCTGACGTAAGTCTCTTTCCAACTCAGTCTCCTCAACCTGCTCATCAGCCTCCTCTTCTTTCCTTACATCCTCAGGATCATTAGGTATCTCATTATCAGCTTCATTGTCGATCTTGGAATCACTCTCCTGCTTTTTCTTAATGGGTTTATCAGATTTCACATCAGATAACTTTCTCTTCCCTGACCCTTTTGATACCATCTCCTTAAGTTCAGGTACAAAGTCTGGCATCACATCACAACAGTCTCTCAATTTCTTCCACTGATCTTGGGATAGTAGAATACCTTTTGAGGAAGGTACTAGTTTATCATCATTAAACACCCAGTGTCTGAGATCCACACCATGATCTTCTATGGTGGCATAGACACTGGTTCCAACATGTGTATAGAAACTTGTCTTACCATACTGCTCTAAGAACTTGAACACTCCTGGTAGTTCTGACCAGTGTTTCAGAGTCAACATAATCCCTCGTTTGGTAGGATAGCTCTTGCCATTAGGGAAAACATCATACTTGCGGATATGTATACTTAACATTCCATCCCAAGTCTGAGCAGTCACATACACCTCTCCACCCAAGTCCAAATGACAACGAGGATCCTGCATCTCTGTCAACTGCTTATCTGCCATAGTGCCTAGTCCATATCTCTCCATAGGGTCCTGGGGTAATTTTGCCATTTTCTATCTTCGAGGTAAACAGCACAGAGCACCAATAGCGTCAAGAACATAAGACCACTTCTCAAGATTCGAATGAGAATGAATGTATTCATGAAACAAAGTGGCCTTTTATCATACCTTGAGAGGGTATAAATGATATCAGTCTGACCGAATTTTAAACAAATCGGTCAATTCAATTAACAATTAAATTGGTCAAACCATATATACGACACTGAGAACACCTGTGCTACAGGTCTGGACATGTCTGAGAAAATCAGTTTGACCGAATTTTCGGTCCACTCTATACATATCCTATACAAGCCCTAATTAAAAAATATCCAAAAAATATCCAAATTAAAATATCCCAATTAAAATATCCAAGAAAATAGCCAAAAATAGCCAAGAAATAGCCAAAAAATATCCTATGCATTAAAAAAATAGATTATGCAGGCCGGTTTACTACTGAGATATACATCAATGGGGATATCAATGAAAAAGTAAAATTTCAATTCTATTATGTTACAACAACAAATTAAGGTTATTCGATTGTCCGACAACAGCTTACGTTGCCGACATATTGTTTGCATTTTGTTACTCAAGATATTCAATAAATATTGTCTGAAATCCATTTTTTCAAAATGTCAGGGCAGAAACCAAACCAAATGACTGATTTTATTTACGCTACTGCTAACGTAGGTTAGTTTCATACATGTATCTTCCAAAGCTGCAAATCATAAACATTGCAAAACGCTTGATACAATAAACCATTATCACATTCTTCACAATCACACTTTTTAAAATTATTTTCTTTAAAAAGAACGAATGGAAAATAAGTATTTATCATCCAAAACTAATGTTTTACATAGAAAATTACATTTTATTCATGGTTGTATGATGTTTGATGAATTAAACTAAATCAGGGGTGACAATATCTTATCATATCTAAGCTATGTATATAACCAATTGATATATGCACAATGGATGCCCAAAGTGCTGACCGACATGTTATCACTGATCAATGAGTACAGAAAACTCACTGTGGAGAATGAGAATCAACAGTGAGTCGAATTTAGACTATCATCGTGCCAGTGATGCAAGATGTGGAACATAACGAGTTCAAATTGACCGAATAGATAGACTATGCCGACAATGTATATACTCGATCCAAACAACACTGTACCTTTACAGGTACAGGTATGCTTTTCTTCATACAAAGCGAAAAGTCTATATGTTATGAAACCATTAGGAAGTCGAGTATAAGACACGGTTGTTGCTTGTGGGATACTGTTTTTAGAATGGTTCTAACCATAGTTTCAGGTGTGCATTAAACTTATGTTTACATTTGAAAACCAGTGTTTTTAGTTTTCATCATTATGTTAAAACAATTGAGATAGTGGCCGTCGATAATGCTTTATTATTTCACCCCAAATGTTCTTATCAAGATCCACTGAACCTACCAAAGCGCTCTTAAAATCCTGTCTTTGTCAAACACACCGTTAAGCTGCTCTTACCTTTACATATAACCATATTTCGTTCTTATACATAAAACCATAAAATACCTCCATGTCGCTGATTATATCTATTGCATCAAGTACATAACATGTCTGAGAGAGTGAGGGATATTATATCTAATTTCATTTGACTCCTTGTAATCATCCTGATAATGACCCAACGCACTTTCAACATTCTCTTCCTACATAGGTTACTCCCTTCAGATTTCCGATCCTAACCTCTGTTCCAGAAGGCCTGAATTTAAGGACTCCAGTAAAATTCGCTAGCGGGGGAAAGGGGAACCTCATACTGTATGCCTGCTTCTAAACCAATGAAAACCCGAGTGACTTCACAGATCTAAGCATTTGACTCCTAAGGGTCTTGCTAATATTAGCATATGTCCTTCGAACATGTGTGATGTAAATAACACAAACAAACTATTTTTCGTAATTCGCTGATTTTGGTCTTCTTCATTTATTAGCATGTTTATGATCAGTTGTTTTAACAAAATCAAATATCATATTTCGAGGACAACACATGAAACGAGAAAACTGTATCTTACGTGTTATCATTATGACGTGTTTTGGTAAATGTACCTTTAAAACGGCGTCGTTGATTGCACAACAAGATTCAGGACACTCCAAATTGGCCGGTGAATTCAGCAGAACAGAACAGAGGTTACGATCGGAAATTTAAAAGGAGTAACGTCTGTGGGAAGAGAATGTTGAAGACACGGATGCAGTAAAAACTGATAAAGAACATTGACTTAAGATTCCTAAGTCCTGACAATTGCAAATATGACACAAATATAGAGATTACTATACAAGTGTTTCACAAGCCTTTTTTAGAAGCGACTTTGAAGGGTTTTCTTAATATCCGAGCGAAAGCAAAGTTTGAAAACAAGTTGACCGTGTCTCGTAATAGTTACATGGTACAGTTTCTTAAGTAATGGTTTCTTTATTACTCATTCTGTTCATTTTGAATCCTGTAAAAATAGCCAGAAAACGGCCCACTTGTTTTGTGACGTCCTGCTTCGGTGCGTTCGAGAACAATACGTGTTTCCTGTCGGGAGGCCTGCTGAAACAATGGTTTCTTGACAAAAAATACATTTGCACGTTCATATGAAAACAAGTTTCGCCATTTCTTACTTGTAATTTGCATAACATTTCTAAAACACGTTTTAACATCGAGGTTCTGCGTTGTGCACATAGTTATGTTCGGTGTCATTATGCTTTGGGAAACCGTAAATCTGTCATAATTTCAGATAATCACGACGGTTTTTACTTCTTTTCCAATCACCCACAAGAAAGGGAATAGGAACTTTCAAAATTAAATGAAACACTTTTAATAAACATTCCGCAGAGCGAGGTTCGTTTCTCACGGAGTCTACCATATACAAGGTAAAGGAAGTGACATTAGGGACATTATTTGTTAAGAGGTACCCACAATTATATACATGACGGTGTTATACTTTTATGTTCATGTGTGTTCAAGAACACATGGGATATTGAAATCATTTTTTCAAAATGTTATTTTGGCCAGAATGTTTTGCATTTAACTTAGAAATTCATAACATGTAGAAATTGAATAAATAAAAGATGTTATCGACATAAATAACCTTATTGGACTTAAATTTGTTAACGCGTCTTTACTGTAGAACGTCATAAAGCAAGCCAAGAAAGCCGTTTTTGACTCCCTTATCTCGCCCAGTTATGGAGATTCAAAACGATGATTTCTTAAAAAGTGGGTTTCACAGAAATATGAACAGATAATGTTTTGAAATTTAAAATCCGATTAAGTTGGCTTCTGGAGACATGATGTATCTCTGTTTCAGTAGCCTTTTTACGCGCGGATTGAATTACCTTGTATTTTGTATGGTGATGTTTCTTTTGCGCTTGAGTGTACAATTTGGAATAAACATATTTCATCATCATTTGGCTGAACAATAACATTCAAAGTAATGAACCCTACAGCTGTTTAAGGATAGTGTATGTTAGAAGCACGGTCATGAAAATCAGAGGCTTATGCTGGTGAAATACATCTGGATACTGATGATTACGATGATGATGAATACGACGACTATGATAATAACGAGGATGACGGTGTTAATATTGATCATGATAACCATATGAATTTTGTTAATGTTGACGAGTTCTACAACAAGAACGTTGACCATGATTACAACAATACCAGTGTGCAGATGATGAAGATGACCAATATCACGTTGATGTGGGTGATGACTTGTACTGTAGCGATGGTCATTATGTTGAACCTAAATATGTTATTACTGACCATGATACGGCGACTATGATTAGATCTACAATGTAGATGATTAAAGTGATGAAGATAATGTGAAGACGACGATTATTATAAGGATAATGACGACAACAGCGCCGACGATCACGGCCACGATGACGACTGATGGTTATGATGATGAAGTGAAGATGTATATAAGATAAATGATGTTGTTGTTGATGAAGATAGTTATGATAAGTATGAAGACAATAATACATTACTGATGATTACAATTATGATGACGTCAATGATGATGGGCTGACGATAAAAGCAGTTAAACTGCTAAAAAAAAGGAAACGCAGCAACATTTTTTAACGTGGTATCATAACGAAGCTTTCTGTATTTTGATAATAGTAGGTATACCCTGTCAAAAAACCATGACATTTGCAAGGAAGTAACATTGAAGACGTTAAAATAATCCAACACTATAAAGCATGTGCAATATGCACGAATCCTTAACAGGACGAGATTGGAAAGTCAGACATTGATTTTTTGGCTTGTTTTATCACGTCCTTCATGCAGTAAAGTCGCGTCAACAAAGTCCAAGAAGGTAATTTATGTCGACATCATCTTTTATTTATTACATTTCTACATTTTATGAAATTTCAAGTTAAATAGCAAACATTCTAGCCAAACATTATTTTCAAAAGCGATTTCATCACCCTACATTGAAAGTGTACTTGAACAGACATACAAATGTAAGTATTATACTCTAAGGTATGAACTTGCGGGTACCTCTTTACGAATCATGTCTTTATAAAATCACTCAAAATCGACTTATTCCGGCAGCAGTATTTCGTTTTTTTACACTGTTGAAAATGTGGTTACGTTTATTTTGCGGTTGAGTGTATTTAAAAGAGAATAATGTTATTTATAGAAGTGTACAAGATATCAGATAGTTAACACGATATAAATCAATGATTAAATTACCACACTTTTTATCAGAATTGTCCAATTGATCAAAAAAATGTATCCACTGTGAATAGACAATAACCTTATTACCCAACGTTACTACCTTAAAAAACAGAATACATGTTCCTGGATATGAACATGAATCTTATTTTTTCGATTTAAGGATAGCATTTATGAACATCAAAATCAAACTTAAAAAAATAAAATTAAAATTGAGAAAATCAATTTTTAAAAAAGCCTTGATTACATCCTGTTGATAGTTTGAATTTTGAAAATCTTCATAACATTTTTTGATAAGCCCTTTATGAATTGAAGCTGTTTTTGTGACAGGATATGTTGTTGACTCATTTCAACATGCATGTGAAATACTTGTAAATTTAGTTGTGTTACAGTAAACAGAGACTGTATGTTTGGAGGTAGCTTTTGACAAACGGTGCAAGAAAGAGTACCTATACGGTATATGATATATGATACTGCGGCATTAACAACAAGTTGATAGGTCACGATATTGTTTGTATATGTATTCACATACATTCACTAAAAACAATTACTCTAAATATACCCCATATTTTGTAAATCACAATTTTAAAATTCCGAACTTGAAATCACAATCTCCACGTTGAGGAAGGTCAGGACCTTCACTGGTTGTGGTTGTTAACTTAATGAATTATAAACTGAGTGTTATAAGAAAGTAACGGTACAACAATGCAAGATATTTTATTCTTACCCATGCGGGCAAAGATATGCCGGGTATTAAAGTTTTCATAATGGTCATGGGAATTACAGTTTTTTCTAAATACAACTTGCGTTTTGATTGGTTGACGGAACTACTTTGCGCTCATTCATGAATTGCGTAGCTCTCATGTTTAAGCTAAATCACATAATTGAACAATTTCGAGCATACCTGTTTGAAGGCACACGTCAGAAAATATAAATTATTGTTCAAGCTATGTTTCCGAAACCGTATATACAGTACTAAACTTGCAAGAGTCGCCGGCTGCACTGCCGTGACGTCATGGGTTTGTGACGTCATTTGGTCATTTGGTGACGTAATTACACTCCTGTCTAAGATAAAATAAGATAAGATAAGATAAACTTTATTATCCCAGTTGGGAAATTCGTCTTTCATTCAAAGAGTCTTGGTAGTATACAATACAAAATAACAATGCAAGAATACAATATAAACATAAACAAACAATAATAACATATACATTGTGTTGATGGGTACTAAGTATGACATATGATATATACGCAATTTTTACTGGAGGTGTTTACAATTTTGTCAATTTTGTTTTTTTGTCTTAGAGGAAGATTTCCATACCATGCATGGAAGCTGAAAGTCAGAATGCTATTGATAAAAGTTTGGTAGAATAATCTCAGAATACTGCGATCTACATGGAAATATCGTAATTTTGGCAGGAGGAAAAGCCTTTGTTGTGCCTTAGCATGTACACGATGTGAATTACATTTCCATGAAAGTTTGTTGTCAATTATCGTTCCCAGATGTTAACTCATCTACTATTTCAACTTCCTGCCCGTCAATATTAACTGGCTCTAGTTTTTCCCTTTTCGTACGGAAATCAATTATCATTTCCTTTGTTTTACTAATATTCAGAGAAAGGGAATTTCATGTAATGAACGATTCAATATTTTCCCTATACTCTCATTCCGACTGATGAATAAAGCCCCCCCAAAGCAGCATCATCTGCAAATTTGAAATTCAAACAAGAGGATAATTGAGATACACAGTCATTTTTATAGAGAGTGAAGAGGACAGGAGACAGGACACATCCTTGAGGATCACCGGTACTTAGGAGATTGGTAGTCGAGCGTGTAGACGAGGACGATTATCCAAGATTGCATTCCAACCGTGCGATTGTTACTTCACGTGTTCCCTAAATTTCTCACATTCTGCGACATTGTTTACAATATAAACGAGTTGTTTACTATGTTAGTAAATTTGAGAATGAAATTCAACAGTTACTTTAGAATATTTCTGCAAAAAGATCGCAAGTTGCAAACTATTTAGATAATCGCATCTTGAAAATGTGACTACAATTTGTATTTTACAGTCTAATCAAAGATCGTGAAAAGGCGTCAGCTCGGAGTTTATCACAGAAATTATTCATTTTCTTGACCAAAGAAAGTTACAAAGGGTCCATGGAACAGATAAAGTAAAGAATCGTGAACACTTGAAACCGAAATCACATGGTAACACGTCCTATGAATGAATAAAGTATCTCAACAATTTGGAAATAAAAAAAAAATGCAAGAACACATTTAGAATTATAGGAAATATTTTAAAAATTATACTTCGAGTGTATATTTAATTTAAATCAATCAGTAAATCACCCGATTGCCGTTTACAATATTCATGATTTGATAATCGTATTTATTTGTCCCATGTACAAACGTACATATCGGTGGATTGATGAGAAATAAATGATGATGATGATAATGATGATGATGTTGATAATGTTGATAATGTTGATAATGTTGATAATGATGATGATGATGTTGATGATGATAATGATGATAATGATGATTGCAAAAAATGCTAATATGCAACAAGGTGAATTTCAACTAGTTGTTTTTCCGCTGGTGCTTTGTTTGGAAATTTGGATTGACACGTTATTATTGGAAATCAATTTGAAATTATCGTTTTATAAGATAATTCTTTGTGACAAATAGAAGCTTCTGTTCAAGTCATATGAACCGCATTACATTCTAGAATGTTCCAATCTGTAGGAAATGTAAGTTCCTTAATTCATGCCTTTGCGAATATTGCTATTAATATGTTCTTCCGATCGTTGACATGTACCAATAGCTCAAGTTATTGTATCTATAGGGAATATACAAGAATTTTAGCTCTTGATTAGTATGTAACTTGTATAATTGATAAACAATTACGAAACATGATTGTTAAGTTCAGATGTGGTTTACTAAAACTGAAATGCAATGACGTGAGATGGTTAGGAATAGATAAAGCACAACGTGTATGCCCATTTTGTAACCGAGGTGTAGAAGACGAGTATCATTTCTATGTATATGTACTTTGTATAACGGTTAACGAGTTAAATACTTAGGAGATACGCATAAATCTATATTGTCAACTGAAAATATGTTAGTATTACAACGTTTAAGTAAATGTTTTATGGTATGCATATTAATTAAGAGAGAGCACATTAAACTTTACCTGAAACCATGATATGTGGTTTATGTTTTAAAGTTCATAATTTGCGGTAACATTCGGCACTGTACCTGTCCTGGTATATGTCATGATTGTTATACAGTGTAGTAACAATTTGTGCAAATTCTGAAAACAATCGTATGAATACATTTCCTGCATTAGGTCGTACAAATGTAGATCCAAGAAAGTGACCAAGTACGACATGTATTGATTCTTGATTCATCAAATGAGTTTAAAATCATATCAGCCCGCATTTATTCAACAGATCGTGGAAATGATGAATTTTGATAACAGATACCCTCAAGGACAATGCTATGACGAAACAAGGTGAGGTGAGGTGAGTTGGGGTTTAACGCCGCTTTCAAGAGTATTTCACTTATATCGCGGCTGCTAGTATTATGGCAGGGAGAAAGCCCGCAACGCCATGTGGCTATGCATTGCGGTGAAACCTGCGAGCATCGGCTGGAACTAGCGAACCATGGGTGGTACTGCACTGAAATTCAGTGTAGCATTGCACCCAAACCTTACTGCGTGTAGAACAGTTCTCTACTGCAGACAAAGTTGCCGTGCCCCTGGCGGGACTCGAACCCCGGACCTCTTGATCCGAAGCCGAACGCGCTAACCACTGCGCTATCCCGCCCCCATGACGAAACAAAACAATACATTCGATGTATGAATATTAAAAGGTCATGACTGCCAAAATGATAATCGGGCTTCGTGGATATGTCGACACTTACATATGTTTGTGGCATCTTTCATGTAAAAACATGTGTACAAGTTTGGGATTCGAACTTGTAGACATGTGCATGTCAAGAGATTGTTTAGACTGGTCCGTCTATTTGCACATGGTTGTGTTAGATCAGACAGTGCACGTGGTATCTTACACATACCTACTTAAATATGTCTTACAGGAAAAAGATTGATGGGGTGCAGATGAATACTTTAATTTCTTCAATAACAGATCTTATATTTGTTGAATCAATGACTTTTCACCTTTTAATCTCATGGGGATTTCATATTCAACTAGGAGATGACAAAGCTATTTCTATAACACATTAAATGAAGTGTAGTGTCACACATGTCAAACGTTATAAATTGGGTTATCCAATCGAGAAGTACTGACTCGTGTCCAAACTTAACATCTTTGTCTGCAGCTTAGTGAACAATCATAGAACATATTTGTGAACCTTTACAGAAAAAATGAAAACCTGCTTCACAATAGGATCAGACAGCTGTTGAAGAAATGGATGCTTCACTTTTAGAATTCAGTTGAAGAATCCTATAATATTAATCACTACAATTAAATGCGACAATTTTGGGAAAGGTAAAATTCAGTAATGGGGGTCTTAAGGTAAGAAATTTAAGAAAATTAAATTTTACATTTATTATGTTCACCATCTCGCTAAAGACACTGAATGCAATTCACTGACCGACTTGTAGGCATACGGGCCAAATGTTTTTCTTAAGATACCGTTTAAAAAATATCTGACTTTTATTTTTCAAAATGTCACAACAGAAGCCAACCATAATAACTGATTTTATGTACGCTTCTATTTCAATCTGGTTAGCTTAATGTCTTCCAAAGTTGTAAAATAAATTTAAAATGTAGAAATAAACCATTTTCAGATTATTCACAATCACACTTTTTCATGGTTTTCTTTTAAAGAAAGAATACAAAAATAATATGTATCATCCCAAAATAAACGTTTACAAATATAGTTAAATTTAATTCATCGTTTGTCTGTGTTGGATAATTGTTCAACGCTTTCGGTAAATCATGTTTGGCAATATCCTATTATGTATAAGTATAATAGTATGTATTGCATGCACAAAGCGCTGGCCGAGACGTTATCTCTGGTCAACATAGTAAAGAACATTCACTCTGGATAACAGAATCAACAGTCAGGTGCCATACCACTGATACAATACATGGGACATAAGGAAGTATGTATATACATTGATACATTTATATAGCAAAGAAAACAATAGTTTGTATACATAACATGACACAACCTTTCCGTGCTTAATTTGGCCACCTCCATTTTGCTGATCATATAATGTAAGCGTTGTAGCGTAGCATCTACAACATGAGCTCATACCAACCATTACAAGGTGACAAAAACGCATTGAATCAAGCAGCCAATCATTCTCTTCCTACAGAGGTTACTCCTGTCAGATTTCCGATCCTAACCTCTGTTCTATATCGCTTTAAAACGTCGACTCAAGCAAAATTCCCTTGCGGGGAACATTGGAACATCATTTGTTAGCTTTGATAAAGTTGTATGGTCCATCAAAAAAGTACATAAACAAGACGGAATGCACCATTACCCCTGGAAATAAAATAAAAAATATTGCACAGAGTGGCAGTGGACTAACAATCAGCAAATAAAACTTTAAATAAATATAACAATGACAGCAACGAAAGGACAGATGCATAAATGACAGTTCACGAGAAATAATCAGCAAGACACAACAAAAAGTTAATCAAGGTAAATCCACTTAAGTGCAGGTAATCCAGAAAAAAACCAATTAAGAAGCAAGGCCACAGTTAATCAAATCAAAGAGTCTCAATAATTCAAACAACAAAGTTAAATCCAATATCATAGTTCAATCAGGCCTTCCACGGTTCCTTGCCACCTTAGATCAAGGTGAGTACTGTTTAGCAAGCTTGTCAGGTTGCCCCCGAGGGGCCTTTCCTGTCGAGGAGACTTCCTAGTTTTATAGTCCATTCCTGCTTTCCTCTTTCCCCATGTCCCCAGACGAAGTTATTATTTGAGCCAGAACAGTATCAGAGTCGATATCCACAATATCCTTGGTACCTTCTCCATAAGTTTCCACTTGCCCCACCCAATCCCCCAACGAGCTCCCAACATCCGACCTGTCACCTGAACTCTCATCCTCCCTGGAAGCCAACTTCATGCAAGTCTTCCATGGTCGGGTTTAAGTCCGGGCCCACAGGTGGCGAGGGTATGTAAGGGTCAAGGGTTTTAGCAAGCTTAACAACAGTACCGGCACACTGGCCTTCACATTAACAGTATCCTTTACAGAAACAGTGTAATTCGCAGAAACAGTGTCCTTCACAGAAACAGCGTCCTTCACATAAAAAAGTGTCCTTCACAGAAACAGTATCCTTCACATAAACAGTGTCCTTCCCAGTATCCGTTGGGGTATCAACCATGGTATTATTGGGGGTATACTTCACACAGTTATTCACAAGATGCACATTTGCACTCCTCTGATGGCCAGCTGGTGATACCCTCAGCAGACAATCAATCCTCCGGTGCCCAAGCTTCCAACAGCTGAAACACACCGGAAGCCGGCCTGGAACAGTAAACATAGGTAAATCAACCCCAAAACGAACAACATGGGGAATATTTTCTTTCTCCTTGGTTTCAAATACCACTGATCTAATCCCATTGTAAAACGTATATCCATTTGTCTCTGATGATAACTGATTACTGACACCTGAGAATAGTCCTTGAAGAAGTCATTACTAACATCATCTGGTACCCAATGAAGCTTCACGTTGATTATCTGTCGTAATTAGTATCCCGAGATAAAATATGACACATCCTCGAAGTCAATCACATGATACACAGTCACCATTTTCGCCATATCTGCATGTTGAAATGTCACAAAACAGTCACCGCTCCTTTCACCTTCCCAAACAGAACAAAAATGTCCCCAGTTATGCCTATAGAGTCCAGTACATCCACGGTCCTTTCCCGAAACATAGGTCCATGACGAGTAAAACGCTTCACAGTTGCATCCTTATCAAATTACTTATCCAGGGTAGGAGGTTCCTGAAGAGCTGCCTCGACGTCATATTGAAGAGAGTGAGTGGAGATCACTGAAGATCACACCCCAGTAAACTTGGGATGCCACTCGTAGACCTGGGAACAAAGCAGTGGTATAGCAGAAATACAACAACACTCAACAAATCAAACGATCACAAGCCATAGACTATAGAGCAGCCGGCAAAGGCATACTTGTCGTCATACTGTATCCCTGTATACTTTTTAACCCATGATAACAAATCTGTCAGCTGCCATGTCGATCGTGTGACTTCAAAGATCTAAGCATTTCAATCTTAAGGGTCTTACTCAATAGCATCTATCCTTCGAATATATCTAAAGTAAATAACACTAATGAACTATTGTTTGTATTTGTCTCTGATTTGAAATGATCAATTGCTTTTAAAAAATCAAATGGCAATTTCGAAAAAATCATATTTAACGAGAACACTTTATCTTACGTTTATTTTATCATTATGACGTGTCATTGGATAAAGTGAATTTTACAACGGCGTAGCAAAACTATATTCAAATGCATCCAATCACTCCCTTGCCCTCGTGTTCAAGCGATAAAGAACAGAGGTTAGGATCGGAACTCGGAAATCGAATGGGAATCAATAAAAGTTCGAAACATGTACATCTGAGTGAGAGGAGGTTACATTCTGATTTGATTCAATTCATTGTAATCATCCTGATAATAAACCAACGCTCGTGAAGACACTAATTTAATGAAAGCTCATACAGAACATTAACGTACGAATATTTAACCATATACATTTCAAACATGACACAAATAGATCATTACACCGTTGGTCATATGACTTTTGTGCAGCAAGTTTGAAGGGTTTTCTTTATTACCCGACCGAGAGCGACGTTCGTACAAGTTGAAAGTCTCATAAATAGTTACATGGTACGGTTTCTTGAGTAATATTTTCTACATTACACATTTTGTTGCACTTGAATAGTATCAGTTGTCTGGAAGGCCCCACTTGTTGATTATGATGATAACGTGGGGGTATAGGTTAACTAACTGATGATGCTGTTGAAGATGTTGTTGAGAATGACGATAACGATGACGACGACAGGCACACTTATGATAACATGATGACGCTTTTGATGATGATGATGATGATGATGATGATGTTGTTGTTGATGATTATGATTATGATGATGATGACGATGACAACATCCTACAAATTGCAACAATTATGCCTGAACTGTGCTTGAATTATGTCAGACATGACAAATGAACATGATGACAAAATGAACCCAATCGTGACATTTGCAAGTCAGAAACTGTGAAAATCGCTTGAACTAGATGCGAGACATCTACCAATATAAAGCGAGCCCAAACTCATTAAAATCATATCATTGATTCGTTCCCTAGGCTTATACGTATTGTTCTACCACTGTCCGTCACAAAATTAAAGTTCGAATTGACATACATTATAATGTTCTTCTATAACAGATGTAATAATAACAAAAAGAAGAGAAAACAATATTTCTGAGTACCTACTTGGAAAATTGGACGAGTAGACATAGTTGGACCAAGAACAGAATTTACAGTTGGCAACTTCAACATCTTGATAACCAAGCATGATAAAGCAAGTACAGTAGTCAATAGAAGAAAGTGTTTTATCTACAGTAGCAGGGTACACGTACACAACTATGCATATAGAAGTTACAGGACAATCTGAGTATCAGTTTGAAGGAAGGTATTTCTTACTACGTAATATTTCTAATAAAAATGGCAGTATCTTAAGAATAAATAAATTAATGTTCTATTTATTAACACATTGGGATATTTGCTGATTGCTTAAAGGGAAATTACTAACGTGACGTGATCGAAAAAAGTACAAGTACACGTTAATAATATATTTGCGAAAACAGTTAGAAGAAAAAATCCTGATGCTTTAGGTTCACTACACTTTAGCAATAACAATAAACATAACACGACTTATTTCAGAAACATTAATGTACGACACCAAACATAAAGTTTATTGATAAAAATTAAATTCATTGTGAAAGAAACAATCAATTGGCACAACTGACACATATGCATGAAATATGATAAGTACGTTGTTATTTCCGGAGCAAGAATTTACTTTTAGGATACATGGATTCAGATTTGAACAAGTCGGACGTAAACCAATAATTTGAATGACTCAAAAGGTTGTCCTATTTATAAAGAAAATCATTGTAAATAAACGTGTATGTTCTTAGAATAACTATATACAAATAAAGTTTAAAACAGAATTAAAACTTGAAAATTAATCTCTTAGCTTTTCGACTAAAGGAGAACATTTTCAAATGTCAAAATCAAACATCAATTTCAAAATGTCAATTAAAGGGGCAGTAGCACGTTTTTTCGCTCAAAAGAGTTGATTTGAAAAATACTGTCACCAATGGTAAATCATCATCTCTCTTAATCAAATTGAAAAATGAGTGTACATGGTTTTGTAAAGCCATGGGAATCTTTTTTATAATTCCAATAATAAAATGTGTTCACATTAAAATGGCCAATTGTTGCTTTATACGCAACGCCGTTACTACTACTACTACTACTACTACTACTACTACTACTACTACAGATAATTGCTTTTTTGTAATAAGATAGTTTACCCTATAAATGACATAAACTATCATTATAAATGGGAAATTTGAATTTTGTGTAAAGCCCCTGTAATAGGAACGATTGGATTTAATGGTATTGACATTTTGAATTTGGATAAATATAGATCAAACATCTTGTGTGATCTTGTTAAAATTTGCAGATAAGCTATCGATTTATAGGGACATTATCGAGACAGGAAATGTTGTTGACTCATTTCAACATACATGCCGAATACTCATAAATTTAGTTGTTTTTAGTAAACGAGGACTGTACTCGGAGGTAGTTATTGACAAATGGTTTCCAGCTACAGAAAGCTTTCTGGGGATCTTTGAGGTATGATATATACTATAATACTGCAGCATTAACAGCCAGGTGATTATACATCATATCAATGTTGGTACAGGTGTTAAGGACGTCGGGGATTAAACCATTGTTTTCACACTTAATGATTAGTTTTATCATAATCGGTTGTCTTCGTAACTACACGTATGAAACGTCCACTGTCAGCAGTTTGTCTTTGATCTGCACTAGAGATGTATTAAACTTGAGAGTGTGAACTTTTCTTGAACCAGAAAACACTGTAACATTGTCAAGTTCTCTTTGGTGACACATTATACATGTTTACTTTAAACGATTAAGCAGTTGCCATGATAATACCCCTTAGCCCTGTAAACAGGCAACAAAATGCTTTCTCCTGTTTATTTAATTGGTAAACATAATAAATTCGTTGTTCTGACAGTCAAGGTGTGCACTCCTGTATATTTGAATCACGATTGTAAGTAAATCACTCACGGACAGATTATAGGATCTGACACAAGATTAAAGCCAACGGTTCTTGAAAGAAAAGACTAAAGTACAAGGAAGTTATAGCAATTATTGAAAGACGTATTTCTTGATATTCCATTTATAAAAAGACTGTCAAGTTGTTCAATATTCCCTCCCCACACAGTAAACATTGCTGCAATTTGAGCGTTTTTCTGCCTTGAAGTTGAGAATCCACATTGTGGGAAGTGTGGAAGAGAATGGGGTTCGCATTAAGTCAACTGCAATCAATTGAATACACATGTAATATTAAGTTTAGTTAGAACAAATTATGTAACTGGCAACTTGTACAAACTCAACTTGACTTACGTCTTTCTGGGAAAAGATGCATGGGGCGAACATGTTCAGCTGCTAATTAGATTAAATTTAGAATATTATTTTCTTGAAAAACATGTTTACCTAGCCGCTTGAGAATTTAATATTAGTCATCCGTAAAATAGCCAAGACTACTTTACCACTCGGGACAGGTTTAACAGATATCTCTCGTTTAACAAATAAACTCATAAACTTATTGTCCTTATAATTTACAAATACAGATTACATAAAAATCAAGTGTTTAACCTACTGTCGCAGACGAACCAATGTATAATATTTTGTTCGATGACATCACATTAGAATTTGCCCTATTTCGGCATAACGGTATCTGTTTTATATTTGTAATGAACAGAACGTTTATTTCATTTCATCTTGCCACAAGGAGGTACAACACATGATAGATAATCACCTTTTAACTGAAAACATATTAAAATGTGTATAAACATGTACATTCTGCAGTCTCATTGATATTAAATTCGTAGTATCACGTGCTTTCTTATGTACAAACTAATTAAATGGTGTAATCTTCGAAAACATTCTTGTAATTCGATGGCATTTCTAACACAATTCCGCTGCATGTTCAGCATTCTTCGTAATACACATAACAAAACTTATTCAAGGATCATTTTCTATTCCATTCTACATATAGATTATTGCACGAGGAAGTGTGTCATTTGTCTTTTACGACACAAGTGTGGAATTTTGTATTGCCCGAGCGAGAGGGCTATACATACATTTGCACGAGTGTCGTAAAAGTTGTACGACACACTTCCGAGTGTAATAATGTCTTCATTACCCATTCTATTCCTTTTTATTATTTCTGTAAACATAGTCATGAAACGGCCCACTTCTCTTTCTACGACAAGCTACAGTGACGTCACGAACGATCGTTTTATGACGTCACAGACGTTTCATTATGGTAAGTCACGATAAAACAATGGTAAACAAAGTTAAACAATTAATTGGTCCAATTGAAACACACATGACATAAACCGTTTATGATACATATGTTGTCTTTTCTGAAATAACCAAATAAAAAATGTGGCTTCTCGAACATATTTCTGTTCATTGAATAATACACAGAATCAAATACATTAACAGAAACTTATACAATAATATGTCCGATTTATGAAAACATCAACGTGAATAAACATAAACGTGTATGTAAAAATAATATAGCTTAAAACGCAATTCTACTGCATGCTTTGGTTTCCTGAATAAAGACATAAGACAGTTTTTGGATTTAAGGACCGCAGTTATGAACGTCAGGATGAACAATAACAATCAACTAAGAAAGTCAATTTTTTGAAAACTTTTCATTCAATACTATTCAAAGTTTGTAATAGGAAAACATGTATTTACATTTATGACCTACATGTATTCCACTTTTTAAGATTTGCAGATACGAGTTTAGCGTATTTTGGCGCTTTAGGGAACAGGATCATTTGTTGACTCATTTCAACAGTAATGTCCAATACTCATACATTCAGTTGTAGTTATTGGAGATTGTACGTTGCGAGGTAGTTATTGACAAACTATTGCAAGGACAGCGACAGCGCCTTAGTTTCTGAGGATCTTTGCTGTGTGATATATAATCCTAAAGCAAGATTATACCTCATGATACTTTTTGTATGAGTATGAACATACGACCGATTAAATCCTACGGAATATCATAAGAATATATTGTAAAGTTTCCTTATGCTTTGGATCAATCCTTATTTTAAAGTCACAAACTTGTAATCACAAACAGCTGCCCGTCGAGACAGGGGTAGGCGTGGATTTCCATATAAGAGGAAAGGACATATGCCAATTTTGTGACTCACAGGTGGTTGCTGACGAAATTAATTATAGTGTGTCAAAGGAAACTTAAGGTACAATAAAAGCAAAATATTTTAATCAAACGAACTAAATTTATAATTTTTGAAAATTGTTTATTCATTTTTTTCTGGATACCACTTTTAAACAAAATTAGTAATGTTTTTTAAAATCTCCTTAACCATGCGAGATAGGGGAGGAAATGTGACAACGATGCGTCAACAAATTAAAGCACAAGAAAGTGTATTATGCCGACAACATCTTGTATTATGTAATGTTCATAGTTCATACAAATAAAATTAAATGCCAAAAATAGTATGTTGAGAATCCCTTTTGAAAAAGCGATTTCAGCACGTTATGTTTATTTAAACAGAAGTTGATATCAATCTTCATACCATCAAAATGAAATGAATACAACTTAATCATATATCATCACAGGCATTCAAAACCAACTTTATCCGGCAACAATATTTAAGAAATAGATTTCATAATGTGTTTGTTAACTGGCTTATGAATGGTTTGAAAAGTGCATGGAAAAATGCCAGAGCTTGCCGACTTGTCGACTAACATGCTGTACTAATCAAACTTTCAATCAAACTACAAATAAAATTATAGTTGTAATTCTTTTTAAAAAGTTTAATCAAGAAAAGAGCATGTAATAGGAGTGTCATAATTGCTCAATGATACATCGAATAGAAAGATGAAGTAGTCCCCAAAGTTATTTTGTATAAACGTCAGAGTATGAAGGTTATCCTTTTCATCTGTCAATCTCTTTAAAACTGGTTATGTTTAATCCAATCAGCAGAGGGCATATCCCTTAAATTTTAAAGTCTCTAAGATTTTAAGATTCTGTTGAAAATTAGGTTTACAGGCGCTGCAGCACGTTTTTGGCAACTTTTCTTTTCTTAAATTTTCGATTTATTATTAAAGTTTATACAATATATTGTTAAGTTAGAGGGTAAAACATTTAATGACACTACCCGATAAACTGTATCCATGGAAAATGGTTATCTATCCTGGAAGAAAATTGTGCGACGTATAAAGGGACAGTCGTATGGAGCTTCCAACAGCTGAAACAGACCGGATGCTGGCCTGGAGTGGTGATCAACATAGGTAGATTAACCTCAACATGGTTAATATTTTCTTTCTCCATGGTTTCAAATACCACTGATCTAATCCCATTGTAAAAAGTATATCCATTTGTCTCTGATGATAACTGATAACTGATACCTGATGACGAGCAAAATAGTCCTTGAAGAAACCTTTACTAACCACGTCTGGTACCCAATGAACCTTCACGTTCATTATCTGTCGTAAGTATCCAGAGAAAAACTATGACACATCCTCGAAGTCAATTATAAGATAACTAGTTGCGTTTGTAAAATTTCCCGGGATTCATTGTTATTCAACATGGGCAAATCAACCAAGCAGAATGAAGGATACACCGAAATCATGTAACAATCACCTGGTACAAAGTCACCATTCTCGCCGTAACCGCATGTTGGAATGTCACAAAACAGTCATCGCTCCTTTCACCTTTCCAAAAAGAAAAAAAATAGTGTCCCCAGTTATGCCAATAATGTCCAGTACATCCACAGTCCTTTCCCGAAACATAGGTCAATGACGAGTAAAACGGTTCACAGTTGCATCCTTATCAAATTACTTATCCGGCGTAGGAGGTTCCTGAAGAGCTGCCTGCAACGTGATACTAAAGATCACACCCCAGTAAACTAGAGATGCCATTCGTAGACCTGAGAACAAGGCAGTGGTATAGCAGAAATACAACAACACTCAACAAATCAAACGATCACAAGCCATAGACTATGGAGCAGCCGGCAAAGGCATACTTGTCATCATACTGTATCCCTGCTTTTTAACCAATGATAACAAATATTTCAGCTGTCATGTCGACCGAGTGACTTCAAAGATCTAAGCTAAGATATTTCACTCTTAAGGGTCTTACTCAATAGTATTTATACTTCGAATATGTTTGATATAAATAACACTAATGAACTATTGTTGGTATTTGTCTCTGATTTGAAATGATCAATTGCTTTTACAAAATCAAATGACATTTTCGAGAAAAAAATATTTAACGAGAAAACTTTATCTTACATTTATTTTATCATTATGACGTGTCATTGGATAAAGTTAATTTTACAACGGCGTAGCTGATTGCACAACTATTTTCAATTGCATCCAATCACTCCCTTGCCGTCGTTTTCAAGCGATAAAGAACAGAGGTTAGGATCGGAACTGGGAACTCAGAAAAATGGGAGTCAATAAAAGTTCGAAACATGTACATCTGAGTGAGAGGAGGTTACATTCTGATTTGATTCAATTCATTGTAATCATCCTGATAATTAACCAACGCTCGTGAAGACACGAATGTAGTGAAAGCTGGTAAAGAACATTACCGTACGAATATTTAACCATTTCAAACATGACACAAATATAGAGATCATTACACCGTTGGTCAAATGACTTTTGTGCATCAAGTTTGAAGGTTTTTATTTATTACCTCAGCTAGAGCGAAGTTCGTACAAGTTGAAAGAGTCTCATAAATAGTTACATGATACGTTTTCTTGAGTAATATATTCTACATTAGACATTGTGTTGCACTTGAATAGTATTAGTTGTCTGGAAGGCCCCACTTGTTGATTATGATGATAACGTGTGGGTATAGGTTAACTAACTGATGATGCTGTTGAAGATGTTGTTGAGAATGATGATAAAGATGACGACGACAGGCACACTGATGATAAAATGATGACGCTTTTCATGATGATGACGATGACAACATCCTAAAAATTGCAACAATTATGCCTGAACTGTGTTTGAATTATGTCAGACATGACAAATTAACATGATGACAAAATGAACCCAATCATGCAAGTTTGCAAGTCAGAAACTGTGAAAATCGCTTGAACTAGATGCGAGACATCTACCAATATAAAGCACTCACAAAAAGTGCGAGCCCAAACTCATTAAACTCAAATCATTGATTCGTTCCCTAGGCTTATAAGTATTTTTCTACCACTGTCCGTCACTAAATTAAAGTTCGAATTGACATACATTATAATGTTCTTCTATAACAGATGTAACAATAACAAAAAGAAGAGAAGAAACTATTTCTGAGTACTTATTTGGAAAAATGAACGAGTAGACATAGTTGGACCAAGAACAGAATTTACAGTTGGCAACTTCAACATCTTGATAACCAAGCATGATAAAGCAAGTACAGTAGTCAATAGAAGAAAGTGATGTATCTACAGTAGCAGGGTACACGTACACAACTATGCATATATAAGTTACAGGACAATATCAATGAGTTTGAAGGAAGGTGTGTCTTACTACGTAATATTTCTAATCAAAATGGCATTATCTTAATCTGGACATACATGGATGTTGCAAATCCTAGTGTCAAGAATAAATAAATTAATGTTCTATTTATTAACACATTGGGATATTTGCTGATTGCTTAAAGGGAAATTACTAACGTGACGTGATCGAAAAAAGTACAAGTACACGTTAATAATATATTTCCGAAAACAGTTGGATGCACAATTCCTGATGCTTAAGGTTCACTACACTTTAGCAATAACAATAAACATAACACGACTTATTTCAGAAACATTAATTACGACATCAAACATAAAGTTTATTGATTAAAATTAAATTCATTGTGAAAGAAACAATCAATTGGCACAACTGACACATATGCATGAAATATGATAAGTACGTTGTTATTTCCGGAGCAAGAATTTCTTTTTAGGATACATGGATTCAGATTTGAACAAGCCGGACGTAAACCAATGATTTGAATGACTCAAATGGTTGTCCGATTTATAAAGAAAATCATTGTAAATACACGTGTATGTTCTTAGAATAACTATATACAAATGTAGTTAAACAGAATTAAAACTTGAAAATTAATCTATTAGCTTTTCGACTAAAGGAGAACATTTACAAATGTCAAAATCAAACATCAATTTCAAAATGTCAATTAAAGGGACAGTAGCACGTTTTTTCGCTCAAATAAGTTGATTTGAAAAATACTGTCACCAATAGTAAATTCTCATCTCTCTTAATCAAATTAAAAAATGAGTGTACATGGTTTGGTAAAGCCATGGGAATCTTTTTTATAATTCCAATAATAAAATGTGTTCACATTAAAATAGCCAATTGTTGCTTTATACGCAACGCCGTTACTACTACTACCACTACTACTACTACTACTACTTCTTCTACTAATATTGGCTTTTTTTGTAATAAGATAGTTTACCCTATAAATGACATAAACTATCATTATAAATGGGAAATTTGAATTTTGTGTAAAGCCCCTGTAATAGGAAAGATTGGATTTAATGGTATTGACATTTTGAATTTGGATAAATACAGATACAAATATCTTGTATGATCTTGTTAAAATTTGCAGAAAAGCCATCAATTTATAGGGACATTATCTGGACAGGAAAAGTTGTTGACTCATTTCAACATACATGCCGAATACTCATAAATTTAGTTGTTTTTAGTAAACGAGGACTGTACTCGGAGGTAGTTATTGACAAATGGTTTCCCGCTACAGAAAGCTTTCTGAGGATCTTTGAGGTATGATATACACTATATAGTGCAGCATTAACAAGAACATTGTACAGGTGTTAAGGACGTGGTGGATTAAACCATTGTTTTCACAATTATTGATTAGTTTTATCATAATCGGTTGTCTTCGTAACTACATGTATGAAACTACACGTTCAGGAGTATGTCTTTGATCTGCACTAGAGATATATTAAACTTGAGAGTGTGAACTTTTCTTGAACTGACAAGCACTGTTATATTGTCAAGTTCCTTTTGGTGACACATTACACATGTCAACTTTAAACGATTAGGCAGTAGCCCCCATAACACCTCTTAGCCCTGTAAACAGGCAAATACTTTCTCCTGTTTATTTAATTGGTAAGCAAAATCAATTCGTTGTTCTGACAGTTGAGGTGTGTACCTGTACAATGTGTGAATCACGATTGTCAGTAAATCATTCACGGGCGGATTATAAGATCTATGTTACTGATACAAGATTATATTCAACGTTTCATGAAACAAAAAAAACGAAAGTACAAAGAAGTTGTAGCAATTATTGATAGACGTATCTCTCGATATTCCATTTATAAAATGACTGTCAATTTGTTTAATATGTTCTCCCCACAAAGTAAACAATGGTGCAATTGGAGCGCTTTTCTGCCTTGAAGTTGAGAATCCACATTGCATTCAAAGTTAAGTTTGCAATTAGCGACTCCCTGTAAACGTGGCCGTTTGCCAATAACAAGTTCTACAGTTATTTTAGAAATAAAGTACTTTAAATTTGTTGTCCTTAATATATGGTATTTGAATTTGTTAAAACGCTGAACCATAAACATGCTGATAATTAAAGAGGACAAAATCCGAGACAAAACCTGAACAAAGTTTATTGTATCATTTATATCAGACATCTTCGACCTTTACTGTACAGCATTAGGGAGAGAGGGATATTGGGGACAGAATTCGTGGGACGAGATTTTACTAGAAGCGAAACATATGACTGATTTGGACAAAAGGGAGAAAATGGTTAAATCACTATGTTAAGATAATAGAAATGGTGAAATTGTGTACAGATCAATAAATACAAAAACAGGAGTACACATGTAAATACCCTTCAATCATTGACAATCGATGCATGCACGTGTTTACACGACAAACGGCGTTTGGGGATTGGGGAAGTGAGGAAAGGAATGGGGTTCACTTTAAGTCAAGATGCGATCATTGGAATAATATTGAGTTTAGTTTGAACAAACTATGTAACTGGCAAATTGTACCAACTCAACTTGACTTATGTTTATCTGGGAAAAGATGCATTGGGCGAACATGTACAGCTGTTAATTCGATTAAATTTCGAGGAGTGTTTTCTTAAAGAACATTTTTACGTAATCGCTTGAGAATTTAATATTAGTCATCAGTAAAAAAGCCGTGACTGCTTTAGCACCCGGTACAGGTTAATAAGCTCCCAGCAAACATGACTGTAGTGGGCCAGTACAGGCTTGGTACTGGCTGGTAAAGTTGATAAAGGCATACATACTGGCTAACGGTAAAGAAGCAGTACTGGCCCAGAACCGTTTTAACTGAATTGGCCCAGTAAAGATAAAATTGTACTGACCCAGCGCTGGCAATACGGTACTGAAGTACGGTACTGGCCCTGTACTGGCCCAGTTAAGGCATATCATTTCCTGTCTAAATGCTTTATGGGATATTTATGCATGTATCAACCACTAGTGGCCCAGTACTGGCCCAGTACGGTCATGTTTGCTGGGCTCTCTGTCGTTTATCAAATAATCTCATAAACTTGTTTTTCTTATAATTTACAAATACAGATAAAAAGAACAAGTGTTTAACCTACTGTCGCAGAAGAACCAATGTATTATATTTGTTCGATCACATCACGTAAGAAATGCTTTATTTCGGCATAAGCGTATTTTTTTATATTTGTAATGAACAGAACGTTTATTTCATTTCATCCTGCCACAAGGAGGTACAACAAATGATTGATACTAATAATGCTTATTAACAGGTACATTATGCAGTCTCATTGATATTAAATTCGTATTATCATGTGCTGAGTTATATACAAGCTTATTAGATGGTGTAACCTTCAAAAACATTATTGTAATTCGATTGCATTTCTAACACAATTCCGCTGCATGTTCAGCATTCTTTCGTCATACACATAACAAAATTTAGTTCAGGATAATTTTCCATCCTACAAATGGAACTTGACCATAACAAAATTCATTTTAAACACAGTTAAACAATTAATTGGTACAATTGAAACACACATGACATAAAACGTTTATGATACATATGTTGTCATTTCTGAAATAACCAAATAAGAAATGTGGCTTCTCGAGCATGTTTCTGTTTATTAAATAATACACAGAATCAAATACATTAAGACAAACTTATACAATAATATGTCCGATTTATGAAAACATCAACGCGAATAAACATAAACGTGTATGTAAAAAATTTAGCTTAAAGGTGCATCCATTGTGTTTCATAAAATTTTATTAGGCTTTAATACGTTCCGACTCAACATAGGTACTGTTTACAGTGCAAATAAATTCACTTGACTTGCATATTCATCCCGGATCACCAAATATATCATAATTTCTAGTTTCCAATTAAAATTGAGTAACATCATTATGCATGTGTAGAAAACAAAACTAAAAGTCCAATTAACATGCACAGTAGTTATATGACCTATTAAACATGATCAATCCAAATTCATCAGTTTGTCTGTTATAAATAAGATTCCAAACTTACGTTTGACTCATTGGCGCGCGCCACACGCAGTACATTGTCCGGTTTTTGATCAGAAATCACTTATTTTACCTTCATATCGTCAAAATACTAAGTCGACTAACATTAAAATGGCAATTTTCGGTAGCAGTCAGTACTTCCCGATAACATAACATAATTTATAACGTTTAGCATATGTGACCCCTAACAACACAATGGATGTACCTTTAAAAGGCAATACCAGTACATGTTTTGGTTTCCTGAATAAAGACATAAGATAGTGTTTCGATTTAAGGACCGCAGTTACGAACGTCAGGATGAAAAATAACAATCAACTAAGAAAGTCAATTATTTGAAAACTTTTCATTCAATGCTATTGATAGTTTGAAATTTGAAAACATCTATTTACATGTATGACCTGTTCAACTTGTTAAGATTTGCAGATACGCTTTTAGCGTAGTTTGGCGGTTTAGGGAACAGGATCAGTTGCATTTTTGGTAGACTCATTTCAACAGTATTGTCAAATACTCATAAATTCAGTTTTGGTTATTTGAGATTGTACGTTGCGAGGTAGTTATTGATTGTTGTTGTTGCAAGGACAGAGATAGATTTCCTTCTGAGGACCTTTGCTGTGTGATATTATCCTAAAGCAAGATTATTCCTCATGATACTTTTTTGTACGAGTATGAACATACGACTGATTAAATCCTACGGAATATTATACTTTAATAATATACTTTAAAAATTCCTAATGCTTCGGAAATGATCTGTTAGCAAAAAATATGTCAATCCTTATTTTAAAGTCACAAACTTGTAATCACAAACTGCTGCCCGTCGAGACAGGGGTAGGCGTGGATTTCCATACAGGAGGAAAGGACATATGCCATTTTTTGTGACTCAATAGTGGTTGCTGACGAAATGAAATATAGTGTGTCAAAGGAAACTTAAGGTACAATAAAAGCACAACAAAATTATCAAACGAACTAAATTTATAATTTTTGAAAATTGTTTGTTCATTTTTTTTCTGGATACCACTTTTTAACAAAATTGGTGATGTTTGTTTAAATCTCCTTAACCATGCGAGATAAGGGAGGGAAATGTGACAACAATGCGTCAACAAATTAAAGCACAAGAATGTGTAATATGCCGACAACATCTTGTATTACGTTATGTTCATAGTTCATACAAATACAATTAAATGCCAAAAAAATTAAGTTGAGAATCCCTTTCGAAAAAAAGATTTCAGCACGTTATGTTTATTTAAACAGAAGTTGATATCAATATTCATACCATCAAAATGAAATGAATACCACTTAATCATATATCACCACAGGCATTCAAATCCAACTTTATCCGGCAACCATATTTAAGAAATAGATTTCATAATGTGTTAATTCACTGCTTATAAATGGTTTGAAAAGTGCATGGGAAAATGCCGGAGCTTGCCGACTTGTCGACTAACATGCTGTACTAATCAAACTTTCAATCAAACTACAAATAAAATTATAGTTGTAATTTTTTTTTTAAATTTAATCAAGAAAAGAGCATGTGATAGCAGTGTCATAATTGCTCAATGATACATAGAATAGAAAGATGAAGTAGTCCCCAAAGTTATTTTGTATAAACGTCAGAGTATGAAGGTTATCCTTTTCATCTGTCAATCTCTTTAAATCTGTTTATGTTTAATCCAATCAGCAGAAGACATATCGCTTAACTTTTAAAGTCTCTAAGATGTTAAGATTCTGTTGAAAATTAGGTTTACAGGCGCTGCAGCACGTTTTTGGCAACTTTTCTTTTCTTAAATTTTCGATTTATTATTAAAGTTTATACAATATATTGTTAAGTTAGAGGGTAAAACATTTAATGACACTACCCATTAACTGTATCCATAGAAAATGGTTATCTATCCTGGAAGAAAATTGTGCGACGTATAAAGCGACAGTCGTGTGGAGCTTCTCAGTGTGACAGGTAGAATTGTAGGTCGTTGAGAGATTTGAGGGTTGAGAATTTGAGAGTTCAGATAACAAGATGGTTGACCATTCCATCATACCATATTTAAAATTATACTCAGATAACTTAAACTACCTTAGAGAGGCCATTTTAATGTGAACACATTAGAATGGGTATTCGAAGGGAAATGGACTCATATGGCTTAACCGAACCATGAACATTCGTTTTAGAATTATCCTTATCTATTGGAGAGTACACTCTAGCCATTAGTTACAGTTATTTAACTATTTGTGAGATCACCTTATTTCAGTAAGCAGCGCCTTTAATTTCGTTTGAGCCTTAGTTAAAAATGTCGCGAGTTTGGTAACCTGGGAGCTCAGTTAATATTAATTTAATTTGGCAAAATCATTATACACAGAATGTGCGCCTTAAAAAAACAAGTTTCGATTTTAGGGCATATTTTATGTTTCATTATATGCATTTTCTCACTTGTATCAGATATGTATTTTCCAGTGCTACCTTGTTGTGCATGTGCAATGTGTATCTTTAATGTATAACTACTCATGTACCACACCGTGTGTGGTTTTAGAGACTAGAGAATAACTTGGTAACACCAAACGCCTGAAATATAGTTTCATAATACGTTGTAATAGCAACACGTGTACAGTCCAACAACGTTTACGGGCATGTCTTTGATCTAAACAACAGACATCTTAAACTTGAGAGTGTGGCGTTCTCTTGCACTGGTAAACACTGTGATATTGTCAAGTTACTTTTAGTGATATATATCATGCATGTTTGTATTAAACCGTTAAGCGGTTACAGGTAACAAAATTCACTCTCTTGTTTATCTAATAAACATCGTAACTTTATCTTCTGACAATGTAGGCTTGCGTTCCTTTTAAGCAAGCCCTTATCAATTGATCACAGCCTTTATAAAAAAACAGGCGCATGTGTTAGTAAATGTGTCACAAACATTGAGTTGTATTGACACAAGCTAGTTTCCACGGGTCCATGGAACAAACAGTAAAGAACACTTGAACCCGAAATCAAATCGTAAAACGTCTTTCGTATGAGTAGATTAACAAAAACGTTCTTTCTTTGGTAGAAGTAAAGTTTTCAATATTCCAGAAATATACTGAACTTAAAAAGTATTAACCTTTATATGATGCATAATAGAGAATGTAAACGGAGTTAAAGGGACAATTCGAGCGGGAATTTTTTTGTGGAAACGAAATTCAGGAGGGAATTCCCTTTTGCACACGGCTCATAAGTGTACTTTTTATCTTATTGTATATGTCTCAATAATACTGTTTAATATGATAATTAAACTTAAAGGTTAAGGGTACACTAACAAGTGTCAATTTTCTTGTAAATTATCAAAACCATATTAAAACAGTTGAGATAGGGTCTAAAACACGTTTACAATATATTCCAGTCATTAAAATATTTCATGGACAAATATTTGAACAGCAAAAACAAATCACAATCCGACAGTCATAAAACGTTCGATTTTTGAGGAAAACGGACCATGACTTATCTTAGGTTTATATACTGGCCCGGTACTGGCCCGGTGCTGGCCCGGTACTGGCCCAGTACTGGCCCAATTCAGATCAGGTATGACACTTCCTATTAGGGAATTATGGATAGTATTTCAAATTGTCGTCTGCTTTAGAGAGACAAGAGGAGAAGGCAACGATTTGGTATCCTTTGAATGTGAGTTCAATTCATTAGTAAACTTTAGTTGTATTATAAAACGTTGATAATTCTATATTACTATCTAACTCTGGTGTGCTTTACATTAACAATGGCTGCTGTATGTATATTAATATCATTAGGAAATCTAAGTGTGAAAATAATCACAAGTTGTTTTTTATCATTGTCTTTATACAAAGGCCTACTTGTTAAAAATACATTCTGGCTTGTTTTCAAGTAACATTTATTTGACTTCATATTTGACAATATTGACATTATGAACAAAATACAAACAATATTTATAAGTTTCATTATAGAAATACATAACCAAAATAAAAAAAGCGGGAAGATTTCAAACTGATATGATTAATATTGTTTACTTGAAGAAAAGAAACAATTTAGAAAATGAAAGAGAAAATGATAATAGCTAAATCAACCTTCATTTATCAGTTCATTTGGATATTGAAAATTTACGGTACACACACTATATTTAATGTACCGGAACGGTAAATGCTAACCTGAATTGGGCCAGTACAGGGAATGGTTTTGTTTTAGTAACAGCGTGATACTGGGCCAGTACCGGATGCCTGTATCAGCCACTACTGGCCCAGTACTGTCCCAGTACTGTCATGTTTGCTGGGCTCTCTCTCTCTCTCGATTATCAATTAAACTCATAAACTTATTTTATTTATAATTTACAAATACAGGTAAAGAAACAAGTGTTTAACCTACTGTCGCAGAAGAACCAATGTATTATATTTTTTCGATCACATCACGTTAGAAAGGCTCTGTTTCAGCACAGGCGTATTTTGTTATATTTGTAATGAACAGAACGTTTATTTCCTTTCATCCTGCCACAAGGAGGTACAACAAATGATAGGTTTAGAGAATAACCAACGAGGTACGAGTGATTACGGGATATGTCCATGAGTCTAAATAATGTTCAGCCACGAGCTTTAGCAAGTGGCTCTGAACATTATTTAGACGAGTGGATATTTCCCGTAATCACTCGTACCGAGTTGGTTATTCTATATATTACCCATTATGCAATTAAATTGACCAAATTACGCTTGCTTATTACATTTTCATGTCGGGCGGCCGCTGTGAAGGACCCGTCGCCACAGTAACATTGTGACGTCATCAGATAATTCGTCGCGTCAGACCATTGTTTTATGTCGTCATAGTCATTCTTTCTCCTGGTAACCGACCAATAAACTTTGAGAATCACTTGAAAGCACATGTGCAAATATCACAAACATAATCACCTGTGTCTTCTCACCCGTATGGGTAATATAATAACCTTTCAACTGAAAACATATTAGTATGTGTATTAACAAGTACATGCTGTAGTTGATTGATATTCAATTCGTATAACCATGTGCTTAGTTATATACAAGCTAATTAGATGGTGTAATCTTCGAAAACATTCTTGTAATTCGGTGGCATTTCTAACACAATTCCGCTGCATGTTCAGCATTCTTTCGTAATACACATAACAAAACTTATTTAAGGATAATTTTGCATTCCATCCTGCATATGGATATTGACCATAACAAAATTCATTTTAAACAAAGTTAAACAATTAATTGGTACAATTGAAACACACATGACATAAAACGTTTACGATACATCCAACTGTATGTTGTCATTTCTGAAATTACCAAATTAAAAATGTGGCTTCTCGAGCATTATTGAATAACACAGAATCAAAAACATTAACACAAACTTATACAATAATATGTCAAATTTACAAAAACATCAACGTGAATAAACATAAACGTGTATGTAAAAAAATATAGCTTTAAACGCAATACTAGTCGGAATGAAAACTCACAATCAACCAGAAAGTCAATAATTTGAAAACTGTTCATTCAATGCTATTGATATTTTGAATTTGGAATACATATATTTACATGTATGACCTATTCAACATGTTGAGATTTGCAGATACGAGTTTAGCGTATGTTGGCGCTTTAGGGAACAGAATCATTTGCTGACTCATTTCAACAGTATTGTCAAATACAGTAGTAGTTATTGGAGATTGTACGTTAACGTTGCGAGGTAGTTATTGACAAACTGTTGCAAGGACAGAGATAGAGTGCCTTAGTTTCTGAGGACCTTTGCTGTGTGATATAATATCCTAAAGCAAGAGTATTGCTCATGATACTTTTTGTACGAGTATGAACATACGACCGATTAACTCCTATGGAATATCATGAGAATATACTTTAAAAATACCTTATGCTTTGGAAATTATCTAGTACCAAACAATATTTCAATCCTTACTTTAAAGTTATAATCACAAACAGGTTCCTTCGAGACAGGGGTAGGCGTGGATTTCCATATAGGAGGAAAGGACATATGTCACCTTTGTGACTCACATGTGGTTGCTGACGAAATGACTTATAGTGTGTCAAAGGAAACTTAAGGTACAACAAAGCAAACTATTTGAATCAAACAAACTAAATTTATAATTTTTAAAAATTGTTTGTTCATATTTCTGGATACTCCTTTTTAACAAAATCGTTAATGTTTTTTTAAATCTCCTTAACAATGCGAGATACGGTAGTGAAATGAGATAACGATGCGTCAACAAATTAAAGCACAAGAAAGTATATTATGCCGACAACATCTTATACTACGTAATTTTCATAGTTCATACAAATAACATTAACACCTAATGTGTGTTTAAACAGTAGTCAATATCAAAATCAATATTAAATGAATACCACCAACTTTATCCGGCAGCAATATTTAAGAAATAGATTTCATAATGTGTTGGTTACCTGGTTTATAAATGGTTTGAAAAGTGCATGGTAAAATGCCTGATCTTGTCGACTAGCATGCAGTACTATTCAAACTTTCAATCAAACAACAGATAAAATTATTGTTGTAATTGTTTTTAAAAGTTAAATCAAGAAAAGAGCATGTGATAGCAGTGTCATAATTGCTCAATGATACATAGAATAGATAGATGAAGTAGTCCCCCAGTTTATTTTGTATAAACGTCAGCGTATGAAGGTAACATTTTCATCTGTCACTCTCTTTAAATCTGTTTATGTTTAATCCAATCAGCAGAAAGCATATCGCTTAAATTTTAAGGTTTCTAAGATTTTAAGATTATGTTGGAAATTAGGTTTACAATCGCTGCAGCACGTTTTGAAGCTTTTCTTTTCTTAAATTGTCCATTTATTATTAAAGTTTGTACAATATATTGTTACGTTAGAGGGTAAAACATTTAATTACACGACCCGATAAACCGTATCCATAGAAAATGGTTATCCATCCTGGAAGAAAATTGTGCGATCATAAAGCGACAGTGGTGTGGAACTTTTCAGTGTGAGAGGTACAATAGTAGGTATTTGAGAGTTATGAGCCTTGAGAATTTGAGAGTTCAGATAGCAAGATAGTTGACCATTCCATCATTGTACCATATTTAAAATTATACTCAGATCACTTGAACTATCTTGATCCCCAGTCACACTTACGTTAGTTAACGTAGTGGTGCAGAACGTAGCTTAACGTAGTTAACTGTACTTAAGCCAGGTAATCCGTAGTTAAGCTTGGTTATCCGTATTCAAAGCCTATAACATAGACGTGAGACAAACGTAGTTTATGATTTAACTTTTGAACATGTTCAAAGTTTCGGTATTTTAAACTACGTTTTAAGAAACGTAGTTGAATGTACTTGGACGTAGTGAATTGAAAATTTGAACTTAGTTAATTGTAGTTAAACCTAGTTAAGAATGTACTTACATGTATTACAATTTGTCCCCGAATAATACACCTTACTAGGTATTTAAGTCCGTTTTACTACATTTAAAAACATTATAGTTCGTATATACGTTATACTACAGTAAACTACACTAGTATCATTTAAGTTGAAGAACGCTTCAGAACAGAAAACTAGGTGTTAGTACGACTGTCAACGTTATCAAAACATTTAAATTACGTTTTGCTAGGTTTGTTATTGACGCATTGACGTTAATGTAAGTTCTTATACGTATCACTACTCTTAAGTAAGTATAATAACGCTGAAAACTGATAAACCACGCCTAACTAGGTACACGTAGTGAACTATGTTGTAATGAAATGTTAACGTAGTTGCGAAAAAGGCACACAATTCCATCAAGCTAGAAATATGTTGTGACTACGTTCAATGAACTTGGTTAAATTTTGTAAATTAAAGTAAGTGTGACTGGGGCTTTGGAGAGGCCATTTAGAATGGCTACTCGAAGGGAAATGGACTCACATGGCTTAACCGAACCATGTTCATTCGTTTTACAATTATCTTTATCGGAGAGTATAATCTAGTCATTAGTTACAGTTATTTACCTATTCGTAAGATCACTTTATTTCGGTAAGCAGCGCCTTTAATTTCTGTTGAGGCTTAGTTTAAACTGTCGTGAGTGAAGTACTCTGGGAGCTCAGTTAATATCAGCATTTAATTTGGCAAAATCATTATACAAAGAGTTCCGATTTTAGGGCATGTTTTATGTTTCCGTGTGTGGTTTTAGAGATTAAAGAATATCTTAAATCTTGGTAATACCTAACGCCTGAGTGAGTGAGTGAGTTATTGTTTAACGCCGCTTCGGCAGTATTGCAGCCATTAGCGGCGAGATATTTAATTTATTTGCCTAATTTAAAAATGAAAATTGCAATTGAAAAACAGAACACGACACGAAGGCCGTAAAAACATCAGCGTATTATCACAAGTTGAATAAAAGCTGATAACCTAACGCCTGAAATATAGTTTGATACTACGTTGGAATAGAAGCGCATGTACAGTCCAACACTAGTTTACGGAAGCCTCTGATCTAAACAACAGATATCTTAAAGATACATCCATTATGTTTCATAAATTTTGATTTGGTTGAAAGACGTGCCTACATACGAAATCATCCCAAACAGCCTACTATATCGTAATTACTAGTTTCTTATTAAAATTGAGCAACTTCAATATACATGTACATGTTGAGAAACCGAAACTACACGTCACACTTACATTCACGGTGGTTATAAGACATATTAAAGGTGCATCCATTGTGTTTCATAAAATTTTATTTGGCTTTAATACGTTCCAACACACCATATGTGATGTTTACAATACAATTAAATTCACTTATCTTGCATATTCATCCCCAATCGCCAAACATATCATATTTACTATTTTCCAATTAAAATCGAGTAACATCATTATGCATGTGTAAAAACCGAAAGTGAACGTCCTATTTACATGCACAGTAGTTATTTGACCTATTGAACATTATTAACCAAATTGTGTTGTTTTGTCTGGTGTAAATAAGATTCAAAAATTACGTTTGACTCTGTGGCGCGCGCCACACGCGGTGCATTGTCCGGTTTTCGATCAGAAATCACTACTTTTACCTTCATATCGTCAATATACTAAGTCCAGTATCATTAAAATGGTTGTTTTCGGTAACAGTTGGTACTTGTCGATAAAATAAGACCATTTACAACGTTTGTCATATTTGACCCCCAACAACACAATGGATGTACCTTTAAACATAATCAACTCAAATTTGTCTGTTTTTCTGTTGTAAAAAAATGACGCGCCACACGCGGTGCTTTGTCCGGTTTTCGATTAGATATCGGTACTTTCACCTTTATATCGTTGCCATACCGAGTCGACTATCATCAACATGGGAATAACAGGCTATGGTCAGTACTTCTCGAAAGATTGACACCATTTATAACGTTTAACCCACAAGTACAACAACACAGTGGATGCACCTTTAAAGTGTGGCGTTCTCTTGCACTGGTAAACACTGTTATATTGTCAAGCTCATTTTTGTGATATATATCATGCACGTTTGTATTAAACCGTGAAGCAGTTACAGGTAGAAAATGCTCCCTCTTGTTTATTTAAGGAACATCGTAAATTTATTTCTGACGCTCGGGGCTTGCTTTCCTTTGAAGCAATCCCCAAATCAATTGATAAGAGTTTTGTTAAAAAACCACGCACTTGTGTCGGTAGATCAACACACGTTGAACATATCCATTCTATTGACACAATATAGTTACCAAGGGCCCGTTTGGAACAAATAAATTAGAGAATCGTGACCACTTCAACTCAAAGCAAATGGTAGAACGTCTTTCGAAATGGGTAGATTCTCTCAACACTTTGCATATTTAAAAAAAACATTCTTTACATGTATTTGTTAGAAGTAACGTTTTCAATCTCCCTGAAATAAACTGAACTGAAATATGTATCTTTATATAATACATAGAAAATCATATCATATCAAACGAATTACTGCTGCTCTACTTGATATTTAAGATATGATATTCTAATATGTTCAATTTGTTATAAAACCCCTTTACGAAATACCACTCGGTTCATAAATAATATTTGTGTGTTTGCATAATGACAATATGCAATTTGATACCACACCGCTGGTGAATAATATAGTAGTTATTCAACAACAACTGTAACTGCTGTGTATTTCCTTCTAATACTTCAATGATAAAGGTGAGAGCGCAAGAACCACCGGGGTTTGTCTTATTGTTGCACAAACTATTCTCAAAATAAGCAGTTTAAATGTAAGCTACGACAGATGAGATTTTATCATCTAGATCTGCATTTAACATGAGACGGTCTTTGATCAGATTATAAATCATGACATCGTTTGAATGATAGAGTGAACATAAGAATAAGCATGTCAAAACCTTGTTCTGTTTTGTATGTATTAAACATGTATTGATATTATGTTCAAGGGAGCGGCCTTAGCATAATGTTGTAAGCTTGTTGGCCAATCCCTTTCACAATATGTTCACTATTGTGAAATAAATATGTTTAAAACAATAAGCATGTCAAATATCGAAGACCTTTCACCGATCAATCAAAAGCTATGACCATGGTCAAGGTCGCAAGGTTTAAGGTTATGACATCAGTATAGAACAATGGAAACATACAAATAACAAATGCTGACAAATTAAAAGTTGTGATGAAGGTTTAAAATGTCAATGTCAATGTTAGAAGGTAAAACATATGAGACTATTTCAATGGTCAATGTCAAGGGAAACAAATGCGTGTCACCGATGTCCGTTCATTGCATGTGTAAAATTTCAGAAAGATCGATTAACAATACTGTAGGAGGAATTGAGGTGAGGTGGGGTTTAATGCCGCTTTCAATAGTATTTCACTTATTTAGCGGCTGCTAGTATTATGGCAGGGAGAAAGCCCGCAACGCCATGTGGCTATGCACTGCGGTGAAACCTGCGAACAGCGACTGGAACTAGCGAACCATGGGAGGTACTGCGCTGAAATTCAGTGTAGAACAGCTGCCGTGCCCCTGGGATTCGAACCCCGGACATCTTGATCCTAAGCCGAACGCGCTTACCACTGAGCTATCCCGCCCCCAGGAGGAATTGATTTCAGAACACAGGTAATGTCAGTCTGAAATCAGAAAGCTGAGCGCCCTAGGTTAAGAGCCGTAACACTGAATATACTAATTCTATTAGTCGACAAAAAACCATGCTTATCACCACTGTATATCCAAAGCATGAGTAATGTTTCAGAAATATTGATAACAAAATCTGTGGGAGGAGTTGATTTCAGAACACAGGTATCATTCTGAAATCAGAAAGCTGAGCGCCCATTAGTTAAGAGCCATTGTTCTGGACGAAAGTGGAAGCGTGAATAAGAAAATGTGGAAAATAAGAAGAACTAGTGCGATGGGAGCAAGGAACTAAACGTGATTACATTTATTTTACTATGTGGAGATGTACTGTTATGAGCAAAACAACTAAACGTGATTACATTTATTTTACTATGTGGAGATGAACTGTTATGAGCAAAACAACTAAACGTGATTACATTTATTTTACTATGTGTATATGTACTGTTATGAGCAAACAACTAAACGTGATTACACTTATTTTACTAACGAAAAACCGATGCTAATGAGATAAATAAACCTAGTATGAGAAACTTGAGCTGTGCTGTTATTTACACAATAGTAAGATATGTACACTGATGCAGTCGAAAGACACTGCACTGAAAAATACTATCAATTGTCAAAAACAAACTATGAGAAATGTTCAGTCACTATTGCTGTGTAAAAAAAACTATCTAATTTCTAAGGCGAATCTGACACGTCCTGTCGAAACGGACGCTAAAGCCAGAGTGACGAGAAACACTGAAATTTATCACTGCCGAGATGCACGTGGCCGGAATTCTCGTGCAGCGGTCGCAAGTTGCGTTCAAGTGAATGTTCATGAAAACGGAAACACTGTTCTACATGGTAAATTAGGGATGAGACGAAAAGATAGTTACGTTTGAAATTCCCTTCAAACCAGCCATAACTCTGAATATATTAAATTGATTGATCACAAACAAGGACATGTGTGTCAACAATGTATGTCCAAAGCTTCAGAAAGATTGATCAACGAATGTGGGATGAGACGTGTTGCTCCAAGACAATAACCCCCTTGGGTTTCATACGGGGGTTAAACACGTTATCCATTGCACTTATGATATACATCCATTCATTGTGCTGATGGCATTATGGCGACATGTATATTGACTACATGGGTACTTGTACGATTAATTAAATAAGTGAAACTAATGTAAATGGTATAGTGCAAGGATACATTCTAATCCGGTGCTTATTGTTGTATTAACTATATTGAACATATTGAAATGCACCTGTGATGCAAGGAGAGCCTTCCTTAACATACCTTACTTATCATTGTAAAATATTTTATGATTTGAAGTGATGAACATGTATGAATAGGATTACATCTTAAGAGCATAGTTTGTTTTTGCACTTAATTCCATATGACAGACTAAGTTCCTGATAAATCTGATTTACTGTGTGTGTTTGCTATACAACGATGTACAAGTGTACACAATTAATACTTTCAGCCTTATTGTTAGGAAACTGAATGGTATGTGTCCCTATCACTTTTAAACTCTTTAATCCTATTTTCGCAATATAGGCTTGTGTAGATAAGAACACTTGTCCCTTATCGTTTCAATATTTATTCGTGTGTTCTATTTTTCTTTCGCCGCTAATGGCTGCAATACTGCCGAAGCGGCGTTAAACAACAACTCTCTCACTCACTCTATTTTTCTTGCCAATGTCAGACAACATGTATAAGAAAATAGTGCTGCGAGGCGAAGTTTCCGAGTTCTAATCGCTGTCATTTGCTCTAAAATATTCAAAATCGTGTTGTTATCTTCTAAGTGTGTATTTGGTTGATCCAACACCTACTTCACTTGAATCGTATTGGCAATAATGTTACCTGGTGCATATATGGCCCCTACTACAATATTTACATTAACATAAACGCAAAGTTTAATGGTTGGCTTTTAAGAAAATAACTTATTCTGAAAGATGTTTAGTCCCACACACTTTACAAAATCACTACCGGTTATATTAGTAATAATTAGGCTGCAGATGACGTCATAAACCTTTGTCAATGGATTATTCAATAATTCAAGCATATTGGTTACACTCGTAAATTGAAAAGAATTTGTGCGAGGTTATTGTTGTACACCACGGCTAAGTCTTTTGTCTCACATTACTTTCATGTACATGTAGATCTAAAACTGATTATAGAAAGATAGAAGATGACGTTGAAATAAGATTGGCTAGAGTTCTCAGCAGGTACATTTAAGTACCTACATCGTCAGGCCGTTTAATGCAGTTTAGAATGTACTTGATTAACACTTTAGCCATGCATCTTTTAACTCCATTTCTGTTTATCATATATGCAAGCACATGTTTCTTTTGTATATAATCGTATCATTCTATCGCAACCACATCCATGATGATATATATTTTCAAATGATTAAATACTTTCCAGAAATTGCTAGTCGGTAACAATCCCCAAAAACCGCATTTTTTTAAAAAACACATAATTGTCCATTAATATCCAATGATCAATTAAATATATAGACAGATAATGATACTTATATAAATACTTGTTGTGCATGCCAGTCACGTAAAGCACTCCATACGTTTAGGTGTATATGAGGAATTGATCAACATATACATTATTTTTTCTTAAGAACCCACTGTTTTTCACGAATTTTCCATTGCAGAAAACATCAATGAACATTTAACGTTAGTGCCATTAAATTACGTCGGTATTCAAATCGACCTGAAATCATGATCTTTAGTAGAACGTCATTAGACATTATTATACACGTAGTAAATTGTATTGTAAGTATCTCACGTGGGGCTGGGAGTTAAGGTCTTGATCTTTTGATACTCTGTCTGATTTTGCTTAGTTTAAAGTATTTACTGTAAAAAAGGATTGTCCAATTATGGTAAAGTATTAACTCTTGTTTAATATCAAATTTTGGGAATTTGTGATTTGTATGTGTAATGATATCAAGGTCCACGAATAGTATGAGACAAATCTTTTTTCCGTCATTCAGTGTTTTCGAACATGGTTTTTTAATACTCTGCTTTTTGACGTAAGTATGATGTTCTATGCATTATCTCCCCTGTCGGTTGGTCGGGTCACGTGACGACGGTATAGCAGACGACTTCCTAGTTTATGTGTTTATGACACAGGGTTGAAATCAGTAAAGAAATTGCATGAACTATCGGGGTTACCTGGAAGTATAAGCAAGTATCATTATATCGACGCAGTTGATTTCCAGCACAATCGTGGATCAAAGATTGTGCCTTCTCTGATGCCGTTGATGAGATAGGAAATTAGGTTTAATGCCATTCTTTAAATTACAATGTGCATTGATTCGCAGATGTACTATATAAAGATTATTACCCGAGGAAGGGTGTTATTTGATTTTTACGAAAAGAGTGTGAAATTGTGTATTGCCCGAGCGAGAGCGAGGTTTTATACAAAACATTTGGACGAGTTTCGTAAAAGTCATATGACACACTATCGAGTGTAATAATTTCTTTATTACCCATTATGTTCTGTTTCATTCGCGTTATGCGACGGCAAGCTACAGTGACGTCACGAACAATCGTTTTATGACGTCACAGACGACACAGCACGGGAAGTCGCGGTGAAACAATGGTTGCTAGGCAAACGTGATCTGTGCACATGTGCTCATATCAATAATATTAACTTATTTTAAAGCATATAGGTAATAATCTCTATTTACAATAAGGTGTGATGGATCCAAATACTGGATAATTGTTATTTATACAACAAGAATAGAAAGAATAGAAACTAGGGTAATCAGAAAAACACAAAGTGTATAACATTTTCAACTACATTATAATTACAATTATTAAAAACACATGCATATTTAAAAAACAGACTTCATAATGTGTTTGCTCCTGCTTTTATTTATCTATAACCTACCTCTGACCGATATTTGTTTGAATTAGATAACCCGTCTAATCTACGTACCCACAGCGATAATTTGTTGTCCAAATGAACGTGTACAGCTGCGTACCGAAAGTGTCATGTAAATTTCATTCATTCATTGTAACATCAATACAATTACATTACATAAATCGTTTATTCACGTGTAACATAATTACTCTCAAACATTACATGTGGTCGTCATGGCAGTGGTGCATGTTTACGAAATTTGGCATAAGGAAAGAGAAGGGGTCAAATTTCATTCATTTCAAGTGTTCATGTTGACTGAATGAGGACGAATACATTACAAATACATCGACTGTAATATACTGTATTATGTATGTTAGACCCAGTTGATCACACAGAAGATTTTAAAAACTGAAGATTTGAATAGAATGACTCCTGATCACTTCAAAAAGCTTACAAAACTATAATTGTTTAATGTGAGATATCATATCAGAGTATGTTATGGAACACTCAACTGTCTTCTGATAATGTAAACAGGTAAAAATGATCGTTTTTCACGTCCATGCGATGCTTCAAAGAAATGCCAAATTACATGATATTTGCACTAACATACACAAGTAGGTGAACAAACGCAGCCGTATGGTTATTGGATGGATACAGAAATCTTGAAATTTGCTTTTTTGTTAAAAATGCTAAACGAATATATTACAATTATCTTCTCTTATCTGCAATGCATGAACTAGCTTTAAGAAAACAACGTGGGAGCCCCGTGGGGTGCCCGGGTTAGAATAGGCCCTCAGTTCCTCCTGCTTGTCGTAAGAGGCGACTCAAAGGGGGCAGTCTGTTTGCCGTGGACTGCGACCTGTACGGGTGGAGGAAGGATGCCTGGTGGTTGAGGCTTGTGTGTAGCAGAATGCTACCACTAACCAATACACTGCTTCGGCCCCGACTTCATCTAGACAGGTGGCCAGATTGGTCCGGTCTGGTCAATCGGCTGGTCATGCCAAGCACTTGGTTGCGCACATCTTTGCTATCCTTCTCCTTACGCTGTTACCTCTCTTTACAATTATTTTCTTTACTTTCTTGGTGCTCTCTTGCATACCTTCACCACCTTTCCATAATGCTTTCCTTCCTGATGTACTATCCCTACTCTCTGCGCTCTTTCTTAGTGCTCCCTTGCACACATTCATCAACTTTACTCGGCTTCCAAGATAGCGGTGGCCCATGGGCCAATCCAGTGAAACATTGGCAACGTTTTAGTGGAGTATATCATCCTGGTATCCCCGGTGCTGTCAGCAGGACACCCGCTGACATACAGCATTGCCCTTGTTGGTGCTCCGTGGTGGGTGGGGATCCAGGTTGATGAATATTTACCAACCGAACATGACTCGTTCAGCAAAAAACAAGCGAAATTTATCAACGGATGATTGCCCTTCTTCTGAGGAAGAGGCAACATCATCAAAATCTATCAAAATCATCCAACTTAAAACCTTCATCTTCTACTTCAACTTCTAATTCAAACTCAAGCACCTTTCCTCGATTTCTGGTCATATCATCCACTGATGATAAACCTCTCCGTCTGAATCCTTTCGCCACCGCCAAGACCATTCAAGGTCTAGCCGGTGATGTAAAGGATGTAAAGAAAATTAGGAATGGGTACCTTCTTGTGGAAGTAAAAACAAAACAACAGGCAACATCACTTCTCACCTTGCAGAAAATCGTTGACAAACCTGTTAAAGTCTCCCCTCATACATCACTAAACAGCAGCAAAGCCATCATCCGGGATAAGGATCGCTGTCTTGATGATTCCTCTGAACAGGAGCTCCTTGATAACCTGAAGAGCCAGGGAGTGACTGCTGTCAAGCGGTTCACTATCAAGAAGGAGGATAACATCATCAAGACGCGAACCTATCTGTTAACATTTTCAACCCCACAAGCTCCAAAAACAGTGTATGCAGGGTACTACAAACTCCCCACGGAATTATATATCCCTAACCCCCTCCGTTGCTACCGGTGCCAGAAGTTTGGCCATGGAAGCAACTCTTGCAAAGCGGATGAGCGTGTTTGTCCACAGTGTGGCAAACTCGACGATGAAAGCCATCCAGAGAAGTGCAAGGAGTTGCCGAAATGCGCCAACTGTGCTGGTGAACACTTGGCTTCCTCCAAGGAGTGCCCACGGTGGCAACAGGAATCTAAGATACTCAAAGTTAAATTCACTCAAAATATCTCTTTTCCCGAAGCCAAACGCCTGGTTCTCCCCCAACTCAATACAAACTCCGCGATTCAACTTCTTCCACAATAGGTACCATGACATTCCCTCTTCTGTCCCTTACAGAGCCTGTCAAACCGACAGGATCTAAAATACCTCCAACTGCAAGCAAAAATTCAAAACCATCATCCTCAAAACAAAATTCTAAAAATTCCAAATCCAAATCAGCAAACCGCACTCCCAAAGGCCAGAGGAGTGCGTTAGAGATCTACAACAAATATGGATCTCTTGACCATGAGTCTGATGACGTCCTTATGGACGCATCAGACACAGCATCATTTAACAACTCCCCCAAAACGGGGCACAGGGCTCGGTCCAAGGACCGTCGTCTTTCTCCTGTAAAACCTCCATCATGAGGGGGGGGCGGGATAGCGCAGTGGTTAGCGCGTTCGGCTTCGGATCAAGAGGTCCGGGGTTCGAATCCCGCCAGGGGCACGGCAACTTTGTCTGCAGTAGAGAACTGTTCTACACGCAGTCAGGTTTGGGTGCAATGCTACACTGAATTTCAGTGCAGTACCACCCATGGTTCGCTAGTTCCAGCCGATGCTCGCAGGTTTCACCGCAAAGCATAGCCACATGGCGTTGCGGGCTTTCTCCCTGCCATAATACTAGCAGCCGCGATATAAGTGAAATACTCTTGAAAGCGGCGTTAAAACACTAACTCACTCACTCACTCACTCCATCATGAGGCTTTTAATATTTTATTTCATCCTAGCATCCATGGCGATTCTCCAGTGGAATTGTCGAGGCTTTAAGGTCAATTTTAATGAATTGGGCTTGTTGGCCCAACAATACAATCCCCAAGCTATTTGCCTTCAAGAAACTCATCTTAAAGAATCTGATACAGTTGCAATGAGACCATTCACTTTTTATAATTATTTCTCCCCTTCTGCTGATAGGGCTAAGGGGGGTGCATCAATTTTAGTACGTGATGGAATTATCCACAGATTAATTCCATTAAAAACACAATTACAAGCTGTAGCTGTCAGCTTATCATTATTCAAAACGTTAACTCTTTGTTCTTTATATATTCCACCATCTCAAGATCTTACTATAAAAGATCTTGATCAACTTGTTACCCAATTACCTAAACCTTTTATTATCATGGGTGACTTCAATGGTCACAATCCCCTCTGGGGCAGTAATACCCTAGACTCTAGGGGTACAATTATCGAAAGTTTCCTCACCCAAAATGATTTATGTCTATTCAATGATGGTTCAAACACATATCTACATCCTGCTACAGGATCATATACAGCTATAGATTTATCAGTAACTGATGCATCCCTTTTACATGACTTTTCATGGTCAGTCCATGAGGATACATGTGGGAGCGACCACTTCCCCATTGTATTAGAACCCTCATCACCTATTCCTGAGGAGCACAATCCTCGTTGGAAATGTTCCAAGGCTGATTGGGGTACATTTTCTACCCTCTGCCGTGAACATATTATATATGATGAAATAATCAATGCAACTGATCCTGTTGAGGCCTTTTCTAAAGGTCTCATTGATATAGCAACTGAAACTATTCCTAAAACCTCGGCAAATCCACGCATTCACAAGCCATGGTTTAATGAAACCTGCGATACTGCCATTAAGGCACGTAAAAAAGCTGAACGCAAGCTCAGTAAACGACCTACAAGAATTAACTTAGATAACTGTCGCAAGGCACGAGCTAAAGCTCGACGCACAGTCAACCAACAAAAACGCGAATCTTGGAGAGGCTATGTCTCTAAGATCAATTCCAGAACACCTATCAGCAAAGTCTGGAATATGATTAGTAGAATTAAAGGTAAAGGTTCCAAATCTACAATAAAACATCTTAAGGTCAATGATGACCTTCTTACATCAAAATCTGACATTGCCAATAAGTTGGCTGAAACAATCTCTAGAAATTCTTCATCTGCAAATTATGTCCCTGCTTTCCAAAAGTACCAAAAGGTACAGGAAAAACGACCACTTAATTTCAAATCTGACAATGGAGAAGATTATAATGAACACTTCTCCTTGTCAGAGCTGAAAACTGCACTTTCTAAAGCTCATGATACAGCAACTGGCCCTGATGAAATCCATTATCAGCTTTTAAAACATTTACCGGAACCTTGCCTTGAGGTTCTACTTCAGGTATTTAATCATATATGGAAAACAGGTGAATTTCCATCTTGTTGGCACAATGCTACTATTGTGCCAATTCCAAAACCTGGGAAGGATCATACAGACCCTTCCAACTACCGTCCTATAGCCTTAACAAGTTGCGTATGTAAAACTATGGAACGGATGATCAATGATCGTCTAGTTTGGTACTTGGAAACTAATAAATTACTAACTGATATTCAATGTGGTTTCCGCAAACAACGCAGTACCACTGATCATCTTGTTCGTTTAGAATCATTTATTCGTGATGCATTTATTAACAAACAACATGCTGTGTCTATCTTTTTCGACTTAGAAAAAGCTTACGACACTACATGGAAGCATGGCATCCTAAAAGATTTATTTGAATTTGGCTTGCGAGGTCGTATGCCTCATTTTATTTCCAATTTTTTACATGATCGCCAATTTAAAGTGCGCGTGGGCTCCACCCTTTCTGATTTCTTTGATCAAGAAATGGGTGTCCCACAAGGTAGCATTTTATCTGTCACATTATTTAGCATTAAAATCAACAGCTTGGCTAAAGTCTTAAATGACCATACAGATGGTTCACTTTTTGTGAACGATTTTGGAGTTTTCTGCAGAGTCAAAAATATGCCATCAATCGAGCGCCAATTGCAACTCTGCCTCAATAAAATCCATCAATGGTCATTGGAAAACGGCTTCAAATTTTCCAAAGCTAAAACATCTTGTGTGCATTTTTGCAATATGCACAAAATGCACCAAGATCCAGAACTTTTTCTGGATAAAACTCCAATCAAAGTCGTTCCTGAGGCCAAGTTTCTTGGTCTCACATTTGATAGTAAATTATCATTTATCCCACATATTAAAAGCCTTAAAGCTAAATGCTTAAGGGCATTAGACCTTTTAAAGGTCGTTTCAAATAATAAAGGGGGTGGAGATGAAGAAACTCTTCTTCATCTCTATCGATCACTCATCCGTTCCAAATTGGATTATGGATCCATAATTTATGGTTCCGCCCGCCCCTCTTACATCAAAATGTTAGATACTATCCACCATCAGGGTCTCAGGCTTTGTCTTGGGGCCTTCAGAACTTCACCTGTTGAAAGCCTTTACGTTGAAGCTGATGAGCCATCTCTTGAAGATCGGCGCATCAAGCTAGCACTACAATATATCACCAAACTTAAAGCCAACCCTTGTAATCCTGCATACAACTGCGTATTCAATCCTGAATACCAGCAGTTGTATAACTTAAAACCTAAAGCAGTTCCACCACTCGGTATCAGACTTCAACAACATGTTGAAGATTCTGATATCAACCTATCAACAATAGCAGAGCATGGTCTGCTTGCCGCTCCGCCATGGCAGCTGGTCAGGCCCCGTGTCAACCTCTCTTTATCTACTCATAAAAAATCTAATACAGACCAATTAATATTTCAACAGGCATTTTTTGAACTACGTGATTTTTTCGCAGACTATAAACCAATTTACACTGATGGTTCTAAGGATGGACCCACAGTTGCAGCAGCAACTGTGACTCCTTCAACAACATATGCTTCAAGGCTGCATGATGGCAGCAGCATCTTTACTGCAGAAGCTAAGGCCATCCTTAAGGCTGTCCATCACATTAAAAACTCAACCCCTAATAACTACATTATTTTTTCCGATTCACTTTCTTGCCTACAAGCAATTAAAAACTGTAAGAGTGATCACCCAATTATCAGGGATATTTTATTACTTCATAATTCTTGTCTCCAATGCGACATCGTCTTCTGCTGGCTTCCTAGCCATATGGGTATAAGAGGTAATAACAAAGCTGACTCAGCTGCTAAATCAGCATTAAACCTCAAACATATTTCTCCTACCAAAGTTCCATATACGGATTCCAAACCTGCTATTAAATCTTACATTAAACAACGTTGGAAGTCCCAATGGGACCAACAACATCATAACAAACTTCACAATATTCAACCTCATTAAGCTTACAAATCTCTATCCTCTTTTACCCGGCAGGAAGCTTGTGTCCTACGACGATGTTGTATTGGACACTCTCATCTTACTCACTCATATCTTTTAAAGGGGGAAGATCCCCCAGTATGTATACCCTGTCAGTGTCCTCTCACAATCAAACACATTATATGTGAGTGTTGGGACACTGCACATATCAGGGAAACTTTTTATCCTTCTATTTCAATCAATCAAGTCTTTACTCATTTCGGTGAGCATCGTGTTTTAGATTTTCTAAAGGCTATACACCTTATTGACAAATTGTAAATTTTAACTTTTCATTATCAGCTTTTATTCAACTTGTGATAATTTGCTGATGTGTTTGCGGCCTTCGTGCCGTGTTCCGTTTTTCAATTGCAATTTTCTTTTTTAAATTAGGCAAATAAATTAAATATCTCGCCGCTAATGGCTGCAATACTGCCGAAGCGGCGTTAAACAATAACTCACTCACTCACTCACTCACTCACAACGTGGGACAGCGTGAACCTAAATTCTCTTTTCTCTGAAATCAATAATTTAGGGGTGAGTTAGGGTGGTGTCACATCGTGCGGGAATCATTTATCAATTCATTTCATGTACAAACATATTAACCATGTTAACCCCTGACCCAACTTCCCAACGCAAAGCATATCTTTTGCCAGTCTCCATTACTGACTGATTTAACCCTTGCAGTATTTTCTTAAAGGTAGAGTCTGATGTTCCATGGTTACTGTCGGGATTCAGTAAAAGGGGATTTCAATTTGACAAAAATACTCGACTTAAATTTCCTGAATCTCCCCTTAAATTATGTGTATATGACTTTCCAATCATAGCGCCTTATTAGTGCCGACACACGATTTACTGAAGTCACTGAAGCATACCTGCCGGGTTTGACGTCACTCCCGGCGCTTGGATATTAGCACATTTTTATAACTGTCGATATACGTACTAATCTTTATCAAAACAACTCAAGTCTTCCATATATCGAATGTTTATTAGAAATCCAACTGCGTTATTCCGCAGATGACAATTGTATACTCATTGCATAAACATGCGGTTTGGGTTGTTTTAACTCCCAATAAACTGATGTAATTGTAGTGATAGTCAGCTAGAAAGCTAATTATTTAGACGCCCAAAATACAGAAAGGTAAAACGCAGAACTGTTAAATCAACACTATTTATGGATGGTTGCACACACCTAAATCCTCATAGTATAATGGAATGTCTCATGTCCCACCTCACCCCCTCTCACCTCATATACAGGTTACCACGAACACGTGGCGATTCACGCTTCAACACACTCGCCGTCCTAATTGGTAAGATAGTCAAACAGGGTTATAAATAAAAGTCTTACTAATAACATTACATATCAAACTAATGTCAAAGCTGACGTTAAACACATGTTTTAACACACTATCATCATAATCAAATTAAATTGTTTCAGTTTTATGCTCATTTGATCCCGATACATAATCCACATACAGATAATAATATGTCGATATTTAAACAAATGCATTACAGCTAACCTTTAAGGTTAGCACTGAGAAGCGAGGGAAATTACTGCAAGGCTTAAATCAGCCAGTAATGGAGACTGGCCAAAGCAACTTTGAAGATAAGTATTATACTGTAGGAATTTGTTATCATTTTTCATCATTGACACTACACTGTGGATCATCCGAAAGTAAGCAAACACACTAAGACCATGAACTGGGTGAAGACAAGTATTTGCACAAACATTTATGGTATTATGTATTTAACTGGTATCAGCACATGAAGTATTTTGGCCGATATCAAAATCAAATAGAAAATGATTAACAACATGAATGTCACTTTAAGGGTCCGAACTTTGGTAAAGAGAAATGTTACTGTATAATGAGTTCAAAATTAAAGATTATATAACATTATGACAGGTAATAACTTCCGCTTGAAGGCATCATTTACAAACTTACAAAGTTATTATTATATATTTGGCGATTGGGAATAAATATGCAAGTTTGGAGACATTACTGGAACTAAGATAAGCACATGTGGCATCTTGTTACGTATCCAAATAAGTCAATTAGCATGAAAACACTGAATGTTCCTTTAAATATACGCAGTTTTGCAGGATAGTAGAGTCTGTTTAGTGCAGACACAGGTGAAGAAACACACCAACCGCAATTGGTCCGATATTAGGAAGATACCAACACAGATCATCCCGCATAAAGACTAAATACTCCCACAATGCAATGATGAGATACAATATTCAAAATCATAATAGCTAGAACAGCATAAACCATTTAAATCAGAAAAGATATTAGTGAGATTGTACTTTAAATGAATCCATACAATTATTTGACTTCCGGCAATGGCAAACATTCTTGTTCATGCATTGATCATATGGCTATCTAAAACAAGCTAAAAATCTAAACCAAAAACAGCATGTTAATGTACATTTGGAATAGACACAAGAGAATGTTATTACATCAACAACAATATCAACATATGTAAATTATGACTTTGCTCATTTTCTTGACATCACAAACCAAGAACCGAAGCAGATTAGTAAATAGTTCGCAAACCTGTAATTATAACCTTTAAAACCAGGTAGATTTAAGAATGAATATAAAAGGGGACTTTATCTGACTCTTTGTGCGACCAACCTTGCGACAAGGGACAGACATGTTATCTACAACTTCAGGGCGGAACTTACATATCTCCTCTTTGTTGAGGCATCCAATGAACGGGACGCTGGGTTATTTAAAGGTATTCCCCACTTCAATACTGCAACACTTGCAATATTTGCTAAGAAGGGGATTACGTGGTTGCTATAAACAGTTTAACAAATAACAACGAATTTCTTTAAAAGACAACCACTTCTCAGATACTTCACTTCGCAGTTGGAGAGAAGTGAAGACAAAATGGTTGTGAAGATATTATTCCTTGCTTTCCTAATCGGTAAGTAGTACTAACCTGTTTGAGATCGTGAGGCTTTCCTGTTAGATTTTGTCAGTTGTAAGTTTTGTTTTCTCCGATATGAAAGAAATCAGAAGCATAAAAAAAAGCTTTGGGTGAAGTGAGGTGAGTTGGGGTTTAACGCCGCTTTCAAGAGTATGTCACTTATATCGCGGCTACTAGTACAGTATTATGGAAAGGAGAAAGCCTGCAACGACAGGTGGCTATGCATGGCGGTGATCCTGCGAGTATGGGCTGGAACTAGCGAACCATGGGTGGTAATAAGCTGAAATTCAGTGTCGCATTGCACCCAAACCTTTCTGTGTGTAGACAAGTTCTTTACTGCAGACAAAGTTGCCGTGCCCCTGGCAACAAGCTTTGGAAAAGATTATGTGTCCTAGTTTTTACATCATCTCAATATGGATTTTCCAAAATTGGTTGAGATGTTGTTCATATAGATTGTTTTATGTTTTTCATCCAGGCTCTATTGTCATGAGTATCAATTAGTACTTGTTGAGAATGTTTATTGGTTCAGTCCCTCAACTTTTCCCTTGTCAGCTCAGGTTACAGAAGGCCGTCATGAAAGCAATGTATGTTGTCCATATGAACCCTACGTGCAGAACATGGGCAGCACGCGCAGAGCACGAACAGTACAGTTTATCGACTATCAGTTGCATTCTATTGCTTGGCAAATTTGCTCTGCTTACGCATTTGCTAAGTCCCACATTCGATTGGTGACCATTGGAGAAGTTAATTGTTAGTAAAACAGATGTAAACAGATTTAAATTGCAAATAATCGCAACTGAAGTTTCGTAACCCCAGACATCAAAGCGTGTCATGTGTATTTCACTAGAAAGGTTTTTATATTTTGTTATAATGTTTGATATATAAAGTTCAATTTCCGAAATTATTTATAGTATGATTTTGATTAATATTGTTATAGTGAAACACAAACTTTGCCATTTGACCCCTTGAACAGAGGAGTGGGTTCTGACATTGTGCTTACGTAATTTGAAATAACATTGTTTATACTTTGATGATGTCATAACATCATTAGAATGCGACGATAGTTTTATTTACATTATACATGTAGATCAATGTACAAAGTGCAGATAGATATCCTTTCTCATTCAAGCAACCTTTTGTTTACCCTTAAGATAACAAAATACCAGAAGCAACGTCTTGTAATTTATATATTGTAATATATATGTGATTGTTTATGGTTGTTTGAATCTACACATTTAGGAGCTGTGTTTCATTTTGTGAAAATGTGTGTTGAGTTTAGTATGTCCTGTTTGTTTACTCACCAGTTACCAGACTCTGCCTAAGTAAATACAAATCAACTGTGCGCACGAGAGGTACATTTCTATAACAGTTTAGAAGTTGTTTGTTTAGCTTGTGATCCAATCAAACACTATAATGTTGTGATTATTTTGATGTTTTCAGTCGCCTCACTGATTACCGAACCGGTGTGGTGTGCTGTTGATGCCCCATGTCAAGGGGGGCAGGACGACTGTGAACCAATAGAGAAATGTGACTCGGCAACTACTAAGTGTGTTGCTAGAAGTACGTTAACAGATCACGTCATCAAAATATACATTGTTTTCTTTTAACCTCTTGAAGTATTAGGGATGACGAATATATCTAATAGTAAATTTTCTTTTAAGTATTTCTTAATTTTCATAGGTTGGTATAACTGTTTGCGTTTTTGTTTTTCATAACCGTCTTTGCAACTGATTACCTATCTAAATGTCTATCAATAAACGGTATATTATTTCACAATTTACAAACTGTTAGTGTACGCCGTGCTGTGACGGAATTCCCTTTTTTCGCAGAGAGAGAGTGTGTAGTTGATGATGAAGTATCTCTGTTCATCACTTTTACAAACACAAGATATGATTTGATCATATGAAGTCGTTAGTTGTTAATTTCTATCTTAGTTTTAATTCATCAATACTGGATAATTATAATAAATGAATTTCTGAACTAATGTTTATTGCAATTGAAAAAAGTCACAACCAAATGTGCTATATATGGCAAAACATGTATGATACAAACGCATACAAATAAAGTAAGTACGTTTGATTCTGTGGGGTTTATTTGTGGTCAGGTTACAAGGTATATGTATATGTGATTTCCATTTATTTTGAAATTTTTCAAATGCAATATTTCTATTTGAAATGAATCCTTCTACCAGAAAAAACTCTTTTAATACTTTTTTGTAATGACTGCATTTTTTAATTACATGTTTTATGTTACATAAATGTATATATTTCTTGGTTGAAATAATGATTTGATTCATCAGGATATTTCTATGTAATGCGACAAACCAAATCGGTTATCAATTAATCTATTAATCCAAAGTTAAAATTCCTTCCAGAATGTTTTGGTTTCACAGATTTCCCAGTAAATATGACAGATGTTCTCGGAAAACTCATAGCACAAAGTACATAACGCATTGTCAATGGCATTCATTCTTGACAATTCATTTTAGTATAAACAATTCTTTGCAGAAATGTGTCTTGAAAATCAAGAAGTTTAACAACTTTCAAGTTATATCTATAAAAGTTTAAAATGATTTGCGAGTCAAATTCATAAGCCTTAAAAGTCATTTCCCATTTATTACATATCTCATGTTTGTCATTTCTAGAAACCAGCTTATCATAAAATAATATTGAACCCTTTGTGGGCTTCATTATATTTTGTTGGTAAACATTGGTTTACATATTGTAGATAGGAATGGTTCTTGTCCTTTGAATAGCCTTTAAATTTTTACAATAATTATTCCATGCGTTTAAAACATCTTTCCGAAAAGGCTTCTTGATGATTTATTTTCTTTTATGTTTGCTCCATATTGGAAATAAAATTCAGCTGAATGTTTCAGGGGTTATTGTCAAGTGGTTTTATACAGTAGAGTCGAAGAGTGGATAATTTTAGTGTAATTTCAAACTTATCAGTTAATACCAATATAACTATTACCATTTATTTAATAAGTAATTAGAAATATTGAAATTTTGTTTCAATATGCACCAGATTTAATATCTGGTAAAGATCGATAATGAATGAACATAATAACCTCAATCAGGGGACTATGAAATTCCATTTTGATATAAAACCAGCGAATGGACCTGCTATTAATATTCACATGTTTTTTGTTGAATGAACAGAATGAAAGAATGTTACCTTGTTTCAGGTGACTGTGACGTTCACGCTGACTGCAACGATCATGGAACTTGCGACGGTACTGATCATTCCTGTAAATGTGCGTCTGGATTCATTGGGAATGACTGCTCAAAAGGTAGGTCACAGTTTATTTTATATCGTCATATTAATGACTTTACATTATACTGTACATTCGTTATGAATGTTCACAGTGTATAATTTTATTATAATTGTTTTATCATGTATTCAATATATTGTCATATGTTCATGGATGGTATCAAATGTCCTATTTCCGGTCATAGAAAAATTAGCTAAAATCTTATTGTCTTCTTTGATAATATACAATGAAATGAGTTAAGCTTTTGATAAAATGTGTTCGTTATTGTTTTTAAACAATGACCAAATTTTGAGATTTGTAATGTTTCTCTTCTAAACACAATTCAACGATTCTAAGATAAATGTTTTTGAAAAAATGTATTTCAACTGTTTTAGGAAGCTACATGTAGGATGTTAACCGTCTAATTTGTTATCTGATTGTTATGTCTCTGATGTTTAAAAGAATTGATATTTCTCTTGAATTGTTTAATTAATACATTTAATCTAGACATGTACAGCATATTGATGTAGTAGTAAGCATGCATGTTTTCCACGCTAAAGTTCCGGTTTCAAATCTCGGCGGAGACACCAACCATTTGTAAACAGGCCGTTACACTGCGTTCTCGTGTCTCGTGGCAAAGCAATTCGCTGCCACAATGGTTTATGACCTACTTACACATGAGCGGGAGATCAGCGATTTAATGGCAGTTTAGATTGATTTAAATGAAAAACATAATAAACTTGGTCCCGTTTATGTTAATTTTGTTTTACTTCACTCGTTAAATCTAAACCATTCTCTCGTTTCATAACTATGACATTAAATGGATCGTCATTTAGTAGTCCGTATTCATCTAAATTGATACAACAAATTTAGCGATATAACTATATAAAAAAGGAAAAACTTAAGCACCACTTTTTTTCAAACTGAAATGCTTTGCTGTGGATATGTTATGAACATTTCATTTGATTAATCACTCCAGAATAGATAAATGAGCAATGACAAATTATTCATTTATGAAATAACAACTGTAGTAGGTAGTGATTTTTATTCAAATACAATTAATGTACATACTGACAAAACTACATGATAAACTTTAGGTTCTAGATGACAGAAACAAATATGTTGTTTTTCAAACATCAAAAAATGTTTCATCGCGCAAAATAAGAAAATAATTGGTGGTTAAAATGCTATCTTCTCTTTGCAATAATTCCAACAGCTATTGAAAAATTACTATAATCAAACGATTTTGGAATACATTTGGGATGTGTTTTAATTCAAAAGTTCAATCCGTTAACTAAGCATTTTCTCACACTGTGCTGTAGACGTGTCATTGGAGTTAACGCTGATCCGTATATTCATTCATCTAAAAGTATGGTTAGTTCATTTGAAAGAATTAAATTACTCACAAGAAGCATTATCTTTCCTTACAGTAAAATACTCGTTTCTGATTGGTCGTTACATTTTCTTTATGTACCCCGTCAGTCTCTTTACCCTGCTGCGGTAGTAACAGCGCCTAGAAAAGTTCAGGTGTCCTATTATGGTCAGATGACGTTATAAAATGACGCGGTTTACGGAGTTTGAGCAGTTCAATCAGCTGTTTACGGGTCTATTAATAATTACAGACTTATTTTTAAAATAGTTACTGCTTTGTTTTGAAACAAATCAAATTTGGCATTGCTTGCACACCCAATTAAACAAAGATTAACTTGTTTTAAGGCATTTGAAAACGTGTAGTAATGCGTTATACGACTTTTAACAATTTAGTCGAGACGCCATTGTGGCTACGTTTAGGATCAATGTCACTCAAGCAATATCAGCTGATCAGTGATCGACAGTCAAGACGCAATAATACTGTTCCTAATGGTTATAGATCGATCCATTAAGCCCCGCCCCTACGAGTAATTTCAATCCCTTTTGATTCGATCTATGAGTGATTTGTGAGAGCACTTTATTTCAGTAACAACATCGTTCTCAGCGCCTTTATTTGGTGTTAGAGCGTCAGTGAGCATGTTTATGAGACTGTAGATACCTATAGTGTGAGCGCTTGTGTATCGGAGTGATTAAGCCATGCAACGGGGTAGGCGGTCGGTCAAATCTGCCAAGCTCCACTTCTAAGGGAAGCGTTCCACATCTCAAGTTCACTAACAGACAACGGTGTTGACGATTATACCCTTTTTGAGATACATTACAGCATTAGGACTAGATATATATATATTCAAGCTGAACGTGAGTTTTTGGTTGTGTCTGTATATTGACGGTTGTTAGTCTCCTCCGTTGTTGTTAATTAGTTGTTTATTCTGAAATTAACGATGTTGGATGCTTCCTGTTCGCTTGTTTTGACTGTCTATCTGACTATTTAATAATTAAGTTGTTATACTGTCTGGGTAAATCATAGTGTCGCCTCGGTTGGTTTCTAGAGCCCCGTAATACACCCACAAATACACTTCATCTCAAAATGTGTCATATGCCACAGAAGCGCAAATAAACACAAATCCTTTGGGCATATTCATTTGCCTATCACGAGGTGTTGGCATATTGCCCATATACCGGTAGAGGGCGGTAATGTGTAAAAGCTGTTAATCTTATGTGACATGAAAGGAGGTTACAAGCAAGTACATAACTCTTATGCATAGCATGTACACAACAGGGAAAATAATATAAAACATTTCAATTTGTAATATCAGCTGATCCTTGCAATGTATCACCATGCACTACCAACGGAGAATGCAGCTTTAACGTCAAACTTGCAACTCCAGGAGCTATATGCAAATGCAAAAATGGGTACGGAGGTCCACACTGTACCAACGGTAAGTAGTTGATAACACTTTTGAACGATAAATCATTTTCCAAAAGGATACATAATTCTTATGTATCTATTAGTACGCATCATGGTTCTCAAGTGAGGCACGTCTCTGACTGTCATTTAAGATCATAGATGCTAATATCGGCTTCTATATTAATGGGATATAACTCTTCTCTGCAACTTCAACTTGGCTGGTATTTACAATGTACATGTAGGTTGGACGAGTTTGTGTTATTGTGTGTAGGAGAACTATCCAGTGCATGTTTGCTCATATATAGCTGATTGTTTGAGTTTGTTTTGGTCCAGATTCACTTCTTTTGCGATACCGAGATTTATAAATTGATTAGATAGTTTTGATTTTCTAAAAAGAGATTGTCTTTATCTTTTTCCGACGCTATAGTGCAAAGCAAATTCTCCTTTCTAACATGTACTAGATATTCCGTGTTGTGTGTCGGCAATTGGAGGATTTAAAATCCAAATAATATACAATTATAGACTGGTGATTGAATGGACCCGAGGAAACGAAGTCCGCGGTCAATATTGTTTTCTCGAGTCCATACATGTACAAACAGGAATTGACCGAATTCACCAGTCAATAATTTTAACCAGTCAATAGTAACTGTTTTATTATGTATTTTATGCGGAAACAAAAGGAAAACAATGAAATACAGTCAAAAATGTAATTTGATTTGAACAGCATGGACTACAGCCAAATCACATCATGATAACATGACTTCATGCAACAATCGTTTGACAGTGTGATTAAAATCGACCTTGATCCGAGGAAAACAATTTGCTAAATAATGCATCTACCGGGATAAGAACATGTTCTGCAGATTCCTCGCCACAAGGTCTGAGAACACCCCGTATAGGTGCGTGTTCCAAACCAGTTTAGCGCAGCCAAAGCCCAGTCCAATAGCTGACCAATCACATCATAGCTTTAAAACGGTCTCTGCTTTGAAAGCATTCTGAACAGACGACAGGAGAGCTGTTTGGAGTTATCTGCCCCTAGCTTCTCGCACCGACATCATTGGTTAACTGAATTGCGTCATAACACGGAAGTCTACGGGCTGTTATCAGACGGTTTGGCGTGGACACCCTTGAACGATATGAGTTCGAATCCCGGTAGATGCATAATTTTGAAAGTTTTAGTCCTCGGAAAACCGTCAATTTTAATCAGACTGAATCGTTTGACGTCATGCATCAATAGTTTGACGTCACTTCAGTCAAAACGCCTTTTGGTCGGACTATATGATTTACTATATGATTATGGAAAAATATGCTCACTTGATGTGTATCAGTACTACTGTCAGTAACTATACTAATGTCGTCATAATTTAGTTTCACCTTTACATCCAGGGAATTCAGTTCACATTCAGTCTTGTTCATAGTAAATTAAAGAGATGAATAAGAATATTGTGCATTTCATGTAGTCTTGTAAATCATTTATTCATGTATGGTGTTTGAACAGTACTTTATAGCTTTAAGTTCATTATACAGTGACAGCTAATTTCAAAATCGTCATTAAAAGGATATTCCTCCCACTGCCGTAAACTTACTAATGGTTACTCTTAATGCTCTGCTTGCTGACTTAGCAATTTCCTTGGCTGTAAACACTTAAATCCACTTATGTTCATTAGCCAAATGCCCAAATACGTATATGCATGTATAATTGCAATCAATTCTGGCCCGTTAGTAAAATCGAAACATTATCAAGCGATAGAATTGTGTCTGTAGTGTACTATTTTAGGTTTCTCACTGTTAATTTGAAGACGCCATTTTTTGCACCAGGAAGAAAGACAATTTAGCATACGCTGAAATGTTATAAGTAACAATTCAGAGAAACGCACGATTTATTATTATCATACAAGGATCGAACCGCAAGATAAAACTTCCCATTCACACAAAGCTTTAACTGTTTATACCACATACAATTTATGTTGATTTTATCATACGCCTTCATAGCATCAATATAAAAGATGAACGTGGAACGTTTCAAAGACTTCCTATTCTTAATAATATTATATAAACTATAGATATGTTCAACTGTGCTACGCTTACTACGAAAGCCGTTCTGCTCCTCGGCCAGAAAATCATTACATTCTAACCACTTTGAAAACCTGGAGTTTAAGATATCAGAATAAACCTTACAGGGAATAGATAATAAAGATAAACCCATGGTTACGGTTACCCGGAGGATTAGTTGTATCCGCCTTCTTGAATGGGAATATAATAATAGTATGCCAAATATCCGGATACACATGATTTTTAAAACAAAAAGTAAAAACCTTAAGAAGAGCTTCCACGGTAGCATTATTCTTCAGCGATTCAGAAGGTATTAGGTCACAACCAACGGGCTTTACCACACTTAGCACGACTGATAGCCTTAATTAGTTTTTAACGTGAAATTGGAGCATCAAGAATAGAAGTATCAAACTGACCAGAAGCAACTTGACCGCTTGCAACATCCTCTGAAACCTCACGTAATGATCATTAACAAAACTCCGAAAAACTGTCAACATTATACAGTGACTCATAATCATCCTTCCATGCATTCAAAACAGTTCTCCTATCTGTAAATAATACAAAAATGATGTATCATTACTAGTTACCTCCCATGGAATACTGCCACGTCTTTCATTCCCTAGGCCTATGCCTATTTCACCAATAGTTTTCCAAAAATTCCTTGCTATTTTTATCACTGTAAGATGTAGCAGATTAAGACTCTACTTATCAAGACATATGATATCGGGACAATATTAGGATATAAGGATAATATATATGATAATTATATGACACCTTTATCTCCTTATCATCTTCTAGTTAGGCGATACTATTTGTTTACTATATGACATTTTAGTATATTCGTATAGATTCAATTATTGAATTGTCGTATCATCTTACACTATCAATCAATCAACGAGTCATGAATGTTAAACAAAAATGACTCATGACTGTTTATGCATACATTTGTCAATCTTCCTTACGTTATTATACAGTGACATTACGGTCACCTAAGACCTATTTTATATCAAAATATCAAGTGTAATGAGGCATAACAGGTGAGTTGATGTCAATAAGTGCAACGAAACTTGTATATAGTTTGATTATATGTTTACAGCAGTATAGTTTTGTCCATGCTACATTACAGCTCCTGAGTGTACAGATACCAATCCTTGTCCTGACCCTAGTAAACCGGACTGCAAGAAGGAAGATGGGAAACAGTCTGTATGTGTAGCAAGCGGTAATTATTACGCTCGCTCGAAAAATACATTGAAGAATACACATACATGCATACATGTGTACACCACAGACATACATTCAATTACAATCAAAGACGCAGTTTCTATTACAAACTCACAAGCATGTTAATGCATTTCCAAACCTGTACACGTATGTACCAAACATATGCCATGTAACATATTGAGCTGGTACGTTAGAGGTTCTGGTGGACAATATTAAGACTTTTTGATTTGTCACTATTGTTATGTCATGAGACATTAAACGATTTGAAATGATGCATCCTTGTTGTGTTAATAACACAAACTGGTTTTCAATTTTGATTTTGGTTTGTTAATTATTCTCACTATTCCTCTTTATACTAAATGTCCGGATCAAGTTAAGGATCAAGTTAAGTCAACGTCAATATCTACATGGACTTTTAGTCATGGCACGATTTTTTGGTCACGATATTTAATGAAATTGTATATATCGTAGTTATCGGTGCTTCCCTTTGGGCTCACAATTACTAGAGTATTCGTTTTATTCCACTGTTGATAACTTTAGCTGCTGCTGATTGCATTTCTGAAATCAGTGTCAAATAGCATTGTTTTATGTCAGGAAATGATGGACGTGGACGTATAAATAGCTTAACCTTTTTAATTTATAATTTTGTTTTGATTTCAATAGTGCTTTTCCTCATAGGAGTTCTGACAAATACGAGTGCATTATTATATTATTAACCCGCATCAAACAAACAAAATAATCAAGAAGAAGTACTACTTCAATCCCGGACTAAAAACTCCATTTATGCTTCTGAGCTTGTATTAAAGATATATTGAGCATGCTATTATTCTTGTTAAAACAGTGTTTGCTTCAAAACATATTAATGATATCAATCACTATAAATGTTCACATTTCGAAAATAAACTTGTATCAACAACACATACTCTTGACAATTGCCACCACTGAATGTGATGTCATTTGATGGATTTTCCTTCTTCTGACACATTTCAAGTACAACATAATAGCAAGGTTGTTCTAGGCTGCCAGGTTATCGATTGCAGTCTCCAAATCAATGCACGTGTAAATGTTTTTTGTGACTATCTTCGTCCTGCCGAGTACACAAGTCCCTTATAGCTTATCTGTACAATATTTATCTTATTGTTTCCAGATGTTTTGTAACTTTTGTGTAAGAGTAAAATAGTATTTATATACATAGCAAAAAAAGGGTTGCACCCCCTACATTCATAGATAGGATACTTGACTAATGTCTTCGAAGAAACATATTCATTTTGACATTTAAAGAAATTGCAACTGAATTTGCAATGGTACTGTTTTTGTTTACTCAAATAACTATTGTTCCTGTGCCGAAACTATGCGATAAACATTATGTATCAGAGGACGAAAACACACATGTTCATCACAACATCTTTTTTCAAGCAAAATATGGAAAGAACTGGTTCCATAAATCCATCCCCTTTTTCATTTTGTTTACAACTAGTGATAAAAAGATCATAATCATACGATTTTGGAATTATTTAAAATCTTTATGAGTTCAAGTCGTTAATCAAACACATCCATGTGATTTAGAGGTATCATTACAGTAATACAGATCGAATATCTTCAGTAAGCAACTTTGTCTTTGTCTTTTTCCAAACAATCTGACTTTGAAGGTTCATATTGCTTTGGTTAAAAGTAAGTTACTAAAGGTTCATCAGTTCACTTGAAAGAATGGAACTGCTTACATAAGAACAACCAATGCTGACTTTCAATTGTCAGTGTAACAATACTTGTTACTGGACACCAATATAGCAGTATTTTATGAATGCAAATATCACAAAGTTGTGAAAAATTATCTGAATGAAATTTGCTTCGTTAAACTGGTAGATAACGCTTCTGTCATATCAACAAGTTGATTGTCCTGAAACATTGTCAACTTTCTTATCAGACAACTTTTACTGGTGAAACAACTTGGGGTGCAACACTTTTTTTGCTATGTATATGTCAAGATAATATACCAGAAACCCAAGACACATATGTACACTTTTCCCTGATTATAAAATTAAGGCAAATTACCGACAATGGAAAAACGGTTACATCAATATATTTTAGTACTACATAACTGATTCAATTGATAAGTTGATAGGCGTCAAAAACTGCTCATAAGTGGTCGAAAATGTCTAAATTGTTGTTTACAATGTATTTTACAATGACATTGCTGCTATTTCCCTGCTATTTCCCTTCATCAACGTATGTGTGGGCTGTGGGCGTTTCATTCAAGACATTAGCACATCTTAGTTATTTGTTTCTAATTTATTTCTAACATTGCAAGGTGTTTCTTTTAGAGTGTTCAATTTTTGTATTTATAATTCAAGCTGTAGCTGTGTGAAATGCTGAATTCTATATCATTGTATTGGTATTAGTTCAGCACCTGGTCAGGATGATTATTTTATATCCTTCTTATTTTACCTTAAATGCATTAAATTTTGCTTTTGATTTCAATGGAGCTATTTCTCATGAAACTGCGAACATGAACATTAATACTCTAATAACCCTCATCAACAAAACATTCGGGCAACGTTGAATACCTATCCAGGAATCACAGACTCCCTCTCCCACATCTCGAGGGCTAAGATTACAGATGACAACAGTAGACACATGCTACTGTTGTCCATGCCCTGCAGATGTATCCAGTTTTTATCCAGTGCTAGTAATATTAATCAACAATAAACACCATTTAAATATCATCATCTTTGTGTCATTTGAAAATTAACAGTTTTTAGTAACACGAAGTGTTTCGAGATTCGAACCCCCTTACTTTAGCCATTTGCTACCTTAGTTCTGCTGATTATACGAAAGATCCTCTTATATTTTCTCTTTGCATTATTTGCGTGCCGTTTTTTGACTAAAATATATGATTCTTGTGGTGAGCGAAATAGTTTGCTGTATAATTTCCCAGACTTACAATTAAATTGATAATATATATATATATATATATATATATATATATATATATATATATATTATCAATTTAATTGTAAGTCTGTTTATGTATGTTTATATATATATATATATATATATATATATATATATATATATATATATATATATATATATATATATATCCCCATACATCGAAGCCACACAGTAACATAGGTGTCATCATTATATCAAAAGCATGAATAAGCCAATCTTCATGCAACAACATGTTTCAAAGACAAAACGCTGCTCCCATTCACTATTCGTTAAGATGTTCTAATCATAAAGTAATTGTCTAATCGTATATACAAATAATAGATGGACAATGATCTTCATCTAAATTCTAAAGTTAAACGAACGAGATAACTATTTTATATTGTTTTCGAGGGAGGAAGTTGTCCCAGAATATTCTACAAAGTTGATGATCTATAATAAGCTACGGCATTTCCTGACACAACTTAAAGCAGAATTTTGCAGTATATTTGTAACAGCTAACCGGGTTATATTGACAGTATTTTTTTTCAAATCAATACCTCTGGCTCAAATATTTGCCCGATATATTGAAGGTTTTGAAACAAAAGGTCAATTCGTATCACGATTAAACATTTCTAAAAACATAACAAAGATAAGTTTATCTTTTCTTCACAAGGATACCAGTCATGTAACTTATTTACGAAAGTACCGTTTTATTAATTTTAAATTTCCAGTCCGATTTTTGCCCCCTTTATTAAATGATATACTAACATGTCAGTGTAATAGTATTTTTTTAAACGTTTTGCTGAAAATTACAGGGATTTCCTTTTTTATTATCTATATTGCTCCATGTTTGTATTTATTCTTTAGCTAAAGCTGATTGCATTGCCAAAATGTATGTCAAATATTTAACGCTGTATGTGTTTTTCTTTTACAGGATCAGGTGCAGTCACAGGTAACTATTTTAAACCTTGTCATTGTAAATTTAAATTTGCTTTCAATTTAATAGAGCGATTTCTAATGAGAGACCCGCAGATTGTCCCACCATTGTATTACAAGAATTTTAAAATGCCCGAAAACGTCCGGTGGTGTAACAATAAGTGATGACGATATAAACCGATTTGCATTCTGTACACCGAAGATGAAATTTTATTACAGGATGTACTGTTAACGACGACTGCAAGAATGGTGGTACATGTGGAACCGACCATAATTGTCAATGTAAACCTGGATTCAAAGGAGACACATGTGAAACTGGTAAGTATCCTCAACAAACACTATATTAATAATGTATTTATTTCACATATTTTTAACAAACTTTTCCTTTATTGTTTTTTTTATGTTTACAGTCGTTAATATTCAGTTCGTTAATGTGTTTCTCTTAATTATGTTTCTCCTTTGTGCATGCATCATTTAATATTAAGAAATCACGTATCTACATCAAGTAGTGAAATATAAACGAAATGTAATATTTTGTTTTTATATCCATTGGTACTTTAAATTGTATGTACTAATTAGATTAAATCACTTACACGCTGTCTGTTTTCACATTGTCAACGCCGTTCTGGCGTAACGTCAACACTGAAAATGTTACATTGTAGGACCGGTTTTCACTTTATATATGTACATAAGATGAACTGACTACAGTTATCAGAATTGGTTCTTAACATAAGCATATTACGATCAGACATTGTCGAAATGTTAGCATTCATTGCTATTTTGAATTTTGTTTTTCGAACCCTTACATATTTAGCAAAGTTATATTTGATTACTTAACTATTAATACTTGTAAGCTGAAGTCGTGGCGGCAAGTAATACAAAACTCTTTTGATGTTTGATTTTGAAAGTAAATCATTTTGACACAATTCACGTGCCACATTATAGTACCAGAGAGACGTGAGCATTGTGAATACCTTTCCTTTATTACCTACGAGGGCATTTCTCTTAAACAAGTACACGTATCTAGTCGATAAGAGAAGCGAGTTTCGCTTTGAACCAGAACTCGAATCGTTTCATATATTTACATGAAATGTTAAATGTCTCCAACAACATATTGAGAATTTGACTTGAGTGTGAATTTTAGTGTTTGACTTGGGTCCATGGTAGGTTTCGTATATCATCTTAGTACTCCTAACAACACAATGTAATGTTTGTATATTAATGAAATGTACAAGGAGAACAACATGTGTAGTTAACAACCCATAACACCATATGTTCACTATTGTATTTTAAAAGTAAATAGCTTCATCATCATTAAATTGCGATTTTAATTAATTGGAATTAACTACATGTACAGAATTACAATTGTAATAAATGGGAAAAGGTGTAATAATACACCTGATTAGACATGTCATCAATGGGACACAGAATACCTTTACATCATTTGTGACATTTAGATTGAGTATTTTATTGGGTATTGTTAAAACTAGATGCATTACAGTTATAATGTTTTATTACTCAACCGTGGTGAGATCACTCATTAGATAACGATAAGTTGGTTACACACATGTGTGATACCACCGCGTGCTGCCGTAACGTCATAATCGGCGCGTGACGTCATAGTTGTTTTTGGTTAACGTCACAATGTTAGCCGCGCGACTGCAAAGGCGTGTGACCTATTTGCAAGTAAGCGTCACTAAAGACGATTTTCTTGCAATTCAGGTCAATTTACATCATTGAGTAATAAATAAAATCCTTAACTCGGTCCTGTCTGATAACATGTTTATGAAACTCGCGAATGGCATCGGTATTTAACTCGCTTTCGCTCGTTAAAATACCAAACTATCCACTCGTTTCATAAACATGTTATCAAACGGGACATCGTTTAGTATCCTATATAAAGAGTTTCCAGTGAATAAAAATAAAGACTACAATTTTGAATTTTAACCTGATTGCCTTGCTGAAATATTCACCTTGTATCTGTTTTATTTCAGAAAATGGTGGAAACATTGGTAACTTTATTTAACTTCACTTAATATGATTTTACTTTTGTATTTAATTTGTATTAAAGCTGTCGCTTGTGGGTGTTTGGCGAATATGAATACATCGACCACATATTAACATTTAACCCTACACAATATTTCACAATCACTAAATATCATGCTTGGTCCCATTGCCTGGTACCTTACAATATCAAATATGGTAGTAATAGTAGTAGTAATAGTTGAAGCAGTAATAGTGGTCATAGAAGGTAGTAGTAGTAGTAGTAGTAGTAGTATAGGTAGTAGTAGTAGTAGTAGTAGTAGTAGTAGTAGTAGTATAAGTAGTAGTAGTGGTTGTAGCAACATAAGTTGTATATAAATAGTACTTAGTAAGTCTAGTCACAGCCCTAGTTGTAGTAAGCAATAATCTGAACTTGTGTTTACTAACATCAGAGTACCGTGATGTTTTTAACAAGTGCATATTGTTTAACCTTCAAATATACATCTTCAAATATAAATATCAAATATTTTATAAAGTATACTTTTTACTTTTCATTCCAGTCGCAGCCACACCAGCACTTCTTATGACCCTACTTCTCGCGGTGTTCTTCATGTAGAACATGTGTTGTGTCGATGTGCCGTGAAAGCTCTTACTATCATACTCTTCAACGTTTCAACGAATATACTCGGACTTGTGCTAAATAAATCAAAGATTGATACGATAAAGAATGATATGAATTGTTTACCAATACATTAGGTGATATTTAAGAGACATGCAAATATAGATCTGAAGTCTTCAGATCAAGGGAGATTACTCTATACGAAATAATTATTATATTTAGACGCTTGTGTTTGCTCTCATATGTATAGCTGTCTTTTTCCGTGTATTTTTGTTTGTGTTTGTGATCTTTAAGTTTAAGGAAATTATGCAAAAGCTAGTTCAATCTATCTGAAAGGGCAAATTGACAACCATTTTTACATTTGACCCACAAGATGACAATACTGATGACGTGGTCCCTCCAAAGGATCAACTGACCGAGTAGAGGTCATCTACCCTCTCACATACGTTGAACTCTTTACAAATGTGACAAAATGACAAAATGTGGATTTGTGTCAATAAATATTTAAAACAAACTATTGTTGTGTTTATGAATATAAGCTTTTGTAATTAAAATACACATGGTATAATCTCCAGCGGTGATGCAAATTATAAACGTTATAGTAAAGCAGTTGATATACATGTACCTTCTCAGTCAACCAACCATTCAGAATGCACTGATGGTAAAATATAATAATGACACAAAAGGACACTTGGTTTTGAAATAATTGTGCGTGCTGAATGGTTCAATGACTTAAATGGCATATCAAGTACTTTTCATTTAGTGACTATCGGTTGATGAGAATATATATTTTTAGTACCACACGATTGGTGTATGCATTTGGAGGCATAAATGCATCCAAATGTTGTTTTTAGTTTAGGTAGATGAAAGTTTTACCAGAAGTAAATTAATTGGATTTTTAACTGAAAATAAATATAACCATTAATATAATTCTATTATGGAAATAATGGAAACACAAAACTAAAATTGTTCTAAAGAGGTGATCGTGTTGCCAAAATTGTTATTTTCTAGATTACTGAGAGAATGTGTAAAACATATTTGATGAAGTGATTATGATCACGGTCACTGATCTATACTGATCACTACGAGGTATGTACAGTTTTGGTATTTATAAAATAACTTTTCAGAGTCAACAAATATCTCCAAAATGTGTATGATGTGGTTTCTATTTGTCCCATTTGGCGCATGGTATTTAAATTCGTGACTGTCCTGACAAATTGACCATAAGGCCACAACCATATTCATCAGCATGTTACAGCAACATGTCAAAGTAATTACATATATGAAAGCGTTAAAGCTCAAAATACCTATGTCGTACTTGTGTTTTGACTTACAGCTCTAGTTAGTACATACCTACACCAATCGACAACGTGATCACTATAACTACAATGGAGCCGCCCTGCAGTATTGATGAAGAGATTCGTGTTGATTAAAATGGAGAATTATGCGAACACGTATGATGTTCTATGAACCCAATAATTAATCAACAAATAATTCTCAAAGCAATTAAGAAGAACATGTTTCATGAATAACCAGTGATACAATGATACATCTTCCATTTGAACTTTTTGGAAAATAACACGATGCATCAATATTTCTACACGTTTAATGACTGTGTAGCAGATATGATGGAAAGGGTATTTTACTGACATTCAATTGAGTGAGGTTGCTACTTTATTTGTAATTTGTATATTTCAATAATTGCAAACCGGGGACTAACTATGAAGCCATAAGTAGATACCGAGGGAACAGTCACACATGTTTGGAATTTTTAGTGCATAAAAGTCAATTGAGAGCACGATTTTTGAATTGCATTAAACATTTATTTATTTGTAATTGCATATCTAAACATTATTTACGGACATATATTATTTACTTAAATAGTATATTTAGCTAACCATTCTAGATAATCAAGGGTATACATTCCAATAAATCTCCACTGTAAACACCCTTGATAATCGAGGTTGGCCACTACCAGATATAAAAGTTATCTCTAAGTTATACAAAGTAGCAGATATCCAAGGTAGCATTTAACTATATAATAAGCATATTCTTATAGTTTGATTCGCAGTTTCAACTAGCAATCGACTGCACCTGCAATTAGAGAACATCTAAACCGCATCAACTGAAACACAATGTGCCAGGTCGACAACATATATAGACACCAAACATACAAGTTCACGCGATGTTTTAAATAAAATGTACATGCACATGCACGTGTACTAGTTACCAAGCAGCCACTGAGACAGAGAGACGCTGGATTATCGAGGATAGCAACTGCCAGATAATGAAGTAAGCGCCCATAAAATATGTCACAAGCGGTCAATATGAGCAAACAAGTAATTATATAACTTTTGAATAGATTAAGACATTTCATTGTAGCATTTAAATACCCAAAAAGCATATTCATTGGTACGATTTGTAGTTTCAACTTGCATTCAAATGCACCTGCATTGAGAGATAATCGAAACTGCATCAACGTACACATCACCTCGTACACAATGTACCGTGTTGATTATATAGATTGACATCACATAAAAATGTTTAAATACAATTGTACATGCACGCGCACTAGTTGCCAAGCAACCATTGACACGGAGACACAACAGGTCACATACTTCGTGCAGCACGTGCACTTGATGATTACGGACCAATAATTCTCAGACTCAACAATATTCCAATTCTCGTGCTGCACGTGTCGGGGAAATAGATGCTGACAGACCACGCATTTGAAATGACGAGCTAGGAGAAACGAATTTGAGCAATTCTGAACATACCAGAGTTGCAAACTTTCATATTTGTATGACATGGGCTTGAGATTGAAATTAATGTTGTAGCATGAACGTCTGAACGGATTAGCTACTATTTATAAAATCATACTAATAAGATAAAGAGAATATTTTTATATCGTAGAGCACGAATAGTTGGTCGGGATTTTTAATACGTCATTTTTATTTATCAAATTATCAAATTATATCTTTGACATTGTGGTAAAAATGAATTTTACCCAACCCCGCTTTCTTTAAATAAACTTGTGTCATTTAACTGCAAAATTAGCTATTTCGATACCTTTTATTTAATATGAAATATAGGTGCATCCTTCTGTTTTTTAACTTTTGTTAGATGTTGATATATCTTCATCTTTTTGGTGAAATAGATAAATCAAAGGACACAAAGTATGTACCTACATTGTAAGTCATTGTTACATAGTTTAAGTCGAATTGTTTAATGCCAATTTTGTCTAATATTAGTAAATTGTAACATTTGTTCATTTGAAAACAAATGGTTTCATTCCCTTATTATATTATTATGTAATACCATGTATAGCCTGATCAACAGATATAGTGACCGTAGATTGTTGTATTGTTCATTTGAATAAGAGTACTTTCACAACTACATGTAAATGTTGTTATCAAGATTATATGAACCTAGCAAAGCGCTCTTAAAATCCTATCTTTGGCCAACGAACTACTTATCTGGTATTACATTTTCATCTAACCATATTTCATTGTTATACATAACAGTATATCTATGTAGAACATCCTCTTTAAATTGTGTTTATTTTTTTTATATCTTGCCATTATTTAAGAGGTTAGCTGTACATTAGTTTCAATTTACGAAATAGCCGTTACATTAAGGAAGACATAAAACGGAAATTTGAAAATCTACATCGGGAACTGTGTGGACATAAGTAACTAGAGAATATCCTTATAAGAATAAGCACGATAATATTTGAATGGTACCACGTAGAGGAGAGAAATTCACAATTAATCACCAGGCTATTCATTTGTTCTATTTATTGACTGTAAATAATTTGCCAACAACTTAGCTGGGAGAACGCTCGTAAATATAATCACCTACAGCATGGGCTTTGTGTGTTCCACCAGGGGCTCTGCAACGCTGCTATGGATAACAGGTCTACTTGCAGTAAGGTTTGTGTGCAATGCTACACCGAATTTCAGACCATGGTTATCTAGTTCAAGACGATGCTTGCAGGTTTCTCCGCAATGCATAGCCACACTTGCGGGCTCTCTCCATGCAATAATACTAGCAGCCGTGATATGAGTTAAATTATCTTATTTTATTTGACTCCTTGCAATCACAATGATTCAACGCATTTGAAGACACAAATGTAGTGAATGCTGATAAAGAACATTGAATTATGATTCCTTAAACATATCCATTTCAAACATGAAACATGTATAAACAAATTATCATATGATTTTACCTAAACAGGACGTTTCGTTATTACCCGAGCGATAACAAAGTTAGTACACATGCATGAACTGTATTACTCGTACCCATTCTGTTTCATTTGTATCTCACAATGGCTCACTTCTCTTGCGATCTTGCTTCTGTCTGTCGTACTTCTTTCCAAGATGTACCTATGAAAAGGAAGTCAAGCTCGTAATCCGCTGTGGTTCATTGCGATTCTTTGCCTTTCTATTGTTTAATTGATGCACTATTTTCCTCCTCTTGTTCTTGATAGTATGTTCAGGTAAATAGTTTAATTTAATTGAAAGGTTTCTACATGTCTGTATCAAGACATACAGTGCCAAAATTTAATTGGACAAACATTGTTGTGTACTGAAAGTACAACATGCCTATGGTATACATGTAGAGAAACTGCATGTAGAACCTCAGCCATTCTGTCCATCTTGTATAAAGAATGTTAATAATATATACACGTACATACTAAGGAGAGGGTGTTCTAAGTTGTATAACTTGTATCTAATCCTTTTCTCATTGATGAAATATGTTTGAAACAACCTGCAGCAGCGCATGCAATACTGAAATCGACTACGAAAACTGTATTTTACCACCATTTATTTTACCAAAAGTCATGTATATATAGAAAGTGGGAAATATTTTGTATGTATTACTATCTTAATTGTTCAGTGTCCTTTTAAAACTGATATGGCCTCACTCATGTCAAACAGACATATTTTGTTTAGTAAAAGTCCATAAAATACATTTAGATATCATGCTTTAATTTTCAATTGTTTAAAGTGAGAACAGTAGATATAAAATAATAGTAATATAAATTGCTGGATATTTGAGATTGAAGGCTTTGAAGTAGATTTCCTGTACTTCAGTGTGCGACTGGTTTTAAGTTCCTTACATAATGCATCTTCAACATTTGCCTAATCAGGTTAACTTAACTTAAATCTGTTGGTCGATATATCGTGTCTCTTATACCAACTTAAGGAGGTTTAAGTAATCTGGTTAAACTATCTTGGCGTGCGAGTTTTAGAGCTGAGAGGGTGTAATTTTAAATGTCAAATCATGAAGTAGTGTTACATAAACTGAACGCCAAACGAAATGTTACACCTCTTTGAATTTGAAAATCATAAAAAGTTGTGTTGTAACACTCCATCAGTTTGACCCCACCCATGAAGAACTAGCGATAACTTATTTACCATTAAGGTTACAGGTCTGCTATTTTAGCACAAAACACTAAACTGATAGATCTAAACAGATATATCTGCAGCACTATCAGCCACAGATAGTTATTTCTGATAATAAAACAGAAACATAACATAATATTTGAGAAGGAAAAATCCCAATGTCCTTAATTGTAGTGGAAAACCAGACTGAAATGAACAGTGAACTAATAATCAAGCAGATAAATATCTTCAAAGAAAGTAGATCGATTACATCATGGAGTAGTGAAATAAGATATAGGTGAATGGATCAGTGATTAAATTATGTCAAAATGGTAAGCATATTCTAACTAATCCGTATCACCTGCTATTTATGATCAAAACATTTTCCTATAAGTGTTTGGTGCTGGTCAGAAGTCATTTGAAGGGATACAATCATTAAATCGTTAAATCATCTGATAATCTCCTATACTGTATTTGTATACACAAATTGGTATGAATTTAATAATGACATGACTTTTAATTTTTCTATGATCTTTAATTAATGTCAAATCATGTAGTAAGATATTTTTTAAAAATGATTATTAATTAAATGTTCACTTGTACCCACACTTACACTGCTTATACACGTTTACACTTTTCAAAAGGATAAAATTTGATAAATAAAACGTTAACATTATGTTGTGCTTGTTTATTGTCAGACTTTGATATTTCTCTTAAGTTAATTGTTGATTATCATCTACAAATTGAAACACAAACTCAATGTGTCAACGTTTCTACACATTCTAGAATCTGAAATACTACGTTGTTTTACGTACTCATTAATATCTGATGAGTAAGTGACATTTCTAAGCATCGTTCTTCCCTTCTGTTTTTTGCATTTTGGACTGCGTCTTGAGATCCACTGGCCTGGGCAGAATATAATGCTTAGTCCAATGGCATGAAAAAATCATAAATTATGAAACTTATAAAATTTCCTTCCACATATATTTTCACAAAAAACAAACAAAAAACAAAAAACAAAAACAAAACAAAAACAAACGTAATCATTTCACTGAAATATTGGTATTAGTTGGTTAGCGTTGAAAGTTCATGTCATGCAAAATCATTGAATGGGATTATATTGACAAATGACAGCCTTAATGGCGTTCAAATATGCTACAACGTGTTCAAGTTTTGATCCCTTAACTCATGAAGTCTTAGGGGTGGCTTACGTCGCTAAATAGTCGATGACTGTTATGGACAGTTTAAATATAGCTGAAGAAATGAACAGCAATACTTGCAAGAGATTAATGAGGTAATAGTTAGTGTCGCTGCACTGATGAAATACTGCAGCGGATTCTTCAATATGATACACATACTGACTAACCTATGGCAGTTAAATCTAGAATACTGTTCTTGTAATTCGCCATTCTTTGAATATAATGGAGCAAAGGCCGGAGCAAAGGGACGAGGCCCGATATCGCTAAGGAATGAACAGTTTTAAAAGAAATTGTTTTCTGAACTAATAACTTGAGGTAGTATGAAACTGTCCATTACTGAAACACAGTACCGAGAAAAAAAGGATGACGTCACAAGTTTCCTTCATTACTATACTTTTGACTTCACGTTGACTTTTACAGTTTGGTAGCTGAAACTCGAGAGGAGACCTAACTTCAAGATGGCCACAATGAGAAAAACTTGGGAGTTTTGTTGGCCAAATAGCAGTATATTCAATAAAAGAGAAACAAAATACTAAGTTATACAATTGACAATAAAGTACTTTCATCACTGTTGAAATAAAAGTATTTAAAAAGTATTCAAATGTTTTTACTGGTTGATATTTTCCGCCAGATTGGAAAATTCATTAAATAAACATGATATGATTGTGATGAAATGTACATTTATGTTAAGAAATCGCAACATTCGAAAATATGGCATAATACTTCACAATTATGTTTGTATTGTAATTGTTGAAGTCATAATTGTTGTATAAATATACTTCGATTATTTGTTTTTATCAAAGTGTAGCATACGGCCTTTTGAAAGTACTGAAACCAGATTACATTTCAAAATTATTCTTTGACCAATTGACACGCGCCATGGTGCCAGCGGCTGTTAATTATCCGGTTTTGGGTAGGAAATCACTACTTTCACCTTTATATTGTCACTATACTGTGTTGACGAGCAACAGTCAGTATTTAGCTATAAGAGAACACACTGTTTAACATTGGGCATACTTATGTGACTCAAAGAACACACTTGATGTCTCTATACCGACACGTTGTCTCTCTTACAAAAGCTCGGATTAACAAACAAAATCACAGTATTATACTTATCAGACCACAGGACCCATGACGTTTGGTTTCCCGTCAACATGACTAAACGCTGTCAAGGCGCACACTACTGCATATCAAAATAATTTACCATGCACCATGCATGAAAAACAAAATATGGCAATCTGGAGAGTATTTTGAGGTATACAAGTGCAAAGAAATATTTTTTTTTTATGTATAAGCATATGCACAGTTAAGCATTCATCCGAGAATGCTTTAGTTGTACTGCACAGAAGTGTGTAGAGATTACAGGTATGGTGCACAACTGGGAAGAGTGCCAACTGTGCTGATCCTTCGGAAATATTTCAATCTATTCGCATAGTTGTCAACAAAAAATATATACTTTGCATCATCGTTTGTAGAATTATTTTAACCCGACACTTTAACACTTCTTCAATAAGATTGAGTCAAAATTAGTGTTGCGTATTACTCAGTTACGAGTTTTAAATTTCTATACCTGAATTAATAGCCTCAGTAGTCTTCATATAAACTCAAGAAAATACATATAATAAACTGTGTTGAATATTGAAATGATTGATTAAATCTTACGCTGTGGTTATTTAGGATACCTATAAAATATATTATCTGTCTCATACATAAATATCTCATTTTGATTTTTGAATTTTGCATAATATATACAAAACCCTGCGTGGAAAGGTCCAATCATGAGAATCCCAGTAAAAATAAATTCTTTGCCAAATACTAGACTAATTTTAAATGCAAAATAATAATATTTTCTAGTTTTAGTTTCTAACATGGATAAAGATGAGAATTTAAATGAAACAAAGAATAATCAAATGTCACACTTTTCCAAGAATTCATGATCACTGTTCCTCATGCATTTTCCATTACGTCAAATATGTTTAGTCGACATGACTGTGACTGCTGTGGTTAAATTAAACTTGTAAAATCATCCTTTTTTCTCGATACTATGTTTCAGTAATGGACAGTTTCATACTACCTCAAGTGATGAGATCCGAGAAAAATGCTTTTAAAACTGTTCATTCCTTAACAATATCGGGCCTCGTCACTTCCCGCCTTTGCTCCATTATATTCAAAGAATGGCGAATTACGAGAACAGTATTCTAAATTTACCAACCATAGGTTAGTCAGTATGTGTATAATATTGAAGAATCCATAGAGACTATTTCATTTAAAATGTCACTTTCTCACTTCACGAAATGAGATAGAAATGATATTCGGCAAAAACAATGAAATAGTCTATTTATTACATAACTTTAATCTGCATAAAAACAATTAAAATGTGACATTGAAAGGTTCTCCTAACAACTCCCCGCTAGATAATTCATGGTAAATGCAGTGAGAAAATAATTTGACTGGAATGAGTCGATATCAAACAGGACAATGTTTTACAAAAAATAAATCTGCTGTGGATGTTTTTAAATTTAGGACCAATGATATTTTTACGGTACAATCTAGTCAAGTGAAGATGCCTAAGACATTGAAGAACACAAGTTTTCTCGTTATTTCGAACGCGAAGTGATAGAGCGAGTGACATTCATTATTGTTTGTCACATACCTCTCGCCTCACCAAGTTTTTCACGAGTAAAAGAACTACTATGCAACAGATCAACAATAAATGAAGTTCAGAATGTTATGGAATATTGAATCTGATACTAACACCACAAAAGGTCAACAGTTATTGACTGAAACATCACAACAGTGGCGTTCACCGTAAGACGTGGAAAGCAAGGGAGGTAATAACTTTAAAAAAGGGAGATGATTTCATTTCAAAGGGAGGCAATTATGAAAAGTAATTCCGGCCACACGTTAGTCATTGCAGTGAAAATATGAGTTATATTTTAAACTGCAGTGAAAATATGAATTTCTACTGCTTATGAGCAAATATGGATTGTATTTTCATTGTATACTCACATATTTCATTACTATACACAGTAAAAAAAAGTTAAGCACCCCCAAATTAAAAGTTGTATACCATTTTGGATTTTATGATCATGTTATTCAATTCGATAGCCAGGCCAAATATGGTATTCTGGATGGGAACTGGTGTGGTTTCTGTTATGGAACGGTTCTCACTATTGGCATGCATATCATGCAACCCATGATTTCAGCAAAATGCAGTTTCACCCTTTGACTTACCATGGCTAAATAAACGCCTTTTTATGGCTTCAATGTCAGTTCAATATACAACATTCATGAACAATGCCACGAAGGAGATTGTCAGAGGCTACGAGATGGCAAATTATTGGACAGCATTTAGCAGGTTTCTCGTACAAGGAAATTGGGAGAAGAACTGGTTACCGCTATTCGGTCATCAGTCGTTTAGTGAGGAAACATGCCCAAACTAACAATGTTCTCGATCGACCACGTTCCGGAAGGCCCCGAGCTATCACATACAAAAGGACAGGAACCTATTGCGTCATCAACGACGTCAACCGGTTGCGTCAATTACCGTCTTGAAAGAAGCCTGGCTACCCTATAGACGTATCAGCAATCAGACCGTGAGGAACCGCCTCAAAGGAGCAGGTTTAAGGTCTCGACGTGTCATCAGACGTCCAAACCTTACTAATCGTCATAAACGGGATCGTAGGATGTGGTGTGCTGACCGGCAGCGTTGGAACCTGAGGTCATGGAGACGTATCCACTGGTCAGACGAAAGTCGCTTCTCTTCCATACCGTTGACGGGCGAATCAGCGTTTGGAGAGTCAAGAACAGTCGATACACACCAAGGAACATTCTTCCAAGTGTTCCATATGGTGGAGGATCCGTAATGGTGTGGGGTTGCTTTTCTTTTGATTGCAAGTTGGATTTGGTGACACTACAAGGCACACTTACCGGCGCCCGCTACATTGCTGAAGTGTTGGATCCAGTTGTGATTGACCATTTTGATGATCACAGACTTGCAACTCGACCCCTATTCATGGATGATAATGGTCGGCCTCACCGTTCACGAGCTGTGACTCAACATCTGGAGAACAATGCTGTTCCTCGTATCCCCTGGCCAGCATTGTCTCCAGATTTGAATCCCATCGAGCATGTCTGGGACATGATTGGTCGACATCTACAGAGAAGGAACCCTGCTCCACACAATCTAAGACAACTGGAGGCCGCACTTCACGATGAGTGGCAGCAAATCCCCATGGAAGAATTAAAGAACCTTGTCAGGGGTATGCCCAGAAGACTGGCAGCAGTACTTCAGGCATGCGGTGGCAGCACACGATATTGACACTAAATCGTTCCTAAGACAATGGCACGTGTTATTCAGTATGATTTCTTCATCATGTTCAGCCGTCAAACTTGAAATGACAATACATTTACGAGTCTGTGTTTTTACCATTTTCCAGTCAATTTTTGTTTCCTGTTTTTGGTCATTTGAAATCTCTGAAGATTTCACAAAAATGTCAACGAATAAAACAATTAATTACACTTGCTCCTGAAATTCGTTTTTCCCCTGTGGGATCTTTAGTTTTGCTATAATGGGTCTCTGAAACATAACCCTATCAAAAAAAAGAAGGGGGTGCTTAACTTTTTTTTACTGTGTTTAGTTATATAATAAACTACAGTATTTCATCACTGCAGCGAGACTAAATATTACCCCATTAAACTCATGCAGGTTTTGCTGTTCATTTCCTCAGCTATATTTAAACTGTCCATAACAGTCATCAACTTTTTACCGACGTAAGCCACCCCTAAGAATTCATGAGTTAAGAGATCAAAAGTTGAACACGTTGTAGCATATTTGAATGCTATCAAGGCTGTCATTTGTCAATGTAATCCCATTCAATGATTTTGCAGGAAATGCACCTTCAACGCTAACCAAATAATAACAATATTTTCAAATGTATTTCAAAGAAATGTTTATGCTTTTGTGTTTGTTTTTTCTGGTCAAAATACATACAAGTTATATAATATTTAATATTTCATCATCGGGGAAACGAGTGCCTTTCAAAAATGACTTCATGTTTGGGAAGAGAAAGAAATCAGATGGTGCAAGGTCAGGTAAATACGGTGGGTTAGGAAGTATTTCATAGCCGCAGATCTGCGCTTTAGTTTGAGCTACACGTGAGTTATGGACAGGACCTTTAGTGAGCATACCGTGTCTGTTTTGATAGCAGCAAACTAATTAAGTTTTTTTCAGTACTGTTCTCGGTAATTTTGTTTGAAGTCATACAATTAATTGATTTTCCAGGTCCACATCCAACCAATGCTGGAAGTACTTTAGGCAACCCTACTAGTGGCGTTGGCAATCCTGTTGGCGGTGTCGCCAATCCTACTGGGAAACCTTTTGGCGGCGTTGGCAATCCTTCAGGCAATATTGGCAACCTTACAGGCTTTGGAAATCCTTCTGGTGTTGGAAATCCTTCTGGTGTTGGCAATCCTTTTGGCATTGTTGGCATTTCTGCTGGAAGCGGCTCGAATCCTGAGAGTGGAAGCAAAGGAAGCAATGTGACAGGGACAGGCACTGCCAAGAATATTCTTAGAAAATATCTAAGAATCATAGATTATGAGTTGTACGAACAGAATTAATAAGATTGAGTCCTATTTGACTTTCTTTATCAATTATCAGTTCACATAATAGTTTGATTATGACTAAATAAACACCAATAAAAGAGTTCATCTGCAAATACATGTGATTCTTTATTTCCACTGCCTTATGAAAGGAGAGAAATAAATTGTTAGTTGTTATTAATATATTTCATTGAGAAGATAAAGATATTATTTGAATCCACACTACAATAACATATATGCACTCACCCATCATCGTTCAACATTATTAAATCAACGATCAACTCCAATGCTTCCTCTTCGAAATCTTTTTGTCAAGAGACAGTGAATGGTTTCACTTGAATTATATTGTCGGGAGGAGAAGCTAAATCCAAACATCCAATTTATTAAATTCTTTGTAAACTATATTACACTGGGAATGACAATTCTGCCTTATCTATGGTTAATTTAGTCACTCTTTTTTATCCTCGTGTTGTTGATATTATGTCTAACCCCAAGCAAACACATTTATTTGGTTGAAAGATTAGGATCTATATTTAGATTTTGAATTGAGAAAACATTGTTGTGTGCGGAAAGTTCCAAAACGTGCCAAAGTTTAGAGAAAGTAAAACCGTCAGCCTTTTAATACAGAATTTACTGTGAAATATGGAGATCAGCCACAGAAACTGCATTTTGTCTCAGAATGATTTCTCATCAATCCAAACAATTGGTTTTTATATTTTACTGTCAATCAATATGACCACCAAGCTCATCCATAGACAAATTTAACCCGATTGGTCTGTTTATGGCTCTTCTCTTCACCCAAAAGACAATAGAGAATCCACCTATCCAAATATCTGCAATGAAAGCATGAGGTAAAATGATTGTTTCAATTCTTAATTCATCCTGATATTAGACTTCACGATGTTAGAGCTCTGGTCACCCTATTTCTTAATTGTTTCATGTGGAACACCTCGCATTGCTGCTGTTTTTGCTGCTCCAATTCGACATGAATGAAGCTTGAAGGTTGCACAGCTCAATCCACTGAATTTAAGAGCCTTTGCAAGAATGGCTCTGAGCTGATATTGTGTCACTGGCTTGCCGTCAAAATGAATGAAAAGAAGATGGCTACTTTCGGCGAGATTGATAAACAGGTTATATAAGATACCCACGGCAATAAAACAGGCAGTCAATGGGAGCGACAGCATTCTTTATGAGACAATAACATATGCTCGTGAATTTAAAAGTTTAGAGCATCGCTTAGCAAATGCCGTCATATTTACGTCACTTTGATTGTTAAAAAAATAGTTTATACAAACAACATAATATATCCACGATTTTTATAGAAAAGCGAGTAACTGTTTAAGGGCATCTCATATAAGAAATAGCAGATTCGTTGTTGTGCTTATCATACAAGCTGCGCCTTTCGTGTTTACTCAACTATAAATCAGGCCAACTGATAAATTGCGTTGAAATATTTCCAAAGTTGAACCCTGATCCTCCTGATCGGTTTTTCAAAACTGAGGACAATTCTATTATTTTCACACTTCACATCTTCAAACCTCCCTGCATTCTCTTCCCACAGATGTTTCTCCCTTCAGATTTCCGATCCTTACCTATGTTGTTTTACGCTTGAAATGGTGGGCAGAAAGGGAGTGTCCTGATTGGTTGCAATTGAATATAGTTGTGCAATCAGTGACGCCATTGTAAAAGTGACATTTGCCAATGACACATCATAATGATAAAGTAAACGTAAGACAAAAGTTTTTTCGTGTAATGTGTTCTCCTCGAATAATGCTATTTGAGTTTGTGAAAACTATTGATAATAAAAATGCTTAGAAATAAAGAAGACCAGACCAAGAACCACAGACAAATACCAAAATAAGTTCATTTGTGTTATTTACATCAGACATATTCGAAGGGCATATGCTAATGAGCAAGACCCTTAAGAGTAAAATGCCTTGATCTTTGAAGTCACTCGACATGGCCACTGAAACATAATTTTTCATTAGTTAAGTAGAAGGGATACAGTATGAGATTAGCTTTCCTCCGCTAGGGGATTTTGTTTCTGCTCTCAATTTCAAGCGAAAAAGAATAGAGGTTAGGATCGGAAATCTGAAAGGAGTAACCTCTTCGGGAAGAGAATGACCTCCCTGTTGCCTAAAACCTCGTCCGGATGGCGTCATCTTATTTATCCATAGAAAACAAAAAAAGGTGATTGTGAAGATGACCTTGAACAATCATGTTTCATACTGTGATGAACAAACAAAATGTAGATTACACACCAGTTTATGTACAAATTGAGGGTAAGTGGGGCCCTATTGTCCCTCTTGGGTTGCAACATTATCATACCCTTTAACATTTTATTTAATAAGAAGTCACCAGTTCAATCAATTGAATTATTGGTATGCGGATAAATTAATTATAACACGTTTCTTAGTATATCAGGTTGAAGTGATCGTTGCTATTGACACAATATAAATTTGTAGTAAATAGTAATAATTCAAAGAGATAATCGTAAACACGAAATCAAATCGCAAATGCTAAAATATTATTTGACAAGTTAGACAAAACATTGTCTGTTTTTCAAGTTAGAGGTAAATGTGTTAATCTCCCCCGAAATATATGTTAATTCAATGATAAATAATAATACCAATTTAATTTGGTTCGAATGCCGCCAGGGGCACGGCAACTAAGTCTGCAGTAGAGAACTGTTCTACATGCTAAATTTCAGCGTAGTACGACCCGTGGTTTGCTAGTTCCAGTCGATGCTCGCAGGTTTCACCGCAATGCAAAATCACATGGCGTTGCGGGCGTTCTCCCTGCCATAATACTAGCAGCAGTAATATAAGTGAAATACTCTTAAAAGCGGCGTTAAACCCAATTTGATTTTATGTGAATATATACCTGATTCTGCTTTCTATCACTGCTCTAAATTAGGTGTTGATATCTTGTTAAATATGATTAGGAGATTTATTGAGCAACTATAGCAATTTCGTTGAGGAAAGAGTATGGGTTATTTTAATGTTCTATTGACATATCATATCAAGTCATGTCAAAGCTGATTTGAAATTGTTTCAATAATCAGCGTGGCAGATATGTTCCTTTGTTTTAAAGAATGAAGAATCATAGTATAAAATGCACACCTATCAGGGATTTTTTTCCCAATTATCTCAATAACTAAAGTTTTTAGTCATCTCGGCGGACATAGAGTTTAAGATTTTCTGAAAAGAGTATACACCTTATTTTGTTCTCTCTTTTTTATATCAGCTTTCAATAACACTGAGTATTTGCTAATATTTGTATAGTCATCGTGCCATCACTTTTTCTATTTTTGCAATTACTAATATTTTTAGATATAGAAATAAAATGTAATAGCTAATGTTTGCAACACTACCCACGCGGCGTTAAAGAAAAATTCACTCACTCACCAAATGCACCTTCAACATTTGTCCAATCAGGTTAACACAACTTAAATCCTTTGGTCGATATATCGTGTCTCGTATATCCACTGAAGGAGCATTTGGTAATCTGGTTAGACTACATTGATTTGAGAGCTTAGGGGTTGATCTTTTTTATTTTTTTTTATATTAACATTTATAAGTATAAGGTAACATTTTAGAATAAAAATCGAATCTAATCATGAATGATGCATATTATCTAGTAAAATAATGAAATTGACTATTGAATAAGTGTACTCTCTACACATGCTAAAACATTGTTACTAATTTTCTATTGCGTTTTCAACTGCCTTGCTTGAACAGTGGCATTTGTCAGACAAAACTGTAATTATTTGAGAGGTTGGGTTATTTGATGTTCCTAGTAACGGGGACCCTAGTAACATTACGGTCATGCACGTGTGAGATTTCCATTTTTAACATTGGTGAGCAATTGTTTGAATCGTATATTTGACCTTTGACCTGTTTTGCATATTTATCAGTTTTGGATACCTTCCCAAGTTGGTATGATATTGCTTCGATAATACCCTCTATTATATGATGAATATATACATTGTATGACATAAGTGCTACGTATATTTACCCAATATATAAAATGTACAAGGAAATCCAAAGGGACAAAAGTTAAACATGTCACGACCAATCTATAGCACCCACTAAACCCGAAGTTTCCAACAATGAACTACTAGCTGTGTTTGTTGCTTTCCTATCCTTTTGATTTGAAACGCCGCTTTCAAGATTATTTCACCTACATAACGGCTGCTAGTAATGAGAAAGCCCTTAACACCGTACTGCTATGCATTGTTGTGAAACCTGTGATCATTTGCTGGAATTAGCGAACCATGGGCAGTACTGTACTGAGTTTCAGAACAGTTCTATACAACATACACAGTTGTTGAGCCCCTGCAGGGATTCAAACTTTTGATCCGAAGCAAAACGCCACTGCGCTATCACGCCCCCTATGTTGTTGGAGTCACATTTGTTGGAGAAACTTTATGATTGCTTTTATTCTATTGCGACAAATGATTGTCGTTGAAAATTGTCAATTTAATGATAGTTTATTCAGCATAATGAAAATAGATAGGTAACAGTCGCGAATTATGATCGTAAATCAGACAACGGCATGAGCGAATTGGTGAAATGTTAATTTTCGAAACTTTTATAACAGAACAAACTACACAAACAAACTTATTATACATTGTTTATTGATCGAAAACAAATGCATATGTTGACTTTATCGAAACAAGAATTTGTAATTGTGGTTTCAACAACATATTGTCTAATAATTGTGCGCGTAATAAACACGATACACCAATGATACACTGATGGCATGTTTTCTCTAAAACAGGTCTATAAAAGTCTGATTTATGAAATATTCAATATGCATAGATTTGAGCGTGTATGTCAGAAATTTCCTAGCCTAAAACATAATGCAGTCTTTTGTTAGAAGATGAACATTAAACTTCTATTAAAAACGGTTATAAAGGGACACGCAATGTGTTGTTTAAGTCACATGTCACATTAAACATTATAAATGGTGTTATTTTATTGAGAAATCGAAGTACTTACTGCTGTCGCAAATTACTGATTAATGCTAGTCGACTTTGTATACTGACAATATAAAACTGGAAGTGGTGATTTGAGATCGAAAACCGGACGGCTAAACTTGGAAACGTAAAAAATCTGGTTTTGTTAAGTTTAATAGGTCATAACGACTGTGCATGTGTAGTTTCTATACATTTATAAGGCTGTGCTTGATTTTCATTGGGAACAAGTAATGATCACATATGTAGCAATTGGCGATGAATATCCAAGCCGAGAGAAAGTATTCGAACCAACATCAACACATATGGTCTCACATCCTGGCCCGCAGTCCATGAATTGATCATTTGTTTCAATTGCATAATTGACATTTCTGGCATACATGTAATTTCGGGGAGTATAAGATATTATATTATATTATATTATATTATATTATATTATATTATATTATATTATATTATATTATATTATATTATATTATAATATAATATATTATATTATATTATATTATATTATATTATATTATATTATATTATATAATATTATATTATATTATATTATATTATATTATGATCGAAGTTTGAAGATTAATAGTTTCGATGGCCATGACAGTTTCTGGGACAAGGTATATGGTTGACCTGAAATTTGTTCATGACTCAGTACAAAATACATGCTGATTTGTTGCAAATGCAGTTGTGCTACTGTAAATGGTGAATATACGTTGGGGAGGTACAAATGTAGTTATTGATATACTGTTGCCCGGTCAAGAGAGTGTTGTTTTTCCTCTTTATTGTGTGATATATAATACTCAGTAATGATAGGTCATGATAATGCAAGTACGGGTATTAAAGACGTGTGGTAAAACCAACTTTCTCACCATTAAAAATGTTTTATCATAATTCGCTGTCATTGTAACTATGAAACATGCAATTTCAGTAGAGATGTCTATAACTTGAGGGTCTGACCTTCGCTTGCACCGGTAAACACTATAACATTGTCAAGTTCGTTTTGGTGATAAATATTTTGCATGTCCGATTTAAAACGTAAATTTCTAAGCTCAGTGACATATTTAATCCTGTCAACGGGGACCAATCGTAAACCTATTTTTGTGGCTATCGCGGTTTGTGGTTTTGAGACACAGTGCCTCTTATCAACTGATCAGAAGTTTTTTTACAAATTCAGCCAATTCATTAAAAATATAATTAAATAATTTTGAAGTATAAATTAAATTGTAAAACTTATTTTTAAGAGCGTAGATTCTTTGACATCTTGAATAATCTATTACCTGATTTCATTACTAACGTTCTTCTTTGTTAGAAGTAAAGTTGTTAATCTCCCCGAAATAGTTGTTTTCTCTAATTCAATAATATCTATCCGATGAATCTCATTAATGTACTAGTTTCCTCTTAACATTGAGTAAAGATCATTATGCATGTGTAGAAACCGAAACTGCATGACCCATTCACATGCACATTAGTTATATGACCTATTAAACATTATCAACACAAATTTATCTTTTTGCCTTTTGTAAATAAATTTCGAAAATTACGTTTGACTGATTGACGCGCGCCACAAGCGGTGCATTGTCCGGTTTTCGATCAGAAATCACTACTTTTACCTCCATATCGTCAATTTGCTAAGTCTACTATCATCAAAATGTTAGTTTTCGGTAACAGTCGGTACTTCTCGATCAAGTAACACCATTTATAACGTGTGCAATATGTGACCCCCAACAACACAATGGATGTACCTTTAACAAGAAGGTAATGCGTCATGATATTGTTTACACCTATATTCACGGACACCAAATTTCTCACAATTAAAGATCAGTTCTGTCACTGAAGTTGTTAAAAGTGCAATTTTTGCAGTGATGTCTTATACATGAGAGTGTGGCCTTCTCTTGCACTGGTAAACACTATAATGTTGTCAAGTTCTTTTTGGTGTATATATATTATGCGTGTTCGCTTTAACCGGTTAGGAAGTAACACCCTTTAGCTGTAAATAGGCAACCAAATGATCTCCCTTGTTTTGTCTCAATGGTAAACAGCATAAAAACATTGTTTCTGACAAGCGCGGTGTGCGTTCCAGTACACTATTTCAATCAGCATTGTTAGCCAATCACTCACGGACGGATTATATAAGATCTTAGCTATTGACAGAAGCTAATAGCTAACGGTTCATGGAACAAAAAAGTAAAGAATCATGAACACTTGAACATGAAATCAAATGGTAAAAAACGTTTTTCGAAACGAATATGTTCTCTTACAACTTAGGGGGGAAATGTTTTTGAAAAACAAGAATATTAAAATTCAATAACATGACATTTTTTAATTTGGAGGAGTGATGTTCTTGCTTCCTTCTCACTTTTATGTAATTATGTATGCAAATTTTTTAATAAAATAGTCTATTTTCAGTTCACAATAAGTAGTATACCATTACTTCAAATTCCATATTACTATTACATGAACATCAATGATTTATATATCAATAGCATGTTGATATCAATTTAAAAATTTATTATAATAAATTAATTTGAATTCTTCTGTTATTTTATAAAGGATTAAAATCAATAATCAATAGTGATTTCAACACCTCTATTGTGTTTATTGGCGATTATGTAACTCTTTGTGTCGACTTCTCAAATGAAGGCGACATAAAGACTGTGAGGTATTTAGTAATGCTTTTGTAAAAATGTTTTATGTTGTCTTTAAATACATGTATGTGGTCCAAGATGACATCGACCCTCAGTTCGTAGTATACATAGAGAATACCAAACAAGTTCCAATGGTTGATTGAATAATATTTATGAACACTTAACATGACAAAATGTTGTTGTTTTTCAAAATCGATAGATTCTCGGACAGATTTGAAGAAAGAGGTATACTTTTAATGTTATGGGTTATTTGGAAGTTAGTTGTTAATCTCCCCAAAATATATAGAAAACTGAAAATAGCTAACTAATTTAATTAGGAGGTGAATGTAAGCGTTTCACGTAATATTTTGGTATGTAATGGATTGATCTACTTTATATAAGGAAACAATTGCAACAGACATACTACTTGAGTATGTTGTTTCATTAGATATTATCACTAAAAACCTGTGGAATAAAGGCGAAATTGGAGATAAAGAGAACACGTTGAAAGTTGTGATGATGATCGCGTGTTAACGTTGATTTACCAAAACATCGCAGATTTCAAGTCAACAGATTTATGAGAATTCTCAAGTTAATGTACTTTCATCTCACGATCATGAGATCTCACCTTCACCCTCATCTCTCTCACAAAAGACGTGCTATACTATCTGGATTGTGCATCAGAAAGAGCATTCAGATCAGTGGATGTTTCTCAATTATCCATCATTCAAATGAGTACACGTTTAGCTCATACCAACAATGTTGTTGAGTAATAGCATAACAACATAGATCTTCTGATATGTTGTCTGGCACTGTATGCAGTACTGATTACAACCGGTTCTGGAGCATTTGTGACGATGAAGTAATTTTCGGAACGACGGTTGGTGCAAGGATAGCTTCGTAGAAGTCTCATAAGTGCCTAACTTCTCTTTCTGATATACATCAAGGTCTACTACGACTTCATTAATCTGATGATGCTTACTCACAAATGAACTTCATTGATGAAGGATTGCGACCTTGCGAACTGTTACCAGCATCAGACAACAATCGCCAGCACTGACTGTCTCGGTAAAACTGAGGTCCAGTGTGAGTTTAGCTATAACATCAAGGAGCTCGTCCATAAAAAGTACAAGAATGTGTACTATCATCCTCGGTGACCCAAGGTTTTATATATGCTCCGTTACTCTCCACTATATCACCCCTGGGAAACTCTATCAGAGAAATATGTACTCAAATTACCCTCACTTGGCCGCCGTGAGCCAATCAAACTGCTACGCAGCTTGGACCTGCGAGCCAATGACAATTCATATCACTTCCTTTCAAAGCATGCAAGGTCATTTTGTTAGCCATCCATCATGGGTTATCTCCCTTGACTAGTTCCGTCTTATCCCATTGAGCATTTTCTTTGGTTACTGACTTCGTCACGCCGGCCAAGGGCAGATAATTTTAGTACATATTTCTCTGGTAGAGTTTCCCAGGGGCTATTTATATGGACTCCATTGATGAAGGATTGCGACCTGGCGGGATACGATCCGTAACCTCAGCATCCCAGACCAATCACCATCACTGACTGTCTAGATATGACCGAGGTCCAACAACAGTTGTGAGTTTAGCTATTCCCTCAAGGACCTCGTCCAAAAAAAGTACAATATTATGTTATATATTTGTGGAAATAGTGTTCCCAAAATTAAACATTCTACATGTTTTCACTATCTTTATAGTATGTATTTCTAATGCATTCAGTTTTTGGGAGATGTGCCACTTTACATCTATCAGAGGGATACTGAATGTAAAATAGCTTAACTTATGGATCCCTAGTAAACCTATTGTTCAGTTTAAACATCATTTTGTCAGTGCACTTGTTACGCGTGCTCCTTGTGCCATATATTAGTGTGAAATGCTTATCGGGATTACATTGACGTTTAGAAAGTTGGTTATCTAAAGCTTCATAAAGAGTGCACCCAAAAAATTATTTTTCATATTTCAAATCGTGCACGAACGAGACCCCCTGGGTACACTGGGATTAACGATAAGTATGTGTTTATCATAACCGAAACTTTAATCAATAGTTGAGGGGAGAGGACACAGACTAACAATGTTTTATCAAATGGATTAATGCACTGCAAGAAAATAGTTTACTTGCACAGTAAAAGAAACATACCTTTGAGACTTAGTTAGTTCAAGAGCTAATCCTTTCAAGAAATAGATCAAATTGCAAATGAAATGGAAACGATTTAGAAACAAAAACAGCATTTGACATCTCTGTAATTTCCGTTTACATTGTGTTTGGCTAACTAGATTTATTCCAATGTAACTAAAGCTCTCTCCTGTTAACTAATTGGTAAAGATTGTACATTTCTTTTTCAGACAATCTAAACTGAACTCCTTTGAAGCATTGCCCCTTATCAATTTCTCAGATTTGTTTTTTAAAATCAGCCACATTTGTTAGTAAATCTGTCCCAAACGTATATAAGATCAATATTATTGATACAAGATAGCGTTCATGTAAGAATTGAAGTAAGTAGTTGTGACCAGACTAAATTGGTCGGTAAAGGTCCCCCGAAATAGGGATGGTTGTCTGACATCTTTGGAGAAATCAACATCTGATTGAATGTAATGTGTAGACAAATTCTACTGTTTTCAATTGACAATAATTATTTCTAAATCATAAATTTTAATTCTGAATTATATTTACATTTTGCCATTAGTTTATTGCATATATATATATATATATATATATAAGATTGGAATTTTATTATTTTTAATTAATTTTAATTATACAATTTAATAATTTTAATAATTAGGATCACTACAGTGAATGTATACAGTTTATCATCCAAAACAGGGTCCAACAATTGATATCACTTGTGTGAGATCAAGTGATATCTACAAGGGATATCAACATTGAATCAAATCGTAACAATCCTCGGCAAGCCTCGGATATTTGTTACTTTAATCAACTCATGTTGATTATTTGATATTTGATATCAGTAGAAACGTAGGAGGCATTCTCTACATACTAAGCTTTTGTCTAGTATGCCTTAAAAACCTTGTTTTTAGATTTCCGCCTTAAAGGTTGGTTAAATGTTCGTTAAAAATAACAAACTTGATATTCCCCAATGTTTCAGCTGTATATAAATGTAACTTTCAGCTCCTAGATGCAAATATCTTCAGAGTGGTGATACAACTAATGTGCATCAGGTTGGAAAATGTGAAAAAGTTTCACAAAAACAAAACAGCGTCGAAACCACGAGACCTACGACTTCGTCATGATTTACTGTTTTGCTCTCATTGTTGTTATATATCTTTTGAAAAAAGTCGTAAGTGTTTTGAAAATCTAAAGAGATGGGTTGGATATAACCGTAATTATCACGTCTACAACAATTAAACAAACCATCAGATAAGTTAAGTCCTTTTCATGACAACATATGTAGCACAGGGCATTAATGTGTAAAAAGGCAGACTTCATAAGTAGCTTATATGAGACTCGTATACATTAAATACATTCAGAGCGAGCGGAACACTTTTATCTCGCTGAGTTTGTTTGTGTGGAATTTGTCTGTGTTTTTGTTTTGTCTGTTTTGTTGTTGTCATTGTGGCCTCCAACCAATCAACACTGAGGCTTGGAAAACGTCAGCAGGTAGCTGTAAGGAGTTGTGATTTGTTGAATTTAAGGAAGGTGGAAGGCCATGGACAAGGCCATTCGACCAATGTCGAGGAGTGCTGAGATCAAAATCGCAGGTACGAGTGTTACGTTCGATATGGTTGTAACGATAGTATGAGAGGATAAAATTACCAAAAAAATTAAAAATGAAAGTTTGATATATATGTGATAAAACGCAGCAAGATGCGAGTCAGCAGAGTCTAATACCACAGGTGACACATTGATTGAACGTTTCCATTTGCAAATTATTGATCGATATTAATTTATAAAATTATTATCGGTTTAAAACATATATATCACTGTTACAAATAGAAATGCATGGTCGAGTTATTTGAACATCATTAAATAACAAAGAAACAGTTCTGATAGTTTTACTGTTTCATTCAACTGCATACATTTATTGAACGTTATCCATTTGAACATTATAGAGGAATCCGTTGAATGTAGTTATTGTATTGGTAATGTTAAATGTTAATCCATTTAATGAGTTTCAAATACAGTGTATATTGAAATCAGTCCGCATTTATCCAATGTGCAATTATCGACAGAGATAAAACAAAAAAATTCCATTTATTCACATGTATGTGCATAATATATCCGAGGATTAAAAAGCAATGCCAATCGATGTTTGCGTTTCTTCGATACTTATCCTTCAAGTCAAGAGATTGTTTAACATAAACCGTTGGATTAATTGGCTTATTTGTACACGTGTACGTTAGGTCAAACAATGCATTTGGCAACTAGCCCACACCAACTTGAATTATGGCAAAACATAGATATCGTGCACATTTGAAATTTGAGAATTATAGATTATTCATCAGTAAGGCATCACCGAGGTTTTAGGGAGCTGTTGCAACTTTAATCAACTTCTAAACACCTATCGGTAATCATATACATGTCTACATATTGATTTTATAAGCAAGTCAAATACCAAGTTGAACAGAGAAACGTGCTAATGTTATATTGTAATCATGCAGTTACATTAAATCGTGAGACATATCGTATGTCAATAAATATTGATAATCATACATTGACATAATCACATCAAAGTTTTCCCATCACATTTGTTAATATTATTTTATCATTTCTTTCAGCCATATTATGTTTTATGCACAGACTTTTAATGACTACATAGTTGAGTGTTTCAGTAATAATCATATTACACCAAGGGGCAGAAGAAACACGACGATGCAAAATACAAGATATTTCAATCCACGAACATTTCATGCTGGAATAGAGTCATCATGGCTTCAAAAGCGAACATGAAATGTCCTGTTAATTTTTCTTAGAAAGACACGTTTAAAGAAATCGTCGTTTTTAAATCACCATAACAAGAATAGACAGGAGATTCCAAACGATTATTTGGCTTCTTTTATGAAGTCTTACAAATGCGTCAACTAATTTAGTAGAAAAAGTTGCATTATGCCGAAACATCTGATAAAACCTAATTTCAATATTTCATAGCCGTCCACCTTAAACATCAAACATTACACTGTTGGCTAAAAGAAACGCCTACTTGATTTTCCTTAAATGGAAGATGAAATAATTCTTTAAATATAATCAATGGTGGTTTCCACGTCATGAACTGGTGTTTACAAAATAATATTCTGTTCAAAAACAATCTTAGGATTAGAATCTAAATTAGTGTCTATCTCCATGTTAAAGGATACGTGAATGCAAAATCGAAGCGGGGCAATTCACCTCTCCGGTATGTACCATTGGTTCTGGTCCCTTAGATACAGTTTGTTTATTTAATCGTATATGGTGATTCGCTTATTTCTTCCCTGACAACAAAAGGGTATAAAACAGAAGACGTTGAGAAATACAAACCATGGACTTCATCTGGAGCTTCAAACATGAACGCGATTTGGTGGTGGTTTCCACGTCATTTTGATACGTAAGTCAATTTGAATAGTGGAAAAACTGTGATTCAAATTAATAACATTCGTGAAAACCACGCCCAGTGAAGCGCAGCGTGACCTCGTACATCTGTAGCCTCATCACAACTTTAATGCCTGTGCGTGTCTGTATTGTTGCTCGTGGTTGTATGAAAATCTGTCTCAAATGGTTTTCTGATCAAGCACTGATCGAAAACTGAACAATTCATTTGTCTCATTTCAACAATAGCCATTTTTTTTGTGACATGACCACTTCTGAAATTTAACTGTATTATACAGAAATGGCATAACTTCATTATGCTTTAATATTGCTAATTGTTCATTATATTTTTTACGAAATCTGATAAGATATCTGGTAGGCGTTTCTTTTGGCCGACAATGTATGTCCAGAAAACTTTATGAAATAACAGTTTCAGCACCCCAGATACAATATATTAAGTATAATATATCCTGCAGAAATCATTTATCCGGCAGAAATCCGGCAGAACAAAATTGTGTTTGACCAAACTTCGTATCCTTTAGGTTTCACCTCGGTGTATTCTTGTTGCCATTTGCTGTGTTGGATCGGTGTTGATTTTCATTGAAATTGATTTGATCGATTGAAACTGCTGGTGAATAATACAATGTTTATTAAACAACCACTGTCAGTGCTAAGTGTTGTTTCGCAACTCTTCTGTGACATTGGTTTATACGATATCAACTCATAAACATGGTTATATGTTTGATAACACTACCTTCAATAGTACAAATTATTGTACTTTTTCGGGCTGAGTCCCATGCGGGATTCGAACCCACGCAATCAGAGTAAGGCAACTATCGCCAGCATTGACTGTACCAACAGCTTACCACACGATCATTTCTTCACTATCTAAATGCGAGTATTTCTGACATCAACTCAGTTTATCGGATACATTTATCTTAACGGATTGAATTGTTTGAAACATGTACATTAATTTCACTGACACCTATTAATGGTTTTAATGTGTTACAATATGAAAAGTATTCTAAATGTCACAGTTTATGGTACATTCAATTAGTCTTGTATTAGGCGAATCTTTAAAACATGCAAGACATAACATTTGCCATGCCCCTGTGGTCCACGAGAGCCCTCCTTAAAAACCTTTCCTTATCATTATAAAACAAATTTGATTTGAAGTTATGAACATGTATGAATAGGATTACAACTTAAGAGCATAGTTTCTTTTGCGCTTAAATTCTATATGTCAGTCTAAATCCCGATCTCTGACAAATCCAATTTACTTTGTGTGTTTGCTAAACAACGGTGTACAAAGATATAATAATGATATTTTCAGCTTGTCCCTATCAGTATCAAGCCATTTAATCCTATTCGTGCAATAGAGTTTTTTGTAGATACATGTATGATCACCTCTATCCTTATCTAGTCGATTATTTTTTCTGTGTGCTATTAGTCATGCCAATGTAAGACCACATGTTCAAGAAAATACTGCTTCGAGGAGTTTTCCGAAAACAAACCGCCGCCATTTGGTTTAAAATATTTAAAAGCGTGTTGTTATATTCTAAGTGTGGTTGATTCCTTTAATCAGGACACAGCCTACTTGACTTGAAACGTATTGCCAAGAATGATATATGGTGAATAAATGGGTCTTACTACAATATCAGTTTGTATATTTACATTAACATAAAAACAAAGTTTGTTGCTTGGCTTTAAAGAAAACAATTTATTCTGCAATACATTTTAGTCCAAAATGTATTACAAAATACATGTACACTACAGGTTATATTAGTAAGAAATAGGCTCCAGAGAACGTCATCAACCTTTGTCAATGGATTATTAAATTATTCAAGCATATTTATTACACTCGTATATTGAAAAGATGTGCTCATATCAATACTATTAACGTATTTTCAAGCATATGGGTAATAATCTATATTTACAATAAGGTGTGGTGGATCCAAATACTGGATAATTGTTATTTATACAACAAGAATAGAAAGAAACTAGGGTAATCAGAAAATCTAGGTCTCTGCATTACCCTATATACCTAGGGCAGACAAACACAAAGTGTATAACATTTTCAACTACCTTATAATTACAATTATTAAAAACACATGCACATTTAAGAAATGGATTTCATACTGTGTTTGCTCCGGCATTTATATATCTATAACCTACCTCTGACCGATATTTGTTTGAATTAGATAACCCGTCTTATCTACGTACCCACAACTATAATTCGTTACCCAAATGAACGTGTACAGCTGCGTACCGAAAGTTTCATGTAAATATCAGGTAAATTGACGTTCATTGTAACATTAATAGAATTACATTACATACATAAATCGGTTATCCATGTGTAACACAATTACTCTCACATGTTACCTGTGGTCGGCATGGCAGTGGTACATGTTTATGAAATTTGGCATAAGGAAAAAGAGAGAAACGGTCAAATTTTGATTATTCAAATTTTATTCATTTTGGAATACAGGTGTTCATATTGACTTAATGAAGACGAATACATTATAAATACATCGACCGAGTATTAGAGGAACTGTATGATCATGATGTATGTTAGACCCAGTTGATCACACAGAAGAAGATAACAACTGTAGTTTTGAAATGATTGACCCCCGATCAGTTCAAAGAGCTGCCAAAACTGTTTAATGAGAGATATCAAATCTGAGTATGTTATGGAACACTCAATTGTCTTCTGATAACATGCAAACATGATCGTTTTCGCGTTGATGGGATGCTTAAAAAAAATGCCAAATTACATGATACACACTAAATACACAAGTAGGTGAACACACGCAGCTGTACAAGACATTGGATGAATACAAAAATCTTGAAATTTGCATTTTTGTTAAAAATGCTAAACGAATATATTACAAGTATATTCTCTTATCTGCAATGCATGAACTAGCTTTAAAGACACAACGTGGGACAGCGTGAACCTAAATTCTCTTTTCCCTGAACTCAATAATTTAGGGGTGAGGTCGGGTGGTGTCACATCGTGCAGGCGTCATTGATTAATTAATGTCATGTACAAACATATCAACATCTGACCCAACTTCCCTACGCAAGGCATATCTCTTGCCAGTTTACATCACTGGCTGATTTAAGCCTTGCAGTATTTTCTTAAAGGTAGAGATGTTCCATGGTCACTGTCGGGATTCTTTAAAAGGGGATTTCAATTTGCAAAAAATACTCGACTTAAATTTCTGAAATCGCCCCATACATTATGTATATATGACTTGTTTAATTATAGCGCCTTATTAGTGCCGACACAGGATTCACTGAAGTCATTGAAGCATATCTGCCGGGTTTGACGTCCCTTCCGGCAAATTTGATATTAGCACATTTTTAACCGTCGATTTAACATTATTCCGCAGATGACAATTGCATAATCATTGCATAAACATGTGGTTTGGGTTGTTAAACCCCCCCCCCCCCCCCCCCCCCCCCCCCCCCCATAAATTGATGTAATTGTAGTGATAGTCAACTAGAAAGCTAATTATTTGGACGCCCGAAAAGCAGAAAGGTAAAACGCAGATGTAAAATCAACACTCTTTATGGTTGGTTGCACACATCTGAAACCCTCATAGTATTATGGAATGTCCCATGTCCCACCTCATTCCCTCTCACCTCATATACAGGTTACCGCGAACACATGCCGATTCACGCTTCAACACACTCGCCGTCCTAATTGGTAAGATAGTCAAACAGGGTTATAAATAAAAGTTGTCTTACTAATCACATTAAATATCAAACTAATGTCAAAGCTGACGTTAAACACATGTTTTAACACACACCATCATCATAATCAAATTAAATTGTTTCAGTTTTATGCTCATTTGATCCCGATACATAATCCACATACAGATAATAATCTGTCGATATTTAAAAAAATGCATTACAGCTAACCTTTAAGGTTAGCACTGAGAAGCGAGGGAAAATACTGCAGGGCTTAAATCAGCCAGTAATGGAGACTGGCCAAAGCAACTTTGAAGATAAGTATTATACTGTATCAATGTGTTATTATTTTTCATCATTGACACTAAACTATGGATCATCCGAAAGTAAGCAAACACACGGCCCCAAGACCATGAACTGGGTGAAGCCAAGTATTTGCACAAACATTTATTGTATTATGTATTTTAACTGGTATCAGCACATGAAGTATTTTGGCCGATATCAAAATGAAATAGAAAATGATTAACAACATGATTGTCACTTTATGGGTCCGAACTTTGGTAAAGAGAAATGTTACTGTATAATGAGTTCAAAATTAAAGATTATGTAACATTATGACAGGTAATAACTTCCGCTTGAAGGCAGCATTTACAAACTTACAAAGTTATTATTATATATTTGGCGATTGGGAATAAATATGCAAGTTGGGAGACATTACTAGAACTAAGATAAACACATGTGGCATCTTGGTACGTATCCAAATAAGTCATTTAGCATGAAAAACACTTAATGTTCCTTTAAATATACGCAGGTTTGCAGGATAGTAGAGTCTGTTTAGTGCAGACAGAGGTGAAGAAACACACCAACCGCAATTGGTCCGATATTAGGAATATAACAACACAGATCATCCCGCATAAAGACTAAATACTCCCACCATGCAATAATGAGATACAATATTCAAAATCATATTGGCCAGAACAGCATAAACCATTTAAATCAGAAAAGATATTTATGAGATGTACTTTAAATGAATCTATACAATTATTTGACTTCCGGCAATTGCAAACATTATTGTTCATGCATTGATCATATTGCTATCTAAAACAATCAAACACCTAAACCAAAAGCATCATGTTAATGTACATTTGGAATGGACACAACGGAATGTTATTACATCAACAACTATATCAACATATACAAATTATGACTTTGCTCATTTTCTTGACATCAAAAACCAAGAACCGAAGCAGATTAGTAAATATTTCGCAAACCTGTAATGATAACCTTTAATACCAGGCAGGTTTAAGAATGAATCTTAAAGGGGACTTTATCTGACTCTTTGTGCGACCCACCTTGCGACAAGGGACAGTCATGTTATCTACAACTTCAGGGCGGGGCTTACATATCTCCCCTGGTTTTGTTGAGGCATCCAATGAACGGGAGGCTGGGTTATTTAAAGTTATTCCCCACTTCAATACTGCAACACTTGCAACATTTGCTAAGAAGGGGATTACGTGGTTGCTATAAACATTTTAACAAATAACAACGAATTTCTTTAAAAGACAACCACTTCTCAGATACTTCACTTCGCAGTTGGAGAGAAGTGAAGACAAAATGGTTGTGAAGATAATATTCCTTGCTGTCCTAATCGGTAAGTAGTACTAACATGCTTGAGATTGTGAGGCTGTCATGTTAAATTGTGTCAGTTGTATTTCTTGTTTTCTCTGAAATACATCAGAGGCATCAAAGTAACAAGCTTTGGGTGAGGTGAGTTGGAATTAAAGCCGCTTTCAAGAGTATTTCACTTATATCGGGGCTGCTAGTATTATGGCAGGGAGAAAGCCATGTGGCTATGCATTGCGGTGAAACCTGCGAGCACCGGCTGGAACTAGCGAAACATGGGTAGTACTACGCGTTGCACCCAAACCTTACTGCGTGTAGAACAGTTCTCAACTGCAGACAAAGTTGCCGTGCCCCTGCCAACAAGCCTTGGACACGTTTATGTGTCACAGATTTGACATCATCTTCATATGGATTTTCCAAACGGGGTTGTTCATATAGATTGTTTTATGTTTTGTCATCCAGGCTCTATTGTCACGAGTATCAATTAGTACTTGAGGAGAATGTTTATTGGTTCAGTCCCTCAACTTTTCCCTTGTCAGCTCAGGTTACAGAAGGCAATGAAAGCAATGCAATGTTGTGAATATGCAGAACATGGGTAGCACGCGCAGAGCACGAACGGTACAGGTAATCCAATATCAATTGCATTGCTTACGCATTTGCTGAGTCCCACATTCGATCGGTGACCATTGCAGAAGTTAATTGTTAGTAAAAACAGATTTAAATTGCAAATAATCGTAACTGAAATTTCGTAACCTCAGACATGAAAGCGAGTCATGGGTATTTCACAAGGAAGGTTTTTTTATATTTTGTTATAATGATTGATATCCTAGGTTCAATTTCCGAAATTATGTATAGTATGATTTTGATTAATATCGTTATAGCGAAACACAGACTTTGCCATTTGACCCCTTGAACACAGAAGTGGGTTCTGACATTAAGCTTACGTTATTTGAAATAACATTGTATATACTTTGATGATGTCATAACACCATTACAATGCAACGGTAGTTTCATTTACATTATACATGTAGATCAATGTACAAAGTACAGATATATATCCTTTCTCATTCAAGCAACCTTTTGTTTACCCTTAAAGAGCCATCACGGATGTTGATGAAAATATCAATAAATTTCCAAAAATCTATCTCCGTGAAATAAATACACTTAATTTTTCCCTAATTTTTCCAACTTAAAATAAGCCGAGAAATTGCATTCATTAGTAAAGGTGTTTTCCAGTCTAAATGTAGATCCGGTCTATTATTTTCAAAAGCAAAGCATTATGGTCTAGCTCACACACAGTAAACAAAGACACGAAAGAATAAGAAAAAATATGAGCAATGAAAGAAATCAAAATATAGAATTGGAATAATTGTTTTACCCAACTAGGTATTTTTCTTGAATTTTATAATTAATGAGAGTAAAAATGTGTCATAATTTGCTTGTCTTATCTAAATAAAAAGAACTTTAAACAGGAAATAATTTGTATATTCTCAGGACATTTAGAAACATAGTTTGTAAAGCAATCGTCACATTCAGTAATGTGTGACAAGGGTACTTTGCAAGAGAGACCAGTGCAGCACGTGCAGCACATGGGTTGTTATGGCGACTTGCGCTAGAGACTAGCCTTCACGCTTCGGAAGCGCTTGCTGTTTGTGTAGTACGTATTACGCAAAAAAGGGGACTATGTTTATAAACGTCAGATACCCGTAGCGCGCGCTAGTCGAAGTTATATTTCTCTTTGAAACCAAATTGCAATACATTGTCGTGATATGGAAATTATTTAACATATGCCATGTTGTAGATAAAAGATTTCTCTGGCGAATGACGTTATAAGTATATTTTCCAAAAATTTGAAACACTAACATCCGTGATGGCTCTTTAAGATAACAAAATACCAGAAGCAACGTCTTGTAATTTATATATTGTAATATATATGTGATTGTTTATGGTTGTTTGAATCTACACATTTAGGAGCTGTGTTTCATTTTGTGTAAATGTGTGTTGAGAGTTTAGTGTGTCCTGTTTGTTTGATCACCAGTTACCATACTCTGCCTAAGTAAATACAAATCAACTGTGCGCACGCGAAGTACATTACTATAACAGTTTAGAAGTTGTTTGTATAGCTTGTGATCCAATCAAACAATATAATTTTGGTGTTTTCAGTCGCCTCACTGATTACCGAACCGGTGTGGTGTGCTGTTGATGACCCGTGTCCAGTAGGGCAGGACGACTGTGAACCAACAGAGAAATGTGACTCGACACACAAGTGTGTTGCTAGAAGTACGTTAACACGAACACTTCATCAAAATATACATTGTTTTCTTTTAACCTCTAGAACTATAAGGGATGACGAATATATCTTATAGTAAATTTTATTAGAAGTATTTCTTAATTTTCATAGGTTGGTATAACTGTTTGCATTTTTGTTTTTCATAGCCGGCTTTGCAACTGATTACCTATCTAAATGTCTATCAATAAACTGTATATTATTTCACAATTTACAACTGTTAGTGTACGCCGTGCTGTGACGGAATTCAGAGATAGAGAGCGTGTAGATGTTATGTTGTTTATGTCATATAAATCATCTTTAAAGGATTATTTTGTATCACTGTTCATCACTTAAAACATCAAGATATGATTTGATCATATGAAGTTGCTAGTTGTTATCTTCTTGAAAGCTTTAGGTGATTTCCATTTATTTTGGAATTTTTTAAATTCAATATCTCTTTTTGAAATGAATTTCTACCAGAAAACTCTCTTGTAGTACTTTTTGGTAATGACTGCATTTTTTAATTACATTTTTATGTTACATAAATGTATATATTCTTGGCTGAAATAATGATTTAATTCATCAGGATATTTTTATGTCATGCGACCAACCAAATCAGTTATCAGGTAAAGGTAATATTTTCTGGAAAGTATCTATTAATCCAAAGTTCAAGGTTCTTCCAGAATGTTTTGGTTTCACAGAATTCCCAGTAAATATGACAGATGTTCATTCTTGACAATTCGTTTTAGTATAAACAATTCTTTGCAGAAATGTGTATTGAAAATCAAGAAGTTTAACAACTTTCAAGTTATGTTTTAAAAGTTTGAAATGATTTGCGAGTCAAATTCATAAAACTTAAAACTCATTTCCCATGTATTACGTATATCATGTTTGTCATTTCTAGAAACCAGCTTATCATAAAATAATATTGAACCCTTTGTGTGCTTCATTATATTTTGTTGGTAAACATTGGTATACATATTGTAGATAGGAATGGTTCTTGTCCTTAGAATAGCCTTTTTTCAAAACCAGATAGAATGTGTAGTAGATAATTGTAATCTCGAATAGTCCCTCTTATTTCATATCTTGATTTTATCTGCTCAAAAGTCATAAATCCATGTTCGTCACATGAGTATTTTATGGTCAATAACCTCTTATCAGCCCAATGGTTAATAACAAAACACGGATTCTTATAATTATGATTTAGCCATAAAGGTTCTGCAAGAATGTGATCAATATTGTCTGATTCAAGATTTAAATGTTTAATTATTCCAAGCGTTTAAAACATCTTTCCGAAAAGGGTTCTTGATGATTTATTTTTCTTCTATGTTTGCCCCATATTGGAAATCAAATTAAAATGAATGTTCCAGGAGTTATTGTCAAGTGGTTTTAATACAGTAGAGTCGAAGAGTGGATAATGTCAGTGTAATTTCAAAATAATAAGTTAATACCAATAACAAATATTACCATTTATTTAACAAGTAATTAGTAATATTGAAATTAGTCTCAATGTGTACCACATTTAATATTTGGTAAAGATCAATAATGGATGAACATTATAACCTCAATCAGGCGACTATCCAATTCCATTTTGATATAAAACACAACGAATGGATCTGTCATCAATGTTCACATGTTTCTTGCAGAATGAACAAAACAAATTAATGTTTCCATTTCAGCCGCCTGTGTAGAAGCGGATGACTGCAGCAGTCATGGAACATGTGACGCTACTCATTTCTTTTGTACATGTGATTCCGGATTCATTGGGAATGACTGCTCAAAAAGTAGGTCACAGTTTATATTATATCGTCAAATCACTTACCTTACATTGTAATGTACATTGGATTTTTCAGTGTATAGTGTAATTTTATTATAATTGTATTATCATTTAATTTATATATCGTCATATGTTCATGGGTGGTATCAATTGTCCTATTTTTAGAAAAATTGACGATTTATTTTTAAAAAAGGGTAACAAATTTAACCAAAATGTTATTTTGTACGCTGATAATGCTTGCAGATTAATAAAAAACAATGAAATCAGTTAAGTTTTTATAAAATGTATTCGTTATTGTTAAACAATGACCAAATGTTGAGATTTGTAATGTTTCTATTCTAAACACAATTCCACGATAAATGTTTTTGATAAAATGTAGCTCAACTGTTTTAGGAAGCTTCGGTGTTAAAACCGTATAATGTTGTCTCTGATTGTTATGTCTCTGATGTTTAAAAGAATTGATATTTCTCTTGAATTGTTTAAATAATATAGTTAATCTGGAAATGTACAGCATATTGATGTAGTAGTTAGCATGTTTGTCTTCCTCGTGTCTCGTGGCAAAGCACTTCGCTGGGTTTATGACCTACTTACACATGAACGGGAGATCAGCGATTTAATGGCAGTTTAGATTGATTTGAATGAATTAAATACAATTACCGTACATAGTGACAAAACTACATGATGAATTTTAGGTTCTAGAAGACGAAACAAATATGTTGTTTTTCAAACATAAAAAAATCGTTCATCGCGCAAAATAAGAACATAATTGGCTGTTAAAATGCTCTCTTCTCTTTGCAATAATTCCAACAGTTATTGAAAAACGACTGTAAGCAAACGATTTTTGAATACATTTGGGATGTTTTTAATTCAAGAGTTCAATCCGTTAACTAAGCATTTCTTCACACAATGCTGTAGAGGCGTCATTGGAGTTAACGCTGATCGTATATTCATTGAGTTCGCCTTTTTTTAAAAAAAACTGTGATTTTTTTTAAAAGGCAACTTCTAAAAGTATGGTTAGTTCATTTGAAAGAATTAAATTACTCACAAGAAGCAGTATCTTTCCTTACAGTAAAATACTCGTTTCTGATTGGCGTTACATTTTTCTTTATGTACCCAGGCAGTCTCACGCCGTACAACTGTTTACCCTGCTGCGGTAGTAACAGCGTCTAGAAAAGTGCAGGTGTCCTATTATGGTCAGATGACGTTATAAAAGGACGCGGTTTACAGAGTTTGAACAGTTCGATCTGCTGTTTACGGGTCTATTAATAATTACAGACTTATTTTAAAATTAATTACTGCTTTGTTTTGAAACAAATCATAGTTGGCATTGCTTGCACACCCAATTAAACAAAGATTAACTCGTTTAAGGCATTTAGAAACTTGTAGTAATGCGTTATACGACTTTTAACAATTTTGTCGCGACGCCATTTTGCCTACGTTTAGGATCAATGTTATTCCAGTAATATTAGCCGATCAGATGTTCGGCAGTCAAAACGCAATAAATACTAATTTGATTGAAATTGCATCCAACTCTGAATATTATTACATTCTGAACACATAATTCCATGATTGTACATTGTCCCCCTCTATGACGTATATAAACTATATATAGACATATAGACTGACGTCATAACGTATCATTCTCCGAGAAGTGTGTGTGTGTGTTTGGTATGTACCCTTCAGCCTAAAATAAACTTTATCTTTTCATACCTCACTTTTACATGTACCATTCATAGTAAGTAAATACGACTACAGGATTTGTGGATATGTTGTTTTCGCCTGCCTGTAGCAAATACCTCGGGGTGTCTCTAAAGGTGCATCCATTGTGTTTCATAACATTTTATTTGGGTTTAATACGTTCAAACTCACCACATGTGCTGTCAACAATACAAATAAATTCACTAAGCTTGCATATTTATCCCGAATCGCCAAATATATCATAATTACTAGTTTCCAATTAAAATTGAGTAACATCAGTATGCATGTGCAGGAACCGAAATCGCACGTCCCATTACATGCACAGTAGTTATGTGACCTATTAAACATTAACAACTCAAATTTGTCTTTTTGTTTGTTATAAATAAGATTCCAAAATTACGTTTGACTCATTGAAGCGCGTTACATGCTGTGCATTGTCCCGTTTTCGATCGGAAATCACCACTTTTACCTTCAAATCTTCAATATACTAAGTTGACTATCATCAAATGGTAGTTTTCGGTAACAGTCGGTACTTCTCGATAAAGTAACACCATTTATAACGTTTGCAATATATGACCCCCAACAACACATTGGATGGGCCTTTAATGAGGTCCGCACTCGACATATAAACTATGCGGCAAAAGCACGTACAGGTTGGAAAATGTAAATTTTCGATCCGAGCTTTATATCTGGTGTATGTTACGTATATTCATCAAGTCCTTGTCCGGGTACAGTGCTGATAAAAATACATCGCTCGAAGGGATCATAACTGATTGTGCCATGCTTCATGCCAAAATGATGAAAAGAGAAGTACGTGTCGAATTGTTGTATAAATACGCTCATCCTATTGGTTGACATCACATATGAAGTTCAATAAAGGTATACCAAGTCTGACATGAGAGGAACGAGATTGGGCAATACAGGTTCACATTGAAGAATATTCGGGCGCATGCAATTAGAGGTAGCCAGACTTCTGCAACGATTGATACCAACAGACAAAAAGGACCAAGGACAGGTCAAGAACCGGAAGACCAAGTCCTGCAACACCACAGGAAGATCAGCAAATACGTGCCATTCACGTACAAACCCGATTCCTACATCTCTTGAACATCACGTTAGTCAAAGAAACTATCAGAACCTACCATCCCTTCCGAGGAATTGTTGTTGTTTTTTAAATTTATTTAAATTGTGTTGCTTTTCAGACATGAGACGGTTACATCAATGATGTTGTATACAGTAAACAATTCAAACAAAAGTAAATGACAAGAAGACCAGAACTTGTAGAATCTATCTATTCTTGAACCAATTAGAGCTGCAGTTTTGGTCAAAAGATAGTATATTCGTGCAAGAACTGGAAACTCGGTACTTGTTTTAGAAAATCTGCGGTTGAAAATAATTTGTTTGCAAAGAATTATAATAATGTTGATTGGGTCATTATTTCGTATTTGAAAACCAAGCAGAACATGTTGTTTTGATAATGAAAGTCTGACATGGATCATTTCTGATAACCAGAGTTCCAGTTTTTGCCAAAGCTTTTTTAATTTGCTGCAATCATAAAGCACATAGGCGATTGATTCTATGAACAAAAACTACACATATCGAAGTCTATAATGTGCATTTAAGTAATCTCCTGTTAGTCGGTAATATGTGGTGTAGCAATGTATATTGGAACCATAGTTATTATGTATCGAGAGTACATATGAAAGGTATATGGTTGTATAGTCTCATCTCTGGTTCTAGGTCAACCATCTGATTACATTTACATGCATGCTGGTTTGTCTTGGTATATTTAGTAATTAATGTTCTGTAGTAGGTTTGGCTGTTGCCTTTAAGTATCTTGTTCAGGGTAGAAGGTAATATTGGATTCTGCTTCTTCTCGATGTTTATAGACCTTAAGGTATGTTTTGATGGTGCTTACAATGCCTCCATATGTTAAAAAATATATACTTCCGAGGAATGCCCAGCGTAGTAGCAAAGGATTACGATGGAGGAGATAGCTAGACGAGTTCGAGTCCTGCAGGTGAGAGAATGGCGCCAAGTGTTCAACTGATATAAACCAAATAAAACACGTGTTGGACAATCTGGAAATACATGTAAGGAACTGCCAGCGGTCCCCTGTGACAAGAACTGATGTGAAACGTGCCCGGAGGGAGGTGTGACAAAGAAGTCCACTACTTGTTATCAGACCTCTGACGTCGTCGATGAGACGACATATTACTGCTTCCATACACGGTACTGAGTATCGTGCTTTAACGTTTGTGAATGTTTAATGAGTTTGACAATCATGTGTGACTTTTCTGATACCGTTGGATAGTGAGAATTTCAACCACACCATTGTTCAACTAGCAGAACTCGGGACTTGGGACTTTGCTGGTTGAACTTTTGTTAAATATTATAGACTGAAATTGTTTGTTTTTGGGTTTCTGATCAATATCCCTTGATATACTAACTAGTTTATTTTCCTTATAAGTTTTACTAATTATAATGTATAAATAGTTTAAGGCTTTACTGTGTGAGGTAATTGCATTCCCTTTTGATTCGCTCTGTGAGTCAGATTAACTTCCCACTAGACCTGTAATCAGTCGGTGAATATACTTTCTGGACATATTAAAAACTTTATTTTGATATTGATTCAGGAGTATTAATGAGCCATCGGTAACACTTATTTATATATTTGTGAGAGCACTTTGTTTCAGTAACAAAATCGTTCTACAGCGCCTTTATTCGGTGTTAGAGCGTCAGTGAGCATGTTTATGAGACTCTAGATACCTTTGGTGTTAGCGCTTGTGTATCGGAGTGATTAAGCCATATGAAGAAGAAGAAGAAGGAGAAGAAGAAGAAGATTTTATTTGCGTGCCACATGCCTAACATAATTTTTAAAAATGGGCATTAATAAAATTAAATATAAATATAGTGATGATAAAAGGATTCAGCGAAGAATGGTTTGAGTATGTAAAATGTAATGAATTAAGACATCTTTCCATTGTTATTGCGCATCTTTTAATACAGGTTGCAAGGTTCTAGCATGTCCCTAGGATTATTGATACCCAATATGTACATGTCATATCAAAGAATTGTAAAGAAAATCAAAATGGCTGCTAAACCACGAAAGCAACGACTTCGTCATGATTTTATTTTTTGCTCGTATTATTATTCCGCATCTTTTGGAAAAAGTTTTTAGTCTCTATGTTGAGTTTAATGATGTTCCCCATGTTAAATTTGTTCTTTATTAGGACCGGAAATGACTGTTCGCGAGCGATTTAATGATTGATTCATAAAAACCATAGTCCTGTCTTACTCTCCTGAAAAAATCTTTATATTCGGTGGGTAGGTTTTTGAATTATCTCCCCTGAAAATTCGCGATTTTCAAAAATTGCCTGACTTTGAAAGGTCACTGTGAAAAAAAGTATTGGAAGTTCGCTAATGCATTGGACTTTCGTTTAATCACCAATGCTTTAGCTGCACATATATGAAAGTTTGAGCTCTTAGATGCCAGTAACTTCAGAGGAGAAGATTGTCAAAGGTACAAAGGTGCAAAAAAATTAAGCGCTCGCTCTCAACGAAAATAAACTCCGAATCATTTCATACACTTTTCAATCACATACGGGGATGTATTGCAAGTCTATATGTTGACAATGAATGACGCTGGAAAGAGAAACAAACTTAAATTAAGCAATTCTTAATTAACAACGGCATTTTTAACATCGTGTTTCGCATATTCAACAGGAATTTTCACTAACACAGACATGTTAGATATTGCTAAAACTTTAATATGATGTGTTCAGTTAACTGAACAAAAATGTGATTGAAAAGTGTATGAAATGATTCGGAGTTTATTTTCATTGAAAGCGAGCGCTTAATTAAAATACATCAAATCAGTCAAAAATGACGTAATTTGCCGACATGAATGTTATTATTAATGCCGATAACTCTTTAAATCGTTCAGTGACCCCCAAATGTTCTTACATTTTTGGATAAAAGACATAATAAACTTGCTATGTTGAAAACATAAACGAATTCCTAAGTATTTGCTTTCATCGTCCCATCTCTCCTTAACATAAATGCAGGTCGATTTCGGTGAATGTGTAAGGCTTTCGTCATATAATAAATAGAAAATTTGTCAAGAAAAGCCAAATATTTCTTACAACCTACTGTCATCAGTGTCATTGGAAAACCATCAGAAGAATGCCGCGACTAACAACAGCGTGAACGATCCATTTGCATTATCGTCACGGGGGCTTCTTAACTTGCAAGAAGCTTTGGTTGCTCGACCACTGCAGTATCCAACCTAATCAAACGCTTTCAAAAGGCTGCAGGCCAGACAATGGACCATCCAATATCAGGTAAAAAAAAAACTCATCACAACGATGCAGGTAGACTGGCCCCTCCGTGGTGTCTACCTACGAAATCGCTTCCCGACGGCAATGTCAGCGGCAACAACGATGTTCGGTCAGCAAACAGTTGTACGTCTCCGTTTCGTTGTCATCAGGAACTACACACTGAACAGAGAAACTTTGCTGATTGTTCGACCACGCTAGTAAAGATGGGCACGTCAATAACGACGTTGGCAGACACGGGACTGACAAAGAATACTCTTCCCGGACGAAGGCAGGTTCTCTCTGTTCCAGAATAAGATTTCTTGAGAGTAGATGAAAGGATGACTCTCTGCTGCATTCAGGAGATTGAACCTTTCGCTAGAGACAGTGTGATGAAACGCTGACCTGTCAGCTTAACGCTACATCGACCAGTAGTTCTCCCGTTCATGCAGCAACAACGAAGAGGGACCTTTATCCAACATGCCAATGACAGACCTCATGCTGTTGGAAGCGTACAGGACTTCCTCAATCGACACAACGTCAGGGTCTGCCCTGGCCTCCACGGTCTTTTGACATGTCACCGATCGAACACATCTAGGACGACCCCGATCGCCGTATCATATAACCACCTCCATAAGCACGTCAACTGTTAATCAAGCACTGAGGGAGGAGTGGCAGACAACTCCCACTAAGCTCATCAGATGGCTTATGATATCAATGCACCGAGGAGGCCACACTATATATTGACATTGTTTTCCACCAATCTGAAAGCTTTTGTAAGAGTAAAACTGTTATAGTTTTATTGTGAACATTTCAATGTTCAGCCAATCTGTGAATATCACATCACAACATGATTGAATGTTCAATAACATATCATTGAAGTTTGTGATATGCTTGTCAATAGATTTATGCTGATCAATGATCGGCACAAAGTCAGTATTTGTTTAGGGGTCGAGTTTCATTTGGACGTCAAAATAAAAGTTCTGTTATAACGGGAAATGAAAGTCAATATTTGTTGATGTAATGTGACCAGTGGCATGATGACACTTTACTAACTGACTTTTTAACAAAAGTAACTATTTTAAGCAGTATGAACCTTTAAACTAAAACAATCATGAAATTGTCAAATTAAATATAAATGCTTCAATGAACACATACTGTTAATATTTTCGGTATGGCTAAAGCGAGAACAAGTTTAATTAACTGAGTGAACTCAAATAATCTCAACATTTATCCACAGATCCTATGGTTGTAGGCTATTTCTCAATTATTGTTCAAAAGAGAACTGAAAGTTTAATGTCTGGCTAAATTCGTATCATGCATGATCAAATATGTTTGTGTGTATGAATGTCAACTTGGTGCCAAAAAGGTTGTTTACATTCAATTAAGTTTAAAGTTTGTAGTGTAGTTTCTCTACTGGGAGAATAGATTTTTTTCAGATTAAAATTCAGTACTATCACAATTTTCATAATATTTTCATAATTTTGCATATGGTGGGTTTTAATTTCAATGAATAAGTCAATGAATAAGTAGTTGTTATGTGTGGGGTGATAAGATAATTCAATTTATCCTAACATTCCTAGAACATTCCATATAATTTTATAAAGTAGTGTGTTGCTTATTTTATTTCAATGTGTATATATCAATTGCAGTCCTTGTAGTATTTCCTTTGATCGATCACTTAGGCCAAGCTTTTAATTCACCTCTCCAAAATGCGTTTGTTCTCACTATTATTACTTGTTCATTGTTGTAGAATTCACATTTTTGTAAATTCCTTGTTTCAGATCCAATTGACCAATTAACCACTTGAATTATACCATAATAAAATGTGTTTATCCAACAATGAATAATTGCAATACCTTTTTTGGTAATCATTTTCAAAATCTTTAACAGAAATAGTCAACAATATCGATAATGTTATCAATATTGTACCCTAACCAATGTATCTCTTTGGAACGATTCGTTTTTGGTTGTCATTATAATCAAAAGAGAATTAGATTTCCAAATCTCCGAATAATATTAAGCTTTATCTACTTGTCTACACAAGTTATCAGACATTGTATATGATCATATTTCTTTCTTCTTGACAATACGTTGAAAAGTTTTGTAATTGTTGTCCATGGTCAATGAATGACATGTTGCAAATGAAGTTTTGTGTCCAGTTTTATGTGCAATATGATTGAATTTCGTATTTACATGTACAAATAAATAACACGTTTTATAGTTGTCAAATGCGAACTAATATATATATAGTCTCTTTGTTCTGCAATTTCTAAAAGGGATTTCATTATCGTGACTTTTTATAGTTGTTATTGAGCTATAACTGTCAATACCTAAGATAGAAGTTAACCTTAGAAATGTAAGCGATATGTTAAAAAATGTTATTGTCTATACAGGTGCTTTAACATTGAATATTTTTATATATTGATAAATGTCAATGTTATGAAGAGATTCTGTCATCATTTTACTTGCAATGTCTGAATTTCAAATCGTTTAAGGCAGTGAACAAACATTTTAGGACACATAATTCTCAAAAATCATTTTAGATTTGTTATAACGTTTGAAAACTTATTTCAACTGAATATAAAATGAAACATTATTTCATCCTCTGTATGTTTAACTCGACAACAACATAAAAATCAGTACATTTAAATTTAGTATTCAAGATGATCCTTGTAAAACCGGTACCCCTTGCAATGGCCACGGAGACTGCACCTCTGACAAGACAAAAGCAACACCATCTGCAATATGCGCCTGTACAGATGGGTATGGAGGTACCACATGTACCGAGGGTGAGTGTACATGCATTAACTGAAGATTGTATTCCTTATTTATGCCATTGTATGTCGATACTGGGTGGTATATGCATCGAGGAGGTCGATGTTTTGGCACTTGTACACCATCTGCAACATGCGCCTGTACAGATGGGTACGGAGGTACCAAATGTGCCGATGGTGAGTGTACAGACATCAAGTGAAGATTGTATTCCTAATCTATGCCATTAATTTAAATATTTAGCTGAAACAGTTGTATGACACCAATGTCGATACTGGATGGTATATGTACCGCGGAGGTCGATGTTTTCGCACTTGTACAAAGTGCAACACAAATGCTGTACACTGTTGTCGTTGACCGTTTTGCCAATGGTGCAGTTCGTTGTTTCCTAAAAATCAAATAGTACAAAACAACCCTAGCATAAGCATGATACTTTATATTTTCGTTCTCCAGAAGGTACATGTACATGACCAATGGGGACACACTCAATTCATATATAATTGATTCATAATACTAGACTTTTGTAAAAACCTGTGCACATTGGTTCGTTTTGACTTGTATTTTTGTTTCAACATGATGCATTTCAATATTGAGTAGTGTCTTACAGTCTTGGTATTTTCCCTTTTAGGTTTTATTTTACCTGTTGTCTACAAGGAAAGTGGTTTCCAGAAAAGATTGCGCATCTGTGTATTACCGATATTGTCTTACGCTTGTAAATGTAAAGGATACAGCAGAATAAAAAATGCTAACCGGTTAATATGAATACATGATGTTTATATACAGTGAACAATTGTAATATTGTAATAATTGGGGTCACTCTATCTGGACTTTGTACAAATCCTTGTTTATAGTCCCTTGTGGGATTCGAATTCAAACCTTTAGAGTAAGGAATACACGTCAGCACTGAATGTAACAACGGCTTCCCTATTCAGCCATGACCTCGCGTATTCACCTCCACCTTTGTAGGAAAATCATAATTCACTTTCCAAAGTTCCATGACGAACATCGTGTTTTCATCCATCGCCAGTTTTTAGGAAGGTGGAAAGAGGTCGGGGAACATTTAAATTGTATTTTACTACAGCAAAACGATATAATCGGTATCTTTACGCCTCATGGCATCTGATCTGTTTACATAAAACAACATTAGACGTCTGTTCAGAAGTACAGTACATTACTGGGCAGAAGGAACACCTTCCAGATATGTTACCAGATTTCGTAAAAATGAAGAACATTATAGCTAGTATGAAGGTTCACTATTCCCACGTTTCAGAAGGTATTACAAAAGAATGGCGATTGACAATGTTTAAGCGAGACAAGGGTAACTGTTTAGTATACGATCAGTGTTTAAGCAGTACTTTTAGAAAAATCATACTATTGAGCCCCAAGTTTACTTATTAAAGCCACATTTTCCTGTGATAAATCATGCCCAGTAACATATCATTTTGTTATATACAACTATAGAGAGTGGCTTACGTCCTGTTGCTGCATAAATCATATATAATGGTGTAATTTTCTTGATCCGGAGCAGTTTCCTCAAAGAGTTTCGGTGGATATTCTCTAGAATAATTAAATTTTCAAACCTCCATAATTCACATCCGTAAGTTAAAATTGGAACAACAAGTACATCAAAATGTTTTAGCTGACAGGGGATTGCATTCTCTTCCCACAGAGGTTAGTCCCCACAGTTTTCCGGTTCTACCCTCTGTTACTTTACGCTTGAAATCGGGAGGGGGGGGGGGGGGGGGGGGGGGGGGGGGGGGGGTTGAAAAGGGAATGTCCTGATTGGTTGCAATTGAATCTAGTTGTGCAATCAGTGACGCCGTTGTAAAAGTGAAATTTGCCAATGACACGTCATAATGACGTCGAAAGGAAAACTGTCATATCGTAACCTTTTTATCATATACCACATCTGTGACTGTGAAACATATGAAGAAAATGGTATTGTAGAACTACTCTGAACTAGTAAACAGTTTATTGATAACAAAAACTAAACAATAACAATGGAAAACATCATTGTTTGGATCTGCTGCCGTTCTCTTGTGATTTAGTATTAGCAGGATATTGCTTCGAATATCTACAAAGACTCGACTAGAAGGAGTTCAGCGAATCGGTTCATATTCAGTTTTGTCGTGTTTTATGACGTTTGGAAAAAACGTGCTAACAAACTGTCCAAAACTTTGGGCTCAATGTTTTCTCACTTCGCCAACTGAATCAAAATAAGTTTAAATGAGTTTCAAGTCACCTTCAGTTTTCTTCACGGTGTTGACAATTTTCATGCTGTCCACAATACGGCTGATATGGATTTTTGGCCCTAGGGCTGATATGGCTGATATGGATTTGCGGCCCGGATGCGGCAATACGGGCGGAAGTCCGTAACAAGTACCGTATGTGCAAAATGTTCCATCTTATTGATAGGTATATGATAAAAACTGGTTATTTATTCATCATTTAAACAGCGATTAACTAAATGGTTAATTATAATACATTGAGCGCTCATTCCCTCCTGAACGACACAGAGCGATAAGACAGTTAATGGACACAATTTGCCGTTTGACATTCACGTGTTGTAATCTTACCATATCGCAGCATGCCTCGAGGTTTGCTAGCTTTGCTACGTAGCGCTCCTTGAGCCATCGCGTTCAGTAGCTGGTAGCGAAGGTAGCGCTCATTGAGCTATTATTGAGCAATTATTTGCTACGCTTATTGAACAGACGGCGTGTATTAGTATGTTCCCAAGGTATTTTCCCATTGAACATGTGGTTTAAACATATTTATTTCCATAAAGAATTGGATTGTTAAACAAGCTGTAAGCTTATATTAATACCGCTCAAAACTGAACATGTTAATTTATGTGTCTAGTCGACGCATTATATGGAGTGAATAGCACACCACGTCTATCATATTATCATATACAGTTTGGTTTATTTGAATAAATACAGGGAATATACTTTCTACAATACCTTTCGTTGTTAAAACTGTACTTTTTGTAAAATGTATATCCCATAAATTTATGTGGACACGGATATTTACGGGATTCCGTTAGATCAATAAGGAGTGACAACCCAAATTAGCAAATAAGCCTTAGGAACGAATCAATGATATGATTTTAATGAGATTGTCGAAATTTATGCCATTCAAAATAGAAAGACAGAATATGTTAACATGTATGTTGGGGTCATATATGATAGTTTGTGTAACTTTGTTTTCCCCTTCTACAACTGTTTCACAGAGCAAACTAATTTAGAAAGTAAGCATTGTGCTTTCTCATCCAATACTGTGGTGCACAGAAGATATCGTTTGGCAGTGATCAATCGATATCTCCTAGGAGACATCGTTTTGAAAGTAGAGTTTACACAATGCCCTGCCACCGTCAACTATACATGACATCTCAATGATTTTACATCAGCGAGTAATGACATTACAATTGAATACGTGATCAACATGAGTACGTCACAAGGGAATACCATTAGGGGGAAAGGTCTGAAGAATTTTGAATAATTATCATTTGTTAATGGACTTACTTGATTCACAATTGATGTTTTAATTTTACAGTAGTTTGCTCTACAGCAGCTCCATGTGGTTCCGGCGAGGTATGTGTTGGACCAGCTACTGGCAAAACTTGCGTTGGTAAAGTATGAAATCTTGTCAATAAAAATGTCACATTTTATCACTAACATAAACTTTACTTCAGAGTGTAATGAAGTTCATCAAGTAAAAAAAAAGGTTGTCAAATGAAATGCGGAACGATAGTGCATCTTCTAAATGAAATCAATTGGCCATTTTATGTCGAAGATCAGAGGTTGTTGATGTCTTGACTCATATCTATACGAATATTTAAATCAATATTTTCCCTTTTGATAACAGTTTATAAGTGAAGCTTTTCTTTTGCCGCTTGGTTTAATGTTTTATTCGATTTTGAAAAAAATAATTGACAACATATGGACTTTGGTCGTCGAGGTACCCGAGAAACGTTTTCCCATGTTTAATTAATGACTGTTATTTAACACTGTTCTTGAATTATTAGTTATCTACCCAAAGTAACAGATCGAATATACCCTCAAAATTACATTCAAACAATGGTTGTTTTGATCTCCATTGAGAAATATGTCATTCATCGAAGAAAATGAGTGGACACCGGTTGTTCAATTTATAAAAGCGTTCTCCAGTTAACCTGAACACAATGCTTCATAAGTTTTTCTACGTTTCCCAAGTTCTCCCGGTTGACACATTATGCTGTGAATAACAGAAAATATATACATACATTAAATGTTACACACTTTAATGATTCAAACTACATCGCTGCGTGGGTTGTTTGGGGTGTTTCAGGTGTTTGATTCATATAAACTACCAGGCAAAAGAAAATACTCACCTCAGTTGGTTTCGATTAATTCAATATTTAAAAGAAATCAGATGCATTTGACTATGACACGATACACTAATACTTATCTGCAGTAGTTTGAATGAATTAATCGGTGACTGTGGTTAAATTTTAGATAAGATATCTGTGTTTAATGAAGAAGGGTAAGAAATGAAATTTACACCAATATGACCTCTACCATGTTTTAAATGTTGTACATGTGTGCAGAATCAGACACATTTATTAATTTTCACACATAATTATGTCATATGTCTTTGAACAGTTGTGTATCATCAAACAATTTTTTTTTAAAAATGAAAAAGAAAATTCCATTTTTTTTTAAATTAAAAAAAACATGTAGAAGTCTTCTTTGACTGCTGACTAAACACCTGTTCTTTCCAGTTTTAGATTATGACATTCGCATTTGAAAATCATACATATGATAAATTCAACTGAGGTGAGTACTTTCTTTTGCCCGGTAGTTTACATCTACATTGGGGATCGGGGATTTCAAATGAATACTCACACTGCATCTATGTTTACACAATATCAATAAACATTCGTACTTTCAGATGACACTTGTAAACCAAACCCATGTGGTGTCAACGGAACCTGCAGCTATAATCAGACACTTCCAGATCCAGAGGCTAAATGCACCTGCAAACATGGATACGGAGGTGAAAAGTGTACCGAAAGTAAGCATTAGAAACTGCTCTATTTATTCAAACACGATTACAGTATTACAGTATGATTAAGTATTACACAACAGAAATATTAAAGACGAAGGTAAAGATGGTTGATGCGTGATGGTTTTTGTAAACATATAACAATCTATGACCTGCACGTTCTAGTTTTGACAAACGAATTAGTCACGAAACACATTTCAGTCCACAAGCTTTAAAGAGTATGTTAGTGTTTCAGAAAAAAGATGAGTGAGTGCGTTATTGGAGTCATTAGCTGTGAGCAATTTAAGTTTAATTTTTACATAATTGCAAAAGCAAAGAAGCAACAAAGAAGCTTAAAAACACCAGCAAAACATTACAATTTTGTTAAAAGCTGATGTAGAAAAGTAGTCTAAAACACGATGTTCACCAAGTTGTACAAATACAAAATAATCAAAACGTTATTATGCAATCAATTGCTTGAGGAATCTAAAATCTACATGTGAGAAATAATTTTCACATCACGACAAAAGATGAAATTGCGCCAATATAATTTGATGATTAAACAAGAAACAACTCAATATCAATGTATCTGAGTACTCATAAAGTTTAGTTCTCTTTCGTTTGTTTGTTTACTTTGCTTTGTGCTTGGAAGTAGTTGACTTGATTACATTGATACATGCATGGACAAAGTTAAGCACACCAAATAGTAAAACCTGAAATGTGATGATGTGGGATTGTTTTGATGATTTGACTGAATTAATCACTCTCGACATCAGAAAAGAGGATTTTGTGACAGATGTATTCAAAGAAATTACTCAAGTTGACTTTCCAAGAAAAATAAAATGAAAATGTAACGGTACTGATTTTATAGCAAAGATAACGTTTGTCCTTGCGCCTAAACTGCATAATAAAAGTTAGGTTTCAGATTAAAAACATCATTGTTGTTACCATGTTGGCAAGTTCACAGATCAAAACACCTTTTATGATGCAAAATAAGGAAGTCACTGGTTGCTGAAATGGCATCTTTTCTTCCTTTGATGAAAAGGCTTTAACATTAGATTTTTAATGCATTTCCTATTATTTCTAGTTCAAACAGTTAGTTCTCTTTGTTTTAGACCTTAATACAGTTTACACTGACAAGATTTCGTCAGTAGGCTACATGTACTTCTATTTGATTTTGAAACTTCATACTGCTGAAGCGACTTTTTACCAGTTGACTTGAAAGAATGGAATAACTCACATTACAGCATATAATATGAATTTTCATTTTTCAGTATAAGTTTACATGTTTTTGGAGACCAAGATAGCAACATTTTCAAAAGCATATATCCAGAAGAAACAAAACGTTACCTGAATGATTTAATGTGTTCTTCCTTTAATGCTAGATTATGATTGTCTTATTCTACTATGCTGGTGAAACACGTGGGGTGCTTAAATTTTTCAAGATGTATATATTTAGACTTGAAAATACTTTTACTAATTATTACGGTTTCTCCACTTATTTTGGGGCGGAAAATTCTTTAAAACAAATGTTTATATTGCAATGATATACATAGCCAAACGTGTTATGTATATATATTTTAGCAATGGTTCAGTCTGACTACCAACATGTTTGAGGTTTTAGTTATATAGTGCAATTTTCAATTGTGTTAAATACTCAAATATTCAACGGTTGTCTACCGCTGTAACAAGAGAGATAATAATCCGATACCAGATGCTTAGCAGGTACTGTTTTCCTCCCGTCATATTGAAAGCTAAGTTGCCAGAACGTATACAAATCTGAATTGCGACCCCGTTAAAGTCGTTAACAATGCATGATTAAAACAAAAGAGCAACATAAATATGTTCAAAAGCTTAGTAGAGATGGCATTTGCATTTTTTGATTGCATCAGTTTGCCTCGGCCACTGTAGACGACTTACTCCAGTTTGGTCTAGTGTATGGTGCAAGAAATGTTGTAATACTATCCTTTTCTCAATATATTTTAGCTTTGTGAACAATATATATATATATATAACGTTACACACAGCAGTACACAGCGGGAATCACAAGACGGAAATATGAGTTCTATTGTTAACACCATAAGACAAAACAACTAATATTGAGTTATCATTGTCTTTTCTTCGAATAAATAATACAATTGGCAATTGGATTATCCTCACACCGTGTGTTTATTTTTGCTACATTCCAGAGCCTGATTGTCTATCGTCGACAGATTGTAAAGACAAAGACAAACCAGAATGCAAAAAGGAAGACGGGAAAAAGTCTGTTTGTGGAGAATGTGAGTTTGAACAATATGCATACATGCAAGTATGCGGAAAAACATCGATACAATTACTCAAGCACGACCCCCCTCCCCATAGCCTTCACACCAAAATACCAACATGTACACCAACTCCAAAACATACCAAATCAACACTCACACCAACTTCATTGTACATCAACATTTACATGTACAACCCCATCCACCCAATTCCCACAACAACGCCAACACAAACTTCAACACCAACTCAATCATAAACACCTGCATCACTAACATAAACATCTGCATCACCAACATCAACATCAACATCAATACAAACACCCAAACACTAGAACCTCCTCTGCTGCCACACAGTTTCTTGATAATACATATAGTTACTTTACTCAAGTGAGTCATTGCGTAACTAATCATGTTAACTGAATGCTAAAACGTCTCTTTACACCTAATATGCATGGCTATTTAGGAGAAGGTGGGGTTGGAGGTTAAAATATAATGTAGAGACAATAACAATCATTCAGAGAGTCATTCTCTAGATGTTGATACATAAAATGTGCGGCAAGACAAACACGGGTGTTGAATACAACTAAAACGCACTAATATCATGTTCTCTTAAGTACAGTTTTGAAATATGATGTTTCTAAAATAACACATCCATTAAAAAGACACGTTTCGAAATCTTCTTAAATTAGGTGAGATAGAAGACGCTTGTTTTCGCGTCCTAAAATCAAAGACAACGAAGATACATTATTATGTCGAAAGCATCTTTATCTCAATTTCATATTTTGGTATTTAAAGAAAAACAGATTTTGAAATAAGAGGTTCATCATTCCTTAACTCTTATGTCTGAAAGTGTGTCTACTTCTTATCAAATGTTATCCCAAAACATGAATGTCGACGTTATCCTGAAGCAATAGTTTGTATAAGACTTTGCACAACAATTGGTCTATTTGCTTGTGCTGCGAAGTATTAAAAGCATATATTGTATTATCAAATGACTATGGAAGGCTGCAACTGCTGAAAGTCACAAAAGGAAAGGAGCTTGGTGACTCAAGATACACACAACTTTGCCAAGTGAATAATTTTCTTTATGTCATGTAGACATCTTGCTTTAAAGCGAATGTAAAACTGAAATCATAATTATATGATATGAAGAACATCTGAAATATATCAAATATGATGGTTTTACTTAAGACAATGCCAAACTGCCAAGCTGCACGATCATAAGAAATGATCGAACTTTGATTTCTATATACATGCAAGTTACTTTGATTTGTACGAGTACATACATTCATATTTGTACGTACACATTATGTCATTCAATGATATCAGACTTTGTTGTTCTCTTATTTTCAGCAAATGGAAACATTGGTAAATATATTCTGCTATAATTCAAACCAATACTTTGCTTTGGAACACGTTTGTTCAGTAAAGTATCTTTCATGACAATTACGTTTTGGGATCTTAACACACACACATGCAACGTCAATATGATAAAGGCACTGACATATTGTAAAGATAAATATGTTTTAGTTATCCTCGTTGAGGATTCAGAACGGTATTTGTGATATTCGTAATAGCTGAAGCAATGTCAGAAGTAGTAATAGAAACGTTAGCAGCATTGATATTATAAGTAGGATAAGGGGTAGTGGTAGTAATAGTAATAGCAGTAGTAGTAGAAGTAGTAGTATCAGTAGTATCAGTAGCAGCAGCAGCAGTAGTCGTAGTAGTAGTATAAGTAGAAGTAGTAGTAGTAGTAGTAGTAGTAGCAGAATATGCAGCAACAGCAATAACATCAGTCTTAATAGATTAAAAAAATCCTGAACACGAGGAAACCTAAAATATTCATATCTCCAATACTATCTTCAAACTCATACTGAATTTAGAAAATGGTTGTGAAAAGGATTCATTGTTATGTAAATATTATAATTGCTTTTAACGATGAATAGTGTAATAATAATACTAATTATAATGTTTATACCAGTTCTAACAAAATACACCAAGTTTCCTATACTTTCTTCATTTGCGTTTCTTTTGTCGCTCAGTGTAGTAGCGTTTTTATAATATTAACATCAGTAGTAATGAAATGACCAGTAGAAACATTACAGTAGCTGATTTTGAATATGTTGCTGATGTTGATAATTACTTGATTTGTGAATCTATTACTTTCAACACAATTTCTGGTAATTGATATTTTACTCATTGCAAAGACTCATTTTCAATTTTCATTTCTGATAGTTGGTTTTCATGACATAAACAATACCGAAAATATTCTGAAATCAATTATATAATTATGTTTCGTTGTTTTATTGTAGTTGCTGCCGCACCAGGACTTATTCTGTCTCTTCTCCTCGCCGTAATCTACCTGTAGAAGATGTGCTGTGTTCTATAGATGTGCTGTGAAATCTCACTTTAGTGCTATCAACTCAAACATGTAAAATCAGAAATAGAACTGACATGCCAGATAAATCTTGGACGACTTCTTGAAATCGTACACTATTATATAAGTGATTCATATGAAATACACGTCCATAATGATGAATTCTAACCAATATTTACAGAGAGTGTGTGCCAATATATATAGTATGGGGAAATTGGTATACAAGTAAATGAAACATTCTGATATTTCAAACTCTTTAAAAGTTTTATGTGATTCTACTCGACATTGTGTATGTTTTCCTCGTTGTTTGTTTGTTTTTTGTGTATGTGAACTGGAATAGGAAATTACAACATAAACGTGTTCAATCTATCTGAAAGGGCAAAATTACACCAATATCTACATTTGACCCACGAGATGACAATACTGATGACGTGGTCCCTCCAAAGGATCAACTGACCGAGTAGAGATCATCTACCCTCTCACATACGTTGAACTCTTTACCAATGTGACAACATGAAGAAATGTGGATTTGTGTCAATAAACATTTAAAACAAACTAGTTGGTGTGTTTATCTATTTAAAGGTAGGGTTCTGTCGCCATCTTGGATATTTTGCATTTCGTGAAATGAAAACATGCTATATTGTACCCAGTGTTGCAACCTTTTGATAAATAAAGACATACACTGATAGAGTATTCACATAGTAACACATAACATGTAATAAAACTAATAAACAAGTTGCTGTTATGCTGTAGCGAAGTTTTTCCGACTCGCAGCGCCGATGAATGGCTTCAGTTCTCATTGTTTTATTTTTCAACAAATATGCGCTTGTGTTTATCAAGTTGTTAAATATAAAGTCATCAAAATGTTACCTTCATTAGTATCTTTCAAATTCACTGTGTTTTAATCATGTATAAATAACATACATGTGTAAAACAGGAATATCCTCCCGAATTTCGTTTCCACATAAAATACCCCGATAGAACACTCCTTTTTAGCTTTTGTAAGTTACATTCACATGCTATGCTCTCCAGCAGTGCTGCTAATTGTAATTATATAATTAAAGAAGTTGATATGCCCTTACAGTCAGTCGACGAACCATTCAGAATGCACCAATGTTTAAATAAAATATTTTTCGACAAAAATACCCTTGATTTTTTAATAAATGTGCATTCTGAATGTTTTGTCGACTTTAAGGGCCTATCAACTGCTTTTCATTTAGGGATTAGAATCGGTTGGTTAAAACATATATTTTTATTGCCACAAACAAATCATATCTCCAATGCAAAATATGCGTATGCATTTGGAGGCTTTAGTGCAACTCAATATCCACGTTCTGAATTTAGGTAGATGACAATTTGACCGGAAGTAAATTGATAGAATTTTGAATGGACAAGAACTATAACCAATGGTATCATTCCATTATGGAAATAATGGAAACTTCAACTATCATTGGTCCAATGAGGATATCATTTTGACAAAATAGCTATTTTCTAGATTTCTTTTAGAGAACTTTTAAAAACATATCTAATGAAGTGATTATGATCGCGATCACTGATCTTTACTGATCACCAAGAGATATATACAATTTATATCGCACATTTGTTTTTGGAGTTACTGATGACAATCATTCGTTTTTCAGTTTGTCTGAGATGGCGCATGGTATTTAAATACGTGACAGCCCTGACCAAGTAAACATACATATATGGTCACAAGTACATGCATCAGCATGTTAAAGCATGTCAAAGTAATGAGCATATGAAAGGGTTAAAGTTTTAGTTTCAGCTTGACATCAATGGTAATCCTTTCCTATGCCATACTCGTGTATTGATTTACAGCTTTATTTCGTCCACACCTACAGTACATGTCCTCGACGATGTGATCACTATTATTACAGTGAAACCTTGAAGAACAGAGATTCGAGGTGAGGTGAAGTGATGTAGTAGTTAACAGCACTTACAAGAGTATTTCACTTATATCACGGTAGTATTATGACAGGTAGAAAGATGCAACACCATGTGGCTATTCCTTGCGCTGAAACCTGCGAGCATCGGCTGGAACGAGCGAACCACGCTGAAATTTTATGTAGCATTGCATCCAAACCTTACTGCATGTTGAACAGCTATCTACTGCAGTCAAAGTTGCCGTATTGATTGGAATGAGTTGTGCGAATATTGAACACACCGGATTTTTTAATGAAACGAAATTTAGTTAATTAACAAATGTTGTCACGAATAGTCAGTGATACAAAGATCCATGCTTTGATCATAATTGATAATAACATTCATTTTATTTCACTTAAATTCAAGTTTCACTTAAGAGTTAATAACTGTATAGCAGATAAGACGAAAAGGGTATTTTACTGACAGCCAATTAAGTGTGAATGCTACTTTAGTTGTAATGTGTTTAATTCAATACGTACATTCGAATCGGTGACTCACTGGGAAACCATAACTAGATACCTAGGAAACAATCACACAGGTTTGATATTTTGAGTTCTAAAAGTCAATTACAAACACAATACATACAATCATTTATCTGCTTGTAAATTCATAACTAAAACCTATTTACGAACATACAATATATAATTTAATTCAATATTACACTTTCTCGATAATCCAGGGTATGAATTCCGATAAATTTCCACTTTATACAATTGTATATCGTAGTTATTTATTGTAACGAAAAGTCTGCATTATCGCGGATGGCAACTTCCAGATATCAAAGCAAGCGTACATAAAATATGTCGCAAGCGGTCAATATGAGTAAGCAAGTTATTATCTTACTTGTGAATAGATGCATATATTCGAGTTTAGCAATTAAATACACAAGAAGCCTGTTCTTATGGTACAATTTGTAGTTTCAACATGCATTCGACTTCAGCTGCATTAAGAGAAAATCTAAACCACATCAGCATATCAACTGGTACACAATGTACCATGTCGATAATTTAGATTGATTCTACACCAACATTTCTCATCATGTTTTAAATGCAAAGGTACATGTCCGTGCACTAGTTGCCAGGCAACCATTGAGACGTAGACACAACATGTCACATATCTCGTGCAGCACATGCACTTGATGAATACTGACCAATAATGCATAGACTCAACAATATTACAATCCTCGTGCTTCACGTATCGGGAAATACATTGTAGATGGTCACAGATTACGCATTTGAAATGACGTGCTCGGAGAAACGAATTTGGGCAAATTTGAACATACGATACGTTGATATTTGTATGACATCGGCTTGAAAAGTATATGCTTGAAATAAATGTTGTAGCATGAACGGATTAGCTACTATTTATAAAATCAATCTAATAAAAATAAAGATATCCTCAAGCAGGATTAGTTGGTTGCGATTTTTACTACGGCAATTTGATTTATCAAATTATTCAATTATATCTTTAATTAACTTAATGTTGACATTGTGGTAATTAGTATTAGCTATATCACTACGTTTTATTTAATATTAAATGTAAGTGCATCCCTTCTGTTCTTAACTTTTGATAGATGTTGATGTTTTCTTTTTATTGAACTTGATAAATCAAAGGACAAATAGTATGTACCTTACTCAGTGTTTCAGAATTTCAACATTCGTTCATTTGAAAACAAGTTGATTGTTTCCCTTATTACATTATCATATAATACCATGTATAGTCCGATCAAAAGATATAGTGACCGTAGATTGTTGTATTTTTCGTTTGAATAATGGTAATTTCATACCTAAATGTTATCATCAAGATTAATTGAACCCACCAAAGCGCTCTTAAAATCCTATCGTTGTCAATCGAACTACTTATCTGGTATTACATTTACATCTAACCATATGTTATTGTTATACATAAACGTATAGCTCAGCACGTGGTGGAAATAACTTTTAAATTGCCACTGTACTCAGATACAGTGGCATATGTAAAATCACTTGCCCTGAGGTTCCATCCACTGTACGATAACTCAAGTCAAATACAGATTGAAATGAGGTTAAATAAAACTAAAACTGTATTGTATTGTATTGAGTACATTACTGACTGGATGAGTTTGTTTTTACTAATAGAAAAATAGAAGAAGAAAAACTATTTGTAAAAGTGTTCATTTATTATAATTGTTCAAATTAATTCATATGGTATTTGAACAGCCTACAAAGACTGCAAGAAATATACATGTCAGGGATAAAAATGCATTTTTTTCTAATGTCAAATTTATGTGTGCCCTGACCAAATTAAGTGTGCCATAAGGCCACACCTTTTTTCTATTACTTGGTTTGCAGATTTTCAAAAGGAATTTTGCCCTCAGTAGGTGGTTAAAAAGATAATTAATACATTGGGCTTTCACAGTTTCTCTCTACAAAGTAACAATGATAAAGTTTCTGTTAAGACACATATACAATTATTATTTTGTGATGTTTATATATGTTTGCATATATATTTTCTCATAAATTGTAGACGACTTCCAATATATCATCACGTACATTATAATTCTGAAATTCTATCAAAAAATAGGTTCACTTATGCATCATAAATGCACAAATGTAGTTCCTAAAATAATCAATTATTTTGACATCCAGGCGTCTGATTTCCACCAGATTTAACCACTTTCTAGATACTCCCGCCAAAGGGTCTGATCCATTAAGGAATAGAGGTGACATGTTGTTTGAAGCATTTCTTATTACCTGTCAACATTTCCTTATTGCTTAATTCATTAAATTCATTCCACAATGACTCATTAAAATAACATTATTCCACAATAACAGTCTCTTATCCTGCAGGAAAGTAAGCTCATTCACGACTTTGAAACAGTTATCTTGAGTTTGGACTAAATCTACCTATCATCCCTCAAACAAATGGATCAGTCCAGTCAAGATGTCATCCTCAGTTATTAACGTCTGTTTAACATTGGGGAGATTTATGAAGGAACTTTACATGCAGAGTAAATCTAAATTATTTCTTAACATGTTGCTTATTGTTGGTTATCATACTGTCTTTCTTGAAACTTAAACATACATTGTAACAATTCAACTGCTGATTCTATGTCTTATTTACAACTCGAAAACCATTTATCATATCTTTCTGAAACTTCACATATGTTTACTGGAGTGGTGCCTTTTGATATTTTCCGATTTTTTAAAATTTTACTTTTTTTCGTTTCCATAGAAACTTGTTGAATTTAGACTTTGTTCAGAGACAGGTTCGTTTCCGGAGCACAGCTCCAAAACCGTTCATCATATCTTCCTGAAACTTTGCATGTGTATTGCCCACTATTGAAGTGGTGCCTTTTGATATTTTCAGATTTTTCTGAAAAAATGTTTTTTTCTGTTTCCATAGAAACATGAGAAGGATGTTGGTTGTTGTTGATTTTGACTGCTTCAAAACCCTTAACATACCTGAAACTCAGCATCTGTAAATACCCACTAACTGAAGTACGGTAAGGGATACACAAGTATCTGTCAAAGATGTATTTTAAAAAATTTGTTGAACCGGTGGGATATGTCATCTTCTGATGACTCTTGTTATTAGTTGCACTCAGCTAAAATGATGTTAAAACTTTCACATCGTTAATTGTTTCTGGTTTAAAGAAACTTCAAATTGTTTTGACTGTCGGCTTTTTTATCATTGCTGTTATTCCGCCCCGCACCCTTCCTCCCCCTGTAAGGAGCTTTCAAAACAGCCAATCAGTGAGCTTGAAGGCTTTATGTTGTAACCTCTCGAAGAATCCTAGACAAACTTAGATTAATTTCTAACTCAAACATTTATCTTTGCTGACATTATTAAAATGGTTGGAGTTTGTTTTTGATATACCCTATTAACAATACAATCACTAATGCACAGTTTGACATACTACTGGACACCGCTGCACTGTTGTATGCAATTTGACTTGCCCGGCTTATTTAATTACTGGACTCGGGCGTCGGGCAACCCTAAGCTATGTTGAATATTCTCTTTACAGTAATGTGTGCTTAATTTTTGTATAATAAATGTATTTATATATTCCCATTATTTAAGAGATTAGTTGTACGTTAGTTTACATTTACTAAATAGCCGTTACATTAAGGAAGAAATACAACGAGAATTTGAAAATCTACATTGGCAACTGCATGGACATGAGTACCTATAGAATATCATTATAGAATGAAAACGATATTATTTGAATGGTACCAAGTGAGTAGAGAAATTAAGAATTAATTCCCAGGCTACTCATTGGTTTTATTCATTAACTGTAAATAAATTGCAAAACAACTGAGCCGGGAGAAAGCTCGTATAATCACCTTCAACATGTACTTAGTGTGTTGTACAGATGTGCACATGATTGCCGAATTCCGCAAGGGTTACAGCAACTTTGCTATGAAGAATTGTTCTACATGCAGTAAGATTTGGGTGCAAATAATTAATTTGCATAATGTGGCTTTTCAGTCGATTATAATACTACTTGTATGATATAAAATGCTGGATATTTGAGATTGAAGGGTTTCAAGTAGAGTTCCTGTACTTCAGTGTACGTCTGGTAATAAGTTCCTTACATAATCCGTCCATTAGTCTGTCTATCCAAGGATTTAGATAGAATCATTGGTTTATTCATTGCATTTGTGACCACTGTTTAATGAGAACTGTAATATTTCGTAGCACTACCTTGAACAATGGCTATTGTCAGTTAAACAATGATCGACCCTGTGTTGATTGATAGGAACCAAAGGAGATCGAACATCAATGTGTGACGTCTCTTGCATTGAAAGCGGCCTTCACTCTACAAACTAAAGTTTTGCAACTATTGTTGGCCAACTCTAGTTTGACATGACTCACATGACTCAATGACGTCACATTTATGACGTCTTTTGATTTTGATTTTACAACATGTTTTTGAGGTGGCCTCAGGTCACAGTTAATTTGACCCGGAACTGGTTGTGGGCGAGGAGGAAATGATGAAATGATAGGGTGTTCTGGGATATGTTTTTTCTAGATTTGTTTACATTGGAGACATGTGTTTCCGGATTTCGTGGAGAGGTAAGATTTGGTCCTTTCAGCTGTAATTTTTTTTATAAATTTGGAATGAATATTTTGGGATTGGTGAGGGTCATAGATTGTGCATATTTTGGGCAGTTTCATGTGTTTTCTCTGGCATGCCAGTGTTTATTTACATTTTTCATTCATATTTCAAAATCGGCCTGGTCAACACCATGTTTAGTGTGCGATTTTGTAGTGTCGAGAGTATGTATTTTCATTTCAAAACAAGTCCCCCAGTCCCGCAATGTCAGGTAGCTTTGCAGCGACCCATATCACTAATGATAAATGCACTGGAAATTAATTGTGGACTGAGGCCTGATATAGAACTGGTATGTAAATTCTATTTTTGCAATAACTCAAAAACTAATGGAACTACATTGCCAAAATTGTGCATGTAAGTCTATTACACTTGAAATTACTAGGAAATGCACTTTATTTTAATTTGATTCACATAATTTTTTATATTTTGGATGTTTTATTGCATTTTCACTCTAAAATGTGTGAATTTGTTAATTTTGCTGGTTAGATGCCCTTTAATACCAGAGTTGGCACTGGAATACTCTCAAAGAGTTATTACTCAGTTTTTTCACATCATGGAGGAGTTTTATCTTAAATACTCTGCAAAAATTGCTCAATTTTCCATGCCACATGGGCAGTGCATATTTTGGACAAGGGGTTTAAGTAAAGATGGCTATGGTGTTTTAAAATATAAGCACCCAGTGACAGGATGGCACACAATTCATGCTCATAGGCTGGCTTACATGGTAGATAGCAGGTCTGACAACCTTGCTGGTCTCCATATAAGTCAGCGATGCCACAATCAGTTGTGCGTGAAACCACAACACCTGTCCGCAGAGGCCGCCGTCATAAATGCCGAGAGGGTGCGATGTGTCAATCGCAATAACTGCTCCACTCATGGCCCCTACCCACCTTGTCTATTGCAATACAAGTGTTAAGAAAATCAGTTCAATCTTTTGTAAGCAATTCATTACTTATACTTCACTACACTTTGATTCCTTCCAATGATATATGTCACAACCAATGAATAATATAAAAAAATAGCATGATATATATTATTTTATTGAATTTAATTCAGGAAATACAATCATTCACATGAGATTTTTTGCTTTTTTACAACATCAGTGTTTGCTTTTCTCAAGAAATGTCATTAAATGTATTATGATATGCAAATTATACAATATATTAATGGATATTTACAATATTGTTTAGACTCATCGGGAGTAGGGATGATCTCGGCTGTGAGACGGTTTCGGATCTAGCTGTCCTTTCTGATAGTCAGACTTTTCCCCGTTGTTTTTCCGAGTTTCACAATGTTTAACAATGTCCCTGCCATGCTTTATCAACTTTCTTTTAACATTGGATGGGTCCTTTTGATATCGCTTCTGATACCCTTGGTCCTTGTCCATCTTGGTCAGTGTATGCAAACACCGTGGAGAGAGTTGGACACCCGTAGCCTCACATTTAGCTATTGTTGATGATCCCTGGTTATTGTTAAGTCTATGGATGGCCGATGAAGCGCGACCAGTCATATTTCTAGGAAAATTCACATTTTTTGGCACAGACACACTTAATGATCTATTAGAAGCCTCACACTTCTGAGTGTTTGTATAAAGTTTCATGCTCTCAACAACATGTACACTAAGTTTCATCTTAAGAATTTCAAGGAGAAGATGTCTGTCACTGTCATTCATGTTTAATTGTTCAATTCCATTGCAGGCTAGGAACATGGAGCGCTGCCACCAACTGTTAGTGACCCCACCTCCACACACCACCGAGTGACGGCCACATTGCGAGCAGTCCCCATCATAACACTTCAGTGTCGTCTCAAGCACCCTAGGTAAGATATTTGAGAGCGACCGCATATCTCCAGCATGTTGTTTCATTTTCTCTTTGAGTACAAGACTGCATCGAGCTTTTACGTCCTGACTTAACGTCCTCTTTGCAGCCATCTTCTGATCCCTGGTAGTGGCCCCCGGAAACATGTCAGCACTGAACTGCGCCTTATAACATTGTCGGAATTGTCCCTGGGCTAGATGGGTGGGGTCTGCTTGTCTCTGAACCTTCCACATGGGATCTAGGACTCTCATGGCCTTGTTTAAGCCCTCTGCAGATCTTGCATCTCCATCAGTTGTAGCATACCTGATGAGAATCCCCTGTCTTGTAAGTTGATTGCCGATATCTGTCCCCATGTTCAGCTCAGAGAGTGGAGCGAATGCTGAGATGTTGGCAGTGCACTCTTCTATTCCCTTGCCTCGTAACCAGGCCCCTGTCCAACATAGCTTGTTTTGGAAACTTGCAGCCACTATATACTTTTTTTCTGTCATGGTTTCGCAGTCTAAACCAATAGCTTGTGATGCATTCTGCCCCGGCTTCTTCCGACTCGTAATTGTAGTTTAATTGTACCGACTGTCCATGGCAATGTTCATTTCATTGGGATTGTTGCCCATCTTTTCACTGATATTTTGCACAAACTTCACTTTCTCTGCCATGTCTTGAGTGTTGAGCTGTGTCACTGCTTTGGAGACCTTATTAGATGTTCTCTGCATGGCACTGTGACAGGGAGGAGGGATGTCCATGTTAGCCATCAGGAGTCTGGCTCTGCTGTTCCCTATTGGTGTGTCTTGCAACCCTACGGCAAGGCCGACACTCTGCGCTGCTGCATTTGGACCAGGTTGGTTTGTCTCAACCTCCTTATACATCTTCATTTCTGGTGATATGAGATGACACTCAGTGCATTTCAGTGTAATCTTCCAGGCGAGACCCCATTTTCTCTCTCGGTGCACAACTAGTTGCGGAACTCGGCAGTCGGGTGATGATATGTGGTGCATTTCTAGGGCAGAATTGACCGCCTCAGTCATCTTGGTGACATCTATGACTCTGTTGCCCTCAAGTTCACTCTGCCTGGATGTTCCTTGCCCTTCTGGGTGATTACCAGACCTTGGACGCAACAGGCAAATGGATGAGACTTTGCCGTCAATGTTTGCTGCTGATAGACTGGCGCCTCCCATAGTGGATGTGCTGACCATTTCAGATTCTTCTGGACTAAGTCTAATGTACTGCCGTTCTACCGGGTCGCTTGGAGGTAGCATGGGTTCTTCTGAGTTAGAATTTTGACTCTTCTTTAACTGTGGATGGCCTTTCTTTATCTGGGATGCTTTTCTTCGCTTATCGCCTTTCATGGTGGTTAGTCATGGAAGGGAATGATCACTCAAGTTTTCCACCTCTCTTTTATAGTTATTGGAGTCCCAGGGGTAGGTAATGCTTTGAAAACACCCCCTATGTCTGTCAAATCTGACCCCTGCCTGCCATAACAGAGTGTCTCCTCCCTTGCCATGTTGTTTGTTTGTATACTGTCCTGTGAGGAGGGACAATGTAGGGCCTCGTTAAGAAATACCCAGTGAACAGGTGCCTTGGTGTAATAGCTCATTAGAATCCATGAAAAGGCATCTTTATCACAAATAGAAATTTTGCAGGTTGAGAATCTAAGATTTTTGGTAATTTTGTATTAAATCAATTTTTTTGGTATAGAATTGACTAGTTTTGATTTTTTTTTACTCAAATATCAAATTTAATGTTTATTTCTATGAAACTTGTATGCTGTAGTAGATTGATAATCCCATTATTTTTAAGGAATGGAGAGTAACGAGGTCATTAACCTACTTAAATTACAATCAAAGTATTCCTCTTTATAAAAATTACTTTAAATTATAGAACAACTTTTTTCCTTTGTGATGTGATGGTGTAAATGTCCATTACTGAAAAATAAGGGGGTGAACTAACAATATGATGACGTCACATGTGTAATTTAATGTCAGTTAATTATGTCGCCTTAGTCACTTACTCACTCACTCACTCCCTACTCTTTCCTTCAGTAAACGGCCATGTGAACCCATTCTACACTTACAAATACTTATCAACCGACCTCTGTATAATCGTCCATTTCTAATAGATAGTTTATATGGTTAGCATTGGTTACATTTTTGTATCATTCGATACGAGTAACTTAAATGGTTGTAAGTCCCTCAAGGAGGGTTTACAGAGACAATTCTGTTTTATTCATTACAGCCTCAAGCCCGGTTGTATCCAGGTCATCGATTTGCACATATGTTAGTTTTAACATACACAGCGACTCCTCCCCCTTTCCGAAATGGAACTTGAGAACCCGGAATATTTATTTCATTATTATCTATTATCTATTAGTATCTATGTTTGAGTGTAACCATGTTTCTGTTATACCAACAACGTCTACGGATTGCATAGCATAGTAACAAGATTGAGATGAAGATATTTACTGAAGGGTTGTATAGGCATAAGAATCTCAAGTTATATACCGCAGCTGTAAATTTGACCAAAGATTTTACGTGCACTTTGACTGCAAACTATCCCACTGCCTGTCTATACTGTATTATATCAACTATCATCTTTATATAATCTATAGCAAGTATATAGGGCAGTGAGGGACAAAAGTAATATACACGCAAAACCAGTCTGGAAAACAACACACAATGAGGTAACATGCTCTGTATAGTGATACAATATGTATATAATATCTTAATATTGATTCACGTTTTCAATCAAGGTAGTATTTACAAGGACAACATGATAAAGAAAAATAAAGTTATAGTAAAACATGAATGAAAATGGGAACTTGATAGAGGATAGATTTAGAGGACAGATATGTATTCATCCATTTTTTATGTGCCCAAGTTGAAGCATCTGGTAATTTGTTTTATTATTAATTTACTCTTTTCACCTTAAAGGGAAAGTTCTATCGCCGATCTGTCGGCAGTATCCGCCATCTTGGTTTCTTGTTACACATATACACTGATAGAATATTTACATAGTAACACATAATGTATCATGAAACCAATAAACAATATGATGTTAGGCCTAAGTGAAGTTTTCCCCGCTAGCAGCGCCGATGAATGGCTTCAATTCTCATTGTTTTGATTATTCTACAAATGTGTGCTTGGCTTTATCAAGTTGTGAAATATAAAGTCATCGAAGTATTAACTTCATTAATATATTTCAATTTGACTGTATGAGTTACCAGTTGATTCTTATTATTTTGTATTTGACACGAATATTCTGCTCTTAATTCTTGATATATGTCACGAAATAAAGAAGTATTATTTTTTTCCATTTAAACGGACATTTAGAATGTCGTTGGGGTCACATGTGAAACTTTATGAATGATGTTATTTTATCGAGAAGTATTACCTGTGGCTGATCATGAACAATTGTCAACTTAATGCTGGCTCATTGAGTATAGAGATTTATGAACAATTAATATATTTATATTTATGAGATTTATGCCGTGCGCAAACCTAATATTGGATACATACCTGTAACGCACAAAAAAAATGTATGTGGGTTGGTGATGTTTAAGAGGTCATATAACTATTGTGCATATATTCGGGATGTGTAATTTCGGTTTCTGAACATGTAAACATGCTATTCCTCGATTGTTCATTCTAAACAAATGATTATCGTACATATATGTATGGCGATAGGGTATGCACATGCAAGTCAAGTGACATAATTTGACCTAAAATTAGCATGATTAGGTGCTTACTTATACTAAGTTAGGACCCTTGTGAAATCGACCCTCCAATCCACATGAAGTGTTCTGAGCACAGAAACACATATTCGCCACATGTACTTCTCACTTTACCGTCAATTGAAGAACGCAGTGCTCAAAGTGACAAATAGTCACACATGGCTCTTCGTAACCTATTAAATTAAGGTGCTGAGTCATCAGACAAGAGGGTTGGCATTTTGAATCTTGGGTCACACGCTACATAAAACATGAAGTGTTCATAGTCAGGATGTTTTGTTTCCTATAGCACGCAATAGTCTTTTTTTTCATTTCATGTTTTTTCTCAAATTTGCCATTTATGATTAAAGTTTGTACGATTGTACAGCAACTCATTTCACGACCCGATAAGTCGTATCCATTGAACCTGGTTATCCGTATTAAACTGACCTGCAAAAGAAACGCCACCAAAATAAAAAGGTTATTATTTTTCGAGGAATACTCTTGAAGTGACAATAAGTTACTTTCCTTTGCCATATTTGATACTGAATAAATTAACATTTTGTTTTAAACATTGGATAAATCATGGTATGTCACTACAGACTTGGTAGATCAACACATATGAAAATAAAATATATATGAGACACGTTTTATATATTATGCGTATCACAAATACATGTGTAAACACATAAATAACATACTTATAGATAATACACGTTGTAAATATTGTGTGTATTAACACAAACATTAAGGTTATATATGCATGTGCAATCTGTTTATATATTGTATGCCTACCCAACATAGCCACTAACATTTAATCAATCACATCAACACTTATCCTAGTTTATTAAGTATTTCGTGTATCATGTTTAGTTTATATGATGACTAAATATACTGAGGTGATCAATTCAAAGTATGGATCTTTAAATTTCCTTACTGAGTAATACGCAACAATCTTTTTGTATCATCGCTGATAATTCAATATTGACGAAGAACTATAGTGTTGGATTAAAATAAGTTTACAAACGTTGATGTAAAGACATTTATTACATACGTGTTCTGAATATCTTTATGAGATAATTTTGGTCATTTGAAACAAGTGTTGTGTAACCAGTTAACGGTTATTCAATTAGTGTTGTGTAACCAAAACAAGTTATTCAACGATAGTGACGACATAATGCCGTACTACTTTCGCAATCAGCTGTCTCGCCAACTAACAGTTTTTCAGTTCATCATATTTGTTTCTTCTGTACTTATTTTGGCTATTTTTAAACTTGCATCATAGCAAAAATAGATGTGAAAAATTATAAATAGAGAATTCGGGTTCCGATCTCGAATATTTTTATAATAATATCACAATAGTTTGTTGCTTCAATTAAGTCCAGGAAGAGTTATCACCATTTTGTTTACAACGGCCATGTTTTTGTCAACACGCATTACGTGTTTTAGGAGTAAAATCATATAGTTTATAAATGATTGCGTATAGAATTGGCATACATAATATGTTTTTGATGTGATCAACCTCCAGATATACACCTATGAAGTTCAAAATAAGATGTTTTCATGTAGAAACGTTCAGCAAGGATGGTTGTATGCAAACAGCCGGTCAAGGAATAACGACCTCCGTCTACGTCAACAGCGGCAGTGTTAAAATGTGCTGTTAAAGTGCTTCTTGATATCTTGATTAAGGACATTGATGACGACAAACATTGTGATAATGATAGCGTAAATGTGATATTTAAGGTAGAAGCGAACGAGAGCGTAACCGAAAACAGAAGTATATTTTTACTTTTTTACTGTTTGACTTGACCGAGATTAATTACACAGTATTAGTATTATTACGCGGTAATGTCGCGCATAGTTTGATGCTTATCTCAAATGAATATCGTGTTCTGTATGTAATCAATAGATTACAAAACTCGTAAGTGTTGAATATTGAAAATATTCCAACTCAATATGTTTAAATGATGTCGTTTCATATTTTCAATATTGAACACTCACTCGTTATATAATCTCTATATATGTTTCTTGAACTTCGATGTTTTAGCAATATTGTTGACAACTATGTGAATATATTAACATATATTTCGTAGGACCAGCTCAGTGGCACTCTTCCTAGATATGCACCACGTCTGTTATCTCTACACACGTCTGCGCAGTACTTAAGTAGTTCTCGGATGAATGCTGAACTAAGCACTTGGCTTACATACATCTACCTTTGCACTGATATACCTCAAAACACTCTCAAAGATTGCCACATTTTGTTTTTTAGGCATGGTGCATGATCATTCATTTTGGTATGCAATGGTGTTTCTTGACACCCCTCTACACCTTTTAGTCTTATTGAGGGGCAACTAAACGCCGTTGGTCCTGTGGTCTGATTAGTATCAGACTGTGATTTATTTGCTTTGTTAAGCCGAGTTTATGTATGAGAAAGAACGTGCCAGTTAAACCTGGTTCGAATTATGTTGTTATTCTAATTTTGCGTACTATAGCTAAAAAAAAAATGCATTGATCAAAATACAATTTACGGGGGAAATTATGGAAAGCTACATTAAGATTTTTGTGTCAAGATTTCATCGATGTGTATATGAGAAAACATAACAATGCAGCAGAAGCGGTAAATAGATAACATCAGCTTTCAGCTCACCAGAGTTTTCTTATTCAACAGTTTTGGACTCTGAAACTGGACATCTAAAAGTTTGGAACTTTGAGAACTAAATCATACCATTTCCCCGGCCCTGGGTTTGGATATAAATATCTCATTACTAAAATCTAAGAGCACTTCTCTTATTTTGTAATATCTGCACCGCACCAACACTGCCACTTTAAGAAAACGTGTATCAATACTGAAAAAAGCAAGTACCCCGCTCCTACACTGTGGAATAATAAGAATATACATATATAAATGTTTTGTAATTTTAAATCTTTTGGTACTATGAATTTTCATTGTTGTCACTAAACAGGCCAGGAAACCATTTGCACTCTCCTATTCTCACTTGGCTAAGGAGATTTTAGTTTAGTTGGCTTTAGGACACATGATGGAACTATGTTTCAGTCTCATCTGTTGTGAATTTGTGATACTGTTGTTCACTAAAATAATACAATGTTCTTGGTTTCAAATAGACACTATATTTTCGGAGGCTTCATATTAAAATGTATTAAATTGTAAATACATGTACTAACATTCAAATGTGGTTACATTTAATACATGTAGATGCAATTTTGATGTTGTTGGCAAGAACACTTTCTTTTTAGTACGTGAACCTGATTTTGGAGAGGTAACATTTTGATGCGTTCATAAAGACTGTGATGTTAGTTTACATCCTTCTCTTCTTACAGCGGTCACTCCCTTAAGATTTCATATCCTAACGTCTGTTCTAGAAGGGCTGAATTCCCCGGCAAAAAGGGGTTGTCCTGCTTGGTTGCATTTGAATCTAGTTATGCAATCAGTGACGCTGTTGTAAATGTGGCATAACATTTAATGTGTTTTCCTCGAAATATACCATTTGATTTAGTGAAAACAATTGATCATAAACATGCTGATAAATACCAAATCAGAGACAAGTACCAACATAGTTCATTTGTGTTATTTACATCAGACATATTCGAAGAACATATGCTAAATAGCAAGACCCTTATGCGTCACATGCCTAAATCTTCGAAGCCATTCGGTCGACATGGAAGAAGCAGGGATACAGTATGAGGTTCTCCTTTCCCCCGCTAAAATGTTTTGTTGGAACCGAGCAATTCAGGCCTCCTTTAACAGAGGTTAGGATCGGAAATCTGAAAGGAGTAACCTCCGTGGGAAGAGAATAAGTTTACAAAGGTTTTGATTTTTTTGTGTTGGTATAAGTTAGTTGCTAACTATGATAAAGCCTTTAACGATTTATCATGAGAACGACTTCGAAAAGGTGACATGTGATTACATCCAAGCCATGCAGACTTAGTGTATCTTCTACAGAATAATTGATAACTATTGCCAACGGACCGCCTCAAAAAAGGGACACGCCCATGGAAACCAAAACGTATAAGTTGTGTGTTCCAACGAAAATCTTTACCTTCCACAGCAAACCATCATGATGTTTCAGCCAATTATTCTGATTGCATTTGGTAAGTAATATTTCATTAACGTATTCATGTTTATTATTTTCATTACATTGACTATAGATGTTACTCGATGAAAATTACTTGTCATGGTATGGTCAATGGTTTCCAACCTCATAACAGAGAATTTTCATTTGGGCGAATTAGGTTTAGTATTTTGTTTCAACAAAGTGATCAAAGTCTTCTTGAAGGTTAACCTTCAGTCTGTCATTTTTGTGAGAATTTTACACATAAACATGTGTGGCAGGGTGATATGAAAGTGTTCCTACTGGCTTTGGCTAGTGGGATATCCCTTAAGCTCCACTGGTAGAGTGCAGGACTTTCATCCGGAGGTCCCGGGTTCGATTTACACTGGAGGTGATCTCAAAATCACTTTTGTTACATTTTGCGCCCAACGTTGGGCCGAGGCATCTCCCTAGTGCTCACTAGACCCAGAGTAAGTCGAACTGAGGTGCTTTCTAACTCGTTAAAGCTTGAATCGAGGATGACTCACTTTGTGGAGGGGGTGTATGTGGCAGGGTGAGATGAAAGTTTTCCTACGGGCTTCCGCTAGTTGGATATTCTTTCCAATTGAGGTGATCTCACAATGACTTCTGCTACTGTCTTTATTTTTGAGAAATGACATACATGCAATCTATTGAGATTTATTACGCACATTTGTCACATTTATTTATAATATTGGTTATAGTATATATGTAAAACATCATGTATAGTGAACCATACTGTGTTGCGTTATTCATGTAAGCCAACTTGTTTTGTTTGCCAATCACTTTCTTTACTGTATAAAATACGGTTCAACCAATACAGAAATACCGAACCGTTTTGCAATGTGTGTGCTACATGTATATGCTATTAAACATCTGAACTCTGTTCATCATTTTAAAAATGATAATGGAATATACTCGCTTCTGGCAAATGCCAACTGCACCAGCGATGATACAATTGGTTATAATTGTTTGATAGTTTGCTGCATATTAATAACTGACACGCTGATATGCCTTCATCAAATGTTTCGAAATTTCGCAGACTGCTACTTGAACACAAACGTTAATGTGTAAATACAAAGTTGTTTGATTGTCCATTGGGGGCTCAATACCTATAAATGACCAATAGAAGTATATGCGAAAATATTACAATATTTGAGTTAGTTTTAAGATACACTGTAAGCAACCATGTTCATTACAACTGGCTCATCTCATTTTATAACCAATTGTGATTGAAGTTTGAAGTACAAATTCTTCGGTGATCGTACGTGTTACTTAAACAATAATTGACCTTGTAACCATTGGAACAACTCAGACAAAAACTACCAAAAGAATATTGCAAATTGTGTGATAGAATTGTAGGAATTTTAAGCTGCAATATCAATTATCAACGCAGTCATTTTACTTGATAATGAGATGAGATAATTTGATATACTGGTTTCATTGTTCATTGTTCATGTTTGAGGTTGTCTTATTGCCGGAAGTTGGGCTGCAGAATGTGGTACATGTAAAGCATATGATTCTTCAGCTGCCACAGCGGATAAAGACTGTAGGTGGGTATTATGGCCATACTTCGGGACGCCTTACTTTGAGGTCATTCTCACCCGATAGAGGTTACTCCCTTTAGAGTTTTCTATCGTTACCCCTTACATATTTATAGATGATGTTTCACTGATCTCCTGGCGGTGAAACGTTGCAACACTTGTATCGTCCTAATATGTGTCCAATCAAACATCGTTTTACACCTGCGAGCGAAATCTGTCGTGTAATAAATGTGTGCATCGCCCAGAGAAAAGTAAACTCATTTCGACATTTGCTCAGTTTGATGCAGTGTCGTTGATTATGTAATTAACTTATGATGAAACCCAATGAGGATGCCCTTTATCTAGCAGGAAATGTGCTCTACATGTAACACAAAATACGATAGAAAGTCTGAGAACAGAACACCTCATGTTGTATCATGAAAACAGTGTTCCAAGAGATACCTTTTAGTATTTCATTTTACACTATGTCCTTTTTTCATCAACTACATATCACAATGATTTTACGTCATGACGTTAAATTGCTTAAATTAAGCCGTGTTTATGTGCATATGCCGTATACTATATAACATTTACGTTAATAACTAAATAATGATTACATCTCTGTAATATACTTCACTTGATGACTTCGTATAGTATAACAACTTCCACTTTTTCTAGATTCGCGGTTGAGAAGCTCGGTTGAAAAGACATACAACTGTTAGGTCAAGTTGTTGATAAAATCACTCAGTGCTGTTTATTTATACATGGTATTGGTACCGATTTATCAGAACTTAAACTCAATCGACAAATTACAAATAAATCCACATTACTTAACAAAATAATAAGGCAGGAGACAAAAGTGAACTATACCGCTTAAAATAATAAGTTGTGTAATATTAATTGATATTATTGACATTCATCAATTGTCCCACTTGAAATATCCCAGGTTTACAACTTCTTTTTGTTTCGTTTCAGCGCACATTAAGTGTACGTTCGGACAAGACAGTAAAACACATTGCGATGTCCCATCAACACACGTTACCGAGATAGGGGAAAAAAATGTAAGTTTGTTACAACGATGGTTAAATGGCATAACTCTGTATTACATGTAGATATCGCGCCTGCTAATATTATGGCAGGGAGAAACCCGCAACGCCATGTGGCTATGCATTGCGGTGAGCATCGGCTGGAACTAGCTAGCGGTGAGCATCGGCTGGAACTAGCAAACCATGGGTACTACGCTGAAATTCAGTGTAGAACAGTTCACTACTGCAGACAATGTTGCCCTGCCGGGACCTGATTCGAAGCCGAACGCACTAACCACTGCGCTATCCCGCCCCCTGATAAGGCATTTGAAACAAATTTGATGATGTTAAAGAGCAATGTTTTATTTCGAAGTTTGTTTTTCCAATCCGATTATTCCAAATATTTTATTCATCCAAAAGTAGAAGTATTCTGGTACAAATTATTCATCAACCTATATATACAAAAGTACAAGTATTTACATAAGAGATACGTTATATCAGCAATATAGGTTGTTCTAAGGAGTGTCCAGTATGTGCATCAATGACATCCATTTTCTACAAAAGAAATTCAAGGTTTCGGATTTTTTAGCAATAAATTTCTCAATTTTGAAAATGTCTTTACTATTTTTCAAAAGTTTTTCAAACGTGCTTTGTCTTGCTTAATGCTTTGAATGTGAATGAATTTCTTTGCTTTGAGAATATTTCAGAGGTTTCATTATAACTCACAATTGATTATGGTAATGCTTATGACAGAGGCGTTCATCGCGAATGCCTAGTGTTCACAATGAACACATGTTTGGCCATGAACACTTAACATGACACTCCTTGTTTTTTTATAATGCAATTTACGTTTCTTAAGTCGGAGTGAAGAGAATCAACATAAATCAAATTAACTAATGGTTCAGTCGAATCTGTGACTCTCCGGTTTCTGGTCAATTTCACTAACCATTACACTACCGAATCCAGTTGTTTTGGAAATGGAATTTTCATGACGAACAGATGATATCCTTATAGTGTCTGCATTAACATTGTCGATTTATGTATTACATACAATTTTGTCATCTACAATGGTGATAAATGTTCATAAACAATATCATACATTGAAAGTTTGTTGCATGTTGTGTACATTTTAGTATTATTAGTCATATGCCCTGTTGTGTTGCCTCTTTCAGCGACCTTCACTTGTATCATGTCATCCTCAAGTTTTAGTTATCTGATATAAACTGTTCGTTCTTATTAGGCAATGGATCACTGAAATTATGTGATGTGATTTCATTTGTGATGTGCTATGATAAAGTACCGGTATTTACATCGTTAACAATCATGACCTCGGGTAAAGTTAAATGAAGCCTCGGGCAGTCTTGACTTTCATGATTTATATGCTTGGAGGTTCAACTAATAAGACACCTGGGTCTCAGTCGGTAAATATGTTTTTAACACCTTCAAAAACTCACTCCCGACTTAGTCAGGAATCGGTAGTAGTTCCGGGGTCTGTCGGGAATTCCTCCTCACTGTGTCGTATATAAGTCTCGTATGTCGTAGGTAAGTCGTATCTGAGTCGTAAGTTACTATATCAACTATTTTGTCCGACTAAGGCCAACAAAGTAGTAGTCGATAAGACGGCAAGATTCTGCAAGAGTTCTTAACAGTTTTGGAAGTCGTAGCTCAGTGAGGTGTTACCTTCTATATTAAGCCAATTAAGGTGTTTCCAAACTGTGGCACAAATTTACCTTCTACATATTAAAGGTGCTGTAGCACGTTTTTTGCAAATTTTATTTTTTCAAATTTCTCATTTTTAATGATTGTTTATGTCATTTATATTTACTTTAGAGGGTATAACATCTTATATTTATTACACAAACCAATGATCCGTAGTGGTAATAACGGTGTTGCGTATAACGCCAAAATTGCATGGCGGCCATTTTATTGTGAACACATTTTATTATATTCGAATGACAAACAAAATTCCCATGGCTTTACGGAACCATGTACACTCATTTGCAACTTGATTTTCTTGAAGTGAGAAGGGTGTTTTACTATTGTTGACATTATTTTTAAAAAACATTTCATCGACTTATTTCAGGCGAATAAATCAAGTATACACTTTCTTTAGTGTTTACAGTGCGTTCGTGAAAATTATCAATAAGTACCGCTCTAACAAATATAAGAAATATGATCGCTTCATTTTTCAGGCACCGGCAACTTTGGTAAATATATTTTTTCAGTTTATGTGGACAATCTTCGAATACTTGTAGAAGAGTTTTGATATCTGATTTGTATTATTATAGTTTGTTAAGTGTCCGTGGTTGCCATTATGTCATCTTCGTTGATAAGTATGGAAGACAGAAGCAGACATGTTGTTGCGAACATGGAAATAGTAGAACTATTAGTTAGCATAATTAGAATAAGTCGAAGTAACACTAATAACAGTCACATTGTAGTAGAAGTAACAGTAGTAGAAGTAACAGTAGTGGACGTAACAGTAGCAGTAGACGTAATGATAGTAGAAAATGCAGCAATAGTAGTAGACGTACCAGTTTTAATGACTGTAGATGTGGCATTAGTAGTAGACACTGACTTAGCAGCAGTTGTAGCTGTATATGAAACAGTAGTTATAAGCGTAGTAGTACTAGTAGTGCTAGCAGTAGTAGTAGTAGTAGTAGTAGTAGTAGTAGTAGTAGTAATAGTAGTATACATATCAGTAGTAGTAATATTAGTAGTAGTAGTAGTAGTAGAAGTAGAAGTAGTAGAAGTAGTACTAGCAGTAGTAAAAGTAGTAGTAGTAGTAGTAGTAGTAGTAGTAGTATAAATATTCGTAGGAGTAGTAGTCGACGTAACTGTAGCAGTTGCAAGGTGTATATGAAACAGCAGTAGCGGCAGCTATCATAGTAGTCGTAGTAGTAGAAGAAGTAGTAGTAGTAGTAGTAGTAGCAGTAGTACCACCAGCAGTAGAAGTAACTGTAGTTGTTGTAGTTAGGTTTAATATGCTGTAGTAGTTGAAAGATGTACCATTAGTTTTAGAAGTTATTGAGAAGCAGTAGTAGTAGTAGTAGTAGTAGTAGTAGTAGTAGCAGTAGTAGTAGTAGTAGTAGTAGTAGTAGTAGTACCACCAGCAGTAGAAGTAGCTGTAGTTTAATATGTTGTAGAAGTTAATGCAGCACTAGTAATTGAAAGATGTACCATTAGTTTTAGAAGTTATTGAGAAGCAGTAGTAGTAGTAGTAGATGTAGAAGTACTAGTGGTAGTAACATTTTAGGCACAGTTTCAGTAACATGTGAAGCAATTTTGGTCACAAATATGTTTACATAAGATCAACTTCCGAAATCGCACTACATTGTTCAATAATTTTCATTAAATTTTACTATTTCTTAACAGGCCAAGTAAGGTAAAATTGTAGTTGTTTTATTTTACCAACTGTAAAGTTTTATTGATCATTTTATTTCAGTCGCTGCGGCACCTGGTCTTGTTTTGGCCCTACTCCTCGCTGCAATCTACAAGTAGAAGATGTGTTGTACTCTTTTCATAGATGTGCTGTGACACCTTACTGTAGTGCTATCAACTCAAACATAAAATCAGGAAAAGAACGACGTACCAAAGAACAGAACACAGTGGAATGTCCAGTTGTATCAATTCTGTGAACAAATTCAGGCTGAATAAAGATAGCAAGGATGGTGGAAATAATATATCACTTCATCCAAGAAGTTATATTCCAACAATTCAAATGAAGGAGTGAGTAGATAGTCCGAACACAGAAGTTGTTATCCAGAAAATCTTATTTTCTCATGTATTCTACTTATAAATACGACTCAAGGATGTAATATTTATCTTTTTAGTATTTTACAAAAATCAACAAATTTTGCTTATTTAACCGACAAATGTTTCATTAATTAAAGCAATTGAGAATAAGAACACATAACTCTCATTTAAATACTTGCTGCAAATAACACATAGGTCGATTAACTGTCGATTACAGTGTTATGGACTTGCATTAAACGACTTACAAATTATATCGTACACGTTCAAACTTCCCTCACTTACATTCCTAAATCAGTCATGAAGCTTTTAAAAACTGTTGCACGAATCCCGTCTCCAATAAGCCGCATGCCTGCTTGGAGTCAATGTAACTAAGATGTTATCGATCTGTCACCCTGTGCATGCCAACCCTCGGTAGACAGAAACATGTTAGTTTCAGAAAGAGAAATTGAAGGTGAGGTGAGTCCGGGTTTAACGGCTCTTCCAATAGTATTTAACTTATTCCACGCTTGCTAGTATTAGTGCAGGGAGAAATCCCGCAACACCATGGGACTATATATTGCGACGGAACCTTGAACTAGCAAACCATGGGTGGTAGTGCGCTGAAATTCATTGAAGCATTACATGCAAGCCTACTCCATGTAGAACAGTTATCCATAGTAGGCAAAGTTGCCGTGCCCCTGGTGGGATTCGAACCCCGGACCTCTTGATCCGAAGCCAAACGCGCTAATCACTGTGCTATCCTGCCCCGAGAACTTGAAATAAACAACGCTGGCCCTGTGTCCCTTAAACAAACGATGTGTTACTCTACCGGAAAAAAATTATATCAGTTTAATCAGTCGAGTTCAAAACCAAATAATGTACTGGATATATAATCGTGTGTGTGTGTCTCGCTTTCTCATCCTAGGAGTTAATTTCAACCTTATAATGTTTTCATTATATTTTTAAATTCTTTGATCAACATTAAAATAAAAATGTACACTTATGTACTATATATTCGTCTATCACCATGTGTCATCAGCGTCTCAGGTTTATCAAGCTTGAAAAAATACCCTCGTGCAAAACGTATCATAAATTTAAAATTGATAGCTTCTGATTTTATAAGCAACTAGAATCAAGGCCTTTCTTGAGTCATGTTAGAATGTGTTTGTTACAAAACAATTCTATACAACGCAATTCTAATATATAGTAAATCACACAAACACCCGATAAGGGAGTAAGCGCACATAAAATACTTCACCAGCGATCAATATGAGAGAGACAGGAATGTTCCACAGCGATTTTAAGAGATGCATATTATGATAAATAACATACATTCAAATATATCAATGTCAAACATAAGTATGCTTACCAAATTTCCAAGTAAGATTTATTGTAATGTTTCAGTGTGCTCCATAAAGATAACATGGCGGTAATACACGTTGACATCACATTGCAGCTACATTTACAACAAGCAGACAGAGTCGGCCATATCCCCCGCCTTTGGGAAAATTTATTGAAGAATAGTTGTTGAATAACAGTGACTATTAACCTTTTTCAACTAAACACAACACAAAATTTCAGCTCCTTAGACAAAGTAGTTCTGGAGAAGAAGACAAAATGCTAAAAGTTTACAGACGGCTGGACACAGTGCAATGCCATAAGCCCATCGGGCCTTTCAGGCACATCTTCACATGATGATTGTTCCACACACCAAGTTTCGTTGAGATATGTCTTATGGTTTTCGAGTTCTGTTCCGGAAACGAAATTCTAAGTTACATTTCCATGGAAACGGTAAATAAAAATAACTCGAAGAAGTTGAAAACCCCAAAAGGCACATCTACACATGATGATTGTTCCACACACCAAGTTTCGTTGAGATATGTCTTATGGTTTTTCGAGTTCTGCTCCGGAAACGAAATTCTAAGTTACATTTCCATGGAAACGGTAAAAAAAAATAACTCGAAGAAGTTGAAAACCCCAAAAGGCACATCTACACATGATGATTGTTCCACACACCAAGTTTCGTTGAGATATGTCTTATAGTTTTCGAGTTCTGTTCCGGAAATGAAATTCTAAGTTACATTTCCATGGAAACGGTAAAAAAAAAATAACTCGAAGAAGTTGAAAACCCCAAAAGGCACATCTACACATGATGATTGTTCCACAAACCAAGTTTCGTTGAGATATGTCTTATAGTTTTCGAGTTCTGTTCCGGAAACGAAATTCTAAGTTACATTTCCATGGAAACGGTTAAAAAAAATAACTCGAAGAAGTTGAAAACCCCAAAAGGCACATCTACACATGATGATTGTTCCACACACCAAGTTTCGCTGAGATATGTCTTATAGTTTTTGAGTTCTGCTCCGGAAACAAAATCGGGACGGACGGACGGACGGACGGACGGACGGACGGAGCCCATTTCAATTTCCCCCCCGGTTTGGGTGCAATGCTACACTGAATTTCGGTGCAGTACCACCTAGTTCGCGAGTTCCAGCCGCTGCTCGCAGGTTTCACCGCAGTGCATAGCCACATTGCGTTGCGGGCTTTCTCCCTGCCATAATACTAGCAGCCGCGATATAAATGAAATACTCTTGAAAGCGGCGTTAAACCACAACTCACTCACTCACTCACTCAAGGCTTTACTTCTTTGGTAAATATAAAATTTCCCCCCATATTTCACTTCGAATCATGAAACATTAAAAAATGATTATATCTGTCAAATTCACAAGCCCAGATATTATTATATTATATTATCATTATGAAGTAGACTGCTCAGATAATGGGAACCGCACTTTGTAAATGTTAATGTATTAGTAAATCCCAATTTGTTTTTAAATAATAGAGAGTTACTTGCATTTTAATCTGCACACTGAAGCGTTTTCTAATTTGTTTTACAAAAATAAAGTTAACAATCTTGGGCCTTGTGTACCTAAACTATTCAGAATGAATGCATCGTGGGAACAATGACATGCCATTATTATTGCATGTGCATGTGCATGTGCATGTGCAACCTGCAAGCAAACAAGAGCATTCAGTTGTTGAATAAATGTTTGTTTCAATTTTTATATGGGGCGATATAGCAGAGTAGTTAGCGCGTTCGGCTTCAGGTCGAGGAGACCGAGATTTGAATCTCACCAGGGGCGCGGCAGCTTCGTCTGTTGTGGAGAACTGTTCTACACGCAGTAAGGTTTGGGTGCAATTCTACACTGAATTTCAAGGCAGTACCACCCATGGTTTGCTAGTTCCATTAATCGCAGGTTTCACCTCCATGACTTTGCGGGCTTTCTCTCTGCAATTATACTAGCAGCCGTAACGTACGCTTGAAAGCGGCGTTAAAGGGGCAGTTGCACGTTTTGTCATCAAATAAGTCAATGAAATGTATTTGTCAGCAGTAAAACACCCTTCTCTCTTCGGTAAATGAAGTTGAAAATGAGTGTACATGGCTCAGTAAAGTCATGAGAATCGTTTTTGTAATTAGAAATAATAAAATGTGTTCACAATAAAATGGCCACAATGCAATATTTGCTTTATATGCAACACCGTTATTACCACTACGGATAATTGGTTTGTGTAATAAATAGAGAATACTAAACGAAGTTCCGTTTAATAACATATTTATTAAACGAGTGAGTGGTTTGTATTTAACGAGCGAAAGCGAGTTAAATACAAATACCATCTCACGAGTTTCATAAATATGTTATTTAACGGAAACAAGTTTAGTATTTTATGTATTACTCACTGATTGAAATACCACTTAATCCACAAACTCGTAGATAAATGGGACACATTCCATTGCGACCGCGGCGCTCACATTGCGACGTCATATTTTTGTCATTATGACGTCACGTCAATCGGCAGCACGCCATGTTATTACACAATGATTTAATATCAGCAATATCTTCAACGGGCAATATCTTCAACGGGCGCGTAATAATATCTTTTGCCCTCTAAAGTAAATTGGAATGACACAAACTCTCATTATAAAGGGGAAATTTGGAAAAAAAAGATCTTGCAAAAAACGTACTACTGCCCCTTTCGACCCCTTTCAACCCCAACTCACCTCACTTCAACTCATTTCTTCGAACTTAGTAGAAGTACCATATGATGTTGATCACGATAACGAGGACATCTTTGTTGGATATAAATGAACCAAAACAAAGTTTCACGTTTCACATCATATTTCACCATATCGTCAGCCAGTTGATGTCATTGACCGACACTATCTTGCATTGCAGACATATTTTCTGATTCTTTTATTCAGGATATCATTTTTATAATACCTGCAATCTTTTTCTTTCAAAACGTCAATGAAAAACCAACGTAAATTACTAATTTTATGAACGCTTCTATTTAAGCTATTTGCTTCATGTTTTCCGAAGTCATGATGTTATCAGGATACATTGGACCTATCAAAGCGCTCTAAAAAACCTTTCCTTCTTTAACACACGGTTCAACAGGGAACAGTTCAACACAAGTGGGCGATTAGTAGCGCTCAATGAGCGCTCATTCTTTCCTGAACCTGGACACCCGGATGAAAGATGACTACCAACTTATTGCCAGTGAGTGAGCGGTTCCGAGGCTTGCTCGCTTTGCTACGTAGCGCTACATTGAGCATTCGCGCTCAAGAGAGGTTACCTTTAAACGCTTATTGACCATTGCCCTGATGTTACATTTACTTATAATCTTATTTCGTTAGTATACATAGAAGCATAAAAGTCGACCATGCATGATTGGTAGACCATCATTTCGCTGATTGTATGAATTCACAATTGAAACACAATGTTAAAGTTTGTAGCATATCACATACAAGATCGTATCCTATGCCAGGTTCGTTTATAAAGCGATAACGATTTACATGTACCCCCTGATCGCATCTTAATGTATATATTGACGGGAGCAGTTTTGGGCCAGGATATATATTGTTTACTCATTTCAACATGCATGCAAAAATACTCATAAATTTAGTTGTTTAGAGTAAACAGAGACTTTAATATTTTTGTTGATAGGCAGTTACGGTCAAACTGTTACTGGGACATAAGAATGGCCTGTTTATGACATTTTAGGTGTGATATATAATACTACAGCATTAACAACAAGGTAACGCGTCATGATATTGTTTACACAATCTATTCACGAACTTCGGGGTAACACCAAATTAATCACAATTAGTTTCTGCAGAGATGTCTTATACATGAGAGTGTGATCTTCTCTTGCACGGGTAAACACTATAATAAATATTGTCAAGTTCTTTTTGGTGATATATATATTTGCTTGTTCACTTTAAACGATTAGGTAGTAACCTCGTAACACCCTTTATCCGTAAATAGGCAACCAACTTATCTCCCTTATGTTGTCTAGTTGGTAAACAGCATAAATATATTTATGTCGCAAGTAACAGTGGTGGCAGGTGGTCCTGTCGACCACTATCAATGAAGTTCAGCAACAATGGGCGCGGCTCGCTTCATTGCTGGATAAACTGAGAATTTGAAGGGTCACTCCAGGCCTCACCCTGAGACATGAGTTGCGAGACATGTGGCAAGTGATTTAGTTCTAAGTTTGCATTTGTCCACCCAGCAGTATATGGGTACCTGGTATGATTCGATGGTAGTCTGAATTTGAACCTTGACCGGTTTATTCTCCTGAGGATAATCTCCAGGGGTAATATGTCGGCCAGCGCTCTGAGCATGCATGTGCATGGATATGTGCGCTATTTGAATGGAATATTATAAATACATTTTCCTGACAGTCGAGGTGTTAGTTCCAGTTAACTTTTTTTATCTACATTCTTAGTAAATAGGGATTATAAGGTCTTAGTTATTGACAGAAGCTAACAGCGGTTCAACAATGAAGTAAAGAATCATGAACACTTGAACATCTAATCAAATGGTAAAACGTTTTTTTCAAAACGAATATACTCTGTGAAATGTTTGAAGGAAATGTTTCTTACATGTGATTTCGTTGTTAAAGGTCAATTTAAACTTCCCGTAAAACAAAAATGTTAAAATCCAATAAAATCTAAATGTCTTTTAAACTGAAGCAGTGATGTTCTTACTTACATGTTCTTCTATTTTTTTACATTTTGTAATATAATAGTATATTTTCTGTTTACCAGAAGTAGTATACCATTACTACAAATTCCACATTGCTATTACATGAATATCAGAAATTCTTTTGTAAAAATGTTTTATGTTGTCTTCAAATACATGTAAGTTGTCCAATGTGACGTTGATCCCCAGTTCGAATCGGTTCGTAGTACACTCCATGCATACATTTCACTTGCATTGATTGTCGTACGAAACATTACCAAATGTATCAAGTCCTTCAAACTCGCATCACTTTTATTTATCATATATATTTGAAGACGTTGATAATCCCATATAAATGTTAATTTTTGAGTCATTTTTTTAAGTCGTTGGCTTGTGTTGTTTCAATAGTTCAACCATATTGATTTTAATGACAATGGTTGATTGAATAATATTTATGAACACTTAACATGACAAAATGTTTTGGGTTTTTTTCAAAATCGGTAGATTCTCGGACAAATTGAAGAAAAAGGTATAATTGTAAGGTGATTTCTTTTAAGAAGTTAGCTGTTAATCTCCCCAAGATATACACAAAACTGATAATAGCTAACTGAATTTAATCAGGAGGTGACCGTAAGCGTATCACGTAATATTTTGGTAAGTAATTGATTGATCAACTTTAAATAAGGAAACAATTGCAACATAAATATTGCTTGATTATGGTGTTTATATTATCACTAAATAACGTGGGGAAACAAAGTCGAAATTGGACACAAATGGAACATGTTGTTCAAAGTTATGATGATGATCGCGTGTTAACGTTGATTTACCAAAATATGAAATATTTAAAGTCAACAGATTTATAAGAATTCTTGAGTTAATGTACTTTCATCTCACGATCATGAAGTCCAAAGACTCTGCATAACACTGATGACTGTCAGTGTCTGTTGGAATCTCTTCCAGCTTGTTCCACCTCTTCCTTGTGAGTTATCATGATGAGACGTCTTCCCTTGTGAGTAATTCTGATGAGACGTCTTCATTCTGTCTCTCTGTGTGGTTGCAATCCTGATGTACTGAATGTTTCAATTCATCAACTTTTTACACCAGTGGCACATTCTGGCAAATATAACAAACGGTTTAGAAAGGGGGCAGGGTTGGCAAATGACTGTTTTTGGTGCAAAACATCTACAAAAGGCACAGTGTTATCAACCAAAAGGATTGGCCTTGTGTATGGGTATTTCAAACAACCCAAATTGAAGACCAACTTGTCGCCAAATGATCTCACCCTTTTACTCTGCAATGTTTAAGTTACAAAAGACATGCTATACCATCTGGATTGTCCATCAGAAAAAAGCACTTCATCAGATCAGTGGATGTTTCTCCACTTTAGCGAGAACAAAGGCCCTGGAACCTGTATGTGGGCTCCTCCTGGTCAACTGAATGTCAAGGTCATAAATGGCTGACGAGCGAACTGCATGGCGATGATTAGGGACAAAATGCTGTAGTACAGTCAGAAAAATGATATGCAGGTATTGTAAACAAAATTAATTCTGTTGTTTCACTCTGCGGTTCGAATCTGCCGAGTCATAGGTGCTGTCTACATTGCTGGAATTAATAAACGATTTTAAAAGGTTTTGCTTTTGATGCAAAATATGACTTTGAATGAGCATGGTGTGGTTTCGTCGTTACATCCTTTTCCTTTTATATGGTAATAGGGTAGGGTCTATAAAGGTATATGTCTTTTAAATGCTGTTCCTAAGCGATGCACGCCCCTATGTACAGCACTGATTCCAAGCGGTTCTGGAGTATATGCGACGATGAGGTGATTTTCGGAACTGCGGTTGGTGCAAGGACAGCTTCGTAGAAGTGCCATAAATCCGAACTTATCTTTCTGATATACATCAAGGTCTACTATGACTTCATTAATCTGATGCTTACTCACCAATGGACTTCATTGATAAAGGATGGCGACTTTGCGGGATTCGAACTGACTGTCTCGATAAAACTGAGGTCCAGTGTGAGTTTAGCTATAACTTCAAGCAGCTCGTCCTTAAATGTACAAGAATATGGACTATACTATCATCCTCGGTAACCCAAAGTTTTATATATGCTCCGTTACTCTCCACTAAATAACCCCTGGGAAACTCCATAAGAGAAATCTGTACTCCGTGAGCCAATCAAACTGCTACGCAGCTTGGACCTGCGAGCCAATGACAATTCATATCACTTCGTTTCAAAGCATGCGAGGTCATTTTGTTATCCATCTGTCATGAGTTATTTCCCTTGACCATTTCCGTCTTATCCCGTTGAGCATTTTCTTTGGTTACTGACTTCGTCACGCCGGCCAAAGGCGGATAATTTTAGTACAGATTTCTCTGATAGAGTTTCTCAGGGGCTATATAGTGGAGAGTAATGGAGCATAAATAAAACCCTTGGTTACCGAGGATGCTATACTATAAGTGAAGACAGTGTTACCCAAATTAAATAATTCTACATTTTATCACTATCTAAATGACATATATTTCTAATACATATAGCCTTGAGAGCTGTGCAACTTTACATCTACCAGAGAGGTCCTGAATGTAGTAATAGCTTAACTTATAGTATAACAATTATTCAGTGTAAGATACACAAAACATGTTTTTGTCAGTGCTATAGGTACGTGCGCTCCGTGTGCAATATATATAACTTGAAGTGTGAATTACATTAACGTTTAAAAAATCGGCTATCTAAACCTTCATAAAAAGTGCACCCAAACAACATTTTCATATTTCAAATCAAATGCACGAACCAGACCCCCTGAGTAGACTGGGATTAACCATAAGTATTATGTTTATCATAACTGAAAGTTTAGTCAAAATTTGGAGATAAGGGGACACTTGGGATAACTTGATAGACAGTTTTGGTGAAAGGCTAAACATGTTTTCCAAAAGGATTAAGGCACTGCAAGAACATAGTTTACGCACCCAGTAAAAGGTACACAGTTTTGAGATTTAAAAATTTAATTCAAGAAGTTATCATTTCAGAACATTGACCAAATTGTAAATGGAATCGAAATAATATAAAAAGCAGCATTTTAGATTCTTGAAATTCCTTATACATTGTATTTTGGTTTTTAGACTTATTCCAATGTTATTCTTGATTTTATCATAACATGAGGCTTCAGACGAAGAATTACTTTGATATTTATCATCCAAACCTGTGTTCCACAGGAGATATCGCTTGTGTGTGATCAACCAATATCTCCTAGGAGATATCGTTTTGACAGTAGATTTTAAACAATGCCCTGTCACCGTCAACTACATGACATCACAGAGCTTTTACATCATCGAGTAATGACATCACAATGCTATGACGTCATAAACATGATGACGTCACAATGCTATGACATCAGCGCATTGGAAGTCAACCAGCAGAGTTGTGCTCAGAGATGTACACTTTCTCATTGAAACGTAATGAAGAATGATTTTGGATGATAAATAGAATCTCACCCTCGTGTCTTCTGATATCAAATATATCAACACTCGTTGATAAAAGTGAAAATATCCTCGGCAAGCCTCGGATATTTGTAACTTTAATCAACTCGTGTTGATATATTTGATATCAGAAGACACTTGGGTGAGATTCTCTATATAACCCAAAAGAGTTCTTAAACTATAACTAACAAGTTATGTTTCAACAGTTGAATTAGTGACTAACTGATGTTGGTATCATTATGTTTTGAGACATTAAATTATTTATTGATTTTGTAAACTCGAGACATTCTAGGTTTTTGAGAGCAAAATAAGCACGTGTACGTATTAAAATAAAACGAAATATAGTTTCTTTATGCAATGCGTGAACTAGCTTTAAAAGAACCGTGGGCTAATGTGGACCTTAATTCTATTTAGCTCGGGTGAGATTTAATGATTTATTTCATAGATGGAGGTATGCAGAGACTAGCATTTCTCGAAAGTCAACAGCTGCAACAATACTATGATCAGGTCGACAATGATGAATTCTGTCAATATTCATTAAAGGTGCATCCATTGTGTTCATAACATTTTATTGGGATTTAATTCTTTCCAACTCACCGTATGTGCTCTTTACAATGCAAACAAATTCACTCTTCTTGCATATTCATCCCCAATCGCCACATATCATGATAATAACATGTTTCCAATTAAAATCGAGAAACATTATTATGCATGTGCAGAAACCGAAACTGCACGTCTCATGTACATGCACACTAGTTATATGTCCATTATCAAACCAAATTTGTTATTTTATGTTAATAAGATTCCAAAATTACGTTTGACTCATTGGCGCGCGTCAATCGTGATGCATTGTCCTGCTTTCGATCAGAAATCATAACTTTAACCTTCATATCGTCTTATCATATTCTCTTTAAAGTGGCCGCTTGAAGGAAGTTGAAGTGATCTGTTGCGAAACCTAAACTGTCGCTTTATACGTCGCAACATTTTAACCGTCTTCTATGGATACCATGATGGAATGGTAAACCATCTTTTCTCCGTCAGCAGCATTTTGTTTTTCACACTTTTGAAAATGTGGGGACGTTTCCTTTGCGGTTGAGTGTATACCGCTATCAAGCATATGTGTGAAAATTTACTAACTTACATTCCTTGGTTTCCTGGATATGAAAACACATCTCCAGATTTTCGATAATAGGAAATCATATCAGAATCAAACATCCACTTTAGGAAGACAAGTAATTGACAAGTTTTGATTCAACTCTATTGACAGTTTGAATTTGGAAAAAATATAAGGTTTGTAGGATCTTGATAAAGTATGCAGATAAGCCATTAATGTTGAAAGAGACAGCTTTGGGAACATGATGTGTTGTTGACTCATTTCAAATGCATGCACTCATAAATTTCGTTGTGTCTTAGTAAATGGAGACTACAGGTTGGGAGGTAGTTATTGACTAACCGTTGCCCGGTACAAAGAGTGATTTTCTGGGGACCTGTGGGGTGTGATATCGAATACTGAGGCATAAACAGCAGGGCGATACGTCATGATATTGTTTGGATGTGTATTCACAGACATCTAATTAAATACTAAGGGATATTATTATAAATAATGTACGCCAAATTTTATGTCACCAAAATAAATTAATCAAAATTCCGTACTCGTTATCACAACCTACACATTGAGGTAGGAAGATAGCGTCGACTTACTAGGCATGACACTTTTGTGACTCCCTGGTGGTTGCTGATGAAATGCATTGCAAACTAATAAAACAAAATATAAATAAACAAAAGAAACTATAGGTACAACAACGCAAGACAATTAAGCCATTAAGCCATTAAGTGATGAACAAGACTTGAACATAATTACACTAGCCGTTTTGCTTGTTTCATTATGTCCTACAGTAACAATGCGTCAAGAAGGTAAACTATACCGACAGCTTTTATTAACTTGTTTCAATGTTCATAGCTTCATAAAATATTACATGAATTTCCATAACAGACAGACAGACAGACATAGATGAGAGAGTAAGAGAGAGAGAGAGAGAGAGAGAGAGACAGAGAGAGAGAGAGTGAGAGAGAGAGAGAGTGAGAGAGAGAGAGAGAGAGAGAGAGAGAGAGAGAGAGAGAGAGAGAGAGAGAGAGAGAGAGAGAGAGAGAGAGAGAGAGAGAGAGAGAGAGAGAGAGAGAGAGAGAGACAGAGAGAGAGACAGAAACAGAGACAGAGACAGAGACAGAGAGACGGGATATGAGAGACGGGATATGAGAGAAGACAGATATGAGAAACGACAGATAGAGGTGAAAAAAATTAGACAGATATGAAAAAGGAGAAGATAAAAAGATTAGAGAGATGCGATTATACAATACAAACTACACAATACAGATGCTACCATTTCCGAATCAAAAATACATGGCATCAGATACGTTCGGGAGACATAAACCAATGCTACAGTCATAAAATGTTTTATCAGACTCAAAAGATTTATAAAACATCTGATTTATATAGGAAACCATTTTGATTAAACATGAATGTGTATGTACTGAAAGGTACCAGCTTAAAACGGATTGCATTCTAAGGTTTCCCGAATATGAATATTTAACTCTAAATTGTTCAAATTAATGATCATAGCATTCACGAATGTTGGAATAAAAGATCCCTAACAATATTAGAAAGTCAATTAATTGAATGTTGTTCAATGCTAGTGACAGCTTTAAGTTGCTTGTTTGATTTTGTCGAAATGTTCAGATAACCCATTAATGTATAAGGGCATGATATGCTGTCTACTCAGTTCAATATGCCTGCCGAATACACACAAATTTAGTTGTGTTTTTGTTACGTCACTAGGTACTATTGATAAACTGTTACCAGCTGCAGAAAAACAGTGCCTTTAAGGACCTCTACGTAGTGATATATAACACTGTAGCACAGCAAGGTGCTATCCCATGATATTGTTTGTAAGTGTTTTCACTGATTGGTAATCCTTAATGTCTCAAGACGTATTTTCATGATAGGTTATAATCGTAACGTACTCACAATTCAACAATGTTTATTGACATGTCTCTGATTTGGATCAGAGATGGCTTAAACTAGAGTATTACCTTCCCTTGCACTAGAAAACCCTATGCTGCCATCAAGTTCTATTTGATGATGGTTATTATGCTTGTTTGTTTTGATCTGTTAAGTAGTAAGTATCGTGATTTCTGTCAACAGGTAACCAACGCTGTCTTTTCTTTAACTAATAGGTAAACATTGTAAATTTTCAATCTAAACTTTAATCTTTAAGGGACTGCCCCTTATCAATTCCCCAGAAACCAATCTCAGGGGCAACAGAAACGATACCAACAAAAATGCAATATGTTTTACCCAATGCGCAATTACCTACAAAGATAAAACAAAAATCAAATACATTTATTCACATATATGTGTATTGCATATCCGTTGATTATGAAGCAATGACAATAGATGATTGTGTTCCTTTGACACTTATCCTTCAAGTCAACAGAATGTTTAACATAAATCGTTGGATTAATGTGCTTATTTATACACGTGTACCTTAGATCAGACAGTGCACACCAACTTGAATTATATCGTGCTTGCACAAGATATATGGGGTGCATATAAATAATTTTTCAATTGAATTTGTTTTATTTTTTCATAAATTGCAGAATTTTGAATTTTAGAAAATCAGTAAAGATGACAAAAATGGAAGAAGTAGATGTATGAAAAATAACATTGATTTTTTGAAAATTAATAATTGAAGACTTTGTGCTATTTTGTAATCCCGACAATGGTCCCTTACAGATGCATAGGGTTTTTCATGAAAACAGTGTTTTATTTTCTTCGAAAAATAAAAAAAATAAAAATAAAATATGAGAATTTATTAAATGTAACAGAGTGGAGTGGAGTGGAAAAGCTGTTGGTACCGTTTTAGGGATAAAGTATAATTGATTCCATACAGGAGTTGGTAAACAATGTTCTATTCCTAAACAAATATGAAACTCGGCTGACTGTAATTGTGCATATTCAAGCTATGTAACATCAACACTGTATCTTTAGATAATCGCAAGCTGAAGTGGAAATCAAAACTTAATATTAGTAATATAATCTCAACAAAATCATTCCATTTAAAATAGGTATTAGTCAAGACAAACTCTGTACTTTCTGTAGTAGAGAAACTGTAACACTCGAGTACTTGTTCTTTTCATGTGAGAAAACCAAGCATCTTATTTCACAATTAGCAATCTGGTACCGCTTCAAGATGAGAAAATGTCAAACTTGTAACTAACCTGGGAGATCCAAAGGCGAATGTATTAATAACTCACATTTTATTGTCACTAAAGCGTTTATTAATAAAACAAGATTATACAATTATAACATTATGTTATTGTATCAGAATTAAAAGTTTTTACAACGTCCGCTTTATAAATAAAACTGTATTCATTATGTATAAAAATAAACCCAATGTTACTAGCTAAAAAAATGGAATTCGTCCTTTGAGTTCCTGGATATGAAAATTAATCTTAGTTTGTCGATTTAAGGATAGCAGAATTTTTTTAAAATCAATCAATGGAAAAGCCTTGATTAAATTCTATTGACAGTTTGACTTTAGCAAAATTAATATGATCTTGATAAGACCTTAATGTATTGAGGGTGTTTTTCAACATGCATATGGACAACTCATAAATTTAGTTGTGTAAACAGAGCTAGACTGTATGTTTGGAGGTAGTTATTGACAACCGTTGCAAGAAAGAGTGCCTATCTGAGGACCCTTGCCTTGTGAGATTTACTGCAGCATTAACGACAAGGAGATAGTCATGATATTGTTTGTACACGTATTCACGGACATTCGTTTAAATCTAGTTAAACATTTAGACTCTGAAATTGAAAGGAATATTGGAAAGGAGCCTCTATTTTACTAACAATCCCATTTCTCATAGCCTCCTGTCCAATATTCAATAAAATCTTTTTAGAATATTTTTTTTTCAGAGTCTGATTGTAAGATTAAATTGAATCCTAAGCAACATTAAATCAAATACTTCGATTATACATTGTACCCAGTATTTTGTAAATTATATTTTTCCAAGGATAATTTGAATACCAATTTTACAATTCCGAACTTTAAAGTACAATCTACAAGTTGAGACAGGTCATCATCAAGATCAGGTGGCGCGGACTGCCACTGATGTGGTTGTTTACGAAATGAATTTTAAACTAAGTGTCAAAATAAATTAAAGGGGCAGTAGCACGATTTTTGCAAATTTTATTTTTTAAATTTCACATTTATAATGATAGTTTATGTCATTTATATTTACTTTAGAGGGTAAAACATCTTATTAAACAAACCAAATATCCGTAGTGGTAATAACGATGTTGCGTATAAAGCAAACATTGAATGGCGGCCATTTTATTGTGAACACAATTTATTATTTCGAATGACAAAAACGATTCCCATAGCTTTTCGGAACCATGTACACTCATTTGATTTTCCGAAGAGAGAAGGGTGGTTTACTATTAGTGACATTATTTTTCAAATACATTTCATCAACTTATTTCAGCAAAAAAACGTGCTACTGCCCCTTTAAAGGTACAACAACGCAAGAACTAAAAGATGGCCATCAATATATTTACTTAACTGTTAACGGTTGACATATTAAAACAGTTGATCACCATATACATTGGGTTTAATTTTTTCATCCAATGGGAGCTGGCACCATCATATTGAAGACATTGTCAAAAACCCTCTAAAAGGATCGGTGCATTTCGGAATCTAAGTTTTGACTTAGTAGAACAACATTATCAAAATTATTATAAGACCACATTTTGAGTATGCTTGTGAGGTATGGCCATGGGATGGTTGCTTGACCTGAACAACACATAATTATTATCATGTATTATACAAATGTATTAATCTGATGAAGCTGTACGGAATGATGTTCACCTTTTTTCCGTAGGAATTTTCTCTAGACATTTGCTCACATGTAGAATTAAAGAGATCACACAAGGTTCGGTGTTGTTTGTGAGCAATCATCACATCTTTGCTTATTTATAATTTCCTCAATGCGTTTCAATTATAATGTCTAATAACTAAATTCATGTATACATGTTAGGTGTGGATGAAGCGATGAAGCTCTGATCGTTTTATTGCTCATCATTTCCTATAGATTTGATAACTATTGCAAAGAAAAAATTACATTTGCAAAGTGTTGAGATTATCTACTCATTTCGAAAGACGTTTTCCATTTGATTTTGGGTTCAATTATTTTTACTTTGTTTTTTTGTTGTCAAAAAATTAGTGTTATTCAACGTTTGTGACACTTTTACTAACACAAGTGCCTGGGTTTTTATAAAGGCCATTATGTATTTCAGGTGCATCAGTCCACAATCTTAGCACGATAAAGTGAGGGAAATACTGCAAGATTTAAATCCGACAGTTATGGAGACTGGCAAGAGGTTTGCCTTGCGATGGGAAGAGGTTTGCCTTGCATATAAAAGTTGGCATTCACCCGGTGAAGAGACAATGAATAGCCCGGAAACGTTGATTATACAATGTCGAAGTTGTTATGTAAAATAGTACTAGTTGTCTTATACCTGTACACCAACTTCTTCTGATTCATTGGAAGATTGATTCAATGTGAATGTTATTTTCAGCTTGTCCCACATTGCTATAGGAAACCGAGGTTGAAGAAGTAATAACTACAGCAGATGGTTATCACAAATATTTCTCAAATCTGTAATTCTAACCTTTTTTCATCAGTTAATATCAACGTTGATTCAGGGGGAGATTGATTCAATAGACTACATATATATCTGATTTTCTGCGTGTCCCATATTGCTATAGGAGACTCGTTATCTGTTACTTCAGGGCGGGGCTTATGAATCTACCCTGGCATTTTGGGGTATCCAATGAACTAAAAGCTTGGTATTTTCAGCTAGTTGGCACTTTGATACTCCAAATCAGGCAATATCTGCAGACAAGATCACATGGTTGCTATAAACATGTTCACATAATAACAACGGATCTGTTTAAAAGACAGCTCTTCTGGAGAAAGTTCACTTCGCATTTGGAGAGAGGTGAAGGCAAAATGGCTGTGAAGACAATCCTTCTGGCTGTCGTCATCTGTAAGTATATAAGTATTGTCAGACAGTGTATTGGTCATGTTTTGTGTACAATGAACCTTGAAATAGAAATCAAGCTTCTTTAATATATGATAACATACTGTCTTCAGCATTTGGTTAAGTTTCTGGGTAACTAGGACCTGTTACATGTTACAGTATCAGAAACACCAAATGCTGAAAACAATGTTGTCATGTATACAGCAGCTTGTTATTGTCCCGATCAACATTGAACTTTTCACAATAATAATAACATGCTTTTAAAATATATTTGCCAAAAAGGGTTTCAATGTTTACTGTATTAGCTATGTACTAATCATAATTGAAACAATGGTTAAAGGAAATACATATATCAAAGTGTCATTTGATGATCAAGTCTAAGAGTGGATCGTTTCAAAGCTTGAGTAAATGCTATTCCGTTAATCATATCCGTACCTCGTTCAGTATTTAATAATTTCATTAGGTCATAAGATGAAAACTTATTGTTATTTACATATTTTTGTATATCTTATTATTATTATTATTAGTTGACCCTTTGCGGCCGGGGATTCCCAATTAATAGGCAAACCGATTTGTATGAAACTTTAAGAGATGATAGCCCTCAGACCTAACTAAGATCTTTGACCGCAAGCATCTACTAATATTAGCGGTCATTCAACACCTTTAACTCAGTTATCAAAACTGTTAATGCCAATAAGATGTGTATAATTGTTCTCAATGTAATGATAATAGAATCATATGTATGTCCAAACTGAAAGCACCAAGCATTGGGATACCGGATCATTATTCTTGGACTTATATAGATCCATATGCCTTCCTTCCACAGATAACCCGAAATATGCTTCAGAATCAATCGAAATGGTAGGCTATATTTCTAATTAGTGAGATTTTAACAAATGATTGGCTCCTTTTTCTTCAGGGAAAATTGGCATACATAGTCTTATTGCTTGAATATATATATACCTATGTCACACAACTTAAACGATCGAGGTACAATTCTTTTATTTGAAGGGTGGGGGTTCATAGCCCAGTGTGGTTAGCGCGTTCGGCTTCGGATCCGTGGTTCGAATCCCGCCAGGGGCATAGCAACTTTGTCTGCAGTAGAGAACTGTTCACCGCAGTGCATAGCCACATGGCGTTGCGGGCTTTCTCCCTGCCATAATACTAGCAACCGCGATATAAGTGAAATACTCTTGAAAGCGGCGATAAACTCCAAATCACTCACTCCCACACTTTTATTTGAGACTTTTAAATTGAACAATTAATTGTTTGATTAGTAATCAAAGATGTTATCCCCCATAATGGATACAATGTCTTCATTTTGCTGTATATGTTCATACATGTATAACACACATATCCTTGTTATGCCATTTCCTCTCTTTAACAAGATGCCTCCAATCATGTCTTTTCTTGTTTATGATGTCTTGAATGCTTGGATATATAATTGTTGTGTTGACATATCTCCTCCTTATTTGTCAATGCAGGTGGTTCATTAAGTGCTCGATTGGTGATAAGTCGGAAATCTTGCACGTTAAATTACACTCGTGACGTCATCATATTGTTCTTTCACTCCATTATTTTCCGGTAATGGAGAGTTATAAATCACATCATATTTTTAAAGAAATTTAATTTCTTTAACTTTTTTAAGCAATTTTGATAAGAGCAATACTTTGAGTGTAATTTAAGTAGGGTAATATCCCCGCAACTCTCCATTCCTTAAAAAGTATGATCCTCGGCTCCATTATTTTTAAGGAACGGAGAGTTACTCGGACATTACCCTCTACATAATGACATTACTCACAATACGAAAGTTTCTTGTGATCCTGGCGTTATCCTGCAGAAGGGCCGGTGACATTGAATACTTGTTCTCAAACGCGACTGTACTTCTGCTTAAAGCCCAGTTATTGCGGTTTAGGTGGGGTCAAAGATGCAATCATCCTGGTTGTGTCTTGCTCCCACATGCAGGGTACATACTTATATCGCTCGCTTAAGTGCGTGCAATCTTGTTCTGCAAAGTTTATGGTCGCTACGACAGAGATGCTTATCCTTGCTGATTTGTGGTTTTGTTATCGTTTGGCTACATTTTGTCCTTATTTAAGTGTTTGATGATAAAAGCTCGTCAAAGTTATTATTTGGGAAGTTATATTCTTATTGACTGGATACATTTACAAGTGATGTTGTTAGATAATAAAATTCCTAAACACTAATATGATATTTTCGGGAAAAAAATTAATTTGGTATAGTTTCGTTTGCCCGTGGGTTTGTATGTGATGGGTCGTTTTAAATCTTACGAAATGTATAAAAGTACGCATTTCAGCCGAATTTTGAATTTTAATTTAATATTTTAAAAATTTTAGAACTTCATTTCATAACCTTGGTAATTCATAATTTATGAACTAAAAAATATATTTTACGGCTCCATGATTAAAGGGACATACCTCAGTCTGTAACGTACGAACTTGTGTTTAAGTTCCTAATGAAATCTAATCTCAATTATTTTGAACATTATGTCTACATCATATACAAGTCAATAGGGCACTAATTTTGTTCTGTGTATACGAGTTATTGGGCCATGAAATGAGATGTTTTACGCATTAACGTACCAGTTCAGTGGATAAACTTTGATAATGAATGGAAATTTGAGAAACATAATATGCCAAAAACGTTTTACACCGCGTTTGTTTGGGTAACTGATTATTATTATATATACTGATTATATACAAATCAGCAAGGAATCAGGTACACAGAGAGTACCAATGTGACGTCATGAAATGTTACAGGGCATCAGAACATTGTTCAATGACGCGACGGTATTGTTATGATTACTCATTATTGTCATACTGATCTCAGAGATGTTATCACTCGTTACTGATTAAACCTTAGCTTTTATTTATCACTGATAAAGCCCGGTATCCCATGTTAAAAACAGAAATGCTGTAATATTGTAACATTTCTTCTTTAAGGCTGTATAGTGGCTAGAAGCGTTGCTGTCGACCCATGTTCAGGTACCACGGCATACACAGCAGATCCGGATACAGCCCCCGCTTGTGCGTGAGTATACATATTCCACCTATTTTTATAGAGGTTGTTTTGATGATAGCAATAATAATAATTAAAATGACAGATACAATATTTACGTCATGATTGGTGAGTTGTAATGCAATCGGCATTAGCACTAATGCCACTGGCAATAAGGAAAAAACTAGCCTTTATTTCTCAGGCAATAACGCTAATGCCTGTTACAATGAGGCAATAGTGCTTTTGCCTATGCAAACAGTTATTGCCTGGGCATTGACGCTATTGCCGGATGTATATACATGTGTATATATTCAAGCAACATCGTTTCAGATACCACGAGTTCCAGTACCATACATTGACTGTACTAGTGGCTGCTACGATTTGTAATATTATTTTTCGGTATCGATAGTTTGTCAATTCAAACACATGGCAGTTTTAATTTGTTTCAGGAATTTGAAGACGTATATTGGTGTTGTAATCGGAGCAGATAAAGGCACTGAGTGTACAGTTCCTGCAGCTGACCTGCCTGAGATAAAAAAGAAAGACCTTACAACTTGTAAGATCCTTTATTTGCATTACACAGCAGCATATAACAATGAAATGAGCATCGATTCCTACAGTTATTTCATTAAATAGTACTTTAAATGCATCGCAAATACATACGACAATATAAATTATGAGATAATGCACCATTTCGAACTAAATTAGTTCAGACATCGTAAGGATGATCAGTAAAACAAAGATCCTTTTCCGTCATTTTTTTAAGTAAAACGAGAACTCGCACACGATCTCCAAATTTACTACACATATATTCGCACCCAAGTGTGTCATGTTATCAAACATAAAAATATAATAATAAAACCATATCTCCTAGGATTATGTTTGATTGTATGTCTGTCAGCGATATATTTTGTGGAGTTTTGAATGATAAACATATATGTTCAGCTAAACACTGCCCCAATCTTTAATCGTATAACTTTATTCAAAGTCGATAATATAATACTAAATTATTTATATTGACAAAAGGCATGTTAATGTAAGTGCGCTAACGTTTGCATCTTTACAATTGTAAATTAAGTACGACTTTCATTCAGAAGTTAAATAGCATTACATTGTTTTTTAAGGTACAGGAATTGGTGCACAGTGCGCATGTGTAGCAGCATACTATCAGGCGGATCTGACTGACAAAACAAAAGCATGCACGTAAGTGATTTTAACAAATCCGTTCATTAATATCCCCAAGAAGATATGTATACATATATACATGTTTGTTTATATAAGATAAATATACATGTACCAACAGAGATTTATAAAATGTAATTTTTTTCATTAACTTGTCAAAACAATACTAATCACAACTTGTTTTTAGTTTCTTACACAAAATGGGTCTGTGTAAAATTAACTAAACAAATTTCGGAAAACACAAATGGACCAAGTAGTGAAATTGGTCGGTGAAGCTATCACAAACTATAATATAATTTCAAAAAGGACTTTCCAGCCTAAATAAAGGCATTCTTTGCATCTTTCATTAATATAAAGGACCAATGTATCTATATTCAATACGATATAATATGTAATTAAATATAGTGATAATATGTTTTTGAATTTTGTTATCCTTTTAAACTGCCAACAGTGCTTTGACGACTTTGGACGATTGTTTTGGCAAAGCTGCAGCTGATCCATGTGGTGCTGAAACAAAGGCCGAAATAACGAAATTTGTGACTGACAGGAAGGCTGCTAAACCATGTACAGTTTTGAAACAATAAAGCTAAACTAATGAAATGATAAACTAAAATCTGATTACTAAACACAAATTGAAGTTTAAATACCTACTGATGATAAGACAATACTTTTTATCATATGTTCTCTGAATGCATATTAAGAGAGGTTTAATGCCTGTGATTTTCGGGGTTTTTTTTAAGTTTCTTTTTAATTATTCTTTATTATCAGTATTTTATTTGAAAAAAAGTGTCGTCTTAACGGCGGCTACTTTGCAAACTCAATGATGTTTCAATTCGAAATTGAACTAAACCAATTAAGATCTTAATCTGTGAAATAACTAGTATGTTCATAAATTGACAGTCTAGCAGGATTATCCTACTTCATTCCATATTTCAACAGGTTCATCTGGGCCACAAAACCAAGGGACTCAAGGTCAGTATATAATGGCGTGTAGTATATTCATGGTAAGTCCCTGGTGATGACCGACGAGATTACAACGTAATCTTACAATAAGCTATTAAGTAGATACAACATGTATGTAACGACATCCCGTGTCATCAGCTTCATGACATCAGTGACTGGGGTAGTATAAAATAATACACATTGTCACAATAATGACATAAGTGAAAGTTTCATGTCAAATTTTAATCAAACTAATGCTGGTAAACTACAAAAAAGTATATGATGTTTCATTTCGAAATTGTATTAAACATATTTAGATCTTAATCTGTAAAATATAAAATATAAACTAGCATATTAATGTTTGACACCATAGCGAGAATATCCTACCAAACTGATTATTTTAACAGCTCCAGGGGGCAATCAGGTTACGAAAGCGCCATCTGGTCCACAAAACCCAACTCAAAAGCCAGCGACGCAAGGTAATGTAAGTGCATCACATACGTGATGATTCAATGGTGATGACTGACAAGACGAAATTTTACACACAACAAACAGAGAACACCAAACGACACATTGATACCAGCTTAACATGTATGATACGAGTGACTAGTTAAGTAAAAAAACGAGAGAAATGTAGGACGAGATAGCGATCACAGGGGCGTATATCGCTAAGAAACAGCGTTACAAATGCATATAATTATGCTAAAACATACTTCTGTTTTTTACTAAAAAGGGTAGTAATAGAGAGTAAGGTCTATAAGCATATATATTAGGCAGAAGAAAAAACACATGGGTAAAACTTATTTTTCACATGACATGGACGTCTAAGGGAGATATGTTTTGGCATGAAGCTAAACATTTAATATCTAAATGCAATGTCTTGCAATTGAAAGCCCAAACACAGTTTCTACGAAACACAAGTATGATAAGTGTGTGATAAAACTTCAGTCAGCATGGAGCACGTAAGGTGAATTGCACTTGCCATTGATTAGTATACAACAGAGGCATCCCCATGTTGAAGCACTTGCAGTCAACCCCAGAAATTGAACTAAAATGCCGAGGTTAGATTTTGGATCCGGGAACAGAGCCATCGGACGTCTAGAAGCCGGAAAGTCCTATTCAGCAGTTGCCCGACGCCTAAATGGAGCACGATTTCCCGCCTTTGATAACGTGTCCAAACTTTATTTCAGTAAGTGATCGACCGAAAGTGGCCGTCCAATGGCTACAACTCCTGCACAAGACCGCAACATCCAGGTTACAAGCTATTTTATTTTATTTATGCAAGAGGATATTACACAAGTTTACCTACACTAATCATCTATTCAGAATCCAAATCAATTATTCATTTCACACAATGACCTTTTTTTCAGCCCCAGCTGCGGCAACATGCCCGAGTCCCTGTGCAAATAAAAAAATCTGCGATAATTCTGTTTCGCCACCTGTGTGTAAAGGTGAATTTTTATGTCTTACTTCACCTTACAGAATTGTTCTGTGAACACATTTAAATGGCCGCTGATGGGAAATGAATTCGTATGGCTTAACCGAACCATGTACATTCGTTTTAGAACTCTTTATTTATTCAGGGGTATTATTTAGCCATTGGTAACATTTATTTATGTTTTAGTGAGATCACGTTATTTCTGATGGAAAATCGTGCTACAGCGCCTTTAACAATGTTATAAATATCATTCTTCATAGGTCAATGATAAATGATTTGATTTATTTTGATATGTCACAAGTCGCATTTGCCAGGTGTGTTTTTTAAAATTATGTTTCATTAAGTTATGATATTTAACAGTATGACTGCTTGACATGGACCGGATTTCAAGAAAGGAAGTTATTATAAGAGTGTTAATAAAGTTCAATCACGGCTCTATATAGGCATTATACATGGGTGACAAAATGAGAAGTAATACCATCATAAGTGTGATGGGGTTATCATGGGTTCTTTTAAATATTGCTTTCTCTCATTTGTAGCTTTAAAGAGGACTGGTGTTACACCGCCGTTTTCTGTATATATCTTCTTAAATGTTGACATCACAAGCAGACTGCAATATCAACCTTCCTGGTCAACACCAGCAGATGTTAACTTGCCCATAGCGTCAAGTTGTTTCAATAACAATTTGAGAGAAATTAATAAGCTGACTGTAATTATGACTTTCTACTTGTACATAAACCCGTGTACATAAATATTTACAAATGTTCCCTCACTATTCAAGACCCAGCATCATGCACCCCTGAATGTGACTCTTCTGAAACATGCGCCTACGTAAAAGGAAAAGCAACATGCAAAGGTTGGTTGTGTACCTGTATAAACTTAATCTATGATAAAACAATGCATTCTGCCAAATAATAAATTTCAGTGTAAACGATTGAATAAACTTAATCGGACTTGAATTAATGTTTTGTTAAGCAAATAATTTATTGTTATAGTATCAAAGTAAGAAAACACTCACAATACTCCAAAGCACACTGATGTATTCCTATTTAATACGATAGTAATTAAGACTGATTAATGAATTAAGAATAAGATTGCAATGTTTAAACATAAGGTGACAAAATCTGATATTACATTTACGATATTCCTTTGAAAAATTACCAAAATAAAACTTTCGATATTTAAATGTTTATCTTTTCAGAAAATGGTGGAAACTTTGGTAAATATATTAGCAATACAGATGGGCCGAAACCTTTCAATGAAGACCGTTTATTTAGTGCACTGTTGACTATTACAAATGACTATATGAATATACACATGTAATGTGTAATGTAATCATGCATGTGTTGGTGATGGTAGTGATGACTGTGGAGTTTGTATAACACTGGTAGCGGTAGTAGTAGTTGTTCCAGTAGTAGATTAGTAGCTGCAGTAGTAGTTGTTGTTTGTGCACTAATAATATTTGTAGAAGTAGCAATAGCAGTGATAGTAGAAGAAACAGTAACAATAGTCCCCGTAGTTGTGGCTGTGTTTGTCGTAGTGGTAGCAGTAGTTGCAAAAATAGTTGGTGTGTTAATAGTAGAACTAGTAGTAGTAGTAGCTGTAGTAGTTGTAGTAGTATTGTAGTAGTAGTAGTAGTAGTTGCAGTAGTAGTAGTAGTAGTAGTAGTAGTAGTAGTAGTAGTAGTAGTAGTAGTAGTAGTAGTAGTAGTAGTAGTAGAAGAAGAAGGATGCTACGAAACATAGTCTACAATCAACTATATATATGTTTCTTCTTCTCTTCTAGTTGCTGTCGCCCCAGGACTTATCTTGTCTTTTCTCCTCGCTGCGATCTACCTGTAGAAGAAGTGATGTGTTCTCTATCCATAGATGTGCTGTGAAAACTCACTGTAGTGCTATCAGCTCGTCACAATAAACCAATCAGGAATAGAACTTATGTGTCATAAATCCTATAACACCACTTTAGTAGTTGTAGGGTACCGGCAGCGATGAACAGAAGAATTACGTAATCCTATTGTTCGTCGATATTCCCGATGCCTGTACCCGGACCCTGGCCGACCCACTGGACAATGGATGATGCAATCCATTGTGAGCGAAGTCATTCATGCTTAATTGCCAGCAATTACCTTTTGTTACCGTCACAAGTGTACATACTGCGAATTTTCAAGGGTTCATTATGCTCTAGAACAGACGTCATATCATTATTTCAAAAGAGCGAGGTTTCATTCAAAGTGGTGGTACATAATTTTATTTCTCCAGTGTATATGTGTGATAATCAAGATTTTCGCAACCAGTGTATTGTATGTGTGATAAAAGATTGTCGTAATGATATGTTAAGTCCCCTCTATTAATCTGAACAAATGAAATCGAGAACACGAGAACGCTGTTTTAATTTTCACAAAAAAACACCAAAATATTAATGATTATATCAAAACAAAACAAAAAAGGTATCTCGTTCAAAGTGTTCCTTAATTTCTTTTATTCAGTGTATGTCGGGCATTAGAACAAGAATTTTCCTACACTCACACACACACACACACAAAACAAACAAAAGAAAACATAAGGCGAAATTTGGTTGATCAACATTTTGTTTTTATTACTAATCTATTTCAAACATAAATGAAATGACACAATACAAAAAAGCCCAGAAATGTCTGGAAGGTACAATTCAGACATTCCGGAATATAAGCAAGTACAATGTCAAACAGATTAGATATAATCGTCCAGAAGCGATGTCATTTTCACAAACGCGCATTCAGGAGACAGTCGCTTGTGTTCTAGTGCAATGTCGTCGTTCTCGAGCCAGTCACTTAAACACATTCCACAGCAGAAACATTCGACTTTGTCATGTTGACCAGTGTATATGAATCCTTTCACAGCGAGATCGTGTGATTTTTTAATCATTTGACGAGGCCAGTTCTTAAAAGTGTCATTCCTTGTGCACGCATTTCTATATCTCGGCAACACTACTTTCGTACCCAACAAGGGGTCTCTGTTGTTGTCGCATGCAGCATCGTGTTCCAGGTCAACATAACCACAGAAGTCTTCGTAAGCACGTCCTCTACACGCCATGGTGAAGTCGATAATGAAGATCTGTGTCTGTCACTGACTCTTTTGGTCGTCCTTCCGCGAAGTAATATAACACAGCAGTACAACCGACGACATGTCAGAACATGTCGCCTACAGCAGGTCGCTCGAGCGCGATGATAGCGCATTTGAGAGGTGGGCGTGATCTATTGACGCATCACCTATGTTGAACCTTCAACCACCTATTATACCAGGTTGTGACGAATCTGTCGTTTACTTTATATTTAAGAGTAAAGTGTTTCAAGACTTCTTTCGCGGTAACACCTCTGACCCGATGGTATACATAATAAAGACAAAACATGCCACAGGTGGTGCTGAATATACCCTGCACCCTTTTCTTATTATATACATATTTCTCATTCCCGAATCGTCTTACAAAAGCTCTGATGTCAGACCAGTACAAAGAAGGATTAATCGCGTAAGAATCGAATACTTCCACATGCCCGGGGTGTAGCGCTATAACAACAAACCAGTGAGAGCCGGGCTGATGTAATTTGTCTGTGTTGCAAACGTAAATACGAGGATAAGGCTTAACGTTTTTAAGATGTGTTGACAATAAAGTATCTCTGCTAGCTAACCCGCCAAATTGTTTTCGTAAGATTCTATCTTTACTTACGAAATATTCTATATCTCTCCCGTACAACATTATTATATTTTGTTACGTTGTATATAGGAGTCCATAAAATAACTAAATAATCAAGCCATGCTTACATTTCTAAATTGGTCGATATGAATTACACTGTCCATTTCTTGATAGCAAACTAACATGACCGCCACATCCGTGGGCTCACTGAATTTCAGTTCGAGTCCTACTTTCCCTTTACACTTTCTGTATACGTGAGATTCATCAGCACCCAGGTCGGGAGTAAGATCGCACACAAACAGAGTAAACCCAGCTTTAAATTCGCCAGGTGTCACAGTATGTCCTGCGTTTCTATTTATACCACCCGTGTGCCTGAACAAATCTAAATACGCCTCCGCCAACTGTCCCGAATTATCTTCGAAATTCGTACAGTACGATTTTTTGTTAATTTCGCGACCGTTTACTTTGACTGTCATCTGCGTAATATGCTTATGTTTAAACTCGAGAGGGTTTCTTTCTATACCCCCCGCATACGCGCGGTTATCGACTAATCCTAATACCAGCCTTTTAGGTATATCGCCGCTAACCAAGTGTTCTGTGTGAAAATCTCTCACGCCCTGGGGAATATCATGAGCGGTACAGCGAACTTGACAGATGGGATAGCGAGCTGTAGCCCCTTTTGAAAGGGCGCGTATATGTTGTTCTCTGATAGAAGGGGCTATGGTTACTTGACGTACGTAAAATTCAGCCGTTTCGATATGAGCCCTATACTGTCTATGGTCGGCAGTTGGAGCGTGCATAAAATAAAATTCGGGTGGGGTCCGAATGAGCTCCAATTTTAAAGGCACACCGTCTAATAAATATCTATGCTGCAAAAACAGATCGCTATGTAATCTACCCACCAATTCTACCGGTTTTGTGGGGACTACCATGTTACACCTGTCTATAAACCCCGAATTACCCGCGGCCCTATCTTTGACAACCGCATCAAATTTACCCGCGCTATCTTTCTTGAAACCCTCGGTTTGTAGAGTTGTAGAAAGCTGAGATTTATCACAACTTAAAAGGTTTTCAATATACGCTCGATAAGCATAGTTGCCTAGGGAATCGGTCAACTCGACTTGGTTGGCGCCTGCTATTAAACGAACTTCCCTAAACAAGGAATGTAGAGCATTATTAACAGGGGCCACGACGTCTCTGCGCTCAGTTACGTGATTGTTAACGTCCAATACGTTGTCAGCAATAGTATTCGAACCATCCGCTCTTTTCACTCGATAGACGACGCGTAAGTAACATTCCGTTAAATCGATGTAACTGTTTAACGGATTAGTGATATCGAAACGTATAGTGTTATCTAAAGTCCCCATCCCCGCAACGGGCGTGTATTTGACCCACGCGCTGTCGCTAAAGGTGCCTACCATACCGGGCATACTGAACAAGTCTAGCTCGCTCTTCGTACATTGAACGTGGTCTGACATCATCATGTTTAGTATACTCGTCTGCGTTTACTGGATTTTTTGCGTTTACGTCTACGGTGTCTCACTGCGTCCACTCCTTTCTCGCTTTCAACCCCGAATGACCCTATCATATTACTGGCTGTGTTTTAAAAGCGTCTACACCCCTTCTTTTTAAACTTCTCAGTGGTTTTTCACCCGAAGTTATATCCGACATGACATTAGCGGCAGCTCTAAGTCCCTCTCTAGCTAACATTTTACCCGTGGATTTGAGAATAGGTAAAGCGATTTTACCCAGCGATCCTAAAATATTGCCTAAGCCGGCCACTCGCTGACCATAATGTCTACCCACGTAAACCGGTATATTATCGTACGCCGTCATATTTTTTTAAAGTGAAGTACTACCACCGCTCTCCCTCCCGTAAATGGTACAGGGTTACCGGTGTCGTCCCTTATCAATACGGTAACGGATCTAATATCGCCAAATTTTAAATTCAGATACTGTATCGGGTTCTTGTCCTTGGCATAGACACTGTCGAGAAGCAGAGACTTACTAACGGGCACGTGCGTCAGTAAAGGTGCTGTGGTATGTCCAACTATCTGATCTTCTACGATATCCGTATACAAGTACAAGTTATGGAAGGCGTGCGTTTTCAAATAATTGACGCAGGTATCCGCCACAGGGTGTGAGGACGGATCCAAAATTGAGAGATTGTCTATCGTTGGGAGGGTGGTGAAGCCCAACATGTCAGCCACGTGGGGAGATAGCAGTAGACTAATATTAGTCTTATCATTACCGCCTTGTACATTCTTTCCCTCCCCATATAGTATGCTTCGAGCGTGTACTATGTCATTAAGACAGTACAGATATTCATCAATTTCAGGAAGTAACAATTTTTTCTCTACAATTTCACCGTTTCCTAATTCTTCGTTAAACGACATTTCACTTTTCCATAACGCGAGTTGTTCGATTATCATAAGGTTTAGCTGACTGACTAATCTGCCCAGCGTGTAATTTCGCTCTGGTATATCGAGAGGTCCTATGACTTTGGCTTCAAAAGATTGACTTTCGCGTAATAATTCTTTCCGCGTGCGCGTAATGACGCGGTAGGGTAAAATCACGGATATGATTAACCTATTATGAGGGGAAGCTATATTTTTCCACGTGACGGGTATTTGCAATGAACTGACCCCTACTTGCCAGGAATTTCTGTTCACTTTCAAAGGGTGGGGTAGATCGACTGTAAACGAATGTTGAGTATTATCGGGTCTAGTTTGAGGGCTCGAGTCGCTCGGTAATGTAATGTAGAAATCGGATGTTAACTCCATGTTTCGTTGACGCGATTGTGCAACCTACCCTCGATCGCTGACAGGAATAACTGGTTAAGAGGTTTTTCGAATTGTTTTATAACCTTAGGGTTCGAATGAGGGGTCACTAACAAAATAGCGACATAAAGCGAAATAGTTAAAAAGGCGTACATTAATTGCGCGGGAATGGTTGTCAATATCCTCAGGCAGCGTTCTCGCAGGGTATCCACTGATCGAACGCCTTGGGGTAACCTCTCCATCTCACTAAAACCTCGCGTACTCCAGTGACCTTATTCCGTCTGCGCTTTAATTCTTTTTCAATGTCGTACGTTTCCGGCTCTCTCACGATCTGTAACTCCTCTCGGTAAAACGTGCCTTTTATCGGCTTTCCAGCATAATCCTTTATTTTATAGGAGAGAGGATATCTGTGTTTAACGTGTGTAACCACGTAAAATATTTCTCTGCTCAAATTTGCTTCGTAACCTTTCCCAAAAAATCCTTTTCTGTAACTTATCCTAACGGGAGTTTTAGGTGAAATAGGCGTGATTTTACGATGTTTTTCGATAGCTTCCCCTTTTCGATTGGTGTATTCCCATACTCTGGCTTCGTCGAGCGCGCTGCTTACGCTACTAGGGGCGGTCCCTATAGATCTGTGATACGCGTTATTGTAACCTCGCACGATATCCGGTAATAGTGTTACATAATGCTGATTTGAAACTGTAGCCAAATACCTCCATAATTTTGTTTTTAATGTTCTCTGAAAACGTTCTACTACGGCGCATTTAACATCGTCATTTTGACTAGTGTAAAAGTGTCTTCCCAAGCATTCTGTAACATAATTTCTAAAGACTGTATTTACGAACTCCCCGCCCTTATCCGTCATTATACTATCGAATATTCTCGGGCTAGCCCTGTTCATTATTCGTTTCATCCCATCGGTTACAGCCTGCGCTGTTTTATTTTTCAAAGGTTCTACCCATGCAAATTTACTGAATACGTCGATAACGCACAAGATGTATTTGAAACCTTCGTTGCTTTTACTCTGCTGTTTCAAAACGGACAGGTCGGCTTGCCACAATTGATCTTTTCGGCATATAGTCGAACTGTAAGGAGTTCTATTTATAGCTCTTGTACGTAAGGGTCTATGAAGCGTGTAACACGGCTGGGCTTGTAACCAATAAGTAACCTGCTCGCTACTCGGCTTGGTAGAACCTCTTTTAGCCTTAGCTTTCAACAAAGTATTAAATAACGTACTTTTGGATCCGTAACCCTTTCGGGTGTCGTAATAAGTTCTATTCAACCATTTACCCCAGTAAGGCTTAATTTTTTTAGAATGTCCGCCATTTGTCTTTCTGATTGCTTCTCCTCCTTCCTTTGGAAAAATCGATTTTAACCGTTTGTTCTTCATCGCTGGACGTTTGACCTTCTCGAGGCGGCGTGGATAGGGGTGAATATCTCCTCTGGGGTTGAACGTGCGATGGTGTTATCCTATACCGTCTGTTTCGTACTATTGTAGATGGTAGACCACTTTTATCCATTAGATTACTTATAGTTCTGGCCGCTGGTACGTCCTGATCGTATTTACCCCCGGGTTTGACTAGAGCCTTTAATATAGACGACAGCGAATCCCTATTTTCTTCCTCGGTTTTAAAGCGAACCGAACCATCGGAGCGTATTACTAAATCCGGGTGTTCTTTCATAAACTCCGTTATTCGTTTAGCTTGCGTTCTATACGTCTTCGGTAAATTCATTACCGCTGTACGTAAAGTCTGATCTATATTTTCATCGTCGGACGATGACTGCGAAGATACGGCAGAGCCAAAAAACTCAGTTTCATCAGTCGCGTTACTATTAACAATAGATTCAGGGGGAAGTTGTTGTGGTGTAAAATTTATTTTTGCGTTTATCGGGCGTGCCTCGACTAGTCTAGCCTGTTCTTGTAATCTTAGCGACTCCTCGAGTAGTCTATCGTACTCTTTAAGTTTTCTATCTAAACTACCATTACTATCACCCAGACTGTTATGGCTAGTATAGGCCACATCCGTCATGTTGGTGAAATTGTCCAGGCGTCTACGCTTCAACAAGGCATCTCTAGACATAGCGTCTACTTTATTACCGGCATCCATTAGACGCGAGTAGGACGATTCGGGAACGAGTATGAGTTTTGTCGCCATGATTCTACCCCCCTACCACTTTGGACACGAGGTTGGTGACTAATGGAGCCAAAAGCGGAATGAGCAAGGGTAATAAACCCCCTTTTTGAGTTAAAACTTTTTTCTTGGCGACGTTTGAAACGGAAGATTTCTGACACAGCGCTTGTAGTTTACCCCTGCGCGCGTTTAACTTTCTTTTCGGAGAAGGGGTCAGGGGTATATTCCCGGCGTATATATTTACACCGAATTCGCTAAAAGCGTCTAAAACATCTTTTGGCAAGCAGGAGATTATCCCGGATCTAACCTTTGGCGACGCTCTGCATAGATAATGTAAAATATCGGCATTACGTTTAACTCTATTTTTGCACGTCATAGCGACTGTGTACGTGACTTCGGCAACGGCATAAACGGGAATGAAGCGATATCGGGATACGATTCTGTTTTGTAAAGAGGTTTCTCTACATTTTCTTCTTCTTGTTCATCCTCTTCGGAGCTACTACTGTCCGAATCGTCCGAATCATCCGTAGATGCATCCAAATATATATAATAGAATTCGCGCGAGGGGACGCATTTCATAGAGCTAGCGGGGTTCATAATTATTACTATTATTTAGAAACGTAAACGTCTATCTCTCCAAAATCTCTATCGAACAGGTTGGCGCGGACCCTGAGTTCGTCTGGCGTGTTTGGGGTCATATCGAGCATTAAATACGTGTGAGGTGCCGAAGTGGCCTTTTGATAGGCGTCCCTTATAAACGATACACCTCCCTTACCGGGAAACATTTGTTTTGCTAAATGTTCTATTTGTGTCTTATCTCTGGGATTTTTGTAAATGACCAAGTGCGTACAATTAAGACTGATAGTGCGATGCAGGGGAGTTCTAGCGAATACGTTTTGCTGTAAATATATAACGCTAGTCTGTCTATGGTGCGAACGTTTAACGAACCATCTTAATAATTCCCTCTCTTCCTCGCCGCTTAAATCGCCAGAGGCGTCGTCTATTACCAACCAGTTTATATTCTCTGGTCTGATAAACGTTTCGGCTTCTACGATGCTCTTTACGAATCTAATATCGATTCCAGCTTCCTGACACAGCGTTGCAATCTCGGAGTATAGAGGTTGAGATTCGGTATAAGTCCACACTATATTGTCCGGTAAACGAGACAGTAGAGACCATTTACCTATTATATCATTTTCTAATAATTTTTTAACGAATGTGCTTTTACCAGCTCCGGAGGGCCCCGCTATCAAACATCGAAATATGACTGGCAGTTGTATATCGGTCCTATCCATGGCTTTGTAAAAATATATACTGACTACAGAGCATCGTTTTCGTACTCTTTATATACCTGTTTTTTTCTTATTTTTAAAAAAAAACAACACGACTCATTTTGTTTTGTTTTCAGCGAGTAATATTCCCTCGCTCGTTTAATTCATTCGTTAAATATTTCTCTAACTAATCTGTCCAGCTGGGAACCCACGTCTTCCCGTTTCTTGTTCTTCTTGTTCTTCCTGTTCTTATCGCGCGGGTCCCGAGATTTACGTTGCTTTCGTCGTAGTCGTACAAATCGATGTCGTGGTCGGCGTAGTTTTTGTTGTCGTGGTCGTACGACGTTGCTGATGATACCTCGCGCCGGCCGGGTTGTCGTTGACGGGTTGTCGTTGTATCGGAGATTGTCCGATGTCGATGCCGTTGTTGTTGATGTTGTCGACGATGTTTAGCCGTTGTTTCGTGTTGTTGTTTTGATGTGTGCTGGGGGGTCCCCCTGTTGCGGTGATGTCGTTGCCGATGATGTTGTCGTTGTTGTTGTTGTCGTTGTTGTTGTTGTTGTCGGTGTCGTTGTCCGTTGTTGTTGTTGTTGTTGTTGTCGTCGTTGTTTGGACCGGTGGTAGCTGCCCGGTGCTGTTGTTTGCGAGGGTGTTGTCGTAACAGCGTCGTGTTGGAGAGTGGTAGTTGACCGCTGTTGTTATGTCGTTTGTCGCTGGTTTACCACGCCCCGGGAGGAGGTTTGTTGCTGAACGTGGGAGGCGCGTTGTTGTTTGTTTTTGTTGTTGTTGGCGATGTTGTTGGTTGATGATTCCTGGAGATGTTTGATGAAAATTGTTAGATAACTGTTCTTTCCGCTGATCACTATGTTGTTCGTACAGCATCAGCATATTTTTTACATGAAATTAAGGTCCCCCCTGCTTAAAGTGTCTCTCACATGTGGAACAAAGCATGTCAAAGTTTACTGCTTACACCGTTGCCACTGTTGACATAACAGCTATTGTTTGTCTACGACACCAACTCGATTCTATGAAAACAGTGTTTTTAAAGGGATCACAATGTGTCCGAGTGTTTATAAACGACTACCTCTCAGACTCGCTAATTACACCCCTTGACACGCAAAGCGCTTACTCTATCGTTCGTATGGTCTGATCTCTTATTGGCTAGCCTATCGGCCGTCCTGTCTTTTCATTAGTTCCTTTGTTTGCATTAGCGAGAGGTGACTTTCATTGCATGATATGCACATCGCCATCAATTGTCGTACAAGAAAACACATGTCTCCGACCTACCATTCACTCATCAGAAGGATTTTCTTTTAGATATTTGTGCGTCATTCGATCTAATTCTCCCGACTTCCATCATCATGTACTGGTTGAAATGCCCCCTCTACAGGGCATGGTTTACAGAATTGTTCACGGTGGAAATGCAATAATAAATGCCCTCAGACGGGTGGTCATTGAAAACCGTCTTGTTCCTGCTCTTTGCCAAGCAAAATACGGGTCACAGTTTGATGACATGTACCCCCAACGTAAGTACTTGAAACCTTTTTCATTACCGTTTGTTTTGTTGTTAAAAGGAGGATACTATCGGGGGTATTTTATTTTTGCTGAAAAGAAATTCGAGAGGATATTCCTGTTTACACATATACGTTATAAACACATTATTAAAACACAGTCAAATTGAAATATATTAATAAAGGTAATATTTTGATGACTTTCTACTTCACAACTTGATTAACATAAGTGCTGTTTGTTGAAAGATAAAAGCAATGAGAACTGAAGCCATTCATCGGCGTTGTGAGTGGGGAAAACTTCGCTGCAGCTTAACAATAAATTGGTTATTAGTTTTATGACATGTTATTTGTTACTATGTGAATACTATGTCAGGGTATGTCTTTTATTATGAAACAGTTGTAAAATTAGGTACAATATAGCGTATTTTCATTCACGTTATACAAAAAATCCAAGATGGCGACAGAACTCTCCATTTAAAGAGGTAATTTTGTCACTGCCTGCCTGGCAACACCTAAAATGAAAAAAAACGCTGTGTATTCACTAGTTTATTTTTCAAAATAATAAAATATGTGAGTTGATGGGATATTCACAAAGTAACACGTACTGTATAATTAAATTAATCAACAATATTGTGTTGTGCCATTGAAAAAACGGTCCCCCACTCGTAGCGCTAATGCATGGCTTCACTTCTCATTGCTTATTTTTCTAAAAAGAATGTGCGTTCAACTTTATCACATTTTCAAATATAAAACCTTCACCACTTTACCTGCAGTAACATGTTTCACATGGGTTGTGCAATAAGCATATACTATCACTTTATGAGCAAAGAGGTATGTCCTCTCGATATTCTTTTCCACATAAAAACAAACAAAATAGTAATCTCTATTTAAGGCATAATTCTCTTAAAGACCAAATAGGTTCCTGTTGAAAATTGAATTTCGTATTGTCACATTGTTCACTTATAAGTAAATATTTTTTTCTCATTTTCTAAATGACACGTGTCAGCCATTGTCTATTTTCCTGCTTTCGATCAAGATCCCCGACTTTGCATCTCAATATTGTTGGTAGGCTTAACCGTTCAGCTTGGGTAAAATGGTTATCTTCGCTAAAAGTCTGTACTTCACTATTTGATAAGCAATTAGGCGTATCCAATATCATACTATGTATTTCACTTTCATAGAAGATATACTTCACAAGTCCATGAATCCAGTTTTGATTTTGGTAGTCGTTTCTATCAACGTGTACACTGTCGAATGTCTTAAAATGGGACGGAGAGACTCAAACAATGATAAATATAATCATTCAGATCTGATAACCACTTCCGTTCCTTTTCATATGTGTGTAAAGATCGATGCTTTTCATTTTTAAAAATGTGTCCTAAATAAAATAACATTCAGTAGGAAACGCATTTTGATTTTAAATGTTTCTTTAAATGGAATGTCTTGAACGGTAATAAATCGATCTTACACAAGACGGATATGGATGCCGTCAGTTCATCAATTTATTATTTCCTCAAAACGATTTTGATCCACATGTATGTCAGTCCAAAATATATGAAAACTATAGACTATTAATTCACTTGCTTCACGATGCTGTAAACATTGAGCCACCCCATATTTCTAATATCTAAAATAAGAGCACTAGTTGACCACTGGCTACTGGTTATGTGAACACATTCCCCCGAGCTCTGTTATTGCTTAAAGGGGTACTGAGTATGTTGTTGGAGTAATGTTATATCAAAAGGTGTAAACGGTGTCATTACATCGAGAGGTACTACCTGTTGCTAAAATTAACAATATATTGCTTTTTCATTCAGAAAAGTGACAATATAGCATCGAATGTAACCATTCATGATAGAAAGCCGCACACTGACGTGCACAAATTGGTCAACTTCCCTATATCAGACACAATGGCAGATGTGAATAACTACTGTTTAATGGGTCAAATAACAATAATTGTGCATATACATGGGGCGTGTGTGTTCTGGCTTCTGTACATGTAAAATACTTTTAATTAATTTGTTTGATGATAGGGTATGCATACCCAAGTAAAGTGAAATTATCTTAACTTAATCAGTACGTGTTGTCTCTCATGACGTATGAGAGTCAAATACAATATTATGAAAATAGTATTCAATAGCTTTTTGATAATGTACACATCAACATCATGGATACAAATCTGTTACATGTCCTATTTGAAATATTGTAATAATCAACAAACTTTACAAGTGTCTAATTCTATTGTTTGAATTATACAAATGACACCAGCCAGACTTCACCACTGAAATCCCCGTTTTTTCGTTGTCAGATATAATCTACAGGTGTAAATAATGACCTGTTCACGTTGTAGGGCTAGTTTCTTACCCAAAACAAGATTCAAATAAAAACGAACTACTGTGTTAAATTTTTAGTTTCTAATTTTTGAAAACATGTGAAAATAAAGAATGTGTGGTTCTTATCTTTGGAAACATGTGACCTACAATTGTTTGAGGTTTAAATTCGTCACTTTATAGAAAAAATACTTTCTTGTTACTATAATTGCTTTAATGTTTTTTCTTTGGAAAATTCCCACATATTTTGCTTCAGATTCACCGACAGCCAGTTCATCGTCCTGTAAAATATCCTTATGTTCTAATGTCCTTCATTTCATTTTTGTTATAAGTTATAAATATATTGTTGCGACAATCCTTTAAGTGAAAATTAAATACTAATGTACAAAGATGTACGAGATGATGTTTTAAAATGTTTTAAAATAAAATAAAATACAATAAAAATAAATAGATTTAAGTGTGATTGTAGGAATTAAGTGCACATATTGAGAATTTTGTAGCAACTTTTCCATATTTTCATCACACTTTCTCATATATCCTGGAGAAATAAAATTGAGGTCTACCTTGAACGTAATTTGTTTTGAAATTATCATTAATATTTTTCGAAAAATATGTTCTAGTGTCCTTAATTTCATTTTGTTCAGAGTCATAGGTTATAAATACATTGTTGCGTCAATTGTTTAAGTGAAAAATCAATAATTATGTACACAAATAACGAGATAATATTGAAAATGTTTTAAAATAAAATAAATAGATTTAAGTGTGATTGTAGGAATTAAGTGCGTATATTGAGAATTTTGTATCAACTTTTCCATATTTTCATCACACTTTCTCATATATCCTGGAGAAATGAAATTAAGGTCCACCTTGAACGTAATCTATATAAATACATTGTAAGTGTGATTGTAGGGAATTAAGTGCGTATACATCGCGCTCGAGCGACCAGCTGTAGGCGACAAGTTCTGACATGTCGGCTGTGCTGTTGTGTTTTATTACTTCGCGGAAGGACGACCAAAAGAGTATATGGTGTGAGTGACAGACACAGATCTTCATTATCGACTTCACCATGGCGAGTAGAGGACGTGTGTACGAAGATAACGACGACATTGCAATGGAACACAATCGTCTGTCTCAAAGCCGCGCCACCACGTCCAGGTTGTCATGTACAACTACCCAAGACGTCGCTTGGGACGTACATGGCCAGCCAGACCCATGCTCCTCTAAGTCTTCGCAACAATTGGCCATTCTCGACATTGAGAGTAGGTAGCGATTGAGATGATACACATGAATCAATAAATCGACTTATGTGTAAACATTTGTTGTGTTTTATTTTTCGTTTTGTTTTTGTTAAAACCTAAATAGTTGAAGACAACTGTAATAAGACCGTTAGTGCATTCGAAAAGTAGTATACCAACCCCTGTTCTATAGTTCCAGCCTGCGTGGCAAGTTTCACCGTAATCCATATCGACTATAGTAACCAGGCTCTCTCCTTGCGATAATACCACCAGCCGTGATATATATATGTGACACACTCTTGAAAAGCACTGTTAAAACCCTACACGCTACATGACCAGATATCAAAAAAAAAATGTCAGTTGGTGAATTTTGAGAATATAGCAAACCTGCTCAAGAACACGTGTTATACCCTTGTGAGAAAATAAATGTTTCTATATACCGTGGATGAACATACACTTGCGACAGCCTATATTAGATAAAATAAATTCAAAGAGGTATGACATATTGACTTATCACTTGAGAAATGAAATTATGAACGGTAGAACGTATTTTAATCTGCTTCACCGTATTATTTCAGAGCAGTACCACCACCAATGGTTCGCTAATTCCATCCGATGGTGTCAGATTTCACTACAATGCATAGTCCACCATGGTATTGCGGGGGTTTCTCCCTGCAATAATACTAGCAGCCGTTATATATGTAAAATACTCTTGAAAACCGTCATGTCATTTCAAACACGACCTTTTTATCAAATAAGTTGGTAAATTTTGTGAATAGAGTAACATGTGTTTGTGAGAAAATACTCCATATGCGTGTTCTGTATGCGCTCATAGCTGTGGGTGAACCTACATGTGTTACATTCCGTATGTTGGATTTAATAATTAAAAAATAATCTCATGTTCTCAATTTCATTTTGTGCATAGTTATAGGGTATACATACATTATTGCGACAATCTTTAAACCAATAGTAGTGTAAAAAGATAACGAGATGTGTGTGTGTGTGTGTGTGTGTGTGTGTGTGTGTGTGTGTGTGTGAAAATTCTTGTTCTAATGTCCGACATACACTGAATAAAAGAAATTAAGGAACACTTTGAACGAGATACCTTTTGTTTTTGTTTTTGATATAATCATTCATATTTTGGTGTTTTTTGAAAAATTGAAAAAACTGCGTTCTCGTGTTCTTGATTTCATTTGTTCAGATTAATAGAGGGGGCTTAACATATCATTACGACAATCTTTTATTACACATACAATACACTGGTTGCGAAAATCTTGATTATCACACATATACACTGGAGAAATAGAATTATGGACCACTTTGAATGAAACCTCGCTCTTTTGAAATAATATGATTTATTTCTCTCTTCTTTTGTTTTGGAAAATATACGTTCTAGCGCTCTTATTTGTTCAGATTAAATAAAAAAAGAATTTCAAGTCTGTTCTAGAGCACAATGAACCTCTTGGAAATTCGCTGTGTGTACACTTGTAAAATATACGTTCTAGCGCTCTTATTTGTTCAGATTAAATCCAAAAATGAGTATGACGTCTGTTCTAGAGCATAATGAGCCCCTTTGAAAATTCGCTGTATGTACACTTGTGACGGGTTAACAAAAGATAATTGCGGGCAGTTAAGTATGAATGCCTTCGCTCACAATGGGTTACATCATCCATTGTCCAGTGGGTCGGCCAGGGTCCGGGTACAGGCATCGGGAATATCGACGAACAATAGGATTACGTAATTCTTCTGTTCGTCGCTGCCGGTACCGTACAACTACTCACTTTTCTGATAAGCAAATCTATTAAGCTACACACTGACAGAACTAATACACCTCTAGATGTGATGAAAATTGTTCTATACAAAGGTCAGAAGAAGTTTATTTGATTTAGAGTGATTGATAAACATAAATCCATAATTTGTTTCTTCTCCTCACATTGTATTCATGTTTCCCGTGTGTTGTTTTTTGTAAACCGATAATTTATTGAACTCAAATTGAGAATTATTTAACAACTTGTTCAATCTATCTGAAAGGGCAAAATTACACCAATATCTACATTTGACCCACGAGATGACAATACTGATGACGTGGTCCCTCAAAAGGATCAACTGACCGAGTAGAGGTCATCTACCCTCTCATATACATTGAACGTTGAATATTTTACTCGTGTCATCAACAATTTTGTTCCGATCTGTTTCAATAAATATTTTAAAACTATTTGGAGTTTTTATTTATAAGCTTGTGTAATGCTCATTTGTAGGTTCTCCAGATCAATGAATTATTGATTGGATTGAAAGCGGCATTTTAGTTCGACAAATATTCAGAATGCACTGGTATTCACAAGTTGCCTCCCACGAGTTAACTCGTGTTAATGATGTGTAAGAACATGCCACTACAAGTTATCTCGTAGTAATATTAGTGGTACTATTGAACATATTTCAAATGTTGGTAAATTTGCTGCAACAAATGGTGACCACACGATAGTACCAGAAAACCACAAACAGACCGAAAGAATGGTTAGTGACTGTTAATATATAGTGTATACAGTCATCACCCAGACAGACGGGAATGCCTTTTTGGATTTGTTGTTATACAAATGACATTTTTTTTATATAATGTAATTGGGTATTAAAAGCTGTCTTGTCATTGTATCATAAACGAATGGATATAGGGCCCTTTCCATGAGAACATATGCTGGGCTTGGCGTCATTATAATGATCTAACTTTTGGAACAAGCGACCATCGCTAGCAGTCTTAACGTCAGCGAAGTACAGAGGTAACTTAAATCTATTTCGACTCATGACACCAGAGAGATATGACCACCTGTCTATATAGGATACCTAAACGTGTCCCGTTTGAAAGCGAGTTAAATACCGAAGCCATTCACGAGTTTCATAAACATGTTATCAAACGGAACTGAGTTCAGTATTTTTATCCCACCGGCATTTAATACTGTGGGATATAGTCGTCGCCTTGTCCGTCTGTCCGTCCGTCCATCAGTAATCATTTCATTTCCGGATCATAACTTGAAAACCGTTCATGATATCTTTCTGAAACTTTCCATGTGCATTACCCACCAACTATAGTGGTGCCTTTTGATATTTTCAGATTTCTATGTTTCGTTTCCATAGAAACGTATTGTATTTGGACTTTGTTCAGAGATATGTTTGTTTCTGGAGCACAGCTCAAAAACTCTTTATCATACCCGATACTCAGCATGTGTATTACCCGCTAAATGAAGTAGTAGATCTACAATTATCTGAAAAAGATGTGTACAAATTATGTGGGACAGGTAGGATATGTCATCTTCTGATGAATCTTGTATTTACTACTCAATGATGTAAATAAGGAAATCGGACACTTGCAAATAAGACACCAACTATTGCAGTAGCGCGGCTAACATTATGACGTCACTCATAAACGAATATAACGACAACAAATGTTTTTGGCGGTTGGCAGCCATTTTCATTTCCAATCCTTGAATTATTAAAATGTGTTTGCCCTAACACTGCGGTTAGCAGTTTTCGTTTTATAAATCTTTTCTACGACAGTGAATCATTAAGTCGTGTATTTGAATTGAATTTGAACATATAACATAGCTTTAAAAATGAGATACAGTGCCTTTTAAAACTTGTTCATGATAACATGTGGTAGGAGGTCGTGTTATCAAATTGGTGTAATTCTGTAGTAACTTAAATTTAATTAAAATATTCCGAGTTTGTTTTCTTGAGGTAAGGGTGTTATTTAAACTGTCTTTGGAAATGCGAAAGGAATAATAATTTTCGAATATTTAAAAAAAAGAAGGTTTACTGTCAACTTTTAAAACGTCGGAAAACCATTGCAAAATTGCAAATAGAACGACGTACATGTTCCTACATGTTCAAACTTCTTTCACTCAAATTCCAAAATATACCTCTAATCATTAAGGAACTGCTGCACGAATCTGGTCTCCGATAACCCTTCTCATCAACAATATGACAGTGATGTTATCGATGAGTCGCTCTCTGCATGCCAACCATCGGTGGACAGAAATATGTGGTTTTCAGAAACGAATTCTTTCTTTGTCTCAATATGCTTTACTCTGCCCGAGATATTTTGCAGTTATGATAAGTCGAATACGCAACTATACAGAGGATATTGAATCGTTTGAGGTTCATACCAAGGTAAAGATAGTGTAAATGTAAACTCTTAAGCTTACATTTCTAAATGTGAATATTTTTTGGGTAAAACTTGTCCAGGCTTTTATTCTCTCACTATTTGTTTAAATCCATTGCTCGCCACTAAAATGACATAAGTATTTTTGCAATAGTTCATTGTCTGTCATTAGGCGTAATCAGCGCCTCAGGTCATGTCCCATTAGTCATACGCCCAGTAGTCATAGGTCCCACTAGTCATACAGTAAATGGAGGGTTAACCAAAACAACAACAACATTCATATACCCTTTTGTCAAAATGGATTTGCCCATTAATTATAGAGTTAGGATTAGTTTAAGTTTCTGTACAGAGTATGCCACAGTCCGTGAACATGAAAACATATAAACGAATATATAAATGACCCTCGGCATATTAGGTACAACATGACAGTAATATAACGAAAGCGCACATACAATATTTCAACAGGGATCAATAAGAAAAAGAAAGGAATGTTCTACAGCTTGGTCAATTCATAGTTGTTATTTCCTTCAGATTTTCTATCGCAACCTCTGTTACATCAAAGGGGTAGTAGCACGTTTTTTCAATGAAATGAATTTGAAAAATAATGTCACCAATAGTAAAACACCCTTCTCTCTTCGGAAAATCAAGTTACAATATTAATCTACATGGCCATGAGAATCATTTTTTTTAATTCGATATAATAAAATGTGTTCACAATAAAATGTTTGCTTTATACGCAACACCGTTATTATCACTACGGATAATTGGTTTGTGTAAAAAAATGTTTTACCCTCTATAGAAAATAAATAAAATAAACGACATAAACTATCATTATAAATGGTAAATATAAAAAAATAAAATTTGCAAAAAACGTGTTCCTGCCTCTTTAAGGCTACTTTCTCGTTAGATATGGATACTTCGGATTTGCTACAGTTACTTTAGAAGTAATTTGTGCTATGACCGACGTTGAGCTGATGTTGAAACTGAAATTGCTACATCTGTGCGATGCGAACGCATTGTCTACAAGATATAATTCAGTCGCAAATGTAAAACGATGATTAATTGGACACAGATAAAGACGCTAGTACCACTACCAGTGTTGCAAACTTCCATACCTAGGGGACTATGCAAGAATAGTGAAATATCACCTATATGTATGGTTACGATATAAAATCTAAAGATACACGCAGTCACAACACATCACAATCATTGAGAAGCCGAAAAACTACTGACATATAGTCACAACATCGCAAACCTTGTGCAGCACGTGCAGTATTTGCCGCTCAACCACTGATCCGCAGATACAACATATCACAAGCTTCGTGCATCATGTGCATTTGGTGGCTGTCGACCATACGACACAGAATCAACGACAACATCTAGACCAGGCTGGTTAAAATAAATCGACGGTACATTTACATGTACATGTATATCATAACGTTTTTATGCCCCCGAATCGGTGATTCCGGGGGTATACTGTTTTTCACCTGTCCGTCTGTCTGTCCGTCCGTCTGTGTGTTTGTCCACACAAACTTTAACCTTGGCCATAACTTTGGATTACTTAGAGCTAGAGCTATGAAAACTTGGCATGTGCATACCTTGTGATGCTACCTTTCAGATGAGATCATCATATTTGAGGGGCGGGAAAGCGCAGTGGTTATCGCGTTCGGCTTCAGATCAAGATCTCACGTGGACCGTAATGAGTAGCCGCGTGGTTCGCATTAGCATTCTGCAGTATAAAGCGTTCATTATACGCAGGTTTAAAGCACACGCAACTCAATTACCACCATTTACCACATTTTGTAACTATCTTCAAGAAGGTTGACAACACTAACAGACTGTAATGTCAACCTTAATGACCATCAACAACAGATGTTAACTACATAGATCAAAGTAACAAGTTGTTCCAAAAGCAATCATAAGAGAGTAATTAGCTGACAATAATAAGTTATCATGATCTTAAGACTTTCTTATTGACAGTATATATAAATAGTAATTTATAAACATGTTCCCTTTCTATTCAAGATCCACCTTCATGCACCACTGATTGCACGTCTCCCCAAACATGCATCTACGTGGAAGGAACAGCAACATGCAAAGGTCGGTAGATGTACATGTGTATACACCTGAACAATAGTAAAACAATTCTGCCAAATAAGGAATGTCAGATTGAGTGTTAACGATTGGACAAACATAGCCAGATTTGAATTATTGCTTTTTCAAGCGAATGCTTTTTTTTAAATATAAAATGTAATTGAAATAAGTAAATCTATGGAAACATGCACTTATTTGATACGATAGTAATTAAGATTAATTAAGAAAATAATGATAAGATTGCAGTTTATAAGATGACATTATCATATATGGCCAAAAAGGAGATTTAAATATTTCTCTTTTTTCAGAAAATGGTGGAAATTTGGGTAAATATCTTAAATATAGAGAATGTCCAGGATATCCTTAGGGAAAATGTATTTTCAATGCATTATTCGTTATTACGATTTTAGTATAAGTATATATACGAATAGAATGTCTATTGTGATCAGTGATTGTGGCGGTGGCAGTGTTAGCAGTGATTTGGGTATTGCAGTGGCAGCAATTTATGTTATGGTAGCTGTATCAGTTGCAGAATAAATAGCTGCAGAAGTAGTAGTGGTTGTTGTTGCACTAATAGTAGTCGCAGTAGTTATTGTAGCTGTGGTTGCAGTAGTAGTATTAGCTGTGGTTGCAGTAGTATTAGCTGTGGTTGCAGTAGTATTAGCTGCGGTTGCAGTAGTATTAGCTGTGGTTGCAGTAGTATTAGCTGTGGTTGCAGTAGTATTAGCTGTGGTTGCAGTAGTATTAGCTGTGGTTGCAGTAGTATTAGCTGTGGTTGCAGTAGTATTAGCTGTGGTTGCAGTAGTATTAGCTACGGTTGCAGTAGTAGTATTATTAGCCGTGGTTGCAGTAGTAGTAGCTGTGGTTGCAGTAGTATTAGCTGTGGTTGCAGTAGTATTAGCTGTGGTTGCAGTAGTATTAGCTGTGGTTGCAGTAGTAGTATTAGCTGTGGTTGCAGTAGTATTAGCTGTGGTTGCAGTAGTATTAGCTGTGGTTGCAGTAGTATTAGCTGCGGTTGCAGTAGCAGTATTAGTTATGGTTATAGTATTTGTTGTAATAGTAGAAGAATAAGTAGTTATTGGTGTGGTTTTAATGTTAGTTGTAGTAGTAGTAGTAGTAATAGTAGTAGTAGTAGTAATAGTAAAAGGAGTAGTAATGGTATTTATTAGTGGTCGTTATTGTGGTAGTAGAATCCGTAATTGTAATGGTATAGTTGTAGAGTAGTAGTGGTCATAGGAAAAAAAAGTGGTGGAATCCGCTTGCCGGATCCTTCCAGATTCTTAAGGATCCGCCAAAACTTAGGAGAATCCGGAAGAATCTGGCAAATGGATTCCACTACTTTTTTTCCTGTAGGTAATAATACTGACAAAAATAATAATATTATCATTATAGTTAATAATAGTAGTAGTCATGGTGGTGGAAGTAATAATAGTAGCAATATCAGAATAAATTACGTCCTGTAATGTGAATTTATTAATTTTCCCATATCTGTCTCTGTCTATTAATTTTAATTTTCTTTAATTTTCAAGACGTTTTTTAACATAATATTAAATATCTGATTTGAAATTATGTCAAGGCAAATATACAGTAAATATGATACCGAAAATAGTCAGTAATCATTATATGAATGTGTTTCTTTTCTTCTAGTTGCTGCCGCACCAGGACTTCTCTTGTCACTTCTCCTCGCTGTAATCTACTTGTAGAAGATGTGCTTTGTTGTCTATCTCTAGATGTGTTCTGAAACCTCACTTTAGTGCTATCAAATCAAACCTCTAATATCAGGAATAGAACTTATGTGCAAATTAAATTCAAGATTGCATCTTAACACATTGATATAGGGGATTTACAGCATTAGCACCTCTCTGACAAAAATCCAGTACGGTTAGGTTTACACATTGGCATCAATAATTTACAATTAGATCCAATGTACATTTTTTATACAAATATCAGAGGAAGATTTTCTCTCGTTCAATTATTGATTAACCTAAATCCCAAATTTGATTCTTCCCCTGACAGTTTATTCATGTACAGTTTTCCGTCTGTTTTCTGTGTTTATGAGTAAAATTTGTCAATCTGGAAGGGCAAAATTACACCACTATCTACATTTGACCCACGAGATGACAATACTGATGACGTGGTCCCTCCAAAGGATCAACTGACCGAGTAGCGGTCATCTACCCTCTCACATACGTTGAACATTTTACTCATGTCATGAACAATTTTGTTCCGATCTGTTGTAATAAATATTTAAAATGTGTTTGGTGTTGTTGATATGCTTGTGTAAGCCTCATATACGTTGTGTTCTCCAGGAAATGTTCTGTGAAAGGCGGATGAGATATCTAGATCTGCATTTTATAAGGTCAATGATTATTCAGAATGAGTTGATATCAAAACGAGCACCTTGTTTATTTGTATTTGATATTAAATGTGTCAGGGATATAGAAAAGGAAGTAATCACTGATTAACAGTGATCTGAAACAAAGTAGTAGTTATCTATGAATACTCATGGTTTACGTGCATCAACAACTATTCTTATTTAAATCAGCAATTTTGTTTATGAATAGCATAGAGGTGAAATAAAAATAATTTGGCTTAAAATACGTGCTGCAAATGAACAAATAAGGCGATTAATTTTAGATTACATTGTTATCAACTTGCAAAAAACGACAAATCAAACTTTCACATAATCTTCAAAATCAGTCATGAAGAATTGAAACACTGCTGATTAAAATCGACCTTGTTCCGAGGATTGAAATTTGCAAAATTATGCATCTACCGGGATACAAACTCATATCGTTCGGCGGTTTTAATCAGACTGCACACTGTTGCACGAATCTCGTCTTTGATAAGCCCTTCTTGGCCTCAATGTTCCACTCTGTGGCTAAGATTTTAAAAGGGATACGATTCTATGAAATATGTAATATATATAAATAGATAAAGAATAACTTTGGTATGGAGAGTGACATACGTTCCATATAATCATTTATCAACTGTTAAAGGTGCAGTAGCACGTTTTTTTGCAAAATATATTTTTCTTATTTATAATGATAGTTTGTGCCATTTGAATTTACTTTAGAGGGTAACATCCTATTACACAAACCAATTGTCCGTAGCAGTAATAATGGTAATAACACCTATTTGCAGTGTAATTTAATCACTTGGAGTTAAAGGGGCAGTAGCACTTTTTTGCAAATTTAATTTTTTAAATGTTAATGATGATAGTTTATGTCATTTATATTAGCTTTAGAGGGTAACTACACAAACCAATTACCCACAGAAGTAATAACGGTGTTGCGTAAATAGCAAAAAATTCATGGCGGCCATTTTATTGTGAACACATTTTATTATTTCAAATGACAAAAATGATCCGTATGGGTTTACTGAGCAATGTACACTAATTTTTAACTAAGAGAGAAGGATGTTTTACTATTGGTGACATTATTTTTAGAAAACATTTCATCGACTTATCTGTGCGAAAAAATGTGCCACTGCCCTTTTAATCTCATTAACAAATAAGAATAGGTAGTGGATTGTGGCACCATGAGAAACCATTGTTTTGCTGCAGCCTTCATGAACTTCATTAATGTGTATATTACATGTAACATAAATACAGAGAACAAGTTTTACACTGCATGGGGGTCAGTATGGACACAGGGGCTTGTTTTGTCGAAACTAGCGATTAAAACGAATATGAAGTCGACGATCCAGCCCCATATACTATAAAAAAAAGTAAAGGGATGTAACGGGGTCAACACCTCATGTCCGTTTGAAATTATATTTCAGAATGTTGTCATCATATTATCATGCAATGTTGTATACCACGGCAAAGCCAATACATTTGTCTTTAAAACAAGCCATCAAACGTAAAAATCGAACGGATAATAACAAGGATATGGTTTTTCAAAGCCAAAAATATTAGCCCATTGCTCATGTGAGCCATTTGCCTGGCCCACCAAAATGATAAAATAATCGCTTGAAATCTTTTTATAAAATACCTTATAATATCCTGTCAGCTAATAGTGACCCATTTACAAAGCCCAGTATTTGGTGCATCAGATCGCGCAAGAATTATAACATGAGGGATACTGTATTTGACATACCAGGGATTTTACATTACATCAAGTGTGTTTCGAAACATCGTTTGTCTAGTAGTCATCCATATTGAATGACCTTGACATTGGTCTATTTTTGGAAACGAAATTATGTCATAGAGCCTCAAAGAGCCCTATGACATCATTTTGTTTCCAAAAATAGACCAATGGCAAGGTCATTCAATATGGACGTCTCACTATCAAACGATGTTTCGAAACATACTTGAGATTATCTAAAATCCCTGGTATGTCAAGTACAGTGTCCCTCATGTTATAATTCTTGCGCGATCTGATGCACCAAATACTGGGCGTTGTAAATGGGTCACTATTAGCTGACATGATATTATAAGGTATTTTATAATATTTTTTTAAGCGATTATTTTATCATTTTGGTGGGCTAGGCAAATGGCTCACATGAGCAATGTGCTAATATTTTTGGCTTTGAAAAATCATATCCTTGTTATTATCCGTTCGATTTTTACGTTTGATGGCTTGTTTTAAAGACAAATGTATTGGCTTTGCCGTGGTATATAACATTGAATGATAATATGATGACAACATTCTGAAATATAATTTCAAACGGACATGGGGTGTTGACCCCGTTACATCCCTTTACTTTTTTATAGTATATGGGGCTGGATCGTCGACTTCATATTCGTTTTAATCGCTAGTTTCGACAATACAAGCCCCTGTGAGTATGGATACACATCAGCATTAAGCTTTGTGTGAATTTATATTAAAATGATAATAATGGTAATGCAATGTATCATAAAACACACACTTAGTGATTTCTTAATACGACGGAAGTGCACATAACATTAAAGCGATCAACATGAGAAAGAAAGGAATGTTCCACATCGAATTGAAAGGTAACTGATACAGATCGTATCAATTTAAAACATTATTAGACAGACAAAGGAACTCGATATCGTAATTAAAACGTAGGTAAAAAAAAACTACCCCCTACACGTATATAACATTGAGTAAAGGAGCCATTGTGTCGATCTAAAGGTCCATTCAACATTAGGTCAAAAGTTACACATGTACCTATCACATACAGTTCAATTATACGTTTTAATTACGATATCGAGTTATTGTGTAGAGAGACCACAAAGTAGGACACAGTAGTGATTTGTAGTTATATAATTTCCGTGTGTTTGATATCGAAACCAAGGCGATGTCACAATTGGACAACAAGTGGAAATGACAGAGCTGATCTTTCCTAGTAACACCTGGCACGTAGACACAACACATCGAAGACTTCGTTCAGCACTTGCAATAGTTGCCTAGCAACCACTGACACGTAGACATAACATCTCACAAACCTCGTGCAACACGTGCACCAAAACGACAAAGAACGAACAATAATATCGGATCTGACACAGGATGAAGATTAGTGGAGTTTAAGCTTGTAAAAGTTAGCATAACGATAGGGTGATTTTCTTCGCTGCATATCTGTGTATTTGGCATCTGTAATTGGGAAAATTCTTACATCTCTTTCGAATTCCCGACTTGATTCTTACAGGATTCAAACCGATCTCTAGGTAAGGCATCAATTACTGGCACTGATTGTCAAACCAACTAGTCCACTTTACTTTGTTGTATTAATTATCTTAAATTTTCACAGTGAATTATACCAATTCAGAAAACGCCTATACTTGTTACATACGTAAATAAGCAAACAAGTTGATCGTTTGCTGATCTGTTTTACAAAGGGGGCTGGACAGTGCATAGGTAAGCGCGTTCGGCTTCTGATCAAGAGGTCCGGGGTTCGAATCCTGCCAGGAGCTTTACATCTTTGTCTGCAGCTTAGATTTCTATGCAATCATAGAACACATTTGTGAACCTTTACAGAAATAATGAAAACCTGCTTCACAATAGGATCAGACAGCTGTTGAAGAAATGGATGCTTCACTTTTAGAATTCAGTTGAAGAATCATATAATATTAATCACGATCATGCGACAATTTTGGGAAAGGTAAGATTCAGCAATGGGGGGTGTTAAGATAAGAAATCTAAGAAAATTAAATTTCACATTTATTATGTTTCAACATCTCACAAAAGACACTGAATGCAATTCACTGACCGACTTGCAGGCAAATGGGCCAAATGTTTTTCTCAAGATACCGTTTAAAAAATATCCGATTTTTATTTTTCAAAATGTCACAACAGAAACTAACCAAAATAACTGATTTTATGTACGCTTCTATTTCAATCTGGTTAACTTAATGTCTTCTAACGTTGTAAACAAAATTTAAAATGTAGAAATAAACCATTTTCAGATTATTCACGATCACACTTGTTCATGGTTTTCCTTTAAAGAAATAATAAAAGATAATATTTATCATCCCAATATAATGTTTTACAAATATAATTAAATTTAATTTATCGTTATTCTGTGTTGGATAATTGTTCAACGCTCTAAGTAAATCGGGTTTGGCAATATCCTATTATGTATAATTATAATAGTAATTTGTGTATTGCACGCACAAAGCGCTGGCCGAGACGTTATCTCTGGTCAACATAGTAAAGAACATTCACTCTTGAGAACAGAATCAACAGTCAGTTGCCATACCACTGATACAATACATGGGACATAAGGAAGTAAAATTGGCCGAATAGATATGAATAGACAATGTATATACCCTATGCAACAATACTGTACCTACGTTTTCTTCAAACAAAGCGAAAAGTCTATTTTTATCGAACCATTATGATGTCAATTGGCAGCTTGGTGTAAGACACGGTTGTCGCTTGTTGGATACTGTTTTTAGAATGATTCTAACCATTGGTTAAGGTTTGCATAAAACTTATGATGACAACAGATTTCCCTTTACATTATTATGTAAATATAGCTGTAAAACAATAGATAGTGATCGTCGATTGATACTGTATTGCTAGTATGAGTAATGATAGTTCCATCACTAGTATGAATGAATGTTCTCATCAAGATTCATTGAAGCTTTAAAAGCGCCCTTAAAATCCTATCTTTGTCCAACCCACTGTTAAGCTGGTGCATTTACATCTAACCATATTTCAGAACAGGAATATTTTCTGGATAACAACTTCTTTAATGTGAAAATACACGACGTTTCGGAGTACATACTCACTCCTTCATCAGGTGGAATGTAAGGAAATAACAAAATGATACATTTATATAGCAAACAAAACAATAGTTTTTATACATAACATGACACAACCTTTCCGTGCGTAATTGGGCCACCTCTATTTTGCTGATCATATGCATTAAACGTTCTAGCGTAGCATCTACAACATGAGCTCATACCAACCATTACAAGGTGACAAAAACGCATTGAATCAAGGAGCTATCGCCTTTAAAGATTTATTGCTGTCTTAGGGATGTATATGTAAAGAATAGACTCCTCAAACTCTGCAATATTTACACGAAGAGGTTAGTTTGAGGCCGTCAGAGTTTGAGGAGTCTATTCTACTTAAACCTAAATTCGAAACCTGTTCGAGTTATTTCACCTGTACGTGCGCAATATTGCACGTGCGTTTCATGTTAATATTGACGACTTTTACACCTGCAACCTAAAATTGAAACTGGTTTGGGTTTTACCTGTCGGAGCGCAAAAAACACGTGCGTTTCGTGATGATATTGACGACTTTTACCTATTGATTAGGCATAAAAGACGAACACGCGTTTTCAATCATTACTCTTTCGTGAACAGTATTGAAAAGGTTGGTACAGGTTCAGTAGCACCGACATGGAAAGTGATAATGGTATATTTTTAACCTAAAATACATATTCCCAGATATCATTTGGCAGTCAGGATATTAATTCAGATTTTGAATCAATTTTGGAGTCGGATTTCCCAAATGCAAATTTTGCCATTCAAGATAGAGACAGTGAAGACAGTTGTAATCTTGATAATGATATCCCCCAAACACAAGCTTTTGAGCCGGTAACAAATGATACTGATTTTACTGAAAAGGTGAATTCATCTGACGAAGATTTAGTACGTTGTAGTCGACAGTATGATGCAGATACAACAGTTGAACCTGAAAACAATCTTTCAACAATCGAAACGATTGAAATACCAGAAGAGCACACATCTAATGAACGTTTCGGCAAGCCATTGACATAGCAGGAATTACATAATTTAGAAACATCAGCTCGAAACAAAAACATATTTTAAAAAAAAGTCAGTGGGCATTGAGAACTTTCGAATCTTGGTACAGTGAGAGGCACATTGTTTCAGGCACTTTTGACGAATTTCTGCTTAAGTAAAGTAACGAGGAACTAAACACGATTCTGGTATCCTTCGTAACCCAAGTTAGAAATCAGAAAGGATCTGAGTATCATGGCAATACGTTACATGAACTGCTGATCTCTGTGCAATATCATATGAGACAACAGGGAAGGGACATCAACATAAATGACTTTGAATTTGCGGGACTCAGACGTATCTTGGATGCCAAAATGAAACAATTGGCCAAATCTGGATTTGGTATTCATAAAAAAAGAGCAGACACATTAAGTCAAGACCTAGAAGAGCTTTTATGGGAAAAGGGGATCTTGGGTGATGATACACCACAGAAATTGTTGGACACACTATTCTATTTAAATGGCATCTGCTTCTGCTTGAGGGGAGGTGAAGCACACCACTCTCTGAAAATTGGCGAAAATGGAAACTTTTCTTTCGTTTATAAAAATTGTGTTAAACACTTAAAGTACTATGAGGGTGTATCCAAAACAAACAGTGGGGGGTTGAGGCACAAGTCAATAGAGATGAAGACAATCGTTGTTGGTCCTAATCAAGAGAAGCCAGACCGCTGCCCAGCAATCACAATTCATCACCGATAGACGCAGTTAAGAGTATTATAGTTATTGAATTTACATTTGTATTGCCATCATAATCGAACAATTTCATGACTTAAAATTTATTAGATAAACTATTATCAACCATTGTTTTGTCGTGCAATCCGAAATTATAAAGAAATGATAAATTGTAACTACAAGTTTAGTCTTTGGTACCATATATATTTACGTTAATTTTTCATAATGCTATTAATTCGAATATGAATTGACATCAATACATAATACAATAATGAATACCAGTTGCGAATAATGTGAAAATATTTTGAAAAACTATATGTTTGTATCTGTTTAAGACCTGCGACATGCCAAGCCTTTTATCTGCGTCCACTCCGATACCCAAGGCCGACGTGTGGTACTGCGCCTCACCGATCGGGAGACAGCCCCTGGGTGGGGTGGTCAGGAGACTGTGCGAGTCGGCCGACATACAGGCCGGCATACTTCACCAACCACTCCCTCCGGGCCACCGTCGCTTCTCGCCTGTATGAGAGTGGCATTGACGAACAACTCATTGCCGAACGAACAGGAACACCGGTCCTCGGCCATCTGTGGGTAAGATACCTTTTAGTAATATACACAACAAAATAACTTAAGGACCACCCCAATATTCAATATTAATGCGTTATATTGATCAAAATATGAACTATAGAATATCTCAATATTGAAAATCGGGGTGGTCCTTAACTTATTGTTGAGTATATAAGACATATGTTGTAGCGAAATAATTTTACTCCAATTAAGAAGCTCGATTGGTCTTTCGTAGCTTATCAGTATGGTGTGTATGGTGTGGGTGGCACGTGGTTGGCTTTCAGCTATGAACAGTTATCAACGCAACAAAGCAGTTTTAGAAAGTCCCACTCATTTGCATAGTTGTTCCAACTGTATTTCTACAGTGGGCTAGTGCAAGGCCGTGACAAATGAATGTACATGTACCATGTTAGAGTGCTTAATCGGGCCAAAATTATGGTTTGATAGCTTTCATATAATACCAATTGTGTATTTATACAACCGGATATATGTACTGTCGATGTGTAAACTATTCATCTATATTTATAAACGCAATTACTAAGGTGAACCTATAAGCGGGAAAGAACATTTTTATTACTTCAAGATATTGCAGACATGTACCACTAAAATAACTATGTTGACGGAAATTTTAATCACATGTAGGATTAAAAATATCAGTGTATATCAGGCTTGATCTAATGATTAATATTTGGCTGTTGCCATGCCGATGCCATATTCAGATTGAGATAGCTTCAAGTAGACTGTTTCTGGTGTTGGATGATTCTGATCTCTGATATTAAGTCTTTCAAAATACATATGCCAGTGTGAGTAGTGTGTAAATTATATCCTCAGTAAGCGTCTGACTTATATCGTCGATAAAATATTGAGAAACTAATACTCAAGCATCACACAACTATGTTATTAGATACTTTATGTCTATAGATACAAGCGAAGAGATGCTGGAGCGACAGTTTGGTCCAACGCAAGCAACCAGTCTGGCGGCTCCCTACGTCCACAGTAACCAGCCCGCCTGAGTCCACAGTAACCACAGCAGCCAGGGTCCACAGTAACCACCCGCCAGCCATCGTCGACATTAACTTGCAAGTTGACAGAAAGCGAGACGCCTGACGCCGCTCAACCGCAACCAAAACAGTTCCCAGTGGCCTCCTCGGCAACGTCTGACCAAGGCGTGAGCTACCGGTCACTACCGGTCAGTAACGCTGCACTTTCCGACACCAACGGCGGTGAAAAGACGCTGCAATTCGTGGTCGAGAAAGATGGCGCGAAAATCACTTTTCGCATGTAAACAATACAAAAATGAAGTGATAAATATGTTTTGTGTGATTATTTAGATGACATGATCCTATCTCGGTAGTTTTGAGGATGATCACAAGTTTCAAGCATCTTGTCAATTCTTCCGTAGAATTAATCATACATGTTCGCAGTTTCTCAATCTCATTAAAATCATATCTTTGATTTAGGTTAAGCTTACTTGGGGGTTGTCACTCATCTAAGATCTGACGGAATCCCGTAGAGAGCCGTATCCGCTTTCAGAATTTTGAAAGCATGATAGCGCAATGGAAAGCGAAAGCAAAAGTACGAACATGACTCTCTACGGGAGTCCGTCAGATCTTAGATGAGTGACAAACCAAGTAAGCTAAACCTTCGGAACGAATCAAATATATGATTTTAATGAGATTGGCAGTTTCTGTATGTTTTATTTTTTCCATGCATAATGAATAGTTCGGAATAACAGTTAATAACAAGTCTAAAAATGGTATACGTACTATGGCATAGTCATTATAAATGTGGAACTTTTATCTTTAGTAAATTTAGCAACATATCTGTAAGCAAAACAAGAAGCGATTCATCTCGCTGGACCAAAGACGTTTTATACATATTTGTCGACTATTAAATTCATATCTGCGCATTGCAAGTATAGAGATGTTGAAACATGATTTGTCGAGGGTTGTGTCGGTATGACAATTGTGACAACAAAACTGTGGATTTATGACAAATATTGTTTCACCAAGTAAGGGTATCAATCATGGATTTGGATTAAACAATTATTTGTAAAGTGATATCAGTTTGAAGTCAATTCCACATTTGAGCTCTCATTGGAGATGACAAGTCGTATGTATCGGTTGGACAACTCGCATTCCTGTAGGAAACCTGTACAGGAATGCGAGTTGGCCAACCGAGAAATATGACTGGTCATCTCCAATGAGAGCTCACATTTGTAATGACTGATAATTTTCCTACTTTGCGCAATTGATTTGCGCAACTCGTTTGCGCAACACATACAATTGACCTGTTACAAACATATTGATGAGCAATATTGACGAGTTGTTGTCAACTATTGACGTTTACTTTGAAATATTGACGACATCAAAAGAAATATTGACGAGTAGCAAGAGAGAAAATGTGACTATTGGTGATTAATTTAGGTTTAAATCTTCTTTATACTGGTCTCTCACAGATTCGACAAACACAAAGTGTCTCTCTATATTGACTTTATTAGAGGCGAGAGCGGGCCACCTAGCATGGCGACGCCGTCCTGCTGTTCTGTCGTTACAGCTCAGCCTCCCCGAGTAGGGGCGGCATATTTCATATATATATATATACAAAAATGAAATACTTCAGACGACACTTGCTGTAGATATCATTTTAATGATGACTGGATGCGTCGCATTTCGACTTGTTTACAAGTCTTTTCAACAGTGACATGAATAATGACATTATAAGGGAAGAAAATAAAAGTGTTAAATTGTGGATGAAAAAAGAAGATTGGTTATTAAATCTGCCTTTGGCAAGACAATCAAATGTACAGAAGAAGAAAAGAAACACTGTATACAACGGAAGTAAGCAGGTCGGAAACCACAGAGTTCGCAAGGAGAGAGAACATCGTAACAGAAGACCACTTGCAGTTCCAAACAGAGACAAATATATGGATCAAACTGATTATCATCACTACAAATCAGATGGGTCCTTCTCAATAGAGGGGATGACTCAGTCCCCAGTGTTATCATCAACTGAGGACTTAGACCAAACCAACACAAGTGCAACCGACCAAACCACTGTGTCACCAACAGAAACAACAAACATTGACTTTGATAACACCTCTTTAGATTCTTCTCCAAACAACATGAAAAAAGGTTTTTGGAGTAACTTTAATTTTATAAGAAGAACTTTTTCAAGAAGCACAAAATCGTATACTCCCCGAAACTACATGTTTGCTAGAAATGTCAATTATGCAATTGAAACAAATGATCAATTCATTGACTGTGGGCCAGGATGTGAGACGTGCAATTACTCAAATTTTAATTCCTCGTAAATAGTTTATTGTGTGCTAATCAAGCTAACCACTTGTCACTTACCAATCAATCAACGTCTATTGTATATTGTTTAAGCTACCTTCGCTATATATTCGCCATGTTGAAAATGCTCCACACTGTTGAAACGACTTGTAAACAAGTCGAAATGCGACGCATCCAGTCATCATTAAAATGATATCTACAGCAAGTGTCGTCCGAAGTATTTCATTTTGATATACATTTACTTCACGTGAGACCTTCCTCAACTTTTTCATATATATATATAGCTTCATTAAACGTGCCTATATATATGTATATTTATATATCCTTATTAACATATCTAAGAGATTTTACCAATTTACTGGACACTCGCAACCATTGGTAAGCTTAATCAATCGATACTAGCTCGTGAGTCATAGCCTTTCCTGTCCGAGGAGACTTCCTAGTTTTATAGTCCATTCCTGCTTTCCTCTTTCCCCATGTCCCCAGTCGAAGTTATTACTTTAGCCAGAGCAGTAACAGAGTCGATATCCACAATATCCTTGGTACCTTCTCCATAAGTTTCCACTTGCCCTACCCAATCCCCCAACGAGCTCCCAACATCCGACCCGTCACCTGAACTCTCATCCTCCCTGGAAGACAACTTCATGCAAGTCTTCCATGGTCGGGTTTAAGTCCGTACCCACAGGTGGCGAGGGTATGTAAGGGTCAGGGGTTTTAGCAAGCTTAACAACAGAAACAAGCACACTAGCCTTCACAGTAACAGTATCCTTTACAGAAACAGTGTCCTTCACAGAAACAGTGTCCTTCACTGAAACAGTGTCCTTCACAGAAACAGTATCCTTCACATAAACGGTGTCCTTCCCAGTATCCGTTGTGGTATCAACCATGGTATCATTGCGGATATCCTCCCCAGTATCCCTAGCAACAGTATCCTTCACAGAGTCATACACAAGATGCACATGAGCACTCCTCTGATGGCCACCTGGTGATACCCTCAGCGGGCAATCAACCATCTGGTGCCCAAGCTTCAAACACCTGAAACACACCGGAAGCAGGCCTGGAACGGGGATCAACATAGGTAGATTATCCCCAAAACGAACAACATGGGGAATCTTTTCTTGCTCCTTGGTTTCCAATACCACTTATCTAATCCCAATTGTAAAAAATATATCTATTTGTCTCTGATGATAACTGATAACTGATACCTGATGACGAGCAAAATAGTCCTTGAAGAAGTCATTACTAACATCATCTGGTACTCAATGAAGCTTCATGTTGATTTATCTGTCGTAATTAGTATCCCGAGATAAAATATGACAATCCTCGAAGTCAATCACATGATACACAGTCACCATCTTCGCCATATCCGCATGTTGAAATGTCACAAAACAGTCACCGCTCCTTTCACCTTCCCAAACAGAAAAAAATGTCCCCAGTTATGCCAATAGAGTCCAGTACATCCATGGTCCTTTCCCGAAACATAGGTCCATGACGAGGAAAACGCTTCACAGTTGCATCCTTATCAACTTACTTATCCAGGGTAGGAGGTTCCTGAAGAGCTGCCTCGACGCAATATTGAAGAGAGTGAGTGGAGATCACTGAAGATCACACCCCAGTAAACTTGGGATGCCACTCGTAGACCTGAGAACAAGGCAGTGGTATAGCAGAAATACAACAACACTCAACAAATCAAACGATCACAAGCCATAGACTATAGAGCAGCCGGCAAAGGCATACTTGTCGTCATACTGTATCCCTGTATACTTTTTAACCAATGATAACAAATCTGTCAGCTGCCATGTCGACCGAGTGACTTCAAAGATCTAAGCATTTCAATCTTAAGGGTCTTACTCAATAGCATCTATCCTTCGAATATATCTAAAGTAAGTAACACTAATGAACTATTGTTTGTATTTGTCTCTGATTTGAAATGATCAATTGCTTTTAAAAAATCAAATGGCAATTTCGAAAAAATCATATTTAACGAGAACACTTTATCTTTATTTTATCATTGTGACGTGTCATTGGATAAAGTTAATTTTACAACGGCGTAGCACAACTGTATTCAAATGCATCCAATCACTCCCTTGCCCTCGTTTTCAAGCGATAAAGAACAGAGGTTAGGATCGGAACTCGGAAATCGAATGGGAGTCAATAAAAGTTCGAAACATGTACATCTGAGTGAGAGGAGGTTACATTCTGATTTGATTCAATTCATTGTAATCATCCTGATAATAACCAACGCTCGTGAAGACACTAATTTAATGAAAGCTCATACAGAACATTAACGTACGAATATTTAACCATATACATTTCAAACATGACACAAATAGATCATTACACCGTTGGTCATATGACTTTTGTGCAGCAAGTTTTAAGGGTTTTCTTTATTACCCGAGCGAGAGCGACGTTCGTACAAGTTGAAAGTCTCATAAATAGTTACATGGTACGGTTTCTTGAGTAATATTTTCTACATTACACATTTTGTTGCACTTGAATAGTATCAGTTGTCTGGAAGGCCCCACTTGTTGATTATGATGATAACGTGGGGGTATAGGTTAACTAACTGATGATGCTGTTGAAGATGTTGTTGAGAATGATGATAACGATGACGACGACAGGCACACTTATGATAACATGATGACGCTTTTGATGATGATGATGATGATGATGATAAGGATGATGATGTTGTCGTTGATGATTATGACGATGATGATGATGACGATGACAACATCCTACAAATTGCAACAATTATGCCAGAACTGTGCTTGAATTATGTCAGACATGACAAATGAACATGATGACAAAATGAACCCAATCATGACATTTGCAAGTCAGAAACTGTGAAAATCGCTTGAACTTGATGCGAGATATCTACCTATATAAAGCACTCACAAAATGTGCGAGCCCAAACTCATTAAAATCATATCATTGATTCGTTCCCTAGGCTTATACGTATTGTTCTACCACTGTCCGTCACAAAATTAAAGTTCGAATTGACATACATTATAATGTTCTTCTATAACAGATGTAATAATAACAAAAAGAAGAGAACAAAATATTTCTGAGTACTTACTTGGAAAAATGAACGAGTAGACATAGTTGGACCAAGAACAGAATTTACAGTTGGCAACTTCAACATCTTGATATCCAAGCATGATAAAGCAAGTACAGTAGTCAATAGAAGAAAGTGATTTATCTACAGTAGCAGGGTACACGTACACAACTATGCATATAGAAGTTACAGGACAATCTGAATATCAGTTTGAAGGAAGGTATTTCTTACTACGTAATATTTCTAATCAAAATGGCATTATCTTAATCTGGACATACATGGATGTTGTAAATCCTAGTGTCAAGAATAAATAAATTAATGTTCTATTTATTAACACATTGGGATATTTGCTGATTGCTTAAAGTGAAATTACTAACGTGACGTGATCGGAAAAAGTACAAGTAGACGTTAATAATATATTTGCGAAAACAGTTAGAAGAAAAAATCCTGATGCTTTAGGTTCACTACACTTTAGCAATAACAATAAACATAACACGACTTATTTCAGAAACATTAATTACGACACCAAACATAAAGTTTATTGATAAAAATTAAATTCATTGTGAAAGAAACAATCAATTGGCACAACTGACACATATGCATGAAATATGATAAGTACGTTGTTATTTCCGGAGCAAGAATTTCTTTTTAGGATACATGGATTCAGATTTGAACAAGTCGGACGTAAACCAATGATTTGAATGACTCAAAAGGTTGTCCGATTTATAAAGAAAATCATTGTAAATAAACGTGTATGTTCTTAGAATAACTATATACAAATGTAGTTTAAAACAGAATTAAAACTTGAAAATTAATCTCTTAGCTTTTCGACTAAAGGAGAACATTTTCAAATGTCAAAATCAAACATCAATTTCAAAATGTCAATTAAAGGGGCAGTAGCACGTTTTTTCGCTCAAATGAGTTGATTTGAAAAATACTGTCACCAATGGTAAATTATCATCTCTCTTAATCAAATTGAAAAATGAGTGTACATGGTTTGGTAAAGCCATGGCAATCTTTTTTATAATTCCAATAATAAAATGTGTTCACATTAAAATGGCCAATTGTTGCTTTATACGCAACGCCGTTACTACTACTACTACTACTACTACTACTACTACTACTACTACTACTACTACTACTACTACAGATAATTGCTTTTTTGTAATAAGATAGTTTACCCTATAAATGACATAAACTATCATTATAAATGGGAAATTTGAATTTTGTTTAAAGCCCCTGTAATAGGAAAGATTCGATTTAATGGTATTGACATTTTGAATTTGGATAAATATAGATCAAATATCTTGTGTGATCTTGTTAAAATTTGCAGATAAGCTATCGATTTATAGGGACATTATCGAGACAGGAAATGTTGTTGACTCATTTCAACATACATGCCGAATACTCATAAATTTAGTTGTTTTTAGTAAACGAGGACTGTACTCGGAGGTAGTTATTGACAAATGGTTTCAAGATACAGAAAGCTTTCTGGGGATCTTTGAGGTATGATATATACTATAATACTGCAGCATTAACAGCCAGGTGATTATACATCATATCAATGTTGGTACAGGTGTTAAGGACGTCGGGGATTAAACCATTGTTTTCACAATTAATGATTAGTTTTATCATAATCGGTTGTCTTCGTAACTACATGTATAAAACGTACACTGTCAGCAGTTTGTCTTTGATCTGCACTAGAGATGTATTAAACTCGAGAGTGTGAACTTTTCTTGAACCAGAAAACACTGTAACATTGTCAAGTTCTCTTTGGTGACACATTATACATGTTAACTTTAAACGATTAAGCAGTAGCCACGATAATACCCCTTAGCCCTGTAAACAGGCAACAAAATGCTTTCTCCTGTTTATTTAATTGGTAAACATAATAAATTCGTTGTTCTGACAGTCAAGGTGTGCGCTCCTGTATATTTGAATCACGATTGTAAGTAAATCACTCACGGACAGATTATAGGATCTGACACAAGATTAAAGCCAACGGTTCATGAAAGAAAAAACTAAAGTACAAGGAAGTTATAGCAATTATTGAAATACATATTTCTTGATATTCCATCTATAAAAGGACTGTCAATTTGTTCAATATTCCCCCCCCCCCCCCCCCCCCCCCCCCCACAAAGTAAACATTGCTGCAATTTGAGCGTTTTTCTGCCTTGAAGTTGAGAATCCACATTGCATTCAAAGTCAATTGTGCAATTAACGACTATTTGCCAATAACAAGTTATACGGTTTGTTTTAAAAATAGGTACTTTAAAGGGGCAGTAGCACGTTTTTTTCGCTCAAATAAGTCTATGAAATGTATTTGAAAAATAATGACAGCAATAATAAAACACCCTTCTCTCTTCGGAAAAACCGAGTTAAAAATGAATGTACATGGTTTTATAAGTCATGGGAATCGTTTTGGTCATTCAAAATAATAAAATGTGTTCACAATAAAATGGCTGTCATGCAATTTTGGCTTGTAACGCAACACCGTTCTTACCACTATGCATAATTGGTTTATGTAATAAGATGTTTTACAAACAGCTGCCCGTCGAGACAGGGGTAGGCATGGATTTCCATATAAGAGGAAAGGACATATGCCATTTTGTGACTCACAGGTGGTTGCTGACGAAATGAATTACAGTGCACGTGTGTCAAAGGAAACTTAAGGTACAATAAAAGCAAAATATTTTAATCAAACAAACTAAAGTTAAAATTTTTGAAAATTGTTTATTCATTTTTTTCTGGATACCACTTTTAAACAAAATTAGTAATGTTTTTTAAAATCTCCTTAACCATGCGAGATAGGGGAGGGAAATGTGACAACGATGCGTCAACAAATTAAAGCACAAGAAAGTGTATTATGCCGACAACATCTTGTATTATGTAATGTTCATAGTTCATACAAATAAAATTAAATGCCAAAAATAGTATGTTGAGAATGTATGATGAATGAGAATATGTTGATGTATGATTTCAGCACGTTATGTTTATTTTAACAGAAGTTGATATCAATCTTCATACCATCAAAATGAAATGAATACAACTTAATCATATATCATCACAGGCATTCAAAACCAACTTTATCCGGCAACAATATTTAAGAAATAGATTTCATAATGTGTTTGTTCACTGGTTTATAAATGGTTTGAAAAGTGCATGGAAAAATGCCGGAGCTTGCCGACTTGTCGACTAACATGCTGTACTAATCAAACTTTCAATCAAACTACAAATAAAATTATAGTTGTAATTCTTTTTAAAAAGTTTAATCAACAAAAGAGCATGTGATAAGAGTGTCATAATTGCTCAATGATACATAAAATAGAAAGATGAAGTAGTCCCCAAAGTTATTTTGTATAAACGTCAGAGTTTGAAGGTTATCATTTTCATCTGTCAATCTCTTTAAAACTGGTTATGTTTAATCCAATCAGCAGAAGGCATATCGCTTAAATTTTAAAGTCTCTAAGATTTTAAGATTCTGTTGAAAATTAGGTTTACAGGCGCTGCAGCACGTTTTTGGCAACTTTTCTTTTCTTAAATTTTCTATTTATTATTAAAGTTTATACAATATATTGTTAAGTTAGAGGGTAAAACATTGAATGACACTACCCGATAAACTGTATCCATGGAAAATGGTTATCTATCCTGGAAGAAAATTGTGCGACGTATAAATCGACAGTCGTGTGGAGCTTCCAACAGCTGAAACAGACCGGATGCTGGCCTGGAGTGGTGACAACATAGGTAGATTAACCTCAAAATGGGGAATATTTTCTTTCTCCATGGTTTCAAATACCACTGATCTAATCCCATTGTAAAAAGTATATCCATTTGTCTCTGATGATAACTGATAACTGATACCTGATGACGAGCAAAATAGTCCTTGAAGAAACCTTTACTAACCACGTCTGGTACCCAATGAACCTTCACGTTCATTATCTGTCGTAAGTATCCAGAGAAAAACTATGACACATCCTCGAAGTCAATTATAAGATAACTAGTTGCGTTTGTAAAATTTCCGGGATTCATTATTATTGAACATGGGCAAACCACCAAGCAGAATGAAGGATACACCGAAATCATGTAACAATCACCTGGTACAAAGTCACCATTCTCGCCGTATACGCATGTTGGAATGTCACAAAACAGTCATCGCTCCTTTCACCTTTCCAAATAGAAAAAAAATAGTGTCCCCAGTTATGCCAATAATGTCCAGTACATCCACAGTCCTTTCCCGAAACATAGGTCCATGACGAGTAAAACGGTTCACAGTTGCATCCTTATCAAATTACTTATCCGGCGTAGGAGGTTCCTGAAGAGCTGCCTGCAACGTGATACTGAAGATCACACCCCAGTAAACTAGAGATGCCATTCGTAGACCTGAGAACAAGGCAGTGGTATAGCAGAAATACAACAACACTCAACAAATCAAACGATCACAAGCCATAGACTATGGAGCAGCCGGCAAAGGCATACTTGTCGTCATACTGTATCCCTGCTTTTTAACCAATGATAACAAATATTTCAGCTGCCACGTCGACCGAGTGACTTCACAGATCTAAGCTAAGATATTTCACTCTTAAGGGTCTTACTCAATAGTATTTATCCTTCGAATATGTCTGATATAAATAACACTAATGAACTATTGTTGGTATTTGTCTCTGATTTGAAATGATCAATTGCTTTTACAAAATCAAATGACATTTTCGAGAAAAAAATAATTAACGAGAAAACTTTATCTTACATTTATTTTATCATTATGACGTGTCATTGGATAACGTTAATTTTACAACGGCGTAGCTGATTGCACAACTATTTTCAATTGCATCCAATCACTCCCTTGCCCTCGTTTTCAAGCGATAAAGAACAGAGGTTAGGATCGGAACTGGGAAATCGGAAAAATGGGAGTCAATAAAAGTTCGAAACATGTACATCTGAGTGAGAGGAGGTTACATTCTGATTTGATTCAATTCATTGTAATCATCCTGATAATAAACCGACGCTCGTGAAGACACGAATGTAGTGAAAGCTGGTAAAGAACATTAACGTACGAATATTTAACCATTTCAAACATGACACACATATAGAGATCATTACACCGTTGGTCAAATGACTTTTGTGCATCAAGTTTGAAGGTTTTTTTTTATTACCTCAGCTAGAGCGAAGATCGTACAAGTTGAAAGAGTCTCATAAATAGTTACATGATACGGTTTCTTGAGTAATATTTTCTACATTAGACATTGTGTTGCACTTGAATAGTATTAGTTGTCTGGAAGGCCCCACTCGTTGATTATGATGATAACGTGGGGGTATAGGTTAACTAACTGATGATGCTGTTGAAGATGTTGTTGAGAATGATGATAAAGATGACGACGACAGGCACACTGATGATAAAATGATGACGCTTTTGATGATGATGATGATGATGATGATGATGATGATGATGATGATGATGATGATGATGATGATTATGACGATGATGATGATGACGATGACAACATCATAAAAATTGCAACAATTATGCCTGAACTGTGTTTGAATTATGTCAGACATGACAAATTAACATGATGACAGAATGAACCCAATCATGCAAGTTTGCAAGTCAGAAACTGTGAAAATCGCTTGAAATAGACGCGAGACGACGACAGGCACACTTATGATAACATGATGACGCTTTTGATGATGATGATGATGATGATGATGATGATGATGATGATGATGATTATGACGATGATGATGATGACGATGACAACATCATAAAAATTGCAACAATTATGCCTGAACTGTGTTTGAATTATGTCAGACATGACAAATTAACATGATGACAGAATGAACCCAATCATGCAAGTTTGCAAGTCAGAAACTGTGAAAATCGCTTGAAATAGACGCGAGACATCTACCAATATAAAGCACTCACAAAAAGTGCGAGCCCAAACTCATTAAACTCAAATCATTGATTCGTTCCCTAGGCTTATACGTATTTTTCTACCACTGTCCGTCACTAAATTAAAGTTCGAATTGACATACATTATAATGTCCTTCTATAACAGATGTAACAATAACAAAAAGAAGAGAATAAACTATTTCTGAGTACTTATTTGGAAAAATGAACGAGTAGACATAGTTGGACCAAGAACAGAATTTACAGTTGGCAACTTCAACATCTTGATAACCAAGCATGATAAAGCAAGGACAGTAGTCAATAGAAGAAAGTGATTTATCTACAGTAGCAGGGTACACGTACACAACTATGCATATATAAGTTACAGGACAATATCAATGAGTTTGAAGGAAGGTGTGTCCTACTACGTAATATTTCTAATCAAAATGGCATTATCTTAATCTGGACATACATGGATGTTGCAAATCCTAGTGTCAAGAATAAATAAATTAATGTTCTATTTATTAACACATTGGGATATTTGCTGATTGCTTAAAGGGAAATTACTAACGTGACGTGATCGGAAAGAGTACAAGTACACGTTAATAATATATTTGCGAAAACAGTTGGATGCACAATTCCTGATGCTTAAGGTTCACTACACTTTAGCAATAACAATAAACATAACACGACTTATTTCAGAAACATTAATTACGACATCAAACATAAAGTTTATTGATTAAAATTAAATTCATTGTGAAAGAAATGAAACACTCAATTGACACAACTAACACATATGCATGAAATATGATAAGTACGTTGTTATTTGCGGAGCAAGCATTTCTTTTTAGGATACATGGATTCAGATTTGAACAAGCCGGGCGTAAACCAATGATTTGAATGACTCAAAAGGTTGTCCGATTTATAAAGAAAATCATTGTAAATAAACGTGTATGTTCTTAGAATAACTATAAACAAATGTAGTTAAACAGAATTAAAACTTGAAAATTAATCTCTTAGCTTTTCGACTAAAGGAGAACATTTACAAATGTCAAAATCAAACATCAATTTCAAAATGTCAATTAAAGGGACAGTAGCACGTTTTTTCGCTCAAATAAGTTGATTTGAAAAATACTGTCACCTATGGTAAATTATCATCTCTCTTAATCAAATTGAAAAATGAGTGTACATGGTTTGGTAAAGCCATGGCAATCTTTTTTATAATTCCAATAATAAAATGTGTTCACATTAAAATTGCCAATTGTTGCTTTATACGCAACGCCGTTACTACTACTACTACTACTACTACTACTACTACTACTACTACTACTACTACAGATAATTGCTTTTTTTGTAATAAGATAGTTTACCCTATAAATGACATAAACTATCATTATAAATGGGAAATTTGAATTTTGTGTAAAGCCCCTGTAATAGGAAAGATTGGATTTAATGGTATTGACATTTTGAATTTGGATAAATATAGATACACATATATTGTATGATCTTGGTAAAATTTGCAGATAAGCCATCAATGTATAGGGACATTATCTGGACAGGAAAAGTTGTTGACTCATTTCAACATACATACCGAATACTCATAAATTTAGTTGATTTTAGTAAACGAGGACTGTACTCGGAGGTAGTTATTGACAAATGGTTTCCAGCTACAGAAAGCTTTCTGAGGATCTTTGAGGTATGATATACACTATATATTGCAGCATTAACAGGTACATTGTACAGGTGTTGAGGACGTGGGAGATTAAACCATTTTTTTCACAATTATTGATTAGTTTTATCATAATCGGTTGTCTTCGTAACTACATGTATGAAACTAAACGTTCAGGAGTATGTCTTTGATGTGCACTAGAGATATATTAAACTTGAGAGTGTGAACTTTTCTTGAACTGACAAGCACTGTAATATTGTCAAGTTCCTTTTGGTGACACATTACAAATGTTAACTTTAAACGATTAGGCAGTAGCCACCATAACACCTCTTAGCCCTGTAAACAGGCAACCAAATACTTTCTCCTGTTTATTTAATTGGTAAGCATAATCAATTCGTTGTTCTGACAGTTGGGATGTGTACCTGTACAATGTGTGAATCACGATTGTCAGTAAATCATTCACGGGCGGATTATAAGATCTATGTTACTGATACAAGATTATATTCAACGTTTCATGAAACAAAAAAAACGAAAGTACAAAGAAGTTGTAGCAATTATTGATAGACGTATCTCTCGATATTCCATTTATAAAATGTCTGTCAATTTGTTTAATATGTTCTCCCCACAAAGTAAACAATGGTGCAATTGGAGCGCTTTTCTGCCTTGAAGTTGAGAATCCACATTGCATTCAAAGTTAAGTTTGCAATTAGCGACTCCCTGTAAACGTGGCCGTTTGCCAATAACAAGTTCTACAGTTATTTTAGAAATAAAGTACTTTAAATTTGTTGTCCTTAATATATGGTATTTGAATTTGTTAAAACGCTGAACCATAAACATGCTGATAATTAAAGAGGACAAAATCCGAGACAAAACCTGAACAAAGTTTATTGTATCATTTATATCAGACATCTTCGACCTTTACTGTACAGCATTAGGGAGAGAGGGATATTGGGGACAGAATTCGTGGCACGAGATTTTACTAGAAGCGAAACATATGACTGATTTGGACAAAAGGGAGAAAATGGTTAAATCACTATGTTAAGATAATAGAAATGGTGAAATTGTGTACAGATCAATAAATAAAAAAACAGGAGTACACATGTAAATACCCTTCAATCATTGACAATCGATGCATGCACGTGTTTACACGACAAACGGCGTTTGGGGATTGGGGAAGTGAGGAAAGGAATGGGGTTCACGTTAAGTCAAGATGCGATCATTGGAATAATATTGAGTTTAGTTTGAACAAACTATGTAACTGGCAAATTGTACCAACTCAACTTGACTTATGTTTTTTCTGGGAAAAGATGCATTGGGCGAACATGTACAGCTGTTAATTCGATTAAATTTCGAGGAGTGTTTTCTTAAAGAACATTTTTACCTAATCGCTTGAGAATTTAATATTAGTCATCAGTAAAAAAGCCGTGACTACTTTAGCACCCGGTACAGGTTAAAAAGCTCCAAGCAAACATGACTGTAGTGGGCCAGTACAGGCTTGGTACTGGCTGGTAAAGTTGATAAAGGCATACATACTGGCTAACGGTAAAGAAGCAGTACTGGCCCAGAACCGTTTTAACTGAATTGGCCCAGTAAAGGTAAAATTGTACTGACCCAGCGCTGGCAATACGGTACTGAAGTACGGTACTGTCCCTGTACTGGCCCAGTTAAGGCATATCATTTCCTTTCTAAATGCTTTATGGGATATTTATGCATGTATCAGTCACTAGTGGCACTAGTTTTTTATATTTGTAATGAACAGAACGTTTATTTCATTTCATCCTGCCACAAGGAGGTACAACAAATGATAGATACTAACCTTTCAACTGAAAACATATCAATATGCTTATTAACAGGTACATTATGCAGTCTCATTGATATTAAATTCGTATTATCATGTGCTGAGTTATATACAGGCTTATTAGATGGTGTAACCTTCAAAAACATTATTGTAATTCGATTGCATTTCTAACACAATTCCGCTGCATGTTCAGCATTCTTTCGTCATACACATAACAAAATTTATTTCAGGATAATTTTCCATCCTAAAAAATGGAACTTGACCATAACAAAATCCATTTTAAACACAGTTAAACAATTAATTGGTACAATTGAAACACACATGACATAAAACGTTTATGATACATATGTTGTCATTTCTGAAATAACCAAATAAGAAATGTGGCTTCTCGAGCATATTTCTGTTTATTAAATAATACACAGAATCAAATACATTTAGACAAACTTATACAATAATATGTCCGATTTATGAAAACATCAACGCGAATAAACATAAACGTGTATGTAAAAAATATAGCTTAAAGGTGCATCCATTGTGTTTCATAAAATTTTATTAGGCTTTAATACGTTCCGACTCAACATAGGTACTGTTTACAGTGCAAATAAATTCACTTGACTTGCATATTCATCCCGGATCACAAAATATATCATAATTTCTAGTTTCCAATTAAAATTGAGTAACATCATTATGCATGTGTAGAAAACAAAACTAAAAGTCCAATTAACATGCACAGTAGTTATATGACCTATTAAACATGATCAATCCAAATTCATCAGTTTGTCTGTTATAAATAAGATTCCAAACTTACGTTTGACTCATTGGCGCGCGCCACACGCAGTACATTGTCCGTTTTTTTTATCAGAAATCACTTATTTTACCTTCATATCGTCAATATACTAAGTCGACTAACATTAAAATGGCAATTTTCGGTAGCAGTCAGTACTTCCCGATAACATAACATAATTTATAACGTTTAGCATATGTGACCCCTAACAACACAATGGATGTACCTTTAAAAGGCAATACCAGTACATGTTTTGGTTTCCTGAAAAAATACATAAGATAGTGTTTCGATTTAAGGACCGCAGTTACGAACGTCAGGATGAAAAATAACAATCAACTAAGAAAGTCAATTATTTGAAAACTTTTCATTCAATGCTATTGATAGTTTGAATTTGGAAAACATTTATTTACATGTATGACCTGTTCAACTTGTTAAGATTTGCAGATACGCTTTTAGCGTAGTTTGGCGGTTTAGGGAACAGGATCAGTTGCATTTTTGGTAGACTCATTTCAACAGTATTGTCAAATACTCATAAATTCAGTTTTGGTTATTTGAGATTGTACGTTGCGAGGTAGTTATTGATTGTTGTTGTTGCAAGGACAGAGATAGATTTCCTTCTGAGGACCTTTGCTGTGTGATATTATCCTAAAGCAAGATTATTCCTCATGATACTTTTTGTACGAGTATGAACATACGACTGATTAAATCCTACGGAATATTATACTTTAATAATATACTTTAAAGATTCCTAATGCTTCGGAAATGATTTGTTAGCAAAAAATATGTCAATCCTTATTTTAAAGTCACAAACTTGTAATCACAAACAGCTGTCCGTCGAGACAGGGGTAGGCGTGGATTTCCATACAGGAGGAAAGGACATATGCCATTTTTTGTGACTCAAATGTGGTTGCTGACGAAATGAAATATAGTGTGTCAAAGGAAACTTAAGGTACAATAAAAGCACAACAAAATTATCAAACGAACTAAATTTATAATTTTTGAAAATTGTTTGTTCATTTTTTTCTGGATACCACTTTTTAACAAAATTGGTGATGTTTTTTTAAATCTCCTTAACCATGCGAGATAGGGGAGGGAAATGTGACAACAATGCGTCAACAAATTAAAGCACAAGAATGTGTAATATGCCGACAACATCTTGTATTACGTTATGTTCATAGTTCATACAAATAAAATTAAATGCCAAAAATAGTATGTTGAGAATCCCTTTCGAAAAGGAGATTTCAGCACGTTATGTTTATTTAAACAGAAGTTGATATCAATATTCATACCATCAAAATGAAATGAAAACCACTTAATCAAATATCACCACAGGCATTCAAAACCAACTTTATCCGGCAACCATATTTAAGAAATAGATTTCATAATGTGTTTATTCACTGGCTTATAAATGGTTTGAAAAGTGCATGGGAAAATGCCGGAGCTTGCCGACTTGTCGACTAACATGCTGTACTAATCAAACTTTCAATCAAACTACAAATAAAATTATAGTTGTAATTTTTTTTAAAATTTAATCAAGAAAAGAGCATGTGATAGCAGCGTCATAATTGCTCAATGATACATAGAATAGAAAGATGAAGTAGTCCCCAAAGTTATTTTGTATAAACGTCAGAGTATGAAGGTTATCCTTTTCATCTGTCAATCTCTTTAAATCTGTTTATGTTTATCAGCAGAAGACATATCGCTTAAGTTTTAAAGTCTCTAAGATTTTAAGATTATGTTGAAAATTAGGTTTACAGGCGCTGCAGGACGTTTTTGGCAACTTTTCTTTTCTTAAATTTTCGATTTATTATTAAAGTTTATACAATATATTGTTAAGTTAGAGGGTAAAACATTTAATGACACTACCCGATAAACTGTATCCATAGAAAATGGTTATCTATCCTGGAAGAAAATTGTGCGACGTATAAAGCGACAGTCGTGTGGAGCTTCTCAGTGTGACAGGTAGAATTGTAGGTCGTTGAGAGATTTGAGGGTTGAGAATTTGAGAGTTCAGATAACAAGATGGTTGACCATTCCATCATACCATATTTAAAATTATACTCAGATAACTTAAACTACCTTAGAGAGGCTATTTTAATGTGAACACAGAATGGGTATTCGAAGGGAAATGGACTCATATGGCTTAACCGAACCATGAACATTCGTTTTAGAATTATCCTTATCTATTGGAGAGTACACTCTAGCCATTAGTTACAGTTATTTAACTATTTGTGAGATCACCTTATTTCAGTAAGCAGCGCCTTTAATTTCGTTTGAGCCTTAGTTAAAAATGTCGCGAGTTTGGTAACCTGGGAGCTCAGTTAATATTAATTTAATTTGGCAAAATCATTATACACAGAATGTGCGCCTTAAAAAAACAAGTTTCGATTTTAGGGCATATTTTATGTTTCATTAAATGCATTTTCTCACTTGTATCAGATATGTATTTTCCAGTGCTACCTTGTTGTGCATGTGCAATGTGTATCTTTAATGTATAACTACTCATGTACCACACCGTGTGTGGTTTTAGAGACTAAAGAATAACTTGGTAACACCAAACGCCTAGAATATAGTTTCATAATACGTTGTAATAGCAACACATGTACAGTCCAACAACGTTTACGGGCATGTCTTTGATCTAAACAACAGACATCTTAAACTTGAGAGTGTGGCGTTCTCTTGCACTGGTAAACACTGTGATATTGTCAAGTTACTTTTAGTGATATATATCATGCATGTTTGTATTAAACCGTTAAGCGGTTACAGGTAACGAAATTCACTCTCTTGTTTATCTAATAAACATCGTAACTTTATCTTCTGACAATGTAGGCTTGCGTTCCTTTTAAGCAAGCCCTTATCAATTGATCACAGCCTTTATAAAAAAACAGGCGCATGTGTTAGTAAATGTGTCACAAACATTGAGTTGTATTGACACAAGCTAGTTTCCACGGGTCCATGGAACAAACAGTAAAGAACACTTGAACCCGAAATCAAATCGTAAAACATCTTTCGTATGAGTAGATTAACAAAAACGTTCTTTCTTTGGTAGAAGTAAAGTTTTCAATATTCCAGAAATATACTGAACTTAAAAAGTATTAACCTTTATATGATACATAATAGAGAATGTAAACGGAGTTAAAGGGACAATTCGAATTCCCTTTTGCACATGGCTCATAAGTGTACTTTTCTAACTTTGTATCTTATTGTATATGTCTTAATAATACTGTTTAATATGATAATTAAACTTAAAGGTTAAGGGTACACTAACAAGTGTCAATTTTCTTGTAAATTATCAAAACCATATTAAAACAGTTGAGATAGGGTCTAAAACACGTTTACAATATATTCCAGTCATTAAAATATTTCATGGACAAATATTTGAACAGCAAAAACAAATCACAATCCGACAGTCAAAAAACGTTCGATTTTTGAGGAAAACGGACCATGACTTATCTTAGGTTTATATACTGGCCCGGTACTGGCCCGGTGCTGGCCCGGTACTGGCCCAGTACTGGCCCAATTCAGATCAGGTATGACACTTCCTATTAGGGAATTATGGATAGTATTTCAAATTGTCGTCTGCTTTAGAGAGACAAGAGGAGAAGGCAACGATTTGGTATCCTTTGAATGTGAGTTCAATTCATTAGTAAACTTTAGTTGTATTATAAAACGTTGATAATTCTATATTACTATCTAACTCTGGTGTGCTTTAAATTAACAATGGCTGCTGTATGTATATTAATATCATTAGGAAATCTAAGTGTGAAAATAATCACAAGTTGTTTTTTATCATTGTCTTTATACAAAGGCCTACTTGTTAAAAATACATTCTGGCTTGTTTTCAAGTAACATTTATTTGACTTCATATTTGACAATATTGACATTATGAACAAAATACAAACAATATTTATAAGTTTCATTATAGAAATACATAACCAAAATAAAAAAAGCGGGAAGATTTCAAACTGATATGATTAATATTGTTTACTTTAAGAAAAGAAACAATTTAGAAAATGAAAGAGAAAATGATAATAGCTAAATCAACCTTCATTTATCAGGTCATTTGGATATTGAAAATTTACGGTACACACACTATATTTAATGTACCGGAACGGTAAATGCTAACCTGAATTGGGCCAGTACAGGGAGTGGTTTTGTTTTAGTAACAGCGTGATACTGGGCCAGTACCGGATGCCTGTATCAGCCACTACTGGCCCAGTACTGGCCCAGTACTGTCATGTTTGCTGGGCTCTCTCTCTCTCTTTCGATTATCAATTAAACTCATAAACTTATTTTATTTATAATTTACAAAAACAGGTAAAGAAACAAGTGTTTAACCTACTGTCGCAGAAGAACCAATGTATTATATTGTTTCGATTACATCACGTTAGAAAGGCTCTGTTTCAGCACAGGCGTATTTTGTTATATTTGTAATGAACAGAACGTTTATTTCCTTTCATCCTGCCACAAGGAGGTACAACAAATGATAGGTTTAGAGAATAACCAACGAGGTACGAGTGATTACGGGATATATCCATGAGTCTAAATAATGTTCAGCCACGAGCTTTAGCGAGTGGCTCTGAACATTATTTAGACGAGTGGATATTTCCCGTAATCACTCATACCGAGTTGGTTATTCTATATATTACCCATTATGCAATTAAATTGACCAAATTACGCTTGCTTATTACATTTTCATGTTGGGCGGCCGCTGTGAAGGACCCGTCGCCACAGTAACATTGTGACGTCATCAGATAATTCGTAGCATCAGACCATTGTTTTATGTCGTCATAGTCATTCTTTCTCCGGGTAACCGACCAATAAACTTTGAGAATCACTTGAAAGCACATGTGCAAATATCACAAACATAATCACCTGTGTCTTCTCACCCGTATGGGTAATATAATAACCTTTCAACTGAAAACATATTAGTATGTGTATTAACAAGTACATGCTGTAGTTGATTTTCAATTCGTATAACCATGTGCTTAGTTATATACAAGCTAATTAGATGGTGTAATCTTCGAAAACATTCTTGTAATTCGATGGCATTTCTTACACAATTCCGCTGCATGTTCAGCATTCTTTCGTAATACACATAACAAAACTTATTTAAGGATAATTTTGCATTCCATCCTGCATATGGATATTGACCATAACAAAATTCATTTTAAACAAAGTTAAACAATTAATTGGTACAATTGAAACACACATGACATAAAACGTTTATGATACATCCAACTGTATGTTGTCATTTCTGAAATAACCAAATTAAAAATGTGGCTTCTCGAGCATTATTGAATAACACACAGAATCAAAAACATTAACACAAACTTATACAATAATATGTCCAATTTACAAAAACATCAACGTGAATAAACATAAACGTGTATGTAAAAAAATATAGCTTTAAACGCAATACTAGTCGGAATGAAATCTCACAATCAACCAGAAAGTCAATAATTTGAAAACTCTTCATTCAATGCTATTGATATTTTGAATTTGGAATACATATATTTACATGTATGACCTATTCAACATGTTGAGATTTGCAGATACGAGTTTAGCGTATGTTGGCGCTTTAGGGAACAGAATCATTTGCTGACTCATTTCAACAGTATTGTCAAATACAGTAGTAGTTATTGGAGATTGTACGTTAACGTTGCGAGGTAGTTATTGACAAACTGTTGCAAGGACAGAGATAGAGTGCCTTAGTTTCTGAGGACCTTTGCTGTGTGATATATTATCCTAAAGCAAGAGTATTCCTCATGATACTTTTTGTACGAGTATGAACATACGACCGATTAACTCCTATGGAATATCATGAGAATATACTTTAAAAATACCTTATGCTTTGGAAATTATCTAGTACCAAAAAATATTTCAATCCTTACTTTAAAGTTATAATCACAGGTTCCTTCGAGACAGGGGTAGGCGTGGATTTCCATATAGGAGGAAAGCACATATGTCACCTTTGTGACTCACATGTGGTTGCTGACGAAATGACTTATAGTGTGTCAAAGGAAACTTAAGGTACAACAAAGCAAACTATTTGAATCAAACAAACTAAATTTATAAATTTTAAAAATTGTTTGTTCATATTTCTGGATACTCCTTTTTAACAAAATCGTTAATGTTTTTTTAAATCTCCTTAACAATGCGAGATACGGTAGTGAAATGAGATAACGATGCGTCAACAAATTAAAGCACAAGAAAGTATATTATGCCGACAACATCTTATACTACGTAATTTTCATAGTTCATACAAATAACATTAACACCTAATGTGTGTTTAAACAGTAGTCAATATCAAAATCAATATTAAATGAATACCACCAACTTTATCCGGCAGCAATATTTAAGAAATAGATTTCATAATGTGTTGGTTTCCTGGTTTATAAATGGTTTGAAAAGTGCATGGTAAAATGCCTGATCTTGTCGACTAGCATGCAGTACTATTCAAACTTTCAATCAAACAACAGATAAAATTATTGTTGTAATTGTTTTTTAAAGTTAAATCAAGAAAAGAGCATGTGATAGCAGTGTCATAATTGCTCAATGATACATAGAATAGATAGATGAAGTAGTCCCCCAGTTTATTTTGTATAAACGTCAGCGTATGAAGGTAACATTTTCATCTGTCACTCTCTTTAAATCTGTTTATGTTTAATCCAATCAGCAGAAAGCATATCGCTTAAATTTTAAGGTTTCTAAGATTTTAAGATTATGTTGGAAATTAGGTTTACAATCGCTGCAGCACGTTTTGCAGCTTTTCTTTTCTTAAATTTTCCATTTATTATTAAAGTTTGTACAATATATTGTTACGTTAGAGGGTAAAACATTTAATTACACGAGCCGATAAACCGTATCAATAGAAAATGGTTATCCATCCTGGAAGAAAATTGTGCGATCATAAAGCGACAGTGGTGTGGAACTTTTCAGTGTGAGAGGTACAATAATAGGTATTTGAGAGTTATGAGACTTGAGAATTTGAGAGTTCAGATAGCAAGATAGTTGACCATTCCATCATTGTACCATATTTAAAATTATACTCAGATCACTTGAACTCTCTTGAGCCCCAGTCACACTTACGTTAGTTAACGTAGTGGTGCAGAACGTAGCTTAACGTTTTAAGAAACGAAGTTGAATGTACTTGGACGTAGTGAATTGAAAATTTGAACTTAGTTAATTGTAGTTAAACCTAGTTAAGAATGTACTTACACGTATTACAATTTGTCCCCGAATAATACACCTTACTAGGTATTTAAGTCCGTTTTACTACATTTAAAAACATTAGAGTTCGTATATACGTTATACTACAGTAAACTACACTAGTATCATTTAAGTTGAAGAACGCTTCAGAACAGAAAACTAGGTGTTAGTACGACTGTCTACGTTATCAAAACATTTAAATTAGGTTTTGCTAGGTTTGTTATTGACGCATTGACGTTAATGTAAGTTCTTATATGTCTAACTTCTCTTAAGTAAATATAATAACGCTGAAAACTGATAAACCACGCCTAACTAGGTACACGTAGTGAACTATGTTGTAATGAAATGTTAACGTAGTTGCGAAAAAGGCACACAATTCCATCAAGCTAGAAATCTGTTGTGACTACGTTCAATGAACTTGGTTAAACTTTGTAAATTAAAGTAAGTGTGACTGGGGCTTTGGAGAGGCCATTTAGAATGGCTACTCGAAGGGAAATGGACTCACATGGCTTAACCGAACCATGTACATTCGTTTTACAATTATCTTTATCGGAGAGTATAATCTAGTCATTAGTTACAATTATTTACCTATTCGTGAGATCACTTTATTTCGGTAAGCAGCGCCTTTAATTTTTGAGGCTTAGTTTAAAATGTCGTGAGTGAAGTACTCTGGGAGCTCAGTTAATATCAGCATTTAATTTGGCAAAATCATTATACAAAGAGTGTGCGCCTTAAAACAACAAGTTCCGATTTTAGGGCATGTTTTATGTTTCCGTGTGTGGTTTTGGAGATTAAAGAATATATTAAATCTTGGTAATACCCAACGCCTGAAATATAGTTTCACAATACATTGTAATAGAAGCACATGTACGTATACAGTCCAACAATAGTTTACGGACATGTCTCTAATCTAAACAACAGATATCTTAAAGATACATACCTTATGTTTCATAAATTTTGATTTGGTTGAAAGACGTGCCTACATACGAAATCATCCCAAACAGCCTACTACATGTATATCGTAATTACTAGTTTCTTATTAAAATTGAGCAACTTCAATATACATGTACATGTTGAAAAACCGAAACTACACGTCACACTTACATTCACGGTGGTTATAAGACATATTAAACATAATCAAATCAAATTTGTCTGTTTTTCTGTTGTAAAAAAAATGACGCGCCACACGCGGTGCTTTGTCCGGTTTTCGATTAGATATCGGTACTTTCACCTTTATATCGTTGCCATACCGAGTCGACTATCATCAACATGGGAATAACAGGCTATGGTCAGTACTTCTCGAAAGATTGACACCATTTATAACGTTTAACCCACAAGTACAACAACACAGTGGATGCACCTTTAAAGTGTGGCGTTCTCTTGCACTGGTAAACACTGTGATATTGTCAAGTTCATTTTTGTGATATATATCATGCACGTTTGTATTAAACCGTGAAGCAGATACAGGTAGAAAATGCTCTCTCTTGTTTATTTAAGGAACATCGTAAATTTATTTTCTGACGCTCGAGGCTTGCTTTCCTTTGAAGCAATCCCCAAATCAATTGATAAGAGTTTTGTTAAAAACCCAGGCACTTGTGTCGGTAGATCAACACACGTTGAACAGATCCATTCTCTTGACACAAGACAGTTACCAAGGGCCCGTTTGGAACAAATAAATTAGAGATTCGTGACCACTTCAACTCAAAGCAAATGGTAGAACGTCTTTCGAAATGGGTAGATTATCTCAACACTTTGCAAATTTAAAAAAAACCACATTCTTTACATGTATTTGTTAGAAGTAACGTTTTCAATCTCCCTGAAATAAACTGAACTGAAATATGTATCTTTATATAATACATAGAAAATCATATCATATGAAACGAATTACTGCTGCTTTACTTGATGATATTTAAGATGATATGATATTCTAATATGTTCAATTTGTTATTAAACCCCTTTACGAAGTACCACGTGGGTATTAAATACTATTTATGTGTTTGCATAATGACAATATGCAATTTGATACTACACCGCTGGTGAATAATATAATAGTTATTCAACAACAACTGTCACTGCTGTGTATTTCCTTCTAATAATTCAATGATAAAGGTGAGAGCGAAAGAACCCCAAGGGTTTGTCCTAGTGTTGCACAAACTATTCTCAAAATAAGCAGTTTAAATGTAAGCTACGAAAGATGAGATTTTATCATCTAGATCTGCATTTAACATGAGACGGCCTTTGATCAGATTATAAATTATGACATCGTCTGAATGATTGAGTGAAAATAAGAATAAGCATGTCAAAACCTTGTTCTGTTTTGTATGTATTAAACATGTATTGATATTATGTTCAATGTTGTAAGCTTGTTGGCCAATCCCTTTCACAATAAGTACACTATTGTGAAATAAATATGTTTAAAACAATAAGTATGTCAAATATCGAAGAATGTCACCGATCAATCAAAAGCTATGACCATGGTCAAGGTCGCAAGGTCAAAGGTTATGACATCAGTATAGAACAATGGAAACATAAAAATAACAAATGCTGACAAATTAAAAGTTATGATGAAGGTTAAAGTTAAAAAAAAATGTGTCTTACATCATGGTCAATGTTAGAAGGTTAAACATATGAGACTATTTCAATGGTCAATGTCAAGGGAAACACATGCGTATCACTGATGTCCGTTCATTGCATGTGTAACATTTCAGAAAGATCGATTAACAATACTGTAGGAGGAATTGAGGTGAGGTGGGGTTTAACGCCGCTTTCAATAGTATTTCACTTATATCGCGGCTGCTAGTATTATGGCAGGGAGAAACCCCGCAACGCCATGTGGCTATGCACTGCGGTGGAACCTGCGAACAGCGGCTGGAACAAGCGAACAATGGGAGGTACTGCGCTGAAATTCAGTGTAGAACAGTTGCCGTGCACCTGGGATTCGAACCCCGGACCTCTTGATCCTAAGTCGAAGCGCTAACTACTGAGCTATCCCGCCCCCAGGAGGAATTGATTTCAGAACACAGGTAATATCAGTCTGAAATCAGAAAAGTGAGCGCCCTAGGTTAAGAGCCGTAACACTGAATATATTAATTCTATTAGTCGAAAAAAAACATGCTTATCACCACTGTATATCCAAAGGATGAGTAATGTTTCAGAAATATTGATAACAAAATATGTGGGAGGAGTTGATTTCAGAACACAGGTGTCATTCTGAAATCAGAAAGCTGAGCGCCCATTAGTTAAGAGCCATAACTCTGAATATATTAAATTGATTGATCACAAACAAGGACATGTGTGTCAAAGAAACATGTATAACGTTTCAGAAAGATTGATCAACGAATGTGGGATGAGTTGATTTCAGAACACAGGTACAGGTTCAGACGTGTTGTTCCAAGACAATAACCCCCTTGGGTTTCATACGGGGGTTAAACACGTTATCCATTGCACTAATGATATACATCCATTCATTGTGCTGATGACATTATGGCGACATGTACATTGACTACATGGGTACTTGTACGATTAAGTATACCCCCGCTACGAAGTAGTCGGGGGTATAAAGCAGTCAGCACGTCCGTCCGTCCGTCCGTCCGGTTGTTGTTCCGCTCATAATTCTGAAACCAGTTGCTCAAATTTTACGAAACTTGATATGTACAATCACCATGATGCGTACATCTGCCTTTTGTATGTTTCATACCCTCATTTGCATAATTTATGCAAATTTTATCCGTTTTTCGACTTTGCCATTCACAGTTTTTGTTCCACTCATAACTCAAATACTAATCCTTTAAATGTCTTGTAACTTGATACATATAATCACCACGATGTGTACATCTGCCTTTTGTATGTTTCATACCCTAATTTTCATAATTTATGCAAATTTTCTCCGTTTTCGACTTTGCCATTCGCAGTTTTTGTTCCACTCATAACTCAAATGCTAATTCTTCAAATGTCTTGTAACTTGATACATATAATCACCGTGATGTGTACATCTGCCTTTTGTATGTTTCATACCCTAATTTGCATAATTTATGCAAATTTTCTCCATGTTCGACTTAACCATTCACACTTTTTGTTCCACTCATAACCAGTTGTTCAAATGTTACGAAACGTGATATGTACAACCACCACGATGTGTACATCTGCCCTGTGTATGTTTCATACCCTCATTTGCGTATTTGTATGTTTCATACCCTCATTTGCATATTTAATGCCATTTTTAAAAAATTTCGACTTTTACTTCTAAAACATGCTTTCAAGTGTAATACTTACTCTGCTTTATAATACTTACGGTACCGGTATATATAATGGTATGTTCATACAAAAGTTTAAACATTGATGCCCTTTTGCTAGTGTCAAACATTTATCTTTGACCAATGTTAAAAGCGGGGGTATCATGAGTGAGCTGTGCTCACTAATTCTCTTGTTAAATAAGTGAAACTAATGTAAATGGTATAGTGCAGGGATACATTCTAATCCGATGCTTATTGTTGTATTAAATATATTGAACATATTGAAATGCACCTGTGATGCAAGGAGAGCCTTCCTCAACATACCTTACTTATCATTGTAAAATATTTTATGATTTGAAGTAATGAACATGTATGGAAACGATTACATCTTAAGAGCATAGTTTGTTTTTGCACTTTAATTCTATATGACAGACTAAGTTTCTGATAAGTCTGATTTACTTTGTGTGTTTACAATACAACGATGTACAATTGTACACAATTAATACTTTCAGCCTTATTGCTAGGAAACTGAATGGTATGTGTCCCTATCAGTATCAAGCTATTTAATCCCATTCGTGCAATAGAGGTTTGTTTAAATAAGAACACTTGTCCCTCGCGTTAACATTTTTTCATTCGTGCTATTTTTCTTGCCAATATCAAACAACATGTATAAGAAAAGAGTACTTCGAGGAGACGTTTGCGAGTTCAAACCGCTGCCATTTGGTTTAAACTATTTAAGATAAAAAATTATTTGGTTATTTGGTTAATCCACCACTTACTTGACTTGAAACGTATTGGCAAGAATGTTACCTGGTGTATTTATGGCCTCTACTACAATATTTACATTAACATAAAGCAAAGCAAAGTTTGTTGGGTGGCTTTTAAGAAAATAACTTATTCTGAAATATTGTTAGTCCCACACACTTTACAAAATCACTGCCGGTTATATTAGTAAGAATTAGACTGCAGATGACGTCATCAATCTTTGTCAATGGATTATTCAAATATTCAAGCATATTGGTTACACTGGTAAATTGAAAATAAGTTGTGTGAGGTTATTGCTGTACACCGCGGATTAGTCTTTTGTCTCATTTTACTTTCATGTCATCTCAAACTGATTATAGAAAGATACGAGATAACGTTGAAATAAGCTTGGCTAGCGGGTACATTAAAGTACCTACATCTTCAGGCCGTTGCATGCAGTTTAGAATGTACCTGATTAACACGTTAGCCATGCATCTTTTAACTCCATTTCTGTTGATCATATATGCAAGCACATGTTTATTTTGTATATAATCTAATCATGCTATCGCAACCACATCCATGATGATATATACTTTCAAAGGATTAAATAATTTCCAGGAATTGCTAGCTAGTGACAATCCCCAAAATCCACATGTTTTTTAAAAGTTACACATAATTGTCCATTAATATCCAATGATGAATTAAATAAATAGACAGATAATGATATGGAAATACTTGTTTTGTATGCCAGTCACGTAAAGCCCGCCATACGTTTACGTGTGAGGAATTGATCAACATACAACATATTTTCTCTTAAGAACCAACTGTTTTTCATGAATTTTCCATTTCAGAAAACATCAATGAACATTAAACATTAGTGCCTTTAAATTACGTCGGTATTCAAATCGACCTGAAATCATAATCGTTAGCAGAACGTCAGTGCAACAACGCTAGACATTATTATACATGTAGTAAATTGTATTGTTTCTAAGTATCTCACATGGGGCTGGTAGTTTAGGTCTAGATCTTTTGATACTCTGTCTGATTTTGCTTTTCCATGATATTGTAAAGTTTAAGTATTTACGATAAAATAGGATTGTCCAATTATGGTAAAGTATTAACTCTTGTTTAATATCAAACTTTGGGAATTTGTGATTTGTATGTGTAATGATATCAAGGTCCACGAATAGTATGAGACAAAGCTTTTTTCCGTTGTCGTTCAGTGTTTTCGAACATGTTTTTTTAATACTCTCCATATTGACGTAAGTATGATGTTCTATGCATTATCTCCCCTGTCGGTTGGTGGGTTCACGTGACGACGGTATAGCAGACGACTTCCTAGTTGCCGACGTAATGATGAAAACAAGGCTTTTTATGACACAGAGATGAAATCAGTAAAGAAATTGCATGAACTATCGGGGTAACCTGGAAGTATAAGCAAGTATCATTATATCGACGCAGTTGATTTCCAGCACAATCGTGGATCAAAGATTGTGCCGTCTCTGATGGCGTTGATGAGATAGGAAATTAGGTTTAATGCCATTCTTTAAATTACAATGTGCATTGATTCGCAGATGTACTATATAGAGATTATTACCCGAGGAAGTGTGTCATTTTATTTTTACGAAACGAGTGTGAATTTTTGTATTGCCCGAGCGAGAGCGAGGTTTTATACAAAACATTCGGACGAGTTTCGTAAAAGTCATATGACACACTTTCGAGTGTAATAATTTCTTTATTACCCATTCTGTTCTGTTTCTTTCGCGTTAAACGGCTCACTTCTCTTGCGACGGCAAGCTACAGTGACGTCATGAACAATCGTTTTATGACGTCACAGACGACACAGCGAGGGAAGTCGCGGTGAAACAATGGTTGCTAGGCAAACGTGATCTGTGCACATGTGCTCATATCAATAATATTAACTTATTTTCAAGCATATGGGTAATAATCTCTATTTACAGTAATGTATGGTGGATCCAAATACTGGATAATTGTTATTTATACAACAAGAATAGAAAGAATAGAAACTAGGGTAATCAGAAAATCTAGGTCTCTGCATTACGCTATACCTAGGGCAGACAAACACAATTTGTATAACATTTTCAACTACATTATAATTACAATTATTAAAAACACATGCATATTTAACAAATGGATTCCATAATGTGTTTGCTCCGGCTTTTATTTATCTATAACCTACCTCTGACCGATATTTGTTTGAATTAGATAACCCGTCTAATCTACGTACCCACACCGATAATTCGTTGTCCAAATGAACGTGTACAGCTGCGTACCGAAAGTGTCATGTACATTTCATGTAAATTGACATTCATTGTAACATCAATAAAATTACATTACATAAATCGTTTATCCACGTGTAACACAATTACTCTCAAACGTTACCTGTGGTCGTCCTGGCAGGGGTGCATGTTTACGAAATTTGGCAGAAGAAAATAGAGAGAAGGGGTAAAATTTCATTCATTTTCGAATAAAAGTTTTCATATTGACTGAATGAGGACGAATACATTACAAATACATCGACTGTAATATACTGTATTATGTATGTTAGACCCAGTTGATCACACAGAAGATTTTAAAAACTGAAGATTTGAATAGAATTTTACCCCTGATCACTTCAAAAAGCTGTCAAAACTATAATTGTTTAATGGGAGATATCAAATCAGAGTATGTTATGCAACTGTCTTCTGATAATGTAAACAGGTAAAAATGATCGCTTTTCACGTTGATGCGCAACTTCCCAATGCAAGGCATAACTCTTGCCAGTCTCCATTAGTGGCTGATGTTAAATCAGCCAGTAATGCAGACTGGCAAGAGTTATGCCTTGCGTTTGGAAGTTGGTTGATGCGATGCTTCACAGAAATGCCAAATTACATGATATTTGCACTAAAATATACAAGTAGGTGAACAAACGCAGCTGTATGGTTATTGGATGGATACAGAAATCTTGAAATTTGCTTTTTTTGTTAAAAATGCTAAACGAATATATTACAATTATCTTATCTGCAATGCATGAACTAGCTTTAAGAACACAACGTGGGACAGCGTGAACCTAAATTCTCTTTTCTCTGAAATCAACAATTTAGGGGTGAGTGTCGGGTGGTGTCACATCGTGCGGGCGTCATTGATTAATTCATTTCATGTACAAACATATTAACCATGTTAACCCCTAACCCAACTTCCCAACGCAAAGCATATCTCTTGCCAGTCTCCATTACTGACTGATTTAAGCATTGCAGTATTTTCTTAAAGGTAGAGTTTGATGTTCGAAGATCACTGTCGGGATTCATTAAAAGGGTATTTCAATTTGACAAAAATACTCGATTTAAATTTCCTAAATCGCCCCTTAAATTATTTGTTTATCTAATCATAGCGCCTTATTAGTGCTGACACACGATTCACTGAAGTCACTGAAGCATATCTGCCGGGTTTGACGTGACTCCCGGCGCTTGGATATTAGCACATTTTTATAACTGTCGATTTAACATACTAATCTTTATCACAACAACTCAAGTCTTCCATATATCGAATGTTTAATAGATATCCAACTGTGTTATTCCACAGATGACAATTGAATAATCATTGCATAAACATGTGATTTGGGTTGTTTTAACCCCTCATAAACTGATGTTATTGTAGTGATAATCAACTAGAAAGCTAATTATTTAGACGCCCGACGCCTCTCACCTCATGTACAGGTTACCGCCAACACGTGGCCATTCACGCTTCAACACACTCGCCGCCATAATTGCGTAAGATAGTCAAACAGGTTTATAAAAATTGTCTTACTAATCAAATTAAAGTGCATATTTTTTCAGTTTCATGCTCATTTGATCCCAATTCATAATGCACATACAGATAATAATCTGTGGATATTTAAAACAATGCATACAGCTAACCTTTAACGTTTACGTGCCAGGAAATCCACTATCTTAGCACTGAGCAGCGAGGGAAATACTGCAAGACTTAAATCAGCCAGTAATGGAGGCTGGTAAGAGTTATACCTAAAAAGGTTGCCAAGGCAACTTTGCAGGGTTACCCTCCAAAACGCAGAAAGCTAAAACGCAGAATTGCCATAATGCAGAATGAATTAGTTGATGGTCAGGTGGGTCATACCTAATGAAGTAATCGACTGGTCCACTCACATCCATTGAATAGAGGGGGCACAGTCAGAATCATTGGTTGGAAACTTAGTTACATTGAGAGTGGAGTATTTGTGATTATTATGACGGAAAAGTTTTAATATGTAACATAATCATTGTGATTTTAGCCTCGGTAGGTGAAGGGGAAGGAACGATACATGGCTTGCAGATATACAAACTCAATGTTATCAGAGAATTGAAGTAACAGTTAGTTAACACATATATCCACAAGTGACATATAGAATACTAAACTCGGTCACTTTTGATAACATGTTTATGAAACGAGTGGATGGTTTGGCATTTTAACGAGCGAAAGCGTGTGTAACCAACTCATTGTTATCTAATGAGTGATCTCACCATAGTTGAGTAATGAAATTAAATTTATGATGACCAAATAACCACTGATAATGTCGAAGAGAAGTTTTATACTGTTGTAATGTGTTATTAGTTTCCATCATTGACACATAGGATCCGAAAGTAAGCAAAGACACGGTCCAAAGACCATGAACTGGATGAATTAGAGAATATGTGATTATGGGAAATATGCACGAGTCGAAATGATGTTCACAGTCGCGAGCCTTGGCGAGCGACTGAACAACATTTCGACGAGTGCATATTTCCCGTAAGCACTCGTACCGAGTTGGTTATTATATATATTACCCATTACATTCAATTAAATACACATTTACGAACGACAATCTTGTTTTAGACTATAGTAAGTGACATTGTTCAGCTGATTGTATTCATGCGCGTGTCACACCGAACATATCCAGTGGTCAAACACTATACAAAAAAGTTATTTAATAAAACGACGAGAAACTAATATATTATTAGTTCTTTGTGTATAACCCATACCATAGTTGACATATATGATGCACATTAACATTATAAATACATGTACGATACAACCTGAACTTATTTTAATATTAGTGCATCATTATGCCTTACTGCAGTACCAATAGTACGAATGACCGACGTGTGTGAGTGACTGAACAGCATAGCGTTGAACCCAAAATTGGACAAACCTGTCAATTTTTTAAAACGACAACGGTTAAAAGTAGTTATGTCCACAAGAAGAATCTACAACGAATGCATGGAATCAAAGTTGTACGCAAGAAGGCCAACCAATCTGAAGTTTGATCAATATTTTGTCTCAGGAATGTGGATTCAGTTCACGTCGGCCGTAGATCGACAACAAAGAACGATAACACTAATCGGACGTTTTACTGACGGTGAAGTGGAGATTACGATTACAACAACAAAACATTGGACCCAGGAAGTGTGTACCTAGGGAAATATTGATTGTAATGGATGCCGAATGTAGATACACTGCGTGCAAAGAGACGCCCTGGTGAACGATTCTTTCGATCGTGGCGTGAATGAACTGCACCGTGACTGCAGTCCCGATGTCAAACGACAGGTTTGATTTCATTCTGCATGTTTATCCTGATTCAGAAACATTGAGAATAGTGCACAGATTGTTCAATATTTTCTGACGTTGTCTCTCGTTGTTGGTTAGGTAGATCTAATTATTTATGGATTGAACATTCTCGTGTCCGGAACTGCTCATGGTTTTGCTCTGTTGGCAGCCATGTTTGTTTACAAACAACGACGATCAACGCGAAGCCGTTGAAATTTTAAAACATAATCGTCAATGATTTGTCTAAAAAAAGTAACAGTGCTATGTAGATACATACATATTTTACATATTATATTTTGTACATAGAACGTTTAATAAACTAAAACCTTTATATTCTTGGGCTGTTTTTTATTTAAAAAATCGAGCCAGTGTGTGACTGTGAGTTCGGCACGTTCTATCTATCAATGAAGTTAGGAAGTAGTACCGTCAACCAATCGTGTTGTCATTCTCTGGCTACTGACCAATCAGCGTTGAGAATCACTAAAGAGAACATGTGCGAATATCACAAACAACACACAGAAGTAATACACTAACGACAGTGGGTCTGATTTCAAAGATTACAACACAGATCATCCCGCACTAAGACGACATACTCCCAAGATACAATGATGTGATAGAATATTCACAATCATTTTAGCTCTTGTTCAACATAAAAACTTAAAATCAGTCTAGATAACTTTTAGTTTTTACTTTAAACGAATAGAATAGATTATTTCAAGTCCAAATTAGAAGGATGCTAGTTCTTTGTTGTTATATTAACTTAAAGAGATAAACAATAAAGTAACTGAAAGTGTTTCATTATTGTCAGGCCAAATATATGTTACTAAGTTGTAACCCAAAAATTCAATGATAGTGAGTGACAAACTAAATATACTTATATACACTTGAATCTGAACGTCAGATACGTATATATTTAATATAGTGTGTACCTTGATGCGTGTTCATTAGCAATGTACATATGACGACCATGGAATCACCTGTATGACTCCTTAACGTCACAATTGCTTGTCTTTTAATTATTATTTTAAAAATTGCAATTCTGTCAACATGGAACCCAAACCCTTAGAGTAAGTCAACTATCGCCAGCAGTGACCGTGCCAAAATCGGCTTACCACACGACCACCACGCCTCGACAAAATTTTGTTAACGTTGTTGGTACGGTCATGGTACGGAGATAGTTGACTTACTCTGAGGGTGAGGGTTCGCATCTCGCAAACGATTAGGGCCGAATGTGTGATATTGAAGGTAATTGGTATCCCAAATGTAACATGTTATATTTGTTCACTAGTATAAATGACGTGTATTTCTAACAGCAACATGTTGTTAGGCTATTTCTAAGTTAATTTACTTAGAGTACACTCAACTAGATACAAATCTCCAAATGTCATTTACAGACTACCGGCAATTGTATACACGTGTATTGTACATATGACATTCTAAAACATGCAAATCTTACAACAAAAGCGATATTAACTTTAATGTACACTTTAAAGCTATAAGGAAATTATAACATCACCGACCAAACCAACTTATAAAATGTGTGACTTTGATTGTTTGCTGGACATTAAACAAACTGAAATCCGAAACAGTAGCAAATCCTCAATTCTAACATTTGTAAATAGTCAGTTTAAACAACGATACTAAAGTGTTAAACTTCTGGGTTAGATGAAATTCGAGATCCTATCTCTGACCTTCTGTGGGACCGATATCGCTGCAAGGGACAGTCAGGTTATCTATAACTTCAAGGCGGGGCCAACGAATCTCCCCTGGCTTTGTGAGGTATCCAATGAACCGAAAGCTGATTGTTTTCAGCTATGACGTTCTTCAATATTAAAAATCTGCTAGCGTTTGCAAAGGAGGAGGCTACAGGGTTGCTATAAACAATTCAACACATAACAACGAATCTCTTTAAAAGACAGCCCCTTATGGAGACATTTTACTTTGCATTTGGAGAAGAGTGAAGAAGACATGGCTGTGAAGATAATATGCCTGGCATTGCTGATAGGTAAGAACATGGAACTCTTTTTTTATACAATGTATATAGTATGTATATGTATAGCGAGAGAGAGAGATATATATATATATATATATATATATATATATATAGAGAGAGAGAGAGAGAGAGAGAGAGAGAGAGAGAGAGAGAGAGAGAGAGAGAGAGAGAGAGAGAGAGAGAGAGAGAGAGAGAGAGAGAGAGAGAGAGAGATAGAGAAAGAGACAGAGACAGAGACAGAGACAGAGACAGAGACAGAGACAGACAGAGGGGAAGTTACGAGGGTTGACATTCTCTTTATTATCTTTATTTATTATCTTTATTATTCTCTTTATTATCTAAAATCAAATACGTAGAATACAATGAAAATATGGTAGTATTGCACTTAGAATGCCAGTGCGGTGATGTCACAGCACTAGGATGTTATGATGTCATCAATATCTTAAAATCACTTGATGATGTAAAAGCAATATAATGTCATTTGGTGGACGGTGACAGGACCTGAAGCAAAATCTACTGTCACACAAGCGATATCTCCTGTGGAGTTTTTGGATTATAATTATATATATATCAATTTGTGTATATCCGTTATACCTCTTGTTATTATAATAATCAAATTATTGCAAAAAGGATCACAAGCATTTACAAGCATACTACACGTAGGTTAACAACAATGGCGGATGGATAAAAAATAAACAATCTAGTGTAAAAGAATAGTTATGGGGATGAGGAGGAGATAAAATATGAGAAAGGGAAAGAAAGCTAGGGATGATAAGAGATAGACTAAAAGGAAACACAGTATGCCCACAGTATGCCCATATTTTTAAAAGTGTTTCATGGTCTTTGTCAATTTTTATATGTGGTAAAATGTAATTCTTTTGAGTGCGAGGTTACAAATAAGTCCATAAGTGCATGTTTACATTTCTATAAATACATTTTTTTTATTGTCCATTTTATCCAATGCCACGAATCATTCATTGACAGTTACCTATGCTTCACATCATTCGTTTGTTCATCAGCAGAAAACGTTCATGTAAATCGGTAACCGTATCGATATCTTCATTCCAATTTAGAGAATACAATCTCGCTAATTCTTATTGAAAAGCTTATGATTATTTTGATATATTACAGTAATTATAATTCGCTTATTTCAGGCATGTTTTATTCATCCCATATTCTGTACTTTTATCTCCATCTTCTGACTCCGAATAACTAATATACCGTATATCTTATCGCTATTGATTTAAAGTTTGCTTATTGTCCTTATTGTATAAGTCATAGGAATGGGATTCTCATTCTTGGAAAACATTTAATTTTGATTTCTTCGCTTTAAAATTCGCGTTACCTTATTTTAGAGTTTGTTTTCGTTCCGCCTCCAATTTTAATTTCTAACAATTAGAAAATAATCGTTTTAGTGTATTTGTCACTTATTAGATGAATCATCAGATTTTTAACATGTTTCAATCGTTTGCAAATGGCATCTGTGACAGTAAGTATACATACCGGGTATCATAAACGTTGAAGCGAAGAATTGAGCTTCCAATACAGCTGCATCCCGAAAGTTTGTTCACCTGTTTGTGTTTCGTAGTGAAAATATCATGTACATGTAATATATCATCATTAAAACAACATATTTTACAGTTGAATCTGCACAGTTGAATGTTCCATATTATACTCTAATTTTAAACCTCATAGTAAATCGTAAAAGTTTTGGAAACTCCTTAAAGTGACCATGGTTATACTTTCTAAAACTGCATTTTATTATTTCTTCTGTAAAATATCAAGTAACTACGTCAAACATTAATCATGTGCTTCCTCTTAATCTCAATCAATGTACTTAAATTGGATGTTTTTTCATTTAATCGCTATGGATATTGTTATTAAAAATTAAGGAAATTTGAGTTTCAAATGTAATCATCTATTTCATTATGCCAAATCCTGACGTGACGAGCAGGTACACATGGATATATGGTGATTCTTTGTCAATGTAATTGATGTCATTCAATCGACGCCACGTTGAAAGCCAATTTAAACGATGTTTGCACTTAGGTACAACACGTAGGTGCACAATCCGTGTCCTCGTTCAGGTTTTATTGATAATTCCAATGTGTATAAGAGTGTACTTGGTCAAATTTATGACTCATTCCTGTACAACATTTCTTTAAAATCGGCAAGTGGTCTTCTGAAATAAATAAGTATTCGTGTCCATTTTATCAGGGTTAAGGAATCTCCATGGATCAATGAGTTCAAATCCCTCTTCATCTTTAAAACAGCTTTATCTCTTGAAAATTACTTTTATGTTTGTAATTGAAAGTGTCGATGTTATAATGTTGCACAACAAGCAAATTCCAAAGCAAAGACTGGGTTTAAAATCTCATTAAAATCAGATCGAACGTAACACTTGTATTTCGCTACGTTCTTGATCCGAGTACTACCCGACTTTCAAATGGCAACAAGGACATCATAGAACCGATTCGATATCTGATCGTGGCTGCCATTAGTTGGTGTTAAGAAAGGTGGCTTAGACACACGACTGAATCGATGTCATTCATTTCTATTTTCCATGGATGTGCTCAGGTCAAAACAAATATGATTACTTGTCGTAATATTGCATTAGCAACAATTTAGACGTAACCCCGAACAGTGTCACTCAATTATAGTCACTTCACACTATTCACGTATCCCTTTAGATGGCGATAAACATCTATCTACGACAGCAACAAACACAGTAAAACCCATAGGAACAAAAATCTTAAACTTGCTCTAGACCAGTGTGACAATGACGCTTACATTGTGATGTCAATACGGTTGATCACTATAACGGTAAAAACAGCCGCATAGAAGAAGGCATCAAACTTCGAAAAATTTAACTAGTTGAAGACATTTTTGTTACTTGAAACTAATTCATATTGAGAATAGTGTGTGACCTATACGGGTTTACACAAGTTGGAACATGACAATGTTCCATATAATATGACACCTATCACATTTCAGAAAGGCACATATGTATATTCATTCTTCAGCAGAATATCTGTTAAAGCTCAAAATAGTAATTCAGTGAGGAACAGTAGGGTATTGTTGACAATGAACCATGACATTTATTTGATACGAATTTCATTACATTCATTGCAAGTGCTTGGCCTCTCTGATATGTGTACCCTCTCCGTGGTATGTACAATAGTGGTTTACATTCTTACAGAGATGACGAATATTTTTATAAGCAATGTCACAAGAAAAAAGAGAGAATATATAAAAAAAACTATTATGACATGTGGAAATCGTTTCGTTTCATGACAAATGATTAATTGCACTAATTTAAACATATTTATATTTTAACATAGTGATGCATGTAGGTCTGCACTTCTTTCTAATGGAAGCTTGAGATTATCTGCTAATGTACAGATGTGCTTTATGGATTTCAATCAATTCAATTTCTTTTTACACATTTCAAAACTACATCAAACACAGTAGCTTTGTAGTTTGCTTTACTTCCTTTTCAGGTTACTAATCGTAGTGGAGACTACGTTAATTGCATTGCCTGTACCTGTACTTTTGTATAACTTGTTTTACTGTATTCGTTGTGGTGTGATTGTACTGACCTGGTCTGTAAAATGTGCAGATAGTCAGAACCGAATTGCTTGTCATTGTTGAATCACTGAAACCAATAGCATAAATCTAACATTGGTGAAACGTTACATGTACAGAGAGTGTTAAAGTGGTGTAATATGATGTCATAGTAAGGTATCTGTCATCTGATGATGAAGAAATCATCACATGGACAACGTCACTTCAATTGTATATGATTTGAAAACGTATTTTCGTTCTTTCTGTAGCGATATTTGCATCGGCTGACGCAACAATCGGAGCAGTCTGTCCGACTACACCATGCGACACCTCAAAACATGAGATCTGTTCTGGAACAGTTGGTGATCAAGAGTGTGCTGGTTAGTATAAACTACGATTTCTTAAAAATCAATGTGTTGGAAAGTTATTCAAATTGTTAAAGACTTCAATACAGTTTCGTTACATGTGCATTGTGCATTGTCAGTCAGAATGTCTATATCGTGTCCTCAAAACGCTGTCTGTGAACATCATAGTAGGCTACGAGATTGACCTACGCTGCTCGTGCAGATTATGTTATATTTAGCGAATTCAATTCACGTCAACTGATCTCTCATTTCAGAATTCGGTGCAGTGCCTGAATTCATTACATACATATTAAGAGTAGGTCCTTGAAGGGCATCGAGAAATGGTATACATACGAACAGGAATTTTTTTTTGGATAACAGCTTTTTTAATGTGAAAATACACGACGTTTCGGGGATATCTCCGAAATGTCGTGTAGTTTCACATCAAAAAGTTGTTATCCAGAAAATATTCCTGTTCTTATGTTAAGAGTAACAATAGCAAAACGACAGACTGATTTGACTACATATATACATCAAGTTGTTCAGGCCATCCTCAGATCATGCAATTAGGGTAGTGAAGATTACAGTCCTCAATAGTGCAGGCTTTAATGTCACAATTGCCGTTCTATTACAACAGTTCATGAATTATATTACATCAGAGGGTAAAGCAGACGATTACACGTCATGATTATTCGTACAATGTTCTGATAGAAAACTATGTCACATATAAAACGAAAACTGCCAATGGCCATTTTAGTGTGACCACCTTTAAATAATTCAATGTTGAAAATGGATCCGCGTTAATCGAAACATAGTTATGAAATAACCATTTCCGCGTTAATCGAACCATACTTTTATATAACCACTTGTTTCAGAAAACGTGCTGCGGCCCCTTTAAAGGGATTGTGTCATTATGACACTTCAGACTGTGTAATTTGAAATATTCAAAACATCAGCTTATGTGTTACTGAAGCAGTACCGGGTAATAAAAACATTTTTTAAATTATATGAGATAGATATTGCAAGTTTTACAACAGGATTATGATTTTCCTTATCAACCCCTGGCTCACATTAGAACTCTAAATCAATATTGAAAATCTAGTTACTGCGCCGTTGTTAAATACGATGGACCCATATCTGATGGAGGCTACACCTTTTCCTTTTAACGAAGACAGCACAACTAGTCTTTCACTTTATCAATAGATGCACATATGTGTCAATACATTTGTGAAGACGCATGTCGTTCGACAATAAAGCCCAAATATTGAGGCTTAGGAAGCCAAAATAAGTCAAAGAATTGTTGAAGTACATGTTGAAAGAGGGATGATAAATGGAACCACCTTGGAAAAAACGAGAACCCGTCTGTATAAGTGCTAGTCATTTTAGAAAGAAAAACAGATTTCGGTAGAAAACGTGAAGAATTTTATGTTTTTACTGTTCAAGTACGTAACGCTGAAAGTAAAATGAAAGTTTGATCTAGGTAAATAGTTCGTAGCCATAATCGGTTCCTCGGTCTGCGGGCTGACCTCGCAAAGAGAAAAAGTATGTAGAATTAAATTGATTAGGTTATTGAGCAGTATTATGACGTTGATGATAAACATGTAGATGAATTCATTTCAGTTTGTAGATAGGAAGATATTCGTAGGTGTGAGTTTGTATTCCTCTCGGCCCTTAAGAAGCGTAGGGGATCACAAACGAAATGCATAGTAAAATGTTACTCAGGTTAATATCAATTGTTTAAATTACCCTGAAGCTTTTCTGAAATATATAATTGTGTTGCTTGTCTTGACGTTATTAGCAATCTCTGTTGCCAAAGCAGACGATTTGGTTACCAACCATTTATACATGGACTATAAAACTACCGCTATGCTTCAAACAATTATTCCCTGATGAAGTTTCCCACAAGAAGCAGAAATATGCATATTGGAATATAAAGTATTGATTATGAAAGTTGATATACGTCTTCAGTGTATTATTTAAACGTGCTTTTACACTTCAGTTCGTCATCAATGTTATTGTTCATGCATTAAAGAATAAAGTCCTGTCTTACTCTCCTGATTCACTAGATTTCAATTGCACATTGTACAAAAAGTTTCGGAAATTAGTAACTGTAAAGAGTAAGCCAATATACATGTATACAATGATTCAGCTAAATTATCGGCAAGTATGAGCTCACTTATACTCGGAAAGGTAAAACATATGTCTAAAATCAAAATGACAGTGAAACCTGGTGACCTGAAAATTCGTCACGATCTATTGTTTCACTAGCATTGTCATTGGGCATATTTTTTCAAGCCTCTGCATTATGAATAAGAACAAGTTCTATGGATAGTCAACTTCTTTATTGATATGAGTGCGACGTTTCGATGCAGATACTAGCACCGTTATCAAGCAAGTGGTACATTATCATGACAACCAGGAGAATATATACAATTATGGTAATTATGTTTTTACATGTGATTGGATTGATGTACATAGTTGTAACAACATTGTTAAGGAGAGAATGGGTATACACAAGATATTAGGTTGATGTGAAGATAGACAATGAATATACTGAGGAAGCCAGATGAGCAGATTGAGGATTACTGGTGATTGGATTTAATTAGATCATGATAGGCTAGGGGTACATAATAGCCTTGATCTCTATTCAGAACAGGATTAAAGCGCTTAATGCTGATTGCTTCCAAAATCTTCCTTGATTTAAAGTCACTGCAGTTTACTTTTAATGTGCTGATGTTGTTCCACAGGATTGAGTGGTCGGGATTGCCTTTGATGTGATCCGACAGGGCTGATTTGGAGTCACTGTTCTTGACAGAGGTTTGGTGTTCCTTGATTCTCATCAGAAGTGGCCTTGAGGTTTCGCCGATGTAGCTGTCACCACATTCACATGGAATGTGATAAACAACACCAGCGGGATCTTCTTGTTTTGTTGAGGCTGGTCAACAAGAAGATCCCGCTGGTGTTGTTTATCACATTCCATGTGAATGTGGTGACAGCTACATCGGCGAAACCTCAAGGCCACTTCTGATGAGAATCAAGGAACATCTTCACATCAACCTAATATCTTGTGTATACCCATTCTCTCCTTAACAATGTTGTTACAACTATGTACATCAATCCAATCACATGTAAAAACATAATTACCATAATTGTATATATTCTCCTGGTTGTCATGATAATGTACCACTTGCTTGATAACGGTGCTAGTATCTGCATCGAAACGTCGCACTCATATCAATAAAGAAGTTGACTATCCATAGAACTTGTTCTTATTCATCATACCAGCTTCTAAAATGCCTCTCAAAGAAGGAACTCTGCATTATGAATAAAAAAATAACAATTGACCGTTAGCTTCGAACTTGACTTTAGCTGCAAAACTACATGGTAACGGCTATCAGTCTGTAATGTTTGGCGAAGTCGAGAACACAGAAATCTTGAAACAATAATTAAAAAAACGGCAATAACAATAAGGATTAAGCCATAACCTTGCGGGTCATTATGGATGATATTTCAAACATTGTGAGGTCATTATAGCTGCTTATTTACGTTCCTGTGTTAAACCCGTGTTTTAAAACAAGAAAAACGTTAACATGGCTCACACATCCCCGCCATCCTATATCTGTCTATTATTCAAACATTATAACTGTTGATAGCACTAGGTTTCAATAAAGATTCGAGCATCATACTTTCATTTTTAATTTTCTTTGATATTACAAAATTTCGTTCACCTAGATGTCATTTTGAGGTAAACATAAGTGTCCCAATTAGAGTCATCACAGCAGTAATTTATATCAAGTTGAATTACATATCTAAGGGCAATCGCTCAATACAATACACATAATATTGCGCAACTGATGTTCGAGTATTATCATTCCTACCAGCATACTGGATTTCATTCACATAGATTTTATAGTTTCTGAGAAAACTTGTCCCCATAGAGCTCGAGGCATCACATTCGTCACATATTAGTTACAACTTCACTTGCATATTCAGGGGTGATAACACCGTATGGAAAATAAGGTTTCGAAACTTCCTGTCGAACTCGATTAAAATATCACCAGGACCACTTGCATTCTAAATTGTATCCACCTAGATGTAATAGCCCCTTAGAAAACTTATCCCCATTGAATCACAGCCGATTTCGTATTTAGTTCAATTTCAGTTTTCCGGAATGGTTTGGTCAGTATGGTCTGGAGTACTCACAAACCTAATTTCATACACATACCTTCCGACAACATGCCCTCTTTGAAGACTACAAAACAACGTCCAAATAGTGACGTTTCAAAGGAAATGACAACAAAATTAAATAATAAAAAAAAACCTGAAAAATGGGCTGTCTGCGCGGGGAAGAACATTGTTATTAACTCTCAAATAACACTGGTTGTTGAGAAAAAAAGGAAAGGACGGAGAGAAAGTGTAACTGTAGAAATAAGAAGTAATCACACGGTCATAATCAGACTGGGTGCTCAAAACACATATAATTACAGGGGGGTAAGTTTCGTCGAAAGGATTCTGACTACAGTAAAGAATAAACAAAAACTTGGGTTCAAATCCACCTCAAAATAGTAGAAAAAAAACGTTCTTAAAAAATATTTCAGCCGCCAAACTTCAATTTGTCAATCAGCTGCTAGCGAGAGGTGTGACGTGTTACTCAGGAGTCATGCCCTAACAATTAACTCAAATTCTCGCCGCTAATGACTGCGATACTGCCGAAGCGGCGTTAAGCAATAACTCACTCACTCACTAAAGCAACCACAATCGTGTCACCGTGCTTGTGACAACAAATGATTGTCATCTCTTTAAATTAAAGGTCCTTATAACTGTTATGGAACAACATCCTGTCACACACCATCATCATCACCTCTATACCCATAATGCACACCCCTCTTGCACTTTCGGAATTGTATTGCTGTTAAATGGACACACAATGGTGAATTGACCAAAGTTCTATAGTTCCAATTCATTCATTTAAAAATGGGCAAGATAAGTATTCAATATTTTTATCGATGTGATTTAAACAGCATTTTATTTCAAAAACTCATGAATTGACCACCAAAACATTACATGCAATATAAAATGTAAGGAAAATGGATCAGAAATGATTCTCCATAATAAACATTGTAATGATGAACTGATGCTTTCGTCTTCCTGATAATCTAAGATTCGTGGTATATTCAAACTAAGTATTAGAGGCTGTTAGATATAACAATGTTTTAAGATTTTTCCTTTTTTTGTAAAATATCTTATCTTAGTTTGATTGAAGATGATACATGTTCTCCTTTTAATGTAAAGCCTACCTAGACATAAATTTATGAAATATCCCATATCACAATACAGTTTACTAAATCTGATGTTCTCAACTATTGTAAATGTTTAAAACATTTTGTGCCGTTTTTATATTATGTTTTGAAAATCAAGTCTGATGTTTTTCAGTAAAGCTCATGCATTGCCATATGTAATGAAATTATATCTTAGTCAGTGGTATTACACTAAATAAAATAACTGTTTGAAAGTTAGTAATTATATCGGAAACTTGCAATGTCAAAAGTTGTCGTTATGTTTTAAACTAATTAACCGATCGATTTTACTCACTTGAACCACGATATCTTGGTAAGCAGGTGACGCTTCGAAAAAACATTGTGTGTTTTGTTTATTCAAGTATCGTCTATATGAATAAACGAATTGACATCGAAAAACCAAATGGGGTTATGAGTTCTTCAATGTCATGATAGAAGATATCATGATGGGTATTTTCCCTATCTCGCTAAAACGACACTGTCTTAGTTTAGCATTAACGATTTAAAATTACAATATCACATGGATGACCAGGATCCTACCCATCTCTCTACATTTTAGATTTTCAAGTCAACATTTATTCGACATGAGACCGATTATATTCATTTGAAATAAAATTGATGAATTATACAACTCATTGCTTGAGAATAATAATTATAGTTCACAGCTCTTTATTTCTTTCTGAGACATTTTGGCCCTTTGCCTTTGAATTGTTCAATGCTTTTGATTAACATGCCTTTGTAATCGTTGTTGTTAGAAATTATTTTTTATAATTGAATATCTTCACATTAACCTCCAAAAAACACATAAAGGAAGAATCAAGAAACATTATATGATGCAGTTGGTACAATATCATTATTTTTATTATGAAACATTATATTCTGTTGTGTCTTTTAAATTATTATTATAAAGCCAGCCTACCAAAGACAAATTCGAATTGCGAAAAGAATCGAAATGCGAATCCGTATGTGTACATTTCGATTCTTTTCGTTGCAATTCAAATTTTTATTTGGTAGGCCTGTAAAGTTTTTAACCCTTTAGGCAAGCAATGACGGTATTAACACCTCCAACCATTTTCATTGACTTCAATCGCGTGTTTTGGATTGAAGTAAGTAACATAACAAAAGAGAAAAAAACAAAATTTTGTCTACGCTTACCTTTTGTGAATCCAGCTGACCCGTGTAACCCAACTAACCCTTGCGGTGACCACGGAACCTGCAACACTGACAGTACAGCCAAAGTACCAACTCAAACATGCACCTGCAAAGATGGATATGGAGGTGCCAAGTGTACCGTTGGTAAGTATACAGACATGAAGTCAGTTACCTCTTTCTAGCTTAAACTAATGTATGTCATTAATGAAATATTTAACAGTTACACGATACGAATGTCAAAACTGATCAGTAATGATGGTCGATGTATCGGTACGTGGACACTGTGCACAATTAATTGTGTATATTTTGACATCGCACTTGTGCAAGTCGGTGTTTCCTAAAGATCCAACAGTTCAAAACTACCCTAGAATGACCATGGTCGTTTACATTTTCCAGAAGGTATAATTGGATACAATCAATTTAATAGCATAATGAATAGTATTACTTATAAAACGTTTGCAAGTTGGTGGATGTAACTAGACTTGTATCTTTGTTTGCATCTGGTGCATGGACGTTGACAATCCTAAATTGTGCACTGCAAAACTGTCTTATATTCCCAATCTTTTCCCTATTCTAAACTTAATGTGAACCTGCTGACCATATAGAACTAGATTAAATTACAAAGTACATAAGGAGAGGTATTTATATCAGCCATTAGGCTTGTTTACCGATCCAATCCTTTTGCTAGAATGAACTACGTTTAAAGCACAAAGTGCATAACCAGATATGTACGTCACAAAACAACGTTTTATTAAAGGAAAAGTAAAGTATATCATTTGCACACACGATTTGTATGTGAACTTTTATTTATTTACATTGTATGTTTACAATTTATCTTAATTAATATACAAAAAAAAAGTTATGTTCTAATACCGAGTTATTTCCGCATGACAATTGTGTTCTCTTACTGGCTGAGTTGCCGCAACAGATGGTTTAAACAATACTTGGAAAAAAATGTTGGACATTTTATGGTTCATTTGTACGATTAGATGAAGTAGGTATAAAATATTCTCTTTTAACAATTTTGCTTTTTCATTTTGTTATTTTGTGATAGTGTGAATTATTAAACGAAACAACCTCAACATGAATCAAAACTATTGCTAAATCGGATTAAAACTGAGTTGATGTGACTCTGTGATACGCAACGTTTGTTCTTATTTTGTTTCAGTTCCTCCGTGTTCACAATCTAAAAAATGCACTGACAGTACTAAACCAGCATGCAAAGTAGACGATGGATCGCCATATGAATGTGTAATAGGAAGTAAGTACAAGAACTAATTTTTAGGTTAAAGAATGATTTAAGTTCAATAGAGTAAAGAACATGTAGTAAAGTATTTTAACGTTTTCTCAACGGACACATACGGATATGTATCAAACTTAATATCTTTATGAGCCTATTACACACAAATAGTATTTAGGATATTAGGATATTATATTAAAGTTTATCAACATCCACAAACCGTCATTTCACTTTAGGGGAATAATAAGGTATTGATTGAATGGTGTACTGTAAACGAGTATCCTCTCTGTTTATGCAATTGTCACTGACACGTCAGATGTTATGTTATCCTCTCAATTAATATCTGAGTTTGGATGTTCCCTACGAAAAACATTTACATCTATATTTGGTTGTAACAAACAATGGTTCTCTTTTTATCACTCACGAAAACTGTTGTATAAGATAATTCTCCTGAGTGAACGTGATAATGTATTATGTAAGGCTTTGTATTCCTCCTATATGCTAAACAATTAATTCTCGAACAGTACAGAAGGTTCTCCTGAAAATATTTTCTTATTTTTTGCCATCGCAGATTTAGGTGAGAATGGGTTTGGTTCATTTGCGCTCGCCATTAAAATGGATTATTTCTACTTTTAAATCTATTAGTTTTTCCTTATTTACAACCTGAGAGTTAGACAATCTTCCAATCGTGAACTGTATGTGTATATATATATATATATATATATATATATATATATATATATATATATATATATATATATATATATATATATATATATGACTTTAGATACAATGAGAGTATCAGTAAACATAATGACCTAATGACCTAAAAAATATGACCATCTTGTATATCCAATGATTTGAAGTTAATCTAATATTGTTTATGTTCTAGCATGCCCAGCTTGCGAACATGGCGGAGTGTGCACAAAGAAAGGTGTAACTCTTGGATGTTCTTGTACTACAGCATATAAGGGAGCGTTGTGTCACGACCGTGAGTACATATCATTTTTCTAACTTTCGTTTACAGGCTAGTACAATGCCCCAAACACATTTATTGATATATATGTTATTTCAACAATGGCATTATTTACTTTTTGTAGTCGACTAGTAAACAACATTTATACATACACCTCTTTTTGAAATCGCTTGATCTAAACAAACGATTGAATTACTATAACCATTGACCCTAACTCTATCGCGTAATGTAGTACGGGGCGAAAGTCACTTTAAATATCACACTTGTCAAATTTAGATGTAGCTTTCCCTTATAACATTTATTTACAACAACATAGAACGTAGTACATACAAGTGATATACGTAAGAAGAGAAGAGAGAAATAATTTGTTTGTGTCTTTGATTTTTATTTTTTTATTTTCTCTGTACGTCAGCTTACTTGGTTGTTTAAAATGCAGTCAAGGTCGATTTTTTCAGGTGTACCTTTAATGGGCATTACCATATCTTAGTTATTTATTCCTAATGTTTTCTTTCATTTCAATGACAATCGTACATTGTTAACTTTGTGTATTTATTGTCAAGCTATTGCTGAGTTCATTAGCAGCTCCGACTAAGTCGGAGCTGCTATCAGTTTTTGCGCAGTTTCCGTCGCCGCCGCCGCCGCCGCCGCCGCCGCACGCGCGTTTTGTATTCGCTATAACTTTTTTTCTAGAAGGTTTTGAGAACTCATATACATAACTTCTTACTTATGCCCCTGGGGAATTTTTTTGACATGTTCATATTCAAGGTCAAAGGTCAAGGTCACGAGTTCTGAAATCGCTAAAAAAAAATCCTTGTAAACACGATAACTTGATAAATATTTGTACTATCAGGCTCTTATTTGGTGTACATCAACTATGGAGAAAGGCCAAGATTTGAAAAGGTTTTCGCTAACATCCGTCAAAGGTCAAGGTCACAGCGAGGGCACGACTTAAGCATGCTTTTGCGAAAATGTCATATTTCAACTATTAACACTTTGAATCTTTAAATGATTGTTATACACAATGAAAAGTGATCACTGATTGTGTGACCTTGAATTTTAAAGGTCAAGGTCACGAGATAGGGTCAAGGTCACCAGTTCTGAAATCACTAAATAACCTTTTCCCAAGAAGGTATTAACACCTCATATACATAGCTTCTTTCTTATAAACCTGGTGGATGATTTTGACATGTTCACATTCAAGGTCAAAGGTCAAGGTCACGAGTTCTGAAAACGCTAAAAAAATCCTTGTAAACACGATAACTTGATAAATATGTGTACTATCAGGCTCTTCTTTGGTGTACATCAACTATCGAGAAAGGCCAAGATTTGAAAAGGTTTTCGCTAACATCCGTCAAAGGTCAAGGTCACAGCGAGGGCACGACTTAAGCATGCTTTTGCGAAAATGTCTTATTTCAACTATTAACACTCTGAATCTCTAAATGATTGTTATACACAATGAAAAGTGATCACTGATTGTGTGACCTTGAATTTTAAAGGTCAAGGTCACGAGATAGGGTCAAGGTCACCAGTTCTGAAATCACTAAATAACTTTTTTCCATGAAGGTATCAACACCTCATATATATAGCTTCTTTCTTGTACACCTGGGGAAATATTTTGACATGCTCACATTCAAGGTCAAAGGTCAAGGTCATGAGTTCTGAAATCACTACAAAAATCCTTGTAAACACGATAACTTCAACAACGTATGTGCTATCAGGCCCTAACTTGGTATATATCAACTATGGAGAAAGACCAAGATTTGAAAACGTTTTTGCTAAAATCTGTCAACGGTCAAGGTCACAGCAAGGTCACAACTTAAGCGTGCTATTGTGAATATGCCTTATGTTAACAATACACACTTTTGAGTCATTGCATGATTGTTATACACAATGAAAAGTAATCATTGATGGTGTGACCTTGAAGGTCAAAGTTCAAGGTCATGAGATATTGGTTAAGGCCATGTTAATCTCTTTTGATCCAATTTTGAAATCAGAAATAGGTTTTAAGAACACAGTTGTGAAAAGTGAACCCAGTGATGATTCAACTTGTTAGAATAACTTGAATAATGAAAAACATTTTGTCCAAAAAAATTCCCATTTTATTTATGCTGAGGAGAAGGCCGAACAGGGAAAGGCGAGACCCAAAGTTTCGGAGCTGCTCTGCTTTTGCGGTGTCCCGCAAACGCTCTTCTAGTTGCATATTAATTTTGTCAAGATTCAACTTTGTATCGGTTTTATTTCAGCATCTGGTGGAGGTCATGGTAACTATTTTAAACCTTTCTTATTGTAATTAATACTTTCGATTTTGATTTCCTCATGAAACTGCAAACATGAACAAATTAACCTTCTATTATTAACCCTCATCAACACAATATTCGAGCAACACTGAATATCCAATCCTGAAATCGCAGACTCCCTCTCCCACAACCCGATGGTAATCGTTCTAATCAATCTTAAGCCATCTGAGTACACTCATTTGAAGTACATGTTAACTTCATAAACCGTTGTAAGTGTGACCAGTGTGATCGTCTATTTCTTTCCAAGGATGAATATGAACTTGTCCCCTTTGTGTCCACACTGTAGTAATATTTCGGCCTAGATGACAATAGTATACACATGCTACAGCCATGTCCTGCAGCTGCATTCTGTATTTATCCAAGTTAATATTAGTCAACAATAAACATCATTATATACTTTCTTCTAGAATGTAACCTAAGAGTCAGAGGTTGTGTCAGACACTATTTTACCACGATTATTTCTTACAAAATTATCAATGACCAAAAATGTCACAGATGGTATATTTTGGAGGATCATAATTGTGAGCACTGACTGATTGAGAGTAAATGTATAACAGTCTTTAAATATAATCATATTTGTGGTATTTAAAAAGGAATAAACATTTTGAGGTAATCTATTTCACTTTTAGTGACACAAAGTGTCCCAGAATTCGCACCTCCTTTCTTTCGCCATTTGCCACTTCTGCTGTAATACTAAAGTTCTTCTTGTCCTTTCTCTTTGCTTTATTTCCTTGCCTCTCTTTTTACGAAAAAATAGTATTCTTGTTGTGAGCGAATTAGTTTGCTGTATAATTTGTCAGACTTAAGATAAAACTCGTTTGATAATATATATATATATATATATATATATATATATATATATATATATATATATATATATATATATATGTATCCATATCCCCCATACATCGAAACCACATAGTTACATTGATGTCATCATAATATCAAAAGCATGAATAAGTCAAGCTTGAAGCAACAACATGTTTCTAGCAAGACAAAACGGTGCACTCATTCCCTCTTCGTTAAGATTTTCTAATCATAAATGAATCCTCTAATCGTATATACAATTACTAGATGGACAGTGACCATCATCTAATTTCTACACGAAATAATTTGAACGCGATAACCATTTTATATTGTTTTCGAGGGAGGAAGTTGATCCAGAATATTCTACAAAGCTGATAATCTGTAACAAACTACGGCCTTTCCTGATACAACTTAAAGCGGAATTTTGCAGTATATTTGTAACAGCTACCCCGGTTATATTGAAAGTATTTTTTCAAATCAATACCTCTGGCTCAAATATTTTCCTGATTTGTTGAAGGTTTTGAAACAAAAGCTCGACTCGTTTCACAATTAAACATTTCTAAAACCATAACAAGGATAAGTTTATATTTTTACACAAGGATACAAGTCATGTAAATTATTTACAAAAGTACCGTTTTTTTAATTTTAAATTTCCAGTCTGATCTTTGACCCCGTTATTAAATTATATACTAACATGTCAGTGTAATAGTATTTTTTTAAACGTTTTGCTGACAATTACAGGGATTTCCTTTTTTTATTATCTATATTGCTCCATGTTTGTATGCATTCTTTAGTTAAAGCTGATTGCATTGCCAAAATTGATGTCAAATATTTAACACAGTTTGTAGTTTTCTTATACAGGATTAGGTGCAGGCATACGTAACCATTTTAAACCTTGTAATTGTAAATTTAAATTTGCTTTCAATTTAATAGAGCGATTTCTAATGAGAGACCAACTTACCAATGCAACGCATAACTCTTGCCAGTCTCCATTACTGGCTGATTTAGGCCTTGCAGTATTTCCTTAAGAAATCCGTTTTTAGAAATCCTGGGCCACTATGCATTTCTGGTGCAGCGATTCACTATCTAGGCACAACAAAGCGAGGGAAATACCGTAAGGCTTAAATCAGCCAGTACTGCAGACTGACAAGAGCTATGCCTTGCGTTTGGAAGTTGATGAGAGACCAGCAGATTGTCCCACCATTGTATTGAAATAATTTTAAAATGCCCGAAAACGGTGTTCTAACAATGAGTGATGACGGTATAAACCGATTTGCATAGTGTACACTGAAGATAAACTGTTAAGCCGAAGGCGTGGCGGCATGTAATACAAAACTATTTTGATGTTTGATTTTGAAAGTAAATCATTTTGACAACATTCACGTGCCACATTATAGTACCAGAAAGACGTGAGCATTGTAATTACCTTTCCTATAGCAACATGACGTTGCAGGCTTTCTCCCTGCCATAATACTAGCAGCCGAGATATAAATGAAATACTCTTGAAGCGGCGTTAAACCCCAACTCAACTCACCCTACATTTCCTATTAACTCACTGTGGTATCACATTAGTACCTGCTATTTTATTTACTACTTTTCTAAATAACCTTTTCAATTTAATAATTCGCAATTCCGCTAAATCCGACTACATTAAAGGATTTACTAATTTAGCAGAAGACAGTCCTCACATTATTTAATTCTTAAATATCTGTAGCTATAAACTATGAACACAGTATGAGCTATGACACACTTAAATATTTCAGTGGGAATCGCCATGCAAGGTTGTGTGAACGAATTTACATAAAGAAGAAACAATAGATTGCACATGCAGAACATGATAGAGAAGCCCATGGACAATATAATATTACAAACACTCAACCGCAAATGACAATTCACCATACTAAATACAAGATAATTCAATCCACGAGTGATAAACATGATTTAAAAAAAAATGCACACTGTCTTCAGAAGCCAGCTAAACTAAATCTGAAATGTCAAGACATTACCTGTTCATATTTATGAGAAATATACGTTTAAAGAATTCTAGATATCGTTCTGTTCAAATACTAATTATAAACGAGATAGGAGAGACATAAGGGGCGTTTTTGTATGTTTTCGGACGTCCCACAGTAAACACGAGTCACCATATGTAAGTCAAAGAAGGTGTCGACAGAATCTTTTATTAAATTAATATCCACATTTTATAAATATCTAAACCATTTTGAAAAAGCAATTTCTACACCCCCAAGTGTACTCGAACAGATTTAAAACTAAAAGCATGATACTCTGAGGTATGGAATTGCGGGTACCTCTTTTCAAATCATGTCCGTATAAAAATCATTCAAAATCGACTACATTTCCTACGGAAGCAGTATTTCGTTTTGACACAGTTGAAGATGTTGTGACGTTTCTTTTGCGGTTGAGTGGGAGAACATGTATTTTAATTTAACCTTTTTTTTATATTTAAGGTGGTTAATTTGATTACGAAATCTGTTTCTGTTTAGGAGTAGATTTATTTTGAATAGATCTGGCGAGTTGGAATAGTGTATAGAACACATGACTTGTCACTTGAACTAACACCGCCCATTTGACTACGAATCCAGAAGGTGTCACTATCTATATAACAAAAGCTGAGGCAAAGTACGCCCTCGACCTCTGTGTGAAGTTTTATATAGCAAAAGCTAGTCGTCTATTTTCTCAGAATATCGCAAACATCATTATAACTATTGGCAATGATAATAACATACTACTCGTAGAATGATAATTAGTCAGCTTAGGTGATTTTGGACTGTCAACAAAAATAATATACATGTAATGCGTTGTTAGGAATTGTAATTTTAACAGTTCATTTGTCAATCATTGTTTCCTCACATCTTCTTCTGGTTAGTCCAGATAAATTCTGTTCAAACATAATTTGTATCAAATAGAACAATAAAGGAAAACACATTTGCAAGGAAAATAGTCGACATTAGTGTCTCTGAAACAAAGTCCTGCGGGACTCCTTCAAGATCTTCATCTTCAATTGTTCAATTTGTCTTTAAATCATTAATTAAAAGAGAAAATAAATGTACATCATACAATAATGATGATACTTATATCGCGCTGAACTCCACAACACAAAGGGCCATGCTCAAAGCGCTGTACACATTATTACCCTGGTGTAAGGACCAACATCGTTCCTTTTTCATTCTCAACTCCCCTTGGAGTATGCAACCTGGGCTACCTATTAAGGCGCTCGAAGGTTAACAGTCACATTGCCTTCATTTCTAAAACAAGGTACTCAATTGTATTGCTGAGTGAACAGAGGCACATTTCGAATAAAGTCCCTTGCCCAAGATGACACCATGAGCCGCTCAGCTCATGTCTCAGTGTGGGGCAGGGAATCACCCTTCAAACTCTCAGTTTTCATTCAGCATTGAGGCGGGTAAACCACCCATCCAGCGAGCCACGCCCGTTGTTGCTGATCTTAACTGATAGCGGTCGACTGAGCTATGCACAGGACCACATCATAGAATGACATGTACCAGATATTTACTTTGTTTTCAGCGGTTATTGATTGTGATACTAACACAAGTCTGTGTGATGCGACATGGCAAGATTGCAAAAAGGAATCGGCAAGTGCTCCAAAGAAGACTTGTGTTGCTAAAGGTATGCTTTAGTTTATAACTTTTATTTGTCAATATTAAATGACTTTTGCATTGAAAATGAATTCAGTCCATCAATAATTTAGTGATACAAATTCATTTCACTTTGTATTATTTATATATGACCTCAATGTTAATTATTTGAATTGTATAATGTTTGTACAATAAATGCCCATATTCAAACAATAGCTCACATTTCCCTTATACTGCTGAGGATCGGAATGAAGGTACAGCTGGTAACAAGATTAAATGTTGTTTATGTGTTTCATTGTTGTTTAAAGATAGTAAAAAGGATGTCCACAAGTACATGAATCATGTTAATGAATTAAATACCAAAAATCTTTGATTTTTTTTACAATGGTCTGAATATCCATTCTATGTTCAAAAATTAATTTTTTACCATCTTCTACTTGCAATAGTTTGTATTGATGTTCTCAAAGTAATTTTGTCCTCATCGGTCTAGAAAAGATGGTTTAATTGTGAACATTCTTAAACTATTTTTTATTTGGATTGTTGTCTATATGGACTCTCTCTACTTTTAGAGTAATTCGAATGTCAAACGTTCCACTTCACAGCTAGTTTAACAACTTTATGTATTGATGATATTAAAGTCATTTCTACTTTAGTGTAACATTCTCGGATTATACATTTTGTGAATTTTGTACTTAGACTGTTTCATCCTTGTATTATTCAAGATTAAATATTACGAATAATTTTCACTGGATTGAATATGATGAACTGTTGATTTATTGCCCTACATGTTTGAATGTGAATGAACATGAACAAAAATGAACAAAGTTAAAAAAAAATGTTTACATAGCGACGTCACTCAAGCACCCGCTTCATTGATTCTGAAATTATATTGGCTTCAGAAGCAAGGTCAAGTGACGTCACAATGTATGCTATTTCATTGACGTCACATGGTGATATTGGCTAGTTTGAGCGAAAACCTTTTTCCGGACAATCTTTCGTGGCTGGCGCACTAATCGCTGAACGTAATTCGAAACTTACCTACAAGAAACAAAATGAGCAGAGCTGATCATGTTTAAAAGTTCATGTGACTGCTGTGCTTGTAAATGGGACGTTCAGTTTTGGTTTCGGCATGGATGTTGTTTGATTTTCATTGAAAACAGGACATTATTATATATTTGGCGATTGGGGATGAGTATTAAAGTTGGGTGCAACTATTTTAACTGAGATAAGGACATACATGTATGGTATTTTAGCGCATATTGAAGCTCAATAACATATTATGAAAATCACTTGATGTCACTTTAAACAAGGGCCTTCAACACATGTATGAGGTCGTTTAAATTTAAAACAAATAATTGTCATAATATTAGTGACTTGGTTTGAATATGCATGTTCAGTTAACCTATTTTGGCTGGTATGAAAGATAAATAACCTATGATGAAACATCCTTATTGTCTTTTTAGGATATAGACCAATCAGCTAAAGTAACTTATTATTACAGCTTGTATTGCTGACATCTGCCAGAATGGTGGAACATGTGATGGTACACTACCCTGCAAATGTCCATCTGGATTCGAAGGTCACAAATGTGGTAAGATACTGTTGTTTTACTGTTCGCATATTTATCACGTAGATACATTTTGAAACAATTATGAAGTACAATGGTATGATAATGATAATGTTAACAGAAAGTATAACATTAAAGTTTTGTTTGCAATATTGATATATGCATGAGCTCTTCATCAGTGAATGTTTTTTTCAACTATTAGAATACGATGAAACGTTCTCTTCGACTTCAAACAGTCGTCTATTACTCATTATATGATAACACTAAATATATCTGTACCATTGCTCATTTGATACATGTTACGCATATATAATTTGCCTTAATAAGTTATTCTCATGCATTTATTACAGTTAGAATGTTAAAGAGTTTGTAGTGAATACAAATAACGACTACAATTTTGAATTTTAACTTGTTGATTGCATTGCTGAAATCTTGACCTTGTATCTGTTTTATTTCAGAAAATGGTGGAAACATCGGTAACTATACTTAACTTCTCTTAATATGGTTATAAATGTGTATTTAATTTGTATTAAAGCTGTCGCGTGTGGGTGTTTGGCGAATATGAATACATCAACCACATATTAACATTTAACCTTACACAATATTTCACAATCACTAAATACCATGCTTGGTCCCATTGACTGGTACCTTAAAATATCAAAGATGGTGGTAATCGTAGTAGTAATAGCTGAAGCAGTAATAGTGGTCATAGAAAGTAGTAGTAGTAGTAGTAGTAGTAGTAGTAGTAGTAGTAGCAGTAGTAGTGGTTGTAGCAACATAAGTTGTATAAATAGTACTTAGTAAGTCTAGTCACAGCCCTAGTTGTAGCAAGTAATAATCTGAACTTTTGTTTACTAACATCAGAGTACCGTGATTTGTTTAACAATTGCATATTGTTTAACCTTCAAATATACATCTTCAAATACAAATATCAAATATTTTATAAAGTATACTTTCTACTTGTCATTCCAGTCGCGGCCACACCAGCACTTCTTATGACCCTACTTCTTGCGGTGTTCTTCATGTAGAACACGTGTTGTGTTACCAGTTGATGTGTCGTGAAAGCTCTTACTATCATACTCTTCAACGTTTAAACGAATAAACTTGGACTTGTGCTAAATAAATCAAAGACTGATATGATAAAGAATGATATAAATTGTTTACCAATACATTATGTGATATTTAAGAGACATGCAATTATGGACTGAAGTCTTCAGATCAAGGGAGATTACTCTATACGAAATAATTATTATATTTAGACACTTGTGTTTGCTCTCATATGTATAGCTGTCTTTTTCCGTGTATTTTTGTTTGTGTTTGTGATCTTTAATTTTTAAGGAAATTATGCAAAAGCTAGTTCAATCTATCTGAAAGGGCAAATTGACAACCGTTTCTACATTTGACCCACGAGATGACAATACTGATGACGTGGTCCCTCCAAAGGATCAACTGACCGAGTAGAGGTCATCTACCCTCTCACATACGTTGAACTCTTTACATATGTGACAAAATGAAGAAATGTGGATTTGTGTCAATAAATATAAAATAAACTATTGTTGTGTTTATGTATATAAGCTTTTGTAAGTAAATACACATGGTATAATGTCCAGCGGTGTAATAATTCTTCTAGTAAAGCAGTTCATATGCCTTCTTAATGGACCAACCATACATAATGCCCTGATGGTAAAATATATGTTACGACAAAAGAACACTTGATTTTTGAATAAATGTGCGTGCTGAATGGTTCAACGACTTTTCATTTAGTGATTATCGGTTGATGAGGATATATATATTTAGTACCGCACAATTGGTGTATGCATTTGGAGGCATCAATGCATCCAATTGTAGTTTTTAATTTAGGTTTATACAAATGTAGATGAAAGTTTTACAGGAAGTAAATTGATTGGATTTTGAACTGAACAGAAATATAACCATTAATATATTTCTATTATGGAAATAATGGAAACTAATAAACTATAATTGTTCTAAAGAGATGATCGTGTTGGCAACATTTTTATTTTCTAGATTACTTAGAGAATTTGTAAAAACTATTGATGAAGTGATTATGATCACGGTCACTGACATAAACTGATCACTACGAGGTTTATACATTTTGGTATTTATAAAATAACTTTTCAAAGTCAACAAATATCTAAAAAATGTGTATGATGTGGTTTATATTTGTCCCATGGTATTTAAATTCTTGACTGCCCTGACCAATTTACCATATGGCCACAACAATATTCATCAGCATATGAAAGCGTTATAGTTTCAGCTTGACATCAATCTTGAAATCCCCATGTCTTACTTGTGTTTTGATTAACAATGTGAGTGAGTGAGTGAGTGAGTTGGGGTTTAACGCCGCTTTCAAGAGTATTACACTTACATCGCGGCTGCTAGTATTATTGCATGGAGATAGCCCACAACGCAATGTGGCTATGCATTACGATGAAACCTGCAATCATCGGCTGGAACTAGCGAACCATGGGTGGCACTACGCTGAAATTCAGTGTAGCATTGCACCCAAACCTTACTGCGTGTAGAACAGTTCTCTACTGCAGACAAAGTTGCTGTGCCCCTGGCGGGATTCGAACCCCGGACTCCTTGTTCCGAAGCCGAACGCGCTAACCACTGCACTATCCCGCCCGTTTAGCCAACGAGCTACTTATCTAGCATTACATTTACATCTAACCATATTTCATTGTTATACATAACATTATAGCTATGTAGAACGTCCTCTATAATGTGTGTTTAATTTTTGTGTAGTAAATGTTTTTATATCTTGCCGTTATTTAAGAGGTTAGTTGTACGTTAGTTTACATTTACGAAATAGCCGTTACATTAAGGAAGACATAAAACGGAAATTTGAAAATCTACATCGGGAACTGTGTGGACATGAATACCTATAGAATATCCTTATAAGAATAAACACGATAATATTTGAATGGTACCACGTGAGTAGAGAAATTCACAATTAATCACCATGCTATTCATTTGTTATTTATTGACTGTAAATAAATTTCAAACAACTTAGCCGGGAGAACGCTTGTAAATATAATCACCTACAGCATGAACTGTGTGTGTTCCGCCAGGGGCTCTGACACGCTGCTATGGAGAACAGGTCTACATGCAGTAAGGTTTGTGTGCAATGCTACACTGAACTTCAGACCATGGTTCTCTAGTTCCAGACGATGCTTGCAGATTTCTGCGCAATGCATAGCCACACTTGCGGGCTCTCTCCATGCAATAATACAATAATACATGTATAAACAAATTATCATATGATTTTATCTAAACAAGACGTTTCGTTATTACCCGAGCGAAAAAGTTCACATGCACGAACTTTATTACTCGTACCCATTCTGTTTCATTTGTATCTTTAACAGAAAATGGCTCACTTCTCTTGCAATCTTACTTACATCTGTCGTACGTCTTTCCAACAATGTATCCATGAAAGTGAAGTCACGCTCGTAATCCGCTGTGGTGCATTGTGCTTCTTTGCCTTACTAATGTTTAATTGAGGCACTATTTTCCTCCTCTTGTTCTTGATAGTATGTACAAGTAAATACTTTAATTTAATTGAAAGGTTTCTCCCTGTCTGTATCAAGACATACATTCCGAAACATTTTTAATTGGACAAACATTGTTGTGTACTGAAAGTTTCGAAACATGCCTAAGATATACATGGAGAGAAACTGCATGTAGAACTTCAGCTATTCTGTCCATCTTGCATAAAGAATGTTAATAATATATACACGTACATACTTAGGAGAGGGTGTTCTTAGTTGTATAACTTGTATCTTATCCTTTCCTCATGGATGAAATATGTTTGAAACAACCCCCAGCCGTGCATGCAATACTGAAATTGACTAAGAAAACTGTATTTTACTACCCATTTATTTTACAAAAAATCATGTATATATAGAAAGTGGGAAATATTTTGTATGTATTACTATCTTAACTGTTCAGTGTCCTTTAAAACTGATATGGCATCACTCATGTCAAACAGACATATTTGTTTGGTAAAAGTCCATAAACATACATTTACATATCATGCTTTAATTTTCAATTGTTTAAAGTGAGAACAGTAGATATAAGATAATAGTAATATAAAATGCTGGATATTTGAGATTGAAGGCTTTCAAGTAGATGTCCTGTACTTCAGTGTGCGACTGGTTTTAAGTTCCTTACATAATGCATCTTTAACATTTGCCTTATCAGGTTAACTAAACTTAAATATTTTGGTCGATATACCGTGTCTCTTATACTAACTTAAGGAGGTTTAAGTAATCTGGTTAAACTATCTTGGCGTGAGGGTTTTAGAGCTGAGTGGATGTAATTTTTAATGTTGAAATTTATAAGTATCAGATAACAGTTATAAGAATTAAATGAAATGTCAAATCATGAAGTAATGTTACATACACTGAACGCTAAACGAAATGTTACACCTCTTTGAATTTGAATATCATAAAAAGTTACGTGTTCAGAGGAATTTGCTTTGTTGTGTTGTAACACTCCATCAGTTTGACCCCACCCATGAAGAACTAGCGATAACTTATTTACCATTAAAGTTACAGGTCTGCTATTTTAGCACAAAACACTAAACTGATAGATCTAAACAGATATATCTGCATTATCAGCCACAGATAGTTATTTCTGATAATAAAACAGAAACGTAACATAAGACTTGAGAAGGAAAATGAACTCACTGAAGAGAGCAGTTTATGTAATCCCAATGTCCTTAATTATAGGGGGAAATTACACTGAAATGAACAATGAACTTATAATCAAGCAGATAAATATCTTCAAAGAAAGCAGCTCGATTGCATCATGAAGTAGTAAAATAAGATATAGGTGGATGTATCAGTGATTAAACTATGTCAATATGGTAAGCATATTCTAACCAACCCGTATCACCTGCTTTTCATGATCAAAACATTTTCCTATGACTGTTTGGTGCTGGTCAGAAGTTATTTGAAGGGATACGATAATTAAATCGTTAAATCATCTGATAATCTCCTTTCCTGTATTTGTATACACAAATGGGTATGAATTTAAAAATGATATGACTTTTCATTTTTCTATGATCTTTAATTAATGTCAAATCATGTAGTTAGATATTGTTAAAAAATTATGATTAATTAAATGTTCACTTGTACACACACTAACACTGATTATACACGTTTACACTTTTAAAAGGAGTAAAATTTGATAAATAAAACGTTAACATTATGTTGTGCTTGTTTATTGTCAGACTTTGATATTTCTCTTAAGTTAATTGTTGATTATCATCTACAAATTGAAACAAAAACTTAATGTGTCAACGTTTCTACACATTCTAGAATCTGAAATACTACGTTGTTTTACGTACTCATTAATATCTGATGAGTAAGTGACATTTCTAAGTATCGTTCTTCCCTTCTGTTTTTTGCATGTTTGACTGCTTCTTGAGATCCACTGGCCCAGACAGAATATAATGCTTAGTCCAATGGCATGAATAAATCATAAATTATGAAACTTATAAAATTTCCTTCCACATGTATTTTCACAAAAAAACAAACAAAAAACAAAAAACAAAACCAAAACAAAAACAAACGTAATCATTTCATTGAAATATTGGTATTAGTTGGTTAGCGTTGAAAGTTCATGTCATGCAAACTCATTGAATGGGATTATATTGACAAATGACAGCCTTGATAGCGTTCAAATATGCTACAACGTGTTCAAGTTTTGATCCCTTAACTCATGAAGTCTTAGGGGTGGCTTACGTCGCTAAATAGTCGATGACTGTTATGGACAGTTTAAATATAGCTGAAGAAATGAACAGCAATACTTGCATGAGTTTAATGAGGTAATAGTTAGTGTCGCTGCACTGATGAAATACTGCAGCGGATTCTTCAATATGATACACATACTGACTAACCTATGGCAGTTAAATCTAGAATACTGTTCTTGTAATTCGCCATTCTTTAAATATAATGGAGCAAAGGCCGGAAGGGACGAGGCCCGATATCGTTAAGGAATGAACAGTTTTACAAGAAATTGTTTTCGGAACTAATAACTTGAGGTAGTATGAAACTGTCCATTACTGAAACACAGTACCGAGAAAAAAAGGATGACGTCACAAGTTTCCTTCATTACTATACTTTTGACTTCACGTTGACTTTTACAGTTTGGTAGCTGAAACTCGAGAGGAGACCTTACTTCAAGATGGCCACAATGAGAAAAACTTGGGAGTTTTGTTGGCCAAATAGCAGTATATTCAATAAAAGAGAAACAAAATACTAAGTTATACAATTGACAATAAAGTATTTTATCACAGTTGAAATACAAGTATTTAAAAAGTATTCAAATGTTTTTACTGGTTGATATTTTCCGCCCAAATTGGAACATTCATTAAATAAACATGATATGATTGTGTTGAGATGTACATGTATGTTATAAAATCGCAACATTCGAAAATATGGCAACATACTTCACACTTATGTTTGTATTGTAATTGTTGAAGTAAGAATTGTTGTATAAATATACTTTGATTATTTGTTTGTAATCAAAGTGTAGCATATGGCCTTTTGAAAGTACCGAAACCAGATTACTATTCAAAATTATGTTTGACCAATTGACACGCGCCAGTGGCTGTTCATTATCCGGTTTTCGGTAGGAAATCACTACTGTCAGCTTTATATTGTCACTACACTGTGTTGCCGAGCAACAGTCAGTATTTAGCGATAGGAGAACACAATGTTTAACTATGGGCATAATTATGTGACTCCAAGAACACACTTGATGTATCTTTACCGACACGTTATCTCTCTTACAAAAGCTAGGATTAACAAACAAACTCACAGTATTATACTAATCAGACCATAGGACCCTTGACGTTTGGTTTCCCGTCAACATGACTAAAATCTGTCAAGGGGAACACTACTGCATAACAAAATAAATTACCATGCACCATACATGAAAAACAAAATGTGGCAATCTGGAGAGTAGTTTGAGGTATACCAGTGCAAAGAAAGATAAACAAATTGTATATATAAGCATATGCACAGTTAAGCATTCATCCGAGAATGCTTTAGTTGTACTGCACAGAAGTGTGTAGAGATTACAGGTATGGTGCATACCTGGGAAGTGTGCCAACTGAGCTGATCCTTCGGAAAATATTTCAATCAGTTCGCATAGTTGTTAACATTATTGCGAAAACATTGAAGTTCAAGAAAAAATATGTACTTTGCATCATTGTTTGTAAAATAATTTTAACCCGACACTATAATTCTTCATCAATAAGATTGAGTCATCAGCGATGATACAAAATCACTCAGTAAGGAATTTTAAAGATCTATACCTGAATTAATAGCCTCAGTAGTCATCATATAAACTCAACATAATACATATAATAATAAACTGGGTTGAGTATTGAAGTGATTAATTAAATAATATTTTTTGGTTATTTAGGATACCTATAACATATATAATCTGTCTCATACATCAATATCTCATTTTGTTTTTTTAATTTGATATGCATAATATATGCAAAACCCTTCGTTTGATAACTCAGAACACTGCGTTCTTAAAGTGCCAAAGTTGAGAGTAGTATGATCAGAGCACTGCACGTGCGTGGAAAGGTCCAATCATGAGAATCCCAGTAAAAGTAAAATCTTGGCCAAATACTAGACCAATTTTAAATGCAAAATTATAATATTTTTTTAGTTTTTTGACATCAACCATTGATAAAGATCCGAATGTAAATGAAACAAAGAATAATCAACTGTCATACTTTTCCAAGAATTCATGATCACTGTTCCTCATGCATTTTCCATTACGTCAAATATTTTCAGTCGGCATGAAGTCAAAAATATAGTAATGAAGGAAACTATGACTACTGTGGTTAAATAACACTTGTGACGTAATCTTTGTTTCTCGGTACTGTGTTTCAGTAGTGGACAGTTTCATACTACATCAAGTTATTAGATCCCAGAATTGTTATTTTCAAGTAAAAGTTTACATCATTAGTGTAATTTCAATTGGTTAATGATATTAAAACTGTTCATTCCTTAACAATATCGGGCCTCGTCCCTTCCGGCCTTTGCTCCATTATATTCAAAGAACAGTGAATTACGAGAACAGTATTCTAAATTTAACTGCCATAGGTTACTCAGTATGTGTATAATATTGAAGAATCCGCTACAGTATTTCATCAGTGCAGCAACAGTAAATATTACCCAATTAGACTCATGCAAATATTGCTGTTCATTTCTTCAACTATATTTAAGCTGTCCATAACAGTCATCCACTTTTTAGCGACGTAAGCCACCACTAAGAATTCATGAGTTAAGGGATCAAAACTTGAACACGTTGTAGCATATTTGAACGCTATCAAGGCTGTCATTTGTCAATGTAATCCCATTCAATGATTTTGCACGAAATGAACTTTCAAAGCTAACCAAATAATAACAATATTTTTAGATGTATTTCAATGAAATGATTAAGCTTTTTTGCTTTTTGTTTTGTTTTGTGAAAATGTATGTGGAAGTAAATTTCATAAGTTTTATAATTAAGCATTCAGCCCTTTGGGGCAGAATCCTTATTGTTATGTGCGTGTTTTTTATTATTATTATTTGCACCGATCTTGTGAACGCGATTCAGCAAAAACGGCTGTAGATAATTCAACCAAACTTTACAGTCAGACAGCCCTTACTAAGCACACGACACAGCAAGCTTTTGAGCCCAATCGGTTGTCCCACTAAAGCTCCAGTTCGAATCCAAATTTCGATTTTTAACATGCGAAAAATCTTTAATCGCACTCAGAGACTTGAAATTGTTTGCAAAAGATGCGCAATGACCATGCGAGCAAGAAAGTAAATCATGGCAAATTCGTAAGTCACGTAGTTTAGCCGCCATTTTGATTTTGGACACATTTTACAATTTTCCGACCCCATGCACCTTTGGCAATCTTATCCTCTGAAGATACTAGCATCTAAGAGCTCAAACTTGCATATATGTGCAGCTAAAGGGTTGGTGATTAAACGATACTCCAAACCATTTGCGAACTCCTTATAGTTTTTTCACAGTGACCTTTCAAAGTCCGACAATTTTTGAAAATCGCAAACTTTAAAGGGAGATAATTCAAAAACATACCCACCGAATTGAAAGATTTTTTTCAGGAGAGTAAGACAGGACTTTGGCCGTTATGAATCAATAATAAAATCGCTCGCATACAGTCATTTCCGGTCATAATAAAGAAAAACTGTTAATATGGGAATTTTTTTTTAATCCACTTAGAGATTTGAAACTTTTTGCAAAAGATGCGCAAGAACAATACAAGCAAAAAAGTAAATCATGACCAATTAGTAGGTCTCGTGGTTTAGCCGCCATTTTGATTTTCTTCAAATTTGTCTGATTTTGTCATGTTAAATGTGGATTTAAATAATCCGAGAGACATACCGGAGACTTGCAACTTGTTTCAAAAGATGCTTAATAACTAGACAAGTAAAATATGTTACCATTGCGAAGTCGTAGGTCATGTGGTCTCGACGCCATATTGAATTTTAACCTTTTTTGATCATGCACTTTTGCAGAAATACCACTTTGAAGATAGTTGCATTTAAGCGCTGAAACTTAGATTTATATGCAGCTGAAGCATTGGGGAATAACAAGTTTGTTAATTTCTGAGCGAACTCCTAATACTTTTTTCACAATGACCTTTCAAAGTATCGGCACTTTTGAACATGTTACCAACTTTAAAGGCGAATTTCTAAAACAAAATGGACCCATAATTGCATGATATTTTCAGGACTACTTTACTAAAACTTAGTGTATGAGAAACAATAATAAAATCGATCGAGAACAGTCTTTACTGGTCGTAAGAAAAAGGTACAAAATGACCGAAAATAGGGCTTCCGATTTTTAAGGTGGGGACCATTTAATCATTCTCAATCAAATAAAGGACGGGGACACAGGGAAAACAAGTTCTGTACAGTATATAAATGATGAGCATGCTCTTTACAGCGTACATCCTCAAACATGAAGATTTGGTCAGGATATGACAAGACCCAACGCACGTAAGTATGCGCATACATACGCACAAGTGTACCAAACCCTCATCACAAGGGCATAGTAACGGGCAAAAGGCTAAGCTAACCTGAGCTAATTTTATATTAAATATGTAAAAGGGCTTTTTTTTACTGTACCTGAAGTCAATTTGATACGAGTGTGTGTGAGATCGTATGACACAATTGTTAATTTGCTTGTCGAACTATTTCAACTATTTAACATGGGTTCCCTCTCACATGGATAGTGTCCACATTGTGATGTTTCATTTTGTTGCAAAATTGCAAACGGAAAAAAGATCGCAAACACATTTTGCTGCAAAAGGAACATAGCACCATAAATGTTTCTCCTACGTTTTTGACTTCAAACAAGCTAACTGTTACTTTTTAAGGCCTCACACGCTCACAGACATTGTTTCTCCTTTCTCTTTGATTTCACAATGTTAATGATACTGCTTTCAATGACAACTTATGATGGGCTGAATCATTTTATCGTCGCTTGCGACTATATTTTATGATTTATTTTTGCCATCGGACTAAGCATTATATTCTGCCTGGCCGAGTGGATCTCAAGAAGCAGTCGAAAATTGAAAACAGAGGGGAAGAACGATCAGTAGAAATGCCACTTACTCATCAGATATTAATGAGTACCTAAATTAAAACGTAGGGTACACAAAGAAAAAAGTTAAGCATCCCCTGATATTTGTGATAATAGCTTTTCGAGAATATTGTAAATAGTTTAACAAGGTTTATTAATGAGAAAAGTACTAGTGTTTGTGCAATACATTCCAACCAGTCGCGCCTACACGTTCGCGGCATGCATGTGCAACGTGCTACGCTCGCGGATCACAAAAGGTAGTGTGACCGAACTGCATTTGGTGGTATTTAACGTTGCTTTCCATAGCAGGAACGTCCTTTAAGGCGATAGGACAAAATCTTGGATACCATTACACTGTTGTATTCGTTTATTCGTTCTGGAAGACCTAGGTCACTACATCTCGAGAGGACATGTACGCCGAGAACCCTTCCTGACAAGTCCTCAGCTGAAACGTCTGTGGTTACCAAATCAAAACATCAGCACCAGAACAGCTAGAAATCGCCTTAAATCGGTAGGACTTAAGGAAAGGATGGTAATTAAACGTCTCTTGTTGAGAGACCATCATAAACGTGCACGTTTGGCATGGTGTTTGGAAACACTGGAATCTGAGGACCTGGCGGAAAATCCATTGGTCTGACAAAAGTCGATTCTTGCTCCATGTTACTGATGGGCGTGCACGTGTTTGGAGACAAAAGAATACAGCTTATACCCCCAGGAAAATCCAGCCAACTGTTACATATGAAGGGGCTCTGTTATGGTATGGAGATGCCTGTCTCATGACTGCAAGCTGGATTTGGTCACCATCAGGGGCAACTTAACGGGAGCTCAATACATCCTGGACGTGCTACAGCCGGCTTTTGTCCCTCATTTCAATAACCATGCACTTGATACACGACCACAGTACATGGACGACAACGCCCGGCCCCACCGATCACGTGCCATTGTCGATTACATGCGAGCCAACGCAGTGCCAACTTTACCCTGGCCAGCAGTAAGCTGAGATCTGAACCCTCTGGAGCGTTTGTGGGATATTCTAGGACGGCGACTCCAGGCTCGGAACCCTCCAGTACAAAATTAAATAATGATAACAGCTACATATTGTTGTGTTTCTGTCTTGCCAGATGGCTGTTCTATCTAAAAAAATAATCTAGGGTCATAGCAGAACTGACTTGAACATATCAGGGGGTGCCTAACTTTTTTTCTTTGTGTGTATTTCAGATTATAGGATTTGTAGAAACGTTGACACATTGAGATTTTGCTTCAATTTGTAGATGATAATCAACAATTCACTGAAGAGAAATATCAAAGTCTGACAATAAACAAGCACAACAATGTGTTAACGTTTTACTTATGAAGTGTTACTCCTTTTGAAATGTGTAAACGTGTATAAGCAGTGTTAGTGTGCGTACAAGTGAACATTTAATTAATCATCTTATTTTATTATATAAACGGTTAACACACGAGTATGTAAACGATGTATTACTACATGATTTGAAATTAATTAAAGGTCATAGGAAATTTAAAATCCATGTCATTGTTAAAGCCATACCAGTTTGTGTATAGAAATACAGTATAGGAGATTTTCAGATGATTTAACGATTTAATGATTGTATCCCTTCAAATGACTTCTGACCAGCACCAAACACTCATAGAAAACTGTTTTGATCACGAATGGCAGTTGATAAGGGTTGGTTATAATATGCTTACCATTTTGACATAGTTTAATCACTGATATATCCACCTTTATCTTATTTTGCTATTTCATGTTGCAATCTATCTGCTTTCTTTGAAGATATGTATCTGCTTGACTATAAGTTCACTGTTCGTTTCAGTGTGATTTCCCCCTACAATTAAGGACATTGGGATTACATACACTGCTCTCTTCAGTGAGTTCCATTTCCTTGTCAAGTCTTATGTTATGCTTCTGTTTTATTATCAGAAATAACTGTCTGTGGCTGATAGTGTTGCAGAGATATCATATACAAAACCGTCCGTATGTGCGCAGTTCCTTCCCGGATCAGTTTTTACTTGGAGAATATACTCACCTAGCTGCCTGATTTATCATACTATATACATTGTATATAGTATGTATTTCTAATGCATTCATCTTTTGGGAGCTGTGCCACTTTAAATCTATCAGAGGAATACTGAATGTAAAAATAGCTTAATTTATGGATCCCTAGTTACCCGATTGTTCAGTGTAAGATGCCCAAAACATCATCTTGTCAGTGCAGGTGTTACGTGTGCTCCTTGTGCCATTTATACATGTATGAGTGTGAAATCCTTAATCAGGATTAAATAGAGGTTTAGAAAGTCAGCTATCTAAAGCTTCATAGAGAGTGCATCCAAACAATAATTGTTTTCATATTTCAAATCGTGCACGAACGAGGCCCTCTGGGTACACTGGGATTAACAATAAGTAGATGTTTACCTTAACTCGAATCTTTAATCAATATTTGGAGTTAAAAAGAACACTTGGGATAACATGATAGACAGTTTTGATGAAATGTTTTTTTCCAAATAAATTAATGCACTGCACAAGAATATTCTACGTGCACAGTAGAAAGTACAGACCTGTAAAACTGTAACATAAAAGTCAACAGATAATCCTTTCAGAAAATATACCAAATTGTAAATGAAATGCAAATATTATAAAACAACAGGATTTTGGATCTCTTTTATTTCCATATACGTTGTGTTTTGCTTTCTAGACTCATTCCAATGTGATTGTGGATTTGATCATAACATGAGGGTTCAGACTTCTTCTGGCAACATGATGTTTTGGTATACTTAATTATATCACGCTCTTGTAAATTCAAGAAATTCTCGACATATGATGGCATAATTAGTATGACTAAGTATTAACATAGATTTTTTTAAAAACATCTATTTCCTTTATGCAATGCTTGAACTAGCTTTAGGACACAGCCATAGGACAATTAAGTGGAATAAATGACTAACAGATTCTGATAACATTATATTTTGCGACATTGCATTATTATTGATCTGTGTAAACTCAATAAATGCTCGGCTTATGATGGCGATGTATGAAAGTAGATAAATGTATATGTTCTTTATGCAATGCGTGAACTAGCTTTAAAACACAACCATAGTACAAGGTGGATCTAAATTCTCTTTTCGTCGGGTGAGACTGATAAGGAACGGAGGTTATTTATTGATTTATTTCATGGATGGAGGTTTGCAGAGACTAGCCAAAAAATCTGCACCAATTTTCAATGAAGTAATTACAAATTAGATTTCCTATTGTTTCATATATTATGACGTCATACCATTATAACATCAATACCATTGTGACATCATAACGCCACAACTGTTACACTCCGTGATGTTATAAAGGAGAGATGTTGGAGTGAAAATGGCTCTGAGTCTTTTTTTATTTTTGAATATTTGTAACTGAATCATGTACTTGTAAAACATTTTCAAATGTCCTGTGCTACAGTTTTGCGCATACGCAATTTAATTGCTCATGTACCGCCGTGTGTAGTTTTAGAGTTTAAACAATCTCTTTAATCTTGGTAACAACAACTATCCAAAATAAAGTTTCATGATCAATCAGTTTTAATCGTTACGCACGCAAAGTTCAACCAAGTTGAGTGGACTTGTCTTCGATCTGTTAAGCAGAGATGACTTAAACTCAAGAGTGTGACCTTCCCTTGCACTAGAAAACACTATGGTGTTATCATGATCTGTTTGATGATAACCAATAAGCAGTAAATACCGTGGTACCTTAAAGGGGCAATAGCACGTTTTTTTGCAAATTTTATTTTTTCAAATTTCCCATTTATCATGATAGTTTATGTCATTTATATTTATTTTTAGAAGGTAAAACATCTAATTACACAAATCAATTATCCGCAGTGATAATAGCGATGTTGCCTATAATGCAAAAATTGCATGGCGGCCATTTTATTGTGAACACAATTTATTATTTAGAATGACAAAAAACATTCCCATAGCTTTACGGAACCGTGTATACTAATTGTTTAACTTGATTTTCCGTAGAGAGAAGGGTGTTTTACTATTGGTGACATTATTTTTTAAATACACTTCATCGACTTATTTCAGCGAAAGAATTATGTCAACAGGTAACCAAAGCTCTCTCCTGTTTTTCTAATTGGTAAATATCGTAAATCTATTGTTCAGACAATCTAGGCTTACGTTCTTCTGGAGCGTTGCCTCTGATCAATTTCATAGAACGTTTTTTTTTAATCAGCCACTTTTGTTAAATCCGTGTATATATGTAAGGAATAAACTCCGAAAACTCGCCAATATTTGCGGGTCGGGTATCAATCAATATCGCAAAGAGTTTTTTCCTTACATATTTGGAGCTAGGGGATACACATGCAAGTCGAATGAGTTGATTTGGACGTAAATCAGTACATTTGATATATTTTTTAATATATCAGATCAAAATAAGATATCATGAAAAACAGGTAGTGTCCCTTTAATATGGTAAAACATGCATATCAATTGTTCTCTTCTATTCTTATTTATGGATTGAAGACATTGTATAACTCTTACATATCTTACGTCTAAACAGTGTGGCAGTGGAGTCAGGAAAAGACAGTTACATGCAGCAAGGTGAGAGCCAGAAGATTATAATTCCACAGGCAGGACATCGTTTGAACGTTTTCATTTGCAGATTATAGATCGATGTTAATTTCTTAAATTATTATCGGTGTATAACATATATAACTGTTACAAATGGAAACTCATGTTCAAGTTATTTGAACATCATTAAATAACAAAGAAACAGTTCTGATAGTGTTATTGTTTCATTCACGCTGCATACATTGAACGTTATACATTTGAACATTATAGAGGAAACCGTTGAATGATGTTATTGTATTGGTAATGTTGACTGTATAAATGAGTTTCAAATCAGTCCGCATTTATCCATTGTGCAATTACCGACAGAGATATAACACTAACAATTCCATTTTTTCACATGTATGTGCATAACATATCCGAGGATTATAAAGCAATGCTAATCGATGTTTGCATCTCTTCGACACTTATCCTTAAAGTCAAGGATTGTTTAACATAAATCGTTGGATTAATTGGTTTAATTGTGCATGTGCATTTGGCAACTTGCCCACACGAACTTGAATTATGTCGCGCTGGCAAAACATATATATCGTGCATATAAACACTTCACTTTTACTTAAGTTGAATTTATTTCTTGTTCTAGATTGTAATACTAACAATGGTCCCTGACTGATGCATAGTGATGTTTACTTTTTGTCGTGCAAATTTCCATGAACTGTTTGAAAAAAATAAAATAAAAATGAAATGTGAGAATTTTAAAATGTAACAGAGTGGAGTTGACACGTCCTTGAGGGTGTGGGTTGACATCCGCAAAGGATTAAGTATAATTGTAGTTCGTTCCATTCCAGATAATGGTTTGAAAATATAACAATGTTAAATGAGTAATCTAAAATGTGAGACAACCAGTCGGGTACGTGCTGATGAGATTCGTGAGGGCATGGATCATCATAGGAATATCTGTAGCAGAGAGCAAACATCCTTGCCGTTGTCATATTAGTTGTCAAAAGAATGGTGTACGATCCCCACGATAGTATTTTTCCTACTAGCGACCCGTTGACATTCAGCATTCCAAAAACACTTGTTTGAATAGTTATTACAACATATGGAACAATGATTTTTCAGTAACGAATTGAAGTGGTAACTACGTGAAATTTCGTCCACGAAATCATTTGAGCGAATAGGGTCTGTTTCTGATTCCTTTTCAGTGAAGATTATCAAATGTTATAACTTGATCGGATTCCATACATTACTGAAATAAATTAAGAAGTAAGTCATTTCCCAGGAATGAATAAAGGCCTATGAGGTTTGTGTCAAGTTCATCCCGATAAAGACAAAGAATGATCAACTTCCTCAACCTGTACCTGATGAAGTTTGGAGGTCGGCATAGATTTGATGAGGCAATGCCAGACGACACATGGTTGAATCATCACTGACCACTTCTAAGAGTGAACAGAAGATGATGCTTATCCTAATATCTGCAGATTCGATAGCTGTTTCCTCTATAAGACTGTATGTAGACTTGGATGATTTGACATTCTGAATCAACTCATCAACAACAACATTGTCAAGCTGGCGACGAAACTGAAAACCAAACAAAGAGTGAGTTCACCAAATCACCCTCATACTCACGTCCAGCGTTAACGAGACAATAAATGAACAATGGAACAATGGAGGTACATGGAATGACGTTATCATACAATGTACATCAGTACATGCATCAACCAAGATGACACCCGTTCAGTTATCATTAGCCACCAAGGAGGTCAGTGATGCCATCCACAGCAATTTGTGCAGTGAACAGATTGTGTCCCTAAGGTGATCAACCTACTAACGATGTTTCTTCTCGCCAGTCCTACTTCTACCACTCCAACAAACTACACACGACAATACTGTCCTGCAAATCCCTATTCTATGTCAGGTGTCCCCTTCTGACCGACCTCATTCGACCTTTCATCTAATTACAGTTTCACAAAAAAGCGATCTCGCATGATAATTAAAATGGACATCCCAAAAATGTGTTCCGTTCGTCATCAGCAGTTCGAAAGTGTACATAATGTAACATCAACGGTGATGGTAAATGATTATTTCGTGCTTTCAGTAATGTTCTGTCAGGATCAGAGGACTGTTTTATTCAGTCGAGAGACAATCTAGTGACATACACAGGGGACATCAGGAGAGGTTTGAGAACAACCTTCAGTAAAACGTTGATGAGTGTCTAGAATGGCTGACAATGGTGTCTGAACGGATGACGCAGACATTTCGCCCCCAGCTTTTCTTCTGAAAACGGACAATGTGGTACACAGTCCCTATAGGAATTAACTTGATATGACAATGCTACCTAGCGTCGGTAACATTGAACACACTTTCGACGAACATCTCGCTTGTGAAGCGTGCTTGTTAACAATCATGATCTCATCTGTTTTGTCAAATTATATAGTAATGTATTTATATAACAATAAATGTTGCGGTGTCTCAGTGTATTGGCTGCAGACATTCCAGCATCCTGGAATTGGTTCACTTGTTCTTTCAATATATATACAGAAACAAATCATCTTAAATGTACAGTCATGTGCATGTGAACACTTGTTATTATTTTATAGAATAATGCATAATGCAATTCTGATGCCTTACGTTCATGTTGTGTTTTGTATTGAAAATGTGTTGGTTTGTCATGTATGTTCTAGATATCAGAAAACAAAGCAGTCATGAACCCACATACTAAACCAACAAGAACTAGGATGCGCCTACACAAGGCTCTGTCAGCGCTAAAATGATCTAAAGTGCCACTCCACTGTGCTATGATAATATTCAGGCCAACAGAGCCTTCTCAAATTACAGTGTCTGTTACTCATGACTAAAAACTGGATGGCAATAATTATTTACATACAACTAAAATGATAGTATGGCTTTTAAGAATAGATCTGCATCGGACAAAACAGTTTGTTATGGACGTCAGTTTCTTTATATTCTTCGCAGTGTTTCGGAGCAGGTGTGGGAATCAATTCGACAGAATAGATTCTAGGAACACTTAATCATCTAATAACGATGAAAAGGGTGGTTTCTTGGAACACAGTACGATCTAAGAACAGGGTATAGCACAATAAGAGGGGTTGATTGTGGGAACACTGCACGAACTAGGAACAGGCTAGATCACAGTAAGTGGGGGATTCTGGGTACACAGTACGATCTAAGAACAGGGTAGAGCACAGTCAGAGGGCAGGATTCTGGGAACACTTCAGAATCTACCCGAGAATAATCTGGAGGGGGTACCAAGTGAGTAAGTTATCATTTGTGTAACGCTGTTAGGGCAATATCATAGCCTTTAGCGGCGAGAAACTTGATTTCAACTAATCGTATCGCATCGTTTGAACGTGTTGATATACTAATTTGAAATACTGAAATCCATGTGACAAAGCTCATTTCTCAAGTCAAATGAACTTCACTACATTTGTAGAATAAAGAAAGATACAGCTCACGTAGCTTTATTGTTACATTCACAGAACTCTTTTCCCCACAAGCCATCCTCCATCCTCCCCCCTCTTATTGTGTAAAGTACGTGTACCCCAAGAGATGACCAAGTTTTTGTTTAACAAACTAATGTAATATTCAGTGCGTTGTTTGAGTCACATATGTGAAACGTTATAAATGGTGTTATTTTATCGAGAAGTAGTGAATGGTGTCGAAAATACCATGTTAATTCTGGGCAATCGATTCAGTACGAGTCGATATACAATGTAAAGGTGAACGTTTTTGTAAACAGGACAATGCGCTGCTAGGACTGACTTGCGCTAATATGCCAAACGGTATTTCGAAAACGTATCTAGATGTACAACAAACAAAATATTAAAAAGAAAAAAAATTGGTTGGTAATTTTTAAAGGTCTTATAACTACTAACTGCATGCATTTGGGACGTGCAGTTATGGTTTGTGCACTTATTAAAGGCTATAACAAGGTTACAAATGGGATAACACTACCTTCAATAGTACACATTCTTGTATTTGTTCACAAATTATAGTTACCCCAAATGTAACCTTGTTATATTTGTTCACTATCTGATGGCATGTATTTCTAATGCATTCAGACTTGGGAGCTGCGCCAAATTACATATATCAGGTACGCTGGTACGATCAGTGCTAGCGATAGTTACCTTACTCGGAGGGTGTGGGTTCGAATCCATCATTAGACTCGTCCCGGAAAAGTACAATAATTTGTACGATTGAAGATATTATATTTGTTCACTATCTAATGGCTTGCATGTATTTCTAATTGTCAAAAGGCTGTTGCTCGATTTCATTTGAAACATGAATATGTTAAGTGAAATATATGTCTCATATATGTATTGGTCTAAGTGTCCATTTGATACCTGCATGTACACTCAACCTCAAAAGAAACGTCACCACATTTTCAACAATGCAAGAAATGAAATACTGCTGCTGGAGAAGGTTGATTTTCATTGCTTTTTATTGAGACATCATTTGTCATTTCATACGTCAGAGTACATGTATAATTCTTTTATTTTTATGTATTTTCAAATACAGTTTGAATGTTGAAATTTCAAATTGGCTTTGGGCCAGAATTTTTAACATTTCACTTTTTTTTAAATCATAAAATGTAGAAATATTATTAATAAAAGATGTTGTCGACATAAATAACCTCTTAAACTTGTTGACGCGTTTGTACTACGGGACGTCATAAAACAAATTCACCAAAAAACCTGTTTGACTCTCCTATCTGGTCTAGTGAAGGGGATTCGAAAACGGTGTTTTTTTATACGTGAGTTTTTAAGAAATATGAACAGATAATGTTTCGAAATTTCGAATTTAGTTTAGTTGGCTTTTGAAGATATGCGCATGCCACATGTCTGTTTCAGTCGTGTTTATCGCTCTTGGATAATTTGAATAATCGTGTAATCTTTTACGGTTCAGTGTGTATAAAGTGTTATTTAATCAACAAACAAATTAATTTATACAAATTGCTACATTTATTGTCTTCAAGACGTTTAATAGGCAGACGGGAAAATATTTCGCTAATCAACAGTCAATTTTAACAAATGATTCCAAAGCGTTAAAACAAGGGTTAGATTGGATTTGACATTTGACACATTTGACTGTGTGTCCCTCGTTGCTATAGGGGACAGTAACGTTGTCTTTAACTTCGGGGCGGGGCTTACAAACCTCCCCTTGTATTTTGGGGTATCCAATCAATGAAGGCTGAGGATTGTTTCAGCTTTTTCCCTCTTCGATACTCAGAATCAGGTAACATTTGCAAAGAAGAGGATTACTTGGTTGCTATAAACAGGTTCACAAATAACAACGAAAACGTTTAAAAGACAGCCCCTTTTGGAGAAACTTTACTTCGCATTTGGAGAGAAGTGAAGACACAATGGCTGTGAAGAAAATCCTTCTGGCTGTCGTGATCGGTAAGTAGTTTATTCCATATCATGTGATGTGTGTAATTAACATTGTAAAAGAAATCAAGCTTGTGTACATGACAACAGTATTCATTGTATCATGATAAAATGTATTACCCGCATTTGCCGTAACAGGTAATCGGGACCTGTGGGTAGACGTTTATGTTAAACACAGTCCAATGACAGCGTTTCATAATGTAACTGAGTACATGAGTACCTTTTCATTTGTAAGGTCTTGCTTAAAGTCACATGTTGCTGAACATACTACGTTCTCATCCATTTAATATATTTAACAAAAACAGTTTTGTATTGTCTCCTTAACATTGAACTTTAACAATAGTTATTCCATGTCTTTAAACTATATCTGTTAAAACGGATTTTAATATATCTGGTCATTTAATTGAGGGGTCACATAGATTCTTGTCAGATGATTATTTACAGTAAAATCTAAGTGTGGATGATTTCAAAATAAAACAAATGTGTTTATATCAATGTAAACTGATCCTCCTTCAATACTTTATCTTGTTATCATCTGTATAATTATTATAAATGAAGGAGCAAAAAAACAGCAAAGGGTTTTAATGACGTCATCAGGGCGTTTGTGTAGACCTTCGAATGATCTACACTCACGAGCAAAATAAAATATACCTTCTTTTCAACAGAGTCAAACACAAAATAATCGATTTTGAAAGTTTGTGATGAGGATATATCTCGTTAAGAGATATACACAATATCATTCATAAGAGTATGCTACCTAATAGTTTATATCTGTTCAAGCACACATCAGTTGCTGAAATAGGAATTATTGTAAAATATATTTTGGGATATACTATATGGTATTTAAGGTAAAGGTTTATGAACTATGGAAATTATGTCAGTACAAGATCATGCCTGCATAATGTACCTTCAATGACGCATCGTTGCTGTAGGATGTCATAAAACAAGCTAGAAAGTCATAGTTCACCCTGTTATCTCGCCTGGTTAAGGAAATTGTTTAACGATGATTTCTAAAAAAGTCATGTTGTCAGAATGAACCGATAGTGTTTAACAAATTACTGATTGAGTTAGTTTGCATTTAGAGACATAATTTAAATATATATCCTTTTTATCCACTAACTTTCGATATGTATTACTCTACTTTGAGTGTTTTCCATATTGCTACATCAGTCAGATCACTTAAACTACCTTTGACCGGCCATTTCAAATGTGAACACCTTAAAATGACCGCCGGCTTAACCGAACAGTGTACATTACTTTTATTGATTGATAAGTGTTATTTAGCAATCGGTAACACTTATTTACCTTTTCGTGAGATCACTTTATTTCAGTGAGAAAAACGTGCTCCAGCGTCTTAAAGGTATTTGGTCCAAGGATTTTTGTAAACCGGACAGGTAAACAAGACATGTAGCTAAACTTCAACATCGTGCATATTACAAACTTGACATTTTCTCTTTTCTCTTTCAACGCCGACATACCTGCCAGTTTCAATAAATAGTTCATGGGATGAGCAAAGGGAACGGTTGTAAAATGAACACTTTGACATACCAAAAATAACCATAATTTCCTGTGTTGATGAATACAGCGTATCTCTCTGATATCAGTTACCAAATTTCTTTTTCCAGGTTTATCAATCGGTTTCATCACAACATACTATTTTTTCGGGAATCTGTGAAATGGCATATTTAGCAGTCGTACCCAATATGTCCTAGCTCTAATGGCAGAATATGTAAATATTTGGAATCTGCTAATCCACCGAAGACCATCGTGAAACATGCGTTTGGCTATACGCCACAAAGTCTTTTGCTTGTGTACAATGTATATTGAACTTCTTCACTGTTGTCATATTGTTTTAGTCCCAAGCCACACGCCAAATTCGGTAATATTGTCTTAACAGAGAAATGCTGTCCCCTTTGGGGTTACCATGAACAGAGTCCAAACTAAACACGGGCAATTACTACAGAAAAAAATAAGCGTGCGCTTCTTATTTTCGAACTCCATTAAGGTATTGATAATAACATAAGCTTTTAACTCTTACATTTTTCAGTGCAGGAATAGCATCAGCCCTACCAGTAAAAGAAGTGGCACGACCGTCCAAATATGTTGTATTAGTTTTCCCGAAAGACATCGTTGCTCTGTCAGTAAGCAAAGGCGGTGACCTTGTGTTGACGTCATACCATTATACACATGACATCATCCCTACTGTGATATTTTCAGTGTGTTGAGAAAGTGATATCAAACTCAGTGATGAGAGCATATATTCTCAAACTGAGAAAACTCAGTCTCACATCGCTTAGCATATCATAAAAATGTTAGGAAAAGCTGGTACTACTGTTTAAATACTCCTTCTTCTAATACGGCTATTTCGTAAAAATAATTTTGGAAATGCGTATATACAAAAGGAAAGATGTATCGGTGCCTGAAAGATATGATTTAGAGTCATGTTATGATAAAGCCATTGTATGTGTCTATTTCAATAGATATTAATTATATCAAATATGACAAGTGTTATTTCATGATATTGAAGATGATTGAGCGATTACTTTTAAACATCTCTCGAACGCGATTGCTCAATGTACATGTAGCACTATGTAGCAAAGGGAGCAAGCCTCGAGGTATCGCTCCGTGTCGTTCAGGAGGGAGTGGGCGCTCAATAGAGCTCACTGTTATGGAACAGACGGCAGTTGTATCCATGGGTGGCAGAGGGAGGGTTGATAGCACGACTGGTACTGAATTGATAATAACTTTAAGTTAAATGTTGTGTACCTCCATCTCTAGTTACTTAACCTGATAATCGAGGGCACCATTGTTATCAAAACATGACCTGTTTCAACCTTTCATGTCATTGTTATCTCATCTTGTTCTCTTTGTTAACTCAACCAACATGTATCCTATGTACAACCCTCTGCATCATCATCTCTCCCATATTCTTGATAAAGGTATACGGACCTATACCGAAACGTCGCCATTGATAATAAATAAGTTGATTATCCATAAATTCCCCGTCTTTGTCATCACACAAACTTCTAGAAGTCTCTCAAACTGGTATTTTCTTGTATTGTATATCCCTGCTTTCAGGCTGTATGCTGGCTAGAAGCGTTTCTGCCGCAGAGTGTACAGTTACGGCATACACAGCTGGTTCGGATGCAGGAAAAGTGTGTACGTGAGTATATGTTCCGCCCTTTTTTATTCTCTGTAACATTTCTGAGTTACATTGTTTCATTTATCCAAAGTTGAGAATACACCATCCCGTTTACTCGAACTAGTGTGTAAATTCTAACAAAACACGAATTTAATTTGTTTCAGAAACTTGAAAAAGTATATCGGTGATGTATTCGTAGAAGATAAAGGCGCCGAGTGTACTGTTACTGACGCTGTCCGGACTGATATAACGACGAAAGTTTCTGCAACCTGTAAGATCCGTTATGCAGCATTAAATATCATAAATATGCAAATGAAATTAACATCGATCCTTTTTGCTAGTTCATCAATTATCACTTTGAATAACGTTTTTATAAAAGTATATGTTATATAGTATTGTACTATATATAACAGTATTATTGAAAGTATTGGTTGAATATATTCATGAAAAGAAAAGTATTCCATGATCTAGCATTTGCATCTTTAATGTTGTAAATATTGAGAATAACAGAGTAATTTTAAAGTTAAAGTGCATTTTGTTTAAGTGCATAGTGTTTTTTTTATTTTGTAGGTGATCCTCCAATAGGTGCACAATGCGAATGTTTAGCAGCTTACTATAAGACTGATCTGGGTGGCGTTCCAAAAGCTTGCGCGTAAGTTTTAACCAATAAATGACTCATGATCATATCTACACATATTTGTGTTCAGGGTTAATTTAAGTTATCAACAGAGATTAAGAAGTGTCATTTTCTGCAAATCAGAACTCAATCTGAACAACACTCCGCACAGTTATCAAATGTTAATATCATGAACAGATAATAAAAAAAACATACTAATCACACACCATGTTTTTTTTACTTTGATCGTTATTCAGGTACTTAATTTGTCTCAGGCCTATAGTGCGTCATATACATTACAAAACAATGCAAAAAAACATTTAAGATATACAATGCTTTCTAAGTACAAATGCGTACACTATAAACATGGACAGATTTTAAAGGTCTATATTTATTTCGGATGTTACTGTATATTGGACATACTGGGAGGAGATGGTATTCACCTATAACTTCATCTAACTTACAACATTTACAAATTATGTCCTCCCTCACTAATGTTTGTATATCTGCCTTTCTCAATGAACAAATCATGTGATGAACATCTAAAACGAGTTAAGCTAACCCTATACTTTTTTACGATAAGACATGATCCATATAATTCGGTACTGATATTGTCTTTGTCTTTCTGCTTGAAATGTTAATCCTTTCTTGCCAGTTTTGGCGATACATATCTTCAAGTCGTTGATTAAACACATTTTAAAAATCCGAAGTTACGTGCCCTTGATTTTGTCATTATTTATTTCCAAAACCAACTGTAAAAAGTAATTGTTTGAGGTCAGTCACCCAATATTTTTGACCGTTTCTATCATAAAAAAGCATCATTTTATCACATTTTTTGGGTAAGCGGTTTGATGGCATATTTAATAACTTTAACCAATACTGAATTACTTTACAATGTGACTTTATGTGTAAAGGGAACCTGTCACATTCTCCATACACCATAATGTTCGGTGTATTTTGTTTAACACTTAAGAACTGTTCACATGCATACACATGTACCATTTCTAAGTTTGCAAATGTGTTCAATCCCCAAATGTCTGCCCCATATAAGAGAATAGGGTATATCTTTACATCAAATATCTTGAAAAAAAGATTTCATATTCAGATCACCCAGTATATTTAATTTGCTTAATAGTCCTAGCAGTACTTGTTGTGCTTGTACTGCTGCATAATTCGCCTGCAAATACCATGATAAATCATTAGTAAAATAGACTCCAATGTACTTGTAGCTATTTGTTGTTTGGAGTTCACAATCTTTAAATAACCATTTTTCAATGTGTGATAGTTTTCCACTCTTTTTGAATACTAATACTTTTATTTTATCGTCTTGTCACAGAAGTTTTTGAGTTCATATAATTGATTTTTGAGGCCGGCAACAGAACAAAAATGAACTCGAACTAATGCAGAAACTGTTTTTAAATTCATTAGGCATTTGATGTTATGAGGCCTGTGAAAAATCAACTATTTTCAGAAAATTTTCAGAAAGAAAATTTACTGAATTTAGTAGTAAAATCCATCCTATCAAAATGTCAACAATTTAACCTTATTTGTGGACGTCAGTAGATGTAAAGGAATTTTTGCTTCAATATTGTAAAATATAGTTGCAATTAATGCATGCGTGTGTATTATATGGGGTAATTTATCTGTTATGTAAATTTGTGATTAAAATTTGTATTGGGTTATTCACATAAAGGAGTTATGAAATTGTGATGTGTAAAAAAATGTTATCAGATGACACCGTCATCTATATTGGCTTTCATTATTTATAGCTATTTTGTTTCTGAAAACTCTCTGTCCATATAACTGCTTACAGTGCTTTGGCGACTTTGGAGACGTGTATTGGCGCTGCTGCAGTTGGTCCATGTGCTGCTGAAACAAAGACCAGTGTAACAACGTTCGTGACTGCAAGAGAGGGCACAAAGTCATGTGGAGGTTTGAAACAATATAGCGAACGATATACTAATCATAAATATGATCACAAGTTCCAATTACTAGAAAAGTGAATAATTGTGTTCTCTTCTTTTTTTGGTTCACATGTTAAGGGACATACAAGTATTCATTTTTACATAACTCATGTCACAGTTAAAAAGTGTTTTATTAACTAGTGCTTGTAATTTCCGTATTTTCTCAAACTATCCTCAATTTATAAGTTTTTAGTCTTAACGACCACATGGAAAACAAAGTAATGTTTAATTTCAAAATTATACTCAACCAATTTAAATCTTAATAGAGGAAATGACGAGCATATCATGTTTTGACTATGTAGCGAGATTATTCTACCAAATTAATTACACATTTCAACAGGTCCAGCGGGCGGTACAAAAGGCCCAACTCAAAAGCCAGTGACGCAAGGTCTGTATACACTGACGTGTTACAAATTCGTGATAATGTCAATGTAGATGACTGACGAAGTCATCATGTAATGTTACAACAAAGAGAGAATACGTTACTTCGTCCCGTTTGAAAGCAGCGTTATGATGCCAATGACTGGTTTAGGATAAACTTAAAATCTAAATTGTCACAAACATTACATACGTGAACTTTTCGTGTCAAATTTTAATACTTGTAAATTACAAAAAACTAAATGTTGTTTCATTTAGAAATTGTATTAAACCAATTTAGATCTTATTCTGTAAAATATAAATATAAACTAGCATATTAATATTTGACACCGTAGCGAGGATATCCTGCCAAATTGATTTATTTTAACGGCTCCAAATGGTAATCAGGGTACGAAAGCGCCATCTGGTCCACAAAACCCAACTCAAAAGCCAGTGACGCAAGGTAAGTGCATCTCATAGGTGATAATTCAATGGTAATGACTGACGAGGTCAAGACGAAATGTTACACACACACAAAAACAGAGAATACCAAACGACACATTGATAGCAGCTTAACATGTATGAGACTAGAAACTAGTTCAGTATTAAACGAGAGAAATGTAGGACGAGATAGCAATCACAGGGGCGTATATCGCTAAGAAACAGCGTTACAAACACATATAATTATGCTACATACTACTCTTTTTTTTACTAAAAAGGGTAGTAATAGAGAGTAAGGTCTTTAAGCATATATATATATTAGGTACAAGAATAAACACATGGGTAAACATTATTTTTCAAATATTTTTTATTGAATAAACTGATGAGTTTGACATGGACGTCTAAGGGAGATATGTTTTGGGATGAAGCTAAACATTTAATACCTAAATGCAATGTTGAAAGCCCAAACACAGTTTCTACGAAACAAAATTATGATAAGTGCGTGATAAACCTTCAGTCAGCACGGTGCACGTAAGGTGAATTGCACTTGCCATTGATTAGTATACAACAGAGGCATCCCCATGTTGAAACACTTGCAGTCAACCCCAGAAACTAAAATGCCGAGGTTATATCTTGGATTCGGGAACAGAGCCATCGGACGTCTAGAGGCCTGAGAGTGTAAGCAGTTACCAGACGACTCAATGGAGCACGATTTCCCGCCTTTGAAAACGTTTCCAGACTTTATTTCAGTAAGTGATTGACCGAAAGTGGCTGTCGAATAGCTACAACTCCTGCACAAGACCGTAACATCAAGGTTACCAGTCTAAGGCAAAGAACCTGTCAATCGCTTATATCTAGATAAACCTTTTTAGAATATATCTAACACTGGAAAGGATGTTGCAAAAAGCTATTTTATTATATTTATGCAAGAGGATATTACACAAGTTTACCTACACTTATCATCTATTCAGAATCCAAATCAATTCATTTCACACAATGACCTTTTTTTCAGCCCCAGCCGCGGCAACATGCTCGAGTCCCTGTGCAGATCCAAAAATCTGCGATACTTCTGTTTCACTACCTGAGTGTAAAGGTGAGTTTTGATGTCTTACTTCACCTTACAGAATTGCTCTGTGAACACATTAAAATGGCCGCTGATGGGAAATGGACTCGTATGACTTAACCGAACCATGTACATTCGTCTTAGAACTCTCTATTTAGTCAAGGGTATTATTTAGCCATTTGTAACACTTATTCATATTTTTGTGAGATCACGTTATTTCTGATGGAAAATCGTGCTACAGCGCCTTTAACAATGTTATAAATAACAATATTCATAGATCAATGATTAATGAGTTCATTTTCACCGAATGAGAATAATTAATGATTTATTTTTATATGTCACAAGTGGCATTGGGCAAGTGTGTTTTGTATTATGTTTCATTATGTTATGATATTTTACAGTATGACTGCCTGACATGGACCGGATTTCAAGAAAGGAAGTTACTATAAGAGTGTTAATAAAGTTCAATCACGTCTCTATATAGGCATTAGACATGGGTGACGAAATGTGAAGTAAAACCATCATAAGTGTGATGGGATTAACGTGGTTTCTTTTAAATGCTGCGTTCTCTCATGTGTAGCTTGTAAGAGGACTGGTGTTACACCGCCGTTTTCTGTATTTATCTTCAGAAAGGTTGACATCACAAGCAGACTGCAATGTCAACCTTCCTGGTCAACACCGGCAGATGTTAACTAGCCCATAGCGTCAAGTTGTTTCAATTTGAGAGAAATTAATAAGCTGACTGTTATTATGACTTTCTACTTGTACATAAACCCGTGTGCATAAATATTTACAAATGTTCCCTAACTATTCAAGACCCAGCATCATGCACCCCTGAATGTGACTCTTCTAAAACATGCGCCTACGTAAAAGGAAAAGCAACATGCAAAGGTTGGTTGTGTACCTGTATAAACTCAATCTATGATAAAACAATGCATTCTGCCAAATAATAAATTTCAGTGTAAACGATTGAATAAACTTAATCTGACTTGAATTAATGTTTTTTTAAGCAAATACTTTATTGTTATAGTATCAAAGTAAGAAAACACTCACAATACTCCAAAGCACACTGATGTATTCCTATTTAATACGATAGTAATTAAGATTGATTAATGAATTAAGAATAAGATTGCAGTGTTTAAACAAAAAAATGATATTATCTGATATTACAACTCCTTTGAAAAATTACCAAAATACAAATTTCTGTATTCAAATGTTTATCTTTTTCAGAAAATGGAGGAAACTTTGGTAAATATATTAGCAATACAGATGTGCCGAAACCTTTCAATGAAGACCGTTTATTTAGTGCACTGTTGACTATTACAAATGACTATATGAATATACACATGTAATGTGTAATGTAATCATGCATGTGTTTGTGATGGTAGTGATGACTTTGGAGTTTGTATAACACTGGTAGCGGTAGTAGTAGTAGTTGTTCCAGTAGTAGCTTAGTAGCTGCAGTAGTAGTTGTTGTTTGTGCACTAATAATATTTGTAGTAGTAGCAATAGCAGTGACAGTAGAATAAGAAACAGTAACAATAGTCTCCGTAGTTGTGGCTGTCGTAGTGGTAGCAGTAGTTGCAAAAGTAGTTGGTGTGTTAATAGTAGAACTAGTAGTAGTAGTAGTAGTAGCTGTAGTAATTGTAGTAGTAGTGTAGTAGTAGTAGTAGTAGTAGTAGTAGCAGTAGTAGTAGTAGTAGTAGTAGTAGTAGTAGTAGAAGAAGAAGAAGGATGCTACCAAACATAGTCTACAATCAACTATATATATGTTTCTTCTTCTCTTCTAGTTGCTGTCGCCCCAGGACTTATCTTGTCTCTTCTCCTCGCTGTGATCTACCTGTAGAAGAAGTGATGTGTTCTCTATCCATAGATGTGCTGTGAAAACTCACTGTAGTGCTATCAGCTCGTCACAATAACAAAACCAATCAGGAATAAAACTTATGTGTCATAAATCCTATAACACCACTTTTCTGATAAGCAAATCAATTAAGCTACACACTGACAGAACTAATACACCTCTAGATGTGATGAAAATTGTTCTATACAAAGGTCAGAAGAAGTTTATTTGATTTAGAGTGATTGATAAACATAAATCCATAATTTGTTTCTTCTCCTCACATTGTATTCATGTTTCCCGTGTGTTTTTTTTTGTAAACCGATAATTTATTGAACTCAAATTGAGAATTATTTAACAACTTGTTCAATCTATCTGAAAGGGCAAAATTACATCACTATCTACATTTGACCCACGGGATGACAATACTGATGACGTGGTCCCTCCAAAGGATCAACTGACCGAGTAGAGGTCATCTACCCTCTCACATACGTTGAACATTTTACTCATGTCCTGAACAATTTTGTTCCGATCTGTTGTAATAAATATTTAAAATGTGTTTGGTGTTTTTGATATGCTTGTGTAAGCCTCATATACGTTGTGTTCTCCAGGAAATGTTCTGTGAAAGGCGGATGAGATATCTAGATCTGCATTTTATAAGGTCAATGATTATTCAGAATGAGTTGATATCAAAACGAGCACCTTGTTTATTTGCATTTGATATTAAATGTGTCAGGGATATAGAAAAGGAAGTAATCACTGATTAACAGTGATCTGAAACAAAGTAGTAGTTATCTATGAATCCTCATGGTTTACGTGCATCAACAACTATTCTTATTTAAATCAGCAATTTTGTTTATGAATAGCATAGAGGTGAAATAAAAATAATTTGGCTTAAAATACGTGCTGCAAATGAACAAATAAGGCGATTAATTTTAGATTACATTGTTATCAACTTGCAAAAAACGACAAATAAAACGTTCACATAATCTTCAAAATCAGTCATGAAGAATTGAAACACTGCTGATTAAAATCGACCTTGTTCCGAGGAATAAAATTTGCAAAATTATGCATCTACCGGGATACGAACTCATATCGTTCGGCGGTTTTAATCAGACTGCACACTGCTGCACGAATCTCGTCTATGATAAGCCCTACTTGGCCTCAATGTTCCACTCTGTGGCTAAGATTTTAAATGGGATACGATTCTATGAAATATGAAATATATATAAATAGATAAAGAATAACTTTGGTATGGGGAGTGACATACGTTCCATATAATCATTTATCAACTGTTAAAGGTGCAGTAGCACGTTTTTTTGCAAAATTTATTTTTCTTATTTATAATGATAGTTTGTGCCATTTGAATTTACTTTAGAGGGTAACACATCATATTACACAAACCAATTGTCCGTAGCAGTAATAATGGTAATAACACCTATTTGCAGTGTAATTTAATCACTTGGAGTTAAAGAGGCAGTAGCACTATTTTGCAAATTTTATGTTTTTAAATGTTAATGATGATAGTTTATGTCATGTATATTAGCTTTAATGGGTAACTACACAAACCAATTACCCACAGAAGTAATAACGGTGTTGCGTAAATAGCAAAAAATGCATGGCGGCCATTTTATTGTGAACACATTTTATTATTTCAAATGACAAAAATGATCCGTATGGGTTTACTGAGCAATGTACACTCATTTTTAACTAAGAGAGAAGGATGGTTTACTATTGGTGACATTATTTTTAGAATACATTTCATCGACTTATTTGTGCGAAAAAATGTGCCACTGCCCTTTTAATTTCATTAACAAATAAGAATAGGTAGTGGATAGTGGCACCATGAGAAACCATTGTTTTGCTGCAGCCTTCATGAAGTTCATTTATAATGTGTATCTTACATGTAACATAAATACAGAGAACAAGTTTTACACTGCATTGGGGTCAGTATGGATACACATCAGCATTAAGCGTCGTGTGAATTTATATTAAACTGATAATAATGGTAATGCAATGCATCATAAAACACACACTTAGTGATTTCTTAATACGACGGAAGTGCACATAAAATTAAAGGATCAACATGAGAAAGAAAGGAATGTTCCACATCGAATTGAAAGGTAACTGATACAGATCGTATCAATTTAAAACATTGTTTGACAGACAAAGGAACTCGATATCGTAATTAAAACGTAGGTAAAAGAAACTACCCCCTACACGTATATAACATTGAGTAAAGGAGCCATTGTGTCGATCTAAAGGTCCATTCAACATTAGGTCAAAAGTTACAAATGTACCTATCACATACAGTTCAATTATAAGTTTTAATTACGATATCGAGTTATTGTGTAGAGAGACCACAAAGTAGGACAAAGTAGTGATTTGTAGTTATATAATTTCCGTGTGGTTGATACCGATACCAAGGCGATGTCACAATTGGACAACAAGTGGAAATGACAGAGCTGATCTTTCCTAGCAACACCTGGCACATAGACACAACACATCGAAGACTTCGTTCAGCACTTTCAATAGTTGCCTAGCAACCACTGACACGTAGACATAACATCTCACAAACCTCGTGACACGTGCAATTCGTGGCTAGCCTATCAACGAAAACGACAAAGAATGAACAATTACATCGGATATGACACAGGATAAATATTCGGAAAGTTTAAGCTTTTAAAATAACGATAGATGATGTTTTTTCACTGTGTATTTGGTATCACACTATCTTACATCTCTTTCTCGACTTGTTTCTTACTGGATTCAAACCGAACTCTAGGTAAGGCATCAATTACTGGCACTGATTGCCAAACCAACTAGTCCACTCGGCCGTCACGGCTTTACTTTGTTGTATTAATTATCTTTAATTTCCAAAGTGAATTATACCAATTCAGAAAACGCCTATACTTGTTACATACGTATATAACTATAAGCAAACTAGTGTAAGTTGATCGTTTGCTGATCTGTTTTACAAAGGGGGCGGGACAGCGCTTAGTTAAGCGCGTTCGGCTTCTGATCAAGAGGTCCGGGGTTCGACTCCTGCCAGGAGCTTTACATCTTTGTCTGCAGCTTAGTGAACAATCATAGAACATATTTGTGAACCTTTACAGAAATAATGAAAACCTGCTTCACAAAAGGATCAGACAGCTGTTGAAGAAAAGGATGTTTCACTTTTAGAATTCAGTTAAAGAATCATATAATATTAATCACGATCATGCGACAATTTTGGGAAAGGTAAGATTCAGCAATGGGGGTGTTAAGATAAGAAATTTAAGAAAATTAAATTTCATATTTATTATTTTTCAACATCACGCTTAAGACACTGAATGCAATTCACTGACCGACTTGCAGGCATATGGGCCAAATGTTTTTCTCAAAATACCGTTTAAAAAATATCTTATATTTTTATTTTTCAAAATGTCACAACAGAAACCAGTCAAACTAACTGATTTTATGTACGCTTCTCTTTCAATCTGGTTAGCTTTGAATTTTAAATTGAAATGTAGAAATAAACAATTTTCAGATTATTCACAATCACACTTTTTCATGGTTTTCTTTTAAGGACATAATAAAAAATAGTATTTATCATCCCAAAATAATGTTTTAAAAATATAATTAAATTCAATTCATCGTTTTTCTGTGTTGGATAATTGTTCAACGCTTTCAGTAAATCAGGTTTGGCAATATCCTATTATGTATAAGTATAATAGTAATTTGTGTATTGCATGCACAAAGCGCTGGCCGAGACGTTATCTCTGGTCAACATAGTAAAGAACATTCACTCTGGAGAACAGAATCAACAGTCAGTTGCCATACCACTGATACAATACATTGGACATAAGGAAGTAAAATTGGCCGAAAAGATATGAATATACAATGTATATATCCTATGCAACAATAGAGTACCTACGTTTTCTTCAAACAAAGCGAAAAGTCTATTTTTATGGAACCATTATGATGTCGATACACACCTTGGTGTAAGACCTTGTCGCTTGTGGGATACTGTTTTAGAATGATTCTAACCATTGTTTAAGGTTTGCATAAAACTTATGTTTACAGCTGAAAAACAATGTTTTCCCTTTACATTATTATGTAAATATAGCTGTAAAAAATAGATAGTAATCGTCGATTGATACTGTATTGTTACTATGAGTAATGATAGTTCCATCACTAGTATGAATGTTCTCATCAAGATTCATTGAAGCTATCAAAGCGCCCTTAAAATCCTATCTTTGTCCAACCCACTGTTAAGCTGGTGCATTTACATCTAACCATATTTCAGAACAGGAAGATTTTCTGGATAACAACTTCTTTAATGTGAAAATACACGACGTTTCGGAGTACATACTCACTCCTTCATCAGGTGGAATGTAAGGAAATAACAAAATATGAAACATTTATATAGCAAACAAAACAATAGTGTTTATACATAACATGACACAGCCTTTCCGTGCGTAATTAGACCACCTCTATTTTGCTGATCATATGAACTAAACGTTGTAGCGTAGCATCTACAACATGAGCTCATACCAACCATTACAAGGTGACAAAAACGCATCGAATCAAGGAGCTATCGCCTATGAAGATTTATTGCTGTCTTAGGGATGTATATGTAAACCTAAATTAATCATCAATAGTCACATTTTCTCTCTTGCTACTCGTCAATATTTCTTTTGAAGTCGTCAATATTTCAAAGTAAACGTCAATAGTTGACAACAACTCGTCAATATTGCTCATCAATATGTTTGTAACAGGTCAATTGAATGTGTTGCGCATGAGGAAAAGATGAGTCATTACAAATGTGAGCTCTCATTGGAGATGACCAGTCGTATTTCTCGGTTGGCCAACTCGCATTCCTGTACAGGTTTCCTAAGCTCAAATGTGGAATTGACTTCAAACTGATATCACTTTACAAAGAATTTTAAAACCAAATCCATGATTGATTCCCTTACTTGGTGAAACAATAGTTGTCATAAATCCACAGCTTTGTTGTCACAATTGTCATACCGACACAACCCTCGACAAATCATGTTTCAACATCTCTATACTTGCAATGCGCAGATATGAATTTAAAAGTCGACAAATATGTATAAAACGTCTTTAGTCCAGCGAGATGAATCGCTTCTTGTTTCGCTTACAGATATGTTGCTAAATTTACTAAAGATAACATTTCCACATTTAAAATGACTATGCCATAGTATGTATACCATTTTTAGACTTGTTATTAACTGTTATTCCGAACTATTCATTATGCATGAAAAATAAAACATACAGAAACTGCCAATCTCATTAAAATCATATATTTGATTCGTTCCGAAGGTTTAGCTTACTTGGTTTGACACTCATCTAAGATCTGACGGACTCCAGTAGAGAGTCATGTTTGTACTTTTGCTTTCCATTGCGCTATCATGCTTTCAAAATTCTGAAAGCGGATACGGCTCTTTAGAGGGATTCAGTCAGATCTTAGATGAGTGACAACCCCCAAGTAAGCTTAACCTCAATCAAAGATATGATTTTAATGAGATTGAGAAACTGCACACATGTAGGATTAATTCTACGGAAGAATTGACAAGATGCTTGAAAATTGTGATAATCCTCAACACTACCGAGATAGGATCATGTCATCTAAATAATCACACAAAACGTATTGATCACTTCATGTTTTTATTGTTTACATGCGAAAAGGGATTTTCGCGCCATCTCTCTCGACCACGAATTGCAGCGTCTTTTCACCGCCGGTGGTGTCGGAAAGTGCAGCGTTACTGACCGGTAGTGACCGGTAGCTCACGCCTTGGTCAGACGTGACCGAGGAGGCCACTGGGAACTGTTTTGGTTGCGGTTGAGCGGCGTTAGGCGTCTCGGTTTCTGTCAACTGGCGAGTTAATGTCGACGATGGCTGGCGGGTGGTTACTGTGGACTCCGGCGGGCTGGTCACTGTGGACGTAGAGAGCCGCCAGACTGGTTGCTTGCGTTGGACCAAACTGTCCACTCGCTCCAGCATCTCGTCGCTTGTCCTCTTGTATCTATAGACAGAAAGTATCTAATAAAATAGTTGTTTGATGCTTGAGTATTAGTTTCTCAATATTTTCTCGAGGATATAAGTCAGACGCTTACTCAGGATATAATTTACACACTACTCACAGTGGCATACGTATTTTGAAAGACTTATTATCAGTGATCAGAATCATCTAACACCAGAAACAGTCTACTTGAAGCTATCTCAATCTGAATATGGCATCGGTGGACAACAGCCAAATATTCATCATTAAATTAAGCCTTAAATACACTGATATTTTTAATCCTACATGTGATTAAAATCTCCGTCAAAATAGTTATTCTAGTGTTACATGTCTGCAATATCTTGAAGTAATAAAAATGTTATTTCCCGCTTATAGGTTCACCTTAGTAATTGCGTTTTTAAATATCGACAGTACATATATCCGGTGGTATAAATAAACAATCGGTATTATATGAAAGCTATCAAACCATAATGTTGGTCCGATTAAGCACTCTAACATGGTACATTCATTTGTCACGGCCTTGCACTAGCCCACTGTAGAAATACAGTTTGAACAACTTATGCAAATGAGTGGGGCTTTCTTAAACTGCTTTGCTGCGTTGATAATTGTTCATAGCTGAAAGCCAACCATGTTCCACCCACACCATACTGATAAACTACGAAAGACCAATCGAGCTTCTTAATTGGAGTAAAATTGTTTCGCTACAACATATGTCTTATATACTCAACAATAAGTTAAGGACCACCCCGATTTTCAATATTGAGATATTCTATAGTTCATATTTTGATCTATATAACGCATTAATATTGAATATTCGGGTGGTCCTTAAGTTATTTTGTTGTGTATATTACAAAAAGGTATCTAAAACACGGATGGCCGAGGACCGATGCCACTCTCATACAGGCGAGTGTATTGATGTCAATTCATATTCGAATTAATAGCATTATGAAAAATTAACGTAAATATATATGGTACCAAAGACTTAACTTGTAGTTACAATTTATCATTTCTTTATAATTTCTGATTGCACGACAAAACAATGTTTGATAATAGTTTATCTAATAACCCCACCTTTTCCCATAAAAGCTCTTCTTAGTCTTGACTTAATGTGTCTGCTTAACGCGTGTTCGTCTTTTATACCTAATTAATAGGTAAAAGTCGTCAATATCATCACGAAACGCACATGTTTTTTGCGCTCCGACAGGTAAAACCCAAACCAGTTTCAATTTTAGGTTGCAGGTGTAAAAGTCGTCAATATTAACATGAAACACACGTGCAATATTGCGCACTTACAGGTGAAATAACTCAAACCGGTTTCGAATTTAGGTTTAAGTAGAATAGACTCCTCAAACTCTGCAATAGTTACACGAAGGGGTTAGTCTTCGTGTACATATTGCAGAGTGTTCGGAGTCTATTCTTCTTCTTTATACAATGTACTGGTCTCTCACAGATTCGACAAGCACAAAGTGTCTCTCTATATTGACTTTATTAGAGGCGAGAGCGGGCCACCTAGCATGTCGACGCCGTCCTGTTGTTTTGTCGTTACAGCTCAGCCTCCCAGAGTAGGGGAGGCATATTTCATATATATATATCCTTATTAACATATCTAAGTGATTCTACCAATGAACTGGACACTCGCGACCATTGGTAAGCTTATTCAATCGATACTAGCTCGTGAGTCATAACCTTTCCTGTCCCAGGAGACTTCTTAGTGTTATAGTCCATTCCTGTTTTCCTCTTTCCCCATGTCCCCAGGGGAAGTTATTACTTTGAGCCAGATCAGAGTCGATATCCACAATATCCTTGGTACCTTCTCTATTCTTCAAGTTTCCACTTGCCCCACCCAATCCCCCAACGAGCTCCCAACATCCGACCCATCACCTGAACTCTCATCCTCCCTGGAAGACGACTCCATGCAAGTCTTCCATGGTCGGGTTTAAGTCCGGGTCCACAGGTGGCGAGGGTATGTAAGGGTCAAGGGTTTTAGCAAGCTTTAACAACAGAAACAGGCACACTAGCCTTCACAGTAAAAGTATCCTTTACAGAAACAGTGTCCTTCACAGAAACCGTGCCCTTCACAGAAACAGTGTCCTTCACAGAAACAGTGTCCTTCACATAAACGGTGTCCTTCCCAGTATCCGTTGGGGTATCAACCATGGTATCATTTGGGGTATCCTCCCCAGTATCCCTAGCATCAGTATCCTTCACAGAGTCATACACAAGATGCACATGAGCACTCCTCTGATGGCCACCTGGTGATACTCTCAGCGGGCAATCAACCCTCCGGTGCCCAAGCTTCCAACACCTGAAACACACCGGAAGCAGGCCTGGAGCTGGGATCAACATAGGTAGATCTCCAAAACGAACAACATGGGGAATCTTTATTCTTGCTCCTTGGTTTCCAATACCACTAATCTAATCCCAATTGTAAAACATATATCTATTTGTCTCTGATGATAACTGATAACTGATACCTGATGACGAGCAAAATAGTCCTTGAAGAAGTCATAACTAACATCATCTGGTACTCAATCAAGCTTCACGTTGATTATCTGTCGTAATTAGTATCCCGAGATAAAATATGACACATCCTCGAAGTCAATCGCATGATATACAGTCACCATCTTCGCCATATCCGCATGTTGAAATGTCACAAAACAGTCACCGCTCCTTTCACCTTCCCAAACAGAAAAAAATGTCCCCAGTTATGCCAATAGAGTCCAGTACATCCATGGTCCTTTCCCGAAACATAGGTCCATGACGAGTAAAACACTTCACAGTTGCAGCTGCCTTATCCTTATCAAAGTACCTATCCGGGATGGGAGGTTCCTGAAGAGCTTCCTCGACGACATACTGAAGAGAGTGAGTGGAGACCACTGAAGATCACACCCCAGTAAACTAGGGATGTCACTCGTAGACCTGAGAACAAAGCAGTGGTATAGCAGAAATACAACAACACTCAACAAATCAAACGATCACAAGCCATAGAATATAGACCAGTCGGCAAAGGCATACTTGTCGTCATACTGTATCTCTGTATACTTTTTAACCAATGATAACAAATCTGTCAGCTGCCATTCGACCGTGTGACTTCAAAGATTTAAGCATTTCACTCTTAAGGGTCTTGCTCAATAGCATCTATCCTTCGAATATCTTTAAAGTAAATAACAATAATGAACTATCGTTGGTTTTTGTCTCTGATTTGAAATGATCAATTACTTTTACAAAATCAAATGGCAATTTCAAGAAAACAAATATTTAACGAGAAAACTTTATCTTACGTTTATTTTATCATTATAGCGTGTCATTGGATAAAGTTAATTTTACAACGGCGTAGCACAACTGTATTCAAGTGCATCCAATCACTCCCTTGTCCTCGTTTTCAAGCGATAAAGAACAGAGGTTAGGATCGGAACTCTGAAGGGAGTAACCTCTCAGGAAGGAAAATGGGAGTCGAAACATGTACATCTGAGTGAGAGGAGGTTACATTCTGATTTGATTCAATTCATTGTAATCATCCTGATAATAAACCAACGCTCGTGAAGACAGGAATGTAGTGAAAGCTGGTAAAGAACATTAACGTACGAATATTTAACCATTTCAAACATGACACAAATATAGAGATCATTACACCGTTGGTCAAATGACTTTTGTGCATCAAGTTTGAAGGGTTTTTTTTATTACCTGAGCTAGAGCGAAGTTCGTACAAGTTGAAAGTCTCATAAATAGTTACATGATACGGTTTCTTGAGTAATATTTTCTACATTAGACATTGTGTTGCACTTGAATAGTATTAGTTGTCTGGAAGGCCCCACTTGTTGATTATGATGATAACGTGGGGGTATAGGTTAACTGATGATGCTGTTGAAGATGTTGTTGAGAATGATGATAAAGATGACGACGACAGGCACACTGATGATAAACTGATGACGCTTTTGATGATGATGATGATGATGTTGATGTTGTTGTTGTTGATGATTATGATTATGATGATGATGACGATGACAACATCATAAAAATTGCAACAATTATGCCTGAACTGTGTTTGAATTATGTCAGACATGACAAATGAACCCAATCATGACAAAATGAACCCAATCATGACATTTGCAAGTCAGAAATTGTGAGAATTGCTTGAACTTGATGCGAGACATCTACCAATATAAAGCACTCACAAAATGTGCGAGCCCAAACTCATTAAAATCAAATCATTGATTCGTTCCCTAGGCGTATAGGTATGTTTCTACCACTGTCCGTCACTAAATTAAAGTTCGAATTGACATACACTATAATGTTCTTCTATAACAGATGTAATAATAACAAAAAGAAGAGAAGAAACTATTTCTGAGTACTTATTTGGAAAAACGAACGAGTAGACATAGTTTGACCAAGAAAATAATTTACAGTTGGCAACTTCAACATCTTGATAACCAAGCATGATAAAGCAAGCACAGTAGTCAATAGAAGAAAGTGTTTTATCTACAGTAGCAGGGTAGCAGGGTACAACACAACTATGCATATAGAAGTTACAGGATAATATCAATGAGTTTGAAGGAAGGTATTTCTTACTACGTAATATTTCTAATCAAAATGGCATTATCTTAATCTGGACATACATGGATGTTGCAAATCCTAGTGTCAAGAATAAATAAATTTATTTTCTATTTATTAAGACATTGGGATATTTGCTGATTGCTTAAAGATAATTACTAACATGACGTGATCGAAAAAAGTACAAGTTCACGTTAATAATATATTTGCGAAAACAGTTAGATGCACAATTCCTGATGCTTTAGGTTCACTACACTTTAGCAATAACAATAAACATAAAACGACTTATTTCAGAAACATTAAATTACGACACCAAACATAAAGTTTATTGATAAAAATTAAATTCATTGTGAAAGAAATGAAACAATCAATTGGCACAACTGACACATATGCATGAAATATGATAAGTACGTTGTTATTTCCGAAGCAAGAATTTCTTTTTAGGATACATGGATTCAGATTTGAACAAGTCGGGCGTAAACCAATGATTTGAATGACTCAAAAGGTTGTCCGATTTATAAAGAAAATCATTGTAAATAAACGTGTATTTTCTTAGAATAACTATATACAAATGTAGTTTAAAACATAATTAAAACTTGAAAATTAATCTCTTAGCTTTTCGACTAAAGGAGAACATTTTCAAATGTCAAAATCAAACATCAATTTCAAAATGTCAATTAAAGGGGCAGTAGCACGTTTTTTCGCTAAAATAAGTTGATTTGAACAATACTGTCACCAATAGTAAATTCTCATCTCTCTTAATCAAATTAAAAAATGAGTGTACATGGTTTGGTAAAGCCATGGGAATCTTTTTTATAATTCCAATAATAAAATGTGTTCACATTAAAATGGCCAATTGTTGCTTTGTACGCAACGCCGTTACTACTACTACTACTACTACTACTACTACTACTACTACTACTACTACTACTACTACTACTACTACAGATACTTGATTTTTGTAATAAGATAGTTTACCCTATAAAGTAAATATACATGACATAAACTATCATTATAAATGGGAAATTTGAATTTTGTGTAAAGCCCCTGTAATAGGAAAGATTGGATTTAATGGTATTGACATTTTGAATTTGGATAAATATAGATACAAATATATTGTATGATCTTGTTAAAATTTGCAGATAAGCCATCAATTTATAGGGACATTATCGGGACAGAAAACGTTGTTGACTCATTTCAACATACATGCCGAATACTCATAAATTTAGTTGTTTTTAGTAAACGAGGACTGTACTCGGAGGTAGTTATTGACAAATGGTTTCCCGCTACAGAAAGCTGAGGATCTTTGAGGTATGATATACACTATATATTGCAGCATTAACAAGTACATTGTACAGGTGTTAAGGACGTGGGGGATTAAACCATTGTTTTCACAAATATTGATTAGTTTTATCATAATCGGTTGTCTTCGTAACTACATGTATGAAACTACACGTTCAGGAGTATGTCTTTGATCTGCACTAGAGATGTATCAAACTTGAGAGTGTGAACTTTTCTTGAACTGACAAGCACTGTTATATTGTCAAGTTCCTTTTGGTGACACATTATACATGTCAACTTTAAACGATTAGGCAGTAGCCACCATAACACCTCTTAGCCCTGTAAACAGGCAACCAAATACTTTCTCCTGTTTATTTAATTGGTAAACATAATAAATTCGTTGTTCTGACAGTTGAGGTGTGTACCTGTACAATGTGTGAATCAGGATTGTCAGTAAATCATTCACGGGCGGATTATAAGATCTATGTTACTGATACAAGATTATATTCAACGTTTCATGAAACAAAAAAAACGAAAGTACAAAGAAGTTGTAGCAATTATTGATAGACGTATCTCTCGATATTCCATTTATAAAATGTCTGTCAATTTGTTTAATATGTTCTCCCAACAAAGTAAACAATGGTGCAATTGGAGCGCTTTTCTGCCTTGAAGTTGAGAATCCACATTGCATTCAAAGTTAAGTTTGCAATTAGCGACTCCCTGTAAACGTGGCCGTTTGCCAATAACAAGTTCTACAGTTATTTTAGAAATAAAGTACTTTAAATTTGTTGTCCTTAATATATGGTATTTGAATTTGTTAAAACGCTGAACCATAAACATGCTGATAATTAAAGAGGACAAAATCCGAGACAAAACCTGAACAAAGTTTATTGTATCATTTATATCAGACATCTTCGACCTTTACTGTACAGCATTAGGGAGAGAGGGATATTGGGGACAGAATTCGTGGCACGAGATTTTACTAGAAGCGAAACATATGACTGATTTGGACAAAAGGGAGAAAATGGTTAAATCACTATGTTAAGATAATAGAAATGGTGAAATTGTGTACAGATCAATAAATAAAAAAACAGGAGTACACATGTAAATACCCTTCAATCATTGACAATCGATGCATGCACGTGTTTACACGACAAACGGCGTTTGGGGATTGGGGAAGTGAGGAAAGGAATGGGGTTCACTTTAAGTCAAGATGCGATCATTGGAATAATATTGAGTTTAGTTTGAACAAACTATGTAACTGGCAAATTGTACCAACTCAACTTGACTTATGTTTTTTCTGGGAAAAGATGCATTGGGCGAACATGTACAGCTGTTAATTCGATTAAATTTCGAGGAGTGTTTTCTTAAAGAACATTTTTACCTAATCGCTTGAGAATTTAATATTAGTCATAAGTAAAAAAGCCGTGACTACTTTAGCACCCGGTACAGGTTAAAAAGCTCCAAGCAAACATGACTGTAGTGGGCCAGTACAGGCTTGGTACTGGCTGGTAAAGTTGATAAAGGCATACATACTGGCTAACGGTAAAGAAGCAGTACTGGCCCAGAACCGTTTTAACTGAATTGGCCCAGTAAAGGTAAAATTGTACTGACCCAGCACTGGCAATACGGTACTGAAGTACGGTACTGGCCCTGTACTGGCCCAGTTAAGGCATATCATTTCCTTTCTAAATGCTTTATGGGATATTTATGCATGTATCAGTCACTAGTGGCACTAGTTTTTTATATTTGTAATGAACAGAACGTTTATTTCATTTCATCCTGCCACAAGGAGGTACAACAAATGATAGATACTAACCTTTCAACTGAAAACATATCAATATGCTTATTAACAGGTACATTATGCAGTCTCATTGATATTAAATTCGTATTATCATGTGCTGAGTTATATACAGGCTTATTAGATGGTGTAACCTTCAAAAACATTATTGTAATTCGATTGCATTTCTAACACAATTCCGCTGCATGTTCAGCATTCTTTCGTCATACACATAAAACTTTTTATTTCAGGATAATTTTCCATCCTACAAATGGAACTTGACCATAACAAAATCCATTTTAAACACAGTTAAACAATTAATTGGTACAATTGAAACACACATGACATAAAACGTTTATGATACATATGTTGTCATTTCTGAAATAACCAAATAAGAAATGTGGCTTCTCGAGCATATTTCTGTTTATTAAATAATACACAGAATCAAATACATTAAGACAAACTTATACAATAATATGTCCGATTTATGAAAACATCAACGCGAATAAACATAAACGTGTATGTAAAAAATATAGCTTAAAGGTGCATCCATTGTGTTTCATAAAATTTTATTAGGCTTTAATACGTTCCGACTCAACATAGGTACTGTTTACAGTGCAAATAAATTCTCTTGACTTGCATATTCATCCCGGATCACCAAATATATCATAATTTCTAGTTTCCAATTAAAATTGAGTAACATCATTATGCATGTGTAGAAAACAAAACTAAAAGTCCAATTAACATGCACAGTAGTTATATGACCTATTAAACATGATCAATCCAAATTCATCAGTTTGTCTGTTATAAATAAGATTCCAAACTTACGTTTGACTCATTGGCGCGCGCCACACGCAGTACATTGTCCGTTTTTTTTATCAGAAATCACTTATTTTACCTTCATATCGTCAATATACTAAGTCGACTAACATTAAAATGGCAATTTTCGGTAGCAGTCAGTACTTCCCGATAACATAACATAATTTATAACGTTTAGCATATGTGACCCCTAACAACACAATGGATGTACCTTTAAAAGGCAATACCAGTACATGTTTTGGTTTCCTGAATAAAGACATAAGATAGTGTTTCGATTTAAGGACCGCAGTTACGAACGTCAGGATGAAAAATAACAATCAACTAAGAAAGTCAATTATTTGAAAACTTTTCATTCAATGCTATTGATAGTTTGAATTTGGAAAACATTTATTTACATGTATGACCTGTTCAACTTGTTAAGATTTGCAGATACGCTTTTAGCGTAGTTTGGCGGTTTAGGGAACAGGATCAGTTGCATTTTTGGTAGACTCATTTCAACAGTATTGTCAAATACTCATAAATTCAGTTTTGGTTATTTGAGATTGTACGTTGCGAGGTAGTTATTGATTGTTGTTGTTGCAAGGACAGAGATAGATTTCCTTCTGAGGACCTTTGCTGTGTGATAATATCCTAAAGCAAGATTATTCCTCATGATACTTTTTGTACGAGTATGAACATACGACTGATTAAATCCTACGGAATATTATACTTTAATAATATACTTTAAAGATTCCTAATGCTTCGGAAATGATCTGTTAGCAAAAAATATGTCAATCCTTATTTTAAAGTCACAAACTTGTAATCACAAACAGCTGCCCGTCGAGACAGGGGTAGGCGTGGATTTCCATACAGGAGGAAAGGACATATGCCATTTTTTGTGACTCAAATGTGGTTGCTGACGAAATGAAATATAGTGTGTCAAAGGAAACTTAAGGTACAATAAAAGCACAACAAAATTATCAAACGAACTAAATTTATAATTTTTGAAAATTGTTTGTTCATTTTTTTCTGGATACCACTTTTTAACAAAATTGGTGATGTTTTTTTAAATCTCCTTAACCATGCGAGATAGGGGAGGGAAATGTGACAACAATGCGTCAACAAATTAAAGCACAAGAATGTGTAATATGCCGACAACATCTTGTATTACGTTATGTTCATAGTTCATACAAATAAAATTAAATGCCAAAAATAGTATGTTGAGAATCCCTTTCGAAAAGGAGATTTCAGCACGTTATGTTTATTTAAACAGAAGTTGATATCAATATTCATACCATCAAAATGAAATGAATACCACTTAATCAAATATCACCACAGGCATTCAAAACCAACTTTATCCGGCAACCATATTTAAGAAATAGATTTCATAATGTGTTTATTCACTGGCTTATAAATGGTTTGAAAAGTGCATGGGAAAATGCCGGAGCTTGCCGACTTGTCGACTAACATGCTGTACTAATCGAACTTTCAATCAAACTACAAATAAAATTATAGTTGTAATTTTTTTTTAAATTTAATCAAGAAAAGAGCATGTGATAGCAGCGTCATAATTGCTCAATGATACATAGAATAGAAAGATGAAGTAGTCCCCAAAGTTATTTTGTATAAACGTCAGAGTATGAAGGTTATCCTTTTCATCTGTCAATCTCTTTAAATCTGTTTATGTTTATCAGCAGAAGACATATCGCTTAACTTTTAAAGTCTCTAAGATTTTAAGATTATGTTGAAAATTAGGTTTACAGGCGCTGCAGCACGTTTTTGGCAACTTTTCTTTTCTTAAATTTTCGATTTATTATTAAAGTTTATACAATATATTGTTAAGTTAGAGGGTAAAACATTTAATGACACTACCCGATAAACTGTATCCATAGAAAATGGTTATCTATCCTGGAAGAAAATTGTGCGACGTATAAAGCGACAGTCGTGTGGAGCTTCTCAGTGTGACAGGTAGAATTGTAGGTCGTTGAGAGATTTGAGGGTTGAGAATTTGAGAGTTCAGATAACAAGATGGTTGACCATTCCATCATACCATATTTAAAATTATACTCAGATAACTTAAACTACCTTAGAGAGGCCATTTTAATGTGAACACATTAGAATGGGTATTCGAAGGGAAATGGACTCATATGGCTTAACCGAACCATGAACATTCGTTTTAGAATTATCCTTATCTATTGGAGAGTACACTCTAGCCATTAGTTACAGTTATTTAACTATTTGTGAGATCACCTTATTTCAGTAAGCAGCGCCTTTAATTTCGTTTGAGCCTTAGTTAAAAATGTCGCGAGTTTGGTAACCTGGGAGCTCAGTTAATATTAATTTAATTTGGCAAAATCATTATACACAGAATGTGCGCCTTAAAAAAACAAGTTTCGATTTTAGGGCATATTTTATGTTTCATTAAATGCATTTTCTCACTTGTATCAGATATGTATTTTCCAGTGCTACCTTGTTGTGCATGTGCATTGTGTATCTTTAATGTATAACTACTCATGTACCACACCGTGTGTGGTTTTAGAGACTAAAGAATAACTTGGTAACACCAAACGCCTGAAATATAGTTTCATAATACGTTGTAATAGCAACACATGTACAGTCCAACAACGTTTACGGGCATGTCTTTGATCTAAACAACAGACATCTTAAACTTGAGAGTGTGGCGTTCTCTTGCACTGGTAAACACTGTGATATTGTCAAGTTACTTTTAGTGATATATATCATGCATGTTTGTATTAAACCATTAAGCGGTTACAGGTAACGAAATTCACTCTCTTGTTTATCTAATAAACATCGTAACTTTATCTTCTGACAATGTAGGCTTGCGTTCCTTTTAAGCAAGCCCTTATCAATTGATCACAGCCTTTATAAAAAAACAGGCGCATGTGTTAGTAAATGTGTCACAAACATTGAGTTGTATTGACACAAGCTAGTTTCCACGGGTCCATGGAACAAACAGTAAAGAACACTTGAACCCGAAATCAAATCGTAAAACATCTTTCGTATGAGTAGATTAACAAAAACGTTCTTTCTTTGGTAGAAGTAAAGTTTTCAATATTCCAGAAATATACTGAACTTAAAAAGTATTAACCTTTATATGATACATAATAGAGAATGTAAACGGAGTTAAAGGGACAATTCGAGCGGGAATTTGTTTGTGGAAACGAAATTCAGGAGGGAATTCCCTTTTGCACATGGCTCATAAGTGTACTTTTCTAACTTTGTATCTTATAGTATATGTCTTAATAATACTGTTTAATGTGATAATTAAACTTAAAGGTTAAGGGTACACTAACAAGTGTCAATTTTCTTGTAAATTATCAAAACCATATTAAAACAGTTGAGATAGGGTCTAAAACACGTTTACAATATATTCCAGTCATTAAAATATTTCATGGACAATTATATGAACAGCAAAAACAAATCACAATCCGACAGTCAAAAAACGTTCGATTTTTGAGGAAAACGGACCATGACTTATCTTAGGTTTATATACTGGCCCGGTACTGGCCCGGTGCTGGCCCGGTACTGGCCCAGTACTGGCCCAATTCAGATCAGGTATGACACTTCCTATTAGGGAATTATGGATAGTATTTCAAATTGTCGTCTGCTTTAGATAGACAAGAGGAGAAGGCAACGATTTGGTATCCTTTGAATGTGAGTTCAATTCATTAGTAAACTTTAGTTGTATTATAAAACGTTGATAATTCTATATTACTATCTAACTCTGGTGTGCTTTACATTAACAATGGCTGCTGTATGTATATTAATATCATTAGGAAATCTAAGTGTGAAAATAATCACAAGTTGTTTTTTATCATTGTCTTTATACAAAGGCCTACTTGTTAAAAATACATTCTGGCTTGTTTTCAAGTAACATTTATTTGACTTCATATTTGACAATATTGACATTATGAACAAAATACAAACAATATTTATAAGTTTCATTATAGAAATACATAACCAAAATAAAAAAAGCGGGAAGATTTCAAACTGATATGATTAATATTGTTTACTTTAAGAAAAGAAACAATTTAGAAAATGAAAGAGAAAATGATAATAGCTAAATCAACCTTCATTTATCAGGTCATTTGGATATTGAAAATGTACGGTACACACACTATATTTAATGTACCGGAACGGTAAATGCTTGTTGTGCCCTGAATTGTAATAAAAGTCGCAAATTGTAATACCTGCCGTGAATTGTAATAAAGTTTGCCCTGAATTGTAATAAAGTTTTCAGAAATCACTTTTATACCAACAATTCCAACAGAAAGTGATTTATATTACAAAATCATCCTTAAAAAACTATTTAACCATCAAACATTTTCATTTACAAAGGGTTATTTCAGTCTGAGACGAGTTTATTACAATTTGAGGCAAGCGTTAGATTTTTGGCACCCTTGCCCTGAATTGTAATAAAGTTTTCAGAAATCACTTTTATACCAACAATTCCAACACAAAGTGATTTCTATTACAAACTCATCTTTATAAAACTATTTAACCATCGAACATTTTCATTTACAAAGGGTTATTTCAGTATGAGATGAGTTTATTACAATTTGAGGCAAGCGTTAGATTTTTGGCACCCTTGCCCTGAATTGTAATAAAGTTTTCAGAAATCACTTTTATACCAACAATTCCAACACAAAGTGATTTCTATTACAAACTCATCTTTATAAAACTATTTAACCATCGAACATTTTCATTTACAAAGGGTTATTTCAGTATGAGATGAGTTTATTACAATTTGAGGCAAGCGATAGATTTTTGGCACCCTTGCCCTGAATTGTAATAAAGTTTTCAGAAATCACTTTTATACCAACAATTCCAACACAAAGTGATTTCTATTAAACAAATTATCTTTAAAAAACTGTTTAACTATCGAACATTTTCATTTACAAAGGTTTATTTCAGTCTGAGACGAGTTTATTACAATTTGAGGCAAGCGATAGATTTTTGGAACCCTTGCCCTGAATTGTAATAAAGTTTTCAGAAATAACTTTTTTCCAACAATTCCAACAGAAAGTGATTTCTATTACAAACTCATCTTTATAAAGATATTTAACCATCGAACATTTTCATTTACAAAGGGTTATTTCAGTCTGAGACGAGTTTATTACAATTTGAGGCAAGCGATAGATTTTTGGCACCCTTGCCCTGAATTGTAATAAAGTTTTCAGAAATCACTGTTATACCAACAATTCCAACAGAAAGTGATTTCTATTACAAAATCATCTTTAAAAAACTATTTAACCATCGAACATTTTCATTTGCAAAGGGTTATTTCAGTCTGAGAGGAGTTTATTACAATTTGAGGCAAGCGTTAGATTTTTGGCACCCTTGCCCTGAATTGTAATAAAGTTTTCAGAAATAACTTTTATACCAACAATTCCAACACAAAGTGATTTCTATTAGAAGCTCATCTTTATAAAACTATTTAACCATCGAACATTTTCATTTACAAAGGGTTATTTCAGTCTGAGACGAGTTTATTACAATTTGAGTCAAGCGATAGAGTTTTGGCACCCTTGCCCTGAATTGTAATAAAGTTTTCAGAAATAACTTTTATACCAACAATTCCAACACAAAGTGATTTCTATTACAAAATCATCTTTAAAAAACTATTTAACCATCGAACATTTTCATTTACAAAGGGTTATTTCAGTTTGAGACGAGTTTATTACAATTTGAGGCAAGCGATAGATTTTTGGCACCCTTGCCCTGAATTGTAATGAAGTTTTCAGAAATAACTTTTATACCAACAATTCCAACACAAAGTGATTTCTATTACAAACTCATCTTTATAAAACTATTTAACCATCGAACATTTTCATTTACAAAGGGTTATTTCAGTCTGAGACGAGTTTATTACAATTTGAGGCAAGCTATAGATTTTTGGCACCCTTGCCCTGAATTGTAATAAAGCTTTCAGAAATCACTTTTATACCAACAATTCCAACAGAAAATTATTTCTATTACAAAATCATCTTTAAAAAACTATTTTACCATCGAACATTTTCATTTACAAAGGTTTATTTCAGTCTGAGAGGAGTTTATTACAATTTGAGGCAAGCGATAGATTTTTGGCACCCTTGCCCTGAATTGTAATAAAGTTTTCAGAAATCACTTTTATACCAACAATTCCAACAGAAAGTGATTTCTATTACAAACTCATCTTTATAAAACTATTTAACCATCGAACATTTTCATTTACAAAGGGTTATTTTAGTCTGAGACGAGTTTATTACAATTTGAGGTAAGCGATAGCTTTTTGGCACCCTTGCCCTGAATTGTAATAAAGTTTTCAGAAATAACTTGTATACCAACAATTCCAACAGAATGTGATTTCTATTACAAAATCATCTTTAAAAAACTATTTAACCATCGAACATTTTCATTTACAAAGGGTTATTTCAGTCTGAGAGGAGTTTATTACAATTTGAGGCAAGCGTTAGATTTTTGGCACCCTTGCCCTGAATTGTAATAAAGTTTTCAGAAATCACTTTTATAACAACAGTTCCAACAGAAAGTGATTTCTATTACAAAATCATCTTTTAAAAACTATTTAACCATCGAACATGTTCATTTACAAAGGGTTATTTCAGTCTGAGGCGAGTTTATTACAATTTGAGGCAAGCGATTGATTTTTGGCACACTTGCCCTGAATTGAAATAAAGTTTTCAGAAATCCCTTTTATACAAACAATTCCAATAGAAAGTGATTTCTATTACAATATCATCTTTACAAAACTATTTAACCATCGAACATTTTCATTTACAAAGGGTTATTTCAGTCTGAGAGGAGTTTATTACAATTTGAGGCAAGCCTTAGATTTTTGGCACCCTTGCCCTGAATTGTAATAAAGTTTTCAGAAATCACTTTTATACCAACACTTCCAACAGAAAGTGATTTCTATTACAAACTCATCTTTATAAAACTATTTAACCATCGAACATTTTCATTTACAAAGGGTTATTTCAGTCTGAGACGAGTTTATTACAATTTGAGGCAAGCGATAGATTTTTGGCACCCTTGCCCTGAATTGTAATAAAGTTTTCAGAAATAACGTTTATACCAACAATTCCAACACAAAGTGATTTCTATTACAAAATCATCTTTAAAAAACTATTTAACCATCGAACATTTTCATTTACAAAGGGTTATTTCAGTCTGAGAGGAGTTTATTACAATTTGAGGCAAGCTTTAGATTTTTGGCACCCTTGCCCTGAATTGAAATAAATTTTTCAGAAATAACTTTTATACCAACACTTCCAACAGAAAGTGATTTCTATTACAAACTCATCTTTATAAAACTATTTAACCATCGAACATTTTCATTTACAAAGGGTTATTTCAGTCTGAGACGAGTTTATTACAATTTGAGGCAAGCGATAGATTTTTGGCACCCTTGCCCTGAATTGTAATAAAGTTTTCAGAAATAACATTTATACCAACAATTCCAACACAAAGTGATTTCTATTACAAAATCATCTTTAAAAAACTATTTAACCATCGAACATTTTCATTTACAAAGGGTTATTTCAGTCTGAGAGGAGTTTATTACAATTTGAGGCAAGCTTTAGATTTTTGGCACCCTTGCCCTGAATTGAAATAAATTTTTCAGAAATTACTTTTATACCAACACTTCCAACAGAAAGTGATTTCTATTACAAACTCATCTTTATAAAACTATTTAACCATCGAACATTTTCATTTACAAAGGGTTATTTCAGTATGAGATGAGTTTATTACAATTTGAGGCAAGCGTTAGATTTTTGGCACCCTTGCCCTGAATTGTAATAAAGTTTTCAGAAATCACTTTTCTACCAACAATTCCAACACAAAGTGATTTCTATTACAAACTCATCTTTATAAAACTATTTAACCATCGAACATTTTCATTTACAAAGGGTTATTTCAGTATGAGACGAGTTTATTACAATTTGAGGCAAGCGATAGATTTTTGGCACCCTTGCCCTGAATTGTAATAAAGTTTTCAGAAATCCCTTTTATACCAACAATTCCAACACAAAGTGATTTCTATTACAAAATCATCTTTAACAAACTATTTAACCATCGAACATTTTCATTTACAAAGGGTTATTTCAGTCTGAGAGGAGTTTATTACAATTTGAGGCAAGCGATAGATTTTTGGCACCCTTGCCCTGAATTGTAATAAAGTTTTCAGAAATCACTTTTATACCAACAATTCCAACACAAAGTGATTTCTATTACAATATCATCTTTACAAAACTATTTAACCATCGAACATTTTCATTTACAAAGGGTTATTTCAGTCTGAGAGGAGTTTATTACAATTTGAGGCAAGCATTAGATTTTTGGCACCCTTGCCCTGAATTGTAATAAAGTTTTCAGAAATCACTTTTATACCAACACTTCCAACAGAAAGTGATTTCTATTACAAACTCATCTTTATAAAACTATTTAACCATCGAACATTTTCATTTACAAAGGGTTATTTCAGTCTGAGACGAGTTTATTACAATTTGAGGCAAGCGATAGATTTTTGGCACCCTTGCCCTGAATTGTAATAAAGTTTTCAGAAATAACCTTTATACCAACAATTCCAACACAAAGTGATTTCTATTACAAAATCATCTTTAAAAAACTATTTAACCATCGAACATTTTCATTTACAAAGGGTTATTTCAGTCTGAGAGGAGTTTATTACAATTTGAGGCAAGCTTTAGATTTTTGGCACCCTTGCCCTGAATTGAAATAAATTTTTCAGAAATAACTTTTATACCAACACTTCCAACAGAAAGTGATTTCTATTACAAACTCATCTTTATAAAACTATTTAACCATCGAACATTTTCATTTACAAAGGGTTATTTCAGTCTGAGACGAGTTTATTACAATTTGAGGCAAGCTATAGATTTTTGGCACCCTTGCCCTGAATTGTAATAAAGTTTTCAGAAATAACTTTTATACCAACAATTCCAACAGAAAGTGATTTCTATTACAAACTCATCTTTATAAAACTATTTAACCATCGAACATTTTCATTTACAAAGGGTTATTTCAGTCTGAGACGAGTTTATTACAAGTTGAGGCAAGCGATAGATTTTTTGCACCCTTGCCCTGAATTGTAATAAAGTTTTCAGAAATAACTTTTATACCAACAATTCCAACACAAAGTGATTTCTATTACAAAATCATCTTTAAAAAACTATTTAACCATCGAACATGTTCATTTACAAAGGGTTATTTCAGTCTGAGAGGAGTTTATTACAATTTGAGGCAAGCGATAGATTTTTGGCACCCTTGCCCTGAATTGTAATAAAGTTTTCAGAAATCACTTTTATACCAACAATTCCAACACAAAGTGATTTCTATTACAAAATCATCTTTAAAAAACTATTTAACCATCGAACATTTTCATTTACAAAGGGTTATTTCAGTCTGAGAGAAGTTTATTACAATTTGAGGCAAGCGATAGATTTTTGGCACCCTTGCCCTGAATTGTAATAAAGTTTTCAGAAATCACTTTTATACCAACAATTCCAACACAAAGTGATTTCTATTACAAACTCATCTTTATAAAACTATTTAACCATCGAACATTTTCATTTACAAAGGGTTATTTCAGTATGAGATGAGTTTATTACAATTTGAGGCAAGCGTTAGATTTTTGGCACCCTTGCCCTGAATTGTAATAAAGTTTTCAGAAATAACTTTTATACCAACAATTCCAACACAAAGTGATTTCTATTACAAAATCATCTTTAACAAACTATTTAACCATCGAACATTTTCATTTACAAAGGGTTATTTCAGTCTGAGAGGAGTTTATTACAATTTGAGGCAAGCGATAGATTTTTGGCACCCTTGCCCTGAATTGTAATAAAGTTTTCAGAAATCACTTTTATACCAACAATTCCAACACAAAGTGATTTCTATTACAATATCATCTTTACAAAACTATTTAACCATCGAACATTTTCATTTACAAAGGGTTATTTCAGTCTGAGAGGAGTTTATTACAATTTGAGGCAAGCATTAGATTTTTGGCACCCTTGCCCTGAATTGTAATAAAGTTTTCAGAAATCACTTTTATACCAACACTTCCAACAGAAAGTGATTTCTATTACAAACTCATCTTTATAAAACTATTTAACCATCGAACATTTTCATTTACAAAGGGTTATTTCAGTCTGAGACGAGTTTATTACAATTTGAGGCAAGCGATAGATTTTTGGCACCCTTGCCCTGAATTGTAATAAAGTTTTCAGAAATAACGTTTATACCAACAATTCCAACACAAAGTGATTTCTATTACAAAATCATCTTTAAAAAACTATTTAACCATCGAACATTTTCATTTACAAAGGGTTATTTCAGTCTGAGAGGAGTTTATTACAATTTGAGGCAAGCTTTAGATTGTTGGCACCCTTGCCCTGAATTGAAATAAATTTTTCAGAAATAACTTTTATACCAACACTTCCAACAGAAAGTGATTTCTATTACAAACTCATCTTTATAAAACTATTTAACCATCGAACATTTTCATTTACAAAGGGTTATTTCAGTCTGAGACGAGTTTATTACAATTTGAGGCAAGCTATAGATTTTTGGCACCCTTGCCCTGAATTGTAATAAAGTTTTCAGAAATAACTTTTATACCAACAATTCCAACAGAAAGTGATTTCTATTACAAACTCATCTTTATAAAACTATTTAACCATCGAACATTTTCATTTACAAAGGGTTATTTCAGTCTGAGACGAGTTTATTACAAGTTGAGGCAAGCGATAGATTTTTTGCACCCTTGCCCTGAATTGTAATAAAGTTTTCAGAAATCACTTTTATACCAACAATTCCAACACAAAGTGATTTCTATTACAAAATCATCTTTAAAAAACTATTTAACCATCGAACATGTTCATTTACAAAGGGTTATTTCAGTCTGAGAGGAGTTTATTACAATTTGAGGCAAGCGATAGATTTTTGGCACCCTTGCCCTGAATTGTAATAAAGTTTTCAGAAATCACTTTTATACCAACAATTCCAACACAAAGTGATTTCTATTACAAAATCATCTTTAAAAAACTATTTAACCATCGAACATTTTCATTTACAAAGGGTTATTTCAGTCTGAGAGAAGTTTATTACAATTTGAGGCAAGCGATAGATTTTTGGCACCCTTGCCCTGAATTGTAATAAAGTTTACAGAAATCACTTTTATACCAACAATTCCAACAGAAAGTGATTTCTATTACACAATCATCTTTAAAAAAATATTTTCTACTTTTTAACCTTTTCACACCATTTACTGATATACATATGTTTACAAGCTATTTAAGGATTCAATCCTTTTATAGATCATAAACAGAAATATGAACTGTCTTATTGGAATTCGCACCTTTTAAAGTTGAAATTCAGTCTTCATAAGATGCAACATTAAAACTCAGTTATTCAGCTTCAAATAGAACTATCAAACATAGCTGTATGTATTGCTGTTATTAAAAAAGGATGCGACCCTCAAAACAGCGAAAGTACACACAAGTTTCTTTTCCTTTGTTTGAATTCACAAACAAAAATAATAATAATGACCGAAAACCACTTTGAGTGTAATCGGCAGACTTTGTTTTGGTAAAGGTTTTATGACATTATCGAAATTAGTTTGCGATATATGAGGTTTGAAGTTTTTCCGTGTAGGGTAGATAACTCACGAAAATAAAAAAAATCGGACTCGACACAAAATCAGTTTGAGTCACGAGATAAGCTCCCTGAAAACTTCATTTTAAATCGGGCCAGTCGTTGAGCGGGAATGCTCTGCACAGAAAAGTTCAAATATTGAATAAAGCTAGACAAAACAAAAAACAACATGATAAAAATAATAGGTATTCATGACTTTCGCCTAAGAACAACACGATAATAACAATATATTATCCAGACTTCCTAATTTGGTTAATATATATATTTTAATGATCGAACACGGCCGGGCAATTTTACCAAATGTGTTTTATTTGTATCCTGGTTCTTTATTGTAAACTGCGTGACACTCGAATAAACTAAAACTATATATTTCCCTCTCATCTTATAATAATAAACATGCCAATAACAACTGACTTCAGCAAAATTCCCGAATACTTAATTTAGGTTTCCTAATAATATCAACACAGTATTGTACTGATCCATTTATATCAAAGATTGAATAACTGATTGAACTCAAAATAATCTAAATTTATTTTTTAAATCGTATGATATAGCATTTGGAATTTCATTATTGAAAAAAAAGGATGAAATTTTAACACTCGGTTAGTAACTTATTATTGATGATAAATATTCGTGAAACTAAAAACGATGACAATATTGTTTTCTTTAAATTTGGAATATTATGTTATGGCTTCGTCTCTGCACATGTGCGATATTAATTTTGTAACCTTCAACATGTCAGTAAGAATTGTTTTTAAATGTATAAAATATTAACTCACAAAACTCGATTTAACTTAACATTTTCACGGAATCACCTTTACGTTTCAATTGTAGGGATGCTTAATTTTGTTCTCTATTCATTTATCACTGCCTAAAGCAATGCTGTATAAATTGGTTGAAATGAAATGTCCAGTGATAAAATAAAACTAAAAAACCCATGTAAGATATGGCTAAAATGGGAAATCTGTAAAATTTCATTAAAGAGTTTGACGTCGTTCATGTATTTCAGTTTGTGTAACTCATCATTTATGATTTTAACAGATAAATGGTTAATAGTTAATAGCATTAGATATGCTTCATGAACCTTCGAATGCTATTAACAAAGTATATAAAAAGAGTACAAATGTCCTTACTTTCTAGAAAAAAAATGTAAACGATCCGTGCATAAATTCCTTTAACAACACACTTAGAATAGTTTTGAATATGTGCTTCTCATGTGAAGTAAGGTTATACATACGGAAAGGTTAAACATCAGATGGATTTGACTGGAATAATCGATGTCTAATCAATGGGCTCGAGCTCTTATCGACCAGCGTATCAGTATTTTGAAGTATGTATTTCTACAACATACCTGATCACACTGATACACTGGTCGTCATGAGATCATCGTATTAAATTACGTTATAGCATTTAATAGCATTCAGGCTAGTTTCGTATTTCTTCATGAAATATTTCTTTTTTTTAAATATTCCTTTGATTTTGTCTAACTTGTGTTGTCTTTCCTTTCTGTTTGTCTGATATACTGTTTAATTCAGCTTTTGCACGTTATTACATACATGTATAAAATGTTTAGAGTTGTACATTCAAAATTATGCTTTATACGAAAATCTCATTTCCCCTTAAATTTCGCTGAATTTCCCTTTAAATATATACGAACATGTTCCGAAATTGTTTTCTTTGAAATTCATTGATATATTTTGTACTTTGTTACAGGAATAGAACTATTTTGTTCATTTGAAACAAATTTAGCTGTTGTTTGAATGTTTTTTTACGTTTTTACTTCGCATTTTACTGTTCACAATTCTTCTCGACTACACAATTGATTTAATTTTCACATATTGGTCAAGGACACAAAAGTTAGATTTAAGGTGAGGTGAGTTGGGTTTTAACGCCGCTTTCAAGAGTATTTCACTTATATCGCGGCCCGAGAAAGCCCGCAATGCCATGTGGCTATGCATTGCGGTGAAACCTGCGAGCATCGGCTGGAACTAGCGAACCATGGGTGGTACTGCACTGAAATTCAGTGTAGCATTGCACCCAAACCATACTGCGTGTAGAACAGTTCTCTACTGCAGACAAAGTTGCCGTGCACCTGGCGGGATTCGAACTCCGAACCTCTTGATCCGAAGCCGAACGCGCTAACCACTGCGCTATCCCTCCCCCAGTTAGATTTGATATTTTGATATTCCGGTTATTAAAATTTTCATAATGATCATGGGAATTATTTTATCTGAATATAACATGCGTTTTGATTGGTTATTAACTTGAGTTCTATAATCCATATAATAGTTAAATGAATGCAAAACATGTTGTCCCATAATAATTTTTGAAATAGTTACTTAAGCACTCAAATGTTTAATACAACTTAACAAACAGAAGCTTATCAAAGACATTCAAAACCGACTTTGTCCTGGGGCAGTATTTTGTTGTTGACTCTGTTGAAAACCTGCCAACGTTTCTTTCATATTCATTAAAAATTATGGATATTCCTGTGAGCGTAAACATATCTTTACTTCAGAAACTATTTTATTAAGCGTGCATTAATTGAATTCAATCGTACAAATCCTCATTTCTAAAGTGTATGGCAGACTTCTGTTTGTGTGGCACGGTCTAAAGTTTTGTGTCCATGGGCTTGTAATAGATAACCCACTTTGTGCCTGATATGATTACCAGTTACCACTTAATCAGTTTCATATAAATCAAGCTCATTTCTTGAATAAACATTCACTTCACCTTCCAATCACTTTCAATCTCGTATTCGTTTATGTTAATAACGTGGCCTATTAAAAAGGGTTCTATCTATCTACTTTTTGGGGAAACGAAATACGAGAGGATATAACCATTTACAAATATTTGCTATTAATACATGATTAAAACACAGTCAAGTTGAAATATATTAATGATATTAAAGCGCACATTTCTTGAAAAATAAGAAAACAATGAAATTGAAGACATTCATCGGCGCTACGAATGGGGAAAACTTTGCTACGGTCGAACAGCATATTGTTTTATGATACGTTATGTGTTACTATGTCAATACTATATAAGTGTATGTTTTTTATTATTACAAAAATAGAGCCATTACACCTCATCAGAAATTGTGTTATTCATTATCTCTTGGGACAATATTAAGATATCACATAATAAGGCATTGCCCATCAAATGTTAAATTTAATATCAAAATTGGTTACACATTAATCCACATTCATATTATTTTAGTTTCTTATTTATATTTTGGAAATATCAACATTTATTACATTATTAAAAGGTCCTGATATCTGTTTCTGAAAATCCTGTTTCTCATATGCTCCTTTTCAATATTTAATAAAATGTTGATGTTTTATGAATAAATTCTGTTGAGCATCTGAGTGTAAGACTTAACCAGTCTCACACACAGACTGTAACAAAGCAGAGAGGTTTGAAGTTACCTGAAAGTGTGTATTAACAGTGACTGCCCAAGTCAACACAATGCATTTACACAATTTGCAGACACTGAACTCACAGCCAGTGAATTATATATTTTAATTGTTGTTTTCCCCACACTTAAATATTTGTTTCTGTCTTGGAGAAGAAGATGTGGTGTCACGATCTACTTTTAAAAGTAATATCTTATCACATTATTATATTATTATACATTATATGTCATATTCAGTTCACATATCTCGTGTAAAATAAAAATGTCTTAACTACACTTCAATTTAATCCTTTGCGGACTATCATATTTCAGTTCATAGGCTATTCAATAGTTCTCATTTCACATTGATTACATCAAACATATCCATAATGTAGATGTTAATCTAAAGTCGACATAAATTTCACATTTCTGTTGAATAAGATTAAGTGCAAAGTGACTTTCTTTTCTCAATATCTGTATTTCTCAAACCACATGTTAAGACTCTCAAGTGAAAAAGATGAGATGACTCTCTCTTAGGACTTTTATAAGGGAGTACTACTATTCAATGAAACACATAACATATCAAATTTCTAAACTGTTAACAATTAGTTTTTTAAGCTGTGGCCCATATTTTGGGTCACATGTTCACTAAATCTACAATTTAGAATCCCAATTGGCCAAGGATATGTCTGTATATAACATTTCAGCTTAAAAGAGCTTTTGGGACTGAAGAGGAAGATGTGATGTCATGATTTCATGTAGCTACTTCTAATAGTCTTCTCTTATCATTTCATCACCAGTCACGTACACTTCACATATCTCATGTAAAATAAATAAAAAACAAAAAACATTTATTAACTCTTCTTCAATTTATTCCTTTGCGGCCTGTCACAATATTCAGTTCATAGGCTATTCAATAGTTCTCCTTTCACATTGATTACATCAAACATATCCATAATGTAAATATAAATCTTAATCACCAAATTTACAATTTAGAATCTTCTTCAGCCAAGAAGTCTGTGGATAGAATTTCAACTCTCTAGAATTATTGGTTCTGGAGAAGAAGATGAAAATAGCTTTTTAGGTCATGACTCCTGTGACCCACATTTGGGGTCACATGATCACCAAATCTACAATTTAAAATACTCTTCAAACAAGGAGTATGTACATCAAATTTCAGCTCTCTAGAAACATTGGTTCTGGGGGGGAAGTTGAAAAAGCAAAAAGTGGACGGACACCATGCCAAGTCAGTAACCAATCATGATAAAACAATAAAAATATTTCATTATTATGGTCTTTACTTAAAGGGTTTCAGTTACACGTTACAATGCATGTCCAATGTTTTTGTAAATCAACTCATGCATATTTTATTCCGTACTAAAGTCTAGGTAACGCGTATGAAAGAGTTCTGCAAAGCTTTCACATTTGGAGTTGTATTTGAAGTTGTGTATATTTTCTCCGAACATCGTGAAATTAGTATGGTTTTCGAACATGTTGTTTATGTATGATACAGGCTTTTGGTACAGTTAGCTTGCCTCATATTTTAATAAAATCATCTCAAGTTGAAATAACTGTTTTAAAAGTATAAGGTGTGATGTTTAAATAGTTTGTTTGAAAGAATGGTTTATAATGGAAAACGGTTCAAATAAAAAAAAATCTTTTTTCCATACTGATTACTTAAAATGTTCTCACAATTTAAGGCAAGTGCGCCAAAATGTACAACTTTACTCAAATCGTAATAAATATCATCTCAAGTTGAGGTAACTATTTACAAAATATAATGTTTAAATAGTTTTTTAAAGATATTTTTGTAATAGAAATCACTTTCTGTTGGAATTGTTGGTATAAAAGTGATTTCTTAACAACTTTACTACAATTCAGGGCAAGGGTGCCAAAAATCTATCGCTTGCCTCAAATTGTAATAAACTCGTCTCAGACTGAAATAACCCTTTGTAAATGAAAATGTTCGATGGTTAAATAGTTTTTTAAAGATGATATTGTAATAGAAATCACTTTCTATTGGAATTGTTGGTATAAAAGGGATTTCTGAAAACTTTATTTCAATTCAGGACAAGTGTGCCAAAAATCAATCGCTTGCCTCAAATTGTAATAAACTCGTCTCAGACTGAAATAACCCTTTGTAAATGAACATGTTCGATGGTTAAATAGTTTTTAAAAGATGATTTTGTAATATAAATCACTTTCTGTTGGAACTGTTGTTATAAAAGTGATTTCTGAAAACTTTATTACAATTCAGGGCAAGGGTGCCAAAAATCTATCGCTTGCCTCAAATTGTAATAAACTCGTCTCAGACTGAAATAACCCTTTGTAAATGAACATGTTCGATGGTTAAATAGTTTTTTAAAGATGATATTGTAATAGAAATCACTTTCTGTTGGAATTGTTGGTATAAAAGTGATTTCTGAAAACTTTATTACAATTCAGGGCAAGGGTGCCAAAAATCTATCACTTGCCTCAAATTGTAAAAAACTCGTCTCAGACTGAAATAACCCTTTGTAAATGAAAATGTTTGATGGTTAACTAGTTTTTTAAAGATGATTTTGTAATAGAAATCACTTTCTGTTGGAATTGTTGGTATAAAAGTGATTTCTGAAAACTTTATTACAATTCAGGGCAAGGGTGCCAAAAATCTATCGCTTGCCTCAAATTGTAATAAACTCGTCTCAGACTGAGATAACCCTTTGTAAATGAACATGTTCGATGGTTAAATAGTTTTTTAAAGATGATTTTGTAATATAAATCATTATCTGTTGGAATTGTTGGTATAAAAGTGATTTCTGAAAACTTTATTACAATTCAGGGCAAGGGTGCCAAAAATCTATCGCTTGCCTCAAATTGTAATAAACTCGTCTCAGACTGAAATAACCCTTTGTAAATGAAAATGTTCGATGGTTAAATAGTTTTTTAAAGATGATATTGTAATAGAAATCACTTTCTATTGGAATTGTTGGTATAAAAGTGATTTCTGAAAACTTTATCACAATTCAGGGCAAGGGTGCCAAAAATCTATCGCTTGCCTCAAATTGTAATAAACTCGTCTCAGACTGAAATAACCCTTTGTAAATGAAAATGTTTGATGGTTAAAAAGTTTTTTAAAGATATTTTTTCAATAGAAAACACTTTCTGCTGGAATTGTTGGTATAAAAGTTATTTCTGAAAACATTATTACAATTCAGGGCAAGGGTGCCAAAAATCTATCGCTTGCCTCAAATTGTAATAAACTCGTCTCAGACTGAAATAACCCTTTGTAAATGAAAATGTTCGATGGTTAAATAGTTTTTTAAAGATGATATTGTAATAGAAATCACTTTGTGTTGGAATTGCTGGTAAAAAAGTGATTTCTAAAAACTTTATTACAATTCAGGGCAAGGGTGCCAAAAATCTATCGCTTGCCTCAAATTGTAATAAACTCGTCTCAGACTGAAATAACCCTTTGAAAATGAACATGTTCGATGGTTAAATAGTTTTTTAAAGATGAGTTTGTAATAGAAATCACTTTCTGTTGGAATTGTTGGTATAACAGTGATTTCTGAAAACTTTATTACAATTCAGGGCAAAGGGTGCCAAAAATCTAACGCTTGCCTCAAATTGTAATAAACTCGTCTCAGACTGAAATAACCCTTTGTAAATGAACATGTTCGATGGTTAAATAGTTTTTTAAAGATGAGTTTGTAATAGAAATCACTTTCTGTTGGAATTGTTGGTATAAAAGTGATTTCTGAAAACTTTATTACAATTCAGGGCAAGGGTGCCAAAAATCTAACGCTTGCCTCAAATTGTAATAAACTCGTCTCAGACTGAAATAACCCTTTGTAAATGAAAATGTTTGATGGTTAAATAGTTTTTTAAAGATATTTTTTCAATAGAAAACACTTTCTGCTGGAATTGTTGGTATAAAAGTGATTTCTGAAAACATTATTACAAATCAGGGCAATTGTGCCAAAAATCTATCGCTTGCCTCAAATTGTAATAAACTCGTCTCAGACTGAAATAACCCTTTGTAAATGAAAATATTTGATGGTTAAATAGTTTTTTAAAGATATTTTTTTAATAGAAATCACTTTCTGTTGGAATTGTTTGTATAAAAGTGATTTCTGAAAACTTTATTACAATTCAGGGCAAGGGTGCCAAAAATCTATCGCTTGCCTCAAATTGTAATAAACTCGTCTCAGACTGAAATAACCCTTTGTAAATGAAAATGTTTGATGGTTAAATAGTTTTTTAAAGATATTTTTTCAATAGAAAACACTTTCTGCTGGAATTGTTGGTATAAAAGTTATTTCTGAAAACATTATTACAATTCAGGGCAAGGGTGCCAAAAATCTATCGCTTGCCTCAAATTGTAATAAACTCGTCTCAGACTGAAATAACCCTTTGTAAATGAAAATGTTCGATGGTTAAATAGTTTTTTAAAGATGATATTGTAATAGAAATCACTTTCTATTGGAATTGTTGGTATAAAAGGGATTTCTGAAAACTTTATTTCAATTCAGGGCAAGTGTGCCAAAAATCAATCGCTTGCCTCAAATTGTAATAAACTCGTCTCAGACTGAAATAACCCTTTGTAAATGAACATGTTCGATGGTTAAATAGTTTTTAAAAGATGATTTTGTAATAGAAATCACTTTGTGTTGGAATTGTTGGTATAAAAGTGATTTCTGAAAACTTTATTACAATTCAGGGCAAATTTTATTACAATTCACGGCAGGTATTACAATTTGCGATTTTTATTACAATTCAGGGCACAACAATGCTAACCTGAATTGGGCCAGTACAGGGAGTGGTTTTGTTTTAGTAACAGCGTGATACTGGGCCAGTACCGGATGCCTGTATCAGCCACTACTGGCCCAGTACTGGCCCAGTACTGTCATGTTTGCTGGGCTCTCTCTCTCTTTCGATTATCAATTAAACTCATAAACTTATTTTATTTATAATTTACAAATACAGGTAAAGAAACAAGTGTTTAACCTACTGTCGCAGAAGAACCAATGTATTATATTTTTTCGATCACATCACGTTAGAAAGGCTCTGTTTCAGCACAGGCGTATTTTGTTATATTTGTAATGAACAGAACGTTTATTTCCTTTCATCCTGCCACAAGGAGGTACAACAAATGATAGGTTTAGAGAATAACCAACGAGGTACGAGTGATTACGGGATATATCCATGAGTCTAAATAATGTTCAGCCACGAGCTTTAGCGAGTGGCTCTGAACATTATTTAGACGAGTGGATATTTCCCGTAATCACTCGTACCGAGTTGGTTATTCTATATACTACCCATTATGCAATTAAATTGACCAAATTACGCTTGCTTATTACATTTTCATGTTGGGCGGCCGCTGTGAAGGACCCGTCGCCACAGTAACATTGTGACGTCATCAGATAATTCGTAGCATCAGACCATTGTTTTATGTCGTCATAGTCATTCTTTCTCCGGGTAACCGACCAATAAACTTTGAGAATCACTTGAAAGCACATGTGCAAATATCACAAACATAATCACCTGTGTCTTCTCACCCGTATGGGTAATATAATAACCTTTCAACTGAAAACATATTAGTATGTGTATTAACAAGTACATGCTGTAGTTGATTTTCAATTCGTATAACCATGTGCTTAGTTATATACAAGCTAATTAGATGGTGTAATCTTCGAAAACATTCTTTTAATTCGATGGCATTTCTTACACAATTCCGCTGCATGTTCAGCATTCTTTCGTAATACACATAACAAAACTTATTTAAGGATAATTTTGCATTCCATCCTGCATATGGATATTGACCAAAACAAAATTCATTTTAAACAAAGTTAAACAATTAATTGGTACAATTGAAACACACATGACATAAAACGTTTATGATACATCCAACTGTATGTTGTCATTTCTGAAATAACCAAATTAAAAATGTGGCTTCTCGAGGCAGTGTGAAGTTGGTTACTTATTCGTTATTGGACATTGGACATTCGATTTTTCCAGTTACTTATTCATTTGACATTCGATTTTTCCAGTTACTTATTCAAAACAATGGTCTGATAAAGCACTATGGAACAATCCATGACAATATAAGTATACTCATTTTAAAGAAAATACAATTTCCTATCCAATGAGCTATGCTGTTTGATTTGCATAAAATCAGAGTGTACCGTAAATTACGAAATAATGGCGATGGGGTACGTAAAATCAAGCCAAAAGGGAGAGTAAATATTTAAATGGGTACCAAGGAATATTTGCACCACCATCTAAGGGTACCCAAATGAAAGATAATTCAATTTCCTATCCAATGAGGTGTCTTACATGATGTTTGATAGGGGACCTGATACCGTAAAATGCCAAATAACGTCACCAGGTAGTATACATATTAGCTCTGTTTTGAGTTTTTCACAATCAAACTAGTCTGAGGGTACCAAGGAATATTTGCACCACCATCTAAGGGTACCCAAATGAAAGATAATTCAATTTCCTATCCAATGAGGTGTCTTACATGATGTTTGATAGGGGACCTCATACCGTAAAATGCCAAATAACGTCACCAGGTAGTATACATATTAGCTCTGTTTTGAGTTTTTCACAATCAAACTAGTCTGAGGGTACCATGGAATATTTGCACCACCATCTAAGGGTACCCAAATGAAAGATAATTCAATTTCCTATCCAATGAGGTGTCTTACATGATGTTTGATAGGGGACCTGATACCGTAAAATGCCAAATAACGTCACCAGGTAGTATACATATTAGCTCTGTTTTGAGTTTTTCACAATCAAACTAGTCTGAGGGTACCAAGGAATATTTGCACCACCATCTAAGGGTACCCAAATGAAAGATAATTCAATTTCCTATCCAATGAGGTGTCTTACATGATGTTTGATAGGGGACCTGATACCGTAAAATGCCAAATAACGTCACCAGGTAGTATACATATTAGCTCTGTATTGAGTTTTTCACAATCAAACTAGTCTGAGGGTACCAAGGAATATTTGCACCACCATCTAAGGGTACACAAATGAAAGATAATTCAATTTCCTATCCAATGAGGTGTCTTACATGATGTTTGATAGGGGACCTCATACCGTAAAATGCCAAATAACGTCACCAGGTAGTATACATATTAGCTCTGTTTTGAGTTTTTCACAATCAAACTAGTCTGAGGGTACCAAGGAATATTTGCACCACCATCTAAGGGTACCCAAATGAAAGATAATTCAATTTCCTATCCAATGAGGTGTCTTACATGATGTTTGATAGGGGACCTGATACCGTAAAATGCCAAATAACGTCACCAGGTAGTATACATATTAGCTCTGTTTTGAGTTTTTCACAATCAAACTAGTCTGAGGGTACCAAGGAATATTTGCACCACCATCTAAGGGTACCCAAATGAAAGATAATTCAATTTCCTATCCAATGAGGTGTCTTACATGATGTTTGATAGGGGACCTGATACCGTAAAATGCCAAATAACGTCACCAGGTAGTATACATATTAGCTCTGTATTGAGTTTTTCACAATCAAACTAGCCTGAGGGTACCAAGGAATATTTGCACCACCATCTAAGGGTACCCAAATGAATGATAATTCAATTTCCTATCCAATGAGGTGTCTTACATGATGTTTGATAGGGGACCTGATACCGTAAAAATGCCAAATAACGTCACCAGGTAGTATACATATTAGCTCTGTTTTGAGTTTTTCACAATCAAACTAGCCTGAGGGTACCAAGGAATATTTGCACCACCATCTAAGGGTACCCAAATGAAAGATAATTCAATTTCCTATCCAATGAGGTGTCTTACATGATGTTTGATAGGGGACCTGATACCGTAAAATGCCAAATAACGTCACCAGGTAGTATACATATTAGCTCTGTATTGAGTTTTTCACAATCAAACTAGTCTGAGGGTACCAAGGAATATTTGCACCACCATCTAAGGGTACCCAAATGAAAGATAATTCAATTTCCTATCCAATGAGGTGTCTTACATGATGTTTGATAGGGGACCTAATACCGTAAAATGCCAAATAACGTCACCAGGTAGTATACATATTAGCTCTGTTTTGAGTTTTTCACAATCAAACTAGTCTGAGGGTACCAAGGAATATTTGCACCACCATCTAAGGGTACCCAAATGAATGATAATTCAATTTCCTATCCAATGAGGTGTCTTACATGATGTTTGATAGGGGACCTGATACCGTAAAATGCCAAATAACGTCACCAGGTAGTATACATATTAGCTCTGTTTTGAGTTTTTCACAATCAAACTAGTCTGAGGGTACCAAGGAATATTTGCACCACCATCTAAGGGTACCAAATGAAAGATAATTCAATTTCCTATCCAATGAGGTGTCTTACATGATGTTTGATAGGGGACCTGATACCGTAAAATGCCAAATAACGTCACCAGGTAGTATACATATTAGCTCTGTTTTGAGTTTTTCACAATCAAACTAGTCTGAGGGTACCAAGGAATATTGCACCACCATCTAAGGGTACCCAAATGAAAGATAATTCAATTTCCTATCCAATGAGGTGTCTTACATGATGTTTGATAGGGGACCTGATACCGTAAAATGCCAAATAACGTCACCAGGTAGTATACATATTAGCTCTGTTTTGAGTTTTTCACAATCAAACTAGTCTGAGGGTACCATGGAATATTTGCACCACCATCTAAGGGTACCCAAATGAATGATAATTCAATTTCCTATCCAATGAGGTGTCTTACATGATGTTTGATAGGGGACCTGATACCGTAAAAATGCCAAATAACGTCACCAGGTAGTTATACATATTAGCTCTGTTTTGAGTTTTTCACAATCAAACTAGCCTGAGGGTACCAAGGAATATTTGCACCACCATCTAAGGGTACCCAAATGAATGATAATTCAATTTTCCTATCCAATGAGTTGTCTTACATGATGTTTGATAGGGGACCTGATACCGTAAAATGCCAAATAACGTCACCAGGTAGTATACATATTAGCTCTGTTTTGAGTTTTTCACAATCAAACTAGTCTGAGGGTACCAAGGAATATTTGCACCACCATCTAAGGGTACCCAAATGAAAGATAATTCAATTTCCTATCCAATCTTTTGTTCACGTTTTTTTCTCTAGTAGGTCATGCATCTATTTGTGAGTAAAATAAATAGATGACACAGAGGCAATATTTACCGCTGCAAAATATACATTAACAAAATGAAAATACGAAAATACTTCAGGCTATGGTGTTTATTGTGTTGAATATGTGGAAGGAAATTGAAAATAAATATAGTCGCGTGCGACGATAACATAATTCAGCCGGTCATTACTTGTCTGTAGTCAATGGAAGCAATATCCTTAACATTGTGAAATCAAAGAGAAGTGTCAGTGAGGGTGTGAGTGAGGCCTCAGAAGGCAATATGCAGTTAGTTTTGAGTAAAAAACGTAGAAGAAACGTTGATGGTGACAGGTGTGTTTTATGCAGCCAAAATTGTTTTTGAAATGTTCCTTTGCAATTTGGCATAGTTATTTATCACAATGTCTGACCTATCCAGATGAGAGGTAGTGCATGTTTAAAAGTTGAAAAAGTGCGACAGTTGAAGCAGAGAGGTTGCATTAAAGGAGTTTTCACACCCAGGGGAGTAAAATCTGCTGCATGGTCAGGACTAACTTTCTGTTTTCTACAGTTATATATAATTAGTCCTCGACTCGACTCTACGAAGGAAAGCAAACAAGTTTTATTTGCTTGTCATGCTGTCGTGGTTGATTGGGTTCGCCTTTTGCATGTACATGTGCGTATACATATATACATGCACACTTACATAAAGGCATTCGGTCTTGTTATATCTTGACCATATCCTAATTCTTGAATATATAAGCTGCAAAGAGCGTTTTCCTCTTTGTATTTGTATTCCTGTCCTGTAGCTAATTAAGAAGGGGGGGGGGGGGGGGGGGGGGGGGGTCGGGTGCATTGCCTGCATTTAATAGCGTCCCAATGAATTTCTTTTCAAATGAGACGTCAAATATTTGTTCAAATTGGTATGTCTAGAACAATGTGATTGGTGACTCATACACTTCAAGTAACTGTCCTTCAATTATGGACATTTCTTGACATATGAGCTGCATGTGTCCACATTGTGCCATAAGTGATATGTTATGGAATTGTTAAACAAGTTCTTATAAAGAGATTGAAATAAGTTACTTTGATATAAATCAATAGGTTACAGAGTTATGCCTCTTTGAACATGCAACCGAAAAACGCACTTTTCGAAAAGGTCCAAATGCAAGGGCAGATAACTCGAATTCTAAGCCGAACTTCAAAATTTTGTCTCGATAACTTTTTTACACGTTTATCCACCTTTCAAATGAGCAAGAACACATAGCTGTATGTGTTGCCGGGATTTAGAAGAAGATTTTTGAATATGCGTACCTTCAAAACCGAAAATGTACACATAAAATTCAGCTTTTTTCGAAATAGCAAAACATCTGTTATTACGGCCGAAAACCGATAAAGACGTAATCGATGGGGTATGTTGTTGCGCACATTTTGGTGGAAGTTTTATGCAAATATCTTGATCAGTCTTCGAGCTATTAAGGTTTGAAGTTTCAACTTAAAGGGGGGATAACTGACGAAATAAGTCGAAAATGAAAAATCGGGCTACGTTACGATCAAAGTTAGGTCACAAACTACAATCCCTGAAAGTTTCAGAGAAATCGGTCTGGCCGTTAGTTCAGAACACGTGTCACAAAATCGGTGGAATAAGAAAAAAAAACACGCCAATAACAATAAGGATTCTGTCCCAAAGGGCTGAATCCTTAAAAATGATGAAAACTCTGCCCAGGGTCACAGTTAATTTGACCTGGAAGTGGTTGAGGGCGATGAGGGAGTGAAATTGGTTACATATGGTCTCGGAAATCATTGGGAGGTGGCAGTGTCTGCTATTTTTATAAGGAGTGCCCGATATAAAGTATGTTGCATATTGCGTTAAAACTGAGCTATTTTGCGATTTTTTTCATTTAAGAACATGCTGGTTTTAAAAATCCTAATACCACTTAGATGGTGGTGCAAATATTCCTTGGTACCCTCAGACTAGTTTGATTGTGAAAAACTCAATACAGAGCTAATATGTATACTACCTGGTGACGTTATTTGGCATTTTACGGTATCAGGTCCCCTATCAAACATCATGTAAGACACCTCATTGGATAGGAAATTGAATTATCTTTCATTTGGGTACCATTAGATGGTGGTGCAAATATTCCTTGGTACCCTCAGACTAGTTTGATTGTGAAAAACTCAAAACAGAGCTAATATGTATACTACCTGGTGACGTTATTTGGCATTTTACGGTATCAGGTCCCCTATCAAACATCATGTAAGACACCTCATTGGATAGGAAATTGAATTATCTTTCATTTGGGTACCCTTAGATGGTGGTGCAAATATTCCTTGGTACCCTCAGACTAGTTTGATTGTGAAAAACTCAAAACAGAGCTAATATGTATACTACCTGGTGACGTTATTTGGCATTTTACGGTATCAGGTCCCCTATCAAACATCATGTAAGACACCTCATTGATTAGGAAATTGAATTATCTTTCATTTGGGTACCCTTAGATGGTGGTGCAAATATTCCTTGGTACCCTCAGACTAGTTTGATTGTGAAAAACTCAATACAGAGCTAATATGTATACTACCTGGTGACGTTATTTGGCATTTTACGGTATCAGGTCCCCTATCAAACATCATGTAAGACACCTCATTGGATAGGAAATTGAATTATCTTTCATTTGGGTACCATTAGATGGTGGTGCAAATATTCCTTGGTACCCTCAGACTAGTTTGATTGTGAAAAACTCAAAACAGAGCTAATATGTATACTACCTGGTGACGTTATTTGGCATTTTACGGTATCAGGTCCCCTATCAAACATCATGTAAGACACCTCATTGGATAGGAAATTGAATTATCTTTCATTTGGGTACCCTTAGATGGTGGTGCAAATATTCCTTGGTACCCTCAGACTAGTTTGATTGTGAAAAACTCAAAACAGAGCTAATATGTATACTACCTGGTGACGTTATTTGGCATTTTACGGTATCAGGTCCCCTATCAAACATCATGTAAGACACCTCATTGATTAGGAAATTGAATTATCTTTCATTTGGGTACCCTTAGATGGTGGTGCAAATATTCCTTGGTACCCTCAGACTAGTTTGATTGTGAAAAACTCAATACAGAGCTAATATGTATACTACCTGGTGACGTTATTTGGCATTTTACGGTATCAGGTCCCCTATCAAACATCATGTAAGACACCTCATTGGATAGGAAATTGAATTATCTTTCATTTGGGTACCCTTAGATGGTGGTGCAAATATTCCTTGGTACCCTCAGACTAGTTTGATTGTGAAAAACTCAAAACAGAGCTAATATGTATACTACCTGGTGACGTTATTTGGCATTTTACGGTATCAGGTCCCCTATCAAACATCATGTAAGACACCTCATTGGATAGGAAATTGAATTATCTTTCATTTGGGTACCCTTAGATGGTGGTGCAAATATTCCTTGGTACCCTCAGACTAGTTTGATTGTGAAAAACTCAATACAGAGCTAATATGTATACTACCTGGTGACGTTATTTGGCATTTTACGGTATCAGGTCCCCTATCAAACATCATGTAAGACACCTCATTGGATAGGAAATTGAATTATCTTTCATTTGGGTACCCTTAGATGGTGGTGCAAATATTCCTTGGTACCCTCAGGCTAGTTTGATTGTGAAAAACTCAAAACAGAGCTAATATGTATACTACCTGGTGACGTTATTTGGCATTTTACGGTATCAGGTCCCCTATCAAACATCATGTAAGACACCTCATTGGATAGGAAATTGAATTATCTTTCATTTGGGTACCCTTAGATGGTGGTGCAAATATTCCTTGGTACCCTCAGACTAGTTTGATTGTGAAAAACTCAAAACAGAGCTAATATGTATACTACATGGTGACGTTATTTGGCATTTTACGGTATCAGGTCCCCTATCAAACATCATGTAAGACACCTCATTGCATAGGAAATTGAATTATCTTTCATTTGGGTACCCTTAGATGGTGGTGCAAATATTCCTTGGTACCCTCAGACTAGTTTGATTGTGAAAAACTCAAAACAGAGCTAATATGTATACTACCTGGTGACGTTATTTGGCATTTTACGGTATCAGGTCCCCTATCAAACATCATGTAAGACACCTCATTGGATAGGAAATTGAATTATCTTTCATTTGGGTACCCTTAGATGGTGGTGCAAATATTCCTTGGTACCCTCAGACTAGTTTGATTGTGAAAAACTCAAAACAGAGCTAATATGTATACTACCTGGTGACGTTATTTGGCATTTTACGGTATCAGGTCCCCTATCAAACATCATGTAAGACACCTCATTGGATAGGAAATTGAATTATCTTTCATTTGGGTACCCTTAGATGGTGGTGCAAATATTCCTTGGTACCCTCAGACTAGTTTGATTGTAAAAAACTCAAAACAGAGCTAATATGTATACTACCTGGTGACGTTATTTGGCATTTTACGGTATCAGGTCCCCTATCAAACATCATGTAAGACACCTCATTGGATAGGAAATTGAATTATCTTTCATTTGGGTACCCTTTGATGGTGGTGCAAATATTCCTTGGTACCCTCAGACTAGTTTGATTGTGAAAAACTCAATACAGAGCTAATATGTATACTACCTGGTGACGTTATTTGGCATTTTACGGTATCAGGTCCCCTATCAAACATCATGTAAGACACCTCATTGGATAGGAAATTGAATTATCTTTCATTTGGGTACCCTTAGATGGTGGTGCAAATATTCCTTGGTACCCTCAGACTAGTTTGATTGTGAAAAACTCAAAACAGAGCTAATATGTATACTACCTGGTGACGTTATTTGGCATTTTACGGTATCAGGTCCCCTATCAAACATCATGTAAGACACCTCATTGGATAGGAAATTGAATTATCTTTCATTTGGGTACCCTTAGATGGTGGTGCAAATATTCCTTGGTACCCTCAGACTAGTTTGATTGTGAAAAACTCAAAACAGAGCTAATATGTATACTACCTGGTGACGTTATTTGGCATTTTACGGTATCAGGTCCCCTATCAAACATCATGTAAGACACCTCATTGCATAGGAAATTGAATTATCTTTCATTTGGGTACCCTTAGATGGTGGTGCAAATATTCCTTGGTACCCTCAGACTAGTTTGATTGTAAAAAACTCAAAACAGAGCTAATATGTATACTACCTGGTGACGTTATTTGGCATTTTACGGTATCAGGTCCCCTATCAAACATCATGTAAGACACCTCATTGGATAGGAAATTGAATTATCTTTCATTTGGGTACCCTTTGATGGTGGTGCAAATATTCCCTGGTACCCTCAGACTAGTTTGATTGTGAAAAACTCAATACAGAGCTAATATGTATACTACCTGGTGACGTTATTTGGCATTTTACGGTATCAGGTCCCCTATCAAACATCATGTAAGACACCTCATTGGATAGGAAATTGAATTATCTTTCATTTGGGTACCCTTAGATGGTGGTGCAAATATTTATTGGTACCCATTTAAATATTTACTCTCCCTTTTGGCTTGATTTTACGTACCCCATCGCCATTATTTCGTAATTTACGGTACACTCTGATTTTATGCAAATCAAACAGCATAGCTCATTGGATATGAAATTGTTTTTTCTTTAAAATGAGTATACTTATATTGTCATGGATTGTTCCATAGTGCTTTATCAGACCATTGTTTTGAATAAGTAACTGGAAAAATCGAATGTCAAATGAATAAGTAACTGGAAAAATCGAATGTCCAATGTCCAATAACGAATAAGTAACCAACTTCACACTGCCGCTTCTCGAGCATTATTGAATAACACACAGAATCAAAAACATTAACACAAACTTATACAATAATATGTCCAATTTACAAAAACATCAACGTGAATAAACATAAACGTGTATGTAAAAAAATATAGCTTTAAACGCAATACTAGTCGGAATGAAAACTCACAATCAACCAGAAAGTCAATAATTTGAAAACTCTTCATTCAATGCTATTGATATTTTGAATTTGGAATACATATATTTACATGTATGACCTATTCAACATGTTGAGATTTGCAGATACGAGTTTAGCGTATGTTGGCGCTTTAGGGAACAGAATCATTTGCTGACTCATTTCAACAGTATTGTCAAATACAGTAGTAGTTATTGGAGATTGTACGTTAACGTTGCGAGGTAGTTATTGACAAACTGTTGCAAGGACAGAGATAGAGTGCCTTAGTTTCTGAGGACCTTTGCTGTGTGATATATTATCCTAAAGCAAGAGTATTCCTCATGATACTTTTTGTACGAGTATGAACATACGACCGATTAACTCCTATGGAATATCATGAGAATATACTTTAAAAATACCTTGTGCTTTGGAAATTATCTAGTACCAAAAACTATTTCAATCCTTACTTTAAAGTTATAATCACAGGTTCCTTCGAGACAGGGGTAGGCGTGGATTTCCATATAGGAGGAAAGGACATATGTCACCTTTGTGACTCACATGTGGTTGCTGACGAAATGACTTATAGTGTGTCAAAGGAAACTTAAGGTACAACAAAGCAAACTATTTGAATCAAACAAACTAAATTTATAATTTTTAAAAATTGTTTGTTCATATTTCTGGATACTCCTTTTTAACAAAATCGTTAATGTTTTTTTAAATCTCCTTAACAATGCGAGATACGGTAGTGAAATGAGATAACGATGCGTCAACAAATTAAAGCACAAGAAAGTATATTATGCCGACAACATCTTATACTACGTAATTTTCATAGTTCATACAAATAACATTAACACCTAATGTGTGTTTAAACAGTAGTCAATATCAAAATCAATATTAAATGAATACCACCAACTTTATCCGGCAGCAATATTTAAGAAATAGATTTCATAATGTGTTGGTTTCCTGGTTTATAAATGGTTTGAAAAGTGCATGGTAAAATGCCTGATCTTGTCGACTAGCATGCAGTACTATTCAAACTTTCAATCAAACAACAGATAAAATTATTGTTGTAATTGTTTTTTAAAGTTAAATCAAGAAAAGAGCATGTGATAGCAGTGTCATAATTGCTCAATGATACATAGAATAGATAGATGAAGTAGTCCCCCAGTTTATTTTGTATAAACGTCAGCGTATGAAGGTAACATTTTCATCTGTCACTCTCTTTAAATCTGTTTATGTTTAATCCAATCAGCAGAAAGCATATCGCTTAAATTTTAAGGTTTCTAAGATTTTAAGATTATGTTGGAAATTAGGTTTACAATCGCTGCAGCACGTTTTGCAGCTTTTCTTTTCTTAAATTTTCCATTTATTATTAAAGTTTGTACAATATATTGTTACGTTAGAGGGTAAAACATTTAATTACACGAGCCGATAAACCGTATCAATAGAAAATGGTTATCCATCCTGGAAGAAAATTGTGCGATCATAAAGCGACAGTGGTGTGGAACTTTTCAGTGTGAGAGGTACAATAATAGGTATTTGAGAGTTATGAGACTTGAGAATTTGAGAGTTCAGATAGCAAGATAGTTGACCATTCCATCATTGTACCATATTTAAAATTATACTCAGATCACTTGAACTCTCTTGAGCCCCAGTCACACTTACGTTAGTTAACGTAGTGGTGCAGAACGTAGCTTAACGTTTTAAGAAACGTAGTTGAATGTACTTGGACGTAGTGAATTGAAAATTTGAACTTAGTTAATTGTAGTTAAACCTAGTTAAGAATGTACTTACACGTATTACAATTTGTCCCCGAATAATACACCTTACTAGGTATTTAAGTCCGTTTTACTACATTTAAAAACATTAGAGTTCGTATATACGTTATACTACAGTAAACTACACTAGTATCATGTAAGTTGAAGAACGCTTCAGAACAGAAAACTAGGTGTTAGTACGACTGTCTACGTTATCAAAACATTTAAATTACGTTTTGCTAGGTTTGTTATTGACGCATTGACGTTAATGTAAGTTCTTATACCTCTAACTTCTCTTAAGTAAGTATAATAACGCTGAAAACTGATAAACCACGCCTAACTAGGTACACGTAGTGAACTATGTTGTAATGAAATGTTAACGTAGTTGCGAAAAAGGCACACAATTCCATCAAGCTAGAAATCTGTTGTGACTACGTTCAATGAACTTGGTTAAACTTTGTAAATTAAAGTAAGTGTGACTGGGGCTTTGGAGAGGCCATTTAGAATGGCTACTCGAAGGGAAATGGACTCACATGGCTTAACCGAACCATGTACATTCGTTTTACAATTATCTTTATCGGAGAGTATAATCTAGTCATTAGTTACAGTTATTTACCTATTCGTGAGATCACTTTATTTCGGTAAGCAGCGCCTTTAATTTCTTTTGAGGCTTAGTTTAAAATGTCGTGAGTGAAGTACTCTGGGAGCTCAGTTAATATCAGCATTTAATTTGGCAAAATCATTATACAAAGAGTGTGCGCCTTAAAACAACAAGTTCCGATTTTAGGGCATGTTTTATGTTTCCGTGTGTGGTTTTGGAGATTAAAGAATATATTAAATCTTGGTAATACCTAACGCCTGAAATATAGTTTCACAATACATTGTAATAGAAGCACATGTACGTATACAGTCCAACAATAGTTTACGGACATGTCTCTAATCTAAACAACAGATATCTTAAAGATACATACCTTATGTTTCATAAATTTTGATTTGGTTGAAAGACGTGCCTACATACGAAATCATCCCAAACAGCCTACTACATGTATATCGTAATTACTAGTTTCTTATTAAAATTGAGCAACTTCAATATACATGTACATGTTGAGAAACCGACACTACACGTCACACTTACATTCACGGTGGTTATAAGACATATTAAACATAATCAAATCAAATTTGTCTGTTTTTCTGTTGTAAAAAAATGACGCGCCACACGCGGTGCTTTGTCCGGTTTTCGATTAGATATCGGTACTTTCACCTTTATATCGTTGCCATACCGAGTCGACTATCATCAACATGGGAATAACAGGCTATGGTCAGTACTTCTCGAAAGATTGACACCATTTATAACGTTTAACCCACAAGTACAACAACACAGTGGATGCACCTTTAAAGTGTGGCGTTCTCTTGCACTGGTAAACACTGTGATATTGTCAAGTTCATTTTTGTGATATATATCATGCACGTTTGTATTAAACCGTGAAGCAGATACAGGTAGAAAATGCTCTCTCTTGTTTATTTAAGGAACATCGTAAATTTATTTTCTGACGCTCGAGGCTTGCTTTCCTTTGAAGCAATCCCCAAATCAATTGATAAGAGTTTTGTTAAAAACCCAGGCACTTGTGTCGGTAGATCAACACACGTTGAACAGATCCATTCTATTGACACAAGACAGTTACCAAGGGCCCGTTTGGAACAAATAAATTAGAGATTCGTGACCACTTAAACTCAAAGCAAATGGTAGAATGTCTTTCGAAATGGGTAGATTATCTCAACACTTTGCAAATTTAAAAAAACCCACATTCTTTACATGTATTTGTTAGAAGTAACGTTTTCAATCTCCCTGAAATAAACTGAACTGAAATATGTATCTTTATATAATACATAGAAAATCATATCATATGAAACGAATTACTGCTGCTTTACTTGATGATATTTAAGATGATATGATATTCTAATATGTTCAATTTGTTATGAAACCCCTTTACGAAGTACCACGTGGGTATTAAATACTATTTATGTGTTTGCATAATGACAATATGCAATTTGATACTACACCGCTGGTGAATAATATAATAGTTATTCAACAACAACTGTCACTGCTGTGTATTTCCTTCTAATAATTCAATGATAAAGGTGAGAGCGAAAGAACCCCAAGGGTTTGTCCTAGTGTTGCACAAACTATTCTCAAAATAAGCAGTTTAAATGTAAGCTACGAAAGATGAGATTTTATCATCTAGATCTGCATTTAACATGAGACGGCCTTTGATCAGATTATAAATTATGACATCGTCTGAATGATTGAGTGAAAATAAGAATAAGCATGTCAAAACCTTGTTCTGTTTTGTATGTATTAAACATGTTTTGATATTATGTTCAATGTTGTAAGCTTGTTGGCCAATCCCTTTCACAATAAGTACACTATTGTGAAATAAATATATTTAAAACAATAAGTATGTCAAATATCGAAGAATGTCACCGATCAATCAAAAGCTATGACCATGGTCAAGGTCGCAAGGTCAAAGGTTATGACATCAGTATAGAACAATGGAAACATAAAAATAACAAATGCTGACAAATTAAAAGTTATGATGAAGGTTAAAGTTAAAAAAAAATGTGTCTTACATCATGGTCAATGTTAGAAGGTTAAACATATGAGACTATTTCAATGGTCAATGTCAAGGGAAACACATGCGTATCACTGATGTCCGTTCATTGCATGTGTAACATTTCAGAAAGATCGATTAACAATACTGTAGGAGGAATTGAGGTGAGGTGGGGTTTAACGCCGCTTTCAATAGTATTTCACTTATATCGCGGCTGCTAGTATTATGGCAGGGAGAAACCCCGCAACGCCATGTGGCTATGCACTGCGGTGGAACCTGCGAACAGCGGCTGGAACAAGCGAACAATGGGAGGTACTGCGCTGAAATTCAGTGTAGAACAGTTGCCGTGCACCTGGGATTCGAACCCCGGACCTCTTGATCCTAAGTCGAAGCGCTAACTACTGAGCTATCCCGCCCCCAGGAGGAATTGATTTCAGAACACAGGTAATATCAGTCTGAAATCAGAAAACTGAGTGCCCTAGGTTAAGAGCCGTAACACTGAATATATTAATTCTATTAGTCGAAAAAAAACATGCTTATCACCACTGTATATCCAAAGGATGAGTAATGTTTCAGAAATATTGATAACAAAATATGTGGGAGGAGTTGATTTCAGAACACAGGTGTCATTCTGAAATCAGAAAGCTGAGCGCCCATTAGTTAAGAGCCATAACTCTGAATATATTAAATTGATTGATCACAAACAAGGACATGTGTGTCAAAGAAACATGTATAACGTTTCAGAAAGATTGATCAACGAATGTGGGATGAGTTGATTTCAGAACACAGGTACAGGTTCAGACGTGTTGTTCCAAGACAATAACCCCCTTGGGTTTCATACAGGGGTTAAAAACGTTATCCATTGCACTAATGATATACATCCATTCATTGTGCTGATGACATTATGGCGACATGTACATTGACTACATGGGTACTTGTACGATTAAGTATACCCCCGCTACGAAGTAGTCGGGGGTATATAGCAGTCAGCACGTCCGTCCGTCCGTCCGTCCGGTTGTTGTTCCGCTCATAATTCTGAAACCAGTTGCTCAAATTTTACGAAACTTGATATGTACAATCACCATGATGCGTACATCTGCCTTTTGTATGTTTCATACCCTCATTTGCATAATTTATGCAAATTTTATCCGTTTTTCGACTTTGCCATTCACAGTTTTTGTTCCAATCATAACTCAAATACTAATCCTTTAAATGTCTTGTAACTTGATACATATAATCACCACGATGTGTACATCTGCCTTTTGTATGTTTCATACCCTCATTTTCATAATTTATGCAAATTTTCTCCGTTTTCGACTTTGCCATTCGCAGTTTTTGTTCCACTCATAACTCAAATGCTAATTCTTCAAATGTCTTGTAACTTGATACATATAATCACCGTGATGTGTACATCTGCCTTTTGTATGTTTCATACCCTAATTTGCATAATTTATGCAAATTTTCTCCATGTTCGACTTAACCATTCACACTTTTTGTTCCACTCATAACCAGTTGTTCAAATGTTACGAAACGTGATATGTACAACCACCACGATGTGTACATCTGCCCCGTGTATGTTTCATACCCTCATTTGCGTATTTGTATGTTTCATACCCTCATTTGCATATTTAATGCCATTTTTAAAAAATTTCGACTTTTACTTCTAAAACATGCTTTCAAGTGTGATACTTACTCTGCTTTATAATACTTACGGTACCGGTATATATAATGGTCTGTTCATACAAAAGTTTAAACATTGATGCCCTTTTGCTAGTGTCAAACATTTATCTTTGACCAATGTTAAAAGCGGGGGTATCATGAGTGAGCTGTGCTCACTAATTCTCTTGTTAAATAAGTGAAACTAATGTAAATGGTATAGTGCAGGGATACATTCTAATCCGATGCTTATTGTTGTATTAAATATATTGAACATATTGAAATGCACCTGTGATGCAAGGAGAGCCTTCCTCAACATACCTTACTTATCATTGTAAAATATTTTATGATTTGAAGTAATGAACATGTATGGAAACGATTACATCTTAAGAGCATAGTTTGTTTTTGCACTTTAATTCTATATGACAGACTAAGTTCCTGATAAGTCTGATTTACTTTGTGTGTTTGCTATACAACGATGTACAATTGTACACAATTAATACTTTCAGCCTTATTGCTAGGAAACTGAATGGTATGTGTCCCTATCTGTATCAAGCTCTTTAATCCTATTTGTGCAATAGAGGTTTGTTTAGATAAGAACACTTGTCCCTCGTGTTAATAATTTTTTTTGGTGCTATTTTTCTTGCCAATATCAAACAACATGTATAAGAAAAGAGTACTTCGAGGAGACGTTTACGAGTTCAAACCGCTGCCATTTGGTTTAAAATATTTAAAATCGTGTTGTTACATTCTAAGTGTGGATTTGGTTGATCCACCACCTACTTGACGTATTGGCAAGTATGTTACCTGGTGTATTTATGGCCCCTACTATAATATGTACATTAACATAATAGCAAAGTTTGTTGGATGGCTTTTAAGAAAATAACTCATTCTGAAATATTGTTAGTCCCACACACTTTACAAAATCACTGCCGGTTATATTAGTAAGAATTAGACTGCAACCTTTGTCAATGGATTATTCAAATATTCAAGCATATTGGTTAGACTGGTAAATTGAAAAGAATTTGTGTGAAGTCATTGCTGTAAACCGCGGCTTAGTCTTTTGTCTCATTTTACTTTAACGTCATCTAAAACTGATTATAGAACGATACGAGATAACGTTGAAATAAGCTTGGCTAGCAGGTACATTAAAGTACCTACATCTTCAGGCCGTTGCATGCAGTTTAGAATCTACCTGATTAACACGTTAGCCATGCATCTTTTAACTCCATTTCTGTTTATCATATATGCAAGCACATGTTTCTTTTGTATATAATCTAATCATTCTATCGCAACCACATCCATGATGACATATACTTTCAAAGGATTAAATAATTTCCAAGAATTGCTAGCTAGTGACAATTCCCAAAATCTACATGTTTTTTAAAAGTTACACATAATTGTCCATTAATATCCAATGATGAATTAAATAAATAGACAGATAATGATATGGAAATACTTGTTTTGTATGCCAGTCACGTAAAGCCCGCCATACGTTTACGTGTGAGGAATTGATCAACATACACAATATTTTCTCTTAAGAACCCACTGTTTTTCACTAATTTTCCATTGCAAAAAACATCAATGAACATTAAACATTAATGCCATTAAATTACGTCGATATTCAAATCGACCTGAAATCATGACGACGCTGGAGATTATTATACATGTAGTAAATTGTATTGTTTCTATGTATCTCACATCGGGCTGGTAGTTTAGGTATTGTTCTGTTGATACTCTGTCTGATTTTCCATGATATTGTAAGGTCTTAAATATTTACTGTTAAAGAAGATTGTCCGATTATGGTAGAGTATTAACTCGTGTTTAATTTCAAACTTTGGGAATGTGTGATTTGTATGTGTAAGGATATTAAGTTTATTCGTTTTAGGCCATTGGCCCACCGATAGTATGAGGCAAAGCTTTTTTTGCGTTGTCGCTCAGTGTTTTCGAACATGGTTTGTTAATGTTCTATGCATTATCTCCCCTGTAGGTTGGTCAGGTCACGTGGCGACGATATAGCAGACGCCTTCCTAGTTACCGACGTAATGATACAAACAACAAAATATTGACTTCTCGCTTTTTATGACAAAGGGGTTGAAATCAGTAATGAAATTGCATGAAAGTATCAGCAAGTATCATTATATCGACTTATTGTCATGCAGATTTCAAGTTGCAGTCGATTTTCAGCACAAGCTTGGATCAAAGAGTTCGCCGTCTCTGATGGTGTTGATGAGATTGAAAATTAGGTTTAATATCGTTCTATAAATTACAATTCGCATTGAATCGCATAAGTACTACGAGCTTTTACAATGGGTTGTGGTGGATCCAAATACTGGATAAAGTGGACATTTGTTTGTTATACAGCAAGATTGCGTTGACAGATTTGCATACACCAAAATATGACAATAAACAAAACAGATTATGCCATTTCACCAGACCTGGACCCCATTGAAGATGTTTGGCAAATCTGCAAGGACACATTTGAATAGTTAGAACAAAAATACATTGCAGATTGGAAACGAGTGATTCAAGCTATCTGAGAAACTCAAAAGGAGATCTGTTTTTTTCAATTTATCGGCAGATAACACATCGCTTGGATGCATTTGACTGGCAATTGTCTTATTTGGGAATGATTTGTAAATACATTATCTACATCAGTGTCAATGTATGAACAAATTTAAATAAAGGAGTTGAATCCAATGTTGTCTTATTTTTTTACCCGTTACTATAGATACATAATACCGTTAATTGTTCGTGACATATAGAGATACACACTGTTTTAAAATAGTTGGATATATTGAGAATATGTTCATGGATTGTACTACACGTATTTTGTAAGTATAGCAACTAGTGTAATCAGAAAAATCTAGTAGGCATATATTTATTCTCCATTTATTCAACACTATACAATAGAAAAGACAAACAAAACTTGTATAACATATTCAAATACATTATAATTAAAAGTATAACATATACATGCACATGTATCTATAACATACCTTTGATAGTTGTTTAAATAGATAAATCCTCTAATTAAAGTACCAACAGCTACTACTAAACACCGTAGATCTAACATTCATTAGACAATATTCTCTATCGAAGAATGTTTTCTGTAGTTATCACAATGAAAGGAATTCGTTGGGCAAATGAACTTGTGCACGACATTGGATACATTCAGAATGCTTGAAAGTTGCATTTTTGATAAACATGCTTAACGAATTTAATACAATTAGTTTCTCTTATCTGCAATGCGTGACATCGTGGGACAGCATGAACCTAAATTCACTTTTCCAGGAAATCAATAATTTAGGGTTGACGTCAGTTGGCATCACGTCGTGCGGAGGTCATTGATTAAGTCATGTCATGTACAAACATATAAACTTCTGACCGAACTCCCTGGCAAAGCATATTTCCTGCCAGTTTATATTACTGGCTGATTTAGCCTTGCAGTATTTCCTTAAAGGTAGAGTCTAATGTTCAATGGTCACTATCGGGATTCATTAAATGGGGACTTCAATTTGACAAAATACCCGACTTACATTTCTGAAATCGCCCCATATATCACTTATATATCACGTTTTAATTATAGCGCCTAATAAGTGCCGATAAACGATTCACTAACGTCAATGTAGCGTATCTGCCGGGTACATGTTTAGCATTTTTTAAACTGTAGATTTAACATACTAATCTTTATCAAAGCAACTCAAATCTTTCAATATATTGAATACTTAGATATTCCGGAGAAGAAAATTGCATTATCATTGCATAAGAGGTTTTGGGTTGTTTTAAACCCCCATAAACTGCTGTAATTGTAGTCATAATCAACTAGAAAGCTAATTCATCAGACGCCCGACACGTCTCATCTCTCCTCGAACAAATGACCATTCACGCGTTAATACACACGTCGGCCGTATTGCGTAGGAGGTTCAAATCGGGTTATAAAAGTTGTCTTAATAATCAAATTAAAATGCATATTGTCTCAGTATTGTGCTTATCTGATCCCGATATATATCTTAGCACGGAAAAGCGAGGTAAATACTGCAAGGCTTAAATCAACCGGTAATGGAGATCTAGACTTGCAAGAGTTATGCCGTGCGTAGGGTTGTTGCCCCTGACCGAACAAGGCAACTTTGAAGAGGAGACTTATACTGCAGGAATGTGTTATCATTTTTCATCATTGAATTTGCAATAAGCATCCGAAAGTAAGCAAACACATGGCCCCAAGATCATGAACTAGGTGAAGACAAGTATTTGCTCAGCACAACTATTTATGGGGGATGCATTTTAAATAAACTTTGGTTAAGAGACATTTTACGGTATAATGAGTTCACAATTACAGATTATATAACATTATGACAGGTAATAACTTCCGCTTGAAGGCATCATTTACAAGATATATAGAAAGTTGAAAGTAAATAATTCGTTAAACTATCTCGGTTGTTGACTGAACTGGTCAGTCTTAGTTGAGCAACAAGTTTGTTGATAAATGGTGTTATTGAGTGGTTTCTGAACAACAACTTGACACTGCATCGCCGCTTACGCCAATCATTCACTCAAATGTAATTTTGGACCCAACAGACAAGAACACAAATTTGGGTTGGTTATGTCTGATAGGTCTAATAAAAACTGTCAGTGGGTTGCTTAGTTTCGATTTCTGCATATGTAAGGTTGTTTTTCGATATTCGATAGAAACGGGTAATTATCATATATTAGGCGATTGGGGATTAATATGGAAGACATTACTGGAACTAAAATAAAATATGGTATCTTAGTGCGTATCAAAGTCAAATAAAATAGCATAAAAACACTGAATGTTCCTTCAAAGATAGGCAGATTTGCAGGATAGTAGATTCAGTTAAATGAAGAAACCCACCAACGTCTATTGGTCCGATATTGGGTCACACTGCATATCATCCCTCACTGAGACCATTAACTCCAACCATGCAATGGTGTGATGCAATATTCACAATCATTTTAGCTCTAGTACTGAATTAAAACTTAAAATCAGAACAGAGCAGATTGAGGTTTTACTTAGCGAATTTTAGATTGGATTATTTGAATTCCTTAAAAGTAGGATTTTGATCATGAGCAAACTGTTTTAAAATCAAATTATACGAAATTTAAAAAAATTAGAAATTAACATTTCAAACCTCGCAAGCTCGGTTTGAAATTAAATTTAGGGGTAAAAAATGCACAACATACAACCCCAAAATATAAAACAGAATGGATTTATCTCCTAATTATATTAATCGAAGTTTGAAGATTGATTGTTCGATGGCCATTACAGTGGACAAGGTACATGGTTGACCTGAAATTTGTTAATGACTCAGTACAAAATACATGCTGTTTTGTTGCAAATGCAGTTGTGCTACAGTTAAGGGTGAATATACGTCGGGGAGTTACACATGTAGTTATTTATAAATTGTTGCCCGGTACAGAGAGTTTCGTTTTTCCTCTTTACTATGAAATATATAAAACTCAGTAATGAAACGTCATGATAATGCAAATACGGGTATTAAAGACGTGTGGTAACACCAACTTTCTCACCATTAAAAATGTTTTATCACAATTGGCTGTCATTGTAACTATGAAACATGTAATTTCAGTAGAGATGACCTTCGCTTGCACCGGTAAACACTATAACATTGTCAAGTTCTTCTTGGTGACATGTTATGCATCTACGATTTAAACCATAAAGCAGTAAACTCAGTGACATATTTAATCCTGCCAACGTGTAACAAAATGGTCTCTCTGATTTATCTCATTGGAAAACATGTTAAATATATTTTTGTGGCTATCGCGGTTTGTGTTTTTGAGACACAGTGCCTCTTATCAAGTGATCAGCAGTTTTTGTACACATTCAGCCCATTCATTAAATATATAATTAAATCATTTTGAAGTATAAATTAAATTGTTAAACTTATTTTTAAAAGCGTAGATTATTTGAACATCTTGAATCATCTATTACCTGATTTCCTTACTAACGTTCTTCTTTGTTAGAAGTAAAGTTGTTAATCTCCCCGAAATAGTTGTTTTCTCTAATTCAATAATATATATCCGATGAATCTCATTAATGTACATTATGCATGTAATATATCTATCTGCTATTTTCAATTCACAATACATTGCATTCCCTTACTTTTAACTCCACATTGCCATTACATGAAAATCAATAGTTTGAATTTAGAAATGCTTTTGAAAAATGAATTATTCTAATATATTGTAAAGGACAAAATAAGGTAAAGGAATAAAAGTGGATGCATACCAGATAAATGAATAGCAATTGCTTTACAAATCAAACGAATGAAAGAAAACGTTATGTCTACACTCTTGAAACACCACCTAGGGACAGATTAATTAAGTTTGCAATTGTATTTCAAAGAACTTACTTTCGAAACAGGTAAATTAACAATCAGTTTGTTGATACCATTTTCAAATGGTGGAATCATTAATTGTCATGGAACCTGATTTGTTATAAATGATTATCAAACTTTCAAAACCAGTACTCCCTCATATGAGTAAGTTATGTTTAAGTTAATGAGTAAATAGTAGTTTGTTTGTTCACTGTACAACTCATAACAGATATAATTAATCTAACATGTGATATAATACAACATGTGTTAACGTACTGAAATCGTCGTATTACGATATGGAGTTATGAACAGGAATATTTTCTGGATAACAAATATTTAAATGGTATACTGCTACTCCTATATTGCTAGGTGGAAAACGAGAAATAACAAAATGGGATGCATTTATATATCAAAGAAAATACATAATAGATGTACAGATTAATATTACTCTTAATGATAACGACATTGATTATTATTATGATCTAGCACGTTAATGGTTTACAGATGAATAAGGTCAGTTCAGAGCAGTTCAACATGAATACTAATTATAGACAAATAAACAAGACTATCGTCTTTTAGAAGGGCGGAAACTTTGTAAATTGGGAAATGGCAGTACTAAAGTAACCTTCTTCAAATCACCAATGTTTATAAGTATTTCAGAGTTACATCATGTCAGAAGCCACCTAAAGTAACTTTAATTGTCTTCAACAATCTCACGATTGCAATATCATTAACCATACGAGATAGGAGAGACAAAAATAGCCTTTTAGCTTGTTTAATAACACCCTACAGTAGTGATGTGTCAACCAATTTATGTCGAAGAAGGTGACATATGTCAACAAGATATGTTATTAATTTCATTTCAATGTCATTGCCGAACGTCGTGTCCAAAACCCATGTTGAAAAAGCGATTTCTGCTCCCTAACTGCTTTTGACCAGTCAACATTAAAATAATCCTCTCATCTATGAAATTATGACTACCACTTTAACCATGTCCTTAACAAAAACATTCAAAATCGTCTTTCTCTGGCAGCAGTATTTCAAGTTTCACTCTGCTCCAAATCTGATGACATTTCTTTTGTTCGTCAGTGATCTATATGTCAGACTCAGCAATGTTTACAGACGTTGAAATAGAGTTTGCTAAAACTTAAAAGGTGACATTGTCTTGCACTGGTAAACACTTAAATATTGTCAAGATGACTTTGGTGATATAGTATGTCTGAAAGGGAGCAGTAAACCCTGTGACACCTTAATCTCTGTTTGCAGGTTCACATGCTCTCGAGTTTTATCAACATTGTCAAGCTAAACATCTAAATATGCCTTTCTTAAAATTAAGGTCTATGTTCAAAATATATGAGGTATGTTGTTTATCTTCCGGAATATATTAAATTGAATGATAGTTCACTGTATTTCATCTTACACAGTAAAAGGTACATACCTGTAAGACTTTAGTTCAAGAGATGATCCTTTTAAAAAATAGAGCAAATTGCAATATAAAAAAAAACAGCATTAGACATTTTTGTAATTCCCGTTTACATTGTGTTTGGCTGACTAGATTTATTCCAATGTGATTGTTGATGTATTATAACATGATGGTTCAGACGAATCACTCTGATATATACCCAAAAAGAGTTCATGAACTATAACTAACAATAATATTATGTTTCAAAATTGGAAATAATAGCTAACTAATTCTGGTAACATGATGTTTTGCTATACTTAATTATTTTATGATATTTGTAAATTAAAGAAATTATTGGCTAATGGCGTAATTAGCAAATTAAATTTTATAAATCCAATTGTTGTTGTTTGCTATATACTCGTATTATTCTAATAATGGGGCGTTTGGCGGGACATCTGTTGGCTATATCCGTGAGAGAACTTTGGAGTGCAACACCCTTTTTACTGTGTATATATGCAATTACACTAACTTTTATCGCTTTTATCAAATCGCCAGTATCATGTATGCACTTTTTATGCAAATAAAAGCCTGAGTGACACAAAGCACAATTGAAGTTGCATCAGAACAGACTGTGAACATGTGACAGATAAAGTTTTACTCGGGAGTTTAGAATGGACCCCTCGTCTTTGGTTAATCACAGTCACGCCTCAAGGACCGCGGCGGTGATTCAGGCATTGTTAAAATGGGTAGATTAAAACCGTCTTAATAATAAATTGCAAGTGTACATTGTCTCGATTTTAAGCTCAATTGATTCCGATATATAATCTACGTAGAGGTAAAAATCTGTCAAAAATCTGAAAATGCATTACATGGGATTGCGTGTGAGTGTGACGTCATTTTAATTTTCAAAATAATTTATGTTACTTGACCTCTGTAATGTGCATCTTTATTCAATTATGACCCCAATACTTAGCTTGTTATCTTTATCCTGGCGAGAACATCATACATTGTATGATAATACAGTTAACTTTACAACACCTTTTTATCAGTGTCAAAACGTTATAAAAAGTCTGATTTATAAAAATATTTATTGTGAATAAACGTTTAAACTCGTATGAATTTTGAAAACTTACTATCTTAAAGCGGAATACATTCCTTGGTTTCCTGGATGTTGAAATATGTATGTTCGATATAAGGAGAGTCATAATCAAACATCCACTTTCCAAAGACAATTAACGGGACAAAATTGATTCAACTCTGTTGACAGTTTGGATTTGGAAAACAATAAAAATAACAGATAAGCCATTTATGTCGACAGAGACAGTTTTGGGGACAGGCTCTGTTGTTGACTCATTTCAACTTAACATGCATGTCCAACACTCATACATTTAGTTGTGTCTTAATAAATTGAGTAAATGGTTGGGAGGTAGTTATTGACAAACCGGGTGCCCGGTACAATGACTGAGTGCTTTTCTGGGGATATTTGGGGTGTGATATATAATACTACAACATTAACAGCAAGGTTATTCGTCATGATATTGTTTGGATGTGTATTCACAGACATCTGATTAAACCCTAAGGAACATTATTATAAATACTTAAAGGAGACGCCATACTTTTAAAGGTTTATGTTACCAAAACTATTTTAATCATATTAAATTTCCGTACTGGTAATCACAGCCTACATGTACACGTTGAGGCAGGAAGATGGCGTCGACTTCCTTGGGAGAAAATGACATGCCGGTGGTTTCTGATTAAATGCTTTGTAAACTAATGAACAAATGAGAATGTAGGTACAACAACCCAAGTTTAGGCCATGAATCCATAAAGTGATGAACATAATAATAAAAACGTAATAATGATAATAATACACCAGCCGTTTTGCTTGTTATATTATGTCCTGCAGAAACCATGCATCATCGAATTAAAACTCAAGAAAGTAAACTATACCGACAGCTTGTATTAACTAAATGTTCGTTGTTCATAACTTAAATATTTATAATGATACTTGATATGATATATGGAAGAGAATGTAAAAGGAATTGAACTGGTGTGTAACTTAGTAATATGTTTACTTAATACATTACTTTATTATTTACAAATGACATTTGTCATTACTCTTGAATCAATATTTCGTCACGGTATCTGATATTTGCATTAAGATACACAATTAGGTGGACTGGCGTTCGGATTGCAGCTGTAGTAAGCTATATTTTCCCTGTGACGTAATATATTTGCAAAGGATGACCATAGAGAGCTCCTTAAAGTCATATGTGCATGAGTTGTTTTTTTATCGTCAGACATACATCGTATGACATATGAAAAAATAAAACAACGTATGATGCCGTTTCAGCTTGCATGCATGAACATTTCTTTTTCAAATGTTCTGTCAAATAAGTCTTATTTAATGTTAGAAGTGTCTTTCAAATGTACACGTAAATAAACATGTACCTTGTAAATCTGCAAATCAGCATTCACCAAACTACCCATCGCAAGGCAAACATCTTGCCAGTCTCCATAACTGGCTGATTTCAGCCTTGCCGCATTTCCTTAAGGTTTCCGTGCTAGAAAGTTAGAGCCCATTATGAATTTCAGGTGCAGCGGTTCACAATCTTAGCACGGTAAAGTGAGAGAAATACTGCAAGACTTCAATAGGACAGTTATGGAGACTGGCAAGAGGTTTGCCTTGTATATAGAAGTTGAGAATTCACCCGGTGAAGAGACAATGAATAGCCCCGAAACGTTGGGTATACAATATCGAAATTGTTATCCATAATAGTTGTCTTATACCTGTACACCAACTTCTTCTGATTAAGGGGAAGATTGATTCAAAAGAATATGTGATTTTCAGCGTGTCCCACATTGCTATAGGAAACAGACGTTGAAGAGGTAATAACTACAGCAGATGATAATCATAAATATTTCTCAAATCTGCAATTCTAACCTTTTTTCATCAGTTTTTGTCATATCAACGTTGATTCAGGGGGAGATTGATTCAATAGACTACATGTATATCTGATTTTCTGCGTGTCCCATATTGCTATAGGAGCCTCGTTATCTGTTACTTCAGGGCGGGGCTTAAGAATCTACCCTGGCATTTTGGGGTATCCAATGAACTAAAAGCTGAGGTTTTTCAGCTATTTACCACTTTGGTACTCCAAATCAGGCAATATCTGCAGACAAGGGGATTACATGGTTGCTATAAACATGTTCACAAATAACAACGGATTTCTTTAAAAGACAGCTCCTCAGGGAGAAATTTCACTTCGCTTTTGGAGGGAGTTGAAAGTAAAATGGCTGTGAAGGCAATCTTTCTGGCGGTCGTGGTCTGTGAGTAGTTTATTTATTCAATTTATTATATGACGAGCAATGAAATACTGGGATATATCAGTGTAATAAACCATCTATAGAGCTACATATATACTATGATATAATTTTACGTCATAAAACAATGGTCTGACTCGACGAATTGGCTTATGATGTCACAGTGTTACTATGGTGACGCGGTCTGTTCCTAGCAGCCGCTCGGCGTGAAAACGACCCTTTTCGGACGTAATTACAAGAATAACATCATATAATAAATAGAATAGCCGTCAATTCTTGACTAATACCATGTTTATCTCATCTCGTGAGGTAGAAAAGTTATATATTTAGTATAACCTGTCTACCTCACTCGATGATATAAACATGGTATTAGTCAAGAAGAAGACATATCCTCTATGTATTGACCATGCTGTGTGTGTAAGATACCGTTCGTTATATAAATAAAAGTATGTACATGATCACATTGTCTTCAGCATTCGGTGAAGATTCTTACACGGTAACTTGGACACTTTTACCTGTTACGGCATATGTTGGTAAGGAACTTCACCAAATACTGGAGACGATGTTGTCATGTACAGAAGCTTATTAGTGTCCATATTAAAATTGATTTTTTCACAGTACTTACTCCATGTTTTTAAAATATCTTTGCCAAAAGGGTTTTCAATGTTTACTGTATTAGCTATGTACTATTCATAATTGAAAATATCGTTAAAGGGATTAAAGAGATCATTGTCATATGATGACCAATTCTATGAGTAGATCATTACAAAGTTTGAATAAATGCTAGTCCATTAATCATATCCGACCCTCATTCAGTATTTAATATTTTCATTAGGTCTTCAAGATGAAACTTATTGTTAGATACGTGTTCCTTTTTAAGTTAACTTTAAGTTAACTTTAAGTTTTAACTTAACTTATATCTTATCGAGCGCAATTTCTTTTCTTTCGTGAGAAACATTCCAAACCTGAATATCACAACACTTACACCAATATGAGCACAATAGCATAGCGGGTATCTGCGGTAACAATAGATTGTATGTTCTTTCCAAAAAACTAAAACTTTTATGAAATTTCTCGTTTTCTCTGAAAATCTTCTAATTGATTGCAAAGGGATTATAGTTAAATTCACGGGCAATAGAAACTATGCCAATATTCCTTGGTGTTATCGGCTTAACATATATATCAGATAAATAAAGTGATATACGTTTGACAGATGATTCATTTTACCACATTTTGTTCGCAATTCCACAGAAATGATACTTAAACTCTCAGGGTAGAGTTTTAAATATTGTACAATGATAGAATGATCAACCGTCTTGCTGTAATAACTCTCAAATTCTCATGAGACCTACAAATCTACCTCTCACACTGAAGAGTTCCACACCACTGTCGCGTTATACGTCACACCACTTTCTTCGAATATTGATAGCCATTTTCTATGGATACCATTTCTCGGGCCGTGTAATGAGAGGTTTTACCCATTAACATACCATTACCGATGTATACGTTGTATAAACTTTAATAATGAATAACAAATTTTAGAAAACATGATATGCCAAAAACGTGCTACACCGCGTTTATATTTGTATAGATAATTGCATGAACGACATCTATCATATTACTCCTTATTGCAGTCAATAGTTAAACTCAAACATTGACAATATTGACCTGTGGTCCGAAAATATGTACTTCTGTCATGACATTTCATTGTTTGTATCTTTGAAGGATATCTATATAGTGTTTACATATGCATAGTTGGCAATTTAAGCGTACTATATTATGTGTGTTACGAACCATCTAGGGTATATCACAATCTGCAGATTGTTCGAACAATCTGCAGATTGTGAGCTCACAATCTAGGAATATTTCACCATTTATAGATTGTTTAAACAATCTGCAGATTGTTCGACCCTAACAATCTGAGGATGATCACAATCTAGGAATTTGTGTGTAAGGCTATCTAAGAGACTGTACGAGTAGATTGTAAAGGGTTTTCAAATAATTTTCTCTATCTTATCTACAGATTAAAGAATGTGAGGAACTTCCATCTCGTTTTTCTATCTTACCTAACGACCCCTAGATTGTGAAGGGTTATGGTGTTTCAGCTAAGGAAGTTAGGGGTCGATTCCTAGATTGTGAGGAGCTTTCAAGTCTTTTCTCTTCCTTATCTAACGACTTTTGGGGCGATTCCTAAATTGTGAAGGGTTATGATATTTCATCTAACGACTACAGGGGTCGATTCCTAGATTGTGAAGGGTTCTTAAATAGTTTATCTGTCTTACCAATAGGCTACATGGGTCGATTCCTAGATTGTGAAGGGTTATGATATTTCATCTAACGACTACAGGCATCGATTCCTAGTATGAGAACGGTTCTCAAATAGTTTGTCTATCTTATCAACAGACTACATTGGTCGATTCCTAGGTTGTGAAGGGTTATGATATTTCATCTAACGACTACAGGGGTCGATTCCTAGATTGTGAAGGGTTCTCAAATAGTTTTTCTGTCTTACCAATATACTACATTGGTCGATTCCTAGATTGTGAAGGGTTATGATATTTCATCTAACGACTACAGGTGTCGATTCCTAGATTGTGAAGGGTTCTCAAACAGTTTGTCTATCTTATCAACAGACTACATTGGTAGATTCCTAGATTGTGAAGGGTTCTTAAATAGTTTTTCTGTCATACCATTAGACTACATGGGTCGATTCCTAGATTGTGAAGGGTTTTGATATTTCATCTAACGACTACAGGGGTCGATTCGTAGATTATGAAGGGTTCTCAAATAAATTGTCTGTCTTACCAATAGACTACATGGGTCGATTCCTAGATTGTTAAGGGTTATGACATTTCGAATTACGAATACAGGCATCGATTCCTAGATTGTGAGGGCATCTCAAATACTTTTTCTATCTTATCAACAGACTACATTGGTCGAATCTTAGATTGTGAAGCGTTATGATATTTCAACTTACGACTACAGGCATCGATTCCTAGATTGTGAAGGGTTCTCAAATAATGTTTCTGTCTTATCAATAGACTACATTGGTCGATTCCTAGATTGTGAAGGGTTATGATATTTCATCTAACGACTACAGGGGTCGAATCCTAGATTGTGAAGGGTTATTAAAAAGTTTATCTGTCTTACCAATAGGCTACATGGGTCGATTCCTAGATTGTGAAGGGTTATGATATATCATCTAACGACTACATGGGTCGATTCCTAGATTGTGAATGGTTATGATGTTTCATCTAACGACTACAGGGGTCGATTCCTAGATTGTGAAGGGTTATGATATTTCATCTAACGACTACAGGGGTCGATTCCTAGATTGTGAAGGGTTCTTAAAAAGTTTTTCTGTCTTACCATTAGACTACATGGGTCGATTCCTAGATTGTGAAGGGTTATGATATTTCATCTAGCGACTACAGGGGTCGATTCCTAGATTGTGAAGGGTTCTTAAATAGTTTATCTGTCTTACAAATAGGCTACATGGGTCGATTCCTAGATTGTGAAGGGTTATGATATATCATCTAACGACTACAGGGGTCGATTCCTAGATTGTGAAGGGTTATGGTGTTTCAGCTAAGGAAGTTAGGGGTCGATTCCTAGATTGTGAGGAGCTTTCAAGTCTTTTCTCTTCCTTATCTAACGACTTTTGGGGCGATTCCTAAATTGTGAAGGGTTATGATATTTCATCTAACGACTACAGGGGTCGATTCCTAGATTGTGAAGGGTTCTTGAATAGTTTATCTGTCTTACCAATAGGCTACATGGGTCGATTCCTAGATTGTGAAGGGTTATGATATTTCATCTAACGACTACAGGCATCGATTCCTAGTATGAGAACGGTTCTCAAATAGTTTGTCTATCTTATCAACAGACTACATTGGTCGATTCCTAGGTTGTGAAGGGTTATGATATTTCATCTAACGACTACAGGGGTCGATTCCTAGATTGTGAAGGGTTCTCAAATAGTTTTTCTGTCTTACCAATATACTACATTGGTCGATTCCTAGATTGTGAAGGGTTATGATATTTCATCTAACGACTACAGGTGTCGATTCCTAGATTGTGAAGGGTTCTCAAACAGTTTGTCTATCTTATTAACAGACTACATTGGTAGATTCCTAGATTGTGAATGGTTATGATATTTCATCTAACGACTACAGGGGTCGATTCCTAGATTGTGAAGGGTTATGATATTTCATCTAACGACTACAGGGGTCGATTCCTAGATTGTGAAGGGTTATGATATTTCATCTAACGACTACAGGGGTCGATTCCTAGATTGTGAAGGGTTATGATATTTCATCTAACGACTACAGGGGTCGATTCCTAGATTGTGAAGGGTTCTTAAATAGTTTTTCTGTCAAACCATCAGACTACATGGGTCGATTCCTAGATTGTGAAGGGTTATGATATTTCATCTAATGACTACAGGGGTCGATTCCTAGATTGTGAAGGGTTATGATATTTCATCTAACGACTACAGGGGTCGATTCCTAGATTGTGAAGGGTTCTTACATAGTTTTTCTGTCATACCATTAGACTACATGGGTCGATTCCTAGATTGTGAAGGGTTTTGATATTTCATCTAACGACTACAGGGGTCGATTCGTAGATTATGAAGGGTTCTCAAATAAATTGTCTGTCTTACCAATAGACTACATGGGTCGATTCCTAGATTGTTAAGGGTTATGACATTTCGAATTACGAATACAGGCATCGATTCCTAGATTGTGAGGACATCTCAAATACTTTTTCTATCTTATCAACAGACTACATTGGTCGAATCTTAGATTGTGAAGCGTTATGATATTTCAACTTACGACTACAGGCATCGATTCCTAGATTGTGAAGGGTTCTCAAATAATGTTTCTGTCTTATCAATAGACTACATTGGTCGATTCCTAGATTGTGAAGGGTTATGATATTTCATCTAACGACTACAGGGGTCGAATCCTAGATTGTGAAGGGTTCTTAAAAAGTTTATCTGTCTTACCAATAGGCTACATGGGTCGATTCCTAGATTGTGAAGGGTTATGATATATCATCTAACGACTACATGGGTCGATTCCTAGATTGTGAATGGTTATGATGTTTCATCTAACGACTACAGGGGTCGATTCCTAGATTGTGAAGGGTTATGATATTTCATCTAACGACTACAGGGGTCGATTCCTAGATTGTGAAGGGTTCTTAAAATGTTTTTCTGTCTTACCATTAGACTACATGGGTCGATTCCTAGATTGTGAAGGGTTATGATATTTCATCTAACGACTACAGGTGTCGATTCCTAGATTGTGAAGGGTTCTCAAACAGTTTGTCTATCTTATTAACAGACTACATTGGTAGATTCCTAGATTGTGAATGGTTATGATATTTCATCTAACGACTACAGGGGTCGATTCCTAGATTGTGAAGGGTTATGATATTTCATCTAACGACTACAGGGGTCGATTCCTAGATTGTGAAGGGTTATGATATTTCATCTAACGACTACAGGGGTCGATTCCTAGATTGTGAAGGGTTATGATATTTCATCTAACGACTACAGGGGTCGATTCCTAGATTGTGAAGGGTTCTTAAATAGTTTTTCTGTCAAACCATCAGACTACATGGGTCGATTCCTAGATTGTGAAGGGTTATGATATTTCATCTAATGACTACAGGGGTCGATTCCTAGATTGTGAAGGGTTATGATATTTCATCTAACGACTACAGGGGTCGATTCCTAGATTGTGAAGGGTTCTTACATAGTTTTTCTGTCATACCATTAGACTACATGGGTCGATTCCTAGATTGTGAAGGGTTTTGATATTTCATCTAACGACTACAGGGGTCGATTCGTAGATTATGAAGGGTTCTCAAATAAATTGTCTGTCTTACCAATAGACTACATGGGTCGATTCCTAGATTGTTAAGGGTTATGACATTTCGAATTACGAATACAGGCATCGATTCCTAGATTGTGAGGACATCTCAAATACTTTTTCTATCTTATCAACAGACTACATTGGTCGAATCTTAGATTGTGAAGCGTTATGATATTTCAACTTACGACTACAGGCATCGATTCCTAGATTGTGAAGGGTTCTCAAATAATGTTTCTGTCTTATCAATAGACTACATTGGTCGATTCCTAGATTGTGAAGGGTTATGATATTTCATCTAACGACTACAGGGGTCGAATCCTAGATTGTGAAGGGTTCTTAAAAAGTTTATCTGTCTTACCAATAGGCTACATGGGTCGATTCCTAGATTGTGAAGGGTTATGATATATCATCTAACGACTACATGGGTCGATTCCTAGATTGTGAATGGTTATGATGTTTCATCTAACGACTACAGGGGTCGATTCCTAGATTGTGAAGGGTTATGATATTTCATCTAACGACTACAGGGGTCGATTCCTAGATTGTGAAGGGTTCTTAAAATGTTTTTCTGTCTTACCATTAGACTACATGGGTCGATTCCTAGATTGTGAAGGGTTATGATATTTCATCTAGCGACTACAGGGGTCGATTCCTAGATTGTGAAGGGTTCTTAAATAGTTTATCTGTCTTACAAATAGGCTACATGGGTCGATTCCTAGATTGTGAAGGGTTATGATATATCATCTAACGACTACAGGGGTCGATTCCTAGATTGTGAATGGTTATGATATTTCATCTAACGTCTACATGGGTCGATTCCTAGATTGTGAAGGGTTATGATATTTCATCTAACGACTACAGGGGTCGATTCCTAGATTGTGAAGGGTTATGATATTTCATCTAACGACTACAGGTGTCGATTCCTAGATTGTGAAGGGTTCTTAAATAGTTTTTCTGTCTTACCAATATACTACATTGGTCGATTCCTAGATTGTGAAGGGTTATGATATATCATCTAACGACTACAGGGGTCGATTCCTAGATTGTGAATGGTTATGATATTTCATCTAACGTCTACATGGGTCCATTCCTAGATTGTGAAGGGTTATGATATTTCATCTAACGACTACAGGGGTCGATTCCTAGATTGTGAAGGGTTATGATATTTTATCTAACGACTACAGGGGTCGATTCCTAGATTGTGAAGGGTTCTCAAATAGTTTTTCTGTCTTACCAATAGACTACATGGGTCGATTCCTAGATTGTTAAGGGTTATGACATTTCGAATTACGAATACAGGCATCGATTCCTAGATTGTGAGGGCATCTCAAATACTTTTTCTATCTTATCAACAGACTACATTGGTCGAATCTTAGACTGTGAAGCGTTATGATATTTCAACTTACGACTACAGGCATCGATTCCTAGATTGTGAAGGGTTCTCAAATAATGTTTCTCGTATCAATAGACTACATTGGTCGATTCCTAGATTGTGAAGGGTTATGATATTTCATCTAACGACTACAGGGGTCGAATCCTAGATTGTGAAGGGTTCTTAAAAAGTTTATCTGTCTTACCAATAGGCTACATGGGTCGATTCCTAGATTGTGAAGGGTTATGATATATCATCTAACGACTACATGGGTCGATTCCTAGATTGTGAATGGTTATGATGTTTCATCTAACGACTACAGGGGTCGATTCCTAGATTGTGAAGGGTTATGATATTTCATCTAACGACTACAGGGGTCGATTCCTAGATTGTGAAGGGTTCTTAAAAAGTTTTTCTGTCTTACCATTAGACTACATGGGTCGATTCCTAGATTGTGAAGGGTTATGATATTTCATCTAACGACTACAGGGGTCGATTCCTAGATTGTGAAGGGTTCTTAAATAGTTTATCTGTCTTACAAATAGACTACATGGGTCGATTCCTAGATTGTGAAGGGTTATGATATATCATCTAACGACTACAGGGGTCGATTCCTAGATTGTGAATGGTTATGATATTTCATCTAACGTCTACATGGGTCGATTCCTAGATTGTGAAGGGTTATGATATTTCATCTAACGACTACAGGGGTCGATTCCTAGATTGTGAAGGGTTATGATATTTCATCTAACGACTACAGGTGTCGATTCCTAGATTGTGAAGATTTCTTAAATAGTGTTCCTGTCTTACCAATATACTACATTGGTCGATTCCTAGATTGTGAAGGGTTATGATATATCATCTAACGACTACAGGGGTCGATTCCTAGATTGTGAATGGTTATGATATTTCATCTAACGTCTACATGGGTCCATTCCTAGATTGTGAAGGGTTATGATATTTCATCTAACGACTACAGGGGTCGATTCCTAGATTGTGAAGGGTTATGATATTTTATCTAACGACTACAGGGGTCGATTCCTAGATTGTGAAGGGTTCTCAAATAGTTTTTCTGTCTTACCAATATACTACATTGGTCGATTCCTAGATTGTGAAGGGTTATGATATTTCATCTAACGACTACATTGGTCGATTCCTAGATTGTGAAGAGTTCTCAAACAGTTTGTCTATCTTATCAACAGACTACATTGGTAGTTTCCTAGATTGTGAATGGTTATGATATTTCATCTAACGACTACAGTGGTCGATTCCTAGATTGTGAAGGGTTATGATATTTCATCTAACGACTATAGGGGTCGATTCCTAGATTGTGAAGGGTTATGATATTTCATCTAACGACTACAGGGGTCGATTCCTAGATTGTGAAGGGTTCTTAAATAGTTTTTCTGTCAAACCATTAGACTACATGGGTCGATTCCTAGATTGTTAAGGGTTATGATATTTCATCCAACGACTACAGGGGTCGATTCCTAGATTGTGAAGGGTTATGATATTTCATCTAACGACTACAGGTGTCGATTCCTAGATTGTGAAGGGTTCTTAAATAGTTTATCTGTCTTACAAATAGGCTACATGGGTCGATTCCTAGATTGTGAAGGGTTATGATATATCATCTAACGACTACAGGGGTCGATTCCTAGATTGTGAATGGTTATGATATTTCATCTAACGTCTACATGGGTCCATTCCTAGATTGTGAAGGGTTATGATATTTCATCTAACGACTACAGGGGTCGATTCCTAGATTGTGAAGGGTTATGATATTTCATCTAACGACTACAGGGGTCGATTCCTAGATTGTGAAGGGTTCTTAAATAGTTTTTCTGTCTTACCAATATACTACATCGGTCGATTCCTAGATTGTGAAGGGTTATGATATATCATCTAACGACTACAGGGGTCGATTCCTAGATTGTGAATGGTTATGATATTTCATCTAACGTCTACATGGGTCCATTCCTAGATTGTGAAGGGTTATGATATTTCATCTAACGACTACAGGGGTCCATTCCTAGATTGTGAAGGGTTATGATATTTCATCTAACGACTACAGGGGTCGATTCCTAGATTGTGAAGGGTTCTCAAATAGTTTTTCTGTCTTACCAATATACTACATTGGTCGATTCCTAGATTGTGAAGGGTTATGATATTTCATCTAACGACTACAGGTGTCGATTCCTAGATTGTGAAGGGTTCTTAAATAGTTTATCTGTCTTACAAATAGGCTACATGGGTCGATTCCTAGATTGTGAAGGGTTATGATATATCATCTAACGACTACATGGGTCGATTCCTAGATTGTGAATGGTTATGATATTTCATCTAACGTCTACATGGGTCGATTCCTAGATTGTGAAGGGTTATGATATTTCATCTAACGACTACAGGGGTCGATTCCTAGATTGTGAAGGGTTATGATATTTCATCTAACGACTACAGGGGTCGATTCCTAGATTGTGAAGGGTTCTTAAATAGTTTTTCTGTCTTACCAATATACTACATCGGTCGATTCCTAGATTGTGAAGGGTTATGATATATCATCTAACGACTACAGGGGTCGATTCCTAGATTGTGAATGGTTATGATATTTCATCTAACGTCTACATGGGTCCATTCCTAGATTGTGAAGGGTTATGATATTTCATCTAACGACTACAGGGGTCGATTCCTAGATTGTGAAGGGTTATGATATTTCATCTAACGACTACAGGGGTCGATTCCTAGATTGTGAAGGGTTCTCAAATAGTTTTTCTGTCTTACCAATATACTACATTGGTCGATTCCTAGATTGTGAAGGGTTATGATATTTCATCTAACGACTACAGGTGTCGATTCCTAGATTGTGAAGGGTTCTCAAACAGTTTGTCTATCTTATCAACAGACAACATTGGTAGATTCCTAGATTGTGAATGGTTATGATATTTCATCTAACGACTACAGGGGTCGATTCCTAGATTGTGAAGGGTTATGATATTTCATCTAACGACTACAGGGGTCGATTCCTAGATTGTGAAGGGTTATGATATTTCATCTAACGACTACAGGGGTCGATTCCTAGATTGTGAAGGGTTATGATATTTCATCTTACGACTACAGGGGTCGATTCCTAGATTGTGAAGGGTTCTTAAATAGTTTTTCTGTCAAACCATTAGACTACATGGGTCGATTCCTAAATTGTGAAGGGTTTTGATATTTCATCTAACGACTACAGGGGTCGATTCGTAGATTATGAAGGGTTCTCAAATAAATTGTCTGTCTTACCAATAGACTACATGGGTAGATTCCTAGATTGTTAAGTGTTATGACATTTCAACTTACGAATACAGGCATCGATTCCTAGATTGTGAAGGCATCTCAAATACTTTTTCTATCTTATCAACAGACTACATTGGTCGATTCTTAGATTGTGAAGGGTTATGATATTTCAACTTACGACTACAGGCATCGATTCCTAGATTGTGAAGGGTTCTCAAATGTTTTTTCTGTCTTATCAACAGACTACATTGGTCGATTCCTAGATTGTGAAGGGTTATGATATTTCATCTAACGACTACAGGGGTCGAATCCTAGATTGTGAAGGGTTATGATATTTCATCTAACGACTACAGGGGTCGATTCCTAGATTGTGAAGGGTTCTTAAAAAGTTTTTCTGTCTTACCATTAGACTACATGGGTCGATTCCTAGATTGTGAAGGGTTATGATAATTCATCTAACGACTACAGGGGTCGATTCCTAGATTGTGAAGGGTTCTTAAATAGTTTATCTGTCTTACAAATAGGCTACATGGGTCGATTCCTAGATTGTGAATGGTTATGATATATCATCTAACGACTACAGGGGTCGATTCCTAGATTGTGAATGGTTATGATATTTCATCTAACGTCTACATGGGTCGATTCCTAGATTGTGAAGGGTTATGATATTTCATCTAACGACTACAGGGGTCGATTCCTAGATTGTGAAGGGTTCTTAAATAGTTTTTCTGTCTTACCATTAGACTACATGGGTCGATTCCTAGATTGTGAAGGGTTTTGATTTTTCATCTAACGACTACAGGGGTCGATTCTTAGATTATTAAGGGTTCACAAATAAATTTTCTGTCTTACCAAAAGACTACATGGGTCGATTCCTAGATTGTGAAGGGTTATGATAGTTCAACTTACGAATACAGGCATCGATTCCTAGATTGTGAAGGGTTCTCAAATAGTTTTTCTATCTTATCAACAGACTACATGGGTCTATTCCTAGATTGTGAAGGGTTATGATATTTCATCTAACGACTACATGGATCGATTCCTAGATTGTGAAGGCATCTCAAATACTTTTTCTATCTTATCAACATACTACATTGGTCGATTCTTAGATTGTGAAGGGTTATGATATTTCAACTTACGACTACAGGCATCGATTCCTAGATTGTGAAGGGTTCTCAAATAGTTTTTCTATCTTATCAACAGACTACATGTACATTGGTCGATTCCTAGATTGTAAAGGGGTTATGATATTTCATCTAACGAATACATGGGTCGATTCCTAGATTGTGAAGGGTTATCAAATAGTTTTTCTGTCTTACCAATAGACTACATGGGTCGATTCCTAGATTGTGAAGGGTTATGATATTTCATCTAACGACTACAGGGGTCGATTCCTAAATTGTGAAGGGTTCTTAAATAGTTCATCTGTCTTACCAATAGGCTACATGGGTCGATTCCTAGATTGTGAAGGGTTATGATATTTCATCTAACGACTACAGGCATCGATTCCTAGTTTGAGAACGGTTCTCAAATAGTTTGTCTATCTTATCATCAGACTACATTGGTTGATTCCTAGAGTGTGAAGGGTTATGATATTTCATCTAATGACTACGGGGGTCGATTCCTAGATTGTAAAGGGTTCTCAAATACCAGACTACATTGGTCGATTCCTAGATTGTGAATGGTTGTGATATTTCATCTAACGAATACATGGATCGATTCCTAGATTGTGAAGGGTTCTCAAATAAGTTTTCTGTCTTATCAATAGACTACATTGGTCGATTCCTAGATTGTGAAGGGTTATGATATTTCATCTAACGACTACATTGTTCGATTCCTAGATTGAGAAGGGTTATCAAACAGTTTGTCTATCTTATCAACAGACTACATTGGTAGATTCCAAGATTGTGAATGGTTATGATATTTCATCTAACGACTAGAGGGGTCAATTCCTAGATTGTGAAGGGTTCTCAAATAGTTTTTCTATCTTATCAACATACTACATGGGTCGATTCCTAGATTGTGAATGGTTATGATATTTCATCTAACGACTACAGGGGTCGATTCCTAGATTGTGAAGGGTTCTTAAATAGTTTTTCTGTCGTACCAATATACTACATGGGTCGATTCCTAGATTGTGAAGGGTTATGATATTTCATCTAACGACTACAGGGGTCGATTCCTAGATTGTGAAGGTTCTCAAATAGTTTTTCTGTCTTACCAATAAACTACATGGGTCGATTCCTAGATTGTGAAGGGTTATGATATTTCATCTAACGACTATATTGGTCGATTCCTAGATTGTGAAGGGTTATCAAACAGTTTGTCTATCTTATCAACAGACTACATTGGTAGATTCCTAGATTGTGAATGGTTATGATATTTCATCTAACGACTAGAGGGGTCGAATCCTAGATTGTGAAGGGTTCTCAAATAGTTGTTCTATGTTATCAACAGACTACATGGGTCGATTCCTAGATTGTGAAGGGTTATGATATTTCATCTAACGACTACAGGGGTCGATTCCTAGATTGTGAAGGGTTATGATATTTCATCTAACGACTACAGGGGTCGATTCCTAGATTGTGAAGGGTTCTTAAATAGTTGATCTGTCTTACAAATAGGCTACAAGGGTCGATTCCTAGATTGTGAAGGGTTATGATATATCATCTAACGACTACAGGGGCCGATACCTGGATTGTGAAGGGTTCTTAAGTAGTTTATATGTCTCACCAATAGACTACATGGGTCGATTCCTAGATTGTGAAGGGTTATGATATTTCATCTAACGACTACAGAGGTCGATTCCTAGATTGTGAAGGGTTCTCAAATAGTTTTTCTATCTTATCAACAGACTACATGGGTCGATTCCTAGATTGTGAAGGGTTATGATATTTCATCTAACGACTACAGGGGTCGATTCCTAGATTGTGAAGGGTTATGATATTTCATCTAACGACTACAGGGGTCGATTCCTAGATTCTGAAGGGTTCTTAAATAGTTTATCTGTCTTACAAATAGGCTACAAGGGTCGATTCCTAGATTGTGAAGGGTTATGATATATCATCTAACGACTACAGGGGCCGATACCTGGATTGTGAAGGGTTCTTAAGTAGTTTATATGTCTCACCAATAGACTACATGGGTCGATTCCTAGATTGTGAAGGGTTATGATATTTCATCTAACGACTACAAAGGTCGATTCCTAGATTGTGAAGGGTTCTCAAATAGTTTTTCTGTCTTACCAATAGATTGCATGGGTCGATTCCTAGATTGTGAAGGATTATGATATTTCATCTAACGACTACAGGATCGATTCCTAGATTGTGAAGGGTTCTTAAATAGTTCATCTGTCTTACCAATAGGCTACATGGGTCGATTCCTAGATTGTGAAGGGTTATGATATTTCATCTAACGACTACAGGGGTCGATTCCTAGATTGTGAAGGGTTCTCAAATAGTTTTTCTGTCTTACAAATAGACTACATGGGTCGATTCCTAGATTGTGAAGGATTATGATATTTCATCTAACGACTACATGGATCGATTCCTAGATTGTGAAGGCATCTCAAATACTTTTTCTATCTTATCAACATACTACATTGGTCGATTCTTAGATTGTGAAGGGTTATGATATTTCAACTTACGACTACAGGCATCGATTCCTAGATTGTGAAGGGTTCTCAAATAGTTTTTCTATCTTATCAACAGACTACATGTACATTGGTCGATTCCTAGATTGTAAAGGGGTTATGATATTTCATCTAACGAATACATGGGTCGATTCCTAGATTGTGAAGGGTTATCAAATAGTTTTTCTGTCTTACCAATAGACTACATGGGTCGATTCCTAGATTGTGAAGGGTTATGATATTTCATCTAACGACTACAGAGGTCGATTCCTAGATTGTGAAGGGTTCTCAAATAGTTTTTCTGTCTTACCAATAGACTGCATGGGTCGATTCCTATAGTGTGAAGGGTTATGATATTTCATCTAACGACTACAGGGGTCGATTCCTAGATTGTGAAGGGTTCTTAAATAGTTTTTCTGTCTTACAAATAGGCTACATGGGTCGAGTCCTAGACTGTGAAGGGTTATGATATTTCATCTAACGACTACAGGGGTCGATTCCTAGATTGTGAAGGGTTCTCAAATAAGTTTTCTGTCTTATCAATAGACTACATTGGTCGATTCCTAGATGGTGAAGGGTTATAATATTTCATCTAACGACTACATTGGTCGATTCCTAGATTGTGAAAGGTTATCAAACAGTTTGTCTATCTTATCAACAGACTACATTGGTAGATTCCTAGATTGTGAATGGTTATGATATTTCATCTAACGACTAGAGGGGTCGATTCCTAGATTGTGAAGGCTTCTCAAATAGTTTTTCTATCTTATCAACATACTACATGGGTCGATTCCTAGATTGTGAAGGGTTATGATATTTCATCTAACGACTACAGGGGTCGATTCCTAGATTGTGAAGGGTTATGATATTTCATCTAACGACTACGGGCATCGATTCCTAGTTTGAGAACGGTTCTCAAATAGTTTGTCTATCTGATCATCAGACTACATTGGTCGATTCCTAGAGTGTGAAGGGTTATGATATTTCATCTAACGACTACGGGGGTCGATTCCTAGATTGTAAAGGGTTCTCAAATACTTGTTCTATCTTATCAACAGACTACATTGGTCGATTCCTAGAGTGTGAAGGGTTATGATATTTCATCTAATGACTACAGGGTCGATTCCTAGATTGTGAAGGGTTCTTAAATAGTTTTTCTGTCTTACCGATAGACTACATGGGTCGATTCCTAGATTGTGAAGGGTTATGATATTTCATCTAACGACTACAGGGGTCGATTCCTAGATTGTGAAGGGTTCTCAAATAATTTTTCTGTCTTATCAATAGACTACATTGGACGATTCCTAGATTGTGAAGGGTTATGATATTTCATCTAACGACTAGAGGGGTCGATTCCTAGATTGTGAAGTGTTCTCAAATAGTTTTTCTATCTTATCAACATACTACATGGGTCGATTCCTAGATTGTGAAGGGTTATGATATTTCATCTAACGACTACAGAGGTCGATTCCTAGATTGTGAAGGGTTATGATATTTCATCTAACGACTACAGGGGTCGATTCCTAGATTGTGAAGGGTTATGATATTTCATCTAACGACTACAGGGGTCGATTCCTAGATTGTGAAGGGTTCTCAAATAATTTTTCTGTCTTATCAATAGACTACATTGGACGATTCCTAGATTGTGAAGGGTTATGATATTTCATCTAACGACTAGAGGGGTCGATTCCTAGATTGTGAAGGGTTCTCAAATAGATTTTCTGTCTTACCAATAGACTACATGGGTCGATTCCTAGATTGTGAAGGGTTATGATATTTCATCTAACGACTACAGGGGTCGATTCCTAGATTGTGAAGGGTTCTTAAATAGTTTATCTGTCTTACAAATAGGCTACATGGGTCGATTCCTAGATTGTGAAGGGTTATGATATATCATTTAACAACTACAGGGGTCGATTCCTAGATTGTGAAGGGTTCTTAAATAGTTTATCTGTCTTACCAATAGGCTACATGGGTCGATTCCTAGATTGTGAAGGGTTATGATATTTCATCTAACGACTACAGGGGTCGATTCCTAGATTGTGAAGGGTTCTCAAATAGTTTTTCTGTCTTACCAATAGACTACATGGGTCGATTCCTAGATTGTGAAGGGTTATGATATTTCATCTAACGACTAGAGGGGTCGATTCCTAGATTGTGAAGTGTTCTCAAATAGTTTTTCTATCTTATCAACATGCTACATGGGTCGATTCCTAGATTGTGAAGGGTTATGATATTTCATCTAACGACTACAGGGGTCGATTCCTAGATTGTGAAGGGTTATGATATTTCATCTAACGACTACAGGGGTCGATTCCTAGATTGTGAAGGGTTATGATATTTCATCTAACGACTACGGGCATCGATTCCTAGTTTGAGAACGGTTCTCAAATAGTTTGTCTATCTGATCATCAGACTACATTGGTCGATTCCTAGAGTGTGAAGGGTTATGATATTTCATCTAACGACTACGGGGGTCGATTCCTAGATTGTAAAGGGTTCTCAAATACTTGTTTTATCTTATCAACAGACTACATTGGTCGATTCCTAGAGTGTGAAGGGTTGTGATATTTCATCTAACGACTACAGGGTCGATTCCTAGATTGTGAAGGGTTCTTAAATAGTTTTTCTGTCTTACCGATAGACTACATGGGTCGATTCCTAGATTGTGAAGGGTTATGATATGTCATCTAACGACTACAGGGGTCGATTCCTAGATTGTGAAGGGTTCTCAAATAATTTTTCTGTCTTATCAATAGACTACATTGGACGATTCCTAGATTGTGAAGGGTTATGATATTTCATCTAACGACTAGAGGGGTCGATTCCTAGATTGTGAAGGGTTCTCAAATAGATTTTCTGTCTTACCAATAGACTACATGGGTCGATTCCTAGATTGTGAAGGGTTATGATATTTCATCTAACGACTACAGGGGTCGATTCCTAGATTGTGAAGGGTTCTTAAATAGTGTATCTGTCTTACAAATAGGCTACATGGGTCGATTCCTAGATTGTGAAGGGTTATGATATATCATTTAACAACTACAGGGGTCGATTCCTAGATTGTGAAGGGTTCTTAAATAGTTTATCTGTCTTACCAATAGGCTACATGGGTCGATTCCTAGATTGTGAAGGGTTATGATATTTCATCTAACGACTACAGGGGTCGATTCCTAGATTGTGAAGGGTTCTCAAATAGTTTTTCTGTCTTACCAATAGACTACATGGGTCGATTCCTAGATTGTGAAGGATTATGATATTTCATCTAACGACTACAGGGGTCGATTCATAGATTATGAAGGGTTCTCAAATAGATTTTCTGTCTTACAAATAGACTACATGGGTCGATTCCTAGATTGTGAAGGGTTATGATATTTCATTTAACGACTACAGGGGTCGATTCCTAGATTGTGAAGGGTTCTTAAATAGTTTATCTGTCTTACAAATAGGCTACATGGGTCGATTCCTAGATTGTGAAGGGTTATGATATATCATTTAACGACTACAGGGGTCGATTCCTAGATTGTGAAGGGTTCTTAAATAGTTTATCTGTCTTACCAATAGGCTACATGGGTCGATTCCTAGATTGTGAAGGTTTATGATATTTCATCTAACGACTACAGGGGTCGATTCCTAGATTGTGAAGGGTTCTCAAATAGTTTTTCTGTCTTACCAATAGACTACATGGGTCGATTCATAGATTGTGAAGGATTATGATATTTCATCTAACGACTACAGGGGTCGATTCCTAGATTGTGAAGGGTTCTTAAATAGTTTTTCTGTCTTACCAATAGACTACATGGGTCGATTCCTAGATTGTGAAGGGTTATGATATTTCATCTAACGACTACAGGGGTCGATTCCTAGATTGTGAAGGGTTATGATATTTCATCTAACGACCACGGGCATCGATTCCTAGTTTGAGAACGGTTCTCAAATAGTTTGTCTATCTGATCATCAGACTACATTGGTCGATTCCTAGAGTGTGAAGGGTTATGATATTTCATCTAACGACTACGGGGGTCGATTCCTAGATTGTAAAGGGTTCTCAAATACTTGTTCTATCTTATCAACAGACTACATTGGTCGATTCCTAGAGTGTGAAGGGTTATGATATTTCATCTAACGACTACAGGGGTCGATTCCTAGATTGTGAAGGGTTCTTAAATAGTTGTTCTGTCTTACCGATAGACTACATGGGTCGATTCCTAGATTGTGAAGGGTTATGATATTTCATCTAACGACTACAGGGGTCGATTCCTAGATTGTGAAGGGTTCTCAAATAATTTTTCTGTCTTATCAATAGACTACATTGGACGATTCCTAGATTGTGAAGGGTTATGATATTTCATCTAACGACTAGAGGGGTCGATTCCTAGATTGTGAAGGGTTCTCAAATAGATTTTCTGTCTTACCAATAGACTACATGGGTCGATTCCTAGATTGTGAAGGGTTATGATATTTCATCTAACGACTACAGGGGTCGATTCCTAGATTGTGAAGGGTTCTTAAATAGTTTATCTGTCTTACAAATAGGCTACATGGGTCGATTCCTAGATTGTGAAGGGTTATGATATATCATTTAACAACTACAGGGGTCGATTCCTAGATTGTGAAGGGTTCTTAAATAGTTTATCTGTCTTACCAATAGGCTACATGGGTCGATTCCTAGATTGTGAAGGGTTATGATATTTCATCTAACGACTACAGGGGTCGATTCCTAGATTGTGAAGGGTTATGATATTTCATCTAACGACTACAGGGGTCGATTCCTAGATTGTGAAGGGTTATGATATTTCATCTAACGACTACGGGCATCGATTCCTAGTTTGAGAACGGTTCTCAAATAGTTTGTCTATCTGATCATCAGACTACATTGGTCGATTCCTAGAGTGTGAAGGGTTATGATATTTCATCTAACGACTACGGGGGTCGATTCCTAGATTGTAAAGGGTTCTCAAATACTTGTTTTATCTTATCAACAGACTACATTGGTCGATTCCTAGAGTGTGAAGGGTTATGATATTTCATCTAACGACTACAGGGTCGATTCCTAGATTGTGAAGGGTTCTTAAATAGTTTTTCTGTCTTACCGATAGACTACATGGGTCGATTCCTAGATTGTGAAGGGTTATGATATTTCACATTACCAGCTATTAGAGGCAGTTTCTGAAATTATCTGCCCTTGGCCCATTAAGTCAAATTGGGGCTGACCAGCGTTACGCTTGAGCTGTGCTCCAACTCTCTGCACAGCCACTGCAGGGGGTTAGACCTTGTTGCGTCACTGAGGCTAAGTAAACACATATGGGTATTGCGAATCGGTTATACTGAGCTACTGGTTCTCGGTGGTCAGTAGTCTGTCCGATAGAACTTAGATGAAACTATTCAACTGACGACTAGACCAGTCTAGAAAATTATATCAAGTCTAGCTTCCTCAGTTCTAATCAAGGCACCTTTAGGGCTCCAGTTTGAATTACTATTTGAATTGTGTGTAAAATATTGGTTTTGAAAGTGGTCAGCGATAAAAAGGTTAACAATGGTTTGAAGTACACTAAAATTTAGTTTATGGAATTTAATAATTACACTTCTATCATTCTTGTGATTTTATTTCTTTAAGATTCGCTGTATTAAAAAGCTACTATGTTATAAATAGTCATGGGGCATTGCTAGCTTTGAGGGACTCTTCTTTTTAAAAAGAACAATATAATCAACATGTTTAAAACTCTGAAAATAATAGCCGAAAATATATGGTTTGAAACACACCTTGAGTATGTAAACTACTGCCACACTGGTATTGGCGTATTGATTGTCTACATACCCTTATACGTAATACCCTTCTACAATGTGTAATACTAAAATACACTTGTGTACAAAATACAAAAATGTTTATGAAATGTAACACGATCATCCACTGAATACAGTTATTTATTCATAAATACAACTTCTTAATTCATAAAACGCTAAAGACTGAAATGTATACACTTAATTAAGTTAAAAACCTTAATTTTGATATACACAATTATTCTTCACTAATATCAGAACAATATCGATGAGGACACGCAACCAATCATGATTGTTCCATGCTTCTTCATGTTCTTTCTTCTATTGATAGCTATACACGTGGTGACCACATGTGTGATCATAAACTGAATCTGAGTAATGAAGGCAGTATAGTCCATCCCCATGCATGACTGTAAAACATTGTAGTCTTTAAACAGTTTAGGTGATTTTTCATCAAGTCTAGACAAACGGAACACACACATGAAACTGAAATCTTATAGAAGTAAAATCACGGGATAAAGTTTAGTCATTATTAAATTTCACGGACAAAAGGCAGTATAATTATGAGGTATACTATTTTGTATGCTATAATGACATCACGCTAAGCAAAAAAACTATGTCCATGTAAGAAAAGAATAAACGTATACACTTACCTTACTATGAAATATTTATTTGTATTCATATGACTTCTTTCTACATAAATTAATCGACTAACGATAAGCATATAATGGGTATCTCTACTCATTTATATCTAATAGTAATACGTGGATGTTTAATCATTTATAATTTCAAGATGTAATTCAATAAAATAAAATGTAAAGCTTGTACTATTCAGATGTAAACGTTGCATATCAAATGTGGAACGAACAAGTGATAATATTCTAAACGCAAATAAAAAACATGGAATTCCCATCTGCTTAAATAATTTTGTGATCATTTTGGAGAATCTGCATTGCCTAATTTGGAGAAGGATTAAACTGTATGTTTCATTATACATGGCCAGGTCTCTTATTAAACTTAAGTTCAGTTTCTCGATAAAATAGAACTAAACTAGAGGTTACAGTTAATGAGTATATATGCATAATTTCGGTTTGTGAAGGGTTCTTAGTAATGATGCGGGTCAACAAAATATTCAACACCTAATTGTAATTTGTGTTTCAATATCAGCTCAAACTAATGATGAATGATCTGCATTGCTTATGAACATATTTATTTATTAATATCGAATCGTAAAGCTATCTCGATGGGACATAAAAATATACTGAAAAAAAAACTTGTGACAAATATGCTAACGCTAATAAACAGTTATCCAAGCACTGCTGAAACTACTTTTCGAACTTTATCTAGAAAGACATTCTCAAACAAAGTCAGTCATTTCAAGGTTACATTACAAGACAAACATAATTAAGGACAGCCCCCTGTGACGGGTTACCGACAGTAAGACAGATACCGGTAGTCAGGATCAGCGAAGCATGACAACGAATAATTCAGATTTTCCCTATTTTCAAATGTTCCAGTAACAATGGGTATTAGTTTTAAATTGATTTTAATTACATATTCTTAAAGGACACTTTATCATCTTTGTAACGCAGACCTTGAATTTGCGAACACATTATTAGAAATATATGATTTGGCCCGCGAAAAACAGTCTGTTCGACAGATTTTTATCAAGATATACATGTTTATAAGGGCCGAAATATAAATTAATATGCCATTGGAAAATCAGCTCGGGAACAATGACATTTTACGCCATATTAAAACGAAAAATATCTACCGAAAGAGCATAGTTTGGTCTTCATAACTGAAACCTTGAATTTTAGTTCCACTAACGGATTCTTTAGTTATATGGACATAAAGATGTCTCTCTACAGTAATCATCTACAATACAATTGGCTCGTTAAAGGGGATTCTCGCGCATGCGCAAAAGGGGGTGAGTATAATAGCTGGTAATGTCTAACGACTACAGGGGTCGATTCCTAGATTGTGAAGGGTTCTCAAATAATTGTTCTGTCTTATCAATAGACTACATTGGACGATTCCTAGATTGTGAAGGGTTATGATATTTCATCTAACGACTAGAGGGGTCGATTCCTAGATTGTGAAGGGTTCTCAAATAGATTTTCTGTCTTACCAATAGACTACATGGGTCGATTCCTAGATTGTGAAGGGTTATGATATTTCATCTAACGACTACAGGGGTGGATTCCTAGATTGTGAAGGGTTCTTAAATAGTTTATCTCTCTTACAAATAGGCTACAAGGGTCGATTCCTAGATTGTGAAGGGTTATGATATATCATTTAACAACTACAGGGGTCGATTCCTAGATTGTGAAGGGTTCTTAAATAGTTTATCTGTCTTACAAATAGGCTACATGGGTCGATTCCTAGATTGTGAAGGGTTATGATATATCATTTAACAACTACAGGGGTCGATTCCTAGATTGTGAAGGGTTCTTAAATAGTTTATCTGTCTTACCAATAGGCTACATGGGTCGATTCCTAGATTGTGAAGGGTTATGATATTTCATCTAACGACTACAGGGGTCGATTCCTAGATTGTGAAGGGTTCTCAAATAGTTTTTCTGTCTTACAAATAGACTACATGGGTCGATTCCTAGATTGTGAAGGATTATGATATTTCATCTAACGACTACAGGGGTCGATTCATAGATTATGAAGGGTTCTCAAATAGATTTTCTGTCTTACCAATAGACTACATGGGTCGATTCCTAGATTGTGAAGGGTTATGATATTTCATTTAACGACTACAGGGGTCGATTCCTAGATTGTGAAGGGTTCTTAAATAGTTTATCTGTCTTACAAATAGGCTACATGGGTCGATTCCTAGATTGTGAAGGGTTATGATATATCATTTAACGACTACAGGGGTCGATTCCTAGATTGTGAAGGGTTCTTAAATAGTTTATCTGTCTTACCAATAGGCTACATGGGTCGATTCCTAGATTGTGAAGGGTTATGATATTTCATCTAACGACTACAGGGGTCGATTCCTAGATTGTGAAGGGTTCTTAAATAGTTTTTCTGTCTTACCAATAGACTACATGGGTCGATTCCTAGATTGTGAAGGGTTATGATATTTCATCTAACGACTACAGGGGTCGATTCCTAGATTGTGAAGGGTTATGATATTTCATCTAACGACTACGGGCATCGATTCCTAGTTTGAGAACGGTTCTCAAATAGTTTGTCTATCTGATCATCAGACTACATTGGTCGATTCCTAGAGTGTGAAGGGTTATGATATTTCATCTAACGACTACGGGGGTCGATTCCTAGATTGTAAAGGGTTCTCAAATACTTGTTCTATCTTATCAACAGACTACATTGGTCGATTCCTAGAGTGTGAAGGGTTATGATATTTCATCTAACGACTACAGGGTCGATTCCTAGATTGTGAAGGGTTCTTAAATAGTTTTTCTGACTTACCGATAGACTACATGGGTCGATTCCTAGATTGTGAAGGGTTATGATATTTCATCTAACGACTACAGGGGTCGATTCCTAGATTGTGAAGGGTTCTCAAATAATGTTTCTGTCTTATCAATAGACTACATTGGACGATTCCTAGATTGTGAAGGGTTATGATATTTCATCTAACGACTAGAGGGGTCGCTTCCTAGATTGTGAAGGGTTCTCAAATAGATTTTCTGTCTTACCAATAGACTACATGGGTCGATTCCTAGATTGTGAAGGGTTATGATATTTCATCTAACGACTACAGGGGTCGATTCCTATATTGTGAAGGGTTCTTAAATAGTGTATCTGTCTTACAAATAGGCTACATGGGTCGATTCCTAGATTGTGAAGGGTTATGATATATCATTTAACAACTACAGGGGTCGATTCCTAGATTGTGAAGGGTTCTTAAATAGTTTATCTGTCTTACCAATAGGCTACATGGGTCGATTCCTAGATTGTGAAGGGTTATGATATTTCATCTAACGACTACAGGGGTCGATTCCTAGATTGTGAAGGGTTCTCAAATAGTTTTTCTGTCTTACCAATAGACTACATGGGTCGATTCCTAGATTTTGAAGGATTATGATATTTCATCTAACGACTACAGGGGTCGATTCATAGATTATGAAGGGTTCTCAAATAGATGTTCTGTCTTACCAATAGACTACATGGGTCGATTCCTAGATTGTGAAGGGTTATGATATTTCATTTATCGTCTACAGGGGTCGATTCCTAGATTGTGAAGGGTTCTCAAATAGTTTTCTGTCTTACCAATAGACTACATGGGTCGATTCATAGATTGTGAAGGATTATGATATTTCATCTAACGACTTCAGGGGTCGATTCCTAGATTGTGAAGGGTTCTTAAATAGTTTTTCTGTCTTACCAATAGGCTACATGGGTCGATTCCTAGATTGTGAAGGGTTATGATATTTCATCTAACGACTACAGGGGTCGATTCCTAGATTGTGAAGGGTTCTCAAATAGTTTTCTGTCTTACCAATAGACTACATGGGTCGATTCATAGATTGTGAAGGATTATGATATTTCATCTAACGACTACAGGGGTCGATTCATAGATTATGAAGGGTTCTCAAATAGATGTTCTGTCTTACCAATAGACTACATGGGTCGATTCCTAGATTGTGAAGGGTTATGATATTTCATTTATCGTCTACAGGGGTCGATTCCTACATTGTGAAGGGTTCTTAAATAGTTTATCTGTCTTACAAATAGGCTACATGGGTCGATTCCTAGATTGTGAAGGGTTATGATATTTCATCTAACGACTACAGGGGTCGATTCCTAGATTGTGAAGGGTTCTCAAATAGTTTATCTGTCTTACCAATAGGCTACATGGGTCGATTCCTAGATTGTGAAGGGTTATGATATTTCATCTAACGACTACAGGGGTCGATTCCTAGATTGTGAAGGGTTCTCAAATAGTTTTCTGTCTTACCAATAGACTACATGGGTCGATTCATAGATTGTGAAGGATTATGATATTTCATCTAACGACTACAGGGGTCGATTCCTAGATTGTGAAGGGTTCTCAAATAGTTTATCTGTCTTACCAATAGGCTACATGGGTCGATTCCTAGATTGTGAAGGGTTATGATATTTCATCTAACGACTACAGGGGTCGATTCCTAGATTGTGAAGGGTTCTCAAATAGTTTTCTGTCTTACCAATAGACTACATGGGTCGATTCATAGATTGTGAAGGATTATGATATTTCATCTAACGACTACAGGGGTCGATTCCTAGATTGTGAAGGGTTCTTAAATAGTTTTTCTGTCTTACCAATAGACTACATGGGTCGATTCCTAGATTGTGAAGGGTTGTGATATTTCATCTAACGACTACAGGGGTCGATTCCTAGATTGTGAAGGGTTCTCAAATAGTTTTTCTGTCTTACCAATAGACTACATGGGTCGATTCCTAGATTGTGAAGAGTTATGATATTTCATCTAACGACTACAGGGGTCGATTCCTAGATTGAAGGGTTATGATATTTCATCTAACGACTACATGGGTCGATTCCTAGATTGTGAAGGGTTATGATATTTCATCTAACGACGACAGGGGTCGATTCCTAGATTGTGAAGGGTTATGATATTTCATCTAACGACTACATGGGTCGATTCCTAGATTGTGAAGATTGCTTTGTTGATTCATCCTTAAAAATAGTATCAATGACAAGATTACCAACATTAATTCAATGCAATACTCTTATTGTTCCTTTATATGATTTTTGTTTACTTTTCCCCTGTTATTTTTTATCCTTACCCTTCACGATCTAGGAATTCGACACCTACATTCGGAAGATAAAATAGAGAAACGAGTTGAAAGCTCATCGCAAATCATGACAGGGATCGAACCCTTCACCCTGTAGATACAGAAACGTGATGAAAGCTCTTCACAATCTAAGAATCGACCACTTTACTGTGTAGATGGAAAAACTATTTGGGAACCCATTACAATCTCCAAATCGTCCCTATAGTCGGTAGATAAGATGAAAACAAAATAGTTGGGAACCCTTGACAATCTAGGAATCGAACCCTGTAGTCTGTATATAAGATAGAAAAACTATTTGAGAAGCCTTCATAATCCAGAAATCGACCCTGTATTCTGTAGACTAGATAGAGAAACGAGTTGAAAACTCCTCACAATCTAGGAATCGACTCCTATAGCCTGTATATAAAATAGAAACACTATTATGAGAAGCCTTCACAATCGAGAAATCGACCCTGTATTCTGTAGACTAGATAGAGAAACGAGTTGAAACTCCTCACAATCTAGGAATCGACCCTTATAGCCTGTTAATAAAATAAAACAAAAACTATTTGAGATGCCTTCACAATCTAGGAATCGACCACTGTAGTCGTTAGATGAAATATCATAACCCTTCACAATCTAGCAATCGACCCATGTTGTCGTTAGATGAAATATCATAACCCTTCACAATCTAGGAATCGACCCCTCTAGTATGTAGATAAAATAGAAACACTATTTGAGAACCCTTCACAATCTAGGAATCGACCCCCGTAGCCGGTAGATAAGATAGAGATACGAGTTGAAAGCTCCTCACAATCTAGGAATCGACCCCTGTAGCCTGTTGATAAGATAGAAACACAATTTGAGAAGCTTTCAAAATCTAGGAATTGACCCCGGTAGTCGGTAGAAAAGATAGAAAAACTATGTGAGATGCCTTCACGATCTAGGAATCGACCCCTATAATCGTTAGATGACATATCCTAACCTTTCACAATCTAGGAATCGACCCTTACAGTATGTAGATAAAATAGAAACACTATTAGAGAAGCGTTCACAATCTAGGAATCGACCCCGGCGGCCGTTAGATAAGATATAGATACGAGTTGAAAGCTCCTCACAATCTAGGAATCGACCCCTGTAGTCTGTTGATAAGATAAACAAAACTATTTGAGATGCCTTCACAATCTAGGAATCGACCCCTCTAGTATGTAGATAAAATAGACACACTATTTGAGAAGCCTTCACAATCTAGGAATCGACCCCGTTAGCCGGTAGATAAGATAGAGATACGAGTTGAAAGCTCCTCACAATCTAGGAATCGACCCCTGTAGCCTGTTGATAAGATAGAAACACAATTTGAGAAGCTTTCAAAATCTAGGAATTGACCCCGGTAGTCGGTAGATAAGATAGAAAAACTATGTGAGATGCCTTCACAATCTAGGAATCGACCCCTATAATCGTTAGATGACATATCATAACCCTTCACAATCTAGGAATCGACCCTTACAGTATGTAGATAAAATAGAAACACTATTAGAGAAGCGTTCACAATCTAGGAATCGACCCCGGTAGCCGTTAGATAAGATATAGATACGAGTTGAAAGCTCCTCACAATCTAGGAATCGACCCCTGTAGTCTGTTGATAAGATAAACAAAACTTTTTGAGATGCCTTCACAATCTAGGAATCGACCCCTATAGTATGTAGATAAAATAGAAACACTATTTGAGAAGCCTTCACAATCTAGGAATCGACCCCGTTAGCCGGTAGATAAGATAGAAAATATATTTGAGATGCCTTCACAATCTAGGAATCGACCCCTATAATCGTTATATGAAATCTCATAACCCTTCACAATCTAGGAATCGACCCCTATATTATGTAGATTAAATGGAAACACTATTTGAGAAGCTTTCACAATCTAGGAATCGACCACCTTCAGCCAGTAGATAAGAAAGAAAATGTATTCGAGATGCCTTCACAATCTAGGAATCGACCCCTATAATCGTTATATGAAATATCATAACCCTTCACAATCTTGGAATCGACCCCTAGAGTATGGAGATAAAATAGAAAAACTATTGGAGAAGCCTTCACAATCTAGGAATCGACCCCGGTAGCCGGTAGATAAGATAACGAGACGAGTTGAAAGCTCCTCAAAATCTAGGAATCGACCCCGTTGGCCGGTAGATAAGATAGAAAATATATTTGAGATGCCTTCACAATCTAGGTATCGACCCCTGTAGTCTGTAGATAAGATAGAAACACTATTTGAGAACCATTCACAATCTAGGAATCGAACACTTAAGTCGTTAGATCAACCAATACAGTCGGTAGATAAAACAGAAGATATGCTCACAATCTACAACATACAAACTACAAGGGATCAAATTCCTAGATTGTGATCATTCTTTGATTGTTCAGGTCTCACAATCTGCAGATTGTTTAAACAATCTAGGAATGGTGAAACATTCCTAGATTGTTCGAACAATCTGCAGATTGTGATGATTCCTAGATTGCACGGAACATGTGTACATGTTATCAATTATTAATAAGATGGAAACTAAGCGCGTAGGTGCGCGAACATTTGTTATTATGCTATTCCTTTTGGGGTATCTATTTTGGGATTTGATGTTTTAAACTACTGAAGATAAATAAACCTACGGGCAAAAGAAAGTATAGCACTCACTTGTTTTCGATTAATGCAATATTTTAAAGAAATGAGATGCATTTGATTATGGCACGATACAATAGCACCTCTCGGCAATAGTTTGAATGACTTAATTGGTGACTATTTTATTTTTTAACTCATTAACGCCGAGCACCGATCTTCAGCTGAACGCCTGGCCGTCACGCCTCAGGGTTAGCGTACCACAGCGACACGCTAATTAGCCTGGCACCTCTGATTCAGCGAGAGGAATTTCTTGTTATCAAACGTGTATTTATCGTTAAGCGCTTCCGTCCATTGTGTAAAATGAACTGATTGTATATTCACGGCAAGATGACATTGAAAGCCAAAAATGTGAATAGATTGCATCATTCTACATAACTGCACGTGCACGACTCTTTGTCGTCTTATCAATTATGTAATCCCGTTACATATATCTCTGATATTTGTTTCTGCTTTACCTTTCCAGATCAAACCTTAATATGCTGGGATTATAAGTTATTGACATCAAATACTTATTTATCCTTTCATACGTTTTATAAGTCATATTCAAAATAAAAATCAATTAGTAGTTCGAAACTTGCAAGTAGCATATTCATAAGTCTCAGTTTTTTATCACTTGAGTTTGGCTGAAAAGTTCCATGCATGAAACATTTATAAACAATAGCAAACTTTTTTGGATATTAAATTTCTTTATTCTGTAGAGGCGACGTTTCGAAATAGATACTAACGTCGTGTCGTTGACAAGCAAGTGATACTGTGATGGAGAGGAAGATAACATATACAAACATTGTTGTTACAATAAATTAGGATGAGTTGTTTATACAGCGGAATAGGTTGATGTACAAAGGTTGTTGAGGAGATTGAGCAGTTGATTAGAAGCCAGTTGTGATGAGCAAAGATAGCTAGAGATTTAACAATTTTGTTCACCAATCGTATAAGATATCCGTCAATGTTAGGGCTCGTGATGGGCGTGGCCAAAATCTCTAAACAGCACGTTTGATTTTTCGCTGTACAGCTTGGTCAGTTGATTGATCAAACAATAACCAATCGATACTGTGACTCGTGATGGGCGTGGCCCAAATCTCTAAACAGCACGTTTGATATTTTGCAGGTTCACAACCTGAAATGAATTATAACAATTATGTTACTTACGTATAATGTAAGATTGTATTTTGTAACCTGAAGGTGTATAGAAATATTGAAAGGATTTACCAAGTATGTTCTCATGAATAAAACTAACGTAGGCGCGGCTACAATAATCAAGCTCCATCATGATATAACACATGTCACGGGAGAAACGTCAGAATGTAGCCGAAATTACCAGTATGTTATTCCAAGCTAAATTACCTTGATCTTGATTGATTGAATATTCACACGCATAATTGCCGTAACGCAAATTCTAATCTGTTTTGAACATACACATATGTCGACATATACACACAATTACACGGGCGTGACAATGAATCGTGTTGTCTATCTATTGCAGGTGTTTATTCTAGCAGGTGTCACGGATCAAACAGGAGTGCCGAATTACCCCAAGGGATTTACATTTCATGGTCAATTGAGTTTCTCAAATATTGTGTTACCATAGTCTGATTGAATGGTTATTTGCAAGAACATATGTGTATTTACTATAATTTTATTGACGACGGATCACAAGAGACCGGATCCATTGATATATATGACAATGGCATTGGATTATACCAGATTGTGTCAACGTGTTTAGCTAATTTTTGAATGAAAATATTTTTTATTCATGAAAGTACCTAATAACTGTAACGGATTACCGAATCATTGTTGTACGTGTCGAATATCAATACGAATATTTCAATACCCTTGCATGAAATATCATTGAAATGAATTAGATGCAAATTATGCCACACAATGTAACAAGTACAATAGGTATAGGTAACCATGTACAATGGATAGGTTTTTGCAGACTAGTTAGGTAAACTACATTGTATATCTTATCAATAACAACAATGACATGAATGTTTACTGTGGACAACAATATTAACCCAGGAAAGTGTTATAGTACAGAAGTTATAGATAAATGAAAATACTTCAACACTCTTCTATTGGCTTAGATGTGCGTTGCGTCTTTGAAATAGTTACATAATCGTATGTAAACATGCAAAACAATAGGTATTGTAATATTTTAATTATTCTTTCTATACGCTCACTGCATAATACATATTCAGGCATTGCCTTTGTTTACACAAAGTAAAACAGACACAAAATATTCAACGGATATATAGAAAAAGCGATTACTGCAGGTAAGCCTTTGATACCTATTTCTGACTGCTATCAAAACACCTTAAATACTTCCGGCCATCAACTCTATATGTAGCAACTCTCTAAAAAAACATGCATCTCGCATGATAGATACCTAATTGTTTTAAATTATGTGTGTTTGTGATTCAATAGGCAGCACCCATAAAACGCGTCTCTCGCTGTGAGAAGCTGTTAATCAGCTACCCCTAATACACGTCTCTCGCTGTGAGGAACTGGCAGTTAGCTGACCCCTATAAGCGTCTCTCGCTGTGAGCGAGAGATTAACGGCCCGCCTATACGCGTCTCTCGGCGTTAATGAGTTAACTAAAATATCATTATTAAAGAAGACAGGGGTAAGAAATGAAATTTACACCAACATGACCCTTACCATGTTCAAAATGTTGTAAATGTGTGCAGGACGAAGCACATGTATTGATTTTCACACAGAGTATGTGTTATATGTCGATGAACAGTTGTGTTTTATCAAAATTAATTTGGGGGAATTTCCAAATTTAAATTTTTAATTTTAATTTTAAAAAATTCAAACCGCGTAGAGGTATTCTTTGACTGATTTAATGTTTTGGACTAATTTCCAAAACTAGCCCGTTTTTGAATACGACGTCGAAAACTCGAGATATTTGACTTTGAAAATAATACATATGATAAATATAACTGAGCAATATACTTTCTTTTGCCCGTAGGTTTACCTGACTGATTGTTCATTTTATTTCAAACATGGGGTTCGAGGTCAAGGTCAACCAGGCAATGCTAGTAGTTGCTTCTTTTTATTAGTGTGATTAAAATCGACCTTGTTCCGTGGAATATAATTTGCAAAACTTGGATGGGAACTCCAAAACATCTCAGCTTACGGGATGTTATCAGATGGTTTGGCGAGGAAAACTCCGAACGATGTAAATTCGTATCCCGGGAGATGCACTTGTTTGCAACTTTTATTCCTAGTAAAATGATTTCAAACAGACTGTTCTTTTTATCTGTTTTATCATTCCAAATCAGCGTAATCTGAGTAAGATTGTTTTCTTTCCCCGCGGAAATAGGCCATTGGCTTGCCTATGTTATAAATAGATTCCCATGCTAAAGCTCCATAGCGACGTCACAGTCATGTGACCAGAACTGCCTTTATATTCATGGAATTTCCCATTTATGCCATTGGAAATAGAGACAAATGTTTACAAACACTGCTACTGTCAAATGTACACACATATTCTCCAGTTGATAAAATCCTTATGTAGCAAGAAAGTAAACACTTGGATGACATGACCTGTGCTTTAGGAGAGCCTATTTATTCAGGTCACATGACCTGAAATTGTCTCTCATATTGTGACATCCATTCAGGAAATGTTGAGTTTTTTCTCATCTTGAAAATGAGGTGGACCAAATACCAAGCTCTAATTTGCGAAGGATAGGTTACACAGCTAGAATGAGGGTCAGGGGTTTCAATAATCGGTTCCTGATATCTTAAAGGCTGTTGATGGCTGCAGTAGAGATATTGATAAACAACTGTCAGTTCAGTGTACTACTTTGTTTACTAGTAATGAAAAAGGTGACCCCTATTCAAAGAGGAAAACCTACAAGTTTGGTGACGTGACCTATATGAGTGATATGTTTGGCTGAAACATTGCGTCTGCTTCAGCTACGAACTGAAGCATTGCCATAGTGTATGACAAATTCAAAGTTTCTTTTGGAATATACTCAGCTACACTTTTCCTTATTTCACTGCAAAATGACCAGATATTTCGTGTTATTTATTATTGTTCTGGCCCTTTGTTGCGATACCAGTCCATCACCTTCAGTTCAGGTCACAACTGAATTAAGTTGGCTGAAGTATGTTCGGAGAGTATATTATTTTAGGATTTATGAAGATTCCTAGCAAAAATGGCTGGACTGGGCCATTTCTGGCTTGGTACTGGCTGGTAAAGTTGATAAAGGCATACTGGCTAGCGGTAAAGAACCAGTACTGCCCCAGAACTGTTTTAACGGAATTGGCCTAGTTCAGGTAAAATTGTACTCGCCCAATGCTGGCAATACGGTACTGAAGTACAGTACTGGCCCTGTACTGGTCCAGTTAAGGCATATAATTTCCTGTCTAAATGCATTATGGGATATCTACAAAGAGTCTGTACTGGGCCGGTACTGGCCTAATTCAGGTATGACACTTCCTGTTAGGGAAGTATTTGTAGTATTACAAAGTGTCATCTGCGTCAAGAGATCCGGAGAAGGGAACGATTTTGGTATCCTTTGAATGTGAGTTCAATTCATGAGTTAATTTTAATTGTATTTATAAAACTTTGATATATTCTAAATTACTATCTACCTCTGGTGTGTTTTACATTAACAATTGCTGATGTATGTATTAATATCATTAGGAAATCTAAGTGTGAAAATAATCACAAGTTGTTTTGTATCATTGTCTTTGTACATAGGCCTACCTGTTAACAATATATTCTGGCTTATTTTCAAATAACATATATTTGACTTCATATTTAAGTTTCATTATAAAAATACAAATTCAAAATAAAAAAAAAGTTGGAAGATTTCAAACTGATATGATGAATATTGCTTACTTTAAAAAAAAGTAACAATTTAGAAAATGAAAGAAAAAATGATAATGGCTAAATCAACCTTCATTTATCAGTTCATTTGGATATTGGAAATTTACGGAATACACAATAGATTTAATGTACCGGAACGGTAAAGGCTTACCTGAATTGGGCCAGTACAGGGAATGGCATCGTTTTAGTTATGGCGTGATACTGGCCCAGTACTGGCCCAGTACCGTTTTGCCAGTATTGGCCCAGTACCACACCAGTGGGCAAGTTGGTACAGGGCCAGTACCGGATGCCTGAATTGGGCCAGTACCGGATGCCTGTATCAGCCACTACTGGACCAGTACTGGACCAGTACGGTCATGTTTGCTGGGTTAATACCCCCAACTATGCAGGCCGTGTACTCTGCAATGTGCTTGCAAAAGAAGTTGTGATAATCCACAAGAGGCAAATGCTTAATTTGTGTTGGTAGAAACACTTCTCCAGAACAATCATTAATGCTTATAACTCAGACTCGACAATATTATTGTATAATGACAATGGTAGTATGTCTGACTTAGAATTAGATTCCAATCAAGTCACAAATAACTGCCGACCGGAGCAGTTTTACGGCAGGATATATTGTTGACTCATTTCAACTTGCATGCCACATACTCATAACTTTGTTGTTTTGACTAAACGGAGAATATATTATGCACGTTGATAGGCAGCTACTGTCAAACTGTTCCTTGGGACATAAATATCGCCTGTTGAGGACATTTTAGGTGTGATATATAATACTACAGCATTTACAACAAGGTAACGCGTCATGATATTGTTTACACACTCTATTAACGAACTTCGGGGTAACGCCAAATTTCTCACAATTTAGGATTAGCTCTGTCATTGAAACTATGACACGTGCAATTTCTGCAGAGATATCTTATAAATGACAGTGTGATCTTCTCTTGCACTGGTAAACACTATAATAAATATTGTCAAGATCTTTTTGGCGATATATATATATTTGCTTGTTCGCTTTAAATGAATAGGTAGTATCCTCGTAACACCCTTTACCCGTAAATAGGCAACCAACTTATTTCCCTTATGTTGTCTAGTTGGTAAACAGCATAAATATGTTATGTTGCAAGTAACAGTGGTGGCAGGTGGTCCTGTCGACAGCTATTAATGAAGTTTAGCAACAATGGGCGCGACTCGCTACATTGCTTGATAAACTGAGAATTTGAAAGGCCACCCCATGCCTCACCCTGTGAAATGAGTTGAAAGACTTGTGGCAAGTGATTTAGTTGTAAGGTGATTTCTTTTTAGAAGTTAGCTGTTAATCTCCCCAAGATATACACAAAACTGATAATAGCTAAGTAAATTTAATCAGGAGGTGGTCGTAAGCGTATCACGTAATATTTTGGTAAGTAATTGATTGATTAACTTTAAATAAGGAAACAATTGCAACAGAAATATTGCTTGATTATGGTGTTGATATTATCACTAAATAACGTGGGGAAACAAAGTCGAAATTGGACACAAATGGAACATGTTGAAAGCTATGATGATGATCGCGTGTTTACGTTGATTTACCAAAATATGAAATATTTCAAGTCAACAGATTTATACGAATTCTCGAGTTAATGTACATTCATCTCACGATCATGAAGTCCAAAGACTCTGCATAACACTGATGACTGTCAGTGTCTGTTGGAATCTCTTCCAGCTTATTCCACCTCTTCCTTGTGAGTTATCATGATGAGACGTCTTCCATTGTGAGTAATCCTAATGAGGCGTCTTCACTCTGTCTCTCTGTGTGGTTGCAATCCTGATGTACTGAATGTTTCAATTCATCAACATTTTACACCGATGGCACATTCTGGCAAATATAACAAACGGTTTAGAAAGGGGGCAGGGTAGGCAAGTGACAGTTTCTGGTGCAAAACATCTACAAAAGGCACAGAGTGTTATCAACCAAAATGATTGGCCTTGTGTATGGGTATTCAAAACAACCCAAAATGAAGGCCAACTTGTCGCCAAATGATCTCACCCTGATACTCTGCAATGTTTAAGTTACAAAAGACGTGCTATACCATCTGGATTGTACATCAGAAAAAGCACTTCATCAGATCAGTGGATGTTTCTCCACTTAAGCGAGAACGAAGGCCCTGGAACCTGTATGTGGGCTCCTCCTGGTCAACTGAATGTCAAGGTCATAAATGGCTGACGAGCGAACTGCATGGCGATGATTAGGGACAAAATGCTGTATTACAGTCAGAAAAATGATATTGTAAACAACATTAATTCTGTTGTTTCACTCTGCGGTTCGAATCTGCCGAGTCATAGGTGCTGTCTACATTGCTGGAATTAATAAACGATTTTAAAAGGTTTTGCTTTTGATGCAAAATATGACTTTGAATGAGCATGGTGTTGTTTCGTCGTTACATCCCTTTCCTTTTATAGTATGTTATATAGTAATAGGGTAGGGTCTATGAAGGTATATGTCTTTTAAATGCTGTTCCTAAGCGGTACACGCCCCTATGTACAGCACTGATTCCAAGCGGTTCTGGAGTAAATGCGACGATGAGGTGATTTTCGGAACTGCGGTTGGTGCAGGGTTCGTAGAAGTGCCATAAATCCGAACTTATCTTTTTGATATACATCAAGGTCTACTATGACTTCATTAATCTGATGCTTACTCACCAATGGACTTCATTGATAAAGGATGGCGACGTTGCGGGATTCGAACTGTCACCTTCAGCATCAGACAACAATCGCCAGCACTGACTGTCTCGATAAAACTGAGGTCCAGTGTGAGTTTAGCTATAACTTCAAGCAGCTCGTCCTTAAATGTACAAGAATATGTACTATACTATCATCCTCGGTAACCCAAAGTTATATATATGCTCCGTTACTCTCCACTATATAACCCCTGAGAAACTCCATCAGAGAAATCTGTACTCCGTGAGCTAATCAAACTGCTACGCAGCTTGGACCTGCGAGCCAATGACAATTCATATCACTTCATTTCAAAGCTTGCGAGGTCAGTTTGTTATCCATCTGTTATGAGTTATTTCCCTTGACCATTTCCGTCTTATCCCGTTGAGCATTTTCTTTGGTTACTGACTTCGTCACGCTGGCCAAGAGCGGATAATTTTAGTACATATTTCTCTGATAGAGTTTCCCAGGGGCTATATAGTGGAAAGTAATGGAGCATAAATAAAACCATGGGTTACCGAGGATGCTATACAATAAGTGTAGACAGTGTTACCCAAATTAAATAATTCATCACTATCTAAATGGCATATATTTCTAGTACATATAGCCTTGAGAGCTGTGCAACTTTACCAGAGAGGTCCTGAATGTAGTAATAGCTTAACTTATAGTTGAAATTATTCAGTGTAAGATACACAAAACATGTTTTGTCAGTGCTATAGGTACGTGCGCTCCGTGTGCAATATATATAACTTGAAGTGTGAAGTCCTTAATCAGGATTACATTAAAGTTTAAAAATTCGGCTATCTAAACCTTCATAAAAAGTGTACCCAAACAATTCATTTTTCAAATCAAATGCACGAACCAGACCCCCTGAGTAGACTGGGATTAACCATAAGTATTATGTTTATCATAACTGAAAGTTTAGTTAAAATTTGGAGATAAGGGGACACTTGGGATAACTTGATAGACAGTTTTGGTGAAAGGCTAAACATGTTTTCCAAAAGGATTAAGGCACTGCAAGAACATAGTTTACGCACACAGTAAAAGGTGCACAGTTTTGAGATTTAAAAATTTAGTTCAAGAAGTTATCATTTCAGAACATTGACCAAATTGTAAATGGAATCGAAATAATATAAAAAGCAGCATTTTAGATTCTTGAAATTCCTTATACATTGTATTTTTTTTTTAGACTTATTCCAATGTTATTCTTGATTTTATCATAACATGAGGCTTCAGACGAAGAATTACTTTGATATATAACCCAAAAGAGTTCTTAAACTATAACTAACAAGTTATGTTTCAACAGTTGAATTAGTGACTAACTGATTTTGGTATCATTACGTTTTGAGACATTAAGTTATTTATTGTTTTTGTAAACTCGAGACATTCTAGGTTTTTGAGAGCAAAATTAGCACGTCTTCGTATTAAAATAAAACGAAATATAGTTTCTTTATGCAATGCGTGAACTAGCTTTAAAAGAACCGTGGGATAGTGTGGACCTTTATTCTATTTAGCTCGGGTGAGATTGATTGATTTATTTCATAGATGGAGGTATGCAGAGACTAGCATTTCTCGTAATTCAACAGTTACAACACTACTATGATCAGGTCGACACTGATGAATTCTGTCAACATTCATTAAAGGTGCATCCATTGTGTTTCATAAAATTTTATTTGGCTTTAATTCTTTCCAACTCATCATATGTGCTGTTTACAATGCAAACAAATTCACTCTTTTTGCATATTCATCCCCAATCGCCAAATATTATGATAATATCATGTTTCCAATTAAAATCGAGAAACATTATTATGCATGTGCAGAAACCGAAACTGCACGTCTCATGTACATGCACACTAGTTATATGTCCATTATCAAACCAAATTTGTTATTTTATGTTAATAAGATTCCAAAATTACGTTTGACTCATTGGCGCGCGTCAATCGTGATGCATTGTCCTGTTTTCGATCAGAAATCATAACTTTAACCTTCATATCGGTTTATCAAATTCTCTTTAAAGTGGCCGCTTGAAGGAAGTTGAAGTGATCTGTTGCGAAACCTAAACTGTCGCTTTATACGTCGCAACATTTTAACCGTCTTCTATGGATACCATGATGGAATGTGGTAAACCATCTTTTCTCCGTCAGCAGCATTTTGTTTTTCACACTTTTGAAAATGTGGGGACGTTTCCTTTGCGGTTGAGTGTATACCGTTATCAAGCATATGTGTCAAAATTTACTATCTTACATTCCTTGGTTTCCTGGATATGAAAACACATCTCCAGATTTTCGATAATAGGAAATCATATCAGAATCAAACATCCCCTTTAGGAAGACAAGTAATTGACAAGTTTTGATTCAACTCTATTGACAGTTTGAATTTGGAAAAAAATATAAACGTTTGTAGGATCTTGATAAAGTATGCAGATAAGCCATTAATGTTGACAGAGACAGCTTTGGGGACATGATGTGTTGTTGACTCATTTCAAATGCATGCACTCATACAGGTTAGGAGGTAGTTATTGACTAACCGTTGCCCGGTATAAAGAGTGATTTTCTAGGGACCTGTGGGTTGTGATATAGAATACTGAGGCATAAACAGCAGGGCGATACGTCATGATATTGTTTGGATGTGTATTCACAGACATCTTATTAAATACTAAGAGATATTATTATAAATAATGTACGCCAAATTTTATGTCACCAAAATATATTAATCAAAATTCCGTACTCGTAATCACAACCTACACCTTAAGGTAGGAAGATAGCGTCGACTTACTAGGCATGACACTTTTGTGACTCGCTGGTGGTTGCTGATGAAATGCATTGCAAACTAATAAAACAAAATATAAATAAACAAAAGAAAATATAGGTACAACGACGCAAGACAATTAAGTCATTAAGCCATTAAGTGATGAACAAGACTTGAACATAATTACACTAGCCGTTTTGCTTGTTTCATTATGTCCTACAGTAACAATGCGTCAAGAAGGTAAACTATACCGACAGCTTTTATTAACTTGTTTCAATGTTCATAACTTCATAAAATATAACATGAATTTCCATAACAGATAGACAGACAGACAGACATATATAAGAGAGTAAGATGAGATTAGGAGGAATTCGAAAAATTTGAGAGGAAAGAGTGACATAAAGTTGACAGAGAAAGTAGAGAGAGAGAGAGAGAGAGAGAGAGAGAGAGAGAGAGAGAGAGAGAGAGAGTGAGAGAGAGAGAGAGAGAGAGAGAGAGAGAGAGAGAGAGAGAGAGAGAGAGAGAGAGAGAGAGAGAGAGAGAGAGAGAGAGAGAGAGAGAGAGAGAGAGAGAGAGAGAGAGAGAGAGAGAGAGAGAGAAACGGGATATGAGAAACGACAGATATGAGAGTGAAGAGATACAGGTGAACAAAATGAGACAGATATGAAAAATGAGAAGATAAAAAGATTAGAGAGATGCGATGAGAACTATACAATACAAACTACACAATACAGATGCTACCATTTCCGAATAAAAAATGCATGGCATCAGATACGTTCAGGAGGCATAAACCAATGCTACAGTCATAACATGTTTTATCAGACTCAAAAGATTTATAAAACGTCTGATTTATATACGAAACCATTGTGATTAATCATGAATGTGTATGTACTGAAAGCTTAAAACGGCGTGCATTCTTGGGTTTCCTGAATATGAATATTTAACTCTAAATTGTTCAAATTAAGGATCACAGCATTTACGAATGTTGGAATAAACGATCCCTAACAATATTATAAAGTCAATTAGTTGACTTTTGTTCAACGCTAGTGACAGCTTGAAGTTGCTTGTTTAATTTTGTTGAAATGTTCAGATAACCCATTAATGTATAGGGGCAGTTTTGTGGACATGATATGCTGTCTACTCAGTTCTATATGCCTGCCGAATACACACAAACTTAGTTGTGTTTTTGTTACGTCGCTAGGTACTATTGATAAACTGTTACCAGCTGCAGAAAAACAGTGCATTTAAGGACCTCTACGTAGTGATATATAACACTGTAGCACAGCAGGGTGCTATCCCATGATATTGTTTGTACGTGTTTTCACTGATTGGTAATCCTTAATGACTCAAGACGTATTTTCATGATAGGTTATAATCGTAACGTACTCACAATTCAACAATGTTTATTGACATGTCTCTGATTTGGATCAGAGATGGCTTAAACCTGAGAGTATTACCTTCCCTTGCACTGGAAAACCCTATGCTGTCATCAAGTTCTATTTGATGATGGATATTATGCTAGTTGGTTTTGATCTGTTAAGCAGTAACTATTGTGATTTCTGTCGACATTTAACCAAATCTCTCTTTTCTTTATCTAATTTGTAAACATTGTAAAATAAATGTTCTGACAATCTAAACTTTAATCTTCAAAGGATTGCCCCTTATCACTTCCTCAGAACCAACCTCAGGGGCAACAGAAACGATACCAAAATAAATTCAATATGTTTTACCCAAAGAGTGAAATACATTCTATATTCAAATCAATCCGCATTTATCCAGTGCGCAATTCCCTACAGAGATAAAACAAAAAACAAATCCATGTATTCACATATGTGTTTATTGCATATCCGTTGATTATAAGGCAATGCCAATCGATGTTTGTGTTATCTCGACACTTATCCTTCAAGTCAACAGAATGTTTAATATAAATCGTTGGATTAATTTGCTTATTTATACATGTGTACCTTAGATCAGACAGTGCACTTTGCAACAAGTCCAATCCAAATTGAATTATATCGTGCTTGCAAAAGATATACGGGGTGCATATAAATACTTTTTTCAATTGAATTTGTTTTTATTGTTTTCATAAATTGCAGCATTTTAAATTTGAGAATTTAATGTTAATCATCAGTAGAAGTAGATGTATGTATAATAACATTTCAATTTGTTTTAAATAATTGAAAACTATGTGCTAGGTTGTAATCCCGACAATGGTCCCTTACAGACGCATAGTGGTTTTTCATGAAAACAGTGTTTTCTTTTGTTTGGAAAATAAAAAAATAAAAATGAATTGAGTGGAGCGAAGGGGAGTTGAGTGGAGTGGAGTGGAGTGGAGTGGAGTGGAGTGGAGTGGAGTGGAGTGGAGTGGAGTGGAGTGGAGTGGAGTGGAGTGGAGTGGAGTGGAGTGGAGTGGAGTGGAGTGGAGTGGAGTGGAGTGAAAAAATTTGAAGAAAATAATCTTCAAATAAAATGGTCACCCCTATTCCAAAATGACCGAGTGCTGTCTTTTTCTGAACCGGATCACCATCCACCACTTTCTACTCTGTATCTGTAGTATGTTGAGTTTATTATTGGAAACTTTGTTTCTATACATTGTAACTCTTCTTTTTTTTTAAATAAAGTCTCCAAAACATAATCTAAAAAAGCATTCGTTCCATTCCAGTGGTTTGAAAATATAACAATATGTAATATTAAATGAGATAGAACCTTCTCAATTTACAGTACCTGCTAGTCATGACAAAAATTACATGTCACTAATTATTGAAATAAAAACAAAATGTCTGTTACGGCCATTTAGAATACAGCTGCATAGGACAAGACAATGTTCTATGGATGTCAGCTTCTATTATTCCTGATAAAAGCTATGAGAGATGTGAGAATCATCATCGAAAGAATAGATTCTAGGAACACTTATTATCTAACAACGAGGTAAAAATACTATGAGAAGGGTAGATTGTTGGAACACATCAGGATCTAACAACAGGGTATATCACATTAAGACAGTATAGATTCTTGAAACTCTACAGAATCTACTCGGGTATAGTTTAAAGGGGGTACTGAATGACTGAGTGAATGAGTGTTTAACGCTGCTATGGCGATATCACAGCCTTTAGTGGCGAGAAATTTAAGTTAACAGTCTAATATTTATATTGCTGCAAATGCAGCAAGGCTCGCAAAATACAATGTCTATTCCTTATGCAGGATATTGACCGTCTCAAAACACTCTCAAATGATAACCTCTATTTAACCGCCTAATATTGCGGCATACAAAGCAAGACGCGAGCCAGCAGAGATTCAACTGATCGTAGGAGACTGTTTGAACGTTTTGACTGGCACATTTTTGATAGATATTAATTTGAAATACCGAAAACAATATGACAAAGCTCATGTTTAGAATCATATGAATTCACTTCATTGTTAAATAAAGAAAGATACAGTTCACGTAGTTTTATTGTTTCATTCACACGTTATTCAATAATTCACGAATTCCACACATCCCCCTCCCCCACCAGCCGTTCACCAATCCCCCAGATATGTGAAACGTTATAAGTGGTGTTATTTTCTCGAGGAGTAAAGACAGGTGTCGAAAATACCATTTTAAAGGGTCAGCAGCACGTTTTTTTGCAAGTTTTATTTTTTCGATTTCCGATTTATAACGATAGGTTATGTCATTTAGAGGGTAAAGCATCTTATTACACAAATCAATTATCCGCAATGGTTATAAAGGTGTTGCTTATAAAGCAAAAATTGCATGGCGGTCATTTTAATGTGAACACATTTTATTATTTCGAATTACAAACAATATTCCCATGGCTTAACTCAACCATGTACACTCATTATCAACTTGACTTTCCGAAGAGAGAATGGTGTTTTACAATTTGTGACATTATTTTTCAAATACATTTCATCAACTTATTTAACGAAAAAACGTGCTACTGCCCATTTAAAGTCTTTTCACAAGTATGATTTCACAAGATTCTTCTGGATCCGATCAAAATTGGATGGATTCGCCAAGGCGGATTCCACCATGTTTTGTTCTGTGTTAAGTCACAAAAGACATGGTATACCATCTGGATTGTACATCAGAAAGAGCATTTCATCAGATGAATGGATGTTTCTCAATTACCCATCATTCAAGTGAGTGAATGTTTAGCTCATACCAACAATGCTGTTGAGTGGTAACATAACGACAGAGGTCTTCTGATATGACGTCTGGCACTGTAAGCATCACTGATTATAGGCGGTTCTGGAGCATTTGCGACGATAAAGTAATTTTCGGAACAGCGGTTGGTTCAAAAGGATAGCTACGTTGAAGTCCCATTAGTCCTAACTTCTCTTTGTCTAATCAAGGTATTCATGACTTCTTCCAACAACAGTTGTGAGAAAAGTACAATAGTATGTATGGAAATTGTGATACCAAAATTAAACATTATACATGTTTTCACTATCGATATAGTATTTATTTCAAATGCATTCATATTCTTGGAGATGTGCCACTTTACATCTATCAGAGGGATACTGAATGTAAAAATAGCTGAACTTATGGATCCCAAGTAACCTATTGTTCAGTTTAAACATCATTTTGTCAGTGCACATGTTCCGTGTGCAACATGTGCCATATATATTAGTGTGAAATCCTTTATCAGGATTACATTGACGTTTAGAAAGTAAGTTAACTAAAGCTTCATAATGAGTGCGCCCAAAAAATAAGTTTTCATATTTCAAATCGTGCACGAACGAGGTACACTGGGATTAACGATAAGTATATGTTTATTATAACCGAAACTTTAATCAATAGTCGGAGGTGAGAGGCTTGATAGACAGTTTTGGTGAAAGGCTAAAAATGTTTTCCAAATGGATTAATGCACTGCAAGAAAATAGTTTACGTGCACAGTAAAGGATACATACCTTTGAGCCTTTAAAAGTTAGTTCAAGAGATAATCCATTAAAAAAATAGTCCAAATTGCAAATGAAATGAACAGAACTAACATCATTTGACATCCCTGTAATGTCTGTTTACATTGTGTTTTGTTATCTTGATATTATTATATGTGATTGTTGGTTTTATCATAACATGAGGGTTCAGACGAAGAATTACTCTGATAGATACCCAAAAATATTTCATGACAAATTTTTGATGAATAACTAACCAATTCTGGTAACATGATGTTTTGGTATACTTAATTATATCACGCTCTTTGTAAACTCAAAAAATTCCCTGCTTATGCTGCCATAATAAGCACGGCTAAGTATAACACAGATAAAAAAAAGTTTCTTTATGCAATGCTTGAACGAGCTTTAAAACACAGCCACTGGACAATTAAGTGGAATAAATGACTCTAGTAACATTATATTTTGCGACATTAAATTATTATAGATCTTTGTAAACTCAATAACTTCTCGGCTTATGATGGCGATGTATGAAGGTAGATAAAATGTATATGTTCTTTATGCAATGAGTTAACTAGCTTTAAAACACAACCGTAGGACGAGGTGGATCTAAATTCTCTTTTCGTCGGGTGAGAATGATAAGGAACAGAGCTTATTTTCATGGATGGAGGTTTGGAGAGACTAGCCAAAAAATCTGCGCCAATTTTCAATGAAGTAATTACAAATTTGATTTCCTATTTTGTTCATATATTATGACGTCATAATATCAATACATAAATTCGTTTGTGACATCCTAACGCCACAACTGTTACACTCCTTGGTGTTACAAAAGAAACATGTTGGACTGAAAATTGCTCCGAGTCTTTTTTTAACTTTTGAATTTTTGTTTAATGAATACATGTTCTTGTAAAACATTTGCAAATGTTGGGTATATATAATGTCCTGTGCTATAAGTTTGTGCAGACGCAATTCAATTGCTCATGTACCCTCTTGTGTAGTTTTAGAGAATAAACAATCTCTGTAATCGTGGTAACAGCAACTATCCAAAATAAAGTTTCATGATAAATAGATTGTAATCGTAACACATGCAAAGTTCAACCAAGTTTAATGGACATGTCTTCGATATGTTAAGCAGAGCTCGCTTAAACTCAAGAGTGTGACCTTCCCTTGCACTAGAAATACTATGGTGTTATCAAGTTCTGTTTGATGATAAATGCTATGCATGCTCGCTTTAAACCAATAAGCAGTAAATACCGTGGTACCATAAATAATGTCAACAGGTAACCAAAGTTCTATCCTGTTTTTTTCTAATTGGTAAACATCGTTAATCTATTTTTCAGACAATCTAGTCTTACGTTCTTCTGGAACGTTGCCTCTTATCAAGTTCACATAACTGTTTTTTTAATCAGCCACATTTTTTGGTTAATCCGTCAACTTTTATAAGATCAGTATTCATACAAGAGCACGTTCATGTAAAACATAAAGTAAGTAGAGACTAATTTGATCGCTAAAGGTCCTTTGAAATAGGGAAGGCTGCCTGACATATTTGGGGTTCTGGTCTTATCTTCCAGACATTCGTCTTGAAGATCTAATAAAAATACTCAACAAGCCTAGGATATGTGTTACTTTAATCAACTCGTGTTGAAAAATTTGAAATTTGATATCAGAAGACACTTGATTGAGATTCTTTACATACTAAGCTTTTGTTTAGTATTCCTTTAAATGATTTTCGCATTTATGGTTGGTTTTATGTTCGCTAAAAATAAGACTTGATATTCCCTAAATGTTTCAGCTATATACACATTTAAGTTTCAGCTCTTAGAAAGAAATATCCTTCAGAGTGGTGATACAATAAATATGCATGTGTTGGACGATTTGAAAAAGTTACCAAAAAACAAAACAGCGTCGAAATCACGAGACCTACGACTTTGCCATGATTTCCTTTTTTTGCTCTCATTGTATATTTTGAAAATAATCGCCAGTGTTTTGAAAATCTAAAGATATGGGTTGGATATAACCGTAATTATCACGTCTACAACATTAACAAACCATCAGATTAGTTATTAAAGTGCCACTTCAAGTCTTTTTCATGACAACATATGTAGCACAGGGAACAAATATGTAAAAAGGCATACTTCATAAGTAGCTTATGTGAGACCCGTATTCATTAATTAATACAGAGCGAGCACGGCACTTGTATCTCTCTGAGTTTTTTTGTGTGGAATTTGTGTGTGTTTTTGTTTTGTCAGTTTTGTATGTTGTCATGTTTTACGGGCTCCAATTAGCGACGAGGCTTGGACAACGTCAGCAGATAGCTGTAAGGAGTTGTGATTTGTTGAATTTAAGGAAGGTGGAAGGCCATAGACAAGGTAATTCGACCCATGTCGAAAAATACCCAGATAAAAAGCGTAGGTACGAATGTTCGATCTGAGTGTAATGATAGTATGAGAGGTTGAATTACACAAATAATTAAGGAATGAAAGTTTGATGTTAATGTGGTAAAGTTTCTTTCCGCAGGTAGGACATCGTTTGAACGTTTCCATTTGCAGATTATGGATCGATGTTAATTTTATAAATTATTATAGGTTTAAAACATATATCACTCTTACACATGGAAACTCATGTTCGAGTTATTTGAACATCATTAACTAATAAAGAAATAGTTCTGATAGTTTTATTGTTTCATTCACACTGCATACATTAATTGAACGTTATACATTTGAACATTATAGAGGAAACCATTGAATGCTGTTACTGTATTGGTAATGTTGACTGTATACATGAGTTTTAAATGAGTCTATATTCAAATCAGTCCGCAAATATCCAATGTGCAATTACCGACAGAGATAAAACAAAAACATTTATTTACATGTACATGTATGTGCATAAGATATCCGAGGATTATAAAGCAATGTCAATCTATGTTTGCGTTTCTTCGACACTTATCCCTCAAGTCAAGAGATTGTTTAGCATATATCGTTTGATTAATTGGCTTATTTGTACATATGTATGTTAGATCAAACAATGCATTTGGCAACTAGCCCGCACCAACTTGAAACATAGATATTGTTTACATCAACACTTCACTTTTACTTCAGTTGAATTTATTTATATGTTTTCGTAAATTTCAGAATTTGAAATTTGAGAATTATAGATTATTCATCAATAAGGTATCACCGAGGTTTTAGGGTTTTTTTTGCAACTTTAATAAACTTCTATACACCTATCGGTAATTGTATACATGTCTACATTTTGATCTCATAAGCAATGTCAAATACCAAGTTGAACAGAGAAACAGACAGACAGACAGACAGACAGACAGACAGACAGACAGGCAGACAGATTTAGTTCAGTATGGAGGCCTACTGTTATATTGTAATCATTCAGTTACATTAAATCTTGAGACATATCGTATGTTAATAAATATTGATAATCATACATTAACATAATCTCATCAAAGTTTTCCATCACACTTGTGAATATTATTTTATCACTTGTTTCAGCCAGATAATATTTTGTGCACAGAGTTTTAATGACTTAATAGTCAACGTTTTTCAGTAACAATCATATTACACCAAGGGGGATAATACAAGATATTTCATTACATGCTGAAATAGAGTCATCATGTCTTCAGAAACCAAATTAACTCATTTTGAAATTTGAGAACTTTTCAGTTCATATTTCTGACAAAAACACGTTTTAAGAAATCCTAGTTTTTGAATCACCTTAATAAGAATAAATACATGTAGGAGGTTCCAAGAAGTTGTTTGGCTTCTTTTATGACGTCCTAAAGTATTGCGTCAACACATTTAGTAGAAAAAGTTGCATTTTGCCGAAACATCTTATAAAACATAATTTCAATATTTCATAACCGTCCACCTTAAATATCAAACATTACACTGTCGGTTAAAAGATTTATTGATTTTCCTTAAAATGAAAGATGAAATACTTCTTTAAATATAATCAATGGTGGTTTCCACGTCATGAACTGGTGTTTTCCAAATTATATTCTGTTAAAAAAATATCTTAGTATTAGAATCTGAATTAGTGTCTATCTCCATGTTAAAGGATACGTGAATGCAAAATCGAAGTGGGGCAATTTACCTCTCCGAGTTGTACCATGGTTCTGGTCGCTTAGATACAGTTTGTTTATTTAATCGTATATGGTGATCGCTTATTTCTTCCCTGACAACAAAAGGGTATAAAACAGAAGACGTTGAGAAATACAAACCATGGACTTCATCTGGAGCTTCAACCATGAAAATGAGTTGGTGGTGGTTTCCACGTCATGCTGAAATCAATTTGATACGTAAGTCAATTCGAATCGTGGAAAAACTGTGATTTGAATCAATAACATTAATGAAAACCAAGCCCAATGAAGCGCACCGTGGCCTCGTACATCTGCAGCGTCATCACAACTTTAATGTGAATGCGTGCCTGTATTGTTGATTGTGGTTGTATGACAATATGTTTCAAATGGTTTTCTAATCAAGTACTGATCGAAAACTGAACAATTCATTTGTCTCATTTCAACAATCGCCATTTTTTGTGACATGACCACTTCTGAAATTCAAATATATTATGCAGGAATGGTATAACTTCATTATGACAGACTAAATCCCGATCTCTGACAAATCCGATTTACTTTGTGTGTTTGGTAAACAACGGTGTACAATAATGATTCTTTCAGCTTGTCCCTATCAGTATCAAGCTCTTTAATCATATTCGTGCAATAGAGGCTTTTGTAGATATGAACACTTGTATCCTTATCGTGTCGATTATTTTCCCTGTGTGCTATTAGTCATACCAATGTCAGACCACATGTTCAAGAAAATACTGCTTCGAGGAGTTTTCGAATACAAACCGCCGCCATTTGGTTTAAAATATTTAAAAGCGTGTTGTTATATTCTAAGTGTGGTTGATCCCTTAAGTCAGGACACAGCCTACTTGACTTGAAACGTATTGGCAAGAATGATATATGGTGAATAAATGGGTCTTACTACAATATCAGTTTGTATATTTACATTAACATAAAAACAAAGTTTGTTGCTTGTCTTTAAAGAAATTAATTTATTCTGCGATACTTTTTAGTCCAAAATGTATTACAAAATCACTGTACACTACAGGTTGTATTAGTAAGAAATAGGCTCCAGAGGACGTCATCAAACTTTGTCAATGGATTATTAAATTATTCAAGCATATATATTACACTCGTAAATTGAAAAGTTGTGCTCATATCAATAATATTAACTTATTTTCAAGCATATTGGTAATAATCTCTTTTTACAATAAAGTGTTGTGGATCCAAATACTGGATAATTGTTATTTATACAACAAGAATAGAAAAGAATAGAAACTAGGGTAATCAGAAAATCTAGGTCTCTGCATTACGCTATACCTAGGGCAGACAAACCCAAAAGTGTATAACATTTTCAACTACCTTATAATTACAATTATTAAAAACACATGCATATTTAAGAAATAGATTTCATAATGTGTTTGCTCTGGCATTTATATATCTATAACCTACCTTTGACCGATATTTGTATGAATTAGATAACCGTCTAATCTACGTATCCACAACTATAATTCGTTGCCCAAATGAACCTGTACAGCTGCGTACCGAAAGTGTCATGTAAATATCACGTAAATTGACGTTCATTGTGACATTATTAAACATTACTGAACATTACATAAATCGTTTATACATTAGTAACACAATTACTCAAACGTTACCTGTGGTCGGCATGGCAGTGGTGCATGTTTATGAAAGTTGGCATAAGAAAAAAGAGAGAAGGGGTCACATTTTGAAAATTCAAATTTCATTAATTTTCGAATAAAAACTTAATGAAGACGAATACATTACAAATACATCGATCGAGTATTAGAGGAACTGTATGATCATGATATATGTTAGACCCAGTTGATCACACAGAAGAAGATAAAAACTGTAGTTTTGAAAATATTAACCCCTGATCACTTCAAAGAGCTGCCAAAACTATAACTGTTTAATGTGAGATATAAAATCTGAGTATGTTATGGAACACCCAACTGTCTTCTGATAATGCAAAAATGCAAAAATGATCGTTTTCGCGTTGATGCTATTCTTCAAAGAAATGCCAAATTACATCATGGAGATGTATGACAGTTCTCTTCTCTAAATATATGTTTTCTATGGAAACATCACTGAACTGTACATTTTAGATATGTTCCTATTGTATTCCGTGTCTGTATGATTATGTTATTGTGAATCTGTTGTTGTAAATATATTATGTGTTTATGTGTAATGATCTTCGGATCGCATTCCGGAGGAAATAAAGAGATTCATTCATTCATTAATTCATTCTTCTCTTATCTGCAATGCATGAACTAGTTTTAAAAACACAACGTGGGACAGCGTAAACCTAAATTATCTTTTCCCTAAAATCAATATTTTAGGGGTGAGGTCGGGTGGTGTCACATCATGTGGGGGTCATTGATTAATTCACTTCATGTACAAACATATCAACCCCTGACCCAACTTCCCTACGCAAAGAATATTTTTTGCCATTCTCCAATACTGGCTGATTTAAGCATTGCAGTATTGTCTTAAAGGTAGAGTCTGATGTTCCATGGTCACTGTCGGGATTCATTAAAAGGGTATTTTAATTTGAGAAAAATACTCGACTTAAATTTCCTAAATCGCCCCTTAAATTATGTGTATATGAATTTCTCATCATATCGCCTTATTAGTGCCGACACATTATTCACTGAAGTCACTGAATCATATCTGCCGGGTTTGACGTCACTCCCGGCGCTTGGATATTAGCACATTTTTATAACTGTCGATTTAACATACTAATCTTTATCAAAACAACACAAAACCAAAATGCAGAAAGCTAAAACGCAAAATTGCCATAATGCAGAATGAATTAGTTGATGGTCAGGTTGATCATACCTAATGAAGTAATCGACTGGTCCACTCACATCCAGTGAATAGAGGGGGCACAGTCAGAATCATTGGTAGGAAACTTATATACAGTGAGAGTAGAGTATTTGTGATTATTATGACGGAAACGTTTTAATATGTAACAGAATCATTGTGATTTTAGCCTCGGTAGGTGAAGGGTAAAGAGCGATAGATGGTTTGCAGATATACAAACTCAATGTTATCAGAGAATTGTGGTAACAGTTAGTTAACACATATATCCATAAGTGATAATTAAATTTATGATGACCAAATAACAACTGATAATGTCGAAGAGAAGTTTTATACTGTTGGAATGTGTTATTACGTTAGTAAATGTGTCACACACTTTGAGTAACACTGATTGTATTGACACAAGCTAGTTTCCACGGGTTCATGGAACAAACAGTAAAGAGTAAAGAACACTTGAACCCGAAATCAAATCGTAAAAACGTTATTTCTTTGGTAGAAGTAAAGTTTTCAATATTCCGAAAATATACTGAACGTAAAAAGTATTAACCTTTATATGATACATAGAAGAGAATGTAAACGGATTTAAACTGATGTTTAACTTAGTAATATGTTTACATAATATGCTCTTTGATTGTTTTCAATTGAAAATTATCATTACTGCCCTGATCGTTACTTTCAATTCTAAATTATTTTTCTATGAATATCATTTGCTTATATACATATATTGTTATGGTTTGGCAATATGCATATTTAATAAAATGATTAGGATAAAATAAAATAAAAAAACATGTATAAGTGTATTCACTAAAAGTAAATCAATATTCTAAGCTCATTAAGTACCTGTTGCGTTTATCATCATATCAAAAGAAAAAAAGCATACTTTACTCACTAATGTATATCAGTATAAACGGGAAGGACAGGGCTTTGATCTTTGCTCTCTTAAAGTTAAGAACCTCCAATTTTCTCATCGATTTGGGGAAATTTGGAATAGACAATCTGTTTCTTGCACTAGTTAATTCATATCAGTTTTTAGAACAAGATATATTGATATTGTGTGGTATATGTCGTCTGGTAACTCAGGGTAGGAAATTTGGTATACCTAAAAGTGAAAGACTTTGCCCAGTTTGTTTCAGACCAACTGTAGAAACAGAATACCATATGCATGTCTGTCTTGAATGTCCATTTCATGATGATGTCTGCAACATTTTTATTACACCTTTCTATCAGAATGTAAACTTAAAGTATATTGTACTACCAAAAATGAATTTACAATAATAATATGAGGAGCAAACAACTATCCATATTGTAACTTACTGCCTTTATCATCGCATGGGTATGGTCTTTGATATCATTTAATGTACATTATGAATGTGAATGTAATGATTCATTTACTTGTGGCGCAACAATTCTAAAATGTATAATATGTGTTGTAAAATGGGCCCGTGGACTGATTTACAGAATAAACAACTTCTATAATTGTATTTGCTCTGCTATTTCGTAAATGACTAACTCCGTACATGGATACAAGTAGATATACATTCCTTGCATACATGTATTTGATGATTTTAGTGTGAATCATTCAACCTCTGAAAATCATTGATGAATGATCTGTGTATACATTTTTCAAAGAATTTATGAGCTATGCTGCGATTCCAATTTCAAAAGTTGGAAATGTGACTAACTGGCAATGATAACATCATGATTCGGTATATCATGATCTTCGTTAATCGAAGACATTCTAAGCATATGATTGGGTAATGAGCAAGAATAGTTGAACTATTATAGTCGCGTACATGTATCTATCTGGCTAACTCCGTCTAATTGGCTTGAGATATGTCTTATTTGACTATGCTGAACTATATCTGACTGTTGTATTGCGCTCTCGTTATGATTTTGACTTTTTCTAATTTCGAATGTTGGAAAGTTATTACCGTTTTAGTTTTCAGTTATCTTCAATTATCTGCAATGCGTGAAGTATCTTTAGAGCAGGACAACGTTATCAAACTGCCCTTTCAGTCAGGCGAAGGTCATATCTAAAGGAGGTCATTGATTGATTCATTTCTGTAGTAAAACATATTATTGCACATTTTTCGCGGCGAGTTCATTGAAAAATTAGAAATCACATACACAGAATCCGGCACTTATCGCCATCACTAAATATAAACAGCCTAAACATTTGGTCACTTGGGTTTAGCTACTTTTTCTTTCAATCCCCTTTACTGGAAATAAAGTGACACAGCAACCAGTGTTAACATTATTATAATTTTAGTTTTATTCTACTTTATTTTTTTCATTTAGATAGTCGTCATGTGCAACAATGTTATATTTGGGATCACACTGTCGGCAGGTGCACTCGTTCTTGAAAATTAACTATATATACATTTGCATCTAAAACAGGCTAAAACCAAAATTGTTTTTAATCTGTGCGTAAACGTTAGAGCTTTCAACATAATTCAATCAAAAACAATATCAACTGATAAGTATTGGAGTTTTCATTATCTTCTAGAGGTTTTGAAACCAAGAACCGCACTTTTATGAATATGTACCCTATCAGTTTTAACAATTATTCTAAAGCGCTAAACTTAAGGGGCAGATTAGATTCAATGGACGACTCTCAATATGATCGTCTGTGTGTTCAACACTGATCGGGGGACAGTTACGTTATCTACAACTTTTGGGCGGGGCTAGCTTATCTTTCGTGGCATTTTCGGATATCCAATGAACGGAAGGCTGAGTTTTTGCAGTTATTTTCCCCAATCAAATCCAATCAGGTAACATTTGCAAAGAACATGGTTGCTAAAAACAATGGAACACATAGCAACGAAACTCTTTAAAAGATAGCTCCTTCTGCATAAATTTTACTTCGCACTTGGAGGGAAGTGAAGACAAAATGGCTGTGAAGATCGTATTTCTCGCTGTTGTGATCCGTGAGTAGTTGAAACTCGTTATCATACCATCCTCAAAGTGTCTTTATGAGGTTTTTAGAAGTTGGTTAGTTTAATGTATTACAATTTGTTAAGACGTGCATGTATATGACAAAGGTGCTAATATCGTGATATCACTTTTCGGTTTTTATTCAAGCATATTTCAAAATGACGTGGGTTCCACTTGATATATGTTAATTCAACCAATAGAATCCCGTTATAACGCTTTTTAGAACGCCTCTCAATTGCGCCTCATAACAACTCTGAATCCACTGAAATAAGCCTTACAAAACTGTCTAAGTAGCATATTTACCTTTGTCCTTATACAACAAAATTACATATATACACGCTCCGTTAAACGTCCTACAAATGGCAGCAAATGTCAACACTGTTTAATACTGGATGTGACCATTTTATGACGGTATTCGTCGTTCTGTTTTACCTACGAATTTTAGTAACAAATCTTTTGTTTAAACATATTTATTTCGCCATAAATTACAAGACGAAGGGGATTGGCCAACATGCGCAGCTTATGTTAAGGCCTTTCCCCATAACAAAACATAAAAAAACAGCTTTGTGGCATGTGACCGATGATGTAACAGTTCAATGATTTAATAACCAAATTTACATATTTTATATAACTTACATGGCTTTGCCCAATCTACCCGTGTAAATTATGAAGGAGTGGACTGACTCAATAATATTTAAATTTTCTTCCTTCGACATGTGTGCAGCACCAAAAAGAATGCACCTTATTTCATAACCTTTTGTATAAAAATACATATTAGGTCTTATATCCCTGTAGTTTTTACATACAAAAAAGAAATGCCATGGATCTTCATACAAATTACCACATGAACAAACTGGATCAGGATGGACAGAACGATGGAAGCGGTTTGCATTCAGATCTGAGCATTGTAATCTTAAACGACTATGGGTAATCTGGCATAACCGAGGTCCGTGGTATATATCCAAAAATAAAGTATGGTTTGAACAATATTTATTTATAAAAGAAAGGGATTGTTAAACAGGGTAGCAGCCTATCTTAATACCTCTCCCATACAAACACATATATTTATACAATTTGTGTTAGTTCATCATCACTGACAAGATGCAATCATTTAAGTTTAACAGACTTTGTGATAAACAAGTATACATTAACTAGAAAAACGGTGTGTAAGGGTAAAATAGTTATGAACAGACTCAGCAATGTGTTTGTTGATACGGTCAGAAAAGGAATAATTTCCAAATAAAACAGTTTGAACATCATAACCATTGACGTAAAAGAAACACTCTGATCGAAAGTGAGCATACTTTGGACAAGTTAATAGAAAGTGAATGGTATTTTCGTAATTATGACCGCAAGGGCAACTTGACATAGTTTGTAAAAAACGATCAAATTTATGTGCGTTTAGGTCGCTGCAGCCAAGTCCTAATTAACAATGAATAATTTGGTTGTGTCTAGTTCCACTGTTTCTGAACATATGATGCACATTAAATGATATATTTCGGCAAAGTGTTTCTTAAATGAGGCAACAGAGTCAACATTTCTTATATTATCAATCATATTCCATTCCAACACAGAAGATAGTAAAAACGATTTTTTATTATATGATTCAGTACGACAAAGAGGTACTTCAAGTATGTTTGAAGATCTTGATTCATACATGGATACAGAGGATATGTTTAATAGAATTAAATTTGATAAATATCTTTGAGTTTTGTTATAAAACATTATATGAAAAACACGCATTTGATGATATTTGCGACGTTCGTTTAGAGATGTAAAACCTGTTTCAAGATAAATTTTGGAATGGCTAACTCCTCTAACTGATCCACATATGGTTCTAAGGGCGTCCAAATGAAGCTTATCTAATAATAACTCTTGAGTGTGCGTGCACTTTTTCCAAATAAAAACACAATAATCAAATATCGGTAAAATAAATGAGCTATATAAAGTCTACAATGTTTTTCTCTGTAGGCGATATTTAAGACTTCTCAGACAATTGATCATATGACTTACTTTAGAAACAATATCATCTAAATGTGTTTTCCAGTGGCCATCGCTTTGCAAGGTCAGTCCCAGATGTTTATGTGAATCCACAGATTTAACTGTTACATCATTCATTATAAGATCTGGCATTATTGTAGTTGTTTTCTTTCTTGAAAACGTGATAGATTCTGTTTTGGGGTTAAAGTCAACCTTCCATTTGCGGTCCCATTTTCCAATTAATTCTAAATCATCGTTCAGTATATTGGAAGATAAAACAGGGTCATCAATTATTACATATAAGGATGTATCATCAACAATGTCATTAATATAAACTAAACAGAGTAAAGGGCCTAAAACTGATCCCCGGGGAACCCCAGCTTGATTTGTAACCATTAATTACTGTAAATTGTTTGCTGTTATGTAAGTAACTTTCAAACCATGATAAGAGAGAACCCCGTATTCCATTAGCCCATATCTTATGCAAGAGACCATTATGCCAAACCCTGCCAAACGCTTTGCTAATATCACAAAATACAGCACGTACCTCCTTGCCACTATCCATCGCCTTATATAGCTATATTGTCATATACATGAGTGAGTTGGTATGAAGTAGAGTCACCAGACGTAAAACCTGACTGTAATGGAGTGTTGGTTTCATTATCTAAGAAGAAATTGGATACATATTTAAAAACACACTTTTCAAATACTTTTGATAAACAACTTGTAAGTGAAACAGGTCGGTAATTGGTACAATTATGAACATCGTTTTTCTTATGTAATGGTACTACAGATGAAAATTTCCATATATCTGGAAATTGTGACATTTTTAGCGAAATATTGAATAGATTGCAAAGTGGAACAGACAACTGTTCAGCTAGACATTTTAAGACCCGATAACTAATATGATCTTGGCCAGTTGCTTTTGAAACATCAAGCAACAATAAAATATCGCTTACTTCAACACTTTGTAATCTTAAGTCATAGAGACAATGATTGACATCAACATTAGAACAAATATCTACAGCATCATCAGAGTGATTATTTACCTGTGCCATATTCACAAAATAGTCATAAAACGATTGTTCGTGACGTCACTGTAGCTTGCCGTCTCAATGGAAGTGAGCCGTTTCCTGACTATTTTTACGCGAATGAACTGGAATAGAATGGGTAATAAATAAATTATTACACTCGAAAGTGTGCCATATTTTACGAAACTCGTGCAAATTTATGTATAACCCTCGCTCTCGCTCGGGCAATACAAACATTCACACTCGTTTCGTAAAAGTCATATGACAAACTTCCTCGTGTAATAATCTCTATTTAATATGTTCAATATTCGGATCAATTCTATTTATCAAGTTAGCATTAAAATCACCAATAACTATAGTTTTATAATAGTATCTATAGTTAAGCCAATTGAGTCTTCGATCATATTCCAGTAGTGGGAATTTGTATTTATACGATAAACAGACCCTATCAGATAACTTTTTACATGTGATCTGTGCCCACACTGCCTCTAGTCCAGGAAGTTGTAAGTCAGGCCTATGCTTACAGTATATTGAGTCCTTCACATAAATTGCAACCCCACCTCCCCTAGTTTGTCTATCATTACGAAGTTGTGGGTGAAAACCAGTCATGTGAAGATCAGTGTTTGAAATGCAGCCATGTCTCTGATATACATATAACATCATGTTCGTGTAGTTCTGCATTAACTAAATCTACTTTACCCTTAAGACTGCAGACATATGTATGTACAATACTTAGATCTGCGGGAACAGGTCCCGGATGAGGGTGAATATCTCCACAACAGAGTTGTAATAAAAGAGCTATCTGATTACCCCTGATACCAAGTTTGCAGACTAACATTACCAAGTAAAAAGTAGACATGTCTATTTTACCCTGTTTTCTACTCAGAGACCTACAATGATATACCCCGATTCTCTGGCAATATCGTGCGATGTCAACCCCCATCTAGAAGTCTTGAGAATGCAAAAATGTGTTAGAAAAGGGGTACATATAGTTGTAGGCTAGTAATGTTTGTGTTAGTATAACAGTTGCTGTAAGAATGATCAAAGATTGTCTTCTGTCTGGTGATGATGAATGGCATGTTGTAGGTGTGAACATAAATTGAGAAGTTTCCTTCAACAAGACGTTGTGAACTTAAAACAAAACAGAAAACTAGAAATAGATAGATAATTTCTATCATTATAAAGCAAGATGATATGAAGAGAGCTTCGAGAGCCCGACAGCAGTGAAGTAGGTCAATGTAATACAGTGTCGTATCAATAAAGTTTACATGAATATGGATTGGCACAACAAGCCGTTGGCTTGTGTAAGTGCCGCTCCACAAAATATAACAAAATACAATCAATAATCAAGATCAATGTATAAAATCAGTAATCAAATAGTTCCACAAAGACAAAGAGCGAAACAGTAATTGGGAAATATCTACAAAGACACATCTTGTAAGAGAGCTTAGAATGATTTAAATCTTAGTGAGTCTTGAATAAAATTATGGACAGATTCGAGGATATGCTGATTTGTTATTTTGATTAAATATTGTATTTACTTTTAGAAAAGTATATATATATATATATATATATATATATATATATATATATATATATATATATATATATATATATATATATATATATATATATATATATATATATCAAAACCATTTGTGTACAAATATTTATCTGATCTAAACAAGTCATAACAGGGGCAAGTAAGGAAGTAGTGGAGAGAGTTTTCCAATGGGTATCCGCATGCGCAGTTCGAAATGTTGGAAATATGCCTATCAAATTTATCTGCGTTCAAGTCACTACAACCCAAACTGCGGCGAGCATTGATAATTTGACAGCATCTAGATACAAAATTGAATTCTACTAAAATATTTTAATGCGGAAATAAATCACAGCAAAACTCTGCATTTCGAGGTTATACTTGATCTCTACTGTATTTTTCAACGGTGGGCGACACAAATACATTAATTTACTTTAATGCCCCATGGTCATTTTCGGGATTTTAAAGGGCAAATACCCGACTTGAATTTCTGAAATCGGACCATGAATTACTTAAATGCGGCTTTTTAATAACACCGCCTAATTAGTGCCGACAAACGATTCACTTAAGTCACTGAAGCTTAATAATAGTTAACATAGTAAATATAATAATATTCATCAAAGTAACTCAGATCTTCGATATATAGAATCCTTAGATATCCAACTTGGTAATTCGCAAAAGAAAAGTGCACGATTATTGTAAAACCATGTGATGTAATCAATATTAAATACTCAATAATATGATGCAATTGCAGTGACAATTCATTATAAAACTAATTAACGTGGCATGGCGCATAATTGTCCTGCATTCATAATAGGTGGCCAAACACGCAATCACGGTTCAGTGCACTCGCTGGGATAAATTTCGAGCTATTCTCAAACCGGGTTATACGAATTGTCTTAATAATTACTTGCAAATGTTTGCTGTCTCGATTTTATGGTACATGGGATTTGATTCCAATATATACTATTCGTACATAGAGATGATGATCTGTCATTCTTCACAAAAATGCATTATATGCTACATGTATAATTAAGAAACAGACTTTCCAACTTTTGCGAATGCACATACTCGAGGATTTGAAAGCGCTACAACCTCTTAAGGATGAAAAGTTCATAGAAATGAATTTGAAAATAAAGAGATACCTCCCCTCTATTAAACTTAATGGGTACAGAGTTGTGATTGCTTCATATCTCAGATATCTTCTGGTAACATAATTTAATTCATAATCTATTACGTAATGTGTAGTTAAAAGATAACATGATTTCATAATATGTTTATAATGAATGATAAAACATTTTTTTTCTTCTGAAAGTTTTAAAAAAACATGAAGCAATTATGACAATTCCGTGGCCGACAATGAGATCAGATTTCAACCGTGTGGAACATGACTGGTCGAGGAATGCACAGGTGTCACACAGAGAATACTGTTACTAATTGTGACCTTGATGACAGTCAGTTGCCTTATGAACAGTTGTAGGGTGTTATTTAAAAGACATGGACTCCAACCTTTTTGTTGGTATTACACTAAAGTATTCTTAACTAATCAAATATATCATCTGTAAAAGGAATAACAATACTGACATGTCATACAATCATCATGAAAACGGGGGCTCTTAACTAGATTGCAACACCATTACAATTCGCAAGCAATGTTAGTTTAAAGCAAACTTACGACTCTACACCTATATTATATAAAACGTAGGTTGTCGAAATCAAATCCCTTCATCGTCTACATGTATAGTATAGAAGATTCGAAAACGACGATTCTGTCGTATATGTCAGTTGTGGTTCAAACTGTGTCTGTACCGTTGCCTTTGTCCGCTAGTCTGTTTGTAACTACCACATCCTTTCATTCATTTTGAACGTAAAATTGGTTCCTGTAATAGTTTGCAAACGAACAATGCATGATGTCACATTAATATATGTGATTTCAGTGTTGACTGTCCAACAGCAAGCATTGGCTACTATTGGAACGGCCTGTACTGACGCAAATGGATGTGATACAACACTTGAGGAGTGTGATACTGGAACGACACATAAATGTATCGGAAAAGGTAATCTCTTTGGAATGATATAAAACTTCAATGGAGTATCGGGTTAATCATAAATGTGATGACTAAACCAAGACAATTGTCAATTACTAAATAATTACTAAATAATTACTAAATACTAAACTTGAGAACATATTCAGTGGAAGTCATTGTTTTTGTACTGACCATAATATCATGTTAAGCTGATGATATCATGTTGTCCTATAATATTCTAAAACTTTACCTTTCAATGACACATTTTAGCCCATCTGTGGGCACATAACTGGGGCAAAGGTCTATTTACCAGAGAATATGATCATGAATGCAAATAATTGTTCCTGCATGTTACATGTTGAGACCGTCAGCTATTTATATATGATAAAAACATATGAAAGTGTTTAGGAGAAGCGACCATTAAAATCGAAACCATGTGACAACAACAGCTGAATACAAATTCAGTTATACCAAACATGTATGCAAATATACATGTATGTTGCTGCATTCATATACATATGTACATATGTCACAATGCAGGTGCCCATTATCGTAATTGTTGGTCAACAGTAATGGCATGGTTCCTTCGCCTTATGTCATTAAAATATTATTTACTGCTCCTGCTGTTGCTGTTCTTAAATTGACATCTTTTTGTATATTATTTCGTACTTTGAAGTTTAAACGGATTCCCGAACCTTGGTTGGTTAAGAGCACGGTCATGTGAACAAAATTCGATGTCCATTACCAATGAATTCTTGGAAAATCGTTCATACCCGTACGAACGGGTTCAGGTCGTGTGAACGTTCGACGGTAGACTATAACAGATTGATTGAGTTTCGCAAATTGTGAACGGTTTCCACTTACCGCAATGATTTATTTGATTGCTAACCAAAATGAACTAAGGGGATTCTGATTTGGGCAGTCTTGGTAATGACGTATTTTTCCCCCCCCGACTGTTGTTTACATTATATTGACGAGGTGACAACAGCAAATAGCGGCCTCTATGTCATGACGTCATTCAAAGGGAGGATAACTCTGATCTCGTGTCCCTGAAAGATTAGATTGTATTACACTTCTTTCAGCATGATGAGTGCCAAAGGTTTCATCAAATAGGTGATCACGAAAAATAATGTAAGAAATTAAAAGAATTGAATGTCAGTTAGTGGGTTTGCCCTGGAAAATGAACGATGTCAAAGCAGGATTAAAACTCCCGTGAACGGAGCGAGCTTGCGAACTCCCGTGAACTGACATTCAATTCTTAAATACATGTTTAGTATTAGAGGGCCTTTTCACAGACATAAAGACCATTGTGCGTCCTTTGTCCGACCAACATACATTACAGATCACTAATTGACGCAATAGAGAGGCATAATGTTTGCTAAGTTTGGTAGGAGGTGGCACATTTGATGTTGTGACATCACATATGATCGTCAAGAAAACTGAGGACGCCAAAACCAGAAAAGTGAACAAAACTTCCGCAGAGAGGGCACCGTCGATTTAGGTCTTGCAAGGGTTGCTCACAGGAGGCAGAAAGGTCGTACAAATGGACGCTCAACGGTCGCAAAAAACGCTCAGTGATCGCTATGTAAAAACGTCTCTTATGTGGAGATGCATTTGCGTCCCTGTACCTCCCCTCTACGTTATGTGTGTAATCACAGGTATTACTTTTAACGCCCATTCTGGTTCCATGCAGCGACCACGAGAACCTTTACGATTCTTGTGCCTTCTTTCTGCATTCATTCCGCCTTCTTTGAATGTTATCTTCAATTTTCCAATAAAAGTTTGATCGATCCTCACATTGTTCATTGTTTCTGTTATATCATATGTAATCGTCTCTCTCGTGTCAAACAGGGACGGAACAATCACCATCGTCATCTCCTTATTATATCCCCACTACAAAGTGAACAGGGGTAAATAGCAGTCTCTTTTTCCGTCTGTTCAATTTTCTCGAAATCCTTGTGCATCAACCAAACTTTGCACATTTATTAACTGTATTAACGATCCTCCCATTTCTAATGTTCTGGGATTTAAACTTATTGGTTGGAGGCGCAAACGCCTCCAACCTGTATACACAGTTGAAATGTCTCCCTATATTACAGTTGGAATATTCAAAATATACTTTCAACCAATCATGCTTGGCCTATTCATATATGGAAACATTATATCACCAATGAACATAGCTGTAGCAAATTGTTAACCACGTGACGATGTTGGTTATCCGAAATAATTATCCCCTTTTACTGCGAAAAGAGATTTTGTCTCAACATCTCAAATTTAAACGACCATTGTATTATTTTGAATCTGAACGTTAGTAAACATTAGGTGCAGAGCTCCATCGAATGTCGGTGTACCGTCACCCATTGTTCGCTAGTTCCAGCCTAAGTTTCCCGAATTCAGTGGACCAACTGGAAGCGTCAAGTTTAGTTTTAGTCGCTCAAGGGCCCTACAAAGGATGTGGTTCTGTTAAGGGCCCTTTACTTAAAGGCGATGTAGCGCGCTCTTCTTACTGAAATAAAGTGTACTCACGAAAATAAATGTTAGCAATGAGTAAATAAAATTCCAGAACCATTAAAAAGAGTTCTAAAACGAATGTACATCATTCGGTTGACATTACAAATGGCCGCTCGAGGGTAGTTCAAGTGGTGTAACTGATGAAGCGATACCTAAACAATCAGAACAGAGTTTATAATACGGCACCATGACAGAATGGTCAACCATCTCGCTGTCGTAACTGTCAAAATAGCATGATACCTACAAGTCTACCTCTCACACGGAAGAGTTCCACAACATTGTCTAAGGCGCACCATTTTCTATCAATACGGATCATTGTTTTCTATGGATATGGCTTATTGAACTGAGAAATGAAATGTTTTACCCTCTTACGCAACAATATTGTATAAACTTTAATCATAAATGGCAAATTTGAGAAAATAAAATATAAAAAACGTGCTACAGAGCCAAGTGTCGTACATGATGAATCAAATGCAATACTACAATGGGACTTTGCGGTTGATGTTACATGTTAATGTTTTACAGCATGTCTAGACGCAGACTGTAACAACCATGGCGCATGTACAGCAGGTACAGCAGGTACAGCAGGTGCAGCAGGCAAAATACTTCCATGTATCTGTACCGATGGGTACTCAGGAACCAAATGTGAAACTGGTCAGTCTTTATTTTTCTATATATACAAACAAATTATATCTCACAGGAACATTATCTCATCATTTAAAGAACAACATTGATAAATTTATAACTTTGATAATTTATTTTAGAAAGTTATAAGAATGTTAAGTAAAGCAGTGATCCATTTTTTTGTATTGTACAAGATCAATAAGTTTGTTTTATTCTGAAATGAAATTGTGATAATCGGAATTAGTTTGTTGATGTCCAAGCTTTCTTCTGTTAACTGAGAGTATTATTATTCTTTGATAATTTCTGAATAATGCATTCTGTAATTAAAAATCAAAACTGTGGCAATATCAATGATGATGTAGCTATGTCACCTACAGGGTTTCTTAACATCTGGATATGATAACGGGGGTTCAAAGGTTGTGCCAGAATAATCTTTTCGTAACACATTTGAAATGCAAAAAGTTCAAAGACACCGTTTTGAAATGCATTCGATGTTATTTGTATTTACCAAGATGTCATTTGCTACAAACCAATACATGAAGACACAACTGAGTTTATTTTACATGTGATGTTGAAGGTCTGTAATTATATTTAAGTAGAACAAACTAAGGGTAAACGATCTTAGTTGCAGTTTAAAGTGTCCATACTAAAGTTCAAAGTGTCCATTTCAAAATATAATTCAAATAATATCAGTCAATGAAAGTATTAATATGAAAATAGTGAAGATCAATTTGATGTATAATGCATATCAGCATTAAAATAAACGAACATTATATTCACAATTTCCAGATCCTCCAGCTTCAATAGCATGTACAGACGCAGTCTGCATGCATGGTGGGTCATGCAAAAATGGCAACGAATTTCCCTGTCACTGTACTGGTGGATACACAGGAGATAGGTGTCAAACTGGTAAGTTTTAATACCATATCACTTTAAACCTAATAACATCAACATGCTCTTACGTTATTGAGTAATGTCTCACAATACGTGTACATCTACCGTGACGTCATAAACATGACGTCGTCATAGTACCTTGACATAGCTGCACTTGAAGTATAATGACAGTGATGTGATCAGTGATATAGATTTTCTATTGAAAGTAATGAAGAATGTATATGGATGAAACCACACTTCCATTTATTCTGATTTAAAATATATTATTATCAACATTCAATAACAAAAATAAAATAAAAAAGTATCTGCAAGCCTCAGTTAATAGTAACATTTATCGAGTCGTTTTGATAGAGTTTCCAGCTATTACTGCGAATAACATTTATAACTTATCATTTATTCTATTAAGCATGTTATACTTCTTAGAATATGCTTATTCAATGTTGCTGTGGCGACAGAGTCAGTTCATATGTTTTAACTTCCTCTTAACGGGAGTCTATCTAATGTGCATGTGAAAAGTCTGATATGAACATGCAGACATTGTAAACTATATCCACGTCAGGTGGCAAAACAGTCTGAAATATATTTTGAAGCTTAAAAAGCAATACTGAGCTGGTTTTTGGAACACTGGAACTGAGAGGAAACCCAACGGTACCCAATGGAAACCAGTATTTCCATTTGGTATCCAGTCAGTTTTTAATAGTTTCATTGTGGTTCCCGCCAACACAGAAACTGCACTTTACACCGATACCCTGATGATATCCACTGCAGTTTATTACAAACTCATCCAAATGGAACCCAACTAGTTTCCATTCCTGAAATACTACATGGCATAAAATACAAAAAATGGATCCTGGTTGAAAACCAAGTTACCTAATTTCAGCGAATGGATATCAAGTGTATATCCCCATTACCCAGTTTACAGTGGGTACAGATTAGATTTGATTACACTTCGTTCAGCATGATGAGTGCCAATGGTTTCATCAAATAAATGATCCCGAAACATAATGTAATAAATTATTGAATGTCAGTTATTGGGTTTGCACTGGAAAATGAACGATGTCAAAGCGATATTCAAACTCCCGTGAATGGAGCGAGCTTGCGAACTTCAGTGAACTGATCGACATTCAATTATTAAATACATGTTTAGTATTAGAGGGCCTTTACATAGACATAAAGACCATTGTGCGTCCTTTGTGCGACACGCATGTTACATTGTTTCTGTTAACATATCATATGTAATCGCCTCTCTCGTGTCAACCAGGGACGGAACAATCACCATCGTCATCTCCTTATTATACCCCCTCTACAAAGGGGTACATAGCAGTCTCTTCTTCCGTCTGATCAAGTTTCTCAAAATCCTCGTGCATCAACCAAATTGTGCACATTTATTAACTGTATCCTCCCATTATGGCCCAATTCTAGTGTTCTGGGATAAACGTATTGCTTGGAGGGGCAAACGCATCCAACCTGTATTCACAGTTGAAATATCTCCCTATATTACAGTTGGAATATTCAAAATAAACTGATAACACATCATGCTTGGCTTATTCATATTTGGAAAACTTATGTGACCAAAGAACCAATTTTACCAATGTGCCACGTGACTTTACACCAGTATGAAGGTCACGTGGTTATCAATATTTTCCAATTTTCTCCAAAATGTGTTAATCTGGTTTTAGTTTAATTTTAAAAAACAAAAGTTAATGTTTCGGGCCTGTGTATCCGATGCTTACTGTCAACATCAATGATATCCATTTTCAATAATTTCATTTTAATAAGTGTTTACTTTCTTTTGCCTCTCAGTTTATATACAAAAAAGATATGCCGGTGTTACCAAGCCATGTACAAGAAAAACTGAATGTTTGAATTTGACTGATTAATTACCTGTTCACTGAATGATTATGAAAATAGTGAATTCTGATTCTAAGGTAATGAATAAAGTTAACCGATAATTCAGCAAATCGTTTTAGTTTACACAAGATCGTTAACCATCGAAGACCATTGTCCAATATATCAGTCTAAAAATGTTTTACTTACATTTACCGGCACAGGCACAAGTACAGGAACAAAAGGTACTGATACTGGTACATGCAAAAAAGAAGACTGCAAGAATTTTGGCACTTGCCCAGACAGTGGGAATCTTCCATGTACCTGTGTAGACAAATTTACAGGGGATACGTGTGAAACAGGTACGTTAGATAACTCTTGGTGCTATGCGATTGTTTTGTACACAGACTGGTATACAAATATTGTGCACTGTTTACCCCGTTCCAGTTTACCCCATTACTTGTTTTTTTAATCTATCAAATCATGATAAGTACACTTTAAATTGAAAACACATAAATAACACTTTTAAGAGCATTTATTTTTTTGCAAATAAACTGACTTGCAAAAGAAACGCAACCAAAAGAGTTTTGGTCCCAAATCAAACAAACTCATATTTTAATATTATGTATCGAAGATACATACGATTGGAAGGGTATTTCAGTAAAAATAACCATTAATTGACGTGACGTAAAGGGTCAATTGTCCAGTTTTCGATCATCATATTGAATAGAATGACGATATTTTAAGCTTAATGGTGTAGGAAGGCTTACAAACACATGAGGAAAAAGCCCAGTCTCTATTGTTAATGGCCGAGGTTGGAATTGCAAAAGTTGTTCAATGGGTGACAAGTCAGAAGATCAGTCTTTCTATGGCGTGGATAACTTTGGTTTTCCACTCCGTTGCTTGTGCGCAATGTTACCAGTTCGTCTGTAAAATTTAGCGAGTCTGGCTATTGTACACTTGGTGCAATCCATGATTAGGCAACTTTGTTGAGGGTCGCTCTGTAGGATGCAAATTGTTCTCTCTTTTTCTGTAGCACTTTAAAAAGCCATGGTTGTCGCTTGCGATCGAATATTTTAATGCAAAACCTCCATTCTGTTGATGTTGTGTACCCATATTTCATTTGGTTAACTTTGTAAACAATCTGAAAGTTTTGACCAATAAGTTCATTTTCTCGAAAATTACGACGAAAACTTGCATTTGCATACAGTGAATGTACAGGTTACATTTAGAAGACATGTTTAAAGTGTTTTCAATCGGTAGGCTTCGTTCCTCGAAAAATAATAACCTTTTGTATTCTGGTGGCGTTTCTTTTGCAAGTCAGTTTATAATTCGAACACATGAATGTTGTCTGAATACTAGTATTCAAGTAAAAATATAATTTTGGGGGGTTCGCTATGACTACGTGCATACTTATATTTTAATGGGAAGATTGAATAAAGTGTCACCAGAAGCGTTAGTTATTATTTATTATTTGAGTCTATTTAGATCAGGCCAAAAACATGAAAAATCTAAATTCTTGTAGCAATAAGGTATGAATGTTCTAAGAGCCAACATGTTAAACGGTATAGAGCGATACGAGGAGGGGGGGGGGGGGGATGTATGGGGAAAAAATGAATATGTATATGAATTTTACTTTTACCGAAGTAAAATCATTAATATTTTATGTTTCAGCTCCCGCATGTAAAGACGGAGATTGTAAGAATGACGGCAAGTGTACAACTGATGGAAAACTTCCCTGCACCTGCAAGGATGGTTACACAGGAAATAAGTGTGAAAGTATGTGACTATTCGTTCTAATATTTTCCATGTATATCAACTGAATCACAAAAAGCACAATGTGTTAAAGAAATAAGATGTATTTGATTATGGCACAATGCAATAATACCTTTTGGCAGTAGTTTTATTGACTTAAATGGTGATTGTTTTATTTTTCTTTATTACAATTTAACTTTTTAAACTAGGAAGGGGTAAGAAGTGAAATTTACACCAACATGACCTCTACCATGTTTAAAATGTTGTAAATGTGTGAAGGACCAGGCAAATATATTGATTTTCACACAGAGTATGTGTTATATGTCGATGAACATTTTTTTTTTATCAACATTTGGGTTTTTTAAACACGTAGAACTTTTAAACATGTTGGATTATTTAATGTTTTGGACTTATTTCCCAAACTATTCAGTTTTTTAATAAGACGTCAAACAACTCGAGAAATTTGACATTTAAAGTTTTACATATGATAAAAGCAACTGAGGGGTGACCTTTCTTTTTTGCTCCAGTTTACATGAATTAATGTCACAGGAAAAGGTAAATGATCGCCAATAACAATAATCAGAATATGTCAGCCTGCTCATGTGTTCATTTCATAACAAAAACTTTTACTAACTTCTTTGAGAGGCATTTTAGAAGCTCAAATTAGAATGAGAATATATTATTTGGATAGTCAACTTCTTTATTGCAATGAGTGCACTCAAAAAAGAAGATGACTATCCATAGAATTTGTTCTCATTAATACATTAGTGTTCGTGAAAGTAATCAGTATGTCCGTCTCTAACAAATACAAATATGATAATCGTTTCCCTTTTCAGAAAGCGCCGGAAACTTTGGTAAATATAATATTTGAGTTTATGAAGAAAAATTTGTTCTTCGAATACTAGTCTTGTGTATAATCATTGATATCTTATTTTTAACCATTAAAGTTTGGTAAATGTCTGTGACTGCAATATCGTCATTGATAAATAGCGAAGGCAGATGCTGACATTTTGTTAACTCGATGTAATAGTAGTAATTTAAAAGTAACATTGTAGTAGTCGTAGTAGCAGTAGTAGTAGAAGTAGTATTTGTAGTAGTAGTAGTAGTAGTAGTAGTAGTAGTAGTAGTAGTAGTAGTAGTAGCAGCAGCAATAGTAGTGAACATAATGGTAGACTTTCCATTACATTTCAGAGCAAAATTATATCTAGATGAGATCAACTTTCTGTCGAAATCACAAGTCATTTGTTTTTATAATATTTGTATAATTATGTTAAATTATAACTCAAGACGTATTTTTTTTGTAGTAAAGTATATCTCAAATACTTTCAATTACCAACATTACAAGTAGTTTTAATAATTTCATTCCAGTCGCTGCGGCACCTGGCCTTGTTTTTGCCCTACTCCTCGCTGCAATCTACGTGTAGAAGATGTGCTGTGTTGTCTATCCAAAGATGTGTTGTGAAACCTCACTTTAGTGCTATCACCTCAAACCTTTAAAATCAGAAATAGATCTTATGTGCCAAATAAATGCTAGAATACAAGTCTAACATAATGACAGAAGGGATGTACACTCAGTTGTACCACACTCTGACAAACAAATCCAGGAATATTACGCTTACAAACTGGCAGAACTAATATACAACTAGAGCTAATGAAAATTGTGGTACATAAATGTCGGAGGATGTTTTCCTAACGTACGGTAATTGATTAACATAAACGCTGTCTTTTCTATTTGTATCTTCTGTTGATATTTTATTCATGTGTTTCGTGTGTTTTTTTGTGCTTTGAAAGTGAAACCATAATTTATTGAACTGAAATAGGAAATTATTCAATAATTGTTCAGTCTATCTGAAAGGGCACAATTGCACCAATATCTACATTTGACCCACGAGATGACAATACTGATGACGTGGTCCCTCCAAAGGATCAACTGACCGAGTAGAGGTCATCTACCCTCTCATATATGTTGAACAGTTTACTCATGTCCTGAACAATTTGGCTGCGATCTGTTTTAATAAATATTAAAAATGTATTTAGTGTTGTTATATGCTTGTGTCTGTGAAAGGCGGATGCTATATCTAGATCTGCATTATTAGGTGAACGAATATTTAGAATGCGTTGATATCAAAACGAGCGAAAGGACTCCCAATGTACATTTCGGCTCTGAATTGGCCACTGTGTCGTTGTAGCAGTAACAAGATCGGGTTCACCTTGTTTATTTGCATTTAATATTACATGTGTCAGGGATAAAGGAGATGAAGTTATCACTGATTAACAGTAATATGAAACATAGTAGTAGTTATTCTTACGTGCATCATCAAAATTTGTTTTATGTAAATCAGCAATTCTTGAATAGCAATTATTGAGAATTACTACAGCAATCCTTTTTTAAATACATGCTGCAAATGAACACATTCGATTATTTTTAGCTGCCCGTTTTATCAACTTTCAAAACCGACTAACAAAATTCATCGTACATGTTCAAACTTCTTTCACCTAAATTCAAAAATCAATCATGTAGGATTTAAAAACAACTGCACGAATCTCGTCTTCAATAACACCTACATGTACTTTGTGTATTAAAAAAATCCGTGACTAAAATGTTATCGATCACTCGCCGGCACAAGCTAACCATTGGTAAACAGAAACATGTGATTTCAAAAACGAGAGCTTGAAAGTTACAAAACTGGTACTGTGACCAAAAAATAGTCTATTAGCAAAGAGAACAATGCTGTTTATGAATGATTAGCTTCTTTATTTAATAAAATCATCCTAAATTCTCAAACAGAATATAAGTATACCAACTTATATAACTGTTTATCGAATTGTGCACGGTTTATTCCAAGAGGAAGTTCGTGTAAATGTGAACTCCTTTCTAAAATGTAAATAATTTTTGGGCAAACCTTTTCCCAAGCTTTTATTCTCTCAAGCTACATCGCACATCGTGATTCGTCCTTAGAATCAAAGTTCAATTCAAAATTATTGATATCGTCTGATTTTTTAAGAAACAAGAATCAAGAGGTGTCTTATGTCATGGTAGGGTGTGTTATATTTTCATTGTGTGAACACTGAAATTATGAAATTAAAATGGTTAGTGAACTGTGAAATATAGAATATAAACTTAGACAAAAAAGTATGTTTTTTTAGTGAATGAGAGTTACTTTACATATAAGCAGCTACATGTATCTACTTAAATTAAAACTGGTATGTACTTCATCTTTGATGGGCATTCTAGAAGTTGAGGTGATGAAGAATGAAGAACAATTTTATGGATATACAACTTCTTTATTCCATGTAGGCGACGTTTCGACATAGATACTAATGTCGATGTCAAGCAGGTGATACATTTGGACAAATTGCCAGGATATATATACATGTAGTGGTCATACAATAGACGAGGATGAGAAGATTTTGAGTTGTTATTACAGTAGATAGGCTTCATGTACACATATTGAGTAGAAGCCAGAGAGAATGCTTACAGTGTTTATACAGTAGATGAGGTTGATGTACACAGCTTGTTAAGAAGATTAATTGATTTAATTATTGAGGTAATTAGGAGATGTACACGGCTATATAGTGATTATATATGAAGTAAATATGAAAAATGATATGATTAATGCAGCAAGTAATGGTAGGCATTTGGGATGTAGTATCCTTCATCTCTGTTCAGGGCTGGGGCAATCTTCTTTATGTGTATGGCTTCGAGGTATTTCTAACTTTGTAGTTGGCCTTGTTCTTTTGTAAGTTTATGTACTTGTAAGTTTATAAACACACTTAATTTAATAGACAACGTTGAAATGGATAGTGAAGAGTGAAACTATGAATAAACATGTTTTATCAATAGCGAACACTGTGAACGTGTGGATTTATATATAAATACTGCTTACGGATAAACATGTACAACAACATAAGAAAACATACTAGTCCCCGATATTAAAGTAAGCGCACATAAAATATGTCACCAAAGATCAATATGACAAAAGAAAGGAATGTTTTACAGCTGGGTCAATTCTCTTCCCACATAGAATACTCCCTTCATATTTTCTATCGCAACCTCTGTGATATTAAGGTGACTTTCTCGGCTAGATATGGACAATCCTGATTAGCAACTTCAGATGTTGGACTTTGACCTGTCGTTGAAACTGAGAAGTCCGCAACTGTCGAAATGTCTGCTATATCTGTACGATGGGTACATAGTGTCTACAAGACATAATTCAGTCCCAGATGTTAAACGATTTTTTAATTGAACAAAGACAATTCTGCTACCAGTGTTGTAAACTGTCACTGCTTGGGGACTATGCGAGAATAGTAAAATGTCGCCTATATGTAACAGTGGTTACGATATACAATTTGAAGGAAGTAACCTGCCAGTGGGAGGAGAATGAGGCATGCATATGAAACGTAACATATATTCAAATATAAGTAAAAGTAACAGATATTTGATTATGTGAATCTCAAACATTAGTGAAAATGTCAAATCTCCAGGTAAGATTTGTTGAGGTTGAAATAGACACCATGGCGATATTACGGGTTGACATCACAAGTTAAAGCTACACATACAACACATAGAACAGTGAGAGCAAATATATTGCAGATATACACGCAGACACAACACATCATAAACCTTGCGAAGCACGTGCAGTAGTTGCCTAGCAACTACTGACATATATTCACATGCAAACCTAATGCAGCACGTGCAGTATTTGCCTCTCAACCATTGACACGAAGACGCAACACATCCCAAACTTCGTGCATCACGTGCATTTTGTGGCTGTCGACCATGCTACACAGACTCAACGACAACATCAAATCAGTAACTAGATAAAGATCCGTTCTGGTTAAAATGAAATGACCGTATCATAACGTTGTTTCTGAAAATAGAGTGATGTTTATTCAATGCATGTCTGTACTTTTGGCATCACTCTATCTCCAATGTGACTAATCCTTAGACTTCTTTACAGATGTGTTCATTACAAGATTCGTACTCACACTTTCTACCTCAGGCACCTGGCACTGACACGGATTGTCCCACCAACTTAACCACTCAGCCATCACAACTTTACTTTGCAGTAAATGTTATATTTTTCACATCTTTGTTTGTTTGTTTTTACGATCGTGGGCTTTGAGCACATCAAATGTTATACACTGAAACGTTTGCATTTCTCTATTCAAAAACCAATTTAGTGAAAATTCTAATGTCTTATGTATCTAAAACATGCAGAAACATGAGAACCATAAAACGTCATTACTATTGAACATTTAGAAAATTAAAAACACGTGAAAACCTGCTTGGCAACAAGTCCATACAGCTGTTAAAGAAACGGTTGGTTAACTTTTAGAACTCAGCGAAAGTATTGTGTAATGTTGATCACGATATTATGGTAGTTTTGCGGATGAGATATACAGCAATGGGGATATCAATGAAAAAGTAAAATTTCAATTCTATTATGTTTCAACAACAAATTAGGGTTATGCCATTGTCCGACAACAGCTTACGTTGCAGACATATTGTTTGCATTTTTGTACTCAAGATATTCAATAAATATTGTCTGAATTCCATTTTTTCAAAATGTCACTGCAGAAACCAAACCAAATGACTGGTTTTATGTACGCTACTAGTAAATTGGGTTAGTTTCATATCTTTCAAAGCTGCAAATCATAAAACTTGCAAAACGCTTAATAGGAATAAACCATTTTCACATTCTATGCAAACACCATTTTTAAAATGATTTTCTTTAAAAAGAACGAATAGAAAAAAGTAGTTATCATCCAAAAATAATGTTTTACATAATGAATTACATTTTATTCATGGTTGTATGATGTTTGATGAATTAAACTAAATCAGGGGTGGCAATATTTTATCATACATAAGCATAATAGTGATCTATGGGTATAACCCATTGATATATGCACAATTGATGCACAAAGCGCTGGCCGACATGTTATCTCTGAACAATGAGTACAGAAAACTTACTGTTGAGAATACGAACCAACAGTCAGTCGAATTTAGACTATCATCGTGACACTAATGCAAGATGTGGAACATAACGAGTTCACATTGACGGAATTGATAGACTATGCCGACTATGTATTTACTCGATCCAAACAACACTGTACCTGTAGGTACGCCTTTCTTCATACAAAGTGAAAAGTCCAAATTTTATGAAACAATTAAGAAGAAGATTTGCTCCTAAGTATAAGACAAGGTTGTTGCTTATGGGATACTGTTTTTAGAATGGTTCTAACCATAGTTTAGGGTGTGCATTAAACTTATGTTTGCATTTGAAAAACAGTGTTTTACTTTTCATCATTATGTAAAAACAATTGGGAAAGTGGCCGTCGATAATGCTTTAGTATTTAAATAATACTGATTTCACCCCAAATGTTCTTATCAAGATCTACTGAACCTACCAAAGCGCTCTTAAAATCCTATCTTTGTCAAACACACCGTTAAACTGTTCTTACCTTTAAATCTTAACCATATTTCGTTCTTATACATAAAACCATAAAAGACCTCCATGTCGCTGATTATATCTATTGCATCAAGTACATAACATGTCTGAGAGAGTGAGCGATATTAGATCTAATTTCATTTGACTCCTTGTAATCATCCTGATAATGACCCAACGCACTTTCCAAATTCTCTTCCCACATACATGTAGGTTACTCCCTTCAGATTTCCGATCCTAACCTCTGTTCTAGAAGGCCTGAATTTCAGGACTCCAGTAAAATTCCCTAGCGGGGGAAAGGGGAACCTCATACTGTATCCCTGCTTCTAAACCAATGAAAACCCGAGTGACTTCACAGATCTAAGCATTTGAGTAAGGGTCTTGCTAATTTTCATATGTCTTTCGAATATTTCTGATGTAAATAACATAAATAAACTATGTTTCATATTTGTCTCTGATTTTGTCTTCTTCATCTATCAGCATGTTTATGGTCAACTGTTTCACAAAATCAAATATCATATTTCGAGGGCAACACGTGAAACGAGAAAACGTTTATCTTATGTTTTATCATTATAACGTGTTTTGGAAAATGTAACTTTAAAACGGCGCCGTTGATTGCACAACGATATTCAGGACACTCCATTTTTGCCGGCGCATTCAGGCATTCTAGATCATAGGTTACGATCGGAAATTTGAAGGGAGTAACCTCTGTGGGAAGAGAATGTTGAAGACACGGATGCAGTAAAAGCTGATAAAGAACATTGACTCAAGATTCCTTAATCATGGAAATTTTAAATATGACACAAATATAGAGATTACTACACAAGTGTTTCACATGGCTTTTTTAGAAGCGACTTTGAAGAATTTTCTTAATTACCCGAGCGAAAGCAAAGTTTGAAAACAAGTTGACCGTGTCTCGTAATAGGTACATGGTACAGTTTCTTAAGTTATAGTTTCTTTATTAATCATTCTGTTCATTCTGAATCCTGTAAAACTAGCCAGAAAACGGCCCAATTTTCTTGTGATCGTCGTGACGGCCTGCTTCAGTGCGTTCAAGATCAATAAGTGTTTCCTGTCGGGAGGCCTGCTGAAATAATGGTTTCTTGACAAAAAATACATTTGCACGTTCATATGAAAACAAGTTTCGCCATTTCTTACTTGTAATTTGCATAACATTTCTAAAAACACTTTTTAACATTGAGGTTCTACGTTGTGCACATAGTTATGTTCGGTGTCATTATGCTTTGGGAAACCGTAAATCTGTCATAATTTCAGATAATCACGACGGTTTTTACTTCTTTTCCAATCACCCACAAGAAAGGGAATAGGAACTTTCAAAATTAAATGAAACACTTTTAATAAACATTCCGCAGAGCGAGGTTCGTTTCTCACGGAGTCTACCATATACAAGGTAAAGGAAGTGACATTAGGGACATTATTTGTTAAGAGGTACCCACAATTATATACATGACGGTGTTATACTTTTATGTTCATGTGTGTTCAAGAACACATGGGATATTGAAATCATTTTTTCAAAATGTTATTTTGGCCAGAATGTTTTGCATTTAACTTAGAAATTCATAACATGTAGAAATTGAATAAATAAAAGATGTTATCGACATAAATAACCTTATTGGACTTAAATTTGTTAACGCGTCTTTACTGTAGAACGTCATAAAGCAAGCCAAGAAAGCCGTTTTTGACTCCCTTATCTCGCCCAGTTATGGAGATTCAAAACGATGATTTCTTAAAAAGTGGGTTTCACAGAAATATGAACAGATAATGTTTTGAAATTTAAAATCCGATTTAGTTGGCTTCTGGAGACATGATGTATCTCTGTTTCAGTAGCCTTTTTACGCGCGGATTGAATTACCTTGTATTTTGTATGGTGATGTTTCTTTTGCGCTTGAGTGTACAATTTGGAATAAACATATTTCATCATCATTTGGCTGAACAATAACATTCAAAGTAATGAACCCTACAGCTGTTTAAGGATAGTGTATGTTAGAAGCACGGTCATGAAAATCAGAGGCTTATGCTGGTGAAATACATCTGGATACTGATGATTACGATGATGATGAATACGACGACTATGATAATAACGAGGATGACGGTGTTAATATTGATCATGATAACCATATGAATTTTGTTAATGTTGACGAGTTCTACAACAAGAACGTTGACCATGATTACAACAATACCAGTGTGCAGATGATGAAGATGACCAATATCACGGTGATGTGGGTGATGACTTGTACTGTAGCGATGGTCATTATGTTGAACCTAAAGATGTTATTACTGACCATGATACGGCGACTATGATTAGATCTACAATGTAGATGATTAAAGTGATGAAGATAATGTGAAGACGACGATTATTATAAGGATAATGACGACAACAGTGATGCTGACGATCACATCCACGATGACGACTGATGGTTATGATGATGAAATGAAGATGTATATTAGATAAATGATGATGTTGTTGATGAAGATAGTTATGATAAGTATGAAGACAATAATACATTACTGATGATTACAATTATGATGACGTCAATGATGAAGGGCTGACGATAAAAGCAGTTAAACTGCTAAGAAAAGGAAACGCAGCAACATTTTGAACGTGTTATCATAACGAGGTTTTGTGTATTTTGATAATAGTAGGTATACCCTGTCAAAGGACTGCACAAAAAAACCATGACATTTGCAAGGCAGTAACACGTTGAAGACGTTGAAATCATCCAACACTATAAAGCATGTGCAATATGCACGAATCCTTAACAAGACGAGATTGGAGAGTCAGAAATGGATGTTTTGGCTTGTTTTATCAGGTCCTACATGCAGTAAAGACGCGTCAACAATGTCCAAGAAGGTTATTTATGTCGACAACATCTTTTATTAATTACATTTCTACATTTTATGAAATTTCAAGTTAAATAGCAAACATTCTAGCCAAACACTATTTTTAAAAAGCGATTTCATCACCCTACATTGTAAGTGTACTTAAACAGACATACAAATATAAGTATTAAACTCTGAGGTATGAAATTGCGGGTACCTCTTTACGAATCATTTATTAATAAAATCACTCAAAATCGACTTACTCCGGCAGCAGTATTTCGTTTTTTTACACTGTTGAAAATGTGGTGACGTTTATTTTGTGGTTGAGTGTAGTTTAAAGAGGATATTTTTGTTTATAGAAGTGTACAAGGTATCAGATATGTTAACGTGACATAAATCAATGATTAAATTATCACACTTTTTATCAGAATCAAGTTATTTGTAAACGTCCAATTGATAAACAAAAATTTATCCATTGTGAATAAACAAAAACCTTATTACCCACAGTTACCATCTTTAAAAAACAGAATACGTGCTCCTGGATATGAACATTAATCTTAGTTTTTCGATTTAAGGGTACCATTTATGAACATCAAAATTAAACGCCAAAATCAAACGGAAACATTAAAATTTAGAAAATCAATTAAAAATAAGGCCTTGATTACATCATGTTGATAGTTTGAGTTTTGAAAATCTTCATAACATTTCCTGATAAGCCCTTTATGAATTGAGGCTGTATTTTTGTGACAGGATATGTTGTTGACTCATTTCAACATGCACGTGAAATACTTGTAAATTTAGTTGTGTTTCAGTAAACAGAGACTGTATGTTTGGAGGTAGTTATTGACAACCGGTGCAAGAAAGAGTGCCTTTCTGGAGGACCTTTTTTCGAGTGATATATGAGATATTTGATTTATGATACTGGAGCAAGGTGATAAGTCACGGTATTTTTTGTACATGTTTTCACATACATTCATTTTATTCTAATCTAACATTTAGAATCTGAAAAATATTGCAAAGAATAATAAATATCTGTTTTCTGTTTTCTGGAAATCCCATTTGTGATAGCCTACTTTTTTTCTTTTTTTTTTAACATTATTTTCAGAATAAATACTAAGAGTAAGAGTACATCGAATCCTTATAAATAATTACTCTGAATATACCCCATATTTTGTAAATTATCTTTTTCCAAGAATAATTTGAATCACAATTGTAAAGTTCCGAACTTGAAATATCAATCTCCACGTTGAGGCAGGTCTGATTGTGGACTGATTGTGGTTGTTAACGAAATGAATTATTATTTACATACTATAGTTGATAACTCACCGTAGCCAATTGAGTTTCTCTAAATTAATCACTCAACTCAACACTCAAGAATAAAGAGAGTTACCTCCCTCACCCTAGCTCCCCGCTTCGTGGCTTACCAAGTGACGTCATTCCTTTCTCTATCTGCTGCTCTCAGAGTTGTAAACTATTTATTCTCTTTTTTGAGTGTATCACTTCTTGTCAGGCTCTTTCTACACCAGTTTGGATTTGGAAAGAGTTTTGCCTTGCAGTATTTCCTTAAAAAATCTGTGTTTAGCCTTGAAATCCAGGCCCGCTATACATTTCTCGTTCAGCTATTCACTGTCTTGAGACAACAAAGCGAGGGAAAAACCGCAAGGGTTAAATCAGCCAGTAATGCAGACTGGCAAGAGTTATGCCTTGCGTTTGGAAGTTGGTGCATTATAAGCATTCGAGCCCTAGGCGTCAGCTACTCCACTTAGTCGTTTTATCGGTGGTACTTAGGTGACGTTGTCTTCATACTTCATTTTGCTCTAGGGCTTCGTTGCTCTGGCATTGTCTACTGAAGACGTCGTCTGATTGCGTGTGCGTGGGTCTGCTGGCCTGCCGCGTTGGTTGTCGTTGATTTATTCTCGGTAAGCTGGAGGAGGACGTTCCTCACGTTAGTTGCATGTTGTTTAAGACTCACCGGCTTTTTCAGAACGAGGTGAAGGACCATGCTGCTACTATTACCTCTGCTGTGCCCGGTCGTTTGATGCTACTGTTGGTCTTTGCAGACTGCCTGTGTGCTGCTCTGCCAGTCTCCGAGCCACCTATAGCCTTGACGCCCCCTGTCCTGGATGAAGACATGGTATCCCATGCGATGTCGGACAGTCATCTGATTCACCTTGACAAGGAGGCCAGGTCCGACTCCATTGCCCACGCCTGTCAAGCCATGACGGCGTTTGCCAAGCAGGCGGGGATGGAGGACGGGGCTAAAAAGGCCTTTATCTTGGCTTTGGGTTGGTGGCAGGGAGAGTCAGGCAGGTGATGCTGAGAGGCGTGCACATCTCGGCTGGACTGACAAATATCAGGGTTCTTGTCAAAGATGGACTTACCTGCGGAAATTCGGACTGACTGATTGGGGATGCCCTCCGCCAGCGGCAAGAGAGGCATTAGCAAGAGCTGACGAACTGACTGGCGTCAGAGCATTTTTTTATCCCTTCGTCTACTCCAAAGAAGTGCCGCTAGGACCAGTGGCGTCTCCTTTCGATAACGGGGTCGGCCTAACAAGTCTTGTGAATTTTAAGGCTGGTCCCAGCCTAAACGAACTCGCGTCAGTTGGGCTTAGACGAGTTTGTATGCAAGCTTCTGGAGCTGGGGTTCTGTATTTAAGTCTCTTCCCCAGTGTTCGTATGACTGAAGAGGGACTCTAACAAATGGTGGCATATTCACGATCTGAAGGAGTTCAACCACTCCTACCTCTTTCGCCTGCCATATTCTCTTGACCATGTCGTCAGTAATGAGCTTAATGGAACCCTCGAATTCGATGATCCCCATCTGCCCGGCAGAATTATCTTGTAGACAGTCTCAACCTCTCAATTCAAGCGCTGCACATCCTGGGAACCAAAGACGTTCTAGCGGACGCACTGTCTCGCCCAGACACGCCTCTGTCCACGGAGTGGATGTTGCACGCGAGAGTGTTCGAGAGTCTATGCCTTCAGTTCGGACCATAAACCTCTTTGCGACTTGGGTTAATCACCAGCTGCCGGGGGCCTGGACCCTAGACGTGCTTTCTTTAGAGTGGAAGGGGATGGAAGCCTACGCTTTTCCCCCTCCGGCAATACTGACACAAGTAGTTGCCAAGATTCAGACCACTCGGTCTCTACCCCTTCTCCTCATAGCCCCGGAGTGGTCGGCAAGACCATGGTACATTTCACTCAGGAGGCTAGGGAATCAGGACCCGATCCCCCTTCCGCTCAGATGGGACCTTCTAAAGAGCATGCCAAGCGGCTGCTTACACGAAAACCCTCAGGTCCTTTTTTACACGCTTATCCTACAACAACAGTGCCTAAAAAAATTAGATCACTAGAAGGCATATAATGCCGACAACATCTTGTATTAACATGAGTTTCATAGTTCGTAAAAATAAATGCCAAAAAGCGATTTCAATTATATAATGCGTTATACATTATATATGTGTATCGCTATCACAGGCATTCAAAACCAACTTTATCTGGCAGAAATATGTGGTGGAAACCAGAAACAAATTAATTTGTCTGTTTTTTTTCCTTTCATTAAATTCATTTTATCACTTATATCATATTTGTATTTTACAGTGTTACCTTGTGCATGCACAATATTTATTGCTTATACTGTGTGTGGTTTTAGAGATTGCATACTCTCTTAAATAGTGGTAACACCAAATGTCACAAATAAAGTTTCATAATAGGTTGTAATAATATTGCACCCAGAGTCCAACAATATTGTATGGACATGTGTTTGATCTGAACAAGAGATATCATAAACCGGAGAGTGTTACCTGCACTGGTAAACACTATAACATTGTCAAGTTCCTTTTGGTGATTTGTATCATGCATGTTCGATTCAAAACGTTAAGCAGTCACAGGTAACCAATGTTCTCTCTTGTTTCTCTCTGTTTTAAACATCGTGAAATTATTTTCTGACAAACGAGGCTTACATTCCTTTGAATCAACCCCCTTATCAATTGATCAGAGTTTTTTTTAAAAACCCAAGCACTTGCATTAGCAGATCTGTCACAAACGTTGAAAAGATCAATTTTATTGACAACAGAAAGTTACAAAGGGTCCATGGAACACATACAGTAAAGAATCGTGAACACTTGAAACCGAAATCACATGGTAACACGTCCTATGAATGAATAAAGTATCTCAACACTGTGGAAATTTAAAAAAATGCTTTCTTTGCTAGAACACATTTGACATTATAGGAATTTCAAATATTTACAAAATTATACTTCCAGTGTATATTTAATTAAAATCAATCAGCCAATCACCCGATTGCCGTTTACAATATTCATGATTTGATAATCGTATGTATTTGTCCCATGTACATGTACATGTCGGTGGATTAATGAGAAATAAATGATGAATATGATAATGATAATGATGATAATGATGATGTTGATGTTGATGATGATGATGTTGATGATAATGATGATGATGATGATAATGATAATAATGATGATAATGATGACGATGATGATGATGATGATGATGATGATGTTGATGATGATGATGATGTTGATGATAATGTTGATAATGATAATTGCAAACAATGCTAAGATGCAACAAGGTGAATTTCAACTAGTTGTTCTTCCGCTTATGCATTGTTTGGAAGTTTGGATTGACACGTTATTATTAGAAATCAATTTGAAATTATCGTTTTATAACAGAATTCCCTGTGACAAATAGAAGCTTATGTTCAAGTCATATGAACCGCATTACATTCTAGAAATTTCCAATCTGTAGGAAATGTAAGTTCCTTAATCCATGCCTTTGTAAATGTTGCTATTAGTATGTTCTTCCGATCTTTGGCATGTACCAAAAGCTCAAGTTATTGTATGTATCGGGAATATACAAGCATGTTAGCTCTTGAACAGTATTTAACTTGTATAATTGATAAACGGTTACGAAACATGATTGTCCATAATTATCTATAAAAAAACAAAAACTAAAAATGCAAATTTAGGTTGGTAGTTTTTTAAAGGTCCCATATTTCTAAGCATGTTTATGCACATGTACATGCATGCTCTTGCTAGATTTTCATTTGAAACATGCAAATTTGAATATACGATCACGTATTAGGGGATGGGAGATGGTTATAGAAGTTGAGTGGGAGTATTTGAACCTGCATCAGCACAAATGACCGACTTTGAGGGTGTTGATTCGAATCCGGCAAGGGGCTCGTAAGAAAAATAATTACAACAATTCGGACCGTTGCAGAGAGTGTAGATAAAAATAAAACAATATTAAATAAAATCAAAATGAAACATACTTTCAATATTGAACGCTATATCATTAAAATGAAATACAAACCAAATCATCATTAAGGAAAGGGAACACTTTTGATTTAAGAAAATGTTCTGCCTGCAGTTGATTACATTGACGTTTAGCAAGACTTCTTTTTAAATCTGGAAACTATGAGAAAATAGACCAAATTAAAATGAGTAGAAATAATATGAATAGCATCCTTTCAAATCTCACTATTATCCTTATATAGTGTACATTTCGTTATACATATTTCTCGATTTTCTCCAATGTGAATGTGGTTATTTTTCATTGTAAGGGTTTGGATGAAAGGTGAGTTTAATAAGTTCCAACTTCTTAACGTATTGTAATATATGTAACAACTTCCTTAAAGAGTTTATAACCAAACTCATGTAAAAGGAACCTTGCCATACGAAATACAAAATATTTCAATCCACAAGCGATACTTGTTGTAACTTGTTGACAACAAGTTTAAAGAATATGTTTCCGTGCGAACATGAACCATTAGGAGACAAGATGTATAAACCCTCCATTATACAAGATTGTTTTTAAAAATATGTAAGACGTGCCTCTTATTCAATTTAACAATTAATAGTATATTTGATTTAATGTTGATAACATAAGTTAATGGCTTTAGTAGCCTACGTTACCCTGTGTTAGCAAAGGGAGATCACTCTAACCTAACTTCACCCGGGCTGATATTGATATGGATTTGCGGACCGGGCTGATATGACTGATATGGATTTTCGGACCGGGCAAAATATAGGTGCGGTGTCCTGACTTCTATCACATATGCAAAACATCCCATATAATTGATAGATATATGATAAATACCACTAAAACATGTGGTCATTGGTTTTCATGTCGTCAGAAGCCAACTCAGCTAAATTATAATTTAAAAAATATTAATATATGTAACAGTTCATATTTCTTTGAAACACACGTTTAAAGAAATCATCGTTTAAAAATCTCCTAAAATGGACGAGTCAAACGAGTTATGACTTGTTTATTGACGTCCTTAAGTAATGATGAGTCAATGAATTTAAGTCCAAGCCGATTATTTATGTCAACTTCATCTTGTACTAACGTTAGCGCACGCGAGTTAAGGAAACACACGTTTAAAGAAATCGTCGTTTTCGAATCTCCTAAACTGGACGAGTCAAACAGGGTTATGACTTGTTTATTGATGTCCTTAAATAATGATGAGTCAATAAATTAAAGTCCAAGCTGATTTTTTATGTCGACATCATCTTTAATTAATTAATTAATTAGTCAGTGATGGAGACCGGAGCGATTTTTGACTTGCGGAGGAAATATGTGCATTAACTACAAACCTTACTGCGTGTAGAACAGACAAAGTTGCCGTGGCCCTGGCGGGATTCGTACCCGGACCTCTTGATCCGAAGCCGAACGCGCTAACCACTGCGCTATCCCGCCCTAAGCTTCGTGTGAATTTATATTAAAATGATAATAATGGTAATGTAATGCATCATAAAACACACACTTAGTGATTTCTTAATACCACGGAAGTGCACATAAAATTAAAGCGATCAACATGTTAAAGAAAAGAATGTTCCACATCGAATTGAAACGTAACTGATACCGATCGTATCAATTTAAAACATTATTAGACAGACACAGGAACTCGATATCACATACATCTCAATTATACTTTTTAATTACGATATCGAGTTATTGTGTAGAGAGACCACAAAGTAGGGCAAAGTAGTGATTTGTAGTTATATAATTTCCGTGTGGTTGATATCGATACCAAGGCAATGTCACAATTTGACAACAAGTGGTCATGACAGAGCTGATCTTTCCTAGCAACACCTGGCACATAGACACAACAAATCGAAGACTTCGTTCAGCACTTGCAATAGTTGCCTAGCAACCACTGACACGTAGACATAACATTTCACAAACCTCGTGAAACACGTGCACTTCGTGGCTAGCCTATCAACGAAAACGACAAAGAATGAACAATAACATCGGATCTGACACAGGATAAATATTAGGGAAGTTTAAGCTTGTAAAATAACGATAAGATGATGTTTATTCACTGTATTTGGCATCACACTATCTTACATCTCTTTCCCGACTTGTTTCTTACTGGATTCAAACCGAACTGTAGGTAAGGCGTCTGCAGCTTAGTGAACAATCAGAACATATCTGTGAACCTTTACAGAAATAATGAAAACCTGCTTCACAATAGGATCAGACAGCTGTTGAAGAAAAGGATGTTTCACTTTTAGAATTCAGTTGAAGAATCATATAATATTAATCACGATCATGCGACAATTTTGGGAAAGGTAAGATTCAGCAATGGGGGTATTAAGATAAGAAATCTAAGAAAATTAAATTTCACATTTATTATTTTTCAACATCTCACTAAAGACATTGAATGCAATTCACTGACGGACTTGCAGGCATATGGGCCAAATGTTTTCCTCAAGATACCGTTTAAAAAATATCTGATTTTTATTTTTCAAATTGTCACAACAGACACCAATCAAAATAACTGATTTTATGTATGCTTCTATTTCAATCTGGTTAGCTTAATGTCTTCCAAAGTTGTAAAAAAAAATTGAAATGTAGAAATAAACAATTTTCAGATTATTCACAATCACACTTTTTTCATGGTTTTCTTTTAAGGAAAGAATAAAAAAATAATATTTATTATCCCAAAATAATGTTTTAAAAATATAATTAAATTTAATTCATCGTTATTCTGTGTTGGATAATTGTTCAACGCTTTCAGTAAATCAGGTTTGGCAATATCCTATTATGTATAAGTATAATAGTAATTTGTGTATTGCATGCACAAAGCGCTGGCCGAGACGTTATCTCTGGTCAACATAGCAAAGAACATTCACTCTGGAGAACAGAATCAACAGTCAGTTGCCATACCACTGATACAATACATGGGACATAAGGAAGTAAAGTGGCCGAATAGATATGAATAGACAATGTAAATACACTATGCGACAATATTGTTTTATATTATTTTAATATTTGTTTTCTTCAAACAAAGCGAAACGTCTATTTTTAAGGATCCATTATGATGTCGATACGCACCTTGGTGTAAGATACTGGGATACTGTAATGATTCAAACCATTGCTTAAGATTTGCATAAAACTTGTTTAAAGCTGAAAAACAATGTTTTCCCTTTACATTATTATGTAAATATAGCTGTAAAGCAATAGATAGTTATCGTCGACTGATACTATATTGTTACTATGAGTAATGATAGTTCCATCACTAGTATGAGAGAGGAGGGGGAGAAATATTGCAATATTGAGTGGCAGTTGACTAACAATCAGCAACTAAAGATATAAATAAATATAGTCGCAAGCGACACTAACATGATTCAGCCGGCCATTACTTGTCTGTAGTCATTGGAAGCAATATCCTTAACATTGTGAAATCAAAAAGAAATGAGGAACGATGTCAGTGAGGGTGTGAGTGAGGCCTTAGAAGTCAATATGCAGTTAGTCTGGAGTCAAAATTGTAGGAGAAACGTTGATGGTGACAGGTGTTTTATGGCCAGGACTAACTTTGTGTTTTCTACATAGATACATAATACATATAATTAATCCTCGACTCGACTAAAGCTTTATTTGCTGGTCACGCTGTCATGGTTGGTTGGGAATATGCCTTTTGCATGTACATGTGCATTCGGTCTTGTTATATCTTGACCAAATCTTCATTCTTCAAGATGTGTGCTGCAAATTGCTTTCTCGAAAAGGCCAATGTTTAAGATGATGTAACCCAGAAACTCTTAGATGTAGAGCTTCGGTTTATAGATTCATATAAAGAGCAATGTTTCAGCTTCCGAATGAGCTATACTATGTGTCTATATGTATTGCCCTTATTTAGGAACAGATTTTGTAAGATGCGTACCCTAAAATTTGCGAAAGTTCACCCGATTTTCAGTTTTTTCGAAAAAGCAAAACATCTATTGCTACAGCCGAATACGGCTATAGGCCTAATCGATGGGGGATTTTTTTGCCCACATTCTGTTGAAGGTTTGGTGAAATTATCTTGTCTAGTTTTAGGACTATTGACAGTATTGAGGTTTGAAATTTGCACTTTTTTCAAAAAAGCCAAAACAAAGTATTGCGAATAAGTGCCCGTGAGGGGATAGCCAATATATGCAATGTTCAAGCTACATTATCTGCAAATATGAGCGCTTTAATGTGTATATCTTCAGAGGAGACGATTTGCAAAGCTGCATGGGGGCTGAATATTTTGAAAAGTCTCTAAAATCAAGATGGCGACGAACCATGTGACCCACAAATTCGTCATGATTAACAATTTTGATCGCATAGTTATTGCGCATCTTTTTAAAAAGATTGCACGTCTCTAGCTGCATTTTGCATTTTTTTCCGATGTTAAAAATGGACATTTTGATTCGAACTAGACCCTACATGGCTGCACAAGGGCCAAAAGCTTCACTGCATAACTACATACTAGGGGCTATCAGCCCGTACAGTTTGGTTGCAATAGCTGCAATCCTTCCTGCCAGAGTCGTGTATACAAACATCTTGAAATAATAATAAAAAAAATAATAATAATAATAAACACGCCAATAACAATAAAGATTCTGCCCAAAAGGGTTGAATCCTTAAATATAACGATGACAGCAAAGAAAGGATAGATGCATAATTGACAGTTCACGAGAAATAATCAGCAAGAAACAAAAAGCAGCAAAAAGTTAATCAAGGTAAATCCAATTTAGTCCCGGTAATCCAGAGAAAAAAAACAACAAATAAGAAACAAGACCGCAGTTAATCAAATCAAAGAGTCGTAATAATTCAAACAACAAAGGTAAATCCAATATCATAGTTCAATCAGGCCTTCCACGTTTCATTACCACCAGATAAAGGTGAGTACTGTGTAGCAAGCTTGTCAGGTTGCCCCCGATGGGCCTTTCCTGTCCGAGGAGACTTCCTAGTTTTATAGTCCATTCCTGCTTTCCTCTTTCCCCATGTCCAATCAGAGTCGATATCCACAATATCCTTGGTACCTTCTCCATAAGTTTCCACTTGCCCCACCCAATCCCCCAACGAGCTCCCAACATCCGACCCTTCACCTGAACTCTCATCCTCCCTGGAAGCCAACTCCATGCAAGTCTTCCATGGTCGGGTTTAAGTCCGGGCCCACAGATGGCGAGGGTACATAAGGGTCACGGGTTTTAGCAGGCTTAACAACAGAAACAGGCACACTAGCTTTCACAGTAACAGTATCCTTTATAGAAACAGTGTCCTTCACAGAAACAGTATCCTTCACAGAAACCGTGTCCTTAAAAAAAACAGTATTCTTCACAGAAACGGTGTTCTTCCCAGTATCCGTTGGGGTATCAACCATGTTATCATTGGGGGTATCATATCATCCCCAGTATCCCTAGCAAGAGTATCCTTCACACAGTTATTCACAAGATGCACATGAGCACTCCTCTGATGGCCACCTGGTGATACCCTCAGCAGACAATCAATCATCCGGTGCCCAAGCTTCCAACAGCTGAAACACACCGGAAGCCGGCCTGGAGCAGTAAACATAGGTAGATTAACCCTAAAACGAACAACATGGGGAATATTTTATTTCTCCTTGGTTTCAAATACCACTGATCTAATCCCATTGTAAAACGTATATCCATTTTTATTATATGGCGAGCGATGAAATACTGGGATTTATCAGTGAAATAAACTGTCTATCAAGCTACAGTGAAAATAACTTATATTTTCACTGCGAACGGTGACTGATATAATTTGACGTCATAAAACAATGGTCGCGCGCGGCGATTTGGCTTATGACGTCACAGTGTTACTGTGGCGACGGGCTGTTCCTTGCGGCCGCTTGGCGTGAAAACGACCCTTTTCGGACGTAATTACATGGATAATATCATATAATAAATAGAATATCCGTCAATTCTTGTCAAATACCATGTTTATCTCATCTCGTGAGGTAGAAAAGTTATATATTTTCACTCGTGGCTGCGCCACTCGTGAAAATATAACCTTTCTACCTCACTCGATGAGATAAACATGGTATTAGTCAAGAAAAGACAGATATCCTCTATGTCTCTGATGATAACTGATTACTGATACCTGAGAATAGTCCTTGAAGAAGTCATTACTAACATCATCTGGTACCCAATGAACTTTCACGTTGATTATATGTCGTAATTAGTATCCAGAGAAAAAAATATGACCCATCCTCGAAGTCAATCACATGATACACTGTCACCATCCGCGCCATATCCGCATGTTGGAATGTCACAAAACAGTCACCGCTCCTTTCACCTTTCCAAATAGAAAAAAAATCTTGTCCCCAGTTATGCCAATAGAGTCCAGTACATCCACGGTCCTTTCCCGAAACATAGGTCCATGACGAGTAAAACGGTTCACAGATGCATCATTATCAAATTACTTATCCGGGGTAGGAGGTTCCTGAAGAGCTGCCTGCAACGCGATACTGAAGAGAGTTAGTGGAGGCCACTGAAGATCACACCCTAGGAAGCTAGGGATGACACTCGTAGACCTGAGACAAAGCAGTGGTTTAGCAGAAATACAACATCACATCTCAAACGATCACAAGCCATAGACTATAGAGCAGCCGGCAAAGGCATACTTGTCGTCATACTGTATCCCTCCTTTTTAATCAATGATAACAAATCTTTCAACTGCCTTGTCGACCGAGTGACTTCAAAGATCAAAGCATTTCACTTTTTAACCAATGATAACAAATCTTTCAACTGCCTTGTCGACCGAGTGACTTCAAAGATCAAAGCATTTCACTCTTAAGGGTCTTGCTCATTAGCATTTATCCTTCGAATATGTCTGATGTAAATAACACTAATGAACTATCGTTGGTTTTTGTCTCTGATTTGAAATGATCAATTGTTTTTACAAAATCAAATATTTCGAGAAAAACACATTAAAACGTTTATCTTACGTTTATTTTATCATTACGACGTGTCATTGGCAAATATTGATTTCACAACTGTTTTACAGCTGATTGCACAACTAGTTCCAATTGCATCCATTCACTCCCTCTTTGTCCTCGTTTTCAAACGATATAGAACAGAGGTTAGGATCGGAACTCTTAAGGGAGTAACCTCTGTGGGAAGAGAATGGGAGTCAATAAAAGTTAGAAACATTTACATCTGAGTGAGAGGTTAGATTCTGATTTGCATTGATTCAATTCATTATCCTACCTCATGTAAGAATGTTGATCCCTGATTGGTCAACGTGACAAATATCAATAAACACCGTCATACGGGTTGATAACTCTTCCCGAGGGTGATAAATGTTTTATATCTCGCAACATGAATAAAGCATGAATCCACGTCAATCATAAATCGTAATGTCACGTTACACAAGTTAAAGGTCATAGTTTGTTGATCGATCAGCTGTTTTCAAACTTTTTCTGTTCTTAATGATATTTTGAGGCATGCGGTAAGATAAATACGTTATAACATTAAGTATGTTCGGGTGACATCGTAATTTATCAGACCTACGACTCGTTGGATAAACACTATGTCACCCTCCACTGAATGTTATAACTTATACTGTAATCATCCTGATAATAAGCCAACGCTCGTGAAGACACGAATGAGGTAAAGAACATTAACGTACGAATCTTTAATAATGTAGTGAGTTTGTGAGTTGGGGTTTAACGCCGCTTTCAAGAGTATTTCACTTACATCGCGGCTGCTAGTATTATGGCAGGGAGAAAACCCGCAACGCCATGTGGCTATGCACTGCGGTGAAACCTGCAAAACAAGGGTGGTACTACGTCATTGGTACTGCGCTGAAATTCAGTGTAGCATTGCACCCAAGCCTTACTGCGTGTAGAACAGTTCTCTACTGCAGACAAAGTTGCCGTGCCCCTGGCGGGATTCGAACCCCGGACCTCTTGATCCGAAGCCGAACGCGCTAACCCCTGCGCTATCCCGCCCCTTTGATAATGTACATCTTAAACATGACACAAATATAGCGCTCATTACACCGGTTGGTCATGTGACTTTTGTGCAGCGAGTTTGAAGGGTTTTCTTTATTACCTGAGCGAGAGCTAAGTTCGTACAAGTTGAGAGAGTCTCATATATAATACTTACATGGTACAGTTTCTTAAGTAACATTTTCTACATTACACATTTCTTTCGCTCAAATAAGTTCATGAAATGTAAAAAATGAGTGTACATGGTTCGGTAATAGTTTTTGTAATTTCAAATAATAAAATGTGTTCACATTAAGTTGGCCGCCATGCAATTTTTTGCTTTTTACGCAACATCGTTATTACTACTACGGATACTTGGTTTGTGTTATAAGATAGTTTACCCTCTAAAGTAAATATAAATGACATAAACTATCATTATAAATGGGATTTTAATTTGATTTAAAAAATGTGCTTCAGCCGCTGTATTAGGAAAGATTGGATTTAATGGTATTGATATTTTGAATTATGAGAACTATGAATATAAAGTTATTGTATGATCTTGTTTTAAACAAATTCAGATAAGCCATTAATTTACAGGGCATTTTCGGGGTAGGAAATGTTGTTGACTCATTTCAACATACATGCCGAATACTCATTATATAAATTTAGTTGTTTTTAGTAAACGAGGACTGTACTCGGAGGTAGTTATTGACAAATGGTTTCCCGCTACAGAAAGCTTTCTGAAGATCTTTGAGGTATGACATATACTATATATTGCAGCATTAACAGCCAGGTGATGTATCATATCAATGTTGGTACAGGTGTTAAGGACGTGGGGGATTAAACCATTGTTTTCACAATGATTAGTTTATCATAATCGGTTGTCATTGTAACTACATGTATGAAACGTGCACTTTCAGAAGCATGTCTTTGATCTGCACTAGAGATGTATTAAACTTGAGAGTGTGAACTTTTCTTGAACTGACAAGCACTGTTATATTGTCAAGTTCCCTTTGGTGACACATTATACATGTTAACTTTAAATGATTAAGCAGTAGCCACCATAACACCTCTTAGACCTGTAAACAGGCAACCAAATGCTTTCTCCTGTTTATTTAATTGGTAAACATAATAAATTCGTTGTTCTGACAGTCAAGGTGTGCGCTCCTGTATATTTGAATCACGATTGTCAGTAAATCATTCACGGACGGATTATAGGATCTATGTTACTGATACAAGATTATGTTCAACGTTTCAAGAAACAAAAAACTAAAGTACAAATAAGTTATAGCAATTATTGATAGACGTATTTCTTGATATTCCATTTATAAAATGACTGTCAATGTTTTCAATATTTCCTCCCCACAAAGTAAACAATGCTGCAATTGGAGCGTTTTTCTGCCTTGAAGTTGAGAATCAAAGTTAATTGTGCAATTAGCGACTCCCTTTAAACGTGGTCATTTGCCAATAACAGTTAAAGTTATTTTTGGAAATAGATACTTTAAATGTGTTATCCTTGAGGTATATGTATGATATTTAAATGTGTTAAAACACTTCACCATAAACATGCTGATAAATAAAGAGGACCAAATCCGAGACAAAACCTGAACAAAGTGTATTGTATCATTTATATCAGACACATTCGAAGTTCATAAGACCTTACTGGACAGCATTGGAGTGACATTAGGGACAATAGGGAGAGAATTCGTGGCACGAGATTTTGCTAAAAGCGAAAAATATGACTGATTTGGACCAAAGGGAATACAATGGTTAAATCACTATGTTCAGATAATAGAAATGGTGAAATTGTGTACAGTACAAATGTAAATACCGTTCAATCATTGACAATCGATGCATGCACGTGTTTACACGACAAACGGCGTTTTGGGGTTTGGGGAAGTGAATACGGGAATGGGGTTCACATTAAGTCAACATGCAGTCAATGGAATAATATTAAGTTTAGGTAGGACAAACTACGTAACTGTACAAACTCAACTTGACTTATGTCTTTCTGGAAAAGATGCATTAGGCGATTAAATTTCAAGTATTGTCTTCTTAAAGAACATTTTTACCTAGCCGCTTGAGAATTTAATATTAGTGATCAGTAAAAAAGCCGTGACACCTTTATCACCCGGGACAGGTTAAAAAGCTCTCTCTCTCTCTCTCTCTCTCTCTCTCTCTCTCTCTCTCTCTCTCTCTCTCTCTCTCTCTCTCTCTCTCTCTCTCTCTCTCTCTCTCTCTCTCTCTCTCTCTCTCCCTCTCCCTCTCCCTCTCCCTCTCCCTCTCCCTCTCCCTCTCTCTCTCTCTCTCTCTCTCTCTCTCTCTCTCTCTCTCTGTCTGTCTGTCTGTCTGTCTGTCTGTCTGTCTGTCTGTCTGTCTGTCTCTCTCTCTCTCTCTCTCTCTCTCTCTCTGTCTCTCTCTCTCTGTCTCTCTCTCTCTCTCTCTCTCTCTCTCTCTCTCTCTCTCTCTCTGTCTGTCTGTCTGTCTGTCTGTCTGTCTGTCTGTATGTCTGTCTGTCTGTCTCTCTCTCTGTCTCTCTCTCTCTCTCTCTCTCTCTCTCTCTCTCTCTCTCTCTCTCTCTCTCTCTCTCTCTCTCTCTCTCTCTCTCTCTCTCTCTCTCTCTCTCTCTCTCTCTCTCGTTTATCAAATAAACCCATAAACTTATTTTTCTTATAATTTACACATACAGATAACAAAAAAAACAAGTGTTTAACCTACTGTCGCAGAAGAACCAATGTATCATATATTTTCGATCACATCACGTTAGAATTTGCCCTATTTCGGCATAAGCGTATATCTTTGTTTATATTTGTAATGAACAGAACGTTTATTTAATTTCATCTTGCCACAAGGAGGTACAACAAATGATAGATAATAACATTTCAACTGAAAACATATTAATATGTGTATTAACACGTACAATCTGCAGTCTCATTGATATTAAATTCGTAGTATCATGTGCTTATTAGTTATATACAAGCTAATTAGATGGTTTAACCTTCGAAAATATTCTTGTAATTCGATGGCATTTCTAACACTATTCCGCTACATGTTTAGCATTCTTTCGTAATACACATAACAACATTTATTTAAGGATACTTTTCCATTCCATCCTACATATAGATATTGACCATAACAAAATTCATTTTAAACAAAGTTAAACACTTAATTGGTACAATTGAAACACACATGATATAAAACGTTGATGATACATACAACTGTATGTTGTCATTTCTGAATTAACCAAATTAAAAATGTCGCTTCTCGAGCATTATTGAATAATATACAGAATCAAAAACATTAACACAAACTTATACAATAATATGTCCGATTTACAAAGACATCAACGTGAATAAACATAAACGTGTATGTACAAATATATAGCTTTAAACGTAATACTAGTACATGTTTTGGTTTCCTGAATAAAGACATTAGACAGTGTTTCGATTTAAGGACCGCAGTTACGAACGTCAGAATGAAAAATAACAATCAACTAAGAAAGTCAATCATTTGAAAACGTGTTATTCAATGCTATTGATAGTTTGAATTTGGAAAACATGTATTTCGAGTATGACCTATTCAACTTGTTAAGATTTGCAGATACACTTGTTGACTCATTTCAACAGTATTGTCAAATACTCATAAATTTTGTTGTGTTGTAGTAATTGGAGATTGTAAATTACGAGGTAGTTATTGACTGTTGCAAGGACAGAGATAGATTGCCTAGTTTCTGAGGACCTTTGCTGTGTGGTGATTCCTCATGAAATTGTTTGTACGAGTATTAACATACTACCGATTAAATCTTTGAAAAATATCTGTTACCAACAAATAGTTCAAACCTTATTTTAAAGTCACGAACTTGTAATCACAACCAGCTGCCCGTCGAAACAGGTAGGCGAGGATTTCCATTTAGGAGGAAAGGACATATGCCAATTTTGTGACTCACAGGTGGTTGCTGACGAAATGAATTATAGTGTGTCAAAGGTACAACAAAGCAAACTATTTGAATCAAATGAACTAAATTTATAATTTTTGGAATTTTTTTCTTCATATTTCTTGATACCCCTTTTAAACATAATCGCTGTTTTTTTTAAAAAAAAACTTCTTAACCATGCGAGATAGGGGATTGAAATGTGAAAACGATTCTTCAACAAATTAATTAATTAAAAGTATATTATGCCGACAACATCTTTTATTACGTAATTTTCATAGCTCATACAAATAAGATTAAAATTTAATGCCAAAAATAGTATGTTGAGAATCCCTATTGAGAAAGTGATGTCAGCACCTAATATGTGTTTAAACAGTAGTTAATATACATCTTCATACCATCAATATTAAATGAATACCACTTAACGATATATCATCACAAGCATTCAAAACCAACTTTATCCGGCAACAATATTTAAGAAATAGATTTCATAATGTGTTTGTTCACTGGCTTATAAATGGTTTGAAAAGTGCATGGTAAAATGCAGGAGCTTGTCCACTTGTCGACTAACATGCTGTACTTACTTTCAATCAAACCACAAATAAAATTATTTTTGTAATTTGTTTAAAAAGTTTAATAAAGAAAAGAGCATCTAATAGCAGTGCCATAATTGCTCAATGATACATAGAATAGATAGATGAAGTAATCCCCCGGGTTATTTTGTATAAACGTCAGAGTATGAAGTTTATCCTTTTCGTCTGTCAATCTCTTTAAATCTGTTTATGTTTAATCCAATCAGCAGAAAGCATATCGCTTAAATTTTGAAGTATCTAAGATTTTAAGATTCTGTTGAAAATTAGCTTTACAGGCGCTGCAGCAGGTTTTTGCAATTTTTCTTTTCTTACATTTTCCATTTATTATTAAAGTTTATACAATATATTGTTATGTTAGAGGGTAAACACGACCCGATAAACTGTATCCATAGTGTGGAAATTCTCTTTGTGACAGGTAGAATTTTAGGTCCTTGAGAGATTTGAGGGTTGAGATATATAGCAAGATGGTTGACCATTCCATCATTGTACCATATTTAAAATTATACTCAGATAACCTGAACTGCCTTATGCCCCTATTTCACTACGACCCAAATTGCCACGAATCGCCACGAATTGGAAAATTTGCACTTTCGTGAACATTCGTAGATAATTCGTAATTGATTCGTGATATTCGTAAATGATTCCTAGTTGATTCGGCAACATTCTTGTAATTCGTGGCATTCGTGGAAAAACATTTTTTTTGTCAACAGATTTTCACGAATCATCTACGAATTTCAGATTCGTAGTTGCTTCGTAAACTGTTCGTATTTAATTCGGGACGTTCGTAACAACTTCGTAAACAATTCTTGGAAATTCGTGGTTGATAATTTTGATGTTCTCATCTCGAATTAACCCCGAAGCATTTACGAACTATCGTAAACTATTCGTACTTGATTCGTGATATCGTATCTTATTCGTGGACATTCGTAGTACATTCGTGACTGTGTTTTAATTATTTCGTACAATTCGTAGACAATTCGTAAAGAATTCGTACATGTTTCGTAGGTTTTTAGCATGAAAAGCTACGAATGTTCGTAAACATTTAGTACAAGTGTAAATGCTGTTCACGAATTTTGCCGAATGCTCACGAATATTCACGAATTTATGCAGCCGCCTATTCGTGATGATTCGTGGCAATTCGGGTCGTAGTGAAATAAGGGCATTAGAGAGGCCATTTTAATGTGAACACATTAGAATGGCTATTCGAAGGGAAATGGACTCACATGGCTTAACCGAACCATGTACATTCGTTTTAGAATTATCTTTAACGATTGGAGAGTATAATCTAGCCATTATTTTTTACCTATTCGTGAGATCACATTATTTCGGTAAACAGCGCCTTTAATTTCTTTTGAGGCTTAGTTTAAAATGTCGCGAGTTAGGTAACCTGGGAGCTCAGTTAATATCAGCATTTAATTTGCCAAAATCATTATACACAGAATGTGCGCCTTAAACAACAAGTTTCGAATTTTTGGGCATATTTTATGTTTCAATAAATGCAATGGCTCACTTGAATCAGATATGTATTTGTCATTGCTACCTTGTTGTGCATGTGTAATATGTATCTTTAATGTATAATTACTCATGTACCACACCAAACCTCTGAAATGTAGTTTCATAATACGTTGTAATAGCAACACATGTACAGTACAACAACGTTTACGGACATATCTTTGATCTTAACAACAGATACTTAAACTTGAGAGTGTGGCGTTCTCTTGCACTGGTAAACACTGTGATATTGTCAAGTTCAGCTTGTATTGAACCGTTAAGCAGTTACAGGTAAAAAAATTCACACTCTTGTTTATCTAATAAACATCGTAACTTTATCTTCTGACAATGTAGGCTTGCGTTCCTTTGAACCAAGCCCTTATCAATTGATCACAGCCTTTATAAAAAAAAAACAGGCACATGTGTTAGTAAATGTGTCACAAACATTGTGTAACACTCATTTTATTGACACAAGCTAGCTTCAAGGGGTTCATGGAACAAACAGCAAAGAGTAAAGAACACTTGAACGCGAAATCAAATCGTAAAACGTCTGACGAATGAGTAGATAAACAAAAACGCTTTTTCTTTGGTAGAAGTAAAGTTTTCAATATTCCAGAAATATACTGAACTTAAAAAGTATTAACCTTTATATGATACATAGAAGAGAATGTAAACGGAGTTAAAGTCACCATTCCAGCGGGGTATTTTTTGTGGAAACGAAATTCAGGAGGGAATTCCCTTTTGCACACGGCTCATACGTGTACTTTTCTAACTTTTTATCTTATTGTCTATTTCTCAATAATACTGTTTAATTTGATAATTAAACTTAAAGGTTAAGGGTACACTAAAAAGTGCCAATGTTCTTGTAATTTATCAAAACCATATTAAAACAGTTGAGATAGGGTCTAAAACACGTTTACAATATATTATATATATCATTAAAATATTTCATGAACAAATATTTGAACAGCAAAAACAAATTACAATCCGACAGTCATAAAACGTTCGATATTTGAGGAAAACGGACCATGACCTATCTTAGGTTTATATACTGGCCCAGTACTGGCCCAATTCAGGTATGACACTTCCAGTTAGGGAATTATGGATAGTATTTAAAATTGTCGTCTGCTTTAGAGAGACAAGAGGAGAAGGCAACGATTTGGTATCCTTTGAATGTGAGTTCAATTCATGAGTTAACTTTAGTTGTATTTATAAAACGTTGATAATTCTATATAACTACCTATCTCTGGTGTGGTTTACATTACCAATTGCTGCTGTATGTATATTAATATCATTAGGAAATCTAAGTGTGAAAATAATCACAAGTTGTTTTTTTTACCATTGTCTTTATACAAAGGCCTACTTGTTAAAACTACATTCTGGCTTGTTTTCAAATAACATTTACTTGACTTCCTATTTGACAATATTGACATTATGAAAAAAATACAAACACTATTTATAAGTTTCATTATAGAAATACACATTCAAAATAAAAAAAGCGGGAAGATTTCAAACTTATATGATTAATATGGTTTACTTTAAGAAAAGTAACAATTTAGAAAATGAAAGAGAAAATGATAATAGCTAAATCAACCTTCATTTATCAGTTCATTTGGATATTGAAAATTTACGGTACACACACTTTATTTAATGTACAGGAACGGTAAATGCTAACCTGAATTGGGCCAGTAAAGGGAATGGTATTGTTTTAGTAACGGCGTGATAGTGGCCCAGTACCACGCCAGTGTGCAAGTGGGTACAGAGCCAGTACCTGATGCCTGAATCGGGCCAGTACCGGATGCCTGTATCAGCCACTACTGGCCCAGTATAAATTTAAATGTATTTTATTGTGATTATACCAGCAAACTATGACAGATATAGTAACTGTACTAACTACATGAATTACATAATTGAAATAAATGGTAAATAAATAAACGCCAAAACGTATATTTATGTTTTTTTAAATACTCATAAAATGTCTCTTGTATTTCTTTGTTTATTTTAATGTTTATTTGGGAGTAAACCACAATGTTTCGCGCTTGAAAATAATAGATTTGATCTATATGTAAACTGGAAACGTATCATACTTATTTTGGGTCGAAAAAAAGTAAACTTGCGAAAAACTAAGAGTATATATTTCAATACAAAAATACGAAATGTCTATTAACATACACGATGGCTCTTATAAGTATAGCTTAATCAGTCAGAATGCTTTAACTACTTTCGAACAGGCAATTTAGTGTGAACATCTTAAAATGACAGGGCCGGAAAACATTCGTTATATAATTCTTTAATTGTTTCAGGGGTCTTATTTAGCCATTGGTTACACTGTTTATGTTTCTTTTCGCGAGAGTAATGGATTTTTTAATTAGAACGGCGTGCTATAGTTCCTTTAAAGTTACAAAAATAAGACTTATAAAACTTATAACCATTTTGGTCAAATAAAATCTAAGAACTCTAATCAATTGCTCAATCAATTGCATAGAAATGTCATTCTCATGTCATCTGGTTGTAGTGTTAGTTCACTCGACCAGAAACCATGAGGTTGCAGGTTCGATCCGACAGTTCCTCGAACGTATTTCTGATCAGTGTGAAAGTGTCAATTCATCTGCCATCTTATACAAACGTTTGATGTAAAATGAGGAAGATTGTCACAGCATTAACATTTTACATCGAAATATGTAATATATTTGTCTGTGGAAATCGAGGTATTACATAACAACAGTGATCTTTGAGTTTGAATTATGTTGTTTGAAAATAGCCTGCATCATTAGCGTTTTGATAGTTCAACCGTAACAGTGAAAGAGATGTTTCTATATGTGTTGACAAGATTAAATTCACCATTGATGATGCTGATACCTGTCTATTATTTGTAATAAATGCCTTCAGTGATATCGATAATATATATATATATATATATATATATATATATATATATATATATATATATATATATATATATATATATATATATATCTAATATCTATAACTGATCAGACCTTAGATAAAACAATGTATGAGGTTGAAACCATACATTTTCTAAATCGACAATTTTTAACCCCTATTTGCCAAGACGACTGTACACATATGTTTGGGCCACACCAGATCTACAATTTATAATCCCCATCTGCCAAGCTGTCGACGAAGAAGACGACACATGTTGATTTTTTTACCTGTGGTCCTTGGTTTAGATCACAGATTCAAATGGGAAAAAGTCTTAAAACACGATAAGACAATAGTTTTAGACGGCATGCCATCTTTATAAGAAAATATCTTATTTTTGTAAAGAGACGGAACGCCGTTTTATTCATAAAAAGATATTTATAATTAAAATTTCAAATAATGATGTCTCCCTTCTGACAATAAAGACGACATGCCGTCCAAATTATTTAAGATGGCATGCCGTCCAGAATTGTGTTTTTATAAGACGGCATGCCGTCTGATATCACAAAAAATGCCCAAAATATGCCCATTTACTAAAAGAAATGATTCTTTTAATAAAAGAAATGATAAAACTGTTTTTGCGTATCCCTATGCTGTAGTATCTTATCTTTGAGTATGCACTCTTTGAGTTAAATCCTAGGCACAGATATTGATATATATCGATAAAATCACTACCAGTCCTCACTCTGCCTTTCAATGTTTTTCGTAATTTTCTCTGGTCTGAAAGAGAGCATCCATCTTTGTGTAGTTCAGATCATCAGAGGGAAGGGGGCATTTATTGTTTCCAAAATAGTATGGCTTTGTCTTAACCTGTGTTTCTATATGCTTGAATGAATGGGTAAGCTATCTTATAGTGTTTTAGACGGCATGCCGTCTAAAATCAAGGACGGAAAGCCGACGTGTCCCTGACTGTTAAAGATATTCTTGACAGGAGAACAAATCTCTTGTTCTATGGAATACCCGAAGGACCAGAAGAAAACTCGAAACGAGTTTTGAGAGAGTTTTTCATAAATTCTCTCAACTTTAACAATCAACGTGTCAACGATGTTTTTTAAAAGTTGTTCATCGTCTCCCTAAATCAGAGTATCAACGAGAACATCGCCCCTCGGCACCACGCAGTATAATCGCCACCTTCCTGGCCATAGAAGACTGAGAAGCGGTCTACAAGGCTAAAACGTTACTCAAGGGGCCGGTTGCAGTATACAAACTGACCTACCTAGGCTTATGAAGAAGCGGAGGGCCATCCTCGGACGACAAGCGAATATGATCCGTGAAACAAGCAAACTCTGGACGAGAGTCCGAGTTGTTGGAACAGAGGTCGTGTTGGAAACCAGGGACCCGACAGTTCCATCATCGGCATGGAAGGAACTCAAGTGATAAATTACTATTTTGATATTGTGTCGCCATTCTAAGACAGTGACTACATGTCAACCTGAGAATTACTCCCCAAACTATCTTCCCAACAAATAGTTATTAACCGAAAAATGATCATTCCTTAATACATGTATGTTTCAACTAGTGAATCAATTAAGTCTTTAACGTAAACCACAAAGTTTTGCGATATTTTTCATTAGTCACATTTCCATGTCAAATATACGCATTTCCATTGAAATATATGACATTATTGTTTGACTCTTATATGTTGTAAGTGCAACTAGAAGTGCGCGTGAATGTCGCACGCTTTGCGCTGGGATGTTCTGGGCTATAGCCAACACGTGGCGAAACGCACCACTGTGAATGGATTTACAGATTTCAGTTTGTTATGAGTTTATGCTTATTGTGTTCTTACTGTAGATATATTTTACATCTTGGGAAGTAATATGGACCACTGACTCATTGACTGTCAGTAACTAAGTCTATCATAAGCAAAATGCATAAGCATGTGACATTATAGTATTGTTTGACTCATATGTGTTGTAAGACAATGCAACTAGAAGTGCGCGTGAATGTCGCACGCTTAGCGCGGGAATGTTCTGGGCTTTAGCCAACACGTGACGAGACGCACTACTGTGAATGGATTTACCAATGTTTGTTGTTCTGCTTATTGTTTTCTTACTGTGGATATAATCACTTCGTCAAATGGACCACTGACTGTGAGTATCCGAGTTTTTCATCAACAATCTTTATGACTACCGTGGTTAGTGAGTCAGGAGACCCCATTAGACATGTTTTACGCTTTCATTTGTTTTATTGTCGCCATAATTGTCTCTTTCTACTCCAACGTTGCGTTCCCAAAATCATGTATGAAGTCAATGTCTATTGTTAGGGACATCGCGACGATTTCCAAACTCACAAACGCTTGGGTAAATTGTTCTGAAATACGTGGCGGATAATACTCCTTATCACTATGAAGTCATTGCATACCTTATTGGGTGTTGGATCCCAACATGGAGCTTTCAATCCATCGTAACAACTGAACCTCTCTAGCATGTAAAAAAGAGTTTCAAAACAATGCCTGAAATGCCCGTACGGCTCTACTCCGGAAATGCTAACTATAAGGTGAAAATCCGAACTCGGTGACGAAACGAAATATTGTTCTCATTGACTTGAGCCAACTTTGGTATATAAGAATTATTGCAATTCGAGAACGAAACACTTATCAAACTGTATTTTTTTACAAAATCAGGCAAGTAGGCGCCTTGGCGATTTCTCGTACAATGCATAAATAATATAGCATTCGTTATAACGTACACACAGTGTTCATTTTGCAGCAAAGTTTCTACTTCAATGAAAATGAACGAAAACAACTTAAAATATGCTAATTAATGCAATCAAGATGTAAAGTTAGCCAATGAAATCCGGAAAATTCAATATCTCCGTAAAAAAATAATGAACTAAAACTTTATTAACTCACCTTTCCTGGCTTGGAATGGTCGAACGATATTCCCATAAATAAGAAAAATCCTGAGGTGAGGAAAACATTTTTTATTCGCAAGGTTTAATCGGTCAGAATGCACGGGAATTTCATGACCATCTCCGAGACTCGTGTCACGTCCATTCGGAGTACTACATCGTGAGGCAAGGTAAGTTTGACTTGGCGAGGTCCCTACTATTGTAACCATTGTGAAGCCTTGCCACATACCAATACCTATTACCATCTTCAGCACTATCCATTATGACTGATAAACTAAAAGTTACTTCCATGAACTGCAGAGGTGTAAATGATAAACTTAAACGTTAAGAAGTATTTGCTTTTCTAAAGCGGAAAAAGTCATCAATATACTGTTTGCAAGATGTACATTTCACTGAAAACATGCAGAATATTATAATGGCTGAATGGGGTAATGACAACTGCTTTTTTAGCGCCTTTAAGAGTAATGCTCGGGATTTTGCAATCTTATGTTCGCGATGGCTAGATTTTGAGTTAGTGAATGTAACTGCAGATGAGGAGGGTAACAGGATAACTGTTGAACTTACAATTGATAACTATAAGATAGCTATTGTCAACCTAAACAACGACCATGTAAGTGTATGTGGTGATTGGAATGTGGTACAAGATTTTTATCTAGATACATATAATTATAAGCATATGAACAACCGTAATGCTAGAGAACAAACTTTACAGCTGAAAAAGAACTAGACTTTCATGATCCTTGGCGACAAAGAAATCCTATTTTGACCGTCGATACACCTGGCGACAGCCGACCCCCCTTAAACAAGCTCGCCTGGACTACTTTCTTGTTTCCCATAATATCATCCCATCAATCACAGATTCAGGAATTGAACCCGGCTTCAAAACAGACCATTCTGCAATATCTATCACATTTTCACTATCTGGTATTTCACATGGAAAAGGCTTTTGGAAATTTAACAACTCTCTATTGAAAGATCATATATATGTTTAGAAAGTTAAAGATATTATTTCTCAGACAGTTCTGCAATACAAAATCGATGCAAATGAATATAGTATCGACAGCCACGTTCTCTTCGAAACTATGTTAATGATGATAAGAGGAGAAACAATTAAGTATTCATCTTTTCTTAAAAAGAAAGAATAAAAAAAGAAAAACAACTTTCGGATAAACTTCATGAAAAAGAAATACAGCTAGATGAATCAACTGATGAAAGGGTAAAGACGGGTCTAATTAGCGTTATTAAAGATTTACAACAGGAGCTTGAAGAAATATATGAAACTAAAACTCAAGGATCAATCCTTAGGTCAAAAGCTACCTGGATAGAACAAGGGGAAAAGCCAACTTCTTTCTTTTTAAATCTAGAATCTAGAATTTTTCTTAACAAATCATTTTCTAGAATTGAAGATGCAAATGGAAAAATCCTTACCACCCAGACCGAAATCAAAAACGAGGTTAAACCGTTCTACCAAAAACTATTTAGTAAACATGATGTTTCTAATATATATCTTGACATACCTACTGAATAATTAAGGATTCAGCATTTATGCTGAATCCTTATTGTATTGGCGTGTGTTTTAATATTATTATTTGCACCGATTTTGTATCAGCCACTTTGGCATGAAGGAATGCAGCTATCACGACCAAACTTTACAGGCTGATAGCCCTTACTATGTAGTTTTACCGCGAAGCTTTTGGGCCCAATCGGTACAACCATTAAAGGTCCATTTCGAATCCAAATTCCGATTTTTAACATGGGAATATTTTTCAAAATGCACCTAGAGACTTGAAACTTTTTCCAAAAGATCCGCAATGACCTTGCGAGCAATAAAGTAAATCATGGCAAAATCGTAAGTCACGTGGTTTAGCCGCCATCTTGGATTATTTAACTTTTTCAAAATTTCTGACCCCATGTACCTTTGCGGAAACACCACTCCGAAGATATTAGCACCTAAGAGCTGAACCTTTACTTATATATAGCTGACACATTGGGGAACAACAAGTTTATTCTTGTTTGTGCGAATTCCTAATACTCTTTTCACAGTGACCTTTCAAAGTCAGGCAACTTTTGAAAACCGCGAACTTTCAGGGGCGATAATTCAAAAACCTAACAATCGAATTGAACGATTTTTTCAGGAGAGTGAGACAGGACTATGGTCTTTATGAATCAATTATAAAATTGCTCGCGTACAGTCATTTCCGGTCATAATAAAGAAAAACTTTAACACGGGGTAAAATGCACTTATAGACCTGAAACGTTTTGCAAAAGATGCGCAAGAACAATACAAGCAAAAAAGTAAATCATGACCAATTCATAGGTCACGTGGTTTAGCCGCCATTTTGATTTTCTATAAATTTATCTGATTTTGACATGTTAAATTTCGCTCTAAATAACCCCAGTGAGATACTAGAGACTCGCAACTTGTTTAAAAATATGCTTAATAACTAGACAAGCAAAATATGTTACCATTGCGAAGTCGTAGGTCACGTGGTTTCGACGTCATATTTAAATTTTAACGTTTTCAAATGTTTTGACCCTGTGCATTTTTGCGGAAACACCACGCCGAAGATATTTGCATCTGAGAGCTGAAACTTAGATATATAAGCAGCTGAAGCATTGGGGAAGAACAAGTTTCATATCTTATTAGCGAAATCCTATTAACTTTTTCACAATTATCTTTCAAAGTATGATAACTTTGAATGTTTACCTAGGTTCTTAAACAAATCGAATTTTCTTATTTCTCCAAAGATATACAATTTACAGAGCAATAAGTCATACCAGTTCGAGTTAAAATATATTTTACGCGTAATGTGAGGTAAAACCTGTTCGAAATTCATATAATATTTATACAATAGTCGATTTGGAAGATTTTGCAAGTGTAAAGAATCATGCTAAGACACGAATAACTGGACAACAGTCTCAACACTGTCTGGTTCATCGTGGCCTTACTGGAATTCTTTACAATTCTTATTTCTCCAAAGATACACATGCTATTAAGCTTTAAGTCATGCCAGTTCGAGTGGAAATGTATTCTACGCGAACTGAGATATACATACTGGAAGGAATTCATATGATATTTACACACTAGTTGAATTAGATGACTTTCAAGTGAAAAGACTCTTACTTAAACTCGAATAACCGGACCACAGTATCGACAATGTCCGGTTCATCGTGGCCTCCCGGAAACCTTTAAAATTATAATTTCTCCACATATATACATGCTACTATGTACTCAATCATACCAGTTCGAGTGAAAAGCTATTCTGCGCGAACTGAGAGATACATCCTGGAAAAAACTCATACGATATTTACACTGTAGTCGATTTAGATGCACCAAGTCACAAGTCAAGCTCAGAAACCGGCTCCAGATCCGACCTTTTCAGTTAATCTAAACTGTGAAGTCAGTTATACGGCTCGTAACATCAAAGTTTTCCGTAAGTGAAATTGGTGGTTTTGGATCCGCTTTTTGAGTTTTTCTCCATGTTTCAGTTGAAGCCGTGGGGCATTCTGTTTGGGGTAGACCCCCACCCCCCAGTCCCCATCCCCGACCCCCCAAGCCATGTCGCTTCACTTCTTATCTTTACTATCATTTAATATTCAACAATTCTTGCTGTCTTTTGGACTTAAACATTTAATTTACTCACCACCTTTATTATATTTTCTTGTGGAGGTGTACTTACACTTTGAAATTATCTGTTTTTATGTTTTATAGCTTTCAGCTTAAGTAAGTACAACTTCCCAATGCAAGGCATAACTCTTGCCAGTCTCCATTACTGGCTGATTTAGGCCTTGCAGTATTTCCTTAAGAAATCTGTGCTTAGAAATTCAGGCCCGCTATGCATTTCTGGTGCAGCTGTTCACTGTCTTGACACAACAAAGCGAGGTAAATACCGCAAGGGTTAAATCAGCCAGTAATGCAGACTGGCAAGAGTTATGCCTTGCGTTTGGAAGTTGAAGTAAGTATAACTTCCCGTCGGCGAAATCACCAATGGTGGAAGCAGACGTTAAACTCCTATCCAAAAGCTTTTTTTGCGTTGTACCCTACACATTGTCAATGGGGGTGGTTCCCGATGGCAGGTGGGGTGAGGATGTAGTGTCTTCATGTACACGTTGGTCTTTGTCTTCCAAGTTAGACTTCGTAAGCCAAATGGATTTGTCTGTACGGGTTGAGTGAATGGTACATTCCATACATGTAGTTGTTGTTCACTCTAAATGGGAGAATCATAATTATTACGCTAATAGGCCTATTCTTAAACAAATCGTTACACCACTTTGAAGATGTGAACAAGTTGGATATGATAACGATTTTATTGAAGCGTCATGTGGATGAGTTGCTTCCCCTTGACCATCCTACGATGCTGTGACAACACTATCTCATCAGAGAGACGCATTATCAACTGGTAAAAGTGCCATTAGCACGATAATTTATATGACTAATGAGTTTTAAATATAAGTTCATCAAATTTGACTTTCATTTTGATGTGTGAACAGGAAATTCACACTTTCGTTTTGGCTTACATTGTGTTGTTGGGGGTCAGGCCTGTTATATATGGTGCTATTGTATCGAGAAGTACTGAATGTTGCCGAAAATTACCAATTTGAAGACAGTCCACTCAGTATAGTGACGATATATATGTAAAAGTAGTTCTGGTCGAAAACCGGACACTGCATCACGATTAACGCACATCTATCAGCCAAAGAAAAAGACAAATCTAGGTTGATTATGCTTGAAAGATCTGTGCATGTAAATCGGACTGTAGTTTCGGGTCTTCAAATATTGTATATGATTCACATTGGGTGTAATGCACACAGACATTGGTATGCAATTTGTTATCTTTACATAATAGATAATTATTAAGGAACGTAGCACGAGTCAACGAATTAACACTTCATTCATTCATAAACAAGATTTTACTATTGTCATAGTACGCTAGTTCCATATAAGGCAAGGTGGTTTTTTCATCCGCCAAAAGAGTTCCTTGTCCATCATTCATACATTACGCATGTGGCAATTGATTAACAAACTTATCAATGAAACTACGCTCATTTTAAGCAAGTCTTTCACACAGTATACCTATTGTAACCATTCAATGCGTATTCTAAAACCAGCCAAGGGTAACGATTTGAGACATCATTGTCTCGTTTCCACAAACATTTATTCTGCCGTTTCTAATACTTTATAAAGCCCTGTTCTACATCTTCATTGTCCTTGCATTTCTAAATTATTTCAATTCTATTCGTTCTCTTTTCCTTTTATTCAAACATTATTATCAAATGGTTTTCTACCTAACCAGTACGCCAATTGCTTCCTTTTGAAAATATGTCTGAAACAACCACTTCCGGTCTATTTATTTACGTAAGTACACGCTCAAACCATTGTATAAAGTCACACAATTGTTAGGTTTTAACATGTAAACTTTGGGTCTCAATACTCCTAGAGATATGCTAGAGACTTGAAACTTGTTTTAAAAAAATACGCAGCAACATAAGACAGATGTCTTAACTAAAACAATTGAAACGCTGAATCCGCAATTTCGTCGCTTGCGACTATATTTTTAATCCTTATAAATTGAGCAAAGGTGTATCATCCAGTCTCGAAGGTGAACTAAGCAAAGATGAAGTCTTAATGGCCCTTAAGTGTCTCAAAAATGATAAAAATCCAGGCGCAGATGGGTTCATCACTGAATTCCTTAAGTTTTTCTGGTGTTATCTTGGAGACTACCTTATTCAGTCTCTGAATTACGGATATAGAAATGGTGAATTATCAGTAACTCAAAAGCAAGGACTGATCACTTGTATTCCTAAGGGAGATAAGCCAAACCAATATGTAAAAAATTGGCGCCCAATATCACTACTATCAGTATTCTATAAAGTCGCCTCTAAGGCTATCTCAAAACGAATCAAGTCTGTCCTCGATACTCTGATAAACGAAGATCAAAAAGGCTTCATGTCTGGAAGATATATAGGTGATATTACTAGGCAAATTTATGACTTAATTAAATACGCAGAAACATACCAAATTCCTGGACTTTTGCTTCCCATAGACTTTGAAAAAAGCCTTCGACTCACCTTTTTCAATTTCGGAGAGTCCATCAAAAGATTGGTGAGTGTATTTTACAAAAACATAACTTCCAGTGTATTGGTAAATGGCTTCGGCTCTTCAAATTTCGAAATCTATAGAGGCTGTCGACAAGGCGATCCGCTCTCCCCATATCTATTTGTACTTACGGTTGAAATCTTAGTTATAATCATTCGAAATAATGCTGAAATAAAAGGAATGCATGTAGGCAATGTGGAATATGTCCTCAATCAATTTGCTGACAATACAACTTGTACTCTGGATGGATCTCAACGCTGCCTGCAAGCAGTGCTTCAGGTTCTGAAGTTTTTGCCCGTTTTTCAGGATTGAGAGTAAATATAGACAAAACCAGAATTATCTGGATTGGTTCTAAAAAGCGCTCTAGAATAAAGCTCTGTCAAAATTGGAACTTAAATTGGAAGCAAACTAATTTTGAACTACTTGATATATAACATTTTATCTAGATCTTGATGAAATGATCCATTTTAACTATAAAGATAAATTGAGACACTGTGAAGCGCTTATGTCAATATGGTCCGTAAGAAGTCTCACACATTTATGGTAGAATTGCTGTACTTAAATCTCTTATCATTCCAAAATTAAACCATCTCTTCGCCTCCCTCCCAAACCCTCCTGACAAAATGATAGAAGACTCTCAAAGAAAATGCTTCAAATTTATATGGAGAAACAAACCCGATAAAGTTAAACGTGACCAACTTATATGCAAGGTTAAAGGCGGGGTCTGAATGCCCCAACGATAAAGGAAGTGATTCAGACTCAAAAACTATCTGTTATAAGACGTTACTATCTAAACTATTCCAAAAACCTTAACCTGTTTGCACTAAATTTACCAAGACTTGGACATACAACTATATTTGAATATAACTGGCCAAATCTAAGAAATGGTATTACTTCATTGATACGCAATGCATTCTATCGTGATCTACTTCAAGGTGGGATTTACTGTCTACACAGGAAGACATAAATTCCGAACTAAACATAACTTCCCAAATGATTTGGTATAATCAACACATTTTGATAGATAGGAAACCTATTATTTATGCAAATTGGCAGGCAAAGGGTGTAGTATTCATAAATGATCTTCTCGATGACACTGGCAAGTTTCTATCCAAGGAAAGGTTTGATACAAGATATGACATACAAACAAACTTTTTAGAATACTTTGGAGTCATTAATGCAGTTAAAACATTCTTTTAAAAAGTACAGTTCGAAAACATCAACAACAAACAAAATCCATTCCAACCATATATCTTCGACCTTTTGATAAGGCAAAAAACTGGTAGCCAACTGTATTGTAGGGCTTTATTGGAAACAAAAACAAATCGAAATCAACATTGTACTAAATGGAATATAGTTTTAGGAAACGACACTAGCATTGACATAGGCTCTTGGAACCTCTACAACCATATTCCTTCGCTGCACCAAAAACACAGATCTCCAATGGTTCCAATACAAACTGTTACATCATATTCTACCGACAAACAATAGACTTCCCAAAATGAAATATATCGATCATAGCCTATGTAGCTATTGCTCCTTATCTATAGAAACAACGTCTCATCTATTTTATGATTGTAACATGGTTATATATATCTGGCAGAAACTCCAAGATTGGATTTGAGTTTAAATTTCACAAGAGAGCAGATTCTACTTTGATTTCGGCATAAAAATGACGATCCAATTAATGTGATCCTAATTCTTTTCAAAAATGTTACCCTCAATCGTAAAACATCCAGAAGTATGCCAACCTTTCAGTTCATGCAGCAAAAGCTTACTCAGTATTATCATTTAACCAAGTATGCAGCAAAGATAAGTTCTAGAATTGACAACTTCTACAACTTCTGTCATTTTTTGTTCAACGATTGATAGATTTTAAATCTACCTTTCAATTTTTACATGAATTGTACCTCTATTGTTACGCTTGTAAATCTGTATTGACTTGACCACCATACTCCCTGTTGGAGCCCATGTACAACTGTAAAAATTACTTTTTTGAAAAAATAAAATTATAAAAAAACATCTTTGATATAGTGTGAAATCACATGTAAATTATTGTTATTTTCACTTTGTAACAGAGTAGCTAGAGATGTTTTATTTTTACATTTCAAGTCTAACATATACAGTCCAACAATAGTTTACGGACATGTCTTTGATCTAAACAACATATATCTTAAAGATACATCCATTGTGTTTCATAATTTTGTATTTGGTTGAAATACGTGCCTACATACGAAATGTGCTGATTTCAGTTCAAATAATGTCACTCAACTGTCATATTCATCCCTAATATTCAGCCTAATGTATTATAATTACTAGTTTCTAATTAAAATTGAGCAGCGTCAGTATATATGTACATATACAGAAACCGAAACTACACGTCACATTTACATTCACGGTAGTTATAAGACATATTAAACATAAACAACTCAAATTTGTCAAAAACTTTCAAAATTACGATTGACTAATTGACGCGCGCCACACGCGGTGCTTTGTCCGGTTTTCGATTATATATCGGTACTTTCACCTTTATATCGTTACCATACCGAGTCGACTATCATCAAAATAGCAATTTCAGGCTATAATCAGTACTTCTCGAAAGATTGACATCATTTAAAACGTTTGGCATATATATGACCCACAAGTACAACAACACAATGGATGCACCTTTAAACTTGAGAGTGTGGCGTTCTCTTGCACTGGTAAACACTGTGATATTGTCAAGTTCCTGTTCGTGATATATATATCCTGCACGTTTGTATTAAACCGTTAAGCAGTTAGAGGTAACACAATGCTCTCTCTTGTTTATTTAATAAACATCGTAAATTAATTTTCTGACGATCGAGGCTTGATTTCCTTTGAAGCAATCCCCATATCAATTGATAAGAGTTGTTTTTTAAAACCCAGGCACTTTTGTCGGTAGATCTGTCACAATCGTTGAACAGATCCATTCTATTGACACAAGATAGTTACCAAGGGCCCGCTTGGAACAAATAAATTAGAGAATCGTGAACACTTCAACTCAAATCAAATGGTAAAACGTCTTTCAAAATGTGTAGATTCTCTCAACACTTTGCAAATTTAATAAAAGTGCTTTCTTTGTTAGAGGTAACGTTTTCAATCTCCCTGAAATGAGCTGAACTGAATTATTTATCTTTATGTAATACAAAGAAAATCATATCATATCAACTGAATTACTCCTGTTGATGATATTTAAGATGATATAATATTCTAATATGGTCAATTGATTAGTATCATAACTGTCTAAATCATTACTCGTAATTCCAAATCAAGTTCGTATGAATATGCTTAGCTAATATACACAAAGTGGTATAATTTGAATTGTACATATTTGAAATTAAATAATAATTATTATTGTAAATGGCGTATATAATTCGAAGGATTAAAATCGGGTACACGATGTATACAGTGCATCCCGTGCATATTTGATGTATAAAGTGTGAATCCTTAATCACTTAAATGATGTATAAGGCAAGTTTTTGATGACTTATCTGTGTATCAATGGACCTAATAAATCACCTACAATCACCCTATTATGTTTAGTTGATAAATTAAATACTAACAAACGATTCAATTGAATCACATATTCAAAATAAGAGAAAAGACTGAAAGTAACCTTGTGTCATACACGATGTTTTGTGATGATCATGTGGTTACAGTATATATGTATATACACGTACGGTAAACACTGATAAAACGATCTCCAAGGGACCAAATAATTCAGTTCGCTATATCCGCTCTTCGCTATTCACGTTTGGCTATTATAAAGGGCTTTTGATGGGCCTAATACAAGTGTTCGCTTTATACGTTTGGTCGCTATATCCGTGTTCTGCTGTAGTTGTATTCATGGTTTGCTAATGGTATTGATACGCTTATTCTTAACAATGTGTATATGAAATACTTATTGGCCAACTCTCAAACTTACTTAAAATCAACCAACCAATCAAACGATTGCCATTTACAATATTCATTACTGTGTATTATGAATGACTTGCATGTCTCTTTGCAATTTTGGTAATTGTTATAGTATTCGTACATGAATTTATTTGTCTTATGTACCGATGTTGGTGGATTTAAAAAAAATGATGATGATTATGATGATGATGATGATGATGATGATGATGATGAGAATTTGTACGAAAACATGTGAGCGTGGCTCACTTATACCCCGACCCTTCATAATTCTACCTGTTTGGAGAAACTTCTAGTTGATCATTACAAAAGTTGGACATCATTTCATATATATAGCTTCGTCATATTAATACATTTTGTAAAATGAATCATATACTAATAATAATAGTTTCTCCGTCACATATACATATGGAAGAAAGTAAAGCACCCCCAGGTTTTTTCAAGCAAGCAAATATTGTCTGATATGAAGAATACAATTTGTCAGTAAAAGTAATCATATGGAATAGGATAATCATAATCTAGCCGTTTAAGAAAGACAAATTCATTCGGAAAACGTTTCGCTTTTTAAACAATTTGGGTATTTTGGTCTTTAAAATCATGTGACCGTATACTGAGAAAAGAAAGTGAATATTGGTTGCTGTAATGCGAGTTATTCCATTCAACTGGTTTAAACTTTAGTATCTATCACTAGCAACAGTGATATAGATCTTCAAAATAAAAACATTTGAAATAAGACTATTTCAATAAAAGTGGTCTACTGACAAAGTCTGTTCAGTGTTACCTGTAATGATCCCTCTAAAACAAAAAGAAGAGTTAAATTAACAGTTGGTACTGAAAATACTCACACAACCATCTGTAAATCAATTATTAGCCTTCCTGTTAATTTTAACATTTATATGTACATATTGTGTATGGCGTTTCTCATTTAACAAACAAATATAAAAGAAAGTGCTTTGGATTCGAACCGTCGACACTTGCATTTTAAGTCAAGAGATTATACAACATGAATCAAGAGCTATGCTGTAACTAATTTACAACTTTTGAATGATAAAGGTTATACACTGATAGAATATTGACATAGTAACACATAACATATCATAAACTAATAATTTAAACATGTTCCTGTTTTGACGTTGCGAAGTTTTCTCCACTCGCAGCGCTAATGAATGGCTTCAGTTCTCATTGTTTTTCTTTTTCAACAAATGTGTGCGTGTCAAGTTATGAAATATAAAGTCATCAAAATATTACCCTCATTAATATATGTTTATTTGGCTGTGTTTAAATCATGTATTGATACAATATATATGTGTAAACGGGATTATCCTCTAAAACTTTCTTTCAACAAAAATATGCCCATAAAACCCTCATTTTAACACATATATGGAGTATTATCCAATCAACAACCATATCAATTTATACAGGTTGTCATGTGTTATTGTCGTCTGGAGGTTAATAAGTCAGATTAGTCAATACCGAAAATAAATTAGTAAATAAGTCAATTTTAACAATGATGTTAAAGCATTAAAATTCGTGGATAGATTGGATTAAATGGTCTATATATGACTGTGTATGTTCTTGGGACAGCAGCGTTATCTTTAGGGCGGGGCTTACGAACCTACCCTGACATTTTGGGGCATCCAATGAACGCTCGCCTGAGATTTGTATCACCTGTTTCTGTCTTTGACACTCAGAATTAGGTACATTTGCAAAGAATGGGATTACTTGGTTGCTATTAACAATGTAACAAATAACAACGAATCTCTTTAAAAGACAAGCCCTTCCGGAGAAACTTCACTTCGCATTTGGACAGAAGTGAAGACAAAATGGTGGTGAAAACAACCCTTCTGGCTGTCGTGGTCTGTAAGTAGTATTTTTATACAAGTACATGAAATGATCATGTCATGTGTGAAACTGTATATTTGATTAATGTTTTCAACATTTGGTACATTTTTTCACCCGCAAATGCTGGAACAAGTAATTTGCCTTAAAGATCATTTAGTTACATGTAACTAGACAAGATTATTGTATTGTTATGACGTCCTACACTAATGACGCATAAACAAATGTAAGTTCAAGAATGTTATTTATATCGACAATACATTTTATCAATTAAATTTCTGCATTTTATGAGTTTTAAAGTTAAATACCAAGCATTCTGGTCAAAAACCATTTTGAACAAGTAATTGCAAAATAATAATAGACAATGAATTAAAAGTAGTATAATTTGACTACGAATTTGAGAATACCTCTTAGAAAACCATGTCGCTAAATAAAAATAAAAAACAATCGATTTTCCCTGATAGCAGTATTTCGTTACTATTATCAAAATATGTTGAAGGTTCTTTTGCGATTGAGTGTACGACATACTCAAATACCCATTTACATTTAGTTATAATGGTTCAACAACATTTGATTAATTTTGTGCAGTTTAACATAACATGTTTTATAGAATTTAGTCCATGTTTTTAAAATAACTTTGCATAAATGGGTTGAAGTAAGTGTAAGATGATGTATAACAGCCGAACGTAATTTAATCACATGCTCCGGCCTGAATCCTTGACATTCTTTATTTCGCAACTGTCGTAGCGGCAGAGCATTTTCTCTACTAAATCATGATCGCTTGCTTCTCATATTTTTATATGAGTAAGATGAAAGATTGCTTATACAAAAAATGTCCTTAGATGTTCTTGAAGTGTCTTTGCGTACGCGCATGTAGTCGCTTTTTCGTTAGTGATCAATATTACTCTGGCATATTGATTAAATTTCGTTTTCTATTTTGAAATTATTAATGGCTATTCATATGCATAAACGTAAAACACACGAAAATGTGAAAAATCAATTGTCTTAGTATGTGATGTCACTTATTGGCACGGAATCTAATTGACCTGCAGGTTTTAAAATTATTTTTTAAATAGTTTTTTATTAAGTTCATTTGGATACACTCGTCAATGTTTATTACAATATATAAGAACAACTGATATGGAACATCATGCATATATAAATGTATATGTTCGTTACAAACCACGATGGAATAAAACAGTACATGAGAAAGAGATGTATCGATCGTGGGTCACCTCATCGAGAAATCTTTCATCAAAAACGTTTGGTGACATTCTTTATAATCTCCCATTTCCTCTCAAAAGAGTTCATGTTGAAATTGTTTCGAGCAATATTGTTCTCAGTATTTCAATGTGAAACGTGGTTTCAAACCTTTTCTTGCTATTCATGATAAAGATATGGCGTTTTGCTAATAATATCATGTGGTTCAGCATATTGTAACTGTTGGCACAGAATAATATATCTTTAGTTGCGAGTTAAAATGTCCCGTTGAAGACTTTATTAATGAAGTCAGTGAATTATTTCCAGAACTGTTTAACGGTTGGACATTCCACATACAGACAGACAGTTTATTTAAGTCTCACCTCATTACATTACAAGACCAAAATTACAGACAAAGTATACACACATAAACAAAAGTTTAAAATGCAATGAGGCACTCTATATTAAGGGTTATGAGAGACTGTTATGACAAAAATACCGAACTCAAAAAAATAAATAATTTAAAAATTCTATATACACATATATAGATATAATCATGTTGTAAACTGTTAGATAAGATACATGTATGAATAAACTACAAAATACTTTAATAAGAGAGGCTTCCGAACCAACCAGGAATAATTCCGTATCGTCGGCATATTGGCCGATGATATGTTCAATTTCGTTTAAAACAATTCCTTTTATTTTGTCATTATTACTTATCATTGTGCCTAGTATCTCCGCGATGAATAAAATAAGTATGGGGAGATTGGATCGCCCTGCCTACATCCTCTCTCATTTTGATGAATTGTTTATAAATGTTCATTTTGAAAAATACATGATGACTAGCAGGTTGCTATAGCCGCAATATGAGTCTACATATGCCTAACCCTGACCATATATCAGAACGAGGGATAAGATAAAGACGCATATCTCCACGAACAGGGAAACAGTTTTAGATACCTGTGATATGGTTTATTTCAAATGTTATTCCAACAATCATTTGTAGAAATTCATTCCTCTGCTATACTAGGTTCGAATTTGACCGTTCCAACATTCATTTGCACGCTGTGACACAGAATTAACATCTGTTAAAATGTCCATCGGGCTACAGTATGTAGATAGTATTCATCTAATCGGTCTCACACTTTATATGTCCCAACTGCATTTTCTAAATTAGTATGCAGTGGAAATCAAACCAGGACGCAGGTTTCGTTTTTTGTCTTAGCGGGGGGAATGCTTTTTTCTGATTCATGGAGAGGAACGTTTAGGGCGTGTCTGGCGGTAGATTAGTTACATTGTATTTGGGACAGATAATCCATAATTCCCCGCAATTCATTGGCTATTCTTCTAGTTTAGGAGTGGATAATCTTCACCAATCCTCATTCAGTATTTAATCTTAGCGTTGTCCTACGTTTTACCTTATCTGTTTTATCATATCAGTTACAAAGAAACTACAAAATATCATTACACAACCAATCAGCGTTCAGAACAATGTGTCCCTTGGCACCAACAGCAAAATAACCTCTCCTCTTCCCATATCGGTAATAATGGGTTTATGCATAGTACATTTCGTGAACATATTTTTTTTAAATCGTGTATAAGTATGAAATTAAGAGAGCATTAGTCAATAAAAGTTATATTTTTATTCCTTTATTTCAAGGCAGAAATTAACTTTTTTGCAAGTGAACTTATTATATAGATATTTTTTTAATGAAAACCGTTTCGTTAATATTACTTCAGAAGGTTTTTTTAATATTCAGTTTTGTTATAGTCAGTCACTTTTGCCACTTTTGCCATATAATATATTTCACTGTTTTCTCTATGCTGATTGATTAAACCAAAACTTGTATTTGCCATCAACACACCACAAGGAACCTTGTTATAACCGGAAATGCTATAATATCGTAACATTCCTTTTTAAGGCTGTATCGTGGCTAGAAGCGTTGCTATCAGTGATTGTACAGTTACCAAGACATACGAATCAGACCCGGACACAGCCGCAGATTGTTCGTGAGTAAATATTCAACCATTTCTTTGAGGTTGCTTTGATCTCAATCATTATTTTTTGGAGTAACTCTGTACCTTTAAATATGCATTTTGAGTCACATTTTAATAATATGCAAAGATATGAACATCCAATATCATACATTTGCTCTTTGCTTTCTAGTGTCATTTTTAATGTGATGTAGAAACGATATTTAAATGAGTAGAATTAACAAACTATTGAGAATTTAACACAAGCGAATGTAATTTGTTTCAGTAAAATGAAGACGTATATCAGTGCTTTATTCGGAGAAGATAAAACCGCTGAGTGTACGGTTCCTACCGCTGACGTAACTGCGATAACAACGAAAGATCCTTCAAAATGTAAGATGCTGTATCGGCATTAATATTCTAAATATGTTTATGAAATGAACATCGATCATAATAGTTGTTTCATCAATTACTACCTTGATATATGTTCTATATAATCATAGATGATAGTAACATTATTATTGAAATTATCGGGTACAACGGTTCCATAATTCTGACATCAGACGTATTAATGTAATTATTGACATATCTTGTTTCGCTGCTTGCTGTCAAACAAGAAGAATAACCCAGAGTTAAACTACTAAAGAAGACACTACATGTATATATGTTACGAACCATCTAGGGTAAATCACAATCTGCAGATTGTTCGAAAAATCTGCAGGTTGTGAGCTCACAATCTAGGAATATTTCACCATTCCTAGATTGTTTAAACAATCTGTAGATTGTTCGACCCTAACAATCTGAGAATGATCACAATCTAGGAATTTGTTTTAAGGCTATCTAACATACTGTACGAGTAGATTGTGAAGGGTTTTCAAATAGTTTTTCTATCTTATCTACAGATTAAATTAGAATACATGGGTCGATTCCTAGATTGTGAGGAACTTCCATCTCGTTTCTCTATCTTATCTAACGACCCATAGATTGTGATGGGTTATGGTGTTTCAGCTAAGGATTCCTAGATTGTGAGGAGCTTTCAAGTCTTTTCTCTTCCGTATCTAACGACTTTTGGGGCGATTCCTACATTGTAAAGGGTTATGATATTTCATCTAACGACTACAGGGGTCGATTCCTAGATTGTGAAGGGTTCTCAAATAGTGTTTATATCTTATCAACAGACTACATGGGTCGATTCCTAGATTGTGAAGGGTTATGATATTTCATCTAACGACTACAGGGGTTGATTCCTAGATTCCTACATGTACTGTAGTGTGAACTAAACACATATTTATATCTCCACTTGTATTATTTTCCAAAACAATAAAGGTAATATATTATACAATATTCATGAAATCATGCATTCTGTAAATGATCAAGCAATTCACACCATGCTCTAGCTATTGTACCTTTTTGCTCGTACATTTTGAGTATTACAGACTGCCCTTTAACAGTTTAACAGTTAAGTGCCTAACATATTTTTCTTTTTTAAAGGTAATCCCGTTCTAGGTGCACAATGTGCATGTCTAACAACTTACTATACGGCAGATTTGAGTGACAAAACAAAAACTTGCGAGTAAGTGATATCAACCAATCAATTTCTAGAATCCCCACGAAAATATCTTCACATATTTGTGGGCAAGGTATTTTAGATTTCCTAAGAAAGATACACAATTTCTCATTATGTGTAAACAAAACTGAACTAGAACTGAACATGTTAAATGTTAATATCATCAATAAACAAAATCAAACCAAGCACACGCTAATGTAGCAAATATTTCTTTCTATGTTTTTGTACATGATCGATAATGTTATTGTGAATAATTAAGTAAACTGTTTGCGGGAAAGGTTCACGAAACCCACCATGTTAAACTATAAAGAAGAAGTAATGGCTTTGAAAAACTGAATGTTATATTTCATCACAAAACTATTTTATCTCTGTGTGATATTGGTAGAAATGGATCTGTTATGTAAAAAATGTAGAATATAAATATGATTACAGTCAATAACATATTAAATGACTGAATAACACATATTGAATTCATCATCCATCAACCATTCTAAGCCGTTGTTCATTGTCACTATCATCATGAACAATCCTCCAAATAAAAGGCCACTACAGGAATAATGTAACTTAATAACTTTGTTATAAATTGTTGACAGTGCTTTGAAGATCTTGGAAACGTGTCTTGCCACGGCTAATGCTGGTGATTGTGATGGTGAAAGAAAGGTCGACATAACAACGTTTGTGACTGACAGGAAGACTGCAAAGTGTACAGGTTTGAAACAATAAAGCCAATGAAATACTAACTCTAAATATGGTTACTAAAACAGGTTTAACCCTCTTGGTGCCCGGCGGTTGACGCTCTGCGCTCACACAGTGCTGCTAACTTGTTTGAGTCACTCAAGATTTAACTTGAAATAGGGTATGTAATGGGATGTACATTTACATACACCCTGGCACCTCAACAGCGTTTCATGTATGTACATATGTGTACAGCCTGGCAGCGAATGAGTTAAGTTTAAGTTAAAATATCTAGATAATTGAATATACAATATATATTTTCAGTTCTGGTCCCTCAACATATCATGTGACATGTAAGTATATATTTATACATGTAGATAATAACCAGTGTCATTGTACAAATTCAAACATTTTAATAATTCAGGTAATCCGGCTACACAGGCACCAAGTGCTACACAGGCACCAAGTGCTACACAGGCGCCAGGTGGTACACAAAACTCAACTCAAGGTTAGTATACAATGACGTGTAACATATTCTTAAATAGTCACTGGTGATGAAAGGATGACTGAAAGGATAGTAATAGAGCAGGGTTTATACGCATATATACTAAGCAAAAGAAGAAACGCACATGTTGTTCAGATGACGTTAATGTTTTTATTGACATTTAATTGTTAGAATACGTAGAGGGGAGAGTCTTTCATTATTTTGAACAAGTGTACAAGATCATGATATTTTTTAATGTCACATGTTGTCAGTAAAATAATTTATTTTCGAAGTAATTTTGTCTGATGAGTTTCCTTTTTATTTGACAAGTATGCCTTTTAATGTACCTGTCAATCGCCAATATCTGAATAATTCGTTTTCGATAATATCGTAACTGAAAAGGATGCTGTAACAAATTATTCTTTTTGTTTATGCAAGAGGATCTTACAACTCTGAACGTTCTCACATTAATCACCTTTTCCGAAGAAAAACTCACACAAAGCCCTTTTTCAGCCCAAGCCACGGCAAAGTGTTCGACTCCCTGTGCAGGTTCTAAAATGTGCGATACTTCTGTTTCGCCACCTGTGTGTAAAGGTGGGTTTTGTTTTCTTTGTTCATGTTAGCTAATGTTTAATTATAATGTATTATGTGTATGCGTATGTGTGCGTGTGTGTGCGTATGTGTGCGTGTGTATCGTGACAAAGAAGTAAGTTGAAAATATTATTTAACTAAAAGTGAACCTACAACAAATGACATATATACTAATTTCGTACGTCAAACGTGTGTTGTATCACGTTGACCTGTGTCGTAACAACATGACCCCGAATTCCAAAGATTTGATTGGATAAACCAATGACCTCTCAGTTAGGGTCAGGTTGAAACGGAACAAATTTTGAATGCAAAACAAACACACAACATTTCATAAAACTTGGAACTTGCAATATCTATGACATTGCGCCGCTAACGGCCTACACTCTTCAGTTAGGCGAGCCGACCGACTGCGAGGCGAGCGAGTTGACCTTAAGATTAATTTGATTGTTTACATTGAAAAACAATACCTTACACAACATAACATAACAAATACAATGCATTTGCAAAACAAACCCAAAACGTTTTTGCTATTTTTACTGGATCTCATGAACTTCATCATTTCTTCGTACACATACATGTAGGTATACGCAATGGGAGGTGCAATTAAGCGTTCGGGCCAGTGTACGTCAATATCATGACGCTCTCGGTTATTGAAACCGGTTTCCGTTTTGTAGAATTGTTTCCCTTATCCAGTTAGCATATTAGTAAATTTTGTTAATTTATATTTTTGGATGACCAATCGATTTTCAAGTTGAACCGCTCGTTCTCTTTTGAATGATATTGATTCAAGAATTTCAAATCGGCGCGAAATTGAAATGTGCTATACATTTATAAATCCACGTGAATTCTTTTCCTTGCGGCCGATATCACGAAATAGTATGAGTGTCGGTGGTGGCAACATATATCTAAATGTATAATGTTATGAATAAAATAATGTCTATAATAATGTGTCTAGATACAGGGGAAGAATGATGACAAATTTTATGGATGACAACGTCTTTATTCCATGTAGGCGACGTTTGGACATAGATTCTAATGTCCTTGCCAAGCAAGTAATAACAACGACAGTATAATCTATGTCGCAGTTCGCCTCCATGGAAGAAGTTGTCATCAATAAAAATATCTCTCATTCTTCATCAATTCCACTTTTAGAATGTCAATCAAAACAGTTACAGGTTCGAATCCAAGTCCAAGGCAATACCGACATACTTCACTGCGGCATTCATCAAGCTCCTTTTAATTTAATTTAATAATGTAAACATTAAAGTTCAATCGAAATCTTAAGTATGCACCTGAAAACTATTAGGAGAGACGGAATTTTGTAAATGGCAGCTTCGATCATCATGAAACTGCGAATGTCGTGCTCCGACCACGATTGTTGTGATATCAGATATCATAATGAATCTCAATACACCCAAACGTATGAATACAACACGTGTATTGTATATCACAGGGTCGGACGAGTAACTGAGTGTTTTTGTTTTGTAAATCTGTAGTTGGTGTTGACACGTACATTTGTATGTGTCTAGATATATAAAGTTAAACATTCAGTGAAAACGATGATATTAATAACCCGTATACTATAGTTTTCACTGAGTGGGTTTCTAGTCTACTACGAATTGGGTTTTAACTTGTTAGTTCTTATCATTTTTTATATCATACCATTTCGTAAAGAGAACAGTCTTCATATCTATAACGAATACTATATCCATACTATACTTGATCGCTGTTGAAGGATTTTATGGCGCTTACTTCCATTTGGTGGAGGGATAGCGCAGTGGTTAACGCCTTCGGCCTCGGATCAAGAGGCCCGTGGTTCGAATCCCAACAGGGGCACGGCAACTTTGTCTGCAGTAGATAACTGTTCTACACGCAGTATGGTTTGGGTGCAATGCTACAATGAATTTCAGCGTAGTACCACCTATGGTTCGCTAGATAGCAGTAATACGAAATTACGATCGTATTGATGCTTGTACCTATATTGTAATTTAACAATATTTACAAATGCTCTTTCTTTATTCAAGATCCACCAAAATGCATGCCTGAATGTGACTCTTCCGAAACATGCAAATACGTGGACGGAAAAGCAGAATGCAAAGGTTGGTTATGTACATGTACAAGCATTCATGTCAATAACAGTTAAACAATATATTCTTCCACATATGCGATGTCTGAGTGTAACATGATTTAACATACTTACCAGGCGATGATTCATTGACAAACTAAAAAATAAATGTAATGTAAACAATTAATGCACATGTATTATTTTTGGATAAACGCGCTTTCGTTTCAGATTTATTTTATACGATACAATTTAAGATTCATTAATTTGTTAAGAATAAGAATGCCGTTTTTATGATGGCATTATCAGATATCACAATTGTGATGTTCCTTCATAAATGTACCGAAAATGATTAATGTGTTCTCTGTTTCAGCAAATGGTGGAAACTTTGGTAAATATCTTAATGAAAATTACTGTCGAAAATATTTCCAAGGAAAACGTATATTCAGTGCATTTTGTTATTCACATCATGTGATGGTGGTGATGGTGGTAGAGGCGGTGGCAGTTGGATTTAGAAGATCAGTGTAATCGTTGTTGTTGTTGCAGTAGTAGCAGTAGTAGTAGTAGTAGTAGTAGTAGTAGTAGTATTAGTAGTAGTAGTAGTAGTTGTAGTAGTAGTTGTTGTTGCAGCAGCATACATTGTAGAACTAGATGTAACAGGGGTGGTTGTCGTTGTCGTATCGCGTGGTTGCAGAATCCGTAAAATTAACAGTGGTTGTAAAAATGGTTGTAGCAAAGGCATTAAAAGTATTTGTAGCAGAAATAGTAACTCAATGGTAAGTAGCTGTATAATGTAAAACATATTTTATAGTACTAGCAATGGAAGACGTAGAATAAGGTTTGGCAGCATAAATTACATGCTCTACCGGTGAAAGAAGTTGATAGTTCCTGTTCTAAGAATCTTATTTTCCAAAACAAATTTTAAAATGAATACTTAAGCTATTATTGTCTAATCATCAAATTCATTGTGTTAATGCAAACATTTATAAAGAATTTCTGGGGTTTTTTTAATTAGTTAAAGCCCAATCTGCAATGTATACATGTATATAATACCACAGATAGTCAGTAACTGATCATATACATGTGTTTATCCTTTTCTTCTAGTTGCTGTCGCACCAGGACTTATCCTGTCTCTCCTCCTCGCTGTAATCTACCTGTAGAAGATGTGCTTTGTTGTCTATCTGTAGATGTGTTGTGAAATCTCACTTTAGTACTACATTACATTACAGCTACATTGTCAGAAAGACGGAGTCAACTTACCCCACTCAATTGATTGTCAGAGTTATATTAGTCCATGGCAGTTATTCTGAACATTATAACTCCTCGTCATTACAGCTCGTCACAATAAAAAAAATCCGGAATAGAACTTACGTGCCAAAAATCCTATAACACCAGTTTTCTGATGAATAACTCCAGGTCGATTAAGCTACACACTGGTAGAACTAATACACATCTAGATCTGATGAAAATTGTTTTACACAAAGGCCAGAGGAAGTTTATTTAATGTAGGTGATTGATTAACATAAATCCATAATTTGCTTCTTTTATTGATATTTTATTCATACCTTTGTGTGTTTCTGTGTTTTATGAGTGAAATTATAATTTATTTAACTGAAATAGGAAATTATTGAGTAATTGTTCAGTCTATCTGAAAGGGCAAAATTGCACCAGTATGTACATTTGATCCACGAGATGACAATACTGATGACGTGGTCCCTCCAAAGGATCAACTGACCGAGTAGAGGTCATCTACCCTCTCACATACGTTGAACTATTTACCTACATAAATGACCAATTGATTAATCGTGATTAGTTTCAATACATATTTAAAAAAAACTATTTGGTGTTGTTTTTATTTGTTAGCTTCAATCCAAGGGAATCCCTGACGCAATTCCTCGGCAATGTTATCTAAAATATACAGCTGCATACCGAAAGTTTGTTCACCTACTGTATTTCAGTGCAAATAGCATCATGTTATTTGACATGTCTTTGAAGCATCTTATCAACGCGAAAACTAATCCGACCACTTTTCATTTTTTGCGTTATAAGAAGACAGATGAGTCTTCCATAACATAATCTGATTTCAACCCTCACAGTAAACAGTTACAGTTTTGGCAGCTATTTGAAGTGACCCTGGGGTCAATCATTTCAAAACTACCGTTTTTTCGTCAGTGAAATATTCACTGAGTGATCAATTTCGTCAAACATACATCATATATTTCATTTTATACTCATTTGTATTTGTGACGACACTGTTCTCGTTTAGAAAACTTGTATTAAAAGATTAATGAAATTTGAATTTTCACAATTTTACCCCTTTTGCAATTTGTATGCCAACTTTCACAAACATGAGCCACTGACATGACGATCACACAACATGTACACGTTCGAGAATGATAATTTTACTCAAAGATATATGATGCTTTATTGTCATTGTAATGTGAATTGTACACTGTTTGCGATGCCAATTGATTGATTGATGACCGTCAATTTACAGGATATTTGCATGAAGGTGTAGGTGAACAAACTTCCGGTATGCAGCTGTACCCTTACACATAGTGCATTCCTCTGGTTTAAAATATGTAGTTACTGGTTAGCATAGTTTACAGCTACGCAGGGTGAGCAAACGGTCCATTCAGGATGCAATTGCAGATCTTTTCCGTGATCAACTTGTAACTCTGTGCATGATTGAGTCTCACATTGTAATACCTCGTTATTATTTCGCTTATCTCATCTTTATTTAATTTCTACTGTAGACAGTATGAAAAATGACTAATCTATTATTGCATTTAAAAGAGTGTAAACAGGTATCATTATTTCTTTATTTCTCAGTGTTATTGTACCTTTAAACTTAAATGGAAGGTGTGTAAATTGAAATTATAATTCTAGTATGTATTAATGTTCGCATTACCCGAGAGAGAGCAAGTTTCGTAAAAAGGCATTTGATCCTTTCCCGTGAAGCCATTGTTATTCTCTACCACTTGAATTTGATACGATATGTTACCATAAATACGATAACTCGTGCAAAGACATCGGTTGCTGAGAAAAATTGATATTTTATCACATAGTATTTATCGTAAACTAGTAATGTTTCGCTGTAGGGGTATACAATACACCTTTATATAATATACTAATATTCTTATTATGCCCTTGCGGACTTACAAGAGTATTTATAAAGAGAAATGAAATCAACATCTCACAACGTCGATATTCTGACAATATTACAGTGGAATATCTCTATTAAACAGACAGGAACAATTCAAACAAATCGAGGCATTTCATGGTGTAAAGAGCTACTTTGAGTGATTAGAATTCGAAGTCAGAAATAAATAACATCTTCAGAAATACACGGTATGACATTATTGAATTAAGGGGTAAGGCAGAGAAAGATTAGAACAAATTAAGGCAATAAATCATGGGGGCTAGTACCCCATTGTACCAAGTCTAGTCAGTAATTTATGAGAACTAAAGCATCATATAATTATGGCAACATTGGATTATATACGTCTCTGTTAAACGGGGATGAGACAAGACATAATTAAATCAATGAATTATGAAACTTACCAATGCAAGGCATAACTCTTGCCAGTCTCCATTACTGGCTGATTAAGGCCTTGCAGTATTTCCTTAAGAAATCTGTGTTTAGAAATCCAGGCCCGCTATGCATTTCCAGTGCAGCGATTCACTGCCTCGACACAAGAAAGCGAGGGAAATACCGCAAGGATTAAATCAGCCAGTAATGCAGACTGGCAAGAGTTATGCCTTGCGTTTGGAAGTTGTGAATTATGGTGTATATAACTGTCATCAGCGATTCGCAATTTAGTTCTTACTGAAATAAAGTGATTTCACGAAAGGTAAATAAGTGTTATCAATGGCTAGATAATACCTCAATCAATAAAGAGAGTTCTAAAACGACTGTACATGGTTCAGTTAAGCCATGCGAGTCCATTTCCGTACGAGTGGCCATTTAAATGTGTTAATTAAACTGGCCGGTCAATTCAATTTCTACATTTCTAATTTTGAAACTTAAATACATTGTGACCAAAAACAAATTAAAAAAGCGATTTTAGCACCCCAAGTGTATTTGAACAGAAGATAAAGGTAACATACTCTGATGTATTCAATTGTGAGTACTTTTCTACAAAACACGTGTCTATCAAATACCTTCAAAATCTACTTTCTACGACAGCAATTACTGCAGGTAGAAAGCCCGCAATATGTCTATGCATTGGACACATCGGACCATATAGGTGGTACTGCGATGAAAGTCAGTGTAGCATTGCACTCATCCTTACTCCGTGTAGTACAGTTTTCCTCAGCAGACAAAGTTGCAGAGCCGGGATTCGAACTAAGAGCCTTTGATCTGAAACCGAACATGCAAAACTATGTTCTCTTTCATACACAGAAACATCCAAAAGTTTCATATTATTTAAACAATATTTTTGTTATTCACACATTTCTGTGACTACTAATGATATAGTTCGGTATACATATATGCTCATAAACATAAAGTTTTATTTTGACAAAAAAATGTATCTCGTGCAAAATAATTTGAAATATCGTTTTGGGGTATAACAACTTTAACAATTGGAACTTGCATTTACCACTCATCATATGGAAACGGAACACTTTTAGTATTTACTCTTTGATGCTTTTAATTTGACATATTTATTGTAAATCATTCATAAAATCTGACAGTCGTTAAGTATTACCGCCTTTATTACACAATAAAACAGTCAAGGACCTCCCCATGAACTAATGATTTAAAACTTGATCTCGGCCCGGTCATATTTAAAGTTTCGAATAAAAGGAAAGTACTTATTTTCGCTAAGTTCAATACCCTTATCTATCGGGTGACGGATAAAACATAAGTTAACCTTACACCTTGACACAAATGAATAACTAAAAGTATTCAATTATATATACGCCTGACGCGAGTCATTTTAATCTCAATAAAGCGACAAAGCTACGATAACAAATTAAAAGTCAACTGTAAATTGAAACCTAACAGCTGAAATTACAGTCCAAATCATGAGTTTGAATGTCCTTGATGCCAGACAAATAGCTGCAGAGAGATTTATAGGCCTATAGACCCTATAATTGTATTAAAGTAGGGAGTTTCTTTGGTGTCTTGCAATACACACTTGGTTTCTTTTCAATGAAAAACGACGAGTGCTATTGACTTGTTCGAATCATTTATTAAATACGAGTTTGGGAAAATAACTTTCTGGGTTGGATAAACGTGCATACGTTTTAGAGCTATTTTCATTGATTCAAGAGCATTATTTAACCATCGATAACACGTATTTACCTTTTTGTGAGAGCACTCTGTTCGAGTGAGAACGACGTGCTTCAGTGCACTCCTGAATCAATAAAAAATAGTGTATGTAAAAATATACATGGTTCGGTTAAGCCATGCCAGTTCAGTAGACAAGTGTGTTTGAATCAGCATGTTGTCAATTTCATTTTCTATTTGAACTGATTGACAAAACATGGGTTTCAGTCCTTAGTAAATAATCAATGTGCAGGTACATGTGTGTGCAGAAATTTATTTCAGTGTGAAAAAAGTCCAAGCATATTGCACTGTGTTATGTAGATTCCGCTCTTCCAGACATGACCTAATGAAAGAGTACTAGTTTGGTAGACGTATCAAACTTGACCGTAATGATCGTCTCTATCATACCTACTGTTGAATCTGAAATACGTTGTCCGTTCTATCAAGACTTGCGAATGTGTCTATTTTGAGTCTCAGAGTAATAGATAACATGTATTTTTTTCAGTAGGATTTTCATTATTCAAGTCATACAAAATGTACTGAATATTCTAGCGCAAAAGAAAGGCAGTACATATTATACACTTAATTACTGATGATGAGGTCATTATGTGAAAACACTCGAGACCTGACTCCCGAGGAGGTCTGACGTGCTTGAGACCGCAGGTCGAGGTCAGGTCAGACCGCCAAGGGAGTCAGGTCCGAGAGTCCTTGTATTTCACATAATGACCTCACCATCAGTAATTAAGTGTTTTATTATACCGAATTTTGTGTTTTTCTTCTTCAGACTACAAATGTATATTCTGTATTTTCTTATTTGTCAAGTCGAACCCATCAGCTGACGCCATCTTGAAAGCGAACGTCAAAATAAACAGTCACGTGACAAATCACGTGACGAGTCAATATCTCAGGTCAGTGACATAAATTTCTGTCACAAAACTGACCTCATCACTGGAATCGGAGGTCAATGTACAAATATATTGTTCGATCACATGGAGTGAACTGGCCAATGATATTCTTACGAATTTAATAGAGGTATAATAATTTGCCTTAAAGGGACATTTCGTATGTTATTATTCCTAATACCAAATTATTTTATTTAAAATATTTTGACAAGTTCCCAATATTAAGCTGATGCTTCACAATATTCATCATGCCATTGCATTAACCATTATACATGTATATTGAGGTACTTTACGGCTCTTCGTCAATTCATTGTTCATCAACTTTCATGTAAAATTGCCTGTGGTCTATACATAAATTAACTCTTTAAACACATATCAAGCCTATAAAATAAAGAACACTATGTTCTTGCAAATAAACTCTTTTATTGATGTTTATTTAATCATAATCAAACGCCCATGAAAACTGACAAAGATATTTGGTTGTATTAATTTTGTTCAATCAACTCATAATCGACTATTCTTAGATATTTTCGAAGAATATTCTTGGCAGTGCCTGTGCCTGACACGTTGCCTCCTTTCCCTCCACTCCCACCAACAGCACCTGTGACATTGCCAGAATTGCCAATACCAGAAGGATTGCCGAAGCCTGTTTGATTGCCACTACCAGAAGGACTGCCTTTGCTGCCAGAGAGGTTGCCAACACCAGAAGGATTAATGAAACCTGTAACGCTGCCCACACTGCCAGGAGGTTTCCCCGTTAAATTACCAACACCGCCCAAAGAATTGTCAACTCCACGAGTAGGATTGACTGTAGTGCTTGTAACATTGACTGGATCCGGATCTTTTCAAATAAATAAGATACGTTTAATTGATAGAAATTCAATAAATGAACCGATGAGGACAGTGAAACAATAAAATATTACATCTTCATTTATATCAAGTGTGGTAATGTACAAACATTCGGAAGGTTAGACGAGTAGAGATCTCTCAGAACCTATATCCTGGTGATATCACGTGTCATTCTTTATATGTTTAGATAAAATGTATTTGAGATAACGCCAATTCTCATCACTGAATAATAGTTTAAATGGTACTTTACAGTATTTGCGTCTTTCTTATCAAACGTACAATATGAATAAATGTGAACAATAGTAAGGGATATATGAACAATGCAAACTTTTGAATAAAGATTTATTCATCTATTTATTCATTGACTCACTGACGAATAACAATCAAAAGAATTCGCATATCCTTAACTTATTTTTGTGCAGAAACCAACTTAAGAATAGAAAATGAAATCAAATATTTTAGAATTCGTTTATTTTTTCAAAATAGCAAGTTTATTATGTCTTTTATCCAAAAACGTAAGAAAAGTTGGGGGTCATCGAACGATTTAAAGAGCTATCGGCATTAACCTTTAGCCGATATTACTTATATACTCATTACGACAGTGTAGCTTTACATTTTACTGTATACCTGAATCCTGCTATGTACATGTACATGCGTTTCTGATGTTCAAATTGAAGGCACGTTCATGTCAAGTGAGAAAAACATTACTTAACATTTTGATTACAGACCTGAACTAAAAAAAACTATAAGGCCTAACTCTATGAAACTTGGTACGTGGAACAATCATCATGTGTAGGTGTACTCTTCGGGTTTTCCACCGTCTTTGAACTTTTATTTTTAGTCATTTCCATAAAAAAGATATTCATCTTGTTTCCAGGGCAAAACTAAAATGTTTTTTACGGAACAGATCTTGAAAAATGTAAGACTGAGATTAATAACTTGGGAAGTAGAAATATATGCATGCATTTATTACTAATGAGTGAACGGAATTATTTTAGAATATTATATAATTTTTAACTTTTCCCATTTGGCGGGTTATATGGTTTACTCTGTCTGCTTGATGTCCCCTGCCGCAACGCGGCACCGGGGACTATGTATTCAGCGGCGTCCGTACGTCCGTATGTCCGTACGGCACATTTCTTGTTTACGCGATATATCATCAACCGTTGCATCCAGTGTCTTCAATTTTGGTACCAGCCTACAGTGGGTGACTATGCAGACACCAGTCGAAGTGAATGACCGTAACCTTATTTTGAAGGTCACCATGGCATTTTGACCGGCTTTCAGCTCTTGCATCCAATGTCTGCAAAGACTGGTCAAGTTTGGTGTCAGCCTACATTGGGGGAAGACGCTGATATCAGTCGATGTTGCTGACCTTGACCTTATTTCCAAGGTCACTACAACACTTTGACCACTTTTCGAACTCTTGTTAACACGATATGTCATTACCTGATGGACCAAGTGTAAATTGTTGTACCAGCCTACAATGTGTGACTATGCTGACACCACTCAAATTGCATGACCTAATGTACAAGGTCACCACGGCACTGACGACAGTTTTTCAGCCTCTTGTTAGCGTGATATCTCATGAACCGTTGCACCCAGTGTCTTAAATTTTTGTACCAGCCTAAAATGGGTGACTATGCAGACTCCAGTCGCATTGGGTGACCTTGACCTTATTTTCAAGGTCACCACGGCACGTTGACCGGCTTTAAGCCTCTTGTTATTAACCCTTAGCATCCATTATCTTGAAATTTAGTGACATCTGTCACAAGGGAATTATGCAGACACCAGTCAACGTTTAGTGCATAACACTGTGACCACATTCTTCTTAATGCTATGTCATGAACCTTAGCACCAAATGTCTTCACATTTGATGTCATAATGACATTTTTTTACCAGAAATACAATAAAAGTAGAACCACATTTAGAAAATGTGTCTTACATGACTCAACGTTGGAGGCGGGGGACATTGCCATGTTTGTGGCAAACACTTGTTATGTTCATCAAATGAACATCCAACTTAAAGACTTAAGTCATTTTCAAATTAAATCAAGAGCAGAAATTATTTCATTAAAAGTAGACAGGAGATTATGTAATCGCTATTTTAGTTCTCATCATTGCACATATTTTATTGTAAGTTATTATGTTTTATGATAAAGTTTGAACTGACTTCCACATTGGTTTTACTTCACTTGATATTAAAGTGACATTCTGGGTTTATAATAATACTTAATTAAGTTTTGATATATACCCGCCAAACTAGCATATGTGCTTATTTTCGTTTGAATAATTACACTTTGCTTGCATATTCATCCCCAATCACAAAATATATAATGATTACGTTTTCCAATGAAAATTGAGCAACAACGTTATAAAAGAGCATAAACTGCAGTCCTATGTACTTACAAGATAGATGTCTGACCAATTAAACATAACCAACCTGAGTTTAGATTTTCGACTGTTGTAGATAAGTTGTTTAGGTAATTTTGGCAACTGTCGGTACTTGTCGATACAACAGCAGCTTCGTTATAAGGTTTGGTGTCTGTTATTCCAAAGAGACACTGAATTTAAAGAAAATATTGTAGTTGAGATAAAATTCACCCAGCTCTAATACCTTGGTCTCAGTCGTCAACCTTTACTGACTACAAACAAAATCACAGCCTGTTGAATACGATGCAATTAGGGTACTTTCCCCAAGCATAAAGCATCAATAACATTAACTGACAGGAAGCAAAAAAAACGAATGAAGGGCTGGGCAAAATTGTTTAATAGCGAAAAACGAAATCAAGAGAATAGGTAACATGAAAAGTGTATCAAACATTCCAAATGGCCTTAATTAAAATCAGTAATTCAAATAAAATGTATTGAAGCACTCGTAAAATATAACAGTTACAAATCTTTCAACATTTCATTTTAGCAATTTTGAGTATAAAGATTTATGACATTAGAAGGGGTTTCAATGGCATTTCAATATATTTTACCAGGTTTAAGTAAGCTTTGGATGAACAAATCGTTAGTTCGCAAATTTTGTTCGTTAGTGACCAGCAAATTTGACTATGAAATTTAGATGGCCCTTATAAATCATTCTACTCTGAAAGAAATTGACTCAATCAGACCGCTACCTTCTGCAGGCATTTTGGGCACAGGGGTTCGTAATATAAAGTCTTTAGCAGAGATATTTATATACAATCTTTATTTCTTCAAAGAGTTTGCTCTTTTTGGGAATATACGGTAACCACGTCGTAAATAAACAGTATATGATTGCAAAAATGTAGATTTTGAATTTTGAAAATATTGTCCTAACAGCAATTCGAACCCCTGTGCATTGGGTAAAAAATCATGGTCACCTCAATCTAACGGCAAAAAAAGAGGCCAAAAAGTCAACGTATATAAACAATTACATAGGGTATAGTTTTACTAAGAGTAAACGAATAAAAACAAAATAATAATTGTAATCGTACGGACACCAAGCAGAACTATATAGCTATCTTGAATATGACACCACTCAATAACCTTAACAGAATTAGATGTCCCGATATCATAACATACATCCGGGTAAAATATCACTAACTTTCAAAATGAAATACTGCTGTCACAGAAGGTCGATTTTAACTCTTTACATAAGTATAGATGTTTTTACCAAAAGCACTGACAATTTCATTCATCAAGGTTTGATGTTCATATCTGTTCAAACACTTATATGTTTCGGGTGCTGAACTCGCTTTTTCAAATGACTTTTGGACAGGAAGATTTAAACAATGTTAAAATATGTAGTCGACATTAATTACCTTTCTCGATTTTAATCGTTGACGCTCCACTACTGCAGAACGTCACAAAAGAGACCTATTTCACTTTCACCTATTTCAGCGATTCCAAAAACTACGATCTTTCAATAGGATTGATGTTTCAGACATATGAACATACAATGTTTCCATTTAGTTTAGTTGGCTTTGGAAGCCAATATGCAACCTTGAATTGATCTCTCGTGGATGAACATGTCTTGTATATTTGTGGATGTATATAGGTGTTATGCACTAGATTATAATACAGCTGATTAAGCATTAATTAAGCCAAAGGGTTTGTTCACTGATATGCAAACTGTTCTATGGTGAGTTAAAGAATTCATATTCTGCTTCCATGCTGCGAGTGTAGACCTCACGCGCTTGTTTCTTATCAAGTGTACCCTTATCGACAGCTGAGTCCACCAGTTCATCCATTTTTTTATATCCTGTGCGGTCAGGATTCATGTTGTAGTTGAACCATTCTGTGTAAACACCGTGAGATTTCTACAAAAGAAGTAACAATTATACATGTCATAAATCAATGTTGAGAATTAGTTCACAGCATACAGAGTTATAGCTTATGAAATATAATTATATATAATTGAACTATAATTATGAAACCACGATCTTAATTATTTGAATTCTTTACAATAATATAGATCTAGTAACACAAAATGAAGAATTAGGAACCATAAACTTTAGTCCATTTATATTGCACATATATACATGCACATGCATGCTAAAAGCGCTGGTCGACATAATACCACTGGTCAACGAGTACAGAACACTCCCTGAGGAGAATATAACCGGTTGCCTGTCAGGCGCTCAAGGTTCAAATTCAGACTACCGTCACATAATTCAAGGTACCCATTTACTTTTGGGTGGACAGAGGCACACTTCGAACTTAGTCACTTACCCAGGGTGATACCAAACGTATCATGCCAGGGGACAGGGAATGACACTTCACATTCTCATTTATCCAACAGCGGGTCAAGCCACGCCAATTGTTGCTGAACGTGACTGATAGCGGTCGACTAAGCTACAATGTACAGGTGTTGCTTAGGACCACCTGCACGTGTCACCCTAATAACTTTTGTCTTTGATGGTAGATATTCACCCACAGCAACTATACACAACAGTTTACACTTACAATGTGATGAATAACTGGTGAATTGTCCGGTGAAGAAAAGCTCTGGACCAATATGCCTTATTTTTCGTAAGATAAACATATGGTATAAAACTCTATCGGGGTATTGTTTGCCTTGTGCCAATGCAAAATAGTCACATGGCCTGTGTCAGACCAAATGCACAATGACTTTATAGATAACATGATATACAGCTGCATACCGAATGTTTGTTCACCTACTTGTGTATTTTAGTGCAAATACAATGTAAATTGACGTTCAAATTAACGTCAATCAAATTGCACCACATACAATGACAATGACACATCATATACTACTGTCTAAAAGAAAGTACACAACAACTTCAAAATAACCCTGAAGAAAAACAATGACATTCAGGATAAAAAGAACTATTTATTTCGCAAGGAAAAAACTTTTTCGTCAAACCTTGTTAATTTCAATACAATACATCGTAACATATCAGTATGATTATAAGGCAAAGTCACATCGGGTCAAAAATCGAAGTGTTTTCAGAAGCTTGGATACCAAAAAAAGTTCACAATTCATCTATCACACAACATTATGGTTGTTTCTCTGGCTAGAGTAAAAATCGAGTATGTCCTGCTTGGGCGCAATACATGCCTGGGTACGACGACGCAATAACGTTGTCTAACGTCGAATGACGTTAGGGGTGATGTTTTGTCATTCTCTCTGCACTAGGCAATTTTCTGAGTGTGTTTGCTGCTGCGTTCTGAACATGTCTCATCAGTTACATTTTATGCTTTTGTGCACGTGCATTTAGTGATTCATGTTTTTCAATCTTACCATTGTTCGACAATGTTTATTGACTAAAGTGCATTTTGTCGATTGTTTTCATTGTGTGGGTGACATTAATATGTAAGTGTTTTCATTTTGAATATAGAAAATACCTCATTTTCAATAAAACCGAGTTTCGTGATTGTCAATTTTCTTTTGGACATCAGTATATATTCTTGAGTAAAATAATTATTCTCAAACGTACCCTTGATGTAGTGCATGTTTATCAAATTTGGCTTCAAATTACATGATGTTTGCACTGAAATACACATGTAGGTGAATTAACCTTTGGTATTCAGCTGTATATATTATGCTTATCAAACACTAAAATGTGAAATTTTGAATACCAAATTATATGATATTTGCTCTGACATACTCAGATAGGTGAACAAACTTTCGGTGTGCAGCTGTAGGTTATCGTAAGGTGAGGTCATTTAGGGTTTACGTAATAGGTAGAACCTATGAAGAGAAATCTTAGCGAGCGAGCCCCTTTTGTTTTACAGGTTCAATGACGTCACTGTGTGCGTGGTTTCCTACGTAATCGTTTCATATGACGCGATGTCGCCAAGCTGCATGGACGTGTTTTAAAGAACTCTCACTTTTCGAAAAATGTATTTGATCGTTACATTTGCTTTCGTAAAACTAGAGATAACCATTTTCCTCTGTTCATTGTATTCGGAAATGGTTTCAACCACGTAGAAAACGTTATGTCTAAATCAAATTGTTGAATGTGCGAGTTATTCAAATTAACATTGTTGTATCATAATTGAATGTACATGGAAGTAAATGTATATGTTTTAGTTATTAGTACTTAGTACTTAGTACTTAGATTATAGAATATAATATATTCGTAATTTTATAATAATATTAAAGCAGGATTTGTTTGTGTTTTAGTTCGTTAGAAGACTAAGTTTTTGTTTGTAAAACGACTTTAATAAGGCTGAAACAAAATGTACACTAATAATGCTAAATAAATGCATGCAAAATATTTGAAACTAACTGCCCCGCTACAGGTGTAGCGTAGTGACAAGGTCGTGTTTATTTCGAGTCACGTGGAGCACATGTCAATAAAAAAAATTGTAAAACATTGTTGTCATTTGTTTTTGACCAATCAGGCAGAGTGAGGGCGTGTCATGAAGAGTGTGTTAGCGTTGAGTTCTTAATCATTAAGAGTCTACTTTGTCAGGAAAATACGACCGTCTGATTGGCTGAGAAAGTAGGTTGAGTTCTAAAGCCGTACTAAAGAGTATTTCACTCATATCACGGCTGCTTGTGTTATTGCATTTAGAACGTTCACGCTGTTGGTCAAGATCGTTTCCTTCGAGTTTGGTTTGGGGTTGGGAATCTTGGCGAAATACAGTTCAAGCGGATATTTAACAGAGAGTTAAGGATGAACTAATTAATCACCTCTCTGAATTGCTGACCAATCCATGGGAATAGTCTTGATCCCGGGAGCAAGGCGATAATGAAGTATATTGGATCCATTGTTGATGCAACATCTCGTTGATAATCCACATATTCTTTGCAAGCTTTCCCAAGGTAGATCCCTTCAGCCGAAGCGATATGCCATCTTTCCTTCAGGTTCATGTTGTATCTAAAAAAAAAATATTCTGTAAATTTCAAACACTGTTAACAATGTTAAGGAGTGCAAAAACAATTGTTCTCCGCCCTCTACAATCTGCAAGTCAAGATCATGGGAACGGCTCAACTTTGCGGATTTTGTTTTACTCAATTTTGACTCAATTTCTAATGCCTCTACTCACTCGCAATAGTGAGTAGTCGGTTTATCGTTCCTGCCTCGGCGCGAGTTACACCTTGTGAAAGGAAGTTGAGGGCTGTGCGGATGGCAATGACCAATTACATCAAGGACCAATATGCCGATAGTTTGTTCATCCTCGGTTATGCAGGGTTTTATGTATGCTCCATTACTCTCCACTACACTATATATATATATATATATATATATATATATATATATGAGTTGTTTCTCACGTGAAGTAAGGTTATATATAGAAAAGAGTGGACATCGGATCGGTTTGACTGGATCAATATTCTTTATCAAGATTCTATTATTTATATATATGTAAAAGTTAAACGTTCATGGTTTATGTTTTAGATATTCTTAAAAAATGACATACTGAAGATTCATTTTCATATAAGTTCATTTCCGACCGGTTTCACAACATAGTGTTCATCAGGGAAACTCATACATTGTGTTGCTAATGATGTAGCGGCAACAATGACAAGGGACGTAATTCATGACGCAATATGCATACCACAATAAAAATTTACAGCAAATGCGACGTCAACATGATTTCATATTAAGTACAGTTAAGTTTGGCGTATATCCTTCAATAAAGAATCTTTCTTTGATTTTCCTCAGCTCTTCATTCTCTGTGCACATTTTGTAAATTGGACAGATTGGGGACTGGGGAATGCAATTCTTTGCGTATTCATCAATATGTGCGCTGAGGTGGATACATCTATAGGTTGGGGTATTAAAATGTTGTTTGTGTACTCGTACTCTTGCTCTAAGTACATCCCCCGTTTGCCCAATATATTCTTCACCACAACCGGCGCGTGTTATTACATATATTAGGTTACTAGAGGCGCAAGACATATTTTCCATTATTTTGAATTTGGAATGTTTTTAAAGGTGAATGAATTCACCTCCAAAATGTGTGAACATGGGCCGCAATTTGGATTTTGGTCCATAAAGCACGCTTTTGATAACAGTTGTTTCAGATGTTAACTCTGCCGTTTGCTGTTTATCATGTTGGTACCTTCCAGAGCCTGTTTTAATTTTGGACATGTGTCTAACGCCTGTACATAGTTCCTCACTTTCGGATAGATTTTTGGATTACAAGGGTTCATTGTAGTGATAATAGGTAAGGCCTTCCATAACAGTCATCCAAAAATCTGTTCAAATCTCTTTTGAATTCGTTTTCGAATTCATCTCTAAGTTTTGGCCCACCAGGTATCCTAGTACAAGTGTAGCGTAAGTTTGTGCCATTTTCGTTAAAATAACACTATTTATGGTTGGTTGCACACACCTGTACCCGCATAGTGTAATTGATCATCCCAAGCCCAATTATATACGTAATTTGCAATAAAAGTAACATTTAATTATTGTATAATATTCTGATATTGAAATTTGGAAATATTTGCATCACAAAATGAATTTATGGAAAAAAAACCCATGAAAATTGCATTATTATTAAAAATACACAATGTCTTCACAAATGTAAGAAATATGTCATCAAATATATTTTCTGTTCCAAATAAGCTAAACCTGTGTATTCTACTGGCTGGCATCTTCTCCTTGTAAAACTATGTAAATTTGGATAATATTATTTGTTCAGCTTGCTATTAAATTAATTTGTGTTCAGTGCTGCACCCATCTTGAATATTCATGAGAATAAGCATTCAACTTGATCAAGTGGAATGTCAGTCCCATGGATGATTACAACATCAACTGATTTTTTTAGTGCCAAAGTAGCTGTCTTCATAATTCGAAATTGATATAAATAATATTTCGTCCGCGACATGTGTTTTCCCGAAATATTTATAGGCGGGTTGTCATGTGTGCGATAAATCCGGATATGAAGACAGGGTTCGTGTGACAAACGTCATGAATGATATCTCGTGCTGTTTACCCGACAGCTGAACATTGTTTTGCGCCAGATAAATATTCAATTGCAGCTTCATACAAACTCTCATCATCCTTTAGTCATATATCCCTCAAAATAACGTATTGCATTAACCCTTCCAACGTTTAATTAAATATATGATAAACTAATATATGCTTGACACTTTTCCCCCGTTGGTTTGGTAGTAATTTAGATCGGTAAATACATTATTATTTGTAAATATTTTAAGATTTCATAACGGAATAGATCTACACTTGACTATTGCTCTTTGATAAAAAAAAAAACGCTTCCATGAATTTTCAACATGCTCTTCCATTGATAGTCTAAATATCTCTCCAACTTTAGAGTAGAATAACTTTTCCAAATACCCAAGCACATACGCATACGTCGACTTTAATTTGCAAAAATTAAATGGCAAAACATGATCGTGTTTACATCATAATCATCTAATGTTGTCAAAGTACATTATGGTACATCATCATAGGTTCATGTGTGACGTCATAGTGCGTCAGTGTGTCAGTTACAACATTAAACGGCCTGAAGAAGTAGGGTACATGATGGTACGTTAGTCAAACTTAAATTATATACATATATATATATATACAATCCTGGTGAGAAAGTTTGCAACACTGGTAAAAAAAAATCCAATCAAACATCGTTTTACATCTGCGACAGGATCCTGTCTTGTAAACACTACGTGTGCATCGCACAGATGAATAAACTCATTTAACAGTTACAGTATTTTTAGTTAGAAACAACGTCGCCGATTGCATAATTTAAAAGAGTATGACATGTTTATCAGGTTCTCATTGTGTTAAAGGGACTGTAGCACATTTTTTTGCAAAATTTATGTTTTCAAATTTCCTATTCATAATGATAGTTTATGTAATTTATATTTACTGTAGAGGGTAGGACATATTATTACACAAACCAGTTATCTGTAGTTATAACGGTGTAGCGTATAAAGCAAAAATTGCATGGAGGCCATTTTAATTTGAACACATTTTACTATTTCGAATGACAAAAACGATTCCCATGGACACTCATTTTTAACTTGATTGAACTTGAGAGAAGGGTGGTTTACTATTGGTGACATTATTTTTCAATTACATTTCATCGACTTATTTGAGCAAAAAAAACGTGCTACTGCCCCTTTAAAAATAAGTTGAAATTATTTACCCCTCATAAAATTTTGACAAACTTTCCAGATATTTCTTCTGATTTTCGTCTTTTGTTTTCTTTAATACCTCATCGATGTTCTCCTTGGTGAAATAGCTCCACGCTATATCTTGTGATATGTACCCAACTGGCAACATAACAAGAAATAAGCTTGTAGAAAGTAAGAACATATATATTTTTAAAAATTGTGTATTTGATTTTTAGACAAAGGTCTAGAACAAAAATGATTTGTATTGACAAACCAATATGAATTATGAGTTGTAAATTTTCTGACTGACCAAACTGTACAAGAGATCATATATCGACAATGCCTTGGTATTTGATATGTTAGTCTTTTATATAGAAATGATATATACTGCAATAACTGATGAGCTACAGAGCCAGTGGCTCTTTTTATACTTGACTTTACAAGTTTGAATTGTACATCAATATGGAATACCGAAGTCAGCAGCTTCAAGATTTCCATTGCCAGTGCCTTGCACAAAGTTAGTTTGGATAGTTTTTTCTCTTATCCCAGCGGTGTCATCCCACATGCTTTGGGAGAAGGAGCGATTATAGATCTGCAAAAGAAACATGAACAATTTAAGCATGCTGTGAAGGATAAAACCCGATGTATCAGTCTCAAAAGTTATTTGGGGCTACCCTCACATGACAAAAGAGTTATGTGGGGCTAGTTGACTCAAATTCGTTCGGCCTTCAATGATCCTACTAAAACACTTGTGAAAGTAGAATTTTCGCAATCATGATTTCACATGTTTAATGGTTAAATCATTTCAGAGACCGTGGATTAGTCCGAAATAAATAGTCTTAGTAACGAAAAGTACTATAGTCAAATGGGGCTAGCCTAAAAACACTTAGAGTTAAAAGGGGCTAGGCTCAAAGGGTACTAGAGTTAAAAGGGTCTAGGCTTAAACACTCTAGGGTTAAACGAGGCGAGGCTCAGAACATGTCTAGAGTCAAATGGAGCTTAGCCTAAACACTGTGGAGTCTTCCAATTTCACGTATAACGTATAATTTCCATGTATAATTCCGGTGAATTAATGAATACAAAAGTAAAATCGTAGACGATTGTAGATCTTTCGGACCCATTGTGTTTGGATTTGGTTATCATTTTGTGTACACACTAATTAAACAATTGAATAAATACATCGGTTTAACTCAGCCCGAACGACTCGTATTGTTAAACTAAGTGGCAAGTGAACGCAGTTCAAAGTTATATGAGGTCGACCCCATATGACTCTATAGTCAGTATGGTCTTTTATGTTGCAGGAATATCCCTTTCACCATAAGCTCCCATATTGTTTCAGTGTAGCATAGATGATTTTAATTATCTAAATTTTAAAAATATTTTACTGAAAATTTACATGAAAACAGAAAATCTACTCCGCAACACATACCAAATTTCTGATTTTGAATACAACGTTATTTAACCAAACCATTAAAATATTACTGAAATATGTTCATTTGTTCAGCCCTTTAGCTCTGCTTACGTAATGGTGGCAATGGGGAAGTGATGCGCTACTGCAAAAATATCAAGTCATTATTTAGCCTTTTCCAAAACCATGCTCAAAATTAATCTTGAATTATTAGATTACAACAATAATGTTGAATTTTAAAGTTGAAGTTTTCGTTCACTGTCACGATCATGAAAAATGTTCATGCGACACTCAAATAACATGGGATCTTATGGGAAAACGGCGTTTCATGCAACGCTTTTGGCACAGTGCTGTTTATGGTCCAGAGAAATTATGCGGTGCGATGAACTCGTCCAGGTCACGTATGATGTGCGTAAAACCATACCTCGACTTCGCCAGCATCTTGTTTCTCTGCCATGGTTTGTGTCTATCTGCAATAAATGAATTGGTTCATTATTAGAAAGCCTAGGTTTCGTTGGGTCATAAACTGTAAGCTTTTGTCTAAGATTAACTCATTGTTGAATTAAATTAAAGTCAACCTTTGAAATTTAAGAGATTTAGAAACAAATATTTTGATTTTATAAAATACTTGTTGTGATTGATGAATCAATATTTTTAGTTGTTTTTCTGAAGATTAATCAACGTGCTAATTACCAAATATTGCCTTGAATATGTTTGCTTTCTGCTTTAGTTCATATCAATTGAAAAATAAATTCATAAACAAACACATGCTGAGTGACATACATTTTAGTTTTGAGAAAACGTTTTATTAACGTTATGACTTCAATACGCAGTGTTACAAGGGGTTGTCAATAGTTAAAACAGTACTGTGGCGACTTGCTATGTAGATGACCTAATTAGATCCAGGACATATCTTTCCTCATAATTAGCCAAATGTATGTGCTTCGTTTTGTAAGTATGGTCTTCGTTTCATTGACATACATGTACAGCACATTCACAGCAAAATCAAACACAGCAAAATCAAACACAATTCAATCAAACAGAGCACAAACACAATTCAATCGAATTTTAATTAAATACAATTGTAATGACCAAAATCCACATTTTTTTTTATTTTCCATTTGATAGGTTATTTAGATTTGAAGAATAATAATTTATTTTTCTATTTTCATCTCAAAATCCTATTTCACTCTTTTTTGGATTCACCTTTCATAGTTCAATAGGTTATATAAGAGGGATTACTGCTGTAGGGCTTGTTAGTCAAACAGCATGATAAATTCATGCAAACAGCTCTACTGTTTACAGTGGCAAAGCCATGTGGGCTAATTTTTGGGTCTAAAATAATGGTGAGTTAAGCTACCTTATTATTGTTTAAAGCTAAATTAATCATCAGTAGTTGCATTTTATCTCTCAATATTTCTGTTGAAGTCGTCAGTATTTCAAAGAAAACGTCAATAGTTGACAGTAACTCGTCAATATTTCTCATCAGTATGTACATAATAACAGATCAAGGAGTTGCGCAACATAAGAACATGATTACATTACTAATTACAAATGCGAACTCGCATTTGAGCTGAGATGACCGTTCGTATTTCTCTGCACAAATCCACAGTTGAGTTGCAACAATTGTCATACCGAAACAAGCCATGGACACATCATTTTTCTAATACGATGTCATAGTGCCACCCTATATCTGTTAAACTCATTCTCAAACTCCTCAGAATGACAAAATACTAAAACGTTCTGAAATTGCTTACATAACTAATTCCATTGAATAATTGATGAGACAGGAAACGTACGATACTTCTCAATACTACTTCTTATAATATATCAAATATATCCACACGACAACGAATATCCGCGGCTTGCCGAGGATAGTATTACCTTTATACATTCGTGTTTATATATTTGATGTAAAAGACACGAGGGTGCGGTTCTCTTTATCAGGCAAAATCATTCTTCATTACGTTTCAATGAAAATTTTGCATATCTGAGCATAGCACTGCCAATTGACTTCCAATGCGATAATGTCATAACATATAACATGCATATTTATGTCATCATAGTATTGTGATGTCATTACGCTATGCTGTAAAAGCGTTGTGATGTCATGTACATGTAGTTGACGGCGGCGCGGCAAGACATTGTGCAAATTAATCTACTGTCAATAATCTCGCTTGTTATTACCCATATGGTTGAACATAACCGAGTTGATATTTTCAATATGAGTACATGTGAACGTATAACTTTTGCCTAGCAACCATTGTTTCACCGCGACTTCTCGTCTTCTGAAACGTCATAAAACTATTGTTCGTGACGTCACTGTAGCTTGCTGTCGCAAGAGAAGTGGGCCGTCTCCTGGCTATTTTTACACGATTCAAATGGAATAGAATGGGTAATAAGAAATTATTACACTCGAAAGGGTGCCATATGACTTTTACGAAACTCGTGCGAATGTATGTATATAACCCTCGCTCTCGCTCGGGCAATACAAACATTTACACTCGTTTTGTTGAAAAACATATGACACACTTCCTCGGTTAATAATCTCTATATCTCACACAAGCGATAACTCCTGTGGAACATAGCGTTTGCAAGAAAGAAAAAAAACATGTAAAAACGTGGATCTGACACTTTCAAATTTTATTCCATTACATTTTAAAAGTAATTTTCGCGCCATCTCTTTCGACAACGAATTGCAGTGTCTTGTCACCGCCAGGGGTGAGGGATGCGACAGCAGATGACTGGACTGGGGTGTCTGGAGGTGCAGACTCAGTGCCTTGTATCGACCGGTAGCACACGCCCTGGTCAGACGTGGACGAGGAGGCAACAGGGAACTGTAGGAGTTGAGGAAGAGCTGAGTCAGGCGTCTCACTGTTTGTCTGCTGGCGGGTTACTGTGGACGTAGGCTTGCGCTAGACGGGTGGCTTTCTTTGAACCAAGCTGTCCACTGTCTCTAGCATCTCCTCGCTCGTTCTCTTGTATCTACAGAAAGCAAAGAGCGGTTTGTTTAAGAACATATTTTAAACAATGGTTGTATGATTCTTTGTTATTAGTTTCTCAACATTCTATCGAAGACAAAAGCCAGACAATATCCGTTAATCAGGATAGAATGGACACACTATTCATACTTACATAAGTATTTTAAAATACTAATAACACTGACCAGTACCATCCACCGCCAAAAACAATATGTATAGTTGTGTTAATATGATTAGGACATATGTAGAGTAAAATCAAATATTGATCAGTAGAATACATGATAATTTGAATCGTACATAATTCAAGTCTCGGTCACAGTTATACTATGGATATAAATATGATCCGTGGTGCACCACTTCGCATACGCAAGCGCATGCTTAAGGTACCTGCTGTCGTCTAAAATAGGTCCACGTGAGTCACTGCGTTTAAATGAATATTTTACACAGTGACGGTAAACCTACATACACACATATATAGTATCCATGTCTTTAGATCTCAGTTGTTTCCGTTTGTAACGCCTTTTGTATACTGCCACTTATCCACAATTGGTCTGGATATATATACACGGTCACATTACCGGGTATATACTCACGAATCCATACATGTGTATGTGTACATGCAATGATTTAGATTGATAATATATTAGATAGTAACTATAATATCTATATAAGTCCTTGGTACTTGTTAACATGGTAGGTCTATATGGTTCAAATAATGTACTCAATGCACCAAGCAATGTTTTTAAATGTGTTATGAAGATTTAAAACTGAACTAATCAATTGTACTAAAATTGTGTTCCTAACAGATACTAAAATATTTTGCATATCAAAAGAGGCATCTTACCCACGAATGGCTGATGCCCGGTGATGATATCGGAGCTGCCGCAGATAAAAGGCCTGGCATGACAGGTGCCTAAAACATATAAAATAAGATAGTTTTTCAAACATTTCAGTATATACTGCCACAATATTAACACGAAACGGATACTTATATAAATATCATATATTTACGTCAATGCATATATGATTCAATAACATTATCAAAACTGTAATTTAACATAAAGAAATATGGTAACAAAGACTAAACATGTAGTTACAATTGATTATCCTTTTATTAAATATGTTTGTATGATAAGCAAATGTTCCATATTTTAATCGATAGGTAAACTTGAATTTGTTAGATCATGGTGGCAACACCATGTAAAGTAACATAATTCTATTAAATACTACTATCGGTGATTAATACATTCACTCACCTGAACGACATATATTTTTGGTGAAGGCGAATTGGGCAGCGTTCTGGTTTCTCTTGGTTAGGGCCAACAACGATTGTCTTCATCTCTAATGACTTATGTTTTAACCCCCCACTGTTGGTTTCGGAATACTTTAAATGTCTGATGCCGTTTTTGAAGACGAATGTAAAGTTCGAATGTTCGCCATTTTTCAGAGAGTGGTGTTCCTCACCTCCTCAAGCAGAAGCAGATGCCATTTAAATAAAATAAAGTGTCCAACAATTTATGTGGGGTATCATCCCCCAGATTCCCCTCTCCCAAAAAAGCTCTTCTTGTTCTTTACTTAATATGACTGCTCTTCGTTTATGAATTCCAGTGTCACATTTTGCTACATTCTTCATTTTTGCGTCCAAGATACGTCTGAGGCCAGAAATTCAGAGCCATTCAGATGCATGCCTCTCCCCTTCTGTCGCAAATGATATTGTACAGAAATCAAGAGTTCATGCAATGAGTCACCATGGTAATCGGAGCCTTTCTCGTTTCGGACTTGGGTAATGAAGGATACCAGTATTCCCTTAAGTTCAAGATTACTTGAATTAAGAATTAATTCTTCAAAATTGCCTGCAATATCGTGCCTCTCTCTCTATACCAAGATTCGAAAGTTCTTAATGCCCACTGACTCTTTTTAAATGTGTTTTTGTTTCGTGCTGAGATTTCCAAATCTTGCAGTTATTGGTCTGTCAATGGCGTACAGAAACGTACATTAGATGTGTGTTCTTTTGGAATGTCAATCGTTTCTGTTGTTGTAAGAGGGATTCCAAGGTTACATGTTGTATCTGTATCATACTGTTGACTGCAACGTACTAAGTCTTCGTCAGATGAGTTCACTGTTTCATCAAAATCAGTAGCATGTGTCACTGGCTCGAAAGCTTGTGTTTGGCGAATATCGTTATCGAAAGAACAACTGTCATCACTGTCTCTATCGCCAATGGCAAAATTGGGATTTGCGAAGTCCGACACCAAAATTGCTTCAAAATCGGAATTGATATCATCACTACCAAATGATATTTGGGAATATGTATTTTAGGTTAAGAATATATATTTCCATGTTTTTGCCAGCGTACATGTACTAACCTTTTTAATCGTTCACGATTAAGTAATCACAATAACATGTGTTTGTCTTTTATACATCATCAATAGGCAAAAGTCGTAAATATTATCAAGAAAGGCACATGTTTTTTTGCGCTCCGACAGGTAAAACTCAAACCAGTTCGAAATTAGGTTTCAGGTGTAAAGGTCGTCAATACTGTAACACGAAAAGCACCTGCAATACTGGGCAACCAAAAAAGTAAAGGTAAGGTAAGACTCTGAAAACCCTGCAATGCAATAGTTACACGAAGGGATGTGTAACTATTGCAGGGTTTACGGAGTCTATTCTTTACTTCAAAAACATTTAAACACATGGGCAAAAGAAATGCTACCAGGTATTTTAATCTAGATTAAAGAATAAATAAAGAAGTCAGATTAAAAAAACAAAATGTTTATTCAAAAAGAACATGTGCCGATATCATATTCATAAAAAAATGCAACCAATCAGCTTCCGGTATCAACATCACAGTCTCCGATATTCGTCCGGGGGTCAAAAAGTCCAAGTTCTCGGTTATGACTGATCCCGGTGCAGGGAAATCCAGGCTCAATGTAACGAAAACAGTTCACACTACTAACGTATATGGCCTCCCATTGCCATGATACACGCAGTGACCCTCCGACACATGGACGTTATTACGTGGAATGCGCTACCATTCTTCTTGGAGAGCTTGGACAAGATGCAGGCGGTTATGTGGAGGTGGTCGTCGTTGGCGAATACGACGATCCATAGCGTCCCAAAGATGTTCGATCGGTGACATGTCAGGCGAGCATGCTGCCACGGCAAAACATTGATGTTGTTGTAACCAAGAGAGTGTTGAGTAACTCGAGCTGTGTGCGGTCTGGCATTGTCTTGTTGAAAGATCACACCTTGTGCCTGTTGTCGAATAAAGGGACAGACGACGGGACGGAGAATGTCATCGACGTAACGCTGAGCCGTTAGATTTCCATTCACGATAACCAGCGGCGTCATCTCCTCACCAAGTATGCCTCCCCAAACCATGACACTTCCTCCCCAGTAGGGAACTACTTCCTGAACGCAACATGCACCTCTGCCACTGACCTCGCTGCCAACGTAACACCGTCCTTGCTCATCTCAGTCTTCGTTGGCGATGTTCGGCTGTCAGCCGCTGTCCCCGGAACGGTCTGTATGCCCTGATGCCATGGGACCTTAGACGTCTGGACACAGTGCATTGGACGCCGATGACGTCACATTCATGAGCGGTTCCTGAGGTGTAACGTGCGCAGGTATCGGTCTTCCTGGTGGGTTGTGACTCTTGGTCGGCCTGACCTTGGCTTGTCTGAGGTCTGTCCTGAATGACGATTATGCTGCATTAGTCTTGTGACAGCCAAACGTTCTTGCAACATAAGTGTGGGTGGCTCCCATTTCAAATATCCCGATTGCTCGCTCACGTTCTTCTAAAGTTAATCTTGCCATTCTTCTAATGTTTTTTTTACAAAGTGGGTGTCTAACAACCAATTCGCAAATTGGTTTTCTACCTATCGGGCATGGGTCTTGTTTGCTTTGCATGAAAAAGGCGAAAACCCCAATTTGGGAAAATTTGGAATTTGGAAATACCACAGTTCAATATGAAACAATCATTGTTGTGTTTGGGCGATGTGTTTTCATGTGGTTGGGTTTGAATCTGAGTTTCATTTTTTTCGTAATTTCAAATCTAAAGTGGTAGCATTTCTTTTGCCCGTGAGTTTCTATTTGTAGGTTTATATTTTCAAGTAATTTATTTATATTTAGGTCTAAATTAGTAGGATATTCGTCATAAAGGGTTTTGATCATTCATAATTTATTTACATGTGCTTTTCATGTTTTTACCTTTGTTTACCTTTTATATTTGCTCATGTAAGTATTTTGCTTGGGTTTAAGTATATTATGCCTATCAGAGGGGTACTGAATGTAAAAATAGCTTAACTATCGATTGTTGGACCTCGATGTTTAGCTCATCAGGCGTGAAAGGCCCAATGGGCTTATGGCATGGCATGGCGTACGGTGTCTGTCCATCCGTCCGTAAACTGTTCGCTCTTTCGACTTCTTCTCCAGAACCAATAACTCCACAGAGCTGAAATGTTATGTGCAGACTCCTTGGCCAATGGGGATTGTCAATTGTAGATTTCGTGACCCCGTGACCCCAAATAGGGACACAGGGTTCACAACCTTAAGAACCTATTTTCATCTTCTTCTCCTGTTCCAAAAGGTCTAGAGAGCTGAAAGGGTGAGTGCAGACTCCTTGGCTAATGGGGATTCTAAATTGTAGATTCCGTGACTCCATGACCCCAAATGGGGTCACAGGGGTCACATGTTTAAAAACCTATTTTCATCTTCTTCTCCAGTTCCAACAGGTCTAGAGATCTGACAAGTTGTGTGCAGACTCCTTGGCAAAAGGGAATTCTAAAGTGTAGATTTCATGACCCCATGACCCCAAATGGGGTCACAGGGGTCACATGCTTAAAAACCTATTTTCATCTTCTTCTCCAGTTCCAAAAGGTCTAGAGAGCTGAAAAGTTGTGTGCAGACTCCTTGGCAAATGGGGATTCTAAATTGTAGATTTCGTGACCCAATGACCCCAAATGGGGTCACAGGGATCACATGTTTAAAAACCTATTTTCATCTTCTTCTCCAGTTCCAACAGATCTAGAGAGCTGAAAAGTTGTGTGCATACTCCTTGGCCAATGGGGATTCTAAATTGTAGATTTTGTGACCCTGTGACCCCAATCTAGGTTTGGTTTAAACATATTTTATTTTATTTTACATATTTTCTCAAGGAAAAGGATTGGGAACAAGTTATCCCACTTAAAATACCCTCTCCTTATTATGTACAGGATTGATTTACATATATACAAGCATAACGACAGAAAGTGAACAAGAACAGAGTAAGAAGATATAAAGAGAAACAGAATGACATTATCATGCTAAACAAATCGTTTTGTTTCACTAATATAGGTATGGACTGAATAGAATAATTGTCTATTTTGACATTCTGATAGGTCTACACTTCCCTCAAGCAAAAGTTTTAGATCGATTGGAATACATGCATGCTGGGAATACAATGCACTGTAATGACTGTAATCAGTTGATTTCTTTGTTCATTATACAATGTACATTTAAATAAATAGTGATAAGCGTTTTCTACATTGTAACCGCATATACAGTTGGCATTTGTTTTAATTCCAACTTTATACAAATCATAATTCAATGAGCTAACAGTATACCGTAACTTGGTATGAATAATATTTAGTTTTCTTTTGCCACATGAAAAGTAATATGGTGCAAAAGTGTCCCGATGAGTAATACATGATTTAAAATTTGAAACTGATTTGGACTGACGGTGCGCGATTGGTAGTCCATTCCAAGAATGTATTGTTGATGGAAAGAACGAATCTTGTGAAAGTTTAAGTCTTGAGTTGGGAGTAGATATGAGTGAGTTACGTAAGTTGTAATTAGATTTAGAACCGACATTCTGAGGAAGCAGATCAGCAAGGTATTGGGGAGACAATCCATTTTGAATTTTATACATCAAGTTCAACTTTCTTTTTCTCCTACGTTCTTGTAATGTTTCAACAACCAGTTTCAAAATACAAATGTTTTTGTGATGTATATTGTAGTAATACAGTAACTATTCTTGCTGCTTGCAGTTGAATCTGCTCTAGATAACTTGTTTATTGATTCAAGAGAACACCCGTCCCAGACTTCGCATGCGTATCCAAGATGAGGTCTTATAAACATTACATTAATTTTACTTAGAGCCTCTTTGCCCAATACATATTTCAGGAGTCTAAATGAACATACCATTTTAGAGACACGTTTGATAATACCATCAATATGTTCAATCCACTTTCCATTATTCGCAAGCGTTACTCCTAAATGTTTATGTGTCTCCACCATTCTTATGTCTACCCCATCGAAGTAAAGTTGTGGTTTGTAAGTATATTTTTTTGAAGAAAACAAGATAGCTTATCTTATCAGGATTGTACTTGATTAGCCATGATTTACCCAACATATTTAATTTATACAAATAACTATTCATTTTTCTTTCTATTACTTTATAATCTGCTGCAGAAAATAATCCTAATGTTTACGTAACTTTGTTTTAACTAAGATGAAATTGGATACATGTTTAAAAACACACTTTTCAAATGCTTTTGATAAACAGCTTGTAAGTGAAACAGGTCGATAATTGGTACAATTTGAACATCGTTTTTCTTATGTATTGGTACTACAGATGTACATTTCCATATATATATGAATGTGAAACATGAAATGTCCTTGATAAGTTCATTAAATCTTTTTGCTCACACTATCAATTGTCTCTGGGCCGTTCCTTTGCATAGTAAGAGGTAACAAGCTAGGGATTAGGAGTGCGGTGGACCGTTAACTTGTTTTGATAACCTGTAGGGGTTATGCTGTGTAGGTGTTATGGGAGACTACCCCCATTCCATCACCGTGTCTACCACCTCCCATTCCATCTATAAACGATGGCAATTAGCTTTAATCACATCAAAGGATATCGCCGTGTATGGCGCGCGTACCTGCACACTTGTGGATCTCGTGATCTACTTCAGGTTTGTCTAGAGTTAATATCACGTCTCTCATAACCCCATAATGGGTTGCTCGATGTCTTACCTGTTTAGTTTTATTAATATATGTACATATTTATTATAATGAAATCGAGGTGTGACTTGAATAAAATATATGTTTGTTTTTAAACGTTCGTGACCAATTAGGACAACAATTTAGTCACTGGCCATTGTTCACCGCTTTAAGCTTATTCCTCAACATTATGTTGTACACTCAATTATACCGAATTATGTTAAGTATTTTAAATACACAATGCAAAACTTATATAACACATAGCCATATTTGTAAATATGTATAAATACATATTTGTAAATCGTGATGTACATGCTCGTTGAGTACGTATATGTTACGTTATGTTTCTGCAGTGTATGCAACGTTTTCTGTTCTGTAATCGTCACTAATTTGTTTCACTGTGTGTTTGTAGGGAGACTGTCTTCCTTGTTTGCCGATCCCGTCATAATAAATACAGTACCTGGCCAAAAGTGATTCATCAAAACTGAAATTCCCAGAGACTTTCATGTTAATTAACCTTTGCAAAATAATTGTTATTAATTAATTATTGGCTTGATTGGTTACAAAATCTATCTATAAGTTGTGAAATCATCTCAGCTATATATCCAGTATTTCCATTATATATTCTGATGACAATAAAGAAAATTGCAGTTATTTAAACAACAAAGTCAGAAAATAACGGCAAATTTATCATGTTCAACATGGCGGTCAAAGGAGCAGCGGTATTAAAAGCTGTACATATGTCGCTTAATCAGTTGTCATTCAAAGACTCATTGACGGACAGATAAAAGGTAATTATGTTTGTATAGCAGAGACGATTTTATTGCTGTGTACAATAAGTAAACATTAAAAGGAATTCTTCTCTATTTATGAAACTCATTCTTGCAAAGGTTAAGTCTATGGGATTTCAGCTAAGATGACTCACTTTTGGCTAGGTACTGTACCTTTAAATCAAAAGTTAGCATGAGATCAGTCCTATGAAGAATGGGGGAAGGGTGCGATTTGTTGTATCATGCATTACCTAGTGCAATATATACATATATATGATGACATAAAGAAAAAACCACGTTCTTTAACTGTAAACAGTAAGTTTGTTAATATTAATTTCATTTACACTTGTTATCATTGTGTTAACCATCTGCTCCCTTTACTGTTTAAATATCTCTTTGTATGTGATACGTGATTAACAGTGTCTCATTAGCTAAAACTGGCTGGTGGGTAAACATATTTTAATTCTTTTATGTCATATTAATAATCATGTATTTTTTTGGTCGGTCTGCATGCCTGTCTATGGCGAAAATACATCATGTTATCTTTCTCTCTGCGTGTATTACGATAGAGGCACCGTTCACTCACACACGTTATGTAATATAAGAGACCATGCAGGTGGCGAATTCACTCAGGCGTAGATTACCGTTACGCGAACACATGTAACTAATCCTGATACCCTGCTACGTACCCCATTGTCAGACAGACAAACAGACAGACAGACAGATTGTTTATTAGAATCTCGCCTCATTTTGTTTACATAAAATACAAAGTAAGAGTTTAAATATATAAACTAGTGAGCCACCCATAAATGGGTTATGAGAGACTAAAACTGTCGCACGTTTAAACAATTAAAATCATAACCATAAATACCTTGTATTGTTGACATTTCGAAATGTTTCACATATACAACCTGTACTCATATCGTCTTGATAATTTACCAAATATATACATTGTACATATATGCAAGATACACGCATAGAACGAAACATTTTATATGTTATGTGTCTTAATGTTTATTTGTATATACATCAATGTTAGTGTGTCTCACGTAACCCTCAATGGGTGGCTCGTCAATATCTTAAATGTATATATCTATGTATGTATTTGTGTAATATGTTTCGAGGTGAGACCTAAATAAATGATCTGTCTGTCTGTATGTCTGTCTACCAAATATATACATTGTACATATATAAGTGATACACGCATCGAACGAAACATTTCAAATCTATAGCTTGAATGTAGCCAAAAACGAAATAATTCACATTTGGGAATGAAACACGGTAGGTTCGCTAGACCGGTGATTTTTTTTCCGGGAGGAGTCCCTTTCGAGATTTTAACCTACATCCTCAAAATAAGGCACCAACCGGCATCACTGGCTGTACCAACAGTTTACCTATTCGGCCACCGGTACCTCGATAAACTTATCACTTGAATGACAAAAATCAAAACTGTAGATAGAGGGAATAACCAGTATAGGTGTCTGAACGAATGTCCTTGCGTTTGTATCACACACTATTGGAAAATCAAATTAACTTTAATTAGTTCTATATTACTTGTTACAGAGAGATAGAGGGATATATAGTTTATTAAAGTGTCGCGCATAAACTCACTGTACAATATAAAGCAGAATGTAAAGGTAAATGCTTATGAGACACATATTACAGGTTTTAAATATATGAGTAGTATACAAAAAAACAAATGGAGCGAGACTATTTACCCGGCGAGACACAATGAAGGCGAATATGCAAACTGCTTAAAACAAGGGACGGGTTGTGTGTTGAAAACGTGCATTCAGTGGTTAGCGATAAATGATATACCGGATGGATTACGTAACATAGGGGCGGGTTTATATAAATACGCGTCACCCGCTGATCAGTTTGAAACGTGTGATTTGTAATGAAATTGTGATCTGTTGATGCTTATTTTCTATTGAGATTATGCTGTTTTCATGGTACTTTTTCCACTTGTCAGAGTTAAACTGATACTTTGTTAGCTGTATTCACATAAGACTCAAACTTATTAAAAACTTGAAAATATTCACATTTCACCTTGGCTAACGCTCAAGTACGTGTTACATACATTGATTGTGTCAGAGACGGTACGCTACGGTATATTACGGTTCATTCACTCCAATGGAGACACAGTTGCATATACATGTATATTCCAAATTACGCGTATAAGCGCTGTTAATAACCTAGTGTAATTATCAGAAAAGTTAAAGTATTCGATCTGATTTATAAAGAAATGCCGAACCTATTTGAATTGCTTAGGACGCACGACAATAAAATACTTAAAACTCTTGTGATTGCCATTTTCTTTAACGTCGTACCGACAATATATGTACATGTACTTCCTTAACTTTGATATTCGAATTGAAATGTAATTGCATCCTCATGTTGTTTGATATACATGATTAGATATATGTCGCACTTGAATTGTGAATACATCATGGAAAGACAAGGATCTCAACTTCACTACACAGTTACTGATCTTTAAACATGTGTCACAGATAAAAGAAAGATTATCAATCAGCATGTATCTCGTTTTTCTTTCACAAAGCAACAATCACGTAAGCTACCTCAATTCCCATTCGTCTAGCCCAAATTCGTCAGCATTACCCTAATGCTACACTAGTGATTCATTCTTAATTCATTTACACGTAGTGCTCTGTGAGCGAAATATAGGTACGCTCTTATACTAAATTCATACTCTTCAATGATATTAAGAATCGGCTCTTTTAATGATGTATGAATGTGTTCGAAAGAAATATCAAAATATCATGATTAAAACATGTAAGGCTACATTATGTAAATACAAAACACCGTTTTAATGTATGGTGACATGTTGATATGAATATACGTTTCCATTTATGTCTGTAACAAATAGTCATGTCAGCTGTGTTTAATGAAAACAATATAATCTATTTGAAACTCTAAACTCACGCGGAACTTAATCTATATCCATTTTAGATCAAGGTTATAGGGACTATGTGAATATAAACCCAAATTCACAGTTTATCCATAAAATGTATACACACAGATTGTATTTACAATTGTAAATATATTCACTAAACATATATATTAGCTAAAGCAGCAATAGTCTTTAAATTGTTTGCATGTGCAAGACAAACATTGGGTATCTAGATAAAATTACTGACATTCGTCAGACATATAAATTAAAACGGAATTTAATTGTAATGTAATGTATATGTTGATGTTTTTAAATATGCATCTATCGAAATTCAATTTACGTGTACATATATACATGTTCATAATGCCAATGTTAAACATCATACATGTAACTCTTTATAATGTACAGTAATATCTATATATACTATAGACATGCATACATGTATTGTCGATACATATGTGAGCCTTGAGTGTATAAGCGTGTCTATAACATATATCAACTGTTATATTTATATGAAACCAAATTCCAGTATCTTGAACAATGCTTTGTTCTTAAGTACATTCCTTATCATTAAAAGATTAGTATATGTACATACATGTATGTTTACTATTTTGATGTATTCACATGTGTGTCACTTACTTACACTCTTCATGTACGGGAGCGACAGTTTGATAAGTTTGATAAGTTTGATAAGTTTGATAAGTTTGATAGTTTAGTCAAATCCACTTATATACAGAAAAAAAATCCTCCGAAAGAAGTCCTAAGTTTATTTTTGTATGACAAACGATAACAAAGATGGATCTGTGGGTGTTTAATACTTCACTCCCATATAACGATGTAAATGTAACGACGCCCTTACAAAATATGTTATTGTTAATGTTAATTGAAATAAAAGGATTGCATATCAATCAATATTATTGTTTAATATTCTTCACTGGAGGGTGGTTATGGTTTCTGGGATGCTTTGTGATTATATCATCGACAGTGAGTACAGTTGAACTACAATTGCAATAATTGATATTGCTCATCCCTCGTCGGTTCTATATGTTTATACAATTTTAAATTAACACAATAAATGTATAATTCAGCATACTACATCATCTCATTTAGTTTATTGATTATCAAAATGAACTGAGTTCTGAATTTACCCACTTTTGATCCCTTATACAAGCCATGCTAAAACAATATACATCATACAAGGATTTTATAAGTGTTCAAAGCCCGGCTTCGGGGGAATACGAAACATGCACATGTACGTTTCTCTGCTCGTATACATAAACACAACATGTCATTGCTCAGATCGACCGACCCACAAGACCATACGACACAAACACCAAAATATAACCATAATCATTTTCAAGCAGTTAATGTCTACAGCAACAATAATGAACACTACACAATGGTTTCACACTAAGTAATTGAATATACTCCTAAGAACAATATTATGCGGACGACAACATTCAGAATTTTTATGAAGTAAATTCCCCAGTACAATTACTCCCCAATCACGTTCATCCTAACATTAACGGGGAATAAGAAAATTAGTTTATTACAAACTGTCTCACCCTGTTACAGAATCGGACATGCGTACATGTAGGACTTTTGAGTTCCGCGTTTAAATAACAATAATTTCGTTATTAAGATAAATACCACTATATCTGTAGTTTAGTCACGCAATCTTCATTACGGCACAGATGACACATCAATTATGGTCGCAATAGATTTGATCGCAGCTATCACGAGCGCGTACATGTAAGCCCCACCCTCCTGGTAACCACTGAAGCTCAGTCGATCCGTACTGCATCCCTCCCACTCTTTTCCTGTGATAGTGGCGCAGAAATCACGGGCCAGTCCTGCGATCTGACTGCATTCTCGTTGCGATAATGGTGCAGTATTTTCGCGTTCAAGCTGCAACACAAGGGAAGTGACTTTTGTCCGGCACTGTACATGATCTTTCTCACGATTAAGACAAAATGGTTCATATTTTCATACTAAGGTGCAACATAGAAAATATTGTGCATTAATTTCCATCTAAGTAGATGTAATCGTCTTTAAGATTGCATACATAAGTAATGCGTTATTTTGTTCTGAATATTCAGCATTTCTATAGCAGAAGTTAAGCAGGTATGAACCTTTCAACTTTGGCGATTTTCGAAAAATAACAATCTTCTATGACTTGTCACACGTAAATTATGTCAGATACATGCTTGTAAGTTATTTCCTTAATGAAATGATATCTCTACTTCAAAATAAGCCATTAAACCTGTTTGTATATTTAGTGGTTTACGATCGAAAATTCTTCAAATAATATGCCCTTAAAAATTTCTCAAAATACAGAAATTCCGTATCTTTTGGCAAATGTTTAGTTTGTGACCAAACTATAAACTTTTACATTGTAAAGATCTTAAACAGAAATGTCAGGTAATGTATCCGCATCAGATTGCAATAAGTAACTTTGAGATATCTTTATTTATTAGAGTTACTTCCCTTTGAACATAAAGCCGAAATTCCAACTCATAAAAAAATACCATGTTAAAGGGCAGATAACCGAAATTCAAGGACGAAATTACAATTTCGGCCACAAGAGCGCTCTTAACAATACATTTATCTACATGATAAGCTATTAAACATAGCTGTACTCATAAAATTAAAGGAGGAGTACATTTTCAAAGAGGCATACCCTAAAACCGCGAAATTGCACAACATTTTCAGGTTTTTTTTAAAATAGCAAAAAATCTATTCTGCCGGCCGAAAACCGCTATGAGCCTAATCGATGGAGAAGGTTTTGTGAAATTATCTTGATTAGTTTTTGAGCTATTAAGGTTTGAAGTTTTGACTTCAAGGAGAGATTACTCACGAAAGACGTACAGGGCTAGTTTTTGTCACAGTCTATAATCCCTGTAAATTTCATGCAAATCAGTTCAGCCGTTACTTCAGAATCGGGCGCACAAACACGTACAAATAATAATAAGAAGAAACCGGATAATAACAATAGGTCTTTCAGACATACGTCTTGAAGACCTAAAAATCAGGATAATAACAATAGGTCTTTCAGACGTAGTCTTGAAGACCTAATAATCTGTATAAGAACAATAGGTCTTCAGACATTCGTCTTGAATACCTAACTAGCATTGATGCATGAATATTTAGGTCTTCAAGACTGCCATTATGTCATTTTGACCAACTTTCTTGAAGCCTTTCAGAACCAGCACATTTTGGAAATGGCAGAATTTAGCATGATGTTTAGTTTTTTTTTCCGTGGGAATGTATTTGGTATAAAGCGGAAAATGTTTTTTATTTTATTTTTGGTCCTTAAAAATTATTTCAAAACATCAGTTGGTGTACATGAACTGTACTGACGTTTTATTCGCGGTACATTAAATATTCGCGACCTGCTTTTAAGCAGAGCCATCGGTGTATAACTTTAAAGGATATTTTACCATAATCAGGAAGTTGAGAGTATATATAGTACTAGTGTAATTTTAAAGTTATAACTCAGTTTAGTCCGTTGTAGTACAATTTGAATTGAAATGAGCAAAGCTTTTGACGTGGAAGACGTAACAGGAGGAAGTGATGTTTGTTTTTGTTCAAAATTAAACATCCATAACTTTTTGCACAGGTCATGTGAATCGTTTCAATTTCCAGTTACAAGCATTCAAACAGAGATACGACAGAGATATGAAAGTACAAATGTTCATGAAATTATGAACAGTTGTACTTTGGGTTTGACTTCAGTCCACACTATCCCAATGGTCAAATGATCAAAGTTATCAGCACGGTTTCAATTTCAACAGTCCAAAATTTTAGAAATAAAGTACTGACTGACATACCGTGATTCGCTTTCGACATAATTACAAAGACTATACATTAAGAACTAAATAGTAATAATCCAAAATGTTTAAAAGCTTGACTCTAACACTATATCATTAAATTTTTGAATAAGAAATACAGAACGAGAAAACAAACTTAACTTTGTGAATATAACGTGGGACCTTTGTTAATCAAAAATAATATTTGATAATGATAGATGCTTATATTATGATCATCATGTAATAAGGTATTTTCCCTACCGTGTCCTTCTGCCTGCCAAACACCAACTCTATACATTCAATACCCAATGTCTCTAAAGCGGGTAACTTTATAGCTGATAGCTATACCTACAGTGTATATCTTTTTAGATCAATATATTGATCTCTGGTTTCTTCAAGATAACTCTAGTGTAGATAGGTCTAAACAAATACTCTCGTATATATCACTGTATGTAGCACTTATACACACTATTTGTTATAATGATACCTTTTGGAGTCAAATATTAAGTTATTTGCTTCAGTGTATTTTGTCCTTATCATGATAGGACTCGCTTGATATTATGCGAGTATGTGCTATATGTTCGGTATGTGAACGTAGTATTAAATATCAACATTAATAGATAATAATATAATAATAATATGTATGACAACGGCATTTAAAATAATCGCCAATGGGGCTTGAAATATGCTATATCTCAATGACAAATCCCAAACGTCCACTGCTGAACCTTTTTTTTAATATATTGAGATTATTTAAAGCATGGAAAGATTGTTGTGTTATAAATACTGGAATACGTTGTAAAGTATGTTATATTTATCGTATTCTATACCATATCAATGTTCATGCCCGCACAAACCAATGTTGCTATGCGTTGAGGTGAAACCTGCGAGCATGACTGGAACAAGAGAACCATGGATACTGTGCTGGAATTCGTGTAATATTCCACCCTAACCTTACTAAGAATAGTTCTCTAAAGCAGACAACCCTATTGAAGGAATATTTTCTCTAAATTAAAAGGTCGTTTGTCACACTTAATGTATAGTTGCTTTTTTGTTGAATACAGTAAAGATTTAAAAGATCGTGATCGTTCTTTCAATGCTTACTGATTATTTATATGAAACGAAAATGTTGTAACGCAATACAACGTAATGCTCTGTAATAATGTATGTAAGTCAGGTATGTGCACGTACTGCAGATCGCGGTAATACAACACATATAACCCTTCGCCTGGTGACAGTCAGCTTCTAAATAGCATAGATGGAATAACTAGTCCGGTATGTACGGCTTAATTACCAGTGTATTGTAACGGTACAGGTACTATATGCATATGTTACTGGTCATTGTGACACGATAACATTTCGCAGGAATCCAGCACCGCTGACGAAGAGTAGTATATGTGTTGTGACTATTTATAAATGTATGAGTAACATGTTGAAGAGTGTATATAAACATATACCCATTGTATATAACCGTGCAGTTAAAGAGAACAACGCTGTTGCCGGGAGGGTTTAAATCTTGTGTTGTGTAGTACATTGTGAATCCGTGCGTAACTTTTTAGAACGTTTTTAAGTCAAATTTAGATAGATACAGGTCCAAGTGTACCCATACACCTTTACAATTTAAACATGATTTAAATTGCACACGCACTATACAAACCGAACAAAACGTACCTATCTGGCATACACACTACATGATGATACATGTATACATGGTTTGTTTCTACAGCTGCATACCGAAAGTTTGTTCACCTACTTCTGTATTTCATGAAAATAGCATGTAACTTTGCATTTTTTGCATTACACGAAGACAGTTGAGTGTTCCATAACATAGTCTGATTTTATGTCTCACAGTTTAAACAGTTATAGTTTTGACAGCTCTTTGAAGTGACCCGTGGTCAATCTTTTCAAAACTACAGATTTATATTCTTCTGTGAAACATTCAGACAGAAGACAGACAGACATATTGTATTCAGTTGTTTAGGCCTTTGGCCCATAATACATACATATTACAAAATAATTTATAAATATATATGCTGAGATAATTTTACTGTTTTATCTGAATGTTTCTAATGCGGCGAACTTGTGTGAGGTATTTACTCAATGATTTTAATATTGAGATATTGTCCAATGACACCAATCGAAGGAACGTTTCAGTTGTCGGTGGTTGAGTCAGATAATTTGGAAAACAGTTATTTCTTTGTTGGGAATATTTATAACATATTAAAAGCACATGAAATTCGCCTTCAATGTAGTCCAGGCCAACAGAGTGACAATAGAGGCAGACACGATCATTATATTGGGTGTTTGTATGTTGACCACATTCCACTGCAAGTCTCAAGTTACAGCATCGAAACTGAGTTATGATTTTCCGCTGGTTTAGTAGCAATTCACTGGTTAGATATGGTTCAACTCTGAGTAGTGATTTATATGAATAATAAATACATTTGGCTGATGAAAGAAGTGATGCGTGCCAATCCTGGGTGAAGCAGTCATAACATCTCTGTTTAAACATTTTCATGAATGTTGCAATGCAACCAATGTCTTGTGAAATCCATAAGAAGCCGAATCAATATTGAAATAATACCATCCTTATATGAGAAGCCCACGATGTTTTACCGTTATTATCCATAGTTTTCATCATTTGATACGTTTGAAAATGAAGTCTATTCCGTGGCATGTGCATCAATCTGCACCAGTACTTAATTGATCTAGAGAGATATTGAAATTGGAGGGGAACTCTCCCACACTCTCAACAACCATATTGTTGTTGGTAGTTTTACTAACTTTCAGAAATGATTTACAAAATTGTGTATGCACACTTTCAATAAGTTTACAGTAACTAGTTCCCCATATTTCTGAACCGTAACATAGTATTGGTGCAAGCATAGGGTCAAATATCTTAAAAAGTTCATATTGATTGATGTATCCAAAGAGCTGTTGATAATTATAGATAGAAACTAGGATTGACGCGTCAATACTTAGGTCTTCAAGACTTCTGCTTGACCTTGAACTCCATGTTGGATTCTCGGTTATGCATCAGTTTCTCTGCTTTACAATGAGTTATTAAACATGTCTCTATCTTCAATAGTTATTTTACAAAAAATTCTCCAAAGACAATGACCCTCTGAAAATGGAACAATCGCTTATTAATGGACCCCTACATGACCTTTTTCACGATTAAGATAAAATGGTTAATATTTCCATACTAAATTGCACCATAGAAAATAGTGTTCTTTAATTTCCACTCAAGTAGATTTAATCATCATTTATATTGCATACATAATTAACGCGTTATGTTTTTTCTGAATATTCAAGAAAATATCTAAAAATGCTTAAATTTGGACCCCTTGAGAACGTTTGTGACATTTGGAGCTTAACTATACATTTTTGATGAAAGGGTTCAACAGAAAAATTGTTGTTCTTTATTGTGTGCATCCGCAGGTTCAACTATGATTTAATTATCTTGATTAGTGAAGCAGTTATGATCCTTTGCTGAAAATGGGGAAAAATTACAAAATTCTATGATATTTCACCCGTAAAGTATGACAGACACAAGTTTGAAATTTATTGTTCTTAATAAAGGACATATTTTCTTCAACATGAGGTATTAAACATAATTGTACCTTCAGTGGTTTATAATCGAAAATTCTCGTAAAAAAATACCCCCCGAAAAGTTTCAAAATCACAAAATTTTACTTTTTTGGAAATATGTCCAAATTGTGTCGATACTATCAACTTTTATATGATAATGATATGTTATGGAATTGTTGAAATAGTTATTAGAAAGAGAGTGCACTAAGTAACTATAACATATGTCAATTTGTAACGGAGTTATGTCCCTTTAAACATGCAGCCGAAAAACACCTTTTTGAAAAAGGTCCATATTCAAAGGCAGATTACTCGAATTCAAGGTCAAAATTCAAAATTGTGTTCAGATTACTTTTTTCTAAATTGAATATGCTTTCAGATGAGCTATCACACATGTATGTATTGCCGTGATTTAGGAGAAGATTTTTGAAGACGGGTACCTTCAATATTCACACATTTCTCTGACTACTAATGATATGGTTTGGTATACATGTATGCACATAAACATAAAGTTTTATTTTGACAATAAACTGTAGCTCGTGCAAATTATTTGAAATATCGTTTCGGGGTATAACAACTTTCAAAATTTGAACTTGCATTTACCACTCATCATATGGAAACGGAACACTTTTAGTATTTACTCTTTGATGATTTTAATTTGACATATTTATTGTAAATCATTCATAAAATCTGACAGTCGTTAAGTATTACCGCCTTTATTACACAATAAAACAGTCAAGGGTCTCCCCATGAACTAATGATTTAAAACTTGATCTCGCCCCGGTCATATTTAAAGGGGCAGTAGCACGTTTTTTCGCTCAAATAAGTTGATGAAATGTATTTGAAAAATAATTTCACCAACAGTAAAACATCCTTCTCTCTTCGGAAAATAAAGTTGAAAATGAGTGTCCATGCTTCGGTAAAGCAATGGGAATCGTTTTTGCAATACAAAATAATAAATTGTGTTCACAATAAAATGGCCGCCATGCAATGTTTGCTTTGTATGCAACATAGTTTTTACCACTACAGATACATGGTGTGTGTAAGAAGATGTTTTACCATCTAAAGTTGATTTAAATGACATAAACTATCAATATAAATGGGAAATTTGAAAAAATAAATTTTGCAAAAAACGTGCTACTGCCCCTTTAAAGTTTCGAATAAAAGGAAAGTACTTATTTTCGCTAATTTTAAAGGGGCAGTAGCACGTTTTTTCGCTCAAATAAGTCGATGAAATGGATTTGAAAAATAATTTCACCAAGAGTAAAACACCCTTCTCTCTTCGGAAAATCAAGTTAAAAATGAGTGCATATGGCTCAGTAAAGCCATGGGAATCGTTTTTGTCATTCAAAATAATAAAATGTGTTCACAATAAAATGGTCGCCATGCAATTTTTGCTTTATACCTAACACCGTTATTACTACTACGGATACTTGGTTTGTGCAGTAAGATGTGTTACCCTCTAATGTAAATTAAATTGACACAAACTATCAATATAAATAGGAAATTTGAAAAAAATAATTTTGCAAAAAACGTGCTACTGCCCCTTTAATACCCTTATCTATCGGGTGACGGATAAAACATAAGTTAACCTTACACCTTGACACAAATGAATAACCAAAAGTATTCAATTATACGTACGCCTGACGCGTGTCATTTAAATCTCAATAAAGCGACAAAGCTACGATAAATCAAAAGTCAACAGTAGATGGAAACCTAACAGCTGAAATTACAGCCTAAATCATGATTTTGAATGTCCTTGATGCCAAACAAATAGCTACAGAGAGATTTTAAGGCCTATATACCCTATACTTGTAATAAAGTGGGGAGATTGTTTGATGTATTGATTCCTTTTCAGAGAAAAACGATGAATGGTATTGACGTTGTCAAGTCAATTATTAAATAAGAGTGTGAGAAAATAACTTTCTGGGTTGGATATACGTGCAGACGTTTTAGAGCTCTTGTCATTGATTCAAGAGCATTTTTTAGCCATTGATAACACTTATTTACCTGTTTGTGAGAGCACTGTGTTTGAGTGAGAACGACGTACTTCAGTGCAATCCTGAATCAGTAAAAAGAGTTCTAACACGAATGTACATGGTTCGGTTAAGCCATGCCAGTTCATTTCCAACCGAGAGGCCATTTTAATATTTTCACATTAAAATGGCCGCTCGAAGGTTGTTCAAGTGATCTGACTGATGTAACGATACCTAAACACTCAAAGTAGTAACATAAAATGTATCTACCTCTCACACTGAACAATTTCACACCACTGTCGCTTTATACGTCGCATCATTGTCTTTGAATAAGGATAACAGCTTTCTATGGATACCATGGTGGGACGGTCAATCATATTGCTCTCTGAACTCTCAAAATCGCATATGACTTACAAATCTTCCTCTCACAATGACGAGTTCTACAAAGGGGTAGCTGTAGACAAGTGTGTTTGAATCAGCATGTTGTCAATTTCATTTTCTATTTGAAATGATTGATAAAACATTGCTTTCAGTCCTTAGTGAATAATCAATGTGCAGGTACATGTGTGTGCAGAAATTTGTCCAAGCATATTGCACTGTGTTATGTAGATTCCGCTCTTCCAGACATTACCTAATGATAGAGTACTAGTTTTGTAGACGTTTCAAACTTGACCGTAAAGATCGTCTCTATCATACCTACTGTTGAATCTGAAATACGTTGTCCGTTCTATCAAGACTTTCGAATGTGTCTATTTTGAGTCTCAGAGTATTAGATAACATGTATTTTCATCCAGTAAGATTTTCATTATTCAAGTCATACAAAATGTACTGAATATTCTAGCGCAAAAGAAACGCAGTACATAGTTTGCCTTAAATGGACATTTCGTATGTTATTATTCCTAATACTAAATTATTTTATTTACAATATTATGACAATTTCCCAATATTAAGCTGATGCTTCTCAATGTTCATCATGCCATTTCATTAACCATTATAGATGTATATGGAGGTATGTTACGGCTCTTCGTCAATTCATTGTTATTCAACTTACATGTATAATTAGCCTGTGGTCTATACAGAAATAAACTCTTTAAACACATATCAAGCTTATCAAATGAAAAACCATATGTTTTTTGCAAATGAACTCTTTTATTGATGTTTATTTAATCATAATCAAACGCCCATGAAAATTGACAAAGATATTCGGTTGTATTAATTTTGTTCGATCAACTCATAATCGACTATTCTTAGATATTTTCGAAGAATATTCTTGGCAGTGCCTGTGCCTGACACATTGCTTCCTTTGCCTCCACTCCCACCAACAGGAATTGTGATATTGCCTACAGAATTGCCAATACCGCCAGAAGGATTGCCGTTGCTACCAGAAGGGTTGCCGAAGCCTGTTTGATTGCCCACACTACCAGAAGGACTGCCGTTGCTGCCAGAGAGGTTTTCAACACCAGAAGGATTACCGAAACCTGTTAGGTTGCCCACACTGCCAGAAGGTTTCTCAGTAGGATTACCAACACCGCCAAAAGAATTACCAACGCCACCAGTAGGGTTAACTGTAGTGCTGGTAACATTGACTGGATCCAGATCTTTTAAAATAAATAAGATATGTTTAATTTACAGAAATTGAATAAATGAACCGTTGAGAGCACTGAAACAACAAAACATGATATCTTCATTCAAGTTTGGTAATGTAAAAAAATTCGGAGGTTAGATGAGTAGAGATCTCTCAGAACCTATATCCTGGTGATATTACGAGTCATTCGTTACATGTTTAGATTAAATATATTTGAGATAACACCAATTCTCATCACTGAATAATATTGTAAATAGTAGTTTACAGTATTTGCGTCTTTCTTATCAAATGTACACTAGAAAACAAATGTGAACAATAGTAAGGGATATATGAAAAATGCAAAATTATGAATATAGATCTACTCATTTATTCATTTATTGACACACTGGCGAATAACGATAAGTATTCGCATATCCTTAACTTATTTAATATCATATTCGCCCTAAAATAGAAATCAATATGAATGGTTTCATTTTCAATGGAAACTTTAAACTTAGTAAATCAACCAATTATACTTTTCAAATTTATATTGAATTAAAAATTACAATGTGTCAATCATGGTACACCTTTGTGTATTTGTGTGCCTATAGTGCTCAATTTTAACATAACACAGACAACGGAAAGTGAGTCTGAGGCCATCAGGCCAAATAGATTGGGGGAGGAGGGTTTTAATTTGTTTGAAGATGACACTCACTTGTATAATCTTTGAAATCTTAAAAAGTATATACAAACACGTTTTTGTTCATTAAAAACAACTTAAAATCTTAAAAAGTATATACAAACACGTTTTCTACAATAAAAACAACTTAAAATATCGATTTTTCATGACAGAAAAATCAAAATAAACTGTTTCATTTTCAATTTGTCAATCACGATACACCTGTATGTTACTTGCTGCTTAATTTAAAGTTGATCATCCAGTGGAAAGTTGAGGGGGTTGACGAACAAAATACAAATTGATACGGCGAGGGAATCGAAGAAGGATGGGGTTGTTCTGGGGTGTAAGTAATACTCATGTATACTGGAAACACTAACCTTTACAAACAATCCTAGAACCTATGGTACCACATATTTGAGGAGAGGGGCAGGGAGGGCTACAGATCACGGAGGTACCTGAAAATCAGACAAAAAGATGATACTAAACGAACAACCATGTAATACTGTTTTATTACAATTAGCAAATTTCACTCGTTTGAAATTAAATCGTTCTCGTATAAATATTAAAACAATATTAGTTGGACGTGAGTTTATAATTCTGGTAATTACATCTTTTCAAAGCGACAGTGACATGAGTCTAATATTTCAATAAGTCAGATACTATTGTGATGGAATTGTGACTACTACTTCTGTAAAGCCATAACGTCGATCAGTATTAAACTTATTGAATATTGTCGTACAAATATTACACTGGAGCTTCTTCTACAGGCGAGAAATAAGTAAATAAATCTAATGCTATACTCCTTTAAATTTTAAACCAGCAATAACAAAATGGAATAACTACTCGTATATTGATATTGCAAATAAACCTCACTACTGTTTTCTTTGCTTATCAATGTGTCCCATTTTGTTTTTTCCACACATTCAACCTGATGAAGGAGTAGGTATATAATCCGAAACGCGGTGTATTTTCACATTAGAGAATCTGTAATCAAGAACATCTTCCTGCTCTCGATTGTTTACATGTTAAGTGTGTACCGTCCGTACGTGTGGTTTTGCACATGTATACTTGTGAGTGTTTGACAGTAAGACAGATAATTTAGTTCAGTATATAAGGATAAGAACAAGTTCTATGGATAGTCAACTTCTTTATTGATATGAGTGCGACGTTTCGATGCAGATACTAGCACCGTTATCAAGCAAGTGGTACATTATCATGACAACCAGGAGAATATATACAATATGGTAATTATGTTTTTACATGTGATTGGATTGATGTACATAGTTGTAACAACATTGTTAAGGAGAGAATGGGTATACACAAGATATTAGGTTGATGTGAAGATGGACAATGAATATACTGAGGAAGCCAGATGAGCAGATTGAGGATTACTGGTGATTGGATTTAATTAGATCATGATAGGCTAGGGGTACATAATAGCCTTGATCTCTATTCAGAACAGGATTAAAGCGCTTAATGCTGATTGCTTCCAAAATCTTCCTTGATTTAAAGTCACTGCAGTTTACTTTTAATGTGCTGATGTTGTTCCACAGGATTGAGTGGTCGGGATTGCCTTTGATGTGATCCGACAGGGCTGATTTGGAGTCACTGTTCTTGACAGAGGTTTGGTATTCCTTGATTCTCATCGGAAGTGGCCTTGAGGTTTCGCCGATGTAGCTGTCACCACATTCACATGGAATGTGATAAACAACACCAGCGGGATCTTCTTGTTTTCTCAAAGCAGTATATAAGGCCATAGTATTACAGTCATTCAAGATGTGTATTTGATGCATCCAGAAACAGGCATACAGTTTTATGAAGCGTCCGTAAACTATTATATTATAAATTTCGACAATATATTTTATTAGGCATTATGATAATGTCCTTAATTTTAACAAAGGAATTTTAGGAACTTTAAAATATTATAACTTAACGAACCTTTCTTAGATTTAAGTAATTTTATTTATATCATTGCGTGACACCATTCTTACAAAAGTTTCCCTGTTTAGGTTACTAAAGGTATCCGGCTGAAAATACTCAGTTCTTGCATGATTGCGAGTGGATATATAAAACTCACCTTTGCTACACATACATACTGTTTCCCTGCCTCTTGTTTGCATTCTGTTTTAGCAACGTAAGGAACAATCTGCATCAGTTATACACTCGGGAGCTGTAATATCAAATATATACAATAAAGCCATGTCAAACCGTACTGCAAATTTAAAATCAAAATTAAGAATAACCTATATTGATTTATTAATGAATTATTGTTCTAGTGACAGTGGTATTTCATAAAATGGTATTTGGCTTTTATACATGCCGCAATGCTTTAAGTTCAAATAATCCCACTTGCATATCCAAACCCAATCTAAATACATGTAGATCGACTTCTATATTGTGTGAACATGTTGATCTAAATTTATTTAGCATTAAAATTGATTCATACCCAATCGCCAGATTCATGATAATTATTGTTTCAAATGAATAGCTATCAACAGACGTATACATGTACATAAACCGGAATTACACGTCCAACATATATGCACAGACCTATCAAACATTACACATCTGTCTTTTTGTCTCTATAGTTTCCAAAACGTTTGATTAATTGGCGTCGCTGCTTATTGTCCGGTTTCCGATCATGAATCGCGACTTTCAACTTTAAAGTGTCACTATATTGAATGAACTAGCATTAGAATGATTTATTTCAGCGACAGTCAGTACGTCTCGATAACATAATACCGGTAATAATATGTGATGTGACTCCAACAACATGTATGTACATAGAGATTATTAGAGAGAATTTTTGTATTGCCCGAGCGAGAGCGAGGGTTATACACAAATTCGCACGAAATTCGTAAAAGTCACATGACACACTTTCGAGTGTAATAATTTCTTTATTACACATTCTATTCCATGTGATTCGCGTAAAAATAGTCAGAAAGCGGCCCACTTCTCTTGCGACGGCAAGCCACAGTGACGTCATGACCAATCGTTTTATGACGTCACAGACGACAAAATACGGGAAGCCGCGGTGAAACAATCGTTGCTAGGCAAACGTGATATGTGCACATGTGCTCTTATCAATAATATAAATTTGGTTATTTTCAACCATATGGGTAATAAATGTAGTTATACACGCTGTAGCACGTTTTATGAATATTATGTTTTCTCAAATTTGTTATCATAGTTTATTCGATATATTGTTACATCAGATGATAAAGCATCTCCTTACATTACCCGATAAGTCGTATGCATATTAAACGGTTATCCGTATTTGAAGGAAATTGTGAGACGTATAAAGCGACAGTTTTGTGGAACTCGTCAGTGTGAGAGGCAGATTTGTAGGTCATATATGCGATTTTTAAGAATTCAGACAGCAAGATGGTTGACCATTCCATCAGTGCGCCATATTTAAAACTTTACTCTGAATGTTTAGGTATTGCTACATCTGTAAGTCAGATAACTTGAACTACCTTTGAGCGGCCATTTTTATGTGAACACATTAAAATAACCGCTCGTTTCGAAATGGACTCGCATGGTTTAACCGAATAATGTGAATTCGTTTTAACAATCTTTTTATTGATTCAGTTGTTTATTTAGTCATTGGTAACAGTTATTCGGCTTAATTGGTGAGAGCACGTGTTTTAGTAAGCAGAACGCGCTTCAGCGCCTTTAATGTCTTTTTGATATAACATCGTATCTTTGATAACGAAATACATATTTGATCTCAAATTACGACAGTACCAACACGTGAAGAGTTAGTGATCACTGAATTGGCAACCTGGACAATATGATCTTTTCGATATGTATCGATTACAACTTTAAGCGTTGAGATCACTACATCCGAGCATGAGGGCACAGGTGATAATTTGAAAACATATTGAAACACATGGGAGAAAACGTTGCGTGTTAAGTTGTTGTTTTAAAAAACAGGTTTTGATTTCAAGACTGTACACTTGATTGCACGTATATCGGATGGCTTTGAGTGGATCAATCTTCTTTAAAGGGGCAGTAGCACGTTTTTCGCAAATTTTATTTTTTTCAAATTTCCCATTTAAAATGATCGCTTATGACATTTATATTTAGTTTAGAGGTTAAACCATTTTATTACACAAATCAATTATCCATAGTGGTAATAAAAGTGTTGCGTATAAAGCAAAAATTGATTGGCGGCCATTTTTTTGTGAACACATTTTATTATTTCGAATGACAAAAACTATTCCCATGGCTTTACAAAACCATTTAAACTAATTTTTTAACTTGCTTTTCTGAAGAGGGAAGGATATGTTACTGTTGATGACATTATTTTTCAAATTCATTTTATCGACTTATTTCAGCAAAAAAACGTGCTACTGCCCCTTTAATACGATGTGCTCACTTCGACCAGTGTATCGTGTATAGATAACAAGTGGAGGAAAATATGCCTGAATCTAGTCCAAACATTAATTGTTGTTATTATTAGTTTATCTATAATGTTTTATTACTGCAGCGTCTAGAATGATTACAGAGAAGTTTCCTGTCTAACTCAGTGGTAAGTCCTTCTAATAAATAATGTTGGCATTTTGAAAATGTATCTTTTGTTAAGACTAACTATTTGTCGATCAAAACTCTTACTAGTCTCTACTACTTACCATCGGTACATGTTTGACCTCCATATCCATCTTTGCAGGTACAAATGGCAATTGGAGCTAGCATTTTGGTGTCAAAGCTGCAAACCCCGTGATAACCGCATGGCTGATGTTTACAAGGGTCATCTGATATTGCAAATTGTCAAAATGTTTCGTAAACATTCTTGAATGAATTTTAACAAGTTGTTGTAGTGCAGACAATTTAAATATTGTTCATAATGGAGAGATTGATTATTATTATTATTAGTAGAAGTAGTAATTAATTAATTAATAAATTAAAAGATAATATGGTATTATCTAATTGTACCTAGGGCAACTCTGTTTGCAGTCGGTCCAAAGCAAACCGAATGAATGTCGCAGAGATTGCCACCATACAACGCTGTTATATACAAACAATATTTTCTTTTTAGAAATGCATCCTCTATATGGAAGAGCAACAATATTAAACAATGTAGAAATTGTCCCCATTATTGTGGTTTCTAAAGTGCCGTGTGGGAAAATGGAATGCAGTGAGCAAGCATGACATGTAAGTTTAATATAAATGTAATAATTCAATTGTGTTTATCTATACACTATTTATGCACAATGTTAAGACCTTCACCCCCGGAAAGAGTAAATTTACCAATGTTAACCCTAAAATATTGTTTGTAAAAATATCCAAATGATAAGACATATGATTAACAACATTGGCTGAGAAGTAAACATCTAAATAACAAAAGAAATTAAAATCATTTTTATATTACTCGGTCTGGACAGAAAATACTACTAATTTGGAAAAACACCTAGTTTTTACGATGATAAGTGAATGTAACGTTGGCGGTTTTACTTATAACGTTATATTGATAAGGTAAAAAAAACACTTACGTTTGGAGCAATCATTCCCACCGTATGCAGCCTCACACGTACATGATTGATCTGGTTGACATGTTCCATGACTGCTGCAGTCACCAGCTGGCGTACAAGTGGCTGCGGCAAGAGAAACATTCATCGTAACCAACGTAACTTACTCATTTCAGTCCTTTTCACTGGATTCGTTTTTGCCAAGCGACCATTTAATGCGAGATTAATGACTGGTCAATTCTCTCTTATCATCCATAACATGTAATAATAAAATCAATAATGATAATGATAACATTCGTGCTGTATGGAGTTTCAATCCACGTACCACGACATGCTCTTACGTAAAGGGGCTGCAGCACGTTTTTTTGGCAAATTTATTTTTTCAAATTTCCAATTTATAATGATAGTTTATGTCATTTTATAGTTACTTAAGAGGGTAATACATCGTATTACACAAACTAATTATCCGTATTGGTAATAACGATGTCGCGTATAAAGCAAAAGTTGCATGGCTGTTGTCTTATTGTGAACACATTTTATTATTTAAAATGACAAAAACGATTCCCATGTCCTAACGGGACCAGGTACACTCATTTTAAACTTGAATTTCCGAAGAGAGAAGGGTGTTTTACAAATTATTGGTGACATTATTTTTCAAAGACATTTCATCGACAAATTTCAGCGTAAAACACGTGCTACTGCCCCTTTAATGCTCTTATCGCACAGTGTTTATGTAAATGCAGCTCTGAACAAAAGAGATTTAGCAGAGCAGAACATTCAATTGAATATGGAATTGTAACATGATTAGGCCAATACTGCTAGTGCACTAGCTTGTAAATTTTGAAAATCATACATTTATGGCCAAACCTTATATGATCGAAATAAATTTAAAACGTGTGTAACAAGGGATCATTCGTCATTCAGCGCGGGATAAACATTGCCTTATTTTAGAACATCAAAACATGTACTTGGCATTCTCTTCTACGACAGCAGGTGCATTTCTCAGGTATCTTATCGTTGTACAATTGCAATTTTAAACATCGAAGCATAACAGTTGGCAACGTATATTTTAAATGTAAGTAATCGATATATATTTTATAAACAGTGAAAATGACAATTTAATATTTAACAATAAAATATTAACTTTCCTTTACAACAAGTTAACACCAAAAACACATAGCATTATCACACACTATGAAATGAATTGAACATATGCGTCATTCGTAAAGCAAATTCTGAAGATTATCATGAAAAAAGTGTGTTTTTTAACGAAACATAGCGAAGTTCATATTTACCTCTAGCTATACAAATATTCGCGTCGCATTTCTCTGTTGCTGCACAATCTTCGTTTCCTCTTCCAGTACAATCATAACCAACAATACACCACACTGGTTCGCTAATCAGAGAGGCGACTGAAAACCGAATTAATAATCACATAACTGCTTTATGGTTCTCAAGATGTAACAGCAACGCTACAAAACGTACAGCTAATTATGAAGTTGATAGACTAAGTGCAACTGGATACCGAAATTTCGTTTCACCCACCTTGGTTTTTAAAAGGGCAGTAGCACGTTTTTCGGCTGAAATAAGTCTATGAAATGTTTTTCTAAAAATAATGTCACCAATAGTAAAAAAACCTTCTCTCTCTCCAGAATATTAAGTTTAAAATGAGTGTACATGGTTCCGTAAAGCCATGGGAATCGTTTTTGTCAGTCTAAATAATAAGATGTGTTCACAATAAAATGGCCGCCATGCAATTGCTTTATACGCAACACCGTTATTACCACTACGGATAAAAGGTTTGTGTAATGAGATGTTTTACCCTCTAAAGTAAATATAAATGACAAAAACCTTTATAAATGGGAAATTTCCAAAAACGTGCTACTGCCCCTGTAAGTACAAATATGAACGCGAAATTTCATTGCTTCAAATGTACTGACAAATGATCCTCTGTACAAAAGTCATTCTCAAACTTATCATGTGATCGTTAGGTACAAACGTAAGTGGATCATTCTCTCGAAACGTATGACCTATGTTGGTGAAAATAACCGGGTTTCTATTTGCGATACGAGCACATGATTAGCAACCAGTGCAAGTTCTCGTTTTTCGTCGTCTTTGACGCTATAAAACAATTGTTCATGACGTCATTGTAGCTTGCCGTCCAAAAAGAATTGAACCGTTTACTGGTCTTTTTCCGCGATTCAAATTGTATAAAATGCGTAATAAAGAAAGTATTCCAAGAAGAAAGTTTACCATATGACGAAACTAATTTGCTCTAAAAAATCTCTCTCGCTCCGTCAATACAAACATTCACACTCGTTTCGTCAAAGTCATAATCGTAAGCTTCCCCGGTTAATAATCTATAACTTACATTCACATAATCTATTTAAGTTTCAAAACACTACAACATCAAACTACAAAACAGGTATCAACATATCTGCGTGTACTTACCAATTAGAAGAAGCAGAGAAGCTTTAATCCCAGCCATGTCTTCCTTTCCTTTCAACTCTGAATCTATGGTTTTGGTCTTCGTGAATCTCTTATATAGAATATTAGGTCAGGTTTGTCCTGTTTGTAGCAACCAGCTGATAATCGTATTGATTGACACTAACTATTTTGAAGTGCCATCACTTTATACCGGGATTTAGAAAAGTTGTAGCCACACACGTATATCCACGGTGTCACGAGTTACTCGGAGCAGGAGGGTAAATCAAAATTCATGACGAAATAATGGGTTATATTTGAAATCGTCCTGTGATTGGTATTAAATATACGATCTCATATTTGAGTTGATATTAAAGTTAAATATTCTAGTTAAATTCCTGTCTCGCCTCCTGTACTACATTCTTGATGTGAAGGATATGTAAAAGCACTCAATACAGGAATAACAAAAAATAATAACAAAATAAAAAAAAATTCTAATGCTGTATATTGAATATTTCATATTCACATTCATTGACCATACTCATGGCGTGATTATCTAAGAAACGTGAAATAATACAAATACTGTATAACGTTTAGGGTGTTAAGAGCGTGTTTTGTGTTTTTTTAAAGGAATGCAACGGATAAATGATGAAAAATATACTTACTCTACCATATAAACCGCAAAAAATAAAGTTCTATATATTTTGTTTATGTACATTGTCAGTATGATAATTTGTTGTACTACATGGTAACGCTGCAAATGTATTGTATTCATTTACATTGTACTATATATTGATCTCCAGGGCATATATACCAATAAACTATATCTGTCTGTCTGTCTGTATATATATGTCAAAGATGAAATATATGTGAATAGACAGCCTTTGGATGTTGTTTGTTGCTGATAATCCACAATGTAGTGTTTATAAAGATATATATATATATATATATATATATATATATATATATATATATGTGGGAGTACAAAGATTACAACATCTCATTTAGCGATTCACTAATCAAGTGTCGAGGAAGTGCAATTATGTAGTTTAATGTAAATTAACAGGAAATGTTATTTTTAAACATAAAAGACGAATTACCTGAAGATAAAAATCTGACAAATTAATCGAGATCGCTCACTCACCTTTAACATGAGATTTAACAAAGATAAGTCTGCCTTTTGAAACGATTTCGTAGACACGATTTATCGATCAAGACTACTTAAATTGAACTTTTTTCCAAGGTGAAGAGTGATTGTGTGTTTTGTTAGTAATAGTATAATTTATCTTTACCGTAAGGACCTATAACTGTAGTGTGTTTTAATACAATTTGGATAATTTAAGTTTGTACTGTGTGTCTTGAATTTTAATTGCCAATCGGATATTGTACAAGTAGAATGTCATGTATTTATAATAACATGACTATCTTCGTTCTTACCGGCCGTTCTTACGTTCTAAGACGAAACAAAATTTAGTACAGCTATTAAACAATACCTTGTTCCGATATACATGTTGACATTCATCTTACCACTTCCAGCATTGAACAATTGCTGAACAAGATTGTTTTCGACATCAGCATATTAAGTAGGATATTCACTTCATCCATCGCAACACAACTGTTAAAGAAAACTTTGGATTATCATGTTCAATAAAAGCTTCACGACATCGAACTTACGAAGAAAACTACTGAACATGACCTTTTTCCCAAATCAGCATGTTTAGTAAAGTATTACCACACCGAACGCAGAACAACTGTTGAACAAGACATTTTCCACATAAGTATGTTTTTTAAGATCTTGCCACACAAAACGTAGAACAAAGCTTCATCCATGGTCATGACGTCACTCTATTGTGTTATCAGTTGATTATTATTTAGGAGTCAACTGGTCATTGACTGTCCCCGTCAGGAGAGGTGTTAGATTTAGACATTTTCAGTAATGGCTAATCGAGTACATTTTTCGAGACTGATGTATTTTTTCTTGGTGTAACTGAATAGGATCTTAAAATATCTCTCAACTAGACAAGTTAATATTTGTAATGCATGAACCTGGATTCGAACATGCAACCCTTCGCTTGGTAGTCAGCGCTTCTAGCAATTAGGCCATAATACGCTGTTAGAAATCTTAGGATTGTTTGTCAGTAAGAATCCTGCGTTCTCTTCAAGGCACGGAAGGCATGGAAAGGCAGAGTTTTAGCTGTCAATCACTTCGCTTCGCGTAGAAGTTTTGCACTGCACGTGCGTGGAAGAATCCATTTCATGAGGGCCGCAGCTATTTGTACCATATCCGATGAATGAGCACCGAAATTTGAAAAATAATTGATTTTAGTATTCAACAATTGAAATTCATTGTTTCAAATGTAAAATAATCACATATGCATGTTTCGTGACGTCATACATGGATTAAGATGGAGAATGCATTCGGAGCAGTGGATTCGTTAAAAATAATCATTTTTTTTCAATAATTATTTTTAACGAATCCAAAGCTCCTCATGCATTCTCCATTACTTAATAAACCTTTGTTTCTCGCCAGCAGATATCTACATGTAACCACACTCAATAGACAGCGATGAGTAAACAATGTTCCGTGATACGAGGCGAAAGCTGATCGTAGTAGGAGGGATTTGAAGTAGCCATGTGGATACAAATACGTTGGTGGAGCAGGATGAAGTCATCATCAACTATAACACAAACGAAAAGTAAATATATTGACAACGGGTTGTAATTCCCGTCCCTTCTAATGACACTTATACAAGACATCCATACTATGAGTGTGATTTCAAAGAAGCACTCCATCTTGTATGTCCAAGTAAGTACATTTACATGAAATTATAAGTAACAGAAATGCATTTTCATAACAGGAGGGTCAGGATATTTTTTAGCAACACACAGTAGGTCGGACATATTTCCTGAAGTAAGGAGGAGGAGGACATTCATATTATTTGATATGTTACCCTGTGAAATGTAAACTTATTTCTATGGATTTACAACTTATTTCGTCTTTCTTATAACCTCTATTGAAAGAGTTCAACGCTTCTGTCTAGATGGTTACACTATTGTCAACACAGTACACCGTACACAAGAATCAACTGTAAGATTTGTCCAAATGAACAATTAGTGATGTAAATACTGTTATATTCTTAATCTTGTTATCTTAGATCGATATCTTAGAATGATAGATATTGCATAAATTCATCACCATTATTTATGATCAATTGTTCAAAATACTTAGATCGGTATACCGTGTCTCTTACAATTGTTTCAAGAGGTTTTGGTAATCTAGGTCAATCTCAACAACCTTGAAGGTATTTTAACGGAATGAGTTTAAATACATGTTTGTATGTAGCTTACAATGTCTAGGTCCAAAGATAACATGGATTTTATTTCAGCTAAACGAACTGTAAACCTTACAGTAATGTGTTATTCCATGACAATATCTGTGATCTGTAATAAAAGTTGATTTTGGACATATTGTTGTTGTTTAGAAGATGTATCTAATGCAGTAATTCGTTATACAAAATCTTAATTGAACAGTCTGAAACTCTAACAACTTGAAAGTATTTCAAATTTTTTAATTAATTCAAACATTTTAAACTTTCACTTTAACTACACTAATCTTCACTACCAGTGTTTAATCATAAACACGTAAATTGTACCCTATTTCAAAGTTCCAGTTCGTATATGGCAGCCATTCTTGAAGACATCGGGTATTCTTGGTTTCTCAAATACATCATGTCTATTTGCCTAAAGATTTATGTTTTAAATCCTTCGCAGGAATATTAAGTGCAAAGCTTAACATATTAAATTGTCAATCAATTTAAATAAATGGCGGTTGCTATAAACGGTACGGACTTGACAACCAGATCTGATAAGAGAATGGACAATTAGGGACACGGGGTAAACCCTTTTGTGGAGCAGAGGGCAGCCGTGGAATTAGAAGACATGGATTTGAAGGAAGCTTTACTTATGTTACAGGTGTTTCTTATTGGTACGTGCCTTTTTCTTGATAACAACTTTATTGTGAACGTACACGACCTTTCGGAGTAAGTGCCAAATTATTCATCTCCTCCAATTAATGAAGCGCGAAGGACATACAATGTACATGAACCCCAAAACATTGTGTGTGTTTACAATACAGAAATTGTCATCTAGAATATCCTTTTTAGTTATGTATTCCACTTCTAAGTGCTCGTCAAAGACTTGGTAAGTACTTGTAGATATATTTACTCTTTGTAAACGTAAAACACTGTAGAATAAGGTTTTATCTCTTATTTTGGTATGGATTTGGGTATGGCTAATTATGTTAATTAAAACTCGTGAGGTTTATCAAAAGATAAGAGATGAAGCGAATTTAGCTTAATATTTTTTTATGTTAAAGAAAAGCCTACTTGATTTTCCTTAAAATGAAAGAAGATATAATTTATAAAATATAATAAATGGTGGTCTCCAATTCAGCCATTTGAATCCTTATTGTTATTGGCATGGTTATCATTATTTCAAGAATTGTTTTTACACGGCAAGAAGGATTGCAGCTATTGTAATGAAATTTACAGACTTACAGAATAAAACGACATTTGTAGGTGCTATTGTTTAGTCGTTTTGATTTAAACAGTCATATATAAAATATAAATAAATAATAAATACAGACATATATTTTGTAAATAATAGAAATTACTTGGTTTCATAATTACTGCTGCCGGAGTTAGTTGATTTTTTTAAAGAAATACTTACAATTTCAAAGAAGAGGATTATGCTACTTCTGTTGTTATGTCTATTCAAACACACATGAGGTGCTTCCATCATTATTTCAATACGTTTTTGGACATATCGTTTTTAAGCTTAGTAACATGTTTATTAAATATGGAAATTATGTTAATCAAAGAAGTTATTGACACAATGTACCTTCTTGGACTTTAATAGGATTAAGCGCCGTATTTCGGTCGTGGATTAAAATATCATGCGTTTCTTTTGCCACTTAGTTTATTATGCCAAGTAGGTCGCACAAAAAAAAGAAACAAATATTGATCCATAAATATTATTTATATACAATTATATTAAGGTCCTGGAAATACCTTATTTATAAGATAAAATTTTCAATTTTTTACTAAATTAAAATTTAATTAAATTAAATGTCGTCACTACTTTTTATATAAGTTTTGTCATTTTATTTTGGCAGCATATGGTACTGCTCCTGGTGGCAGCATCAATAGTAATGCTGGTTCTCCTGGCGGTATCGCCTCTACTACTGTTGGTTCTGTAAGCACCTCTCCTGGTAACGCTACTACTATTGGTTCTGTAAGCACCTCTCCTGGTAACGCCACTACTGTTGAATCTGCTGGAAACAAACCTCCTGCCGGGACTCCCCAACTGCGGTTGGTCCTGGAAACATATCTGGCGGCAACTCTGTCTCTTCTGGAAACAATTATTCTGGCGTTACTGGAGGTAATCATTCCAGAAGCACTGGAAGCAGTTGAGGGAATGGAGAAAATGGAGGGAATGGAAAAATGGAGGGAATGGAGAAAGTGGGGAAAATGGAGAAATGGAGAAAGTGGAGGAAATGGAGGAAATGGAGGAAATGGAGAAAATGGAGTAATTTTCAGGTATGCGAATGCATGTATCGTTACCCATAGAACTGTACCCGCATTTATATACGTTTGTGCATTTATGAATAAATGAAAGAAATTGAAATTCAAGATATGCAATCTTTACGAATGGTTTATTGTATCTAATATTAAGATCATCACGCTCCTTTGTAAAATCAGACATTACTCAGTTCAATATTAATAGTTTTCGAGGTGCAGTTACAACCTTATTCAAAGTGCTCCTATGAGTGATTTGCCTTTAAATGTTTTCAATCCAATCCTATTCAGATAATTGTTTTCATTATGTAAAGACATCAGAAAATACACCATCAATGTCGCTTTGGTTGTATTTGTTTTATATAAACTATTAGTATCCATGTGGATAAAAATAACCGAGTTAATATTTTTTATATGAGCACATGTGCACATAGCACATTTGCCTAGCAACCATTGTTTCACTGCGACCTCCCGTATTTCGTCGTCTGTGACGTCATAAAACGATTTTTCGTGACATCACTGTAGCTTGCTGTCGCAAGAGAAGTGGGCCGTTTCCTGGTTATTTTTACGGGAATCAAACGGAATAAAATGGATAATAAAGAAATTATTACACTCGAAAGTGTGTCATATGACTTTTACGAAACTCGTACAAATGTGTGTATAACAATCGCTCACACTCGTTTCGTTAAAGTCATATGGCAAACTTCCTCGGGTAATAATCTCTATTTCTGACCGAACTTTGAATATTATATTGTATACGGTAGCAAAATAAAGGTTCGAAAAAGGCGTCAAAACATATGCATACGTGAGTAAATATAGTAGGTCATCATTGCGGTTGGCGTGTTTATTGCTTTTAATTCAAGAATTGTGTATACCATGGTACTCAAAAACGGCTACGTCAATTACAACCACACGTAACATGCTTATTTTCACACATGTCCATGGACTCCCATGTAAACATGGTTTGCAGATCCTCATATTTCCGTCTACGAAACATCGGTCTCATAAGGAAATATATTAACAGGAGCACTGCATCTGCCCTTGCCTTTGCGTTATTATTAAAACCTTGATAATCATTACTTATTATAATATTTTCTCCCCAGCAGACACTACCATGATTAATGTTCATACTTGTGGGAAACTTCATGTTAATTTCTGTTTGTCCAAAAAAGTTAAATAGTGGTGAAAGGTATAACAAACAAAGTAAAATTAATATAAAAAAGAAATAATGAAATATTTGACAAATAAAAGTTGAAACAAATTGCATCATTGATACATGCAAATCCTGTGCAATATTTACCAAAAAAATAGGTTTATCCTTTTTTTAATAAAATTAAATTGCAGTGACAATCATAACTTCAAATTGTCTTTTTCTCATCTGAGGGGGGGTTCTTGCGTCAAACATGGTCAAAGGGGAGACAATCTGCTGAGCAGGGGCGTGACTAATAACAAGCATTGCGGAAGATCGTCAGTTTGTTTGTTTTGGATGTCTTGGTAATTGAAAGGAACTTTACAGATAATAGTACTTTTAGATAAGTTATTGTCACGCCAGTAAACTGTGAAAACTAAAGAATGAACCACGACAAGGTTCATTATTGCGCCAACAATGCATCGTACGTGCTGGCAGGTGAAGTGGGCGGAGCTAATGCGATTGACAGCCATCCGTAAACTGGTACACGTTGGTCGGGGTCGGGTGAGGTGAGGTTTCTGATATTCAAATTGAAGGCACACACACACATGTCACGTAAGAACACGACATCCACTATTATAGTAAACATAATTTGAAGCTTTCGTTATTGGTTTTAGGGTAACATTTATAGTGTGGTCATTTTAATTTGTTTACTGAACCGAGTTGTCTACGGACATATTTTACGATTTTCATTTTGACTGCTGCGTTCCGTAAAATTAACATTCTGTATTTGCAATTTTTCGTTTATGAGATTTACACACCTACCATGATTCAAGATATGTTCATGATTGAATTTACACTCTGTTGATAAAAATAATTTGCAATCGGAATGCAGTGTAACAGTGATGCTAAAAATGCCGTGATACGGCACCGACAGATTTCCCCCAGTTTTTATGGAAGGGGATTTGTGCCACAAATGAAGACATGTTTACTTGTAACTTGTAAAGTGTAACATGTCGTTCGCAGCCATCCAAGTCTCGAAAAGGCAAGTCCAACAATGCAAAACTAACATTTTAATCCTTTCAATCTTAACTTTCTATTCTCAACTTTACAAAGTTGAAATGTTATTCTAGAAATCGTCAAAGTCGAAAAGTCAACTTGTCATTTTTAATTATTAAATCTAAATAATATACACATTGTGTAATGTTCACTTACGTTTGACAAATGAAAAATGGAAAATGAGGAGTTGCAAAGTAAGCTTTGTAATACCGACTTTAGCATTTCGAGACTACACGACTTGCATATTTATGATTGCAATGTTTCAAATCACATCTCTACACGATTTCGCATTGACCATATTTGGAATATTACGGAAATTAGCGGAAAGGAACGAATAATCCCGATCCGATAACACAATGTTCAACAATGACTTCTCCCTTGGCAAGCATCTCTCAGCAACTACTAACACATATTTGAAAGTTGCATAGGGGCCTACTAATTTTCCCATTATTAGCATACTGTTGACAAAAGCACATTGACTAAAACATTATAGGGGACAATCGCATTTTACTGTGGAGGAACTAACTGCCCGCCCGAACGCTCGAGACGCGGTTATTTCTGTTGCGAGCCCGATGGTCGGGCACATATTTAATGTCACATTGTGTAATCATGACCTCCAATTTTTTTCCGCATGCAACATTTTTTGAAAGGGGGGGTCCGGACCTCCTCGACATTCGATATATATTTGACCTCACCAACATAATTGTATCCGTTTAAAATCGTTAGCAAATGCTCTCACATGGATCATAGAACAAAGACTTCATGGTCAGCTAGTCATATAAGATTCCATTGTCAGAACCTCAAGCTGGTTTCAGAATTGACAATTCTACCATTAATAACGTATTCATCCTTTTGTCTTTACCTCATGAATATTCGAGAACACCTTAACATCAATATTATGCTGCCTTTGTTGATCGAAAGGGATTTCACTCACTTGAACTCCTTTTGCTAAATGTTAATCATTGTGAAATACATCAAGTTATTGAAAGTATATACACTGTATAGAACTGTTTGTGTTAAGCAGAGGTAAAACATCACAAATTGACGGACAAAAAAAGTATAACACTCCCTTTTTTTCTATTAATTCAATATTTCAAAGAAATGAGACGCATTTGATTATGGCACAATAAATTAAAACCTTTCGGCAATAGTTTCAATGACTTAATTGGTGATTTATTTTTAAAAACTAAATTATCATTCTTTAATGTAGACAGGGGTAAGAAATGAAATCTACACCAACATGACCCCATACCATATGCATGTTCAAAATGTTGTAAATGTGTACAGGACGAGGCACATTTATTGATTTTCACACAGAATATGTGTTCTATCTCAATGAACAGTTGTGTTTTATCAATAATTTGGGGGAATTCTAAAATTTGAATTTGAATTTTAAAAAAAAAATTAAAAAAACACGTAGAGGTTTTCTTTGACTGATTTAAAATGTTGGACTAATTTCCCAAACAAATTTAACACGACATCAAAAACTCGATATATTTTACTTTGAAAATTATACATATCATAAATACAACTGAGTGATATTCTTTCTTTTGCCCATCAGTGTAGTTACGCTAAGATGGTATGTTGAGCCCCTTGTTGTCCATCTTTTTCACTAATCAGTTGGTAATTGAACTTCTTCATAAACTGATTCATAAAGAGGATATTTGCTGATAACAAAATCGAAGCTTTAAGGACGCTACAGTTGTCAGATTCAATAAACGATCAAGAAAGAAAGTTAAATGCTTTAGAGCTATTTTGTATTAAAATGAGCCTTCAAGTAAAAATAGACATATCTGATATCATATTTTGTGTTGAAAACGATGAAGTTTTACAAAATGTTGAAAATGATCAATAAAGAAAGTTAAATGCTTTAGAGCTATTTTGTAATAAATTGGGACTTGAAGTAAATATAGACATACCTAATATCATGTTTTGTTTTTGAAACGATGAAGCTTTACAAAATGGTGTTTAACAAAGAAAAACGATCCTTAGACAAATATTAAATAATTAATATTTATTATTTCTGCTCCTAGTTGTGTTGGTCGAAAGTATGTAAAATATTAGCTGTAAAAGCACCAAAAACTGTTTTCCTATATATCAGGTTATGAATTCTAATCACATCTTACGCTCAGAGTAATTTCAATATATGATTAAAATAGCACTTGTTTTATGTTATGGCAGTGATATTTGGGGATATGCCTACTGAGAGAAAACAGTTTTAAAAAGTAATTTCCAGCGCAGTCCTTGGCTAAATTGGACGTTATAACTTTTCTGCAATGAACTTATGAACGGCTTTACGATATTGGCTTTGTCTAATTCATGTGGATTAAAAAATAGAATCCCATCACTGGTTTAAATGTAGATAAACCAGGCTTCACATGCAGGGTTGGTTCTATTTCGAAAAGGTTATTCATATGTCACAGATCTCTCGAGATATACAATTTTCTGTCCAAATTCAAACAAAGCTGAAGTGATATACAAGCTTGATATCAGAAAATAAAAAAATCCAGTCCTGTGCATCATTTAAAGTATATTTGAATTTTACTTGAGCATGCACATTTTCATCTATTCCAAGCACTCACTTGGTTGAGAGTTTTAGTTCACAATTTGCAAGCACAAAAGAAGTGTTATAGCAACGCAAATCTTTCTGTTTTAAATGATTAATTAAATGTAGATGCTACAGGAGATGAATTCCATAGTCTTCATTTTGTCAATACTTGTCGAGAAAATTTCATAACTGACTATAACTGTTACTATCTAACTCAAACAAAATGTTGAAGAAACATATTTATAATTTATATTTATTAGAGTAACGGCTTTCAATACAGGAATAATTATCTCACTATATGTAGAATAGGTGTCCAATATTGGACTGTAGGACATTACCAACGTATATTGAACAAAGGTAATCTCATTCAAATAAGATCGAACGTATCACTCGAACCGTTTTCAATGATCTGAGAACTTCCCCGAAAAGGTTTTTTCCAGGTGACCCCATAGTGACAATTCATTTTCAATAAATTCAGGCAATCAGGGGCCTTCTCAGATATGGCATTGGATTCTTTGTGTTGTACTTGTTTGTACCTGCAGTCCGTGGGTGGGCTTTTTAGCCTGGTCGCTGATTGGCTGGAGTAAGAGATCACCTGACATTATCTCTATGGTGTAGAAACGCAGCGAGGTATGTGTGTTATGATCGACCAAAAGACAGAACAAGAGTTCCAAAAGTGGTTTAAGTGTTTTGGTGACCTTGAAAATAAGGTCAAAGTCACCAATGATGACTAGTAACTGTGCCAATCCGCCAAATTAAGCTGTCAAAAATTTAAAGACAGTATGTCCAACCAGTAAATATACCGCGTTAACAAAATTAAGTGCAAAGAAAGTGGTAAAAGCATCATTGTGACCTTGTAAAAAGGTCAACGTCACTAAAAATCGACTGGTGTCTGCGTTTTCCCCCAATGTAGACCGACAACAAATTTGAAGACTTTGGTTCCATCCACACAAGATATATCGTGTCAACAAAGTTCGAGAAGTAGTCAACGTGTCGAGGTGACCTTGAAATTAAGGTCAAGGTCACCACTATCGACTGATGTCTGCGTCATCCCCCAATGTAGGCTGATACAAAATTTGAAGATTTGGATGCAATGCTTCATGAGATACATCCTGTCTCAGGGTATAACGTACATTAATGCAACTACGTACCTACGAACGGACGCCGCTGGTTGAACCCAAGGTCAACATATTTTTTTAAATGAGCCCTTATTATACGCGATCTCTAGGTTGTGGATACACACTCCTTTCTTACTTGCTTGGCTTATGCGAAGGTACCATTTAATCCAGATACCTCTACTCAATATATCTCTATTCAATTATAAGATAAGAAACGTTTTCCACATTTTATTACACAACACTAAGAAGCATGTTATGCACTTACAATAATTATGAAACAAGCACGATATATAACATATATATATGCATTACCCAAACCTTGGTTCCATCTTGCTCGAGACCCAATTTCTTAACCTACGTCCCCTGCATGTCTCTCCCAAAGCTCTCTGTCCATCCTCCTAGTCGGGGCTACGCTGCCAAGCTATCTCTACCACTCTACTGTCGTATCTCTGTCTCTGACCTCCTATATGAACCCTTGGCCTTCACCTTACACTCCCAGGCGTCGTTCTCGGCTGGCATCCTGCTTTTAACAGTGAGTGTTCGCGAACATCCCGGGATATGTCGTGTTACTTAACGCAGGGCAGGCCTACCAAAGAAAACATTTGCGGTAGAGGTCAAACTTCGCTCAGATTAAAATATGACAGTTGCCAAGTTTTTTGTGTCTAAGTTATAGATTACGTTGCACCTTTCAACGTTTATTTGACGCGGTATTCCTTTTCAAGGTTTTTCTGCACAGAGTGAACGTTTTCTTAGGTAGGCATGTATTCTGACATGTGACTCTTAACATCCAAGGTCACTAACACACACAGGCGACCAATGCCGTCGCCATTCTAGCATTTTCTGAAATCACGTCCAATCTTCATTATGATGATACTCTCTTCTCATGCCGAATTTCGTATTACAACTCGTTAGGCATGACACTAACCATCCTAATGAAATACTCAAAATACCTGACCAAAACACAATCCTATCACTCAGAGCTAAAGTAGATATCTTTCAGTCCTCGATCCAAATACAATTATGTTATCTTATCACTCATCAAACGCTATGCCACTGGTTTACATCATATGATATAAAATGTGTTAAATAAACTACTTCCCTTCATATGACCCCCCCCCCCCCCCCCCCCCTTTAAAAAATTGGAAGCGTCCCGAACTCAAGTACGATGGAACCAAGTGGAGTAGATCAATGTGCTACCTTACGACAGTTAAAGAAGACATTCTAAGCCATACCTTAAATATAAATAATACACATCGCCGAAGCCAACATTGACTTCCAATGCAAACACAGAGCAAGGTAAGCTGAAGAAACATACACATAGCGTAGTCTAATATCGAAATTACAACACGTTTCGAGTTCATAAACATTCATCAGAACCCAAAGTCATCTGCGTAGCATCGATATGCTTTGATGTTCATTGTGCTCGTCCCCAGAAAGGCCATATATTCAGACACAAAGTATCGTGTCATATCAACTTGGGTCATTTTCCACCATGAATGTTCAAATTCTTCATACGTGTGGACACAATTATGAGGATACCTCTGGCACGGGATACGTCCATTGCAACACCCACTTACTAGTCTTCTTGAAATCAGTTATCGTCACAGTTCACTTTGTGCAAAACACATTTTCATGTCATACAAAACGGTCACTTTTCCAAGTCACATAATTCCACATCGCCCTCACATAGCATAGTCACATGAACCGTATCATAGCTAACGGCTAAATGAAACTGAGGCGTGTTCAGGACCACGAGTACTCGCTTGGCGGCTCCTGAACGGAAACCTGAGGTCGCGAATACTTCCCGAGATAATTTCAGAATATCATCACCATTTTGGAAAATATAGGTGCCTTGCACATAGCAATTGACCAAATTTCAATTGAGGGGGTAATAAAAGAAATAAAAATGAGATAATCAATTTTCTGACACGAGACTCCATTTTGGATCGTAAATACTTGCTTGGCGAGACTGCTCCAAAGTGGTCAAGCATGTTATCGCGAGTACGAGTGGACTCGTTGTCGTTCAGAAGCGGGTACTCGCGAATACTCGCGGTTCTGAACACGCCTCTGGTCCTGACCCCAGTCGTAGTTCCATTCCTTTAGAACAATCCACGAAAGATACTCCAACAGGACAATGCCTCTCCACAAGTGCACTATTTAAATGCCAACAACATACATGTTTCCCATGGCTAGCCCAATCCCATGATCTAAATCCCATAGAACACCTCTGGAACCATCTTGAGAGACAGATTCGGCAACGTCAGAACCCTACAGACAGACAGGCACTGCAAGAGGAATGGCGTCGTATCCCACAGTCTTCGTGAGGAGGCTCGTAACGTCTTTACGACGTCGTGTCAGAGAGTGCATAGATGCCACATGTGGACCCACTCGTTATTGACAATCAAATGTGGTTGAAAACTGTACCCTAGATTGATTACTAACAAATGGTCATGATCGAATTATGGACATACATACATCTTTAATATAATTGCTTTTAATTTTCGAAATAGTAACAATGAGATAGATAATCAGATATTTTCCAAATTGAAAACGATTGTTTTGACTATTGAATAAAACCATAATTGTTTGGATACCGTTTCGTTTGTTTTCTTTAAATCAGAAAATAAGAACCCAGCGTTTATTTTGCCCGTGAGTTTTTGTAATAGGGTCCTCTCTTACAGTCTATACACATCAACCTACATGATTTATTATTCTGATCACGACGTATGGTGTACGACATCTGGCAAGGGAGACACTCTGGTCTACCCAAAGTATAACTAAGCTCAATCTAAATAAATTTAGATTGACTGTCGTATATCATGGATATACCTTATCTACCTGTTGATGAACTAAGTTTTCTTGCTTATTGAGCCAAGATGAACTAGACACAATGGTAATGCACCATCAAGACTACACATTCGACCAACAATACCTATTGCCACAACTCCATCTAAAAAAGTAAATAGTAATAAATATATATATAATAAATAATAACATTTATAATAAACTAAATAAATAAAACATAACGAACATTGTTCATACAACATACATATTTACATCTGCTTATATTTTTGGGTTTCATTACATACTTGTAATTTTCGAATATGCTTTAATGCAAATGTAGATAACACACCTAGAGCCGTGTGACTATTCCATTAATGTAATTATGACAACACCATTCTCATATTGAAGTATATCAACACCGTGTGAATTAAAATCTCCAATCACGTCCTCTCACCATAACAGAAAATTAAAGCAAATCCAATTACTGTACACAGAAGTAAGAACATGTATGCTCAAACACTGACAGCAATGGACCTATGTACTGGTCATAATATTTATTGATTCAACATCATCAGTCCATCTATTATACATGCATGACCTAGTATTGCACATGAGAATAGAAAACTCGTTGTTATATTCGGTGGTATAGTGCTGGGAATAATCATTATTTGGAAAATCGAGTTTAATTAAATAAGGTAATATTCTAGGAGTGGCTACCATGATAGCCAATGTCCCCATTTTAGATAAAAAGCTAACACGACATGATGCTACCTGGTTTGCTAATAAGTGACTTGTATGCTGTATCCATTCTTTAACTCTGTAGCACGTTTGTCGTTCAAAGTCGAAGAAGTGTATTTGAAAAATAATTTCACCAACAGTAAAACACCCCCCTCTCTTCTGAAAATCAAGTTAAAAAATGAGTGTACATGTCTCAGTAAAGTGATGGAAATCGTTTTTGTAATTCGAAATAATAAAATATGTTCACAATAAAATGGCCGCCATGCAACTATTGCTTTATACGCAACACCGTTATTACCACTACGGATAATTGGTCTGTGTAATAAGATGTTTTACCCTCCAAAGTAAATTTAAATGACACAAACAATCATTATAAATGGGAAATTAGAAACAAATACGTTTTGCAAAAAAGTGCTACATCTCCTTTAAATCTATTTGCGCTGGTTTGGTGCAAGAGTTTCACGGGGTTCCCTGTTATCGCTAAAACCAATGTGGATAATATTAGACATACTGATAAAACTTGCAATGGTTATTCAATGCGTGCAAAATAAAGTTTGAAGGCGATAACCATGGGGTGTATTTTTCTAGATCTGGTGAAGATGCCCTATTATTTTCTTTTGAAACAGCTTCCACACGTGCTGACCTTTCATCTTCCAAATCAGTTATTCTGTTTCCAGTGCGTACACTTTGTTGCTGATCTTCCGCATGGGTTCATTTAGATGGTTTATGGTGTCTACCCAAGTGTGTTTGGATAAATTATTGATTAGCGCATCCTTTTCAGATGGCATCGCTGAGTCACATACCGAGCTGACATAAACAGCCAGTCAAAATAAAGTACCCTATTCTGTGGATTTTTATCATATGTATGATTTTCAATTGCAAATATCTCAAGGTTTCTATGTCAACTCTAAAAGTGACAAGTACCTGTGTTTAGTGAATGAAATTTTAAAATTTAAATTTCTGCAAAAATGTTTTGATGATACAACTGTTCATCGACATATTAGACATATTCTATGTGGAATTAGATAAATGTGCCTGATTCCGAATATATTTACAACATTGTGAACATGGTAGGGGCCATTTTGGTGTACATTTAATTTCTTACCCCTGTCTTCATTTAACTAATATATTTTAACTAAAATTTCACAGCCACCAAATAATTCATTCAAACTACTGCAGATAAGTATCACTGTATCGTGCCATAGTCAAATGCATCTGATTTCTTTTAAATATTAAATTAATTGAAACCAACTGTGGGTTCTTTATTTTGCCCGATAGTTTTTAATTAATGAAATGAATGAATGAATGAATAGTCTCAAGAGATGAAATATGAAAGTGAAATATAAATACCTCAAAGGAACTTGATAGAGTCACTGAGCAGGATATGGGAAGTTAAATATGTTTGCTGTGTATTAACCCCAAGTCTATGCACTCTGTTGTGTGCTTCACGACCGTTTCGTACCTGCTAGTAGAGATAATGTGGTTTGGAACATTAATATAAATGTGCCAGCTGAATCAATCAAAGGAGAATAGAGATGTTCGGGATAACTGGAATTGTAGTAGGTCATTCTGGACCAACACATGGTATTTTGTTCGTTAGTGAAATCCGGCAAAAATTATTTCACCATTATGAATACTCACTAAATACAGGGTATTTAGTGGTGCTTCAGAATTGATGATACAATCTACATTGGTGGGATTTCAAGCCTAAAATAAATAGTGAACATTGAATATAAGATACATAGCTACAATTCCATGTCTTCTGAATGCCTTTTTTATAGTCGGTTGTAGTACTATGATAACGATTTTATTAGTAGATTATAAATATAAACATATATATATATATAAATCTGTAATCAGTTCTACAGCTCTGATGGAAATAACAATAAATCGATCTATGAAGACGTACAAAGGGGATATCGTAAACGTCACAGTATGTTACGGAAAACTGTCATATCACTAACATCACTGGCATATGTTGATAAAAGTGCATTGTATCACTGACAAACAAAACTGTCGTGATATGACTAGTGACGTCTTACAATTGTTTTTCGAAAATTGTTCCGATATATTGCTTGTAAACATTATCAAATGTAGATTTGTTTGGTTTCATTTGTGGAGAATCGATCAAATGTTAGTGCGATCTTAGTTGAAATCATGGTTTCATATGTATTTATCGTAGATACTATCTTGATAAACGTGGGGATGTCCTGTTTAACATCCTAGGATCCATTAGGATCCTAGCTAAGTACGAAATTATGTTACAACCGGTCCAGAAGCCAACTTAACTTCATTTTCAGTTTTGTCTGTTTCATGTATATAAATGCAAAATCGGCTTTTCTGTCGGCATAACTTTGCGTTAGACGATGTGAAAGTGTTGTTTATTTTATTTATTATATCACATTATTTATTTATATCCTTAATAATAGCTTATTAATTGCATGTGTTAGTGCAGGGTACACTGTAAAGTGCATTTGCAGCGGACTGCAACGCAATCACTGTTAATGAAATGCAGTAAATTGTATTTACATATTTGCACATATTTGCCGGTGATTGAGACTGAAGCTTGTTATTACTTTCAATAGGAGTTGATTGATATATTGCATGCAACAACTATGATATAATATAACCAATCATAACGCACAGTTACGGTGGTAGAATGACCATCCAGGGGAGGGAACTCTATTCCCGCCAGGAATGCTGAACCAAGCACTGTTGCAAAGGTTGCATATTCCAGTGCTATGTTCAAACTCAGCGTTGATACATGTAAAGCCCCCTTCATTTTTGCAACTTTCCATACATGCTTGAGGACTTGCAACGTTGATCTTACGGGTATTGTAACCATTGATTCCCCATGGTCCAAAATAAGAAAAGTCGTCCCCATATTGGCTGCAATCTATTAAATAAACACGTACTTTACCAGGCGTCAAGATCAAAAGATTATATACATAATACATTAATTGTTGATCTTCAGATATCTAAAAGTTCAAGTGGCTAGAAACTAAAACATGGAAAGGGATTTCTAGAAAATCTCAACGAATTGTCTTCAACAGTAGAAGCAACCTAAGTTGGTGAAGTTATACATAGATGACTTTTATCATCGGCTGATCCCATACTTGATTTCAGGAGACAAGAGAGTGATATTCTAGTTTTATCATTCAAAACTGCATTTACAAAAATATTTCATTTGTTTGTGATCAAATAATACTACCTGAAACTCATCTTTTTGCCGGTATATGTTGGCATAATGCATTATGATCAACGGCATAACAGCACAAAGTTTGTTAATATCATCAACGGATTAACGTCACAAAGTTTGATGTCAACAACGGCATTACAACACAAAGTTTTGATATCATCAACGGATTAACATCACAAAGTTTTGATATCAACAACGCTATAACATCAACAAGTTTTGATATCAACAACGCTATAACATCACAAAGTTTGATATTACCAACGGCATAACTTCACCAAGTTTTGATATCATCAACGGCCTAACATCACAAAGTTTTGATATCAACAACGCTATAACATCATAATGATATGACGTAAAACGATTCCCTAAAGACCATAATGTGACGCCTCTTGGGTTTGTAAGATGGCAGAACAAATCCAACGGGGTTAAACCAATATTGAACAAAAGTACTCACGTTCAAGGCAGGCCTTAGTTCGAGGATCATAGCTGTAAGCGAGGGGACATTTACAGGTGTTGTCGTTGCACTCTGCTCCTGTATACTGGCAGTCAGAAGTTGAGGAACACTCCATCCTGAAGGCTCCAAGTCCTAAAATTAAAATGAAATGTTAACAGTGTGCACTAGTTACCGTGTTCAATATCCACACAAATACACACTTTGATAAACATAAACTATCACTATACTATTCTTCCATTCTGGAACTCCAAACTTCCTAGTTTAACTCAGCGGGTCAACCATAACCAATTTACCTCATTTTTTATATGAATTATCGCATGGTGTAGTTAGCTGTTATGAAACCGTTTTTCTACAGTAACATTGTTTTACAGCATACTTGCAATTGTCCACATTGTCGTTAAATGACATGATTAATAAGCCTGGCAATTTTTGTTTGTCATGTACATTTCTTCTTTGAGTGGCATTTAGAAATTTGAAGTCAAATAAGGACAAGTATAACGAAACGGACCCCGGATTAATCGTGATCTGCACATGATGAACTCATCAATCAACCTCAGATACCTGTGTTCACTTTGCTCCTCAAAGGCTTCAGTGATAATCCCTTGTTACCTCTCCACTGGCTACTGTAGGTTATATATTTCCCTGTTGTCATCCTTTCCTCAGTCTGATTAAAATCGTAGGTTATATATTTCCCTGTTGTCATCCTTTCCTCAGTCTGATTAAAATCGACGGTTTTCCGTGGAATAAAAATTGCAAAATAGTGCATCTACCGGGATACGAACTCATATCGTTCGTTCGTTGGTTTCCACGCCAAACCGTCTGACATCACCGCATACACTAGCATGTTCGAGCGCAATTCAGGCAGCCAATCAAAAGATGCCCAACAAATGCTTTCGGTGCGAGAAGCTAGGGGCAGATAACTCCAAACAGCTATCCTTTTGTCTGTTCCGAATGCTTTCAAAACAGCGACCGTTTAAATACTATGATGTGATTAGTCAGCTATTTGACTGGGCTTTGGTTGCGTTAAACTGGTTCGGAACACACGCCTATACGGGGTGTTCTCAGACCTTGTGGCGAGGAATCTACAGAACCTGTTCGTATCCCGGTAGATGCAAACTTTTGCAAATTTTATTCCTCGGAAGAAGGTCGATTTTAATCAGACTGATCCTTTCCTCATTCAACCATTGTTGTTAATTTTAATAATCTCTTTGCATTGTATTCTGTACATATATATAAAGGTTTCTGTCTTTTAGTCGGCAGGCTGAAGTTAGCAAGTTATTAGTTATTAGTTATTCGTTATTCGAATAATGAATAACTAACTAGTTCATTCTTCAGAGTTGAACTAAGGACTAATATATATATATATATATATATATATATATATATATATATATATATATATATATATATATATATATATATGTGGCAGAGTGTAATATATTGTATTTTATATGTTTTAATTGTAAATATCCATGTACTAATGTTTCATTTAATTGCAGGTATTATAATTGTAGCAGCCCAAAGTGTTAGTTTAGATCTTGTACATTGCAAGCCTGTAATCATGTATCATGCTGTCCCTCTATTGTTCTACACTCTGACCTCCTAGCCACTTCAGCTTTCTATCCTTTGTTCTCTATTGTTAGGTAAGCTTATTTCTCACTTTGCATGCTCTTAGAATCTATAAAGGTAACCTGCACTATTAACTCAGTGCACTACATTCCTACACTTTGTATGAATAGCACGACCTTTTGACAGAAGACACTTTGACTGTGACAGACTGTCTACTTTCTTCGTCTTCAAACTATTGAACACAGGTTAGTTAAATAATTAGTATTTCACATAAATATTATTATCATTAAGGCAATATTCTTTATCTATTATATTAATAGGGAATAGGGCTAGGCTACTGTGTGTGTGGTTGTATGAATGTATCTTATTGTAGTTTATGCATTGCTAAATGTTAAGGTTATTATCAATTATCTATAATGTGGCGCATGTAACTATTGTATCAGTTATATTTCATTTTATACACATCAAGCAATTATGATGTGAAGGTTTTAACTTAGGTTTTACACAAAGGTGTAATGTTACATATTTTATTATATTTGTATATATCATAAATGCACAGGTACGTGCAGCTATATCTATAGTAAGGCATAAATGCTAAACTATGTGCATAACTATATGATAGTGTAACTTCTATCATATGAGTAATCATAGGTTATCATATATTATTTATTATGTACAGGCTATTAATATACAAGGTAATTACTATTCTATGATTAGTCTTTGCCAGTATTTTATTCCCTTTTTGTATATATTTCACGTATGCATTTCTATAAGTAGAAATGTGGTTATCATTACCCAATCATTTTAGTTTACCTTTCTTGTATATATTATTGAAATAGTACATGTAATTATGTGCTATGGCATGTTATACTAAATACTCTTTCTGCAGTATTGTATTATGGCATTCTTGTATATATTTTACTGATATTGTATATCAGTTGGTTTATATCATACAAGGTATGTTTATCTATCAATCATATGTATTGTGACAATACTTATGTAACTGGTAATCTGATTATACTATTAATATTTATAGGCATTTGGTAGGTTAAACTTAATTAGTCAATTATGGTTAGTTTATTATAATTCTAGGACTGCAATGATGGCCTAGACTGGTACTCCGTCACCTACCTTAGGCTCACCTGAGTACCATATACTTGGTAGGTAATGGTTATATTAATAATTATATTTACTTATCCATGTATAATATTCATGTATTACTTCCATTATCATCATGTGTAATTATCATGTTGATGTATGTAAAGTAATGTAATATACTTATATCATAGCATGCATAGTATTGCATATTATGTTGTAATGCATATGTTTTGTATTGAATGAAATATCTTTATTCTAAAGTATAACATATTCTGTAAACATGCATTGGTATATTTCATGAATATGCATTTACATAATGTAAGCAATTGTGATGTGTGTACTATACCAAATCTATGTAATCCTGCAATGATGTTTTATTAATCACGTGTTTTATTATTATTCAAATGAACTTATTATTTTATGTATTGTTGCAGGGTGAAAAACACATTTTTGTTTACATGTCCTCATACATGTCTTGGAAATAAAAGTCACCGAACCACTACCAGCAGACTTGGTTATTCTTTAACCCTACACCTGCTACAAAATGGAGCCCCCAGTGAGGAGTGACTGATCGAAAAGAGGAGTGACACCAGACGGCCATCATCATCTAAGACGCCAACAACTCTCGAGAGATCCGGATTCAAGAATGTGACCCTGAACTGACTGTGAACTGTGTTGAGTACCATCCAATCCATACTGACATTTTTTTTCTGAGCTCATATAACCATGGTTAAGTAATACTTAGTTAGTTGCCGGCTTTAGTTTAGTTTAGTTTAATTTGTTAACTTTGTCATTGATCATGTAATAACTTTAGTTAAGTATAAGTTACTAACTTTAGTTAAGATTAGTTGATTAGTATCATTGTTTCATCATCTACTAAATGCCATAACATGCCATAGTTAGGTATTTTACTCATCTTAGCATTCCATAAGCCTACCCTTATCATAGCATTATTATTTCTTTTCAATATAGCATAAGTATGTAGCTTTTGGTGTGAGTTGCGTGAGAGAGTGTTGAGAGTGATTGAGCTTAACTAGGTATTACCATAAACTTAATATAATATGTAGGGATAGGTATAACCTGTGTTTTCTTTCATCTGCTCTGTTGACACACGGACGGTGACTGATTGACAAATATATTCACACCATGCAATGCACTATGCCACCATAATGTTGCCCTAATATTTCTTCATTTTCCAGGTTTAAGTTTCTAGCACTAATATTCCTTAATTCATATTCATATTTCCTATGTCCCTTCTCTACTCTTCATTCTAAATATTTCCATTGTATTATTTCATGTGTACAGTATTATCGCCATGTAAAACTTAATTTTGCTTTCAATTTCAGGTTTTGTTAGTTATATAACTTTGCCATACATTCATTTTCATTTTGCTTGTATGTTTGTATGTTTAATGCATATCATGTAGCTAATCAACTTCTTTATTTCAGGGTAGTTAGTGTTATTTTGTTGTATAAATTATATGTATTGATCAAACTAATCATATCTTTGTTTCAGATTATCTAATCATGTAACTTTATTGCAGCTTGTGCATAAATTCACTATAGAGAGACGCTGTTCCCTCTCAGGATTGGATAATATCTGTGCTGTGTGAATTTGTGAATTGTGTGAACCCGTGTTTGTGATAATCAGTGCTTGTGTGTGCTCATTCGTATATGAATCTATACTTGTGTATTCTGTGATTGTGATTCGTACGTGACATCATGGAGTTCACGGATGAGGAAGTGCGGAACATGTTGGAAGTGTTCAGGAGACAGAGAGAGAGACCTAACGCAAACTCACCTGAGGATTTTGAGGCGTGGCTCAACCACTACACTATGGACCATTACTTAGAGGATCAGACCAAGCCTAAGGACACTAAAGTGAGGATAGTGACTAGAGACTCTGTGACACATAAGGACACTCAGCCTAGCACAGTAGTGTACCAGCACTCACCCAGGATACCTTCCTTTAGTGGTAACAGACAGGGCAAGGATACCCCATACGATGTCTGGAAGTACCATGTTGAAGCTCTTATGGATTCATCTTCCTATACTCAGGACACAAAGGAGCAAGCTATCCGGGACTCGCTCAAGGGAGAAGCAGCCAAGATCGCTGTCAACATGAGGCCTGGAAGTGACATCAGCGATCTTCTGAGGAAGATGAGGATTGTGTTTGGCCTAGCTGAGAGAAAGGAGACAAGGATGGCACAGTTCTATAGCGCCAAGCAACGAGATGATGAGGACGTGTCTCAGTGGGGATGTAGACTGGAGGAACTGCTATCCCATGCCATACAGGACAGCCCACAGATGTGCCATGATACTGAGGAGATGCTCAGGAGTATGCTCTGGACAGGACTCAGGCCAGCCCTCAAGAACATCTCAGGCCACAAGTTCGATGCCATCCAGGACTTCGATGGACTAATGGAATCTCTGAGGGAGATTGAGAGTGACCAGATGGGCCAGGCAACAGCGAGAGCCAAGACTCAAGCAACAGCCAAGATGACCACCCCACCTGAATCTGAATGGAAGAAGGAGATGTCTGAAGTCAAAGCCATGATTAACAAGTTGACTACAGAGATGTCCAACATGAAGATGTCAGCAAGTGCCTCTCAGTCACCAAGACAACCTGCCCAAGGAGTTGCACCCACAGACCAAGGACATGTTCAAGGTCAAGGTCGAGGCCGAGGATACCAAGGACAAGGGTATGGACAAGGTCAAGGTCAAGGTCAAGGCCGAGGATACCAAGGACAAGGGTATGGACAAGGTCGAGGTCAAGGTTTCCAACCCCAGTGGAATGACCAAGCTCACTTTGGACATGGCTATGACGAGGGAGCATATGCCATGGGACCCACATGCTGGAGATGTGGACAAGTTGGACACATGCGATATTCTTGCACAGTGCGCCTGGACCATTCAAGGAGAGGCAAGGCTTTAAACTCCAGGGGACCTATGGGAAGGGGCCATTCATAGGTCAACATCATCAGCGCTCCAAAGGCAAGAGACAGATCCCAGACGGATTAGTTGGATCCTCCAATGAGGTCAAGGTCAACATTGAAGGAGTAGAGACAACAGCGCTTTTGGATACTGGAGCAACAGTATCAGTGATCTCGCAGTCCTTTTATGACCAGCATCTGTCGCACATTGCCATCGAACCACTGGAGGATATGCTTCATATCGAATGTGCAGGAGGAGAGTCCTTACCTTACTCGGGATACATTGTTGCTCACATGAAAACTTACGGGATTGCCAAGGCTCAAGGAACACCATGTATATTTCTTGTTTCTCCGGACACTCAATACAACTCCAAAGTGCCAGTGCTGATTGGAACCAACATCTTGGAACATCTACTAGATGGATGCAAAAACAATCACGGAACAAGGTTTTTACAGAAGGCAGCCCTCCATACACCATGGTATCTCGCATTTAGGACAATGGTCATAAGGGAAAAGGAACTCTTACGGAACAAGGGAAAGGTTGGACTTGTCAAGTGTTGCGAGACAAGCAATGTCATCATTCCAGCCAACAGCCAAGTTGTCATCAAGGGACAAGTCATCCAGCCAATCAATTTTCCAAGAGCATGTGCCTATCTACAGCCAACAAGTGATGCCACGATACACCAGGATTTGGATATTGCCCCTACCATCATGGACTTTGATTGGGAAAATCCAGGATTAGTGGACGTCCATCTCTCCAATGTTACAACACAGACCATTGTGGTAAAGCCCAAGGCCCTTGTATGTGAGCTACAACCTGTTCTATTCCAAGGAATGTCTCCACAACCAACTGAAGATGAACAGAAATTGTTGGAGCAAGTTGATATTCATCAGGAGAATCTGACACAGGAGGAATTCGAACTTGGAGTCAAGGTCATTCTGAAATTCAAGGATATCTTCTCTAAAGGTGATGAGGACTTAGGCCACAACACTGCAGTACGACATAGGATAGATTTACTCAGTGATATCCCCTTCAAGCAGTGCCATCGCCGAATACCTCCATCCATGCTTGATGAAGTACATAGTCATCTTCGACAACTATTGTCAGCTGGGATCATTCGTCCATCACATAGTCCCTGGTCATCAAACGTTTTCCTTGTACGCAAGCGAGATGGGAAACTGCGCATGTGCGTGGATTATCGCCAGATGAACAACCAGACGTTAAAGGACAACTATGCGCTTCCCAGGATTGACGAACTACTGGATTATCTCGGCGGGATGAAGTATTTCTCGGTGTTAGACATGAAGTCAGGCTATCACCAGGTAGAACTCCTAGAGGAACATTAAGAACGAACAGCCTTTACAGTTGGACCGCTAGGATTCTGGGAATCTAACCGCATGCCATTCGGATTGTGTAATGCTCCCGCAACGTATCAACGCCTCATGGAACAGTGTCTTGCTGGTTTGCATCTGAAAGTATGTCTCATCTACTTGGACGATGTCATCATTTTCTCCAGGACATATGAGGAACATCTGGAAAGACTTGAGCTCGTTCTCCAACGCCTCAGGGAATCTGGACTCAAGTTAGCTCCCAAAAAGTGCAAGTTCTTCAAGAACAAAGTTCGATATGTTGGATACATAGTTTCAGAAGATGGAATCGAGGCAGATCCGGACAAAGTGGAAAAGATTTCTGACTGGCCTACTCCCAAAACACCGGAAGAAGTTAGGAAATTCTTAGGCTTCGCAGGCTACTACCGGAAGTTTGTCAAGGATTTTTCAAAGATAGCTCGACCTCTCAGTGACCTTATGCCCAAGAGCAACAAGAGATCTAAAATCAAGCACAAAGTAGAGTGGATATGGGGACCTGCACAGGAATCTGCATTCCAGAAAATCAAGGAACACCTAACTTCACCGCCTGTACTAGGATATGTTGATTACTCCCAGCCTTTCGAGCTCCACACGGATGCAAGTACACATGGATTAGGCGCTGTACTCTATCAGTACCAGGAAGGACAACCTCAGGTTATAGCCTACGCCAGTCGAGGACTCAGCAAGTCTGAAAAGAATTATTCTGCACACAAATTGGAATTCTTATGTTTGAAATGGGCAGTAACAGAAAAATTCCATGATTACCTCTATGGACATCAATTCAATGTGCTAACGGATAACAACCCTCTCACCTATGTACTCACCACTGCCAAACTGGATGCAACGGGACACAGATGGCTAGCCGCCCTATCAACATATGATTTCACCATATCATACAGGCCTGGAAAGTCAAACACAGATGCGGACACACTATCAAGACTGCCAGAGACAAGGGAGGAATCACCAAGTCATCTGTCATCAGAGTCAATCACAGCCATCTGTAACATGGTGTCAGTCCCAAGCCTATTGGAAACAGTCTCAGCAACAACAGACATGGTTGAGGATGAGGAACTTGATATCACTGAGGACAAGTGTGAAATCAATGCCCGTGATTGGAGGAAAGCCCAGGCTAAAGACCCAGCATTGGATTCCATCATATCACATCTCAGGAATGGAACTAGACCACACCTCTTGAATTACAGTTCTGATCCAGAGATGACAGGCCTAGTGAAGAACTTCTCATCACTGAAGTTGCAAAGAGGAGTCCTTTACAGATTGACCACAGTGGATGGGGAGAGGACAGAGCAACTCGTGCTGCCAACGAGATGTCGCCACTCTGTTCTAAGATGTCTCCACGATCATGTAGGCCATCCAGGACGTGACAGGACTCACTCTTTGATTCGAGACAGATTCTTCTGGCCAGGGATGTCACGAGATATAGAAGCCCATGTCAAGAACTGTGAAAGATGTATCAAGAGAAAGACCTCAACAGAGACAGGAGCACCACTAGTCAGTATCAAGACCACTCAACCACTGGAATTGGTATGCATGGACTTTCTCACTCTAGAACCTTCAAAGGGAGGACAACAGCATATTCTCGTAGTAACTGATCACTTTACTCGATATGCCCAAGCTTACCCTACGAAGAATATGACGGCAAAGACCACAGCTGATGTGTTTTTCAGGAATTTTGTCGTTCATTATGGACTCCCAAAGAGAATACACTCAGACCAAGGTGCAAATTTCGAAGGAAGTCTCATGAAGGAAATCTGTAACATCACAGGGATGACAAAGTCGAGGACCACTCCTTATCATCCCATGGGAAATGGAATCACTGAGAGATTTAATCGCACACTGCTAAACATGCTTGGAACACTGGAATCAAATGAGAAGAAGGATTGGAAGGCACATGTCGGTCCACTTGTACATGCGTACAACTCTACTAAACATGAAACTACAGGATTTTCACCCTTCTATCTCATATATGGCAGACACCCAAGACTTCCAGTGGACTTAGCATTTGGACTGGACATAGAACCAACAAAGTCGAGAACTATCCTGGAATACACCAAGTCTCTGAAGGAACGCCTCAAACATGCTTATGATCTTGCATCAGAAACAGCCAGGAAAAATCAAGCAAGACAGAAGCAGACCTATGACCACAAAGCAAGAGCTGCCACACTGGAACCTGGGGACAGAGTACTTGTCAAGATTGTCGCCTTCGACGGGAAGCACAAGATTGCCAACAAGTGGGAAGATGACATCTACACGGTGCTAAGACAACCTAACCCAGCGATTCCAGTGTACTGTGTGAGAAAAGAATCAGGAGAAGGGAAAGTCAGGACACTACATAGGAACTTACTCCTTCCTATTGGATTTCTTCCTGCTCCCGAACCTCCAGTACCCAAACCACGTTCCAGGAAATCTAGAACTTCAGCACCACCAACTCCAATGGATTTGACAGATGACGCTGAGAGCCAGGAACCAGAAGATGAGGACAGATGGATTCCTGTCATGGACCCAGGACCTCCAGTTTCAGATGCTGATACATCTGATAGGCCAGCTGGAGAAGAAGAGGCTGAAGTTGTGACTGATGCTGACCTGGAGGAAGTGATAGAAGCTGCCGGAGATGAGGATGGTCAAACAGATGATGATGCTGTTCCTGCTCAAGAGCCTTAGCAGGATGAAGACATCAATGTAGACGAGGAGGAGGAGGGTGCTGTTGGAGGGCAGGACTTGCCAGTTCCATCACCTGCAAGGATGGAGGACAGACAAGGAGCCGTGCCATTGCCAAGGAGATCAGCACGAGAGAGGACCAGACCTAAGTGGCAGACAACAGGAGACTATGCCATGGCAGCTCATGGGAAACCGGATTGGAAGATGCGGGCTGAGTACCTCAGCTCATTACTTTCATCTGGAGTTGTTGCGGGCATCAGCAACAAGGCCACAGAAGCACTTGTGGATCTCGTCACCGGCAAGAACACATGACGAGGACGTCATTTTGTCGGAGGGGGGAAGTGTGTGGCAGAGTGTAATATATTGTATTTTATATGTTTTAATTGTAAATATCCATGTACTAATGTTTCATTTAATTGCAGGTATTATAATTGTAGCAGCCCAAAGTGTTAGTTTAGATCTTGTACATTGCAAGCCTGTAATCATGTATCATGCTGTCCCTCTATTGTTCTACACTCTGACCTCCTAGCCACTTCAGCTTTCTATCCTTTGTTCTCTATTGTTAGGTAAGCTTATTTCTCACTTTGCATGCTCTTAGAATCTATAAAGGTAACCTGCACTATTAACTCAGTGCACTACATTCCTACACTTTGTATGAATAGCACGACCTTTTGACAGAAGACACTTTGACTGTGACAGACTGTCTACTTTCTTCGTCTTCAAACTATTGAACACAGGTTAGTTAAATAATTAGTATTTCACATAAATATTATTATCATTAAGGCAATATTCTTTATCTATTATATTAATAGGGAATAGGGCTAGGCTACTGTGTGTGTGGTTGTATGAATGTATCTTATTGTAGTTTATGCATTGCTAAATGTTAAGGTTATTATCAATTATCTATAATGTGGCGCATGTAACTATTGTATCAGTTATATTTCATTTTATACACATCAAGCAATTATGATGTGAAGGTTTTAACTTAGGTATTACACAAAGGTGTAATGTTACATATTTTATTATATTTGTATATATCATAAATGCACAGGTACGTGCAGCTATATCTATAGTAAGGCATAAATGCTAAACTATGTGCATAACTATATGATAGTGTAACTTCTATCATATGAGTAATCATAGGTTATCATATATTATTTATTATGTACAGGCTATTAATATACAAGGTAATTACTATTCTATGATTAGTCTTTGCCAGTATTTTATTCCCTTTTTGTATATATTTCACGTATGCATTTCTATAAGTAGAAATGTGGTTATCATTACCCAATCATTTTAGTTTACCTTTCTTGTATATATTATTGAAATAGTACATGTAATTATGTGCTATGGCATGTTATACTAAATACTCTTTCTGCAGTATTGTTTTATGGCATTCTTGTATATATTTTACTGATATTGTATATCAGTTGGTTTATATCATACAAGGTATGTTTATCTATCAATCATATGTATTGTGACAATACTTATGTAACTGGTAATCTGATTATACTATTAATATTTATAGGCATTTGGTAGGTTAAACTTAATTAGTCAATTATGGTTAGTTTATTATAATTCTAGGACTGCAATGATGGCCTAGACTGGTACTCCGTCACCTACCTTAGGCTCACCTGAGTACCATATACTTGGTAGGTAATGGTTATATTAATAATTATATTTACCTATCCATGTATAATATTCATGTATTACTTCCATTATCATCATGTGTAATTATCATGTTGATGTATGTAAAGTAATGTAATATACTTATATCATATCATGCATAGTATTGCATATTATGTTGTAATGCATATGTTTTGTATTGAATGAAATATCTTTATTCTAAAGTATAACATATTCTGTAAACATGCATTGGTATATTTCATGAATATGCATTTACATAATGTAAGCAATTGTGATGTGTGTACTATACCAAATCTATGTAATCCTGCAATGATGTTTTATTAATCACGTGTTTTATTATTATTCAAATGAACTTATTATTTTATGTATTGTTGCAGGGTGAAAAACACATTTTTGTTTACATGTCCTCATACATGTCTTGGAAATAAAAGTCACTGAACCACTACCAGCAGACTTGGTTATTCTTTAACCCTACACCTGCTACATATATATATATATATATATATATATATATATATATATATATATATATATATATATATATATATAAATTAAGGATGGAAAACTGCGATATGAGGTGGGAACCTCGTTCATCGAATACATTCAGTAAGCACTGGCTAGCTATTCATTAATCGAATAATGAACAACTAACTGGCACGTTATTCGTTTTTCGAATATGCCACTGGCTGCTTATTCATTATTCAGAGTTGAACTAAGAAGTAAATAAAAATATAGATGGACAAAATAAACGATATAAAAAGAAAAGAATAATAAAGCAGACTTGACTGAAAAGGCGAAAAACGAACCCTATTTTCGTCTCCCTCGAGACAAGAAATTATATGAATAAGTCAATAACTAGACTAGAGAACACAAACACGAAGAGATTCTCAGAAATAGGGAAGATACCCTTAAAGAAAGACACCATTGTTATTTTTAAAAAGGTAAGAACCCTCTACAATAAACAACACTGTAACATATCAACATAGAGCAATTGTTTGAGACAATTAATGTTCGGAAACTTAAAAAGTAAAATTTAGTTTAGAAGGCGAAATCAATTAAGATGAAGTACTAAAATCTTTGAAAAACATGAAAAATGGGGAAATCACAGGACCCTCAGGATTTACAGTTGAATTTTAAATTTTGTTCTGATTAGATTTACATAATTTCCTAATAAAATATCTCAAATGTGGCTATAATAAGGGATCGTTATCATCTGCCAGACCCAAGTACTAATAGACCCATATTTTTGAAGCTCTCTTAGCACTAAGATAGTCGTAAATGCCATATATTAACATTGGCTTACGACTATCTTAGCACTAAGACAGCTTCGAAAATATGGTTCCCTAAAAAGGATAAACCAAAACAGTATCTGAAAACTTTGAGACCAATATCCCTATTGAAAGTCTCCTATAAAATAGCCTCCGCAACAATTGCAAACAGAATGAAAACAAGTTTACCAAATATAATAAACGAAGACCAGAAAGACTTCATAACTATTCGATATATATATATATATATATATATATATATATATATATATATATATATATATATATATATATATATATTGGAGAATACACCATATTTGTGTATGGTATCGTGGACTACACTGGATTCATAGAAATGTCAGAATTACTTTTACTAACAGGTTTCGAAAAAGCCTTTGACGCGCCTTTGACTTTGGCCCATCTGTTAACCATTGGATAGACACACTTTTTGGATCAAGCATCTTTTGTACAGAAGCGGTTGCAGTCAGGAGACCTATTTATTGTTGATATGCGCAGAATTATTAGCCATAATGCTCCGTAATGACAACAAATCAAAGGTAGTAAAATTGGACAGATCAAGTGTCAAATAGATGGAACTAGATGGAAGTGAAGCTAGCTTAAAAAGCGCGCTAAATACACTAGACAAATACGCAGCATTTTCAGATAAAAAACAGGTTCAAAACACAGTTTTTTTAATGGCTTAAATCGTTTCTCAGATGCAATGCTATGCAATAATTTGAAACTAGACTTGGGCAAACAAGAGTTCACCCTCCTTGGCATCACCTTTACACAATATCTGGCGGAAATTGTTGCAAAAAGTATAAGCATAAGCTTAAAGGTATTAAATCTATTATGAATTTATGGTTGCAATGCGATCCGGGTTCAGGCTAAAACGGCACCTGGGCAAAACGGCACCTGGCGAGAACGGCACCGTTTGGCGAAAACGGCACCAACTTCACTGGCAAAACGGCACCGTATATAAAATATTTATATATAACGCATACTTAAATAGATATAAGAAATAAATTAACATAAATATGAACAGATTACTTAATCAGATGATAACATTGAAAATGTATACACAATAGATGGGAACCAGTGATTTCGTAGGAGGAACTGGTCTGTAGGAGTGGTGATTTCGTAGGAGGATCCAGTTCGTAGGAGGATATGTCGGTGAATTCGTAGGAGGATTATTATAATGAAGTTATTTAAGTAATTTATTACGCTTTTGTTATTTTATATCGATATAATGGGAATAGGTTGTATTATGAATAGTAAATAATTGAGCAAGTTTATAAACAGGATATTTCCAATAACATTGCTTAATATACTTTTGGCGTAATTCTTTACACACAGGTGATATAGAGAACATACAGGTTTATACAATGATATATAAGAATATGACATCATTTAAAAAGAGGTAAACAGCATTTTATATATTTTAATAGTTTTATCATTTAAGGTTCATAATCACATTTCATTAGATACATAAATTTAGACACTGAGAAATAACTTGTAATTACATACGTATATAAGCAATCATGAGTGACTAATTAGACAATGATCCACCAGTTACTATGTTAATTACTATTACACTAATCTGAGAACAACACTGATTGATAGGCTAATTAATTATTTGTTCATCGTCTGACTGTTTTGAAATGAAAGTGTACAGTCAAAGTCAAGCATCTACCCAGGCTGTATGGCGCAAGTGCCAAGAACTTGGACTACAGGTACATATTTTAATCCCCATTTGTGTCATTTGTGTCATATAGTCATATATCCTGATCAGGATACCCAAAGGGTTTCATGAGGAATCCTGATCAGTTTACGTGGAATTTCCTGAGCACAGGATAGTTTAGTAAACTCAAGGAAACACCAGTATACGGACGAACATTATCAGCGCTATAACATAATGAGGATTTATTTACCAAATATACATAGTCTCGTGATAAAAATGGCGTATAAATGGTTTGAAGTATTCATGTGAGAAAAATGGAATGTATAGACATAAAAAATGATTGTTTCATTTTATTTCAATTCCAAAGAGTAGAACATTTACTTTTACATTTCATTGTTAAATATTGAAATAACTGTATTAAATATGTTCATGATTTGTAAATTAGTAAAATGCTTGAAGGAGTGGGGGTGTTTTAAACAATTATTCAAATGAATTATTTATACATAAAATACCAGTTTTCAAAATGTTTAAATCGCATTTTTAAGAACAAAATGAAAACTTTGTTTTAACATTATTCTGGCACTGTTTTATTGAAGTAAGATGCTTGTAAGAGACATTTTAAAATATTTTGCCAATTGTCTTGTGAATTTAACAAATAATGATTACCTTTATTGGTTTTACCTTCTTTAGTTTTAAATTTTATTTAATTCAATTATGTCTGCATTCCTTCAGTGAAGAAACAATTGTGAAAGTTTATTGAAAAGTGTAAATACACAGCATCAAATATCAATGAAAGTACAAACTATAACGATAAGGATTATAAAAACACTTTTCATCGCTTGATCATGAAGTGTCTCGATTGCCTTAGTGAATTTGCGATTTCGGCCCAGATCCGAAGATGACCACTTTAGTTTTGAGTACATTTACTTTTAACTTGCATTCGTTACAGTATAGGTAGAACACATCCAGACAGTGTTGAATTTGCTTACAGAACTGTGTTTGTCAGCGTATAGCAGCAGCATTATCTTGATATTAGATGTAATAGTTTCCACGGTTATCCCCTTGCAGTTGTGGTAATTCATATTGGTTTCAACGTCGTTTAGGAATAAAGAAAATAGCAGCGGTGATAGATTGTCTCCTTGCCGGAAACCTTTTCCACAGCGAAAAATTGCTGAAATTTTATTATTATATTTGATGCAAGATTTGATATTGTAAAACATGTTAAATACAACTGTAAAAAAAATTCCCGTTAATTCCATTAGAGATAAGCTTTAGCCAAAGTCCAATTCTCCATACGTTATTGAAGGCCTTCTGGAAATACAGGAATACAAGGATTGATACGGTATTGATACTCCATTGAGGACGATGGTACACAGGATAAATAAAAGAAAACAACCAAAATGGCAGCCAATTTTGTGATCTAAGGCGATGTTCCTTTTGTGCGTTTCTACGTGGTTATATCTTCAAATTAGATTGTCAATCTTGCTTGTTTCAACTAGAAATACCATGACTGACAATTTATTGATAATCCCGTTGTTGACAGTAGCAAACCTAATCCAAAATGGCGGCCAATTTGTCACTGAGGGGCATCCTTCGATAACCTAAAATTGAATTGTTTTCCTTAATATTATTACGATTCATTTAGGTTGGTATTCGTAGCTTATGGTCTTCAAATAAATATAGTCCAATTAATTTCCTTCCAAGGTGGCGGCCAAATTCAAAATGGCCGCCACTGTCAACATGTATCTATTTTGGCATGTTTACACATATTTAAATGATTCAATAACCCAATTTTCATCAGTATTCTTGCTCGATTTGGAGATAATAGTCTGTTCTTTTTTTTGCAGGCAGTTGACTAGGAAACTTATATAACTTTATTGTGAACCGACACTATATTGTTGAAATACTCTTGAAAGCGGCGTTGAACTCCAACTCACCTCACCTAAGTTAATATCGTTTAGTTCAATTGTTTTAAATACATACATAATACACATTACTATATTACTACACAATATTTGAAAGTACACAATGTCACAATGGACAGTGCTAAGATGCAACATTCACCTTAAATGTATCCTTCGATTCTCAAGGTAATATTATTCTTTCATCTTGTTGTTATTCTTTTAGGTTTCCATTCTGTTTTCAGTATAGATTTCATATCAGATTAAGTCACCGTATAGCTCATATTTCCAGAGAGAACAATTTGAAGAACGATGGAAGTTTGAAACAACCATCCTGTGTTTAAATTACTACAACCACATTTCAATAGGTCTGTCCTGCCTGATATACTCATCTCCTTGTGTGTTGAACGACTATATCTGTACTTGATTTATAAGTTAATAACGTTTAACGTCAACGCTCTCAAGGGAACTTATTGGCATGCAATCGTCAAGATACCACTGGTTTGCCTTCCTTACTGATCAAAATGTAGCAATTGCTGGGGTACAATGGTAAACATATGTTAGGTCTAGTTTAGGTACGTTGAAATTGTTGATCGTGATATCTCCTAGAATAATTTGATAGCAGGCTACTGCTGCATTCAATCAATGACATTACTCAATGAAACCAGAGCATCATGCTGCTCTCTGTGTTCTTTAGGCTGTACCTTTGTTCAATCAAACCATCCTCGTTGCTCTCTGACTAGCATGTGCTACTGAAACAATCACAATACCAGCAAATACTGCAAATTGGCCGCCATTTTGGATTATGTTTGCTACAACGGGATTACCAATAAATTGTTATTCATGGTATTTCTAGTCTAAACAAGCAAGATTCACAATCAACTTTGATGTAGAAACGTTCAAAAACATACATCACCTTAGATCACAAAATTGGCTGCCATTTTGGTTGTTTTCTTCTATTTATCATTTGTACCATCGTCAACGATGGATTAATCAATACAGTATCAATCATGTATTTCTGGGTTCCAGGCTAGCATGAATAACAACAAAATAGCATGAATGGATCATTTAAATATTCAGAAACATGTAGAAGCAGATACGTTTTAACAGTGGCGGCCATTTTGGATTTGGCGGCCATCTTGGACCGAAATTGACTTGGCCCTCAGACCAAATATAATCATAATACCACAAGCTATCTTTGTGCCAATTTTGGTACTTTTCACCCAAAGTGCACAATTGTCTTGATTTTCTGCACCATTCTGCCGGACTATTATTTCATTGCTGGTTTCAACTTTAGATAATAACACTGACGCGTTACAAACAAATGGCTCTATATTTCAACTGTTACCCTGATATAAAAACTACATAAAGTATTTACTATTTACTTTTTAAGTCACATCATACATTAATTAATGCAGTATGGCACACTTGAACGGAAAATGTTGTTTGTATATAACGGCAATGGAAATTACCTTAAATTTCAATGCAATTACTTCCTTCAATTATTATTTTACTAAGAATTGTTGGAACATCATTTCCTCATTAGACTCAATAAGCACGAAAATAATTTGCAAAAACAATGACAAAGTTGACATGTATTTGAACGTTTTGAGTGGTTGAAGTTTTAATTATAATAAAGGATAGATTTTATAAATATTCTGTTCATCATTTCAATCACTACAACATTTTGGTATAGATCCAGTACAGATACAGTTTTCAAATAGATCGGTACTTCATCGCTTCTGTTACAATTGAACAGATGACCGAATATACTTTAGATACCTGTTGAACTCACTCTAGTTGATCAAATAAAATAACATTACTTCATTTTTTCCTATTACACTAATCTATTAACTTTAAAAGATTGAAATAAATTCGATTTATAAAAGTTGCATAGGTTAAGAATTGTTTGACAAGTCCTTGTACCTCTCATAACTGATCGCTCAATGGGGCAGAGATAAACAATCAAATTTACCTTCCATAGCAACGTTCGTTACATCAATAGTTTCGCAAGAAGCATGAAGTAATCAATATGATAAAATATTCTGTAACTGCATTATTAGATATTACCAACAATAAAGTTACACTATTGTCTATGATATAATGGCTTTTAACCAGTCACAATTAATTAAATCAAAATGACTGAGAGAATGGAAAAACGATTTTCATTTATATTGAAGTAATTATTTCTGCCATCTTGGAATTTCTACAGAACAATCAAAGCGTTATATACCTTTAACCTTATGTATTTATTTCCTCTGGGGAAGTTTTAACGTAAGCCACCTGGCTAAACTAATCACCACATCAGACTAATTCTATCCGGGTATTTTTCTGGAAACGAAATTATATGTTATTAATACATGATCATAACATAATCCAGTTGAAACATACTACTGAGGGTTATATTTTGATGACAGCTGGTACCTAGTGCCTGACAATTTGATTGAGACCAGCAGACATTCTTTAAAAATTAAAACAATGATAAGTGAAGTCATTCATCGGCGCTAGTAGTCTGGAAAACTTCACGACAGCGTAAAAAGACATTACTATGTTGATATTCTTGTTTGTTAGTTTGTGTTTTATTATTTCTTATTAAAAGTAAATAATTTTTTTAAAGTAAAATTACAGTGAAATAAAGTGAAAAAGTATATCAATTAAATATTTGGCATATTTGACGGGTCACTTTTAGCCATATGTTTCACGTCATCTTAACTTTTGCTACATAATTCTTGTGATGTCTATCAACAGTCCTTTTGTAATCACGGTTTATCAGTTTCATTTTAAGTTTATCTGTTTCCAGATGGGAACGGCTGTATGTACGTTTTACCTTTCGATATAGTATTTTCATTTTCAAACATTCATGTCCATACCATTTACTATATTTATACTTAAATGCATACATAAACAGATTATCAAAATATTGTCATCAAAATATAATATTATGTTCAGTCGAAGCGTTTTGTAAGAGATATAAACTCATGTACAGACTGGATTATTTTATTTATAGTATTTGACAGGTTCTTGTTACCAAATAAGACAGTGTCCAGGCTATGCCCATTAATGTAAAAGAAACTTGCATGACGAATATTAGCATAATTTGGACAAGTGAATAGGATGTGATCTTCAAACGCATGCCCACAGGAGCATCGACAGTCGTCGTTAATAAATCTATCGAATTTATGACCGTTTAGGTTGCCACAACCCAATCTTATCCGGCAATGTAACATTTGTTCGTTTTTCGATTCAAAATTTTTAAAATGTCGTGAAGTTTGGTGTCATCTTGATACAATCTATTTTTAAATATTGCATACGATTGGGATTCCTTAAGATTGTCATGCAGTTTGTTCCATTCTACAACAGCTGATGGCAAGAAATATAGTTTGTACATATCTGTTCGACATTTAGGAACTTGAATGGCATCGGAGTTTCTTAATTCGTAATGTGATTGACGGCAAAGTGTAGGCGGACTGAGATCAGATAAGTAACTCGGAGTCAAATTGGCATGCATTTTATAAAAAAAAAAACACGTTTTGTGGTTGTATCGTGTTATTGCCAATGAACTGAATCCAGTTTCATCATATAATTTTTGATGACTTGTACCTTTCACCGCACTGCAGATATTTCTCAAAGCATCCAAATGTAGTTTTTCGAGCAGAAATTCATGTGATTTAGTACAATTATTCCAAATTTGATCACAATAGTCAAAGATTGGAAGGATAAACGAACTTTACAACTTCTTCAGACTTTTGCGCCTTAATCGATATTTGAGGCTACGTAGACAGTTTATCATCGGACTAATTCTATAAACCATTTGTTCAATATGAGAGTGGCACTGGCCGTCTTTTTGGAAATTTAAACCTAGATGTTTATTATCTTCAACATCTGAAATGGGCCACTCATAGTCAAATATGGCAATAATGTTTCAATTCGTTTCCTTGTAAAAATGATGGTTTCAGTTTTCGTAGGATTGAATTTAACTTTCCATTTGCTAGCCCAATCAGAAATTCTATCAAGATCATTTTTCAGCATGTTATATGCTTGGTTTGGGTCGTCTATAATGACATAGAGTGAGGTATCATCAGCAAATAATCTTATGTTGCATTCAATATCATTTACAATATCATTGATAAATACCAAAAATAAAAGGGGTCCGGACACGGATCCCTGGGGTACTCCAGCCAATACAAACTTCTGTCCTGATTGGGAGCCGTTTACAAAAGTATACTGTTTGCAATCGGACATGTAATTTTCAAACCATTCAAGGAGCGAACCTTGTAGTGCTCCAAATTGTAATAACTGCTCAAAATTGTAATTACACAGATAAAGGCGATGTAAGCTTAAATATCTTTAGTTCTGATCATTTGACGATTTTGGTTTTATGGTGATCATTGATTAGGTGTTTGTTTTGATAATGGTAATTACAATGTTTATGAAGATTGTTATTATCCCCCGCGTTAACGAAATTGTTAAGAGATAAGGAAATGACCTCCATCCGTCTGTCCGTCCGGAGCAATCATCATATCAATATTTACCTTTTTGGGTTGTTAACGTCTTTTGAATTTTATGTTTAGCCATGGAAAAACATCACCATCTTGATTCCCGAGCAAAATACGAAATGCGTTCTACAATATTGCTTCCGGAACAGAACTTGTTTTTTTTAAGATAGACAGTATTCTATTGTGGTAAGTACATTTCCTTCCATAGCATGATTTAATAACTAATTAGTGATTTAGGAATTAGTATAGCATAAATCTTCATAATCATTGTTCAATGTATATTTCTGTAACAGGTTTCCACTAATAGTAGACTCTGTCTGCTTGTATTGATTTTAAGATTGATTTTCAAACACATTTGTGTAAACAGTAAGGTAGATTTACACGAAAGTTGTATCTATATGCTTATAGATGTTGATGTTGATTACGATTTACATATTTAAGTTGACATATACGTATAGATGAAGTTGTAGATATATATGTATATGTTAATGTACACGTAGACGTAGCCATGTTAACGTTGAAAGACATGAAGATGTAAAATGTCCTGATTATCAAGCTGAATATGGAGAGGTATATGTCTGTATATCACGATGTACATGTTCATGTAGACGTGTACATGACGGGGATGAATATGTAAGTGTTAATGTTTAATGGGTACTTAAGTTATGATGCAGATGTAACTGTTGATGAAATGTGGATATGAATGATAAAAAATGAAGAGTGGTTTAAGAGGGGTTAAAAGCGAAGTTTAAGAAACAAAACAACAAAGAAGGAGCAAACGATGAGAACCGAAGTTTCTTTCAAGGAGCATCGTAAGACACACGGGAAAAAGCTACTAAGAGGACTGTCCCCTTCTCGGTCTGGTCTGGGGGACGACATGTTGGTATTAATTGATGACGCAATACGATGCCTGGTGTTGCGTAGGTACACTAAGTATTCAGCCACCTGAGGAACGGAGGCCTCTGCCGGGATGAAACCCCGCTGAGCAGAGAAGGAGGCGAAGGCCTGCCACTGAAAATCATAGAGTGTCCTAGTAGTCATCTTATGAGAGGTAGCTATGGCATTGGCGACGCACCTTGAGTAACCACTGCTCCTTAACCCTCTCTTAATACAAGCCAAGCGTGAAGGCAGAACACCTGAGGGTTCTCGTGTAACATTCCGCTTGGCCTGCTGAACAACACAAAACCTTGAACAAGTTTAAATGTCTCGAGTACCTGGTTCATGATGTTATAACGTTGTAAACGGAACAACTAGCACTACATGTATCTTAAGAATCCACTGAACAAATGCATCACGAAGAAGGAATAATTGTCATCTATATGACAGAATGCGTGCAGCGTTTCGCAGCAAAACACGTGACCAATCCCTTAAGCCAATTAAATGGAAGCAACACATTTCACACATGAATATTGAAGTAATTTTACGGAAGACATTCCATAATGTGTTTGTTCCCTGAGGCATAGTGGACCGTCTTTCTTCTGTCATTTTCTCTTCAACAAGAAATGTTTAAAGTTATACTGACGTGCAAAAGAAACCTCCCCAAATTTTAACAAGAGTATATGTGAACATTAACTGCTTCGATATTTCAAATAAAGTTAAGATAACTTCTAAAGATTTGATAAAACCTGGTTTCAGTCAAATGTATAGCTCATTGATTGAGATATATTTTATTGTGTATGGGGACGTTTCTTAAGCACGTGGGTTTATATCCACAGTAAGCGATAAGACCGTATTTTGAATTTTACATTTAGGTTACATTGACAAGTGTAGAAACTAACGCGTGTAATCTAGACGAGGTGAGTGACACTCAAGTCACTTAACAGGTGAGTGAAAGGCGAGCTTCTGACGCGTGTAATCTAGACGAGGTGAGTGACAGGTGAGTGACAGTCGAGTCACTTAACAGGTGAGTGACAGACGAGCCACTAACGCGCGTAATCTAGACGAGGTGAGTGAGAGTCGAGTCACTGACGCGAGACACCTAAGTAGAGTAGTGTCAGAAATAAGTCCTGACACTAAGAAACAAACCCTCCGATAGTTAATTACTCCAAAGACACCAAGAGTGTAAACTCACAAAACGTAGACGACGAGAGACTTATGGGTATATTAACTATTGAATTATCTGTTCTGTTTCATTTAATTTGTTTATAAGAATATGTGAACAGGAGGATCAAGGAATTTTCAAAAGGAGGAGGTGTTGGGGGTGAGTTGCAGATGGGGGAGAGGGGGCTGTCATCCAGGAGATTCATCAAATTTATTTCAATGTATTTGACTCCGGAATGAAATAATAATTGTTCATAAATTATGATGTTTATTTTGGCACCATGCGTTAATATTAACATAATGAAGTCAACATTCATTTATCAAATATTGATCTTACCAACAGGCAGCTGGTTGCACACGTAGTACTTAGACCCTTCGTCTGGGACGCTTGCTGCTGTGGAGAGGAACACTAAGCAATGGGCAGTGCACACATCTCTCCGTTTGTTGTAGAAGAATGACACACATTTCTCATCGCGAACACAATCTCTCCCACAAGCAATGGACGATCCAAGCCCAGTTGCATTCCAAAGTGAAAAGTCCGTGATCAATTTTTTTTCAAAAGCTTTTTTATTGAGAAACGTTTTCGTCACAAATTGTCCAGAACAATAGCAGAAACCAAAGAACAACACAAAACCTTGAACAAGTTTAAATGTCTCTAGTACCTGGTTCATGATGTTATAACGTTGTAAATGGAACAACTAGCACTGTATCTTAAGAATCCACTAGAAAAATGCATCAACAAGAAGAAATGATTGTCATCTATATGACAGAATGCGTGCAGCGTTTCGCAGCAAAACACGTGACTAATCCCTTTAGCCAATTAAATGGAAGCACCACATTTCACACATGAATATTGAAGTAATGTAATGGGAGACATTCCATAATGTGTTTGTTCGCTGAGGCATAGTGGACCGTCTTTCTTCTGTCATTTTCTCTTCAACAAGAAATGTTTAAATCTATACTAACGTGCAAAAGAAACGTCTCCAAATTTTAAAGAGAGTATACAATGAAACACTGCAATCTGAGATAGTAGATATTAAATGTATTAGATATACACATGTTCAGTAAATGAGTGCATTTACATCATACATTTACATACAACAGATTATGATACTTTAACTATTATGTCAGTTCAAATACACTTGGCCGGAATATTTGACATTTAGGTTAACAATTTAAAACAAATAGCAATTCAATTAATGCATGATGATGTCGACAAAAAAAAAACCTACATGGACTTGGATTTGTTGGAGGTCATAAAACAAGGCGATTTCTAAAACGTGTGTTTCTCAGAATTGTGAACATATACTGCTTTGAGATTTCAAATATAGTTAAGATGACTTCTCAAGATATGATAAAACCTGGTTTTAGTCAAATGTATAGCTCGTTGATTGAGATATATTTTTATTGTGTATGGGGACGTTTCTTAAGCACGTGAGTTTATATCCACAGTAAGTGATAAGACTGTATTTTGAATTTTACATTAAGGTTACCTTTGACAAGTGTAGAAAAAACCTGGAAGTGGAAACTTGTTTAACGTCCTCCAAGTCCAACCATTCTGAATACAGCCAATGATTCTTGTATCACAAGAAACGTTTTGATGTTGATTGAGAATGTAAAGATGATTGGAGCAAAAACCTATTGAAACTTCAAACTTGTAAAATCCAAAGTACATCCATGACAGGATACACCGCCCCCCGCCCCACTTCTTTTAAAAAAATGTCAATGTAATTTTCATAAGCCCCCACTCCCTCTTCATAAACATGTGAACCCCCTTTGCTTGCTCCAAAGTGTAATAACTGCTCTAAATTGAAAAAATGTTCATAAATTCAATACCATGTGACCAAAAATAGAAATACTGTAGGCATTAAAACAACCTTTATTGAAAAATGGTAATAACACTGTGTAAAAATCATTATAAAGTATATCTGTAAAACTTTCTGAGGAGTATATATGTTAAGAAAACTGTGGTGATGTGACTGTCGTCACATATTTTAAAATGAAAACTGTAGTGATAAAACAAACGTCATGATATGTCATTCACTCTTATTCTTAGCATATTGATATAAACCGTACTGTATTAAGTTCAAAGCAAAATGTAAAATGGCATGCAGTCTGTTTAAAACCGACGGTATTCCGCGGAAAAAATGTGCAAAATAGTGCATCTACCAGGATACGAACTCATATCGTTCGGAGATTTCCACGCCAAACCGTCTGGAAACAGTCCGTAGACTAGCGTGTTCGAGCGCAATTCAGATAGCCAATCAAAAGATGCCCAACAAATGCTTTCGGTGCGAGAAGATAGGGGCAGGTAACTCCAAACAGCTATCCTTTGGTCTGTTCCGAATGCTTTCAAAACAGTGACCGTTTAGAAACTACGTTGTGATTGGTCAGCTATTTGACTGGGCTTTGGCTGTGCTAAACTGGTTCGGAACATGCGCCTATACGGGGTGTTCTCAGACCTTGTGGCGAGGAATCTACAGAACCTGTTCGTATCCCGTTAGATATATTATTTTGCAAATTTTATTCCTCGGAACAAGGTCGATTTTAATCAGACTGAAAAGGCATGCACAGTGAAAGAAATGTCAAACATATTGTCACAGTCTTAGGAGATTTACACTACGCAACAAAAGAAGGTATACTTCTATTTAGTTTAAGTCATTAATAAACTACAAATTAAACAAAGTAACATCATATCGACACAAGTCAACTTATCTTAATTTTCAATTTTGGGAAAAATTATATATTCAGGTGAAAACAACGTCACTGTTTTAGAATCTCGAACTGAGCGAGATAGGTGAGTGAAAAAAGAATTTGTTGTTCTTTTATAACGTGCTACAGAAACGATGTCTCAATGAATTAAAGTCCAAGAAGGAACATTATGTTGACAACATCCTTAATTAACTAAGTTTCTTTATTTCAACACATTCTAAATACTAAGTAGTATTGAGTTTTTGCCACTGTTGAGAGTGTGGTGTAGTTTATTTTGCTTCATACTTTACATACTTGCACTTAGAGACTCTCATGATTATCACATACAACTTTCTTTTGGCCGACAGTGTATAACACATGTGGGTAGACAAATCTTTATCATATTCGGTGGTATATTAATGGGAATAATCATTATCTGGAAAGGTGAGTTTAATTAAATAAGATTATCTCCCAGGAGCAGCTACCATTATAGCCAAGATATTTAGGCTTAACCAAGTCCTCATTTTAGATAAAAAGTCAAAACGCCATGATAGTGTGCTCCCTATTATACCTGACAACACCACAATATTCTCCATGAAGAAGGATACTGTGCTTATTGTTTAAGTAAAACATAAAGACTGTAGAGGATGAATATCATGTGCTTATGAAATGCGAACAATTCTCTCATTTAAGAATAAAGCACTATACTCTCCAACCTCTACCAGTTTCAATCTCCTGATGGCAGCAACCGAATATTAAGAAATGTGTTATAAACTTGGTCTCTATCTATATTAAGTACTTACTCTTAAATCACATCCAGAACATTAATATCAATATATAATTATAATGCATGCAGGATAATAATAACAACTGCATATTTCATGTATTTTGGGCCAAGGGCCTTTTTGCAGAATAAATATGTTTGTCTGTCTGTCTGTCTGTCTGTCTAGTATACCTGATGATGCAGCTACATATTTGCCTAAGGTTGCTAATAAGTAACTTGTATGTAATCACTCTTTAAATCTATTTGCGCTGGTATGGTGCACGAGTTGCACGGGGTTCACCGTAATGGCTAAAAGTAACGTGGACACTATTAGCAATATTGATATAACTTGTAATTGGTTCATTGCTCGCGAAATGAAGTTAGAAGACGATCACCATGGGGTGGATTTTCATCAAAAGTCTAGTGAAGATGCTGATTCTTTTCCTTTGAAACAACTTCAAACGTGCTGACCTTTCATCTTCCAAATCAGTTATTCTGTTTCCAGTGCGTTCACTGTGTTGCGGATCTTCCGCTTGGGTTAATTCAATTTGTTTATGTTGTCTACCGAGCTGTGTTAGTTTGGATATTGATTATCACATCCCTTTGACTTTGCAACAGTCACATCCCGAGCTGAATTACACTGCCAGAGATCTTCAAAGATCTAGTGCAGTTTTAAAATAGTATTTCCTCTAATAGTGGCCGAGTCTAATAGCAGCCGGGGGTAAAGGTACCTAAAGGTGAATAAGAGCCGGGCGTCTAATAGGGGCCCGGTTTATATCGCATTCATAATCACACCCTACTTGATATAGTTCCGATATATGTCCCCAGACAGTAATATAGTTAAACTACCACGCTAAATTCGGTTTATGTCAAACGGCGAGGTAGTCGTGTTATTCTAAGAGGTCATCAAAGATAAACGCGTGGATTGGTCAAACCAAAAAATAAAATAAGGGCCGGGTCTAAAATAAGAGCCGGACCTCCAAAAAGTAAAGCTACATGAAAGTGAATAAGAGCCTAGCCTCTAATAGGGGTCCGGTTTATATAAGTAGTATAGAAGGGGGGAGCCGATACTCCTCAATGAGGAACCAAATGAGGAACCGTTAATGTATGCAGCGTAGCTCATTAATAGGCTAATGTATGCATGACGTCACGGGTCAGAAAGGTCGAGGAATCATTAGGCTATCCAATGCAAGGATGCTTTTGAATCTATCCATGATCATTAGCGAGAACAATGGTCTTTTATAACACTACCCATCAAGTAATGAAGACCAGTCGAAAGAGTTTATAGTTTGGCTCCAAAAAACTATTTGTAGGTATGACGTGTCATGAGCCCTCACAACGCCTAACGCCCGTATTTACCTTATCGCCGAACAAATATACTTAAGCCCGTTCTGACCTACTGGACATGAATGGATTGTTTATTCTGTCAACAGAGGCGAGCTAAAAACCTAGACATTTTAAGCGTATTAATATATTTTTGCGGGATAGAGTTCTGAACTAGTTTAACAGATATTCACAGAAAAACGTATCTATGTTTTAAAGTATAAAAAGTCTAGAAGGAGATTCGTCAACGTTTAAAACAGAAACTTAGAATGTTTAATATTATAAGAACTGTAGTTTATAGTTATTCACAAAACAAAATGTATCTATGTAAACCAATTTTATATGAGTTTTATATGAGTTTTTTTAGCCTTGATAGGTTGTCAACTGTTAAAGATATGGTAGTTAGTACTGATATAAGGTGAAATGAAGGCTGTCTCGTCAAACATTCTAACACATTTTATGTACAGAACTCAAAAACGTATTCAGGCGGAGACGAATAGTTAACCATTTTATGTTAGCAAGCGCTTCTACGTTGATTTATAAAACAAGTATATTTTTATCAGTGAAAATCTATATACCTCATTGAGACATCATGAATAGTACTGTGCTTTCAGATATTGTGTGTTAGGAGTTTATGAAACGGTTGAACCACTATTCACAAAACCCAATATAATCATCAAAAGTTTAAAACTCATTATCAAAAGATAGAATTTACCTTTTAAAAGCCAGATCTTATACCAATAGAAATATATCTTTAAAATATCAAGGTCTCACTTTTAGCTTACAATGATCACAATCATAATTGAATTCAACTCATTTTTTAATAAACCATTTCTAACATAGGCAGTATTACTTACATTAGAAAATATGTCTTGCATCATGTCTTAAACTGCTAGTAAGGTACATCAATAGACTACATAAAGCATGCATGACATAGACACATATTAATCTCACACATTCAGGTCGTATTTTATGTTAAAATGTTCGCAGCAAAATGATGTGTTATGCTTAGCCATAAGCAGGCGAGTTGATGTATTTATCAGAGACTAAGTGGTAAGGCCTGAAGATGTCCGATCACTGTATTTTAAAATGGACCACTCCGACCACTATATCGGTTCTCGGTGCTTCCGGTTCTGGAAAGACATTTTTTGCAAACATGTCTTAAACTGCTCATAAAGTACATCAATAGAACACCTAAAGCGTGAGACTAGCTCACTACCTGATTCAATAATATTCAATCGAGTTGAATTTACATAAATTTGCATACATAGGGATGACGTCACAACTCAGATCGGTCTCGTATCGTGTTTGCTATTCAATACGAAAAGAGTTATTACCCTAGCCATCATCATTAGTGAAGAACAATGACTTTTGTAACAGTACCCCTATTATGAAAACCCCTCCCTCAGAAGAATACTGTTTTTGAAACAACCCGCCAAAGCTATTTTAAGTTCTTGACCTGTAGTCTTATTCATCCATGTAGTGTTTGCTATGTTATGTATACACGGTTGGTGTCGAGTCGTATATGTTATTTGAAACAGTTCCCATTCTGATCTTCTCTCTTTATATACAGGACAACAGGGAAAAGTGACTCCGATACGAGTAGTAAATAACTTATACTGCAATGTTTTACTTAATAATGATATGATATGATATGATATGATATGATATGATATGTGTATCTTATGAATCTAATCACAATGCATTTATCATAATCATTCCTAGCATATTAAATCATACTAGTGAATACATCCTGGAAAAAAAGAGAGCTGTCTCTATCAAAATAGTATCAATTTCATGTCAAAACACTAAGCTTATTTTAACAACAAAACGCCCATACACAACTAGAGAATCCACATAGACCAAGTCTATTGATACAGGGTCAACATCACTGACCCCGAGAGGAATTTCATTCAATGAAGGACTGTCAACAGGTCGCTGTCCTATTTCTTATTGACGTAGCTTAGCCTCGAGCGAGACGGTATGAATTAATTGTAAAGTATTCATGAGCAAGTCTAGGCACTTCCATTTCGCCCTCAATATATCGCTTTTCTTTCATGTAATAGGTGCATTCGACTTACACCTTGGTCTGTGCACTATAACGGGGCAGATTAGCCCTCTCCATACATATATGGAGGTGTTTTATTATCATTAGAAAAGGCCGGTCCTGTAATGTTACTGTGAGAATGTATAAGCCTTTTTTTAACAAATAAAACTCAGCACGTGCACTCTGTCCCTCTAGATCACAATGGGTGGTATACATTTAAGAGGAAAGCCTGCAACACCCCTCTGGTTTTGCATTCTGATGAAACCTGATTTCATGGGATGGATCTAGCAAACTAATCAAGATAAATGCATGACTTTCGATGTATCATAAAATCAATATAATCGTGGTGTTATTCCAATACTTATGTACAATGTAATGTCTTATAATACTGTGATGTTTGGTATAAAAAGTGTGTCATTGCAAGGCGTTGTGCAATAACCAGGCTATTAATAGAAAGGGAAATTCCAAAGAGAATTGAATGGGCGCTTGATTCAAGTGAATAGTGATTCAAGACTCATAAACAAGCATCGAAGCAGTTATCTCCCGTTTCTGTTTATTCTCAATGGGTTGGTTAAGAGATATCAACGTTTCTAGATCTTAGTTCGGTTATATTATCCAAACGTTCCCTTCATGACTGTGTGTATTGCTATGTGGTGGCGTGAATGATTGGATTATGAAAGTAATGACCCTGCTATCCCGCCGAACAAGTATAGGAACCTTATTGAATACAGAATATGTCCCGCTTCATCGATAGCACAGGGTTTGTGATTGACTGGATACGGCTGACGTGTATTGCCATGGCGACATGTCTAGTACTATCGTAGCATTGTATGTTTGTCTAGTTGAACGATGTTGATCACGTGAAGCGATGGTTATCACCACCACCACCTATGGCCGCCGCCTGGAGCTTCCATAACATCACGGCCGCCGTCGCCACCACCGAGGACGAGGAGGATGGAGGAGGAGGAGGAGGAGGAGGAGAGGAGGAGGAGAGAGGAGGAGGAGGAGGAGGAGAGAGGAGGAGGAGGAGAGAGGACGTCATCACCACCGCCGCCGCCGCCGCCGTTGCCACCCTCAGTGTAGTCAACTACGCCGCTGCCGCCGCCGCCGCCGCCGCCGTTGCCATCCTCCTCGTCCTCGGTGGTGGCGACGGCGGCCGTGATGTTATGGAAGCTCCAGGCGGCGGCCATAGGTGGTGGTGGTGATAACCATCGCGTCACGTGATCAACATCGTTCAACTAGACAAACATACAATGCTACGATAGTACTAGACATGTCGCCATGGCAATACACGTCAGCCGTATCCAGTCAATCACAAACCCTGTGCTATCGATGAAGCGGGACATATTCTGTATTCAATAAGGTTCCTATACTTGTTCGGCGGGATAGCAGGGTCATTACTTTCATAATCCAATCATTCACGCCACCACATAGCAATACACACAGTCATGAAGGGAACGTTTGGATAATATAACCGAACTAAGATCTAGAAACGTTGATATCTCTTAACCAACCCATTGAGAATAAACAGAAACGGGAGATAACTGCTTCGATGCTTGTTTATGAGTCTTGTATCACTATTCACTTGAATCAAGCGCCCATTCAATTCTCTTTGGGATTTCCCTTTCTATTAATAGCCTGGTTATTGCACAACGCCTTGCAATGACACACTTTTTATACCAAACATCACAGTATTATAAGACATTACATTGTACATAAGTATTGGAAAAACACCACGATTATATTGATTTTATGATACATCGAAAGTCATGCATTTATCTTGATTAGTTTGCTAGATCCATCCCATGAAATCAGGTTTCATCAGAATGCAAAACCAGAGGGGTGTTGCAGGCTTTCCTCTTAAATGTATACCACCCATTGTGATCTAGAGGGACAGAGTGCATGTGCTGAGTTTTATTTGTTAAAAAAAGGCTTATACATTCTCACAGTAACATTACAGGACCGGCCTTTTCTAATGATAATAAAACACCTCCATATATGTATGGAGAGGGCTAATCTGCCCCGTTATAGTGCACAGACCAAGGTGTAAGTCGAATGCACCTATTACATGAAAGAAAAGCGATATATTGAGGGCGAAATGGAAGTGCCTAGACTTGCTCATGAATACTTTACAATTAATTCATACCGTCTCGCTCGAGGCTAAGCTACGTCAATAAGAAATAGGACAGCGACCTGTTGACAGTCCTTCATTGAATGAAATTCCTCTCGGGGTCAGTGATGTTGACCCTGTATCAATAGACTTGGTCTATGTGGATTCTCTAGTTGTGTATGGGCGTTTTGTTGTTAAAATAAGCTTAGTGTTTTGACATGAAATTGATACTATTTTGATAGAGACAGCTCTCTTTTTTTCCAGGATGTATTCACTAGTATGATTTAATATGCTAGGAATGAATATGATAAATGCATTGTGATTAGATTCATAAGATACACATATCATATCATATCATATCATATCATATCATATCATTATTAAGTAAAACATTGCAGTATAAGTTATTTACTACTCGTATCGGAGTCACTTTTCCCTGTTGTCCTGTATATAAAGAGAGAAGATCAGAATGGGAACTGTTTCAAATAACATACACGACTCGACACCAACCGTGTATACATAACATAGCAAACACTACATGGATGAATAAGACTACAGGTCAAGAACTTAAAATAGCTTTGGCGGGTTGTTTCAAAAACAGTATTCTTCTGAGGGAGGGGTTTTCATAATAGGGGTACTGTTACAAAAGTCATTGTTCTTCACTAATGATGATGGCTAGGGTAATAACTCTTTTCGTATTGAATAGCAAACACGATACGAGACCGATCTGAGTTGTGACGTCATCCCTATGTATGCAAATTTATGTAAATTCAACTCGATTGAATATTATTGAATCAGGTAGTGAGCTAGTCTCACGCTTTAGGTGTTCTATTGATGTACTTTATGAGCAGTTTAAGACATGTTTGCAAAAAATGTCTTTCCAGAACCGGAAGCACCGAGAACCGATATAGTGGTCGGAGTGGTCCATTTTAAAATACAGTGATCGGACATCTTCAGGCCTTACCACTTAGTCTCTGATAAATACATCAACTCGCCTGCTTATGGCTAAGCATAACACATCATTTTGCTGCGAACATTTTAACATAAAATACGACCTGAATGTGTGAGATTAATATGTGTCTATGTCATGCATGCTTTATGTAGTCTATTGATGTACCTTACTAGCAGTTTAAGACATGGTGCAAGACATATTTTCTAATGTAAGTAATACTGCCTATGTTAGAAATGGTTTATTAAAAAATGAGTTGAATTCAATTATGATTGTGATCATTGTAAGCTAAAAGTGAGACCTTGATATTTTAAAGATATATTTCTATTGGTATAAGATCTGGCTTTTAAAAGGTAAATTCTATCTTTTGATAATGAGTTTTAAACTTTTGATGATTATATTGGGTTTTGTGAATAGTGGTTCAACCGTTTCATAAACTCCTAACACACACTATCTGAAAGCACAGTACTATTCATGATGTCTCAATGAGGTATATAGATTTTCACTGATAAAAATATACTTGTTTTATAAATCAACGTAGAAGCGCTTGCTAACATAAAATGGTTAACTATTCGTCTCCGCCTGAATACGTTTTTGAGTTCTGTACATAAAATGTGTTAGAATGTTTGACGAGACAGCCTTCATTTCACCTTATATCAGTACTAACTACCATATCTTTAACAGTTGACAACCTATCAAGGCTAAAAAAACTCATATAAAACTCATATAAAATTGGTTTACATAGATACATTTTGTTTTGTGAATAACTATAAACTACAGTTCTTATAATATTAAACATTCTAAGTTTCTGTTTTAAACGTTGACGAATCTCCTTCTAGACTTTTTATACTTTAAAACATAGATACGTTTTTCTGTGAATATCTGTTAAACTAGTTCAGAACTCTATCCCGCAAAAATATATTAATACGCTTAAAATGTCTAGGTTTTTAGCTCGCCTCTGTTGACAGAATAAACAATCCATTCATGTCCAGTAGGTCAGAACGGGCTTAAGTATATTTGTTCGGCGATAAGGTAAATACGGGCGTTAGGCGTTGTGAGGGCTCATGACACGTCATACCTACAAATAGTTTTTTGGAGCCAAACTATAAACTCTTTCGACTGGTCTTCATTACTTGATGGGTAGTGTTATAAAAGACCATTGTTCTCGCTAATGATCATGGATAGATTCAAAAGCATCCTTGCATTGGATAGCCTAATGATTCCTCGACCTTTCTGACCCGTGACGTCATGCATACATTAGCCTATTAATGAGCTACGCTGCATACATTAACGGTTCCTCATTTGGTTCCTCATTGAGGAGTATCGGCTCCCCCCTTCTATACTACTTATATAGCATCAATGATCACTCCCTACTAGTTTAATATGTCTCACATATGTTCCCATGCACTTAAAGGGTTCAACTACACGCTAAATACGGTGTACATATCATATGGTGTTATTCTAAGAAATGTAAGTCAGTTATCCGAGGTTATCACGTGTATTGGTCAAACCTGAAAATAAAATAAGGGCCGGACCTCCAATAACAGCAGGGCCTTCATTAAGCGGCTGGGGATAGAGCCCTTACATGTTAATAAGGGCCGGGACCCCTATTAGAGGAAATACGGTTATCAGAAATATATAGTAGGTTATAATAGGTCATTCTGGACCAACACGTGGTATTTTGGTCATTTCTGAAAACCAGCAAATATTGGGTATTTAGCCATTATGGATACCGAATTAATACTTGTTATTTAGTGTTGCTCAAGAATCCGTTACAATCAATCAATAGTCACGCCTAAAAATAAATAGTGAACATTGATATTGAGATATTTTGAAAGAGGGTAACTAAAAAAATTGCTGAATTCAGAAAAAAACGAACACTGATTGTATGAACAGTGAATGTAGGGAAAACAAAATCAAAATTCCCGTTATAAATCACCCACATATTTAATTTCTTCGAATAGTTAAAGAGAATTTATGGAAAAAGGTTTGTGCATAACAACAATAAATTGTGTACGAAATCGTTGCTTCATATACTTTGACAGAATTGGTAAAAATAGCAGAATTATTATGAACAAAGATAACTCGTTAAAATGGTTTGATGACCTCACATTTTCTCACATTTTTGGATAAAAGACACAATAAACTTGAATAAAACTAAAATAAACTAGATGAGCGTTTGCGGGACACTGCAAAAGCAGAGCAGCTCCAAACTTTGGGTCTCGCCTTTCTCTGTTCTGCCTTCTCATCAGCATCAATAAAATGGGAAATCTTACTTGGGAAAAACTTGTTCATTACTCGAGTTATTACCAATCATCACTGGGGTCACTTTTCACAATTTTTTTCTTAAAACCTATTTCTTATTTCAAAATCTGATCAAAGGATTAACATGGCCTTAACCAATATCTCATGACCGTGACCTTTGACCTTCAAGGTCACACCATCAATGATCACTTTTGATTGTGTATAACAATCATGCAATGACTCAAAGTGTTAACATACAGCATATTCACAAAAGCTTGTTTAATTCGATCAATTTGATCAAAAGGTTAAAATGGTTACATAGTTGTGACCTAGCTGTGATCTTGACCATTGACAGATTTTAGCGAAAACCTTTACAAATCTTGTTCTTTCTCCACAGTTCATATATACCAAATAAGAGCCTGATAGCACCAAAAACAGTTTGAAGTTATCATATTTACAATGATTGTTGTGGTGATTTCAGAAATCATGACCTTGACCTATGACCTTGAATGTGAACATGTCAAAATCATTCACCAGGTTTATAGGAAAGAAGGTATCTATATGAGATGTTATATCTTCATGGAAATAAGTTACTTAGTGATTTCAGAACTAGTTAGCATGACCATATCTCGTGACCTTAACCTTTGTTCTTCAAGGTCACACAGTCAATGAGAACTTTTCATTGTCTGTAACAATCATGTAATGATTCAAAGTGTTAATAGTTGAAATAAGGCACATTCCTTAAAGGGGTGCACCACAATGGTATGACTTCATAATACAGCAAGCGGTAGATTGGACTCATTGTACATGTAGGCCCAACAGAGTAAATAATTAGAGGATATTTGTCTTTTCTTGACTAATACCATGTTTATCTCATCAAGTGAGGTAGAAAGATTATATTTTTACGAGTGACGAGTGAAATATATATAACTTTTCTACCTCACGAGATTAGATAAACATGGTATATGTCAAGAAAAGAAAAATTTTCTATTTATTATATGACCCAATCCTTGCATATTCACCGAAATCGTCTTGCATTTACGTTAAGTCGGCTCCAAAATGAGCCTGTCGACTCAGCAACAATGTGACGTCATGAACGTGTCATGACATCGGAGCATTGTTTTATGTCGTCAGGTCATTGTTATATCAGTCACTAGTGACTGATAACACGTTCCAGTGTTATTTTCACTAGTCACTGATAACACGGTTTATGTTCATTGATAGATCCCGGTATTTCACCTGCAATCATATAATAATGTATAACATAATTACATTATTAAACATTATGCGCAGCCAATGCAGGTATGCAAATCTTTATCCATAGAAATGTACCCGCATTTATATACGTTTGTGCATTTATGAATAATTGAAAACTATTGAACATTCCAGATATGCAATCTTTACGAATGGTTTATTGTATATTTTATTAAGATCATCAATCTCCGTTGTAAAATCAGACATTACTCAGTTCAATATTAATAGCTTTCGAGGTGCAGTTACAACCTTATTCAAAGTGCTCTTATGAGTGATTTGCCCGTAAATGTGTTCAATCCAATCCTATTCAGATAAATTTTGTTCATTATGTAAAGACATCAGAAAATACACCATCAATGTTGCTTTGGTTGTATTTGTTTTTTTATAAGCTATTATTACCCATGTGGATAAAAATAACCGAGTTAATATTTTTTATATGAGCACATGTGCACATAGCACATTTGACTAGCAACTATTGTTTCACTGCGACCTCCCGTATTTCGTCGTCTTTTGACGTCATAAAACGATTGTTCGTGACGTCACTGTAGCTTGTTGTAGCAAGTGAAGTGGGTCGTTTCCTGGTTATTTTGACGGGAATCAAACGAATTAAAATGGTTAATAAAGAAATTATTACATTCGAAAGTGTGTCATATGACTTTTACGAAACTCGTACAAATTTGTGTACAACCCTAGCTCACACTCGTTTCATATGGCAAACTTCCTCGGGTAATAATCTCTATTTATAATGTTCATACTTGTGGGAAACTACATGTTAATTTCTGTTTGTCCAAAAAAGTAAAATAGTGTTGAAAGGTATAACAAACAAATTAAAATTAATATAAAAAAGAAATAATGAAATATTTGACAAATAAAAATTGAAACAAATTGCATCATTGTCACGTACAGATCCTGTGCAATATTTACCACAAAAAAAGGTTTATCCTTTTTTTTAATTAAATTAAATTGCAGTGACAATCATAATTTCAAATTGTCATCTGCGGGGCAGCTCTTGCGTCAAACATGGTCAAAGGGGAGACAATGTGCTGAGCAGGGGCGTAACTAATAACAAGCATTGCGGAAGATCGTCGGATTGTTTGTTTTGGATGTCTTGATAGTTGAAAGGAACTTTACAGATAATAGTACTTTTAAATAAGTTATTGTCACGCCAGAACAATGTGAAAACTAAAGAATGAACCACGACAACGTTCCCGCCAAATTTATTTCCTCAAAAATGCATCATACGTGCTGGCAGGTGAAGTGGGCGGAGCTTATGCGATTGACAGCCATCCGTCATCTGTTGTTGGGGGTCGGGTACATGCGTTTCTGATATTCAAATTGAAGGCACACACACATGTCAATTAAGAACATGACATCCGCTAGGTAATGTAAACATAATTCGAAGCTTTCGTTTTTGGTTTTAGGTAACATTTATAGTGTGGTCATTTTAATTTGTTAACCAAACCGGACATATTTTACGATTTTCATTTTGACTTCTGCGTTCCGTAAAATTAACATTCTGTAATGCAATTGTTTGCTTGATAGATTTACACAACTACCAAGATTCAAGATATGTTCATGATTGAATATACACTCTGTTGATATGAATAATGTGCAGAATGCAGTGTACATGTAACCGTTATGTTAAAAATGCCGTGATACGGCACCGACATATTTCCCCCAGTTTTGTGGTAATGATTAATATTCTACGTGGATGTCTATATGTATACTAGTTTGCAAATCTATTTCAATTTAGTACTTGATTTCGTTATAGACTGACCATTAGGCACTTATTTATACTCGTGTATTTCTAGCTATCAAAATATGTTTTACCCACTGAAAACGGGTCTCGCTTATAGACTATTGAACCACGATATTAATTTCTTTTCAAAGGTTTCCGAAATGTATACCTTGTTCAAGCTACATGTAGAAACAATAGTTATCTGTGAGTGAAATATCAGCCAATATGCTTGTATTTTGAAAAGTACGAAAGAGTAAGAAAAAGAAAGCACAGTACATTTTACGGTCATTGTTTGTCACAACAACAATGTTCAACAAAATGATTACAAAAATGTACCTTGTTTTATTTCGTGAACTAAAGGTCGCATGTAGAAAGTAAATACACCAGCGGGATCACTGACATTTTCTCTATCCAAAAAAAATACATTTTTGAGCACAGGAATTTATTTCCAAGTTAGTAAACAAAGATATACACATACGTGGCCATTGATAATTTACGCGAAAAACGTCTTTGTCGTTTATAATCAATGCATTTTCATTTTTATATTGTATATTTATTAAAAAAATACATAGGTAGAGAGATACCTAACTTCTATGAACATGAATAACGCCCTGGTGATATTTTATGTGCAACGATGCATGACCTAATTCTTGAATGTTATGAAATGATGGTAATGTATGACCAAAATGGGAAAAGAAATTGGGTGACTGATATTAGAGAACTGTTGCACAAAACAGGCTACGGATATGTTTGGCTGGATCAGAAAATTCCATCCTATGCTAATTTTATCACATCATTTACACAAAGAATGAAAGATATGTATTTACAATCATGGTCGGAATCTCTACTCCTATCAACTAAATGTTTATTTTACAACCAATGGAAATCGGGTATATGTTTCGAAGAGTATCTAGCAAAAGTTGACGTGAAAAAGTTTCGTATATCTCTCGCCCGATTTCGTTGCTCTTCCCATGAATTATTTATTGAAACTGGCAGATACCTAGGTATACCAAGGGAGCAGAGAATATGTAAATTATGTGACCATAATGCTATAGAAAATGAATTACATTTCCTTCTCATCTGCCCTGTGTATAACACTTTACGAACTAAGTATCTAAAACCATACTTTTATAAATACCCAAGCGAAAGAAAATTAATATCACTGTTAACAGATACTAACACCGTATCACTACAGAATCTTGCAATGTACATATATTTCGCAATGGATTCAAGAAAACAAATTGTAATAGATAAAAACTTGTTATGACTTACTACTCATATATTGTAAATGTACTACAGGCCTGTGGCCTTTTCAGTACTGAAATAAAGAATTGAATTGACTCAAAAAAGTTAGCGGCACTGTGTGAGCGTAAAGCGTAAAGAGCCGGGCACCAAGAGGGTTAAGCATTCGTTTGTTCATCGGCGAAGTTCTCTGTTCGGCCGTACCATCAGGAAAGTTAGTATATCGAGATGACATCTTATGATTCGTATCATCATCCTATTTGCCTTCGCCTGTCCATCGGGATCATAAGGCAGTTTTCACATGCGAAGGCCATACGAAATAACACGAAGCTGACCGAAGTCAAAAGAATGCAACGCGAATGCGTTCATACCTCGTGATAATTGCAAGACTGCACTTGGTGATTATACTATGTCGTATTGACTAGGTGACGAGGGCATTTACTACTTAGTTTTGCTACGATACATCAAAACATCTGAAATTTAATACAAATGAACTTTCGGAATGCAGCAGTATTATAATTTTAGTCAATAAGTTAAATGCATCCATCTCCTCCAGGGTATTTGTATTCTCAAATCTCCTCAAACGCCTGATTATCTTCGAAAGTTTTGCCTCGTACCTCTGAAGGCTGTTTACTGGTCGCTATATACAGCATGTATTTTGTAAGCCAATGAATTTTCTCGCGATTCGAAAGTTTATGGTCGCTTAACAGTCTTCTCATCCGGGCAATATTGCATTTCATTGGCTGGTTGTTTGTAGCAAGCTACTAGGCAAAGATCTGCAAAGACAATAGGGTAATTAAGGAGTCTTAGGTAAATATACCATAATAGTTAGCTCAATTGAACTTTGTGTGTGGAACAGTCATCATGTGTAGGTGAGACTTTTGGGGCTTCTGACTTCTTTGGCAGTTTGTCGTTTGTCGTTCCATGGAAACATACTTTTAAATTTCGTTTCCGGACCGGAACTCAAAAACTGTAAGGCCTTGCTCAGTGAAACCTGATGCGTGGAACAATCATCATGTGTAGATGTGCATTTTGGGTTGTTCAACTACTTTTTTCGCTGAAATAAGTCGATAAAATGTATTTGAAAAATAATGTCACCAACAGTAAAACACCCTTCTCTCTTCGTAAAATCAAGTTATAAATGATTGTACATGGTTCCGTAAAGCCATGGCAATCGTTTGTTGTCATTCGAAATAATATAATGTGTTCACGATAAAATGGCCGCCATGCAATTTTTGGTTTAAAAACAACACTGGTATTTCCACTACAGATAATTGGTTTGTGTAATAAGATGTTGTACCCTCTAAACTAAATATAAATGACATGAACCATTATTCTAAATGGGAAATTTAAAACAAATAAAATTTGCAAAAATCGTGCTACTGCCCCTTTAAGACTTTTATTTTTAGCCGTTTCCATGAAAACAAACTTAATATATTGTATCCGACCCGAACTAACACATAATTGTTAGGCCTAGCTCAGTGAAACAGACATCATGTGTAGATGTGCCTTGTGGGTTTTCACCTTTTTGGATTTTTATTTTTAGCCATTTCCATGGAAAACATATTCATCTTGATTTTGAAACAAAACAAAACTTTTTACAATTTCACTTCTATAGCAGATCTTGAAAACTATAAGGTAAAGAACTGGGGAAAAACACTTATATATGAATTTATTACAAATGAGTTATTTTGGATTTATTTAAGAATATAGCTCCATAATCATTTTTCACTATGTTCTAAACTTTACCCACTTGGCGGGGAGTATAGTCGATTCTGTACACTTGTTTGAGTTGGAAATCATTGATCTTACCGATGTCCGAACATGGCATTAATGGCCCGTATGAGATTATTACAAATCAATATTTTCCTATGTTTATCCTGCCATGGCATAAAATACGATTTACTCAAAATGTAAACTGGGGTTATGTCAACGTATAGCTACTGTACTTTACATCTGTCCTCACCATTTGTAAATTACACAAGTATGTGTTCATGTAACGGGGTGTAAGTTGTTAAATTTGTATCAATTTCGTAAAATAAACAGTATATAACCTGTTTAGTTTCTGAGTTATTTTAGAAAAATGTTGTCACTTTTAGTTTCTCCAAAAACTGGACTCATCCTCCTTTATATTTTCATTCTGTTTTCATTGTAGTCAGAATGAAGTGTTCTGTTCCTCAAGGCTGTGGTAGTTACATTTCGTGTGTGAAGTTGTATACACAATTGTACAAAATATGATTTACAATGACAAAGTACAAAGTACAACTACAATAGTAAGTATTCACACCATGACAACCAAGATTGACATATTATCTTTGTTTAAATTGATGTTTGTATAAAGGTGAAAATGCACTTTGAATTTCAAATATTATGTTGCGTTTTGTAGTTGCTTGTAGTTACACAATTGTATTTCGATCTTCTTGATGACGTCACTGATGATGTTTGACAACGTTGATTTCATCATGACTTTTGAAACCATTCTTTCGTGTGTATACTTGTGTACAGCATCGCTTCAAATCTTAAACATTCTGATTTACTTTAAAGTACCTGTTATATGTACATGTACCATATCAATTTTTAATTTGAAAAAAAATTAACATTATCATTTTAATAATTTATTTTGATAAATAATAAGATAAGTGGATTGCGGAGAAATTGTTATAAAAATAGATTGACATAAATTATTCATGAAATTAATATAATCACGCTGCAAGATTATCGTTTTTCACGTTTTACATAAAAGTTAGAATTTTTTTTTTAAAGTTTAAACATATCATTATTCATTTGGAAGTCGTATAATGCGTTGATTTCAACCTTCCTGATGACGTCACAGATTATATGTTTTCCCGATTGAAAGTCAGACTAAACTGAAAGTACACACCTCAGTTGTTTTACGATTTTTATTTTCAGCTGTTTCAATAAAAACATAACTTAACATTTTGATTACAGGCCTGAACTAAACAAACCTTTAAGGCCTAACGCTATGAAACTTGGTACGTGGAACAATCATTATGTGTAGGTCTTTGAACTTTTATTTTTAGTCATTTCCATAAAAAAATATATTCATCTTGTTTCCAGGGCAAAACTAAAAATGCTTTTTACAGAACAGATCTTGAAAACTATAAGACTGAAATTAATAAAACTTGGGAAGTAGAAATATATGCATGCATTTATTACTAATATTAATGAGAGATCGGAATTATTAAAGAATAAATCTCTATAACCATAAATGTAGTTCAACATATTTTAAACTTTTCCCATTTGGTGGAGTATATGGTCAACTCTGTCTGCTTGTTGTCCCCTGCCACAACGAGGCACGGGGGACTATGTATTCAGAGGCGTCCGTACGTCACATTTATTGTTTACGCGATATCTCATGAACCGTTGCATCCAGTGTCTTAAATTTTAAGTGCCAGCCTACAATGCAGACACAATTCGAATTGCATGACCTTGACCTCATTGTTAAGGTCACCATTGCACTTCGACCGGCTTTCAGCTCTTGTTAACGCGATATCTCATTAAGCATATAATATTGCATCCAAAGTCTGCATAGACTGGTCTAATTTGGTGTCGGCCTACATGGGGGGAGGGGAGGGGAAGACGCAGACATCAGTCTATGTTGGTGACCTTGACCTTATTTTCAAGGTCACCGCGACACTTTCACCACTTTTCGATCTTTTGTTAACAAGATTTATCATTGCCTAATGAACCCAAAGTCTTCAAATTTGGTGCCAGGCTACAATCGCGGATTACACAGACACCAGTCGATTTTGTTTACCTTGACCTTATTTCCAAGGTCACTACAACACTTGGACCACTTTTCGAACTCTTGGTAATAGATATATCATTACCTGATGGACCAAGTGTCTTCAATTTGTGTACCAACCTACAATGTGTGACTATGCAGACACCACTCAAATTGCATGACCATGACCTTATGTACAAGGTCACTCCGACACTTTGACGACAGTTTTTCAGCCTATTGTTAACGTGATATCTCATCAACCGTTGCACCCTGGGTCTTCAATTTTGGTACCAGACTATGCAGACACAGGTCGCATCGGGTGACCTTGACCTTATTTCCAAGGTCACCACGGCATCTTGAACTGCTTTCAGCCTTCTTGTTATTAACCCTAAGCATCCATTATCTTGAAAGTTGGTGAGCTCTGTCATTAGTGAATTATGCAGACACCAGGCAACGTTTAGTGCATAACACTTTGACCACATTCTTGTTAATGCTATGTCATGAACCTTAGCACCCAATGTCTTCACATTTGATGTCATAATGACAGTTTTTACCAGAAATGGAATATAAGAAGAACCACATTTAGAAAATGTGTCTTACATGACTCAACGTTGGAGGCGGGGGACATTGCCATGTGTGTGGTGACCACTTGTTATTTTCATAATCAGTAGCGCAAAGGAACATACGTACATGTACAACTTAAAGACTTAAGACATAATCAAATTAAATCAAGAGCAGAAATTATTTCATTAAAAGTAGACAGGAGATTATGTAATCGCTATTTTAGTTCTCATCATTTATCATAGTTTATTCTAAGTTATTATGTTTTATGATAAAGTTTGAATACACATATACTTAGGTTTTATTTCACTTGATATTTGTCATATATTAAAGTGACATTCTGGGTTTATAATAATACTTAATTAAGTTTTTATATATACGTGCCAAAATACCATATGTGCTTATTTCCGTTTGAATAATTACACTTCGCTTGCATATTCACCCCCAATCACAAAATATATAATGACTACGTTGTTCCAAAGAAAATTGAGCAACAACGTAATTAAAGAGCATAAACCGAAGTCCTATGTACTTGCACGGTATATATCTGACCAATTAAACATAACCAACCTGAGTTTGTCTTTTCGACTGTTGTAGGTTTTAAGGTAATTTTGGCATCTGTCCGTATTTGTCGATACAACAGCAGCTTCGTTATAAGGTTTGTTGTTTATTAATCCAAAAAGACACTGAATTTCAAGAAAATATGGTAGTTGAGAGAAAATTCAACCAGCTCTAATACCTTGGTCTCAGTCGTCAACCTTTACTGACAACATACAAAATCACAGCAAGTTGAATACGATGCAATTAGGGTACTTTCCCCACGCATAAAGCACCAATTACATTAACTGACAGGAAGCAAAAACACGAATGGAGGGCTGGGCACAATTCTTTAATAACGAAAAACGAAATCAAGAGAATACATAACATAAAAAGTGTATCAAACGTTCTAAATGGCCTTAATTTAAATCAGTAATTCAAATTAACTGTATTGAAGCATTCGTAAAATATAACAGTTACAAACCTTTCAACATTTCATTTGAGCAATTTTGAGTAAAAAGATTCATGACATTACAATGGTTTCAATGGCATTTCAACATATTTTACAAGGTTTTGATAAGCTTTGGATGTGCAAATCTTTAGTTCGCATATTTTTTTCCTTAATGACAAGCAAATTTGATTATGAAATTCAAATGGCCCTTGTAAATCTTTCTTCTCTGAAAGGAATTGACCCAATTTAGACCGCTACCTTCTGAAGGCATTTTGGGCACAGGGGTTCGTAATATAAAGTCTTTAGCGGAGATAATTATATAAAATCTTTATGTCTTCATAGAGTTCGCTCAAATTTGGAATATATGGTAACCACATCGTAAATAAACAGTATATTATTGCAAAAATGTAGATTTTGAATTGTGAAAATATTGTCCTAACAGCAATTCGAACCCCTGTGCATTGGGGAAACAGCATGTTCACCAGAGTTGACCTTAATCTAACGGCAAAAAAAGAGGCCAACAAATTATGTAATCAACTTATATAAACAAATAAAAATAGTATAGTTTTACTGAGAGTAAACGAATAAAAACAAACTAATAATTGTAATCGTACGAACACCAAGCTGTACTATAAAGCCATCTTCAATATGACATCACTCAATAACCTTCACAAAATTAGATGTCCCGGTATCATAACATACAACCGGGTAAAATATCATTAACTTTCAAAATGAAATACTGCTGTCACAGAAGGTCGATTTAGAACGCTTAACATAAGTATAGACTTTTTACCAGAAGCACTGACAATTTCATTCATCAAGGTTTTATGTTCATATCTGTTCAAACACTTATATGTTTCGGGTGCTAAAATCAGTTTTTCAAATTACTTTTGGACAGGAAGATTGACATGTAAGTTAAACAATGTTAAAATATGTAGTCAACGTTAATTCTCGATTTTAATCGTTGACGCTCCACTACTGCAGAAAGTCAGAAAAAGACCTATTTCACGCTCGCCTATTTCAGCGATTCTAAAAACTATGATCTTTCAATAGGATTGATGTTTCAGACATATGAACAGACAGTGTTTCCATTCAGTTGAGCTGGCTTTGGAGGCCAATATGCAACCTTAATCTTGAATTGATCACTCGTGGATGAACATGTATTTGTATATAAGTGTTATGCACTAGATTATAATACAGCTGATTAAGCGTTTATTAAGCCAAAGGGTTTGTTCACTGATATGCAAACTCATTGTTTGAAGCAGCTTTTTGAAAATATCAAAAATGTTCTATGGTGAGTTAAAGAATTCATATTCTGCTTTCATGCAGCGTTTGTAGACCTCGCGTGCTTGTTGCTCATCAAGTGTACCCTTTTGGACAGCGGAGTCCACCAGTTCATCCATTTTTGTATGTCCTGTGCGGTCAGGATTCATGTTGTAGTTGAACCATTCTTTGTAAACACCGTGATTTTTCTACCAAAGAGTAACAATTATACAGGTCATAAATCAATGTTCAGAATTAGTTCACAGCATACAGAATTATTGCTCATGAAATAAAATTATATATAATTGAACTATAATTATGAAACCACGATCTTAATTATTTGAATTCTTTATAATAATCTAGATAGATAGATCTAGTAACAAACATGAAAAATTAGGAACGATAAACTTTAGTCCATTTATATTGCACATATATCCATGCACATAGCATGCTACATAATACCCCTGATCAACGAGAACAGAACACTGCCAGAGGAGAATATAACTGCTTCCCTGTCAGACACTCAGGGTTCAAATTCAGACTACCGTCACATAATTCCGGGTACCCATTTACTGTTTGGTGGACAGAGGCACACTTCGAACTTAGTCACTTACCCAGGGTGATACCACACGTATCATGCCAGGGGACAGGGAATGACACTTCAAATTCTAATTTATTCAACAATGTAGCGGGTCAAGGCACGCCAATTGTTGCTGAACGTGACTGATAGCGGTCGACTAAGCTACAATGTACAGGTGTTGCTTAGGACCACCTGCACGTTTCACCCTAATAACTATTGTCTTTGATGGCAGATATTCACCCACAGCAACTATACACAACAGTTTACACTTACAATGTGATAAATAATGGGTGAATTGTCCGGTGAAGAAAAGCTCTGGGCCAATATGTGTTATTTTTCTTAAGATAAACAGATGGGATAAAACTCTATCAGGGTGTTGTTTGTCTTGTGCCAATGCAAAATAGTCACATGGCCTGTATCGGACCAAATGCACAATGACTTAATAGATAACATGATATACAGCTGCATACCGAATGTTTGTTCACCTACTTGTGTATTTTGGTGCAAATACAATGTAAATTGACGTTCAAATTAACGTCAATCAAATTGCACCACATACAATGACAATGACACATTATATAGTTCTTTTTAAAGATGAATGACAACAACTTCATAATAACCCTAAAGAAAAACTAAGAAATTCAGGATAAAAAGAACTGTTTATTTCTTGTTAATGTCAATACAATACATCGTAACAAATCTGTATTGTCATAAGGCAAAGTCACATTGGGTAAACAATCCAAGTGTTTTCAGAAGCTTGGACACCAAAAAAGATAACAATTCATCTTTCACACAAGATTACGGTTGTTCCCAAGCTAGAGTAAATATCGAGTATGTCCGTTTGTGTGACGTTGGGGGTGATGTTTTGTCATTCTCTCTGCACTGGGCAATTTTCTGAGTGTGTTTTGCTGCTGCGTTCTGAACATGTCTCATCAGTTAATTTAAATGCTTTTGAGAACGTGCATTTCGTGATTCTCGAATTAAAGCACGTTTTTCAATGTTGCCATTGTTCGACAATGTTTATTGACTAAAGTGCATTTTGTCGATTGCTTTCATTTTGTGGGTGACATTAATATGTAAATTTTTTCATTTTGAATATAGAAATTATCTCATTTTCAATAAAACCGATTTCTGTGAGTGTCAACTTTCTTTAGGACATCAGTATATATTCTTGAGGACAATAATTATTCTCAAACGTACCCTTCATGTAGTGCATGTTTATCAAACTTGGCATAGTGAAATAAACAGAAGGGGTCAAGTTTTGAAAATTCAAATAATATTCGAATAACAGTTTTCATATCGACTAAATGAGCTAAATTGTATCACAAACACATTGAATGAGTATATGAGGAAATATATGACGTATGTTTGACCCAGTTGATCACTCACAGAAGAAAATAGAAACTGTAGTATTGCAAAATTTGACCCCTGGTCACTTTCAAGAGCTGCTAAAACTGTAACTGTTTACTATGATGCATAAGATCAGATTATGTTATGGAACATTCAACAGTCTTCTTAAAATCGGCCCAGTATTTGCGTTGATATGATGCTTCAAATTACATGATGTTTGCACTGAATTACACAGATAGGTGAACAAACTTTTGGTATGCAGCTGTACGTTATCGTAAGGTGAGGTCATTTGTTTTAAAAGCCGTATTAAAGAGTATTTCACTCATATCACGGCTGCTAGTGTTATTGCACTTAGAACGCTCACGCTGTTGGTCAAGATCGTTTCCTTCGAGTTTGGTTTGGGGTTGGGAATCTTGGCGAAATACAGTTCAAGCGGATATTTAACAGAGAGTTTAGGATAAACTAATTAATCACCTCTCTAAATTGCTGACCAATCCACGGGAATAGTCTTGTTCCGGGCATCAAGGCGATAATGAAGTATATTGGATCCATTTTTGATGCAACTTCTCGTTGATAATCCACATATTCTGTGCAAGCTTTCCCGAGGTAGATCCCTGCAGCCGAAGCGATATGCCATCTTTCCTTCAGGTTCTTGTTGTATCTAAAAATATAAATATCCTGTATATTTCAAACAAAGTTAACAATGTTAAAGAGTGCAAAACAATTGTTTTCCGCACTCTACAATCTGCAAGTCAAGATCATGGGAACGGCCCCATTTTTTTACTCAATTTTGACACAATTTCTAATGCGTCCACTCACTCGCAATAGTGAGTAGACGTTATATCGTTCCTGCCCCGGCGCGAGTTACCCCTTGTGAAAGGAAGTTGAGGGCTGTGCGGATGGTTAAAATGTTGATTGTCAGAAATGTGAGAATAATTGTTTATACTCTGTAAGTTCTTGTGACCACTAATTTGTATAATTATTTATTATTTAGATATCAATGCTGCGATAGTAATTTAAAAGGATATTGTAAAAGTAAAAATTCTGAAATAATGCTACTTCGAGATGTTGTGGTTGACAGCTGACATTGTTTTGGTCACGTTACTTTGGTCATGTGATCAAGTGCAAGTTGTTCCGGCAGCACGCGATGTTATTACACTAAGTGTAATAACACGGTAGATTTATTACACTGCGATATCTTCAACGGGTGATTAATAAAGTATAACATGGAACCCAATATTTGAACTAACAATACTTCCTGTTATATTAAGGTGGTGTGACTGATCTCGAAGTTAATTTCCCAAAGCAAAGTCTAGGGGAGTAACATATGCTTGACTTACAATAACCGCTGAGTTCCCTACGGTACATTGTTGTTACACTACGACCACACTAGGACTGACGCGATCGACTGACTTGCGACCAGTGTGATGGTTCGTGCAAACCTTATCGACTATGTAACAATAGATGCAAATATTGCACAGCCAGCCATTTAATAACGGTCACGATTGACTTCATTTCATTCCCTCCTCACATACCTTACTTAAATCATATCCTTTGTTTAAAATAGAGTGTTTGTTACAGTCAGTATAGGTCAAACCGCGATAATCCGGCCACCGATAATCCTAATCTCGCAGTTTCCGAACGGTAGGAAGATGTAACCAAACTAATCTATTTAGTAGTCCTCAGTACTCAGTAGTTCGGACATTTCACTATCCGACCGTTTTTGATGAAAAACGGAAGCTTTCGGAGTATGTATATATTCAAATGGCAGTTGAAAGAATAACAAACGCCGGTTTCGATATTCTTTCAACTACCATTTGAATATATATATATATATCTGTGACAGGATTCTATCTTGTAAACAATACGTGTGCATCGCACAGATTAAGAAACTCAAAGTCATTTAAGAGTTACATAATTTTTAGTTTGAAACAACGTCGCCGATTGCATAATTTGATCGAGTAGGACATGTTTATCAGGTTCTCATTGTGTTAAAGGGACTGTAGCACATTTTTTGCAAAATTTATTTTTTCAAATGTTCCATTCTTTAATGATGGTATGTCCTTTTTATTTACTGTAGAGGGTAGAACATCTTATTACACGAACCAGTCATCTGTAGTTATAACGGTATAGCGTATAAAGCAAAAATTGCATGGAGATAATTTTAATGGCAACACATTTTATTATTTTGAATAACAAAACGATTCCAATGGACAATCATTTTTAACTTGATTTTCCGAAGAGAGAAGGGAGTTTTACTATAGGTGACATTATTTTTCAATTACATTTCATCGACTTATTTGAGCAAAAAAACGTGCTACTGCTAAAAATTAGTTGAAATTATTTACTTACATATTAACATAAAACCTTTTCAATCTTTCCAGATAGTTCTTCTGATCTGGGTCTTCTGTTTTCTTTAATACCTCATCGATGTTCTCCTTAGTAGAATAGCACCAGGCTATATCTTGTGACACGTACCCAACTGGCAACATGACAAGACATAAGCATGTAGAAAGTAAGAAAATACATATTTTTTTAAATTGTGTATTTGATTTTTAGACAGGTCTAGGACAATAATGTTTTGTATTGAAAAGCCAATATGAATTATGAGTTGTAAATTTTCTGACTGTCCAATCTGAGAGATCATATATCGACAATGCCTTGGTATTTGATATGTTAGTCTTTGATATAGAGATGATATATACTGCAATAACTGATGAGCTACATAGGCACACTCTCTCTTTATACCTGACGTTACAAATTTGAATTGTACATCAATATTGAATACCGAAGTCCGCAGCTTCAAGAGTTCCATTGCCAGTGCCTTCCACAAATTTGGTTCCGATAATTTTTTCTCTTATCTCAACGGTTTCATTCCACAAGCTTTGGGAGAAGGGGGGGTTATCGCCCTGCAAAGGAAACATGAACAATTTAAGCATGCTGTGAAGGATAAAACCCGATGTATCAGTCTCCAGAGTTATTTGGGGATAGCTTCACATGACAAAAATTGTATATGGGGCTAGTTGACTCAAATACGTTCGGCCTTCAATGATCCTGCTAAAACACTTGTGAAAGAAAGATTTCGCAATTATGATTTCACATGTTTAATGGTTAAATCATTTCAGAGACCGTGGATTTGTCCGAAATAAATAGTCTTAGTAACGAAAAGTACTATATTCAAACGGGGTTAGGCCCAACACACTAAGAGTTAAAAGGGGCTAAGCTCAAAGGGTACTAGAGTTAAAGGGGGCTAGGCTTAAACGCTCTAGGGTTAAACGAGACGAGAGTCAGAACAAGTCTAGAGTCAAATGGAGCTTAACCTAAACACTGTAGAGTCAAATGAGCCTGAGACAAAACACTGTGGAGTTTTCCAATTTCACGTATAACATATAATTTCCATGTATAATTCCGGTGAATTAATGAATACAAAAGTAAAATCGTAGACGATTGTAGATTGTTCGGACCCATTGTGTTTGGATTCGGTTATCATTTTGTGTACACACTAATTAAACAAATGAATAAATACATCGGTTTAACTCAGTTTAACAACACGAGTCGTTCAGGTTAAGTGGCAAGTGAATGCAGGTCAAAGTTATATGAGGTCGACCCCATATGACTCTAGAGTCAGTATGGTCTTTTCACGCTGATAAATCGGCCTATAGTTTGTCAATATAGCTAAATATCGTAACATGCCATAAATTTATATCATTATTATCTCCTGAATCGAGTGTATCTACATCTTCCCACGGCAAGGTGAAAACGTATCGAAATAAATTCTACTCGTTGTGGAGAGAGAGAATTTGGAAATCTTTTTGTTACGCCCGTGACATTGTGAAGATGGTGTATCTATAATCACTGACAAATGCCGGGATCAGATTGTAGTCTGATCGCTGTCAACCGCGGTTTGACTGCAATCTAATCGCGATAAACCGCGGTTTGACTGCAATCTAATCGCGGTAAACCGCGGTCTGACTGCAATCTGAGCACCGGTACCGGTAAAGATATATGCAACCCACTGTATCTATAATCACTGACAAATGCTATACCAATGATGTACATGTATTCATTTGCAGAATAAACCTCGCCCAGTCATGACATTTTCAAAGTTCAAGTTTGTGAACATTCTTTCGGAATGACGTTGTACATTACTATATATGTATTGCAAACAATTATAATGCAACACATTTATGTTTCTGAACTTTCAGCAGAGGTCGATTCGTGGCAATCGAAGTAACTATGCAGTTACACTGAGAGTACAAACATGTCTTTGATATGCACAGCCTGCTTTATATAATATTCAAATGGGGTAACTATGCTCCAATGCTTACAATAGCATCAATAGAATCAACACACCAAATGCATTTCTTTCTTTTGGATACATAGGTGAAAAGTCTTTTGCTTAAGGTGGTTTTGCATTTGTTCATTTTAGTCAATAAAGATATTTCAACTGTTCAACAAATTTATATTACATCTAAACTGCTGACTCGATATTTATGTCTTTGTCGTAGCCGTGACGTTAGAACTAATGCATTTAAATGTATATCCTGTTCTTTAGAAGTTTTTTAGCAAACGATTTTCAACCGTTGTCAAAACAAACCTGAATAATGGTGAATAACTGGGCGTCTTCGGCTCATTCGGACTTGACGATATGTAGAACTTGTCTACAAAACCTGGTTAAACTGTGCTCTAATTCATACGTCCAGATCAGCATATGTTTCTTTTAAATCGTAGTTTGTCTTTTTTTCTTAATTGTTTATACTGTTTATATTTTAATCTGATTTAAAATAGTTGTGCTATCGACATATATATATTACTTTCTATAAAGGATTCAACATATATGAAGAGGAAAACTTTTCATATATTCTTATTTCTGAATTAGAATCTTAAATCATATCATTTTTGGAAGAATTTCGGCAAATAAGTTATTATCAGTGTCATATTAGATTTTATTTAGCCATTTGATTACAACAGGAATTGTTTGAACTTATATTTGAAAAGACAAATTTCACATTCTACATTTACAGATTTGTATTTGTATTCTCTCTCTCTTCGACTCGTGTCAGTCGAAGTAACTATGTAGCCCAATTGGGCTTATAATATAACTTTGTCGAATCTGTGTTTGAACTCTTATGCACATTGTATGAATTCAACAAAGATCGAATTAACTATGCTCCAATGCGTACTGTAGAATGATGCCTTTCGAATCGACACATTAACCATTTTTTTCTTAATTTTGGGTACCTAAATGAATAGTATTATGTTGAAGTTTTGGATAAGTTTTCATTTGTTCAATAGTAAATTATCTCAAAAGTTCGACCAATCTTGTCGTAGCCATGGCGTTAGAGTTTAGAGCATTAAAGTTAATATTCCTTTCTTCCCAAGTTTTTGTGGGGAAAATATTGTAACGTTCTAACCTCATGACATGATGCATTAGTGAGTGTATTTACCTGTACACGTTTTTAGATTTGCATTATTATATGTATAAGCTTTTATTTTGAAATGATGATGCTTAAAAACGAATCTTAAAACGTAATAAGAAAATAACCTTTATGAAAACAATGACTGACTTTGAAATCAACTTTATAAAAAAACGGTGATAAGAAAAACTATTACCTTCAAAACTAAAAACGTAAATAACGTTTATAAAATTACAAATTAATATCCCCTGCAAAATGTGTAAAAAGTTTGAAATATATACAACAAAATTAATTGGAGCTTTATTCTTTATTAATTCCTAATCACTCATTAGTAATAAATTCATGATACGTAAGAATATACTTCTACTACTTTTCTTCTTTCAAGGCTTTATTAATCTAAGTCTTACAATTGTCAAGGTCTGTTCTGGAAGGGAAACTTTAAAACGCATAATTTGTCATGGAAAAGCCTAAAATTGAAGGTTCAATGACGGTGTAAAACCATAAGCACATCTGCACATGATGAGTGTTCCACCTTCCAAGTTTCATATGGTTTGGCTTTAGCAATTTTGTTAATTGATGTTTCCATGGACACGGCTTATCATAAAATACCAAAGAAGCTGCAATTGCCAAAAGGCGCTTGTCATCGGGTCAATGAGGATGGACTAATAAATTTTGAGTTCAGGTTCGGAAACGAAATGGCCAGTATAAACCTCGCCCAGTCATGACATTTTCAACTTTCAAGTTTGTGAACATTCTTTCGGATTATAAACCTAGGTCGGATTCTGTCTGTTGTTTTGTAGGTATCTTCTTTTCTTGGAATAACCTCTAATGAGGTCTTACTTCCGAGAATAACCCGGTATGAGGTTTTACTTTTGAAAGTAAGACCTGAACCTGAGTTTTTTTTTAAAGTAAGACCTGGAAATGCACTTAAAATAATTTTTCAGACTTGCAACGCAATAGCCAACAAGCAGCAATTATTATCGAAAATTATACAAAGTTAAAAATTTCCAAGTTGAAATAGCTGGTTTCGAACCTGGCACCCTTCGCTCTCTAAACTGGCGCCTTAGACCGCTCGGCTATGCAGACCGAGATGATGAGTGGAGTTGAATTACTCCATTTATAGTCATACCTTCTTTGCCTCGATATAACGCAACCGAGGGCGACATACCCTTTATAAAAACACGATTTGGGAATCAAAAATTATAAAATGTAAATTTTTACATTTGACGTTTATAAATAGGAAGAAAACATTCCTCCTTCGTCTTCTGCTTTTAAAATGGTCTAAGCAGAGGAATTAGGCCCTTTGAGCGTCCGAAACTATAACTCGTAAATTTTGATAGTTGACGGTTTATAAGCTGGAGAAAACACTCCTCCTCGGTCTTCTGCTCTGAGAATAACCTCAAGGTCGGGATAGCCCCTCGGGCTAACGCCCTCGGGGCTTTATCCCTCCCTTCAGGTTATTCTCAGAGCAGAAGACCTCGGAGTCATGTTTTCTCCTTAACATGACATTGTACATTACTATCTATGTATTGCAAACAATCATATTGCAACACTCCGCATTAAATGTTTCTGAACTTTCAGCAGAGATCGATCCGTGTCAATCGAAGTAACTATGCAGTCACACTGAGAGTAAAAAAAATGTCTTCGTCGACACGTGATATGCACGGCCTGCTTTATATAATATTCAAATGGGGTAATTATGCTCCAATGCGTACAATTGCATCAATAGAATCAACACGACAAATGCATGTCTTTCTTTCGGATACATAGGTGAAAAGTCTTATGCTTAAGGTGGTCTTGCATGTGTTCATTTAAGTCAATATAGATATTTCAACTGTTCAACAAATTTCTATTGCATCTAAACTGCTGACTCGATAAAGCCGTGACGTTAGAACTAATGCATTTAACTGTATATACTGTACTTTAGATGTTTTTGTGCAAACAATATTCTATCGTTGTCAAGACAAACCTGAATAATGGTGAATAAGTGAGCGTCTCTAGCCCATCCGGACTTAACAACTTCGTCTACAAAACATGGTTAAACTGTGCTCTAATTCATACGTCCAGATCAGCATATATATTTTTGTAAAAGCTTAGTCTGTCTTTTATTCGTAATTGTTTATACTGTATTTATTTTAATCTGATTTAAAGAAGTTGTGCTGTGGACACATATATTGTTTTCTATAAACTATTCTGATATTATCAAAATATAGGAAAAGGAAAACTATTCATATATTCTTATTTCTGAATTAGAATCTTAAATTATATCATTTTAGGAAGAATTTCGGCAAATAAGTTATTATCAGTGTCATATTATTTCATTATGTTATATTATATTATTTAGCCATTTGATTACAACAGGAATTGTTTTACCTTTTATTTAAAAGTCAAATTTCACATTCTACATTTTCAGATTTTTATTTTTAATCTCTCTCCTCGTATTTTGTACATTGTATGAATTCAACAAAGATCGAATTAGCTATGCTCCAAAACGTACTGTAAAATTATGCCTTTCGAATCGACACATTAACTAGTTTTTCTTTATTTTTGGGTACCTAGATGAATAGTATTATGTTAAAGTTTTGGATAAGTTTTCATTTGTTCAAAATTAAATTATTTCAAAAGTTCAACCAATATTTTCGTAGCCGTGGCGTTAGAGTTTATGCATTAAATTTAATATTCCTTTCTTTCCAAGTTTTTGTGGGAAATATATTGTAACGTTCTAACATCATGACATGAAAAAGGGAAACTTTAAAACCCATTTTGTAGTTTGCTCTAGGATCATTTTTCATGAAAATTGAAGGTTCAAAGACGGTGTAAAAATCATAAGCTCATCTACACATGATGATTGTTCAACCTACCAAGTTTCATATAGTTTACCGGTTTTGTTAATTTGTGTTTCCATGGACATGACTAATCATACAAATAAAACAAAGTTGCAATTACTAAAAGGCGCTTGCCATTATGTCATTGAGCTAAGCCTTATCAATGTTGAGTTCAGGTTCGGAAACAAAATGTCGTTGTTGTTGTTGAAATGAAAGACATCAATGTGGTTAATAAAAAATTATCAATCTAAATTTGTTACGACTGTTTCGGTTCATTAATTCATCAAAGAATATCATAAAATATATGCTCTTTAAATTAGAATATAGGCAGTTATGATGCTGGAAAGACTTTAATGTAGCTTTTCCAACTGTGGATATATCACTATATGGACGGTTTAGCATGCATTACTGCATTCCACTTGAAACGCACATCAATTATTATCATGAACTATATATTTATATGTAATGAAATCCACCTTTAACAATAAACGTATGTACAAATAGGGCTTTGTTTGAGGTCGGGTTATCCTAACTGTGAATAGATCAGCACTATCACTGAACATTCAACACTTAGAATAAAGGTTTCAATTCACCCCAAGTGCAGCAATGTTCTTTTTTATTTATTAAGTATTTACATGTAAAAACATATTCAGGGCATGAAAATAAAGTATAAAGTATAAAATAAATATAAAGTATTGCAACATAATTAGTGTGGGCCATTTTTTTTTATAATCCAAATTCGCTTGCCGTCACAGCGACAGATAAACATGGTGTATAAGATCTTTCAATGGCTTTGTATGAATGCAGGTGCAGAGATCAGTGCAATGCCTAATATGTGGAATGAGGTTTGTGTACTGGAGGTGACTATGAGCACTAGCTTGCCGAGGATCTTCCTAGTTGCTACCTAAGCATTACACTACGTAGCTGCACAGCCCAGTTAGTTTCCAAAGGCGATTAATCATCAGTTGGGGACGCAAAGAATGTTAAAACAATACTTGGGACCCAACTGTCACGATTTTACCTACAGGAAATGAAAAAGAGATGACAAAATAGATACAGTGCAATTTCCAAGTTGAGGAAGCTTGGGGACGTCATACAACTGGAAATAACATATATGACTCCTGTGACCCACAAGTGACACACATCTCAGGAAAATCATATTTTGAGGGTAACATAGTAATAACCGAAATATTAAATTGTCGGTAAGTGAGCGAACTCTGGTCTTTTAAACATACATCCCCAGAGCAGGATAGACATTCAGCGAGGTTAGTGAGTCGCTCCTTGAAACTCCTAGCAATAATCCTTGCCCAAATTCATCTATCGCTGATCCTGATCGAGTTATCTATTAAACAGTACATGCACTGGTTTGGTAAATCTGCTCAAAACCTCTTGCATGAATATCGCTCAAATAGTCAATCATCATTAATTAAATATGTTAAGAATTGGGTTACACATGATGCAGCAATGTGCCAAAAGTGTTGCAGGAATCTCTCCCTTTCCCTATAAGCTCCCATATTGGTTCAGTGTAGCATTGATGATTTTAATTATCTCAATATTCAAAATATTTTACTTACAATTGACATGGAAACAGGAAATCTTCTCCGCAACACATACCAATTTTCTGATTTTGAATACAACGTTATTTACCAAACCATTTAAATATTACTGAAATATGTCCATTTGTTCAGCCCTTTAGCTCTGCTTACGTAATGGTGGTGATGGAAGTGATGTGATACTGCAAAACTATCAAGTCATTATTTTGCCTTTTCCAAAACCATGCTCAAAATTAATCTTGAATTATTAGATTACAACAATCATGTTGAATTTTAAAGTTAAAGTTTTCGTTCACTGTCACGATCATGAAAAATGTTCATGCTACACTCAAATAACATGGGATCTTATGGGAAAACGGCGATTCATGCAATGCACTAGTGCTGTTTATGGTCCAGAGAAATTATACAGGTGCGATGAACTCGTCCAGATCACATATGATGTGCGTAAAACCATACCTCGACTTCGCTAGCATCTTGTTTCTCCGCCATGGTTTGTGTCTATCTGCAATAAATGAATTGGTTCATTATTAGAAAGCCTAGGTTTCGTTTGGTCATAAACTGTAAACTTTTATCTAAAATTAACTCATTGTTGAATTAAAATAAAGTCAACCTTTGAAATTTAAGAGATTTAGAAACAAATATTTTGATTTTATAAAATACTTTTTGTGATTGATGAATCAATATTTTTAGTTGTTTTTCTGAAGATTAATCAACGTGCTAATTACAACATATTGCCTTGAATATGTTTGCTTTCTGCTTTAGTTCATATCAATACATAAATAAATTCATAAACAAAAACATGCTGAATGACATACATTTTAGTTTTGAGAAAACGTTTTATAAACGTTATGACTTCAATACGTAGTGTTACAAGGGGTTGTCAATAGTTAAAACAGTACTGTGGTGACTTGCTGTGTTGATAACCTAATTAGATCCAGGACACAACTTTAAGCAAATGTCTGTGCTTTGTTTTGTAATTGTGTTTTTTTTTCATTGACTTACATGTACAGCACATTCACAGCAAAACAGCAAAACCAAACACAGCAAAATCAAACACAATTCAATCAAACGCAGCAAAATCAAAGACAATTCAATCAAACACATCAAAATCAAAGACATTTCAATCAAACACGGCACATTCAAACATAATTCAATCAAACAGAGCACAATATAAAATTATTCAATCGAATTCTAATTTAAAAAATTCAATCAAACGCAATTCAATCAACCTGATTTTAATTAAATACAATTCAATCAAACACAATACAATCAAACTCAATGCAATTAAACACAACAACTCCTCTTGAACAGAAAACATACAATACAAATACAATCACACAAAATCACTTTACCGATATATTTTGTGGAACGGATACCAAATAAATTTAGAGAAACAATCAAATATATTACAAGGTTACATTTGGGATAACACTACCCTCAATAGCACAAATTCTTGTACTTTTTTCGGGCCGAGTCCCTACGGGATTCGAACAACACTGACCTTACCAACAGCTTACCACAAGACCATTTTGCGCAGATGAGGGTTCGGGTTCGAATCCCACATTGGACTCGGCCCGCAAAAAGTAAAAGAATGTGTTCTATTGAAGGTTGTGTTATCCCAAATATAACCTTGTTATATTTGTCCACTATTTAAATTGGCATGTATTTCTAATGCATTCAGCCTTTGGAGTTGCGCCAAAGTACGTCTATCAGAGGGGTACTGAATGTAAAATTAGCTTAACTATCGATAGTTGGACCTCGAATTTTTTTCGAGGCGAAATGGTCGTATGGTAAGCTGTTGGTACGGTCAGTGCTGGCGATAGTTGCCATACTCTGAGGGTGTGGGTTCGAATCCCGCATGCGAGCCGGCCCGAAAAAAGTACAAGAATGTGTACTATTGAAGGTAGTGTTTTCCCATATGTAACCTTTTTTATTGGTCCACTAAATAAATTGTACGTATTTCTATAACATATTGTTTCACCAAACATTTTCTTTCTAACTAACAGAAAGTTGACGATCGAGCTCATTAGTTAAAGTGGCATTGCGAATTAACAGTTCTTTCGAGGTCAAATCAAATTGCTCGTTTCTTTAAACAATCTTTCGATAAAAAAAATGTATGAGGTCACTGAATTCGAGATAAAAGGAATGAGAAAAATGACTAAAAAGATTCGCCTTGGAGACTTTGTAAACGGTATATATGCACATGGATCGGGATATTTTCAAGGTACTTACTAAGCTGTGGTCTTTCCAAGGTTCCTGTGTTGAGTGTCATACTGCACCTACGCCGGATATTATATACTTATACATAGGTATATATTTGTATGTATACAATAGGCACCTTTTCACCATGCTCATTTCTGGGCGTGTGTTGTGTGGACTTTGTTGTGTGCGTTTCTCTTTCAACCACCACCACAAAGCAGATAAAAGAACAACATATTTGTTAGTCCCCTGTGACACTTGCCGAGGCGTTTATTACGAGTGTACATGGTACAACACCTGTTTATTATTAATTACGCCTCATTGACTTGTTCCACGCACACAACATGTCAATCACATCTATGTCCATAGGAATCAACAAACATTTGCAATCTATACAGAAATGTAAATAACATCACAGAATATATATAAATCAGTCCTGCCGTACTGCCTTTATCATCATATGTGTATGGTCAATTATAACATTTACTGTGCATTGTGTACCTATTGATTTATTTACTTATGCTGCAACAACTTTAAAATACAAAAGATGTATTGTAAAAATTGGCGGTAGGCCTGATTCACTAAATAAACAACAACTCTTCTGCTGCTGCTGCTACTACTACTACTACTACTACTACTACTACTACTACTACTACTACTACTACTACTATTACTACTACTACTACTATAATGTCCACAGAGATGATTATTTTGTCATTCTTGACAAATATGCATTACAGTTGAACGTTAAAGATTTCTTTAGAAATATTTTATTCTGTTTAAGTATTGATGTTGGCTTTTGGAAATCCATCATGCATTGCAAATTTATCATCACACATATTTGTCTTTGTTCTGGTGTCCAGATAAAATACTACAATATTTTTACCAATCGAGTCCACACAACACACGCCCAGAAATGAACATTCTGAAAAGGTGCCTATTGTATACATACAAATAAATACCTATGTGTAAGTATACGGCGTAGGTGCATAATGACACTCAACACAGGTACATTGGAGTGACCACAGCTTAGTAAGTACCTTGAAAATATCCCGATTCACGTGCATATATAACGTTTACAAAGTCTCCAAGATGTATATATTTAGTCATTCTTCAGATTCGTTTTTATCTCGTATTCAGTGACCTCATACATTGTTTTATCGAAAGATTGTTTAAAGAAACGAGCAATTTGATTTGACCTCGAAAGAACTGTTAATTCGCAATGCCACTTTAACTAATGAGCTCGATCGTCAACTTGCTCTTAGTTAGAAAGAAAATGTTTGGTGAAACAATATGTTATAGAAATACATGCAATTTAGATAGTGGACCAATAAAACAAGGTTACATTTTGGATAACACTACCTTCAATAGTACACATTCTTGTACTTTTTTTGGGCCGACTCCCATGCGGGATTCGAACCCAAACCCTCAGAGTATGGCAACTATCGCAAGCAACTATCGGCAGCGGTATTGACATAAGCATTTGCTTGTTTACCAATCCGGTTCATTCTTTTTTGGAAATGAATATTTTTAAACCAACTATTGACAACCATTGTAGCACTGCCTATTGAAGTCCTTACGTTAAAGGGGCACCGCGTCGAGGATACAAATCAGATCGTGTGTATCTACCTATTTTTATTTACATGTCTGCTAACAAGTCACAGACACCCAATTTCAGACAATTCGTAATAAAACTACTGCATGTAGACAGTGATGCCAAGCGTAACTTGTTAACAGACACTGTAAACAGCTTAGTTAGATAAAGATGAGACTCACTTTGATCCTCGACGCGGTCTGCCTAATAAAACCTTCTCTCAAAACTAAAATGTATGTCATTCAGCATGTGTTTGTTTATGAATTTATTTATGTATTGATATGAACTAAAGCAGAAAGCAAATATATTCGAGGCAATATGTGGTAATTAGCACGTGGATTAATCTGCAGAAGAACAACTTAATATATTGATTCATCAATCACAACAAGTATTTTATAAAATCAAAATATTTGTTTCTAAATCTCTTAAATTTCAAAGGTTGACTTTATTTTAATTCAACAATGAGTTAATCTTAGATAAAAGCTTACAGTTTATGACCCAACGAAACCTAAGCTTTCTAATAATGAACCAATTCATTAATTGCAGATAGACACAAACCACGGCAGAGCAACAACTTGCTGGCAAAGTTGAGGTATGGTTTTACGCACATCATACGTGATCTGGACGAGTTCATCGCAGCTGTATAATTTCTCTTGACCATAAACAGCACTATGCCAAAAGCGTTGCATGAATCGCTGTTTTCCAATAGGATCCCATGTTATTTGAGTGTAGCATGAACATTTTTCATGATCGTGACAGTGAACGAAAACTTTAACTTAAAAACTCAACATGATTGTAATCTTATAATTCAAGATTAATTTTGAGCATGGTTTTGGAAAAGGCTTCCCCATTGCCACCATTATGTAAGCAGAGCTAAAGGCTGAACAAACGGACATATTTCGGATAATATTTTAACGGTTTGGTTAAAGAACGTTGTATTCAAAATCCGAAATTTGGCATGTGTTGCGGAGTAGATTTCCTGTTTCCATGTCAATTGTAAGTAAAATATTTTGAAAATTGAGAAAATTAAAATCATCTATGCTACACTGAAAAAATATGGGAGCTTTTGGGGAAAGGGAGAGATTCCTGCAACACTTTTGGCACATTGCTGCATCATGTGTAAATGTAATTAATGATGATTGACTATTTGAGCGATATTCATGCAAGAGGTTTTGAACTGATTTACCAAACCAGTGCATGTACTGTTGAATAGATAACTCGATCAGGATCAGCGATAGATGAATTTGGGCACGGTTTATTGCTAGGAGTTTCAAGGAGCGACTCACTAACCCCGCTGAATGTCTATCCTGCTCTGGGGATGTATGTTTCTAAGACCAGAGTTCGCTCACTTACCGACAATTTAATATTTTGGTTATTACTATGTTACCCTCAAAATATGATTTTCCTGAGATATGTGTCACTTGTGGGTCACAGGAGTCATATATGTCATTTCCCGGTGTATGACGTCCCCAAGCTTTCTCAACTTGGAAATTGCACTGTTTCAATTTTGGCATCTCTTTTTCATTTCCTGTAGTTAAAATCGTGACAGTTGGGTCCCAAGTATTGTTTTAACATTCTTTGCTTCCCAAACTGATGATTAATCGCCTTTGGGAACTAACTGGGCTGTGCAGCTACGTAGTGTAATGCTTAGGTAGCAACTAGGAAGATCCTCGGCAAGCTAGTGCTTATGGTCACCTCCAGTACACACACTTCATTACACATATTAGGCATTGCACTGATCTCTGCACCAGCATTCATACAAAGCCATTGAAATATCTTATACACCATGTTTAGCTGTCGCTGTGACGGCAAGCGAATCGGATTATAAAGGAATGACCCCGACTAATTATGTTGCACTACTTATATTTATTTTATACTTTATACTTTATTTTCACGCCCTGAATATGTTTTTACATGTAAATACTTAATAAATAAAAAAGAACATTGCTGCACTTGAGGTGAATTGAAACCTTTATTCTAAGAGGTGAATGTTCAGTGATAATGCTGATCTATTCACAGTTAGGATAACCCGACCTCAAATAAAGCCCTATTTGTTCATACGTGTATTGTTGTAGGTGGATTTCATAACATATAAATATAGTTCATAGTTTATGATAATGATTGATGTGCGTTTCAAGTGGAATGCATTAATGCATGCTTAACCTTCCATAAATTATTATCGCCAGAAGTTAGGAAAGCTACACTAAAGTCTTTGCAGCATCCGAACTGCCTTAATTCTTATTTAAAGAGCATATATTTTATGATATTCATTGATGAATTAATGAACCGAAACAGTCGTAACAAATTTTGAATGATATTTTTGTAATAACTGTGTTGATCTTGACTTTATCTATTTAGATTGGAATAGAAGCGGAATGCCTTCCATAGAATAGTCATGCTTAAGTTGACATCAAAATGATTTGATCCCCGCAACAAAGATTTCGTTTCCGAACCTGAACTCAAAATTTATTAGTCCTACCTCAATGACACAATGACAAGCGCCTTTTGGCATTTGCAGCTTTTCTGGAATTTTATGATCAGCCGTTTCCATGGAAACATCAATTAACAAAACTGGTAAAGCCAAACCATATGAAACTTGGAAGGTGAAACAACCATCATGTGTAGATGTGCTTATGGTTTTACACCGTCTTTGAACCTTAAATTTTAGGCGTTTCCATGACAAATTATGCGTTTTAAAGTTTCCCTTCCAGAACAAAGCTTGACAATTGTAAGACTTAGATTAATAAAGCCTTGAAAGAAGAAGAGAAGTAGAAGTATATTCTAACGTATCGTGAGTTTATTACTAATGAGTGATTAGGAATTAATAAAGAATAAAGCTCCATAATTGTTGTTGTATATATTTCAAACTGTTTACACATTAAGCAGGGGATATTTATTTGCAATTGTCTAAACGTAATTTACTTTTTTCGTTTTGAAGGTATTTGTTTTCTTATCACCATTTTGTTATAAAAATGATTTCAAAGTCATTTTCATTGGTCATTTTTTTCATAAAGGTTATTTTCTTATTACGTTTTAAGATTCGTTTTTAAGCATCATCATTTCAAAACAAAAGCTTATTCATATAATAATGCGAATCTTAAAACGTGTACAGGTAAATACACTCACTAACGGATCATGTCATGATGTTAGAACGTTACAATATCTTTCCAACAAAAACTTGGAAAGAAAGGAATATTAACTGTAATGCATAAACTGTAACGCCACGGCTACGACAAGATTGGTTGAACTTTTGAAATAATTTACTATTGAACAAATAAAAACTTATCCAAAACTATAACATAATACTATTCATCTAGGTACCAAAAATAAAGACAAAATGGTTAATATGTCGATTGGAAAGGCATACTTATACAGTACGTTTTGGAGCATAGTTAATTCGATCTTTGTTGAATTCATACAATGTGCATGATAAGATTTTAAACACAGATTCGACAAAGTCATATTATAAGCCCAATTGGGCTACATAGTTACTTCGACTGACACGAGTCGACGAGAGAGAGATTATAAATTATAAATTATAAATTTGACTTTTCAAATAAAAGGTAAAACCATTCCTGTTGTAATCAAATGGCTAAATAATATAATATCACATAATAACATAACATGACACTGCTAATAACTTATTTGCCGAAATTCTTCCAAAAATGATATAATTTAAGATTCTAATTCAGAAATAAGAATATATGAATAGTTTTCCTTTTCCTATATTTTGGTAATATCAGAATCGTTTATAGAAAGCAATATATATATGTCGACAGCGCAACTATTTTAAATCAGATTAAAATAAATACAGTATAAACAATTAAGAAGAAAAGACAGACTACCATTTAAAAGAAATATATTCTGATCTTGACGTATGAATTGGAGCACAGTTTAACCTGGTTTTGTAGACAAGTTGTACATATCGTCAAGTCCGGATGAGCCAAAGACGCCCACTCATTCACCATTATTCAGGATTGTTTTGACAACGGTAGAATATTGTTTGCACAAAAACTTCTAAAGAACAGGATATACATGTATATGCATTAGTTCTAACGTCACGGCTACGACAAAGACATATGTATCGAGTCAGCAGTTAAGATGTAATATACATTTGTTGAACAGTTGAAATATCTATATTGACTAAAATGAACAAATGCACGACCACCTTAAGCATAAGACTTTTCACCTATGTCTCCGAAAAAAATAAATGCATTTGGTATGTTGATTCTATTGGTGCTATTGTAAGCATTGGAGCATAGTTACCCCAATTGAATATTATATAAAGCAGGCTGTGCATATCACGTGTCAACGAAGACATATCTGTACTCTCAGTGTGACTGCATAGTTACCTCGATTGACACGAATCGGCCTCTGCTGAAAGTTGCAATACATAGATAGCAATGAACAACGTCATTCCGAAAGAATGTTCACAAACTAGAAAGTTGAAAATGTCATGACTGAGCGGGGTTTATTCTGCAAATGATTATAGATTACAGTGGGGTTGCATATATCTTTACCGGTACCTGCCGTGATCAGATTGACGTCAGACCACGGTTGACTGCATTCTGATCCTGGTTGACCGTGATCTGATTGCATTCTGATTGCGTTTGATCGTGGTCAAATCCTTATCGGATTAGGGTCACAAATAGTTATTGAAAGAAGGGGAATTTTTCTAAAAACAACAGTTGATCTCAACAGGGAATGCGCTTTTGTACATATATTTTTTTAAATCCACCCGCTATTACATAAACAATGTTATTGATAATCACCACCATAATGGAAATAATTTTAGTATATGTGTCGAGTAACCTAGTATTTACTTACATAAACGTATCGCCGTTTCACTTGTTACGGCCAGATGTGCTTATCAGTAATCACTACAAATAAACTTCTGAATCAGGCTTTGATATATTTTCCGAGGCTTGACTTTTTTATTTGTGTAATATCGTGAATATTAAAGCAGTGATGTATGGTCGTGTTTTAAATGACGTGATTAAATTTCCAGTCAACGTAGAATAAAAAAAATGTAATTCGCTAGAACATGTCTAATAATACATTATTGGTTATGTGATTATCAACAACTTTCTTGTAAATTATCAAAATATATAAAATACTCTCTGTAGCTTTTTAAAGATAGCAGCTTATATATCGGATCGTGATGGCAATGGCAATGATATTAATAATTAAGGAAGACGTACAAGTACATAACTGTGTCTTTATTAAACTATTTTCAAATAATTAGCTTTCATAAATAAATATAAATATAATATAAATATATAGACTGTTTCCAGACAAATAAATACGATCACGATTTGTGTCGCTATAGTACATAACGGACACATTTGTACTTTGAAACATCGTGATCATCAAACATGAAAAAATCCGATATCACTGTCTTGCTTATTTGTATTTCAAATCCCCAATACTTACTTTATTGATAGTTATGTTCAGTGGGCAGTTTGTAGTTATTGAAAGGAACGAAAGTGAATAATTATAAGTATGATAGTCTCTTTCAACAGCATTGATGACTTTCTTAACTCAAGGTATTATTAAATATCAGCAGTGTTATAAAGGCCATATTGTGTGTATTTAACATGTTCTACCTACCTATCGTTTTCACTGATAAAAAATTGTGCAGTTAAAATAATTTAAAAATAGGTTAATGATTATCTATGACTACGGTTGAAATCACATGTTTTATCTTTAAAATACGCTCTTTTTGTGAACATTTATAGAAAAACAAAAGTGAGTTTGTCATGCTATGTTGTCTTGGAAATGTCGTTTATATGTGTAAAGCATACACTAATAATTAAATAATTACAGTGTTATGAATTACTTTCTTTGCTTATACTTCAAAACAATGCATATGAGGACAGATTTGAAACTATACAACACTGTTTATGGCTGATGTGAATTGTGCAAGCAATGTTAGAAAGAAAGTACGTTCATTTTCAAAGTTTCAAAGAAATAATAAATAGTTAATAATAAATAGAATATGTAAAATGTCAACTGTAAACAAATTATTTCGATTGTCAACCGAATGGTTGTATGTCATGTGATACAAACAATTGCTAACATTCAATGTTTGGGCCTATATTAGGATATCTAATATTTTTGAGTAAATGTCATTTTTTATACTTACCTGGTTGAAAACCCAACATTGCCCAACGCTTCCCCCTGAAGCACTGCTCAACATAGATCACACAGAATAAAAAGGGACGCTACTCGGTATAGGTGGCGCACGAGTCACTAGGCATCGGTGACATTATCATTCCCTAGTGCAAGCGAGCACCAAACCCAAACCAAAACCCAAGAGGTGAGGAAGAGCGGGAACTAACGAGCGTTGGTTTTTCAACCAGGTAAGTATAAACAATGACATTTACTCAAAACTGTTAATTTTGTTACATACTTATCAGGTTTGAAAAAACAATTTTGCCTAAATAACCACAGCTGTGGGCTGAACGGAGTCATGTGCGCCACTGATACGCATTGCCTTAAACCCCTAGCCTGGCACGTCGGAGCACTGGATGGTTTTAAACCAAGAAAGATGGAAAACCACCCCTGCGGAGTGCGGGCCAGGAGAACCCACGTTGATTCTCAAATTGAGTGTAAGGAGGCCCTTGCCGTCCGAGAAAGGATAAACTTCCGCTCAACCTTATGTATCAGCAACCGGCAGGAGGCATAGAGTAGGAATTCAAGTGCAGCTGCCATACAAACGCCCTTGGGTAAAGTACTACACATATAAGCAAAACCAACCAAAGACGGGGAGAAAAAACAACAAGTGTTTATTGTACCACAAATAGGTGAACGCTGAACTAAATACATAACAGAGTGAAGACCCCCACCCCCGGCTAGGGGTAAGGTGCATCCCAATAGGAGGTTCTGTGGTCCGCTGCTGGGTTTTGGGGACCCAACTTTGGGATACTTCAGATACTTTGCGTAGGTAGTGGTAAGCAAAGACCAACTCGGACTTCCAAAAGCACTGGCTAGGATGTCCGACACGGCGATGTTACAATGAAAAGCCATTGCGGCTTAGAGCGAGCAAGACAGGGGCTGGAGATCAGCCGCTTTGTAGACGTTGATTACTGCTGACCGCAAATACACCCCTAATGCCCGTCTGTCAAGCTCCTTGACAGCGAGTAGTGAGTGAGGCACATGTTGCAGATGCCCCTCGTCTGCTCTGCGGACAGGGCAAAGGGAAAGGTCTGTGACGTCTGACGAGCTGGCTTCAGGACCAAATGATGGTATGTCCTTCCTCTCTCGTCCACGGTCAAAATCTGGAGCTAGCCCCTACGTTGCGGCCCTCGAACCGTAAGCAGTCACCTTGAAGAGACTGAAGCTCCGAGATTGTCGAAATTGAGGCCATTGTGACCAGAAAGGCCAACTTAACGGTGAGACGGAGGAGGGTTGTTTCCGACAGATGTTTATAGAAATGTGAACGAAGGTGACCTAGGACTATCGCCACATCCCACTCTGGTGGTCTAAGCTTTCGCCGACCGTCATCCTAGCAAAAGGTCTTACTCAGCCCCTTCGGAACAGAGATGTCGAGTCCAGGAGAGTGTGTACGGACTACCTACATGATCGCTGCCAGGTTGGTATTGATCGAGGAGCCTTTGAACCCTATCTCGTTTTTCATGTACACCAAGTAGTCGGCGATTTGGGGCAGCGAGGCCCCCTCTGCTTCAAAGACCTGCTCTTCACAGAACGAGGCGAAGTCCTGCCACTGGAAGTCTATGACTATAGAGTCATAGGTTGGGTGTTGAGCTGTGGATATGGCCTTGGAGAACCCGCTCCGCCTTAACCCCTTTTTAATATAAGCCAGGTGTGAAGATTGAGAACCTGTGGGTTCTCGTGTACATGACTGTTTGGGTTGCTCCGGAGCAGATCCCAGCGAAGAGGGATCGGAACTGGCTCCTGCAGAGCTAGTCTGCGCAGGGGAACACACCAGGGCCGAGCGGGCCACCAACAGGCTATGAGGAGGAGTCTGATAGGCATAGGCATCCATCCACCGACACGTACGTTGGTAGTTGACAATCGAGCTTTGTCGCGAATAGGTCTATCAGAGGCCTGCCGAACTTTAGGCACAGAGACTGAAACACTCGAGGGTGCAGCTGCCACTCCGTGGGAGGAGGGCTGTCTGGGCGGGAGAGGGCGTCTGCAAAGATGTTTTTGGCCCCTGGTATTCGCACTTCATGGATTGTCAACCCGATGCTGTCCACTAGCTCGAAAAGGCGGAGTTGGAGCTGGAGCAGGGTCCTGGTCGAGCTCTGGCGATTGATCGTCCAGGCCGAGACCGAGCTGTCCGCTGTGCGCTGACCAGTGGTCTATCACGAGGCGGACTGCATCCAACTCTAATACGTGGATGTGACAGTCCCTCTGAGCTTGTGACTACACACCCGCGGTCTGGTCCCAGACCAGGTGAGCCCGCCAACGCGTCCACAAACAGTTGAAGGGATGCAGGGCCGGGGCAGATGCTTGAGTAAACATTGTCCTCCATGTGCCATCAAGCCAGGAAGCCGAGGAGGTCTTCCCTGACGTGCTTGTTCAGGAACACATGAAGGGGACGCAGATATAGTCTGCACCTGAGGGTCAGGAGGCCTAGCACCTGCTGCCACTGTCGCAAATTGTAGGGCCCTTTGAACAGGCGGGAGTCCAGGATAAGTCAGAGAAACCTGAGACGAGTGGCTGGTACTAGGTCTGACTTGTCTAAGTTTATGAATCACCCAAGATGCCTGAACAACTGGAAAACGAAGTCACGTTGTTCCTCGAGAACAGAGGGAGAATGGTCATCAGCAAAACAATCATACAGATACATCACGAACTGCACCTGATGAACGTGCAGTTAATGGACGATAGGCTTGGTCACTCTCTTGAACAGCCAAGGTGCGGGGAAGAACCTTGAATTGAAAATTCTTCCCGTCCAGGATGATACGGAGGTACCTGCGGTCCGACCTGCAGATCGGAATGTGCAGGTACACATCCTGGAGGTTGTTTGGGTCTGACGAACACTGGGGAGTAGAACCCAGGGGTCAGATCTGAGAGGGGGATTTCCTCCACCGAAGAATCTCCGCCTGTTCAAGCGTAGCGTCGAACCTATCCGCAGCTATCGGCCGTTCTGTTGGAGAACAGGTTCGGGGAGGTGGTGAGGAGACTGGCATTCAGAAGCCCCGCTCTAAGATCTGCACACAAAGGGGTCTAGAGACAGCTGTCTCCAGTTGAGGACGAACACCACCAGTCGACCCCCCACTGTGACCTCGGTTTCAGCTTCATGTGGTTGTAGCGAGAGGGAGTGTCGGGCATGGGCCTGGGGCCACGACCTCCTGCGGGAAACCTCACTTCGACAATCCGCTTAGGGGTAGGCTGAAAAGGGGTACCCTTGAGAGGCGTTGCAGCATTCTTTTTTACCTCCCCGCTCGTCAGCGTGTTTGTGATGTCCTGCTGCTGGGCTTCCTAATGCTGTAGGGACCCCTCAGGGATGTAACCAGCAAACAGAGACTCGGCGCCTCTCAGCCCCTTCTGATTTTGCCTCCTTATCAAGATGCACAAGGCAAGTGTCCGTCACCATGTGAGGAATGAAGGGAGAGGCGACATGGCTGATAACCGCGTCCAGCCAGGGAGGAGCGAGTGACACCAGAAACCTGTGAGGAGGCAAAGCCTTATGAGGCGAGGAGTGGTCGGTTCGGTGCATCAGGTGACAAGGCTCCTTCGTCCTCTGCGAAGAGGTCCTCTTCCTCCTCCGATAAAACCCTAAGCAGAGGTTGGTTGCGCGGGTCGATGAACTCCCTCACTGGGGAACCACCCGAGGGGGATTGGGGAGGAGAAACATGAGTTACTTGTGTAGGCGACGTGATGCGTACTACCCTGCGAGATGGGGACGCAGAAGAGAGGGCAGGAGGCCCACGTGGCTCGCCTGACTCAAGATGCCAAAGTCTAGCATCTATAAGGGTCGACACCGTGTCTCTTATAGAAGCTAGAAGCTGAGAAGACACCGATTGGTGAGAACGAGACGCTGAGCGTTTGTGTATTTCTTCCCCTCCTAGGACTTCTTCCTCCCCTTGGGAGAGACCGAAGGGAAAGGGGAAGAGCTGCGGCTCCCCGCCCGCTTGCTCTTAAGGCGTAGGGGAGAGAGGCGGACAGGAGAACGTGACTTATGCAAGACGGCCGACCTGAGAGTCCCCCCCCCCCATCGTCCTAAATAACTAAATCAACATTCGTGGGCGAAGGGCTACGTCCTGAAAGGTCACGACGACGTGGGGAAAGAGAAGACCTAGGCGAAGAGTCCACAGCAGGGGAAGGGTCAGCCTTCCTCTTACTAGAAGAGCAGGAGTCTTGCGAATGGTCACGATGTAGCGCGCAAAGGCCTGCTCCGAGAGCGAGGCACATTCAGCACATCTGTCATTATATGGACAGACAACATTACACAGACGGCACACCGAGTGTGGGTTGTTAAGTGCAGACTTGCGAGTCCCACACCGGTAACAAAAAGACGCGAAATACTGTAGTAATAGAAATACTCACTAATAAAACTTATAAACAGAAGGCGAACCCCTCCAAGAGTTAATCAAGTCGTTAACCAGAGACAGCAAATGAACGAACACCTACTCACTAGTGAGCTTACGCTTGACGATGTACGTCCGTACACTCACACGCTAGCACGCTAGTCGACACTCACTTGCGAGCGAGCTCACGCTTGACAAGTAGGTGAATTCAAGGCGAAGGCAAGGCTACCAAACAGCCTACGCTCACCCGCGAGAGAGCAGACACGCTGAAGGCAGTCAAGCAATAGACACGTGTCATGACCCGCACGGTCTGCACATGCAGCCCGAGCCCAGACAGGCAGTCTGGCTCGGCAAGAAGGCAACAATACTAACAACCCCACCAAAGAGTCAACTAATTATCGAGAATTAGTTCAGCAGTTTGGTCAGGAAAGTACAGTAAGGTACCTGTAACAATATTTATGTTCTAATTCGATTCTCTCAAACGAACATAAACTATTTACTTGCTAAAACATACGCATATCATTGGTAATGTCTACTGCAGCCTCGAGCTAGCAGGATTATTTCCGATGTTACCGACAGTGAACAATTGAAGAGATTGCGACTTTGACAATTGCTGGGTCCGTAGTACACTGGGCAGTCCAACCGCGTGAAGCTTCCAGACAAGGAAAAGTCAGAAGACGAGCCATCCGACCCCAATAAGGGGAAGTAATCCATCAGTAAACACAGGGTGAAGGGGGATTCAGCTGTGAATAAAACCTCTGGGGTACAGTTACCTGGATGAGTCGTTGTCCTCATAGGCAAACGCCTCATCTCTTCCTGCAACATGGCAACATTCATAACTTTTTTTAAGTCAGATACGCCCATTTGCCAAAACTGAACAGTCATAGAATTAATTCTTATTTGACAACTCTGTGTGGATACAAATGCATCATGTCTCTACCATACGCGTGTTATACAAACATTCACGTTAAACTCATCTTAAACAAATCTAAACGTATTATCCCCCAGTCCAATCAGCGCGGCCCAAAGACCAAACAGCATGGCTGCAATCCAATCAGCATTGTCAAAAGTCCAATCGGCGTTCTCTCAAGTCCAATCAACGTTGATCCAAGTCCAATCGACGTTGCCCTAAGTTCAATCAGCGTTGCTCTTAGTCCAATCGACGTTGTTCAGAATCTACTCGGCATCACCTTGGCATCACAACATCACCATATGGCACCGACTCATTGTCACTCGACTGCAACAACATTGACACTGGAATCCAACACGTTGCCACTCGCCACCATCGCCTTGCCACTCGCCACCATCGCCACCATCGCCTTGCCACTCGCCACCATCGCCTTGCCACTCGCCACCATTGCCACCATCGCCTTCCCACTCGTCACCATCACCTTCCTACTCGCCACTATCGCCACCATGCCTTTCCGCTCTCTACCATCACCTTGCTACTCTCCACCATCGCCTTGCCACTCTCCACCATTGCCTTGGAACATGGCACCAGCATTGCCACTCACCGCCGTTGCCTTGCCACCCGGCACAATTGCCTTGCCGCTCGGCATCAACAGCATTACCTCTCGGCACCATCAGCATTTCCACTCAACTTCAGCGTTGTCATTCGGTACAACCACTTACCACTCAGCATCACCAGCATTGCCACTCGGCATCAGCACAAATGCCACTCGGCATCGTGACTCATCATACACAGTAGCGATGCCACTCGACATAAACATGCATGCGCATCATCAAACCACTGTACCTTTCCGATGTCAATGAAATATGCATACACATTATCAAAGCAGCTTTTTCACACAACCTTACAGTCTCAAAACTGATATATACACATAAAGCAATTGTATTTCACCTCGACCTTACCGATGTCACACGACATAAGCATGCATACGCATTATGAAAGCAACTAGTTTCACGCAGCCTTACCGTCATTCGACATAAGCATGCATATGCATTATCAAAGCGACTGCTTCAAGCAACCTTACAGATACATAAACATCACCAGCATTACCACTCAGCATCATGACACTGTCTCTCAATACTCAGTAGCGATGTCACTCGACATAAACATGCATACGTATCATCAAACAACTGTATACCACATCAATCTTACATGCTTACGTCACTCGACAAAAACAGGCATAATTAAAGCAACTGTTTCACATACCGTTCTTACAGATGTCACACGGCATAACCATGAATACATATCAAAGCAACTATTAGACACAGCCTTAATACGGAATTCACACGACACACATGCATACCATTTTCAAAACAACTGTTTCACAAAGCCTAATCGATGTATAATACACACACATACATACTTACTTATGTCCCATTACACACATGCGTACGATGATCAAGGAAACTATTTCACACCTCAGCCTTACTGATGTCACACGACAAACTTGCATTACGTATTACCAAACCAACCATTCCACACATCAGTCTTATGATGCCACACGACACGTGCGTACGTATTATCAGGGGAACTATTTCCCACAGCCTTAACATGCTACGACACACATGCATACGTATTATCCAAGTAACTATTTCACATATCAGCCATACCGATGTCGGCACATGCGTACGTATTATATAACGACTGTACTCCATTCCACGTCAGCTTTACTGACACTCTACCAAAACATGCATACAGGTTCTCAACATTCGACATCAGTCTTACCGATGTCATTCGACATAAACATGCTTACAAGCTGTGACTATCTTCCTCCACACCAACTTCACCATAACCACGTGCTATAAACATTCACTCGTCTTATTAAAACTTCTTCATTCAAAGTCAGTATTCTCATATGACACATGACCTGTAACAAGCGCCCGAATTAATACAGTTTATAAATAAAGAACATTCCCAATGTAACCTGCCATCAATCGTATTGTTGTACAAAACCTCAATAAGCTTACCGATGTCAATCGACATCAAGTTGCACTGATGTTGTCAAAACAACCTCAACATCAACTTGAATATGCATACGCATCATGACATAGATCATTAGTCACACCGATGTCAGACGACTTTGATTAAACATGCACTCGTAATATAGAACATTGCCAATACACTACCAATGACACGTGACCTTCAGAGTGTACCACATCAAAACAGCTATATCACACAACATCATTATTTTACCACATGTAAGCGTTCACTCGTATGATCAAAATCTTAATCTTCATTTCACATTAGCATTATAAGTATCACACGACATACACATGCACACATATTTATAAACAAACGTGAAGACGCACCTGCGTTTGAAGACACTTTACCAAAGTGCACGAGGAAACATTACTACAAAATGTGAATAAACTTACATACTGAACACAGTTATTAAAATCAATGAATAGGAACCATGCTCGCCACAGAAAACGTAGACCTCAAATATAAATACAACTTCTACAACCTTATTTATAACCTCTGCCACGTGACCACATACGCACGTCCTTCATGTGCATTGAATGCACCTGGCTGGGGTAGTAATCACTATGCTACGGTATTTACCATGACTAAATTCATTTATGTTCCGATTCGATTCTTTCAAACGAACATAAAATATTTACTTTCTAAAACATAATCATATCATGGGTAATGTCTACCGCAGCCTCGAACATTAAAAGACAGGGCAAATACATTACAGGGAAAATACTGATTAAGGAACCGTAGTAATCATGTACCCGTATTCAGAACTGAAAATGTCACACAATATTTCAAATTCAGCATACCTTCACCTTACGTTTTACAAATACAATATATATAATCGACAATTCATATCACTCCATCCATGTATGAAGCACATAGAAATTGTATATTATGTACTAGCGACGTCGTGCAAATGTACATAGGTGACCTTCCCCTGCAAGCAGCATATCGTCGTATTACCGTAGTCTTCTTAAGCTTGGGTTTAGTGTGGCCAAAATCAACTTGCTATACCATTGTTGTAAACATCGAAACAAGATTTGCTTTACTTGTTTACTGAAAAAGAACAAACACCACTAGTCAATTGTCACCTGCTGATGTCGCGTGAAGTGACACATCGCAACCATGTGTCCAAAAACCCAGACTCTAAAAGTTGACCTAAAGAGACGTCCTCCACACATTGTATCTTCTGAGAACTCGCACCTCACCACTGAATCATGTTTTATGTTCACCCTCACCATCTAAAATTCATCTCCTTAAATTCTCGTAGATGTAGATAAAATCAAGTCATACGTTGATGCTCGCATGACAGATAAAATAAAGCCACACACTTAAGGATAAAAAGTCACGTCGTAAAATCAATGAATAGGAACCACAGAAAGCGTAGACCTCGAATGAAAAGACAACTTATTTATCACCTCTGCCACGTGACCATACACGCACGTCCTTCACGTGCATTGAGTGCACCTGGCTGCGGTTGTAATCACTATGCTACCTTATTTACCATAAGTAAATTCATATAACAATAGGTATGAGGAACTAGGATATCTTTAATAACCGTGTAGCAGCGAAAATAGTGCTCGCTCAACAAGTTAGGGAATGATGACGTCAACGATGCCACATGACTTGAGGCTCGGAGCGCCACCTATACCGAGTATTGTCCCTGATCTGTGTTAATGTTGAGGAACGCTTCAGGGGGAACCGTTGGGCAATATTGCTTTTTCAAACCTGATAAGTATGTATACAATTATGCTGTATACAGGGCTAAGATATATGACCGTCACATGAAGGATTCCTTGTTAAATTAAAGCAAAATCAATTAAATGTGAAATAACTTGCACTGTGAAAAATAACAGGGTAACCACAAAGTGCTATTTACGCGTGTACACGTGCAGCACGTAAAATTATGCAAGTTATAGCATGTATTCACAGCTGGCTCCTCCCCAATGACTTTATGACATAATTGAACACTCAGTACATGTAATACAGTGAGGGAAACGGTTTACAATATAGAAACAGGTCTATATGGAAATTCGCTCTCTAAATGAAGGGTAATTAGCACTGATTATTGTTGCGAAGGGTAGCAATGTTACATTAAAGGGAGAGTTCTATCACCGAACTATCGGCAGCATCCGCCATATTGGATTCTTGGCATTACATGAAATGAAAACACGCTATATGTAACCCAATTTTACACTTTCTAAAAAATAAAACATATTCAATGATAGAAAATTCACATAGAAACATATAACACATAATAAAAATAAAAAATAAAACAAATAAAACTACCCCGATAGAACCATCATTTTAAACATTTCAACGTTTCTGATTTATAACGTCATAAAGTGAGCAGAAACTTGTGAAGATTTACGATATGCACCTACTTAACAACTATCTAACATGGAATACGGCCTTATCAGACATACCCGCGCTTTGAAAGTACTGAAGCGTGATTCGCCCAATGGTTACTGCATAGCGTCAATGACAACATTACAATCTCCTTGCCTTATACAACCAGAGCTGAATTATGCAATTATGGGTATAATGGAAAAGCCCAGGAAGTAGATGAGAGTAGCGGGTAACAGGAGTAGAGAACTGGCGGTTCAAGAATGGTTTCAGGGTGAACTGTTTTAGCGATTTTGAATTACCCGTCCAAAACAAGCAATTTGTCCTTGAGACAAACATCATATATTTAAGATAAATAATTTCAAATGGTCATGTTGTTGCGCCTCGATTTATTATTGTATTTAAACTTTATAGAGTATTCGCACCATAGGAGCGGTGAACGCCAGGGAATAGTTGTTGTCAGGAAGTGAACTAATTGACACGCGAGAGATGAGCACGTTTTACATTTTAAGTGTAAGAAACTCGTTAGTATCTTCACAATGAAATGTAACAATGCTAAACAACATCATGCTTTAGCGAAGGCTTGGATGCGCAACGTCACCAAATGTTTTTCCATTCTGCCATTGTTATATCCCATTAACCAGTAAAACACGAATTGCCTGCGGCAAAATGTCCGTCAATAAATGCAAACCTATTTAAGTGCAAGGAATACTTGATAAATTATAATGAAAAGAATACATGTACACAAACATTTAGAGTAATCAATCTTCTGGAAAAACCCGAATACCTATCCATAAATGAAATTAGTTCCAGTGTCTTTTGTGCGGCCTGATGTCAGAGTTGTACAACGCCTCGAGACACTTACAGAAGTAGCCGTAAATAGTACAAATCGTAAATTCAAACTATATGATGTAAGTGGTTATTATTTCAAATTGTTAACAAGTGCAAACAATCGTTACACGTATGTAATGCCATAAGCGACATGATTGTGGCTTGACAAACTTGCATGTTAATACTGTTTGAGATGATTCCGAGTCAAAACGCTCCAAAACCGAAACACTCAATACCAAAACGCCCTGGGTCAAAACACGGCAGTTATAAAATTTATAAAACGTGAAGGTTTGTATCAATATCAGCCTCTTATGTACCGTTTGCGTAGTTAGTTAGTATTATTAATATATATATATATATATATATATATATATATATATAATACTAGAATTATCAATATGATAAAAACGTAATAGTTTGTATACAAATGTACACCTGAGCCGTATAAAGAACTTAACATAAAAAAAAAAACATTACGGGCATATTAACACCTTACTGGTATATTGGACAGACAGACATATATTTTTTAATATAATCTCACTCATCTCACTCATTAAAAACATATTTATATATTACAATAACAATGAGTATCCAAGCCACCCATTTAGGGTTATGGAGGCTTAAATTCTAAAATACAAATGTGCAAATGTCTTGGATTCATGTAAAAAAATGAGGTTATGTGTTGTATAACCTTACAACTGCGATTCGGATTCATATAAACTATAAAACGTGCGTGGTGTTAGTATAGTCGTCAGTGTCATACTAACCTCTGTTTCAATGGGGAACGTGTGGTTTGTTGCTCTAGGTTTATTTCACAAGCGTCTGTAGTAGTAAGATGATGGTAGCAATTAATATTTTAATAATAGTGATGGCTTAAAAGAATATGTGGTATGACTGTTAACACTGAACAATAAGAATGAGTTGTACATTATGTTCAAGCCATGCCAGATACTAACTGGGAGAAATATTGAAAATCCAGTATCCTGATGGATACGCTTGACAGTTGACAACTATAGAAAATTAAAATCAACATCTGCGGAATATAGATTGTGCATGTTTATCATGACATCTTTTGAGTTTAAAAGCATTTAAAAGCTAGCTCAAGGCTCAATGAACGTGTCTGCGTTGACAATATCGTCATTTGGCCAGATCAATTAGATTTCGAGCCCCGAGCATGGATTACCATTCAACGCAGCACGGGCCGAACATGCTCCGGAGTTGTCACAGATGAGGCCCAATCTGGGTAACAGACTTGCATACAAGATTGTTTACTGCTGTATTTATTTTGAAATATTATGAAATATGCGTTTACAATCGCAGTGGGGTATAAGGGGTATATTTTCCTCGTGGAGCCTTCCTCGGACCCCACGAAGACAAATGTAGGGTATCATTCGATAGTATGGGTTATCTCTCACTTGAAGTGATCTAAGTGTGTATTAATTTCTTTGAATGTCGTAATATTGTAATTAGTGCACACTGTAAACAGGTAATTTTAATTTTAGGACTTGGAGGACTTCTGGGTGGAGTGTTCCTCAACTTCTGACTGACAGTATTGCGACAATAACAACTGTACATGTCCTCACGGCTATAGCTATGATCCTCTTACTACGTCGTGTGTTCAACGTAAGTAATTTGTATTTATGGGTATAACCGTGTTGGTTTATTTGTTCACCTACTTGTGTATTTCAGTGCAAATATCACGTAATTTGCCATGACTTTGAAGCATCGTATCTATGTGAAAATGAACCCGATCGTTTAGTATTTTTGTTTTATATGAAGACAGTTTAGTGCCCCATAACATAACTGCCCTGGAAAGGTGTCACTTGGATATAGACGTTGGCGCCGTCTGTGTGTCCGTCCGTCCGTCCGTCTGTCTGTCAGTGATCACAGCGTTTCCGGAGCAGTGCTTGAAAACTACTTGACCAATCTCCATCAAATTATGTACACAGCCTCCCCATATCATGTAGATGCGTCATTTGGGGGTTTAATTATTTTTTCCGGATCAGATCTCTAAAACTATTTGACCATACCTCACTATATTTGGTGTACCACCTCCTAATATCATGCAGATGTGCCTTTTGGGGTTTTCAACTTTAAAAACAACCCAATTTGTTTTGTTTCCATGGTAACAATTTGGACTTTGTCTATTTGAAGGGTAGGTTTATTCCGGAGCAGATCTCTAAAACTATTTGACCATACCTCACTAAATTTGGTGTTCCACCTCCTAATATCATGCAGATGTGTCTTTTGGGGGGTTTCAACTTTTTGAAAGTTTTTTGTTTTTGTTTCCATGGTAACAATTTTGACTTGTCTATTTGAATGGTTGGGATTGTTTCAGGAACAGATCTGTAAACTATATGACCATACCTCACTAAATACCTCCTACTATCATGTAGATGTGCATTTTGGGGGTTTGAACTCTTTTTAAAATAGTGTTTCTGTTTCCTTGGCTACAATTTTGCGCACACTATCTATCTATTGCGCACACGCTGAAACCAGCTTATTGTCATCTCACTCGCACGTTAACCCCTTCTCACTCAAAGCATCGTCACACCAATTCCATCCACGAGGAGGTGGAAGTTGGGTTTTGAACGGGATGTAAGAACTGACATTATAATTCACTATCTGGTAAAAACACTTAAAACATTAAACGTTCAGGCAGTAAAATGTTATGAGAAGGCCCCATTCTTTTCAAATATTTGAGTCAAATGTCTTCTTGTGAGGTGAATTTGTGTCACATTGCACTAATATACTGCTGGACAGAAATTAAATGTCACCTGACTTGGGAATCAAACAGTGTTAACATGTTGTCACCTCTTGCTGAAATAGAGTTTATAACAGGGATGCACAGTCTGGAATATCAGACAAAGTCAAAATGGTTAGTCTCATGCAGGAGCAGTTTTGTCTGGCTTGTGGTACCTTTGTTAGGCAGGCATTTGTTAGACCAATTGTCGTAGATGGCAGCATCGTGCATGCAGTAAGTTAACTAATATTTGAATTTTCAAAAAATATACTTTAAAAAATGTTTGGATTAAAATGTTACAACATACTTCAAACAATGCATGAATAATAATAATAATGACACTTTATTGTTCGCAATACAATGTACATTGGAAATTCGGTTTGTGCATTATGCACCCGGCAGCCACAATGCAGCGCCAGTTTAAGCGTTGTTCTGTCCTTATAATGCTGAGTGACAAGCAAGGAAGCAACAAGTCCCATCTTTTAACGTCTTTTGGTATGACACGACCGGGAATCATTATTTACAAACACTATTTCTTTGTTGTGTTTTTATTATTATTTCCTGTTTCATTATCCTCTGAAAAGTAGACCCTGTAAAAAGAATTATTTGAAACTGTATAATTGAATAGAAAATCAATATATTAAGTGTAGAGAGAGAGAGAGAGAGAGAGAGAGAGAGAGAGAGAGAGAGAGAGAGAGAGAGAGAGAGAGAGAGAGAGAGAGAGAGAGAGAGAGAGAGAGAGAGAGAGAGAGAGAGAGAGAGAGAGAGAGAGAGAGAGAGGTTTTTCATTACAAACATCACTTTGATAACAAATATTACTACACCGAATATGATTTTCATTATGTAATAGCTTAACATTCGTCAAGGACGTACATTGTGATTTGTTGCAATGTATCTGTATTTCGTGTCCCTTAATTAGTTCATGTTTAAAAACAGAATATATATACAAAAACCGTTCGAAAATTTGAATAAGAATCTGAGAATGTCGTCCCTCAGTGTACGAGTACATGGATCGTTTTTGCAAAATGTAGAATGTGAAATTTGACTCTTCAAATAAAAGTCAAAACAATTCGTGTTGTAATCGTATGGCTAAATACAATCTAATATTTCACTGATACTACCTTTTTTCCGAAATTGTTCTAATTCAGAAATAACAATATATATGAATAGTTTTCCTATTTTGAAAATATCAGAATCGTTTATAGAAAGCAATATATATCTATTTAGCACAACTATTTTAAGATTAAGATAAATACATCATAAACAATTAAGAAGAAAAGACAGACTACCATTTAAAAGAAATATATGCTGATCTGGACGTTTGAATTAGAGCACAGTTTAACCTAGTTTTGTAGACAAGTTGTACATATCGTCAAGTCCGGATGAGCCAAAGACGCCCACTCATTCACCATTATTCAGGATTGTTTTGACAACGGTAGAATATTGTTTGCACAAAACCTTCTAAAGAACAGGATATACATGTATATGCATTAGTTCTAACGTCACGGCTACGACAAAGACATATGTATCGAGTCAGCAGTTTAGATGTAATATACATTTGTTGAACAGTTGAAATATCTATATTGACTAAAATGAACAAATGCAAGACCATCTTAAGCATAAGACTTTTCACCTATGTATCCAAAAGAAAGAAATGCACTTGGTGTGTTGATTCTATTGATGATATTGTAAGCATTGGAGCATAGTTCCCTCAATTGAATATTATATAAAGCAGGCTGTGCATATCAAAGACATATTTGTACTCTCAGTGTGACTGCATAGTTACCTCGATTGGCACACATCGACCTCTGCTGAAAGTTCAGAAACATTTAATGCGGAGTGTTGCAATATAATTGTTTGCAATACATATATAGTAATGTACAACGTCATTCCGAAAGAATGTTCACAAACTTGAAAGTTGAAAATGTCATGACTTGGCGAGGTTTATTTTGCAAATGAATACATGCACATCATTGTAATAGCATTTGTCAGTGATTATAGATACAGAGGGCTGCATATATCTTTACCTGTACCGGTGATCAGATTGCAGTCAAACCGCGGTTGACAACGATCAGACTACAATCTGATCCCGGGATTTGTCAGTGGTTTAGATACACCATCTTCACAATGTCACGGGCGTAACACAATTATTTCCAAATCCTCTCTCTCCACAACGAGTAGAATTTATTTCGATACGTTTTCACCTTGCCGTGGGAAGATGTAGATACACACGATTCAGGAGATATTAATGATAGAAATTTATGGCATGTTAAGATATTAGCTATATTAACAAACTAAAGGCCAGTGTATCTGCGTGAAAAGACCATACTGACTCTAGAGTCATATGGGGTCGACCTCATATAACGTTGAACTGCGTTCACTTGCCACTTGCCGAATCAAAACACAATGGGTCCGAAAGATCTACAATCGTCTACGATTTTACTTTTTTATTCATTAATTCACTTGAATTATATATGGAAATTATACGTTATACGTGAAATTGGAAGACTCCACAGTGTTTTGGCCTAGCCTCATTTGACTCTACGGTGTTTAGGCTAAGCTCCATTTGACTCTAGCCTAGCCCCTTTTAACTGTAGTACCCTTTGAGCCTAACCCCTTTCAACTCTAAGTGTTTCGGACTAATCCACGGTCTCTGAAATGATTTAACCATTAAACATGTGAAATCATGATTGCGAAAATTCTTCTTTCACAAGTGTTTTAGTAGGATCACTGGAGGCCGAACGTATTTGAGCCAACTTGCCCCAAATAACTCTTTTGACATGTGAGGCTAGCCCCAAATAACTCTGGAGACTGCTACATCGGGTTTTATCCTTTACAGCATGCTAAATTGTTCATGTTTCCTTTGCAGATCTATAATCGCTCCTTCTCCCAAAGCATGTGGGATGGCACCGCTGGGATAAGAGAAACAATTATGAAAACTAATTTTGTGCAAGGCACCGGCAATGGAACTCTTAAAGCTGCGGACTTCGGTATTCCATATTGATGTACAATTCAAACTTGTAACGTCAAGTATAAAAAGAGCCACTGGCTCTGTAGCTCATCAGTTATTACAGTATATATCATTTCTATATCAAAGACTAACATATCAAATACCAAGGCATTGTCGATATATGATCTCTTGTACAGTTTGGTCAGTCAGAAAATTTACAACTCATAATTTATATTGGTTTGTCAATACAAAACATTATTGTCCTACAACTTTGTCTAAAAATCAAATACACAATTTAAAAAAATATATATTTTCTTACTTTCTACAAGCTTATTTCTTGTTATGTTGCCAGGTGGGTACATGTCACAAGATATAGCATGGTGCTATTTTACCAAGGAGAACATCGATACGGTATTAACGAAAACAAAAGACGAAAATCAGAAGAAATATCTGGAAAGTTTGTCAACATTTTATGAGAGGTAAATAATTTCAACTTATTTTTAAAGGGGCAGTAGCACGTTTTTTTGGCTCAAATAAGTCGATGAAATGTAATTGAAAAATAATGTCAACAATAGTAAAACACCCTTTTCTCTTCGGAAAATCAAGTTTAAAATGAGTGTCCATGGGAATCGTTTTTGTAATTCGAAATAGTAAAATGTGTTCATGGCCTCAATGCAATTTTTGCTTTATACGCTACACCTTTATTACCACTCCAGATAACTGGTTTGTGAAATATAATGTTCTACCCTCTATAAATGACATAAAATCATTATGAATGTAACATTTTAAAAATTAAATTTTGCAAAAAAATGTGCTACGGTCCCTTTAACACAATGAGAACCTGATAAACATGTCCTACTCGATCAAATTATGCAATCGACGACGTTGTTTCAAACTAAAAATTCTGTAACTCTTAAATGACTTTGAGTTTCTTCATCTGTGCGATGCACACGTATTGTTTACAAGATAGAATCCTGTCGCATATATATATATATATATATATATATATATATATATATATATATATATATATATATATATATGTTCAAATGGTAGTTAAAAGAATATCGAAATCGGCGTTTGTTGTTCTTTTAACTACCATTTGAATATATACTGACTGTAACAAACACTCTATTTTAAACAGAGGATATGATCTGAGTAGGGTATGTGAGGAGGGAATGAAATGAAGTCAATCGAGGCATATGTTACACCCCTAGCATTTGCTTTGGGAAATTAACTTCGAGATCCATCACAACACCTTAATATAACAGGAAGTATTGTTAGTTCAAATATGGGGTTCCATATTATGCTCGATACTGTGTGCGACTGTGTGTTATTTTACACACTGCCACTGGTCTATTGAATGATACATTGGTTCTTTTGTGATGACTTAAATCGACTTATCGGTAGCGCAGTTTATTTAGACTTTTTTGTTAAATGTGATGTAGTGGAGAGTAATGGAGCATACATAAAACCCTGCGTAACCGAGGATGAATGAACTATCGGCATATCGGTCATTGCTGTCTTGAAATTTCTAACCATCCGCACAGCCCTCAACTTTCTTTCACAGGGGGTAACTTGCCCCGGGGCAGGAACAATATAACAACTACTCACTATTGCGAGTGAGTGGACGCATTAGAAATTGAGTCAAAATTGGGTAAAAAAAGGTTGAGCCGTTCCCATGATCTTGACTTGCAGACTGTAGAGGGTGGAAAACAATTGTTTTTGCACTCTTTAAAATTGTTAACATTGTTTGAAATATACAGGATATTTATTTATTTGTTGTTGTTGTAGATACAACACGGACCTGAAGGAAAAATGGCATATCGCTTCGGCTGAAGGGATCTACCTCGGGGATGCTTGCAAGAAATATGTGGCTTATCAACGAGAGGTTGCATCAACAATGGATCCAATATACTTTATTATCGCCTTGATCCCGGGATCAAGACTATTCCCATGGATTGGTCAGCAATTCAAAGAGGTGATTAATTAGTTCATCCTAAACTCTCTGTTAAATTTCCGCTTGAACTGTATTTCGCAAAGATTCCCAACCCCAAACCAAACTCGAAGGAAACGATCTTGACCAACAGCAATAACACTAGCAGCCGTGATATGAGTGAACGACTCTTTAATACGGCTTTAAATCCCAAATGACCTCACCTTACGATAACGTACAGCTGCACACCGAAAGTTTGTTCACCTATCTGTGTATGTTAGAGCAAATATCATATAATTTGGTATTCAAAATTTCACATTTTAGTGTTTACGTTTGATAAGCATAATATATACAGCAGCATACCGAAAGTGTGTTCACCTACATGTGCATTTCAGTGCAAACATCATGTAATTTAAAGCATCGTATCAACGCAAATACTGGGCCGATTTTAAGAAGACAGTTGAATGTTCCATAACATAATCTGATGTTATGCATCATAGTAAACAGTTACAGTTTTGGCAGCTCTTGGAAGTGACCAGGGGTCAAATTTTGCAAAACTACAGTTTTTATTTTCTTCTGTAAGTGATCAACTGTGTCAAACATACGTCATATATTTCCTCTTATACTCATTCAATGTGTTTGTGATACAATTGAGCTCATTTAGTCGATATGAAAACTGTTATTCGAATATTATTAGAATTTTCAAAACTATACCCCTTCTGTTTAATTCACTATGCCAAATTTGATAAACATTCACTACATGAAGGGTACGTTTGAAAATAATTATTTTACTCAAGAATATATACTGATGTCCTATAGAAAGTTGACAATCACAAACATCGGTTTTATTGAAAATGAGGTATTTTCTATATTCAAAATGAAAACATTTACACATTAATGTCACCCACAAAATGAAAACAATCGACAAAACTTTACTTTAGTCAATAAACATTGTCGAACAATGGTACGATTGAAAAACATGCTTTTAATTCGAGAATCACGAAATGCACGTGCTCAAAAGCATTTAAATTAACTGATTAGACATGTTCAGAACGCAGCAGCAAAACACACTCAGAAAATTGCCCAGTGCAGAGAGAATGACAAAACATCACCCCTAACGTCGTACATACGGACAAACTTACTCTAGCTAGAGAAATAACCAAAATGTTGTGTGAAAGATGAATTGTGATCTTTCTTGGTATCAAAGCTTCAGAAAACACTTCGATTTTTGACCCAATGTGACTTTGCCTTATAACCATACCGACTTGTTACGATGTATTGTATTGAAATTAACAAGGTTTGACGAAAAAGGTTTTTCCTTGCAAAATAAACAGTTCTTCCTGAATTTCTTAGTTTTTCTTCTGAGTTGTTTTGAAATTGTTGTCAACTTTCTTTTAGACAGTAGTATATGATGTGCCATTGTCATTGTACAAGTAGGTGAACAAACTTTCGGTATGCAGCTGTATATCATATTATCTATAAAGTCATTGTGCATTTGGTCCAATACAGGCCATGTGACTATTTTCCATTGGCACATGTCAAGGCAAACAACACCCCGATAGAGTTTTATACCATCTGTTTATCTTACGAAAAATAACGCATATTGGCCCAAAGCTTTTCTTCACCGGACAATTCACCCATTATTCATCACATTGTAAGCCTAAACTGTTGTGTATAGTTTCTGTGGGTGAATATCTGCCATCAAAGACAATAGTCATTAGGGTGACACGTGCAGGTGGTCCTAAGCAACACCTGTACATTGTAGCTTAGTCGACCGCTATCAGTCACATTCAGCAACAATTGGCGCGGCTTGACGCATGGGTGGGTGATCCGCTACATTGTTGGATGAATTAGAAATTTGAAGTGTCATTCCCTGCCCCCTGGCATGAGTTGAGAGAATTGTGGTTTCACCTTGGGGAAGTGACTTAGTTCGAAGTGTGCAGTAAATGGGTACCTGAAATTATGTGACGGTAGTCTGAATTTGAACCTTGAGCACCTGACAGGCAACCGGTAATATTCTCCTCAGGGAGTGTTTTGTACTCGTTGACCATGGGTATTATGTCGACCAGCGTTTTTAGCATGCAATGTGCAAGGATATATGTGCAATATAAATGGACTAAAGTTTATCGTTCCTTATTCTTCATTTTTGTTACTAGATCTATATTATTGTAAAGAATTCACATAATTAAGATCGTGGTTTAATAATTATAGTTCAATTATATATAATTACATTTCATGCATGAGCTATAATTCTGTATGCTTTGAAATGATTCTGAACATTGATTTATGACATGTATAATTGTAACTTCTTTTGTAGAAATCTCACGGTGTTTACACAAAATGGTTCAACTACAACATGAATCCTGCCCGCACAGGATATAAAAAAATGGATGAACTGGTGGACTCCGCTGTCGATAAGGGTACACTTGATGAGAAACAAGCACGCGAGGTCTACACTCGCTGCATGGAAGCAGAACTTGAATTCTTTAACTCACCATAGAACATTTTCGATATTTTCAAAAGCTGCTTCAATCAATGAGTTTGCATATTAGTGAACAAACCCTTTGGCTTAATTAACGCTTAATCAGCTGTATTAAAATCTAGTGCATAACACTTACTTGATTGTATTTACTAGGCAAATGAAACGTTACCCACAAATATACAAGACATGTTCATCCACGAGTAATCAATTCAAGGTTGCATATCGGCTTCCAAAGCCAACCAAACTAAATGGAAACAATGTCTGTTCATATGTCTGAAACATGAATCCTATTGAAAGATCGTAGTTTTTAGAATCGCTGAATTAGGCGAAAGTGAAATAGGTCTTGTTTGTGACGTTTTGCAGTAGTGGAGCGTCAACGATTTAAATCGAGATATGTAATTAACGTCGACTACATATTTTAATATTATTTAACTTACTTGTCAATCTTCCTGTCCAAAAGTCATTTGAAAAATCGATTTCAGCACCCGAAACATATAAGTGTTTGAACAGATATGAACATAAAACGTTGATGAATGAAATTGTCAGTGCTTCTGGTAAAAAGTCTATACTTATGTAAAGTGTTCTAAATCGACAATCGGTGATATTTTACCCGGGTGTATGTTATGATACCGGGACATCTAATTCTGGGAAGGTTATTGAGTGGTGTCATATTCAAGATAGCTAAATAGTACTGCTTGGTGTCCGTACAATTACAATTATTATTTTGTTTTTATTCGTTTACTCTTAGTAAAACTATACCCTTTTTATTTGTTTATATAAGTTGACTTTTCTGGCCTCTTTTTTGCCGTTAGATTGAGGTAAACTGTGGTTAACATGCTGTTTCCCCAATGCACAGGGGTTCGAATTGCTGTTAGGACAATATTTTCAAAAATCAAAATCTACAGTTTTGCAATCATATACTGTTTATTTACGATGTGGTTACCATATATTCCAAATGTGAGCGAACTCTGTGAAGAAATAAAGATTTTATATAAATATCTCAGCTAAAGACTTTATATTTCGAACCCCTCTGCCCAAAATGCCTTAAGAAGGTAGCGGTCTGATCGAGTCAAATCCTTTCAGAGTAGAATGATTTATAAGGGCCATCTAAATTTCATAATCAAATGTGCTGGTCATTAACGAACAATTTGCGAACTAACAATTTGTTCATCCAAAGCTTATTAAAACGTTGTAAAATATTTTGAAATGTCATTGAAACCCTTTTAATGTCATGAATCTTTTTACTCAAAATTGTTAAAATGAAATGTTGAAAGGTTTGTAACTATTATATTTTACGAGTGCTTCAATACAATTTATTTGAATTACTTATTTTAATTAAGGCCATTCGGAATGTTTGATACACTTTTTATGTTACCTGTTCTCTTGACTTCGTTTTTCGCTATTAAACAAGTGTGCCCAGCCCTCCATTCTGTTTTTTTTGCTTCCTGTCAGTTAATGTAATTGGTGCTTTTTGAGTGGGGAAAGTACCCTAATTGAATCGTATTCAACTTGCTGTGCTTTTGTATGTAGTCAGTAAAGGTTGATGACCGAGACCAAGGTATTAGAGCTGGTTGAATTTTCTCAACTACAATGTTTTCTTTAAAGTCTGTGTCCCTTTGGAATAACAAACACCAAACCTTAAAACGAAGCTGATGTTGTATCGACAAGTACTGACAGTTGCCAAGTCGAACAGTCGAAAAACAAACTCAGGTTGGTTATGTTTAAATGGTCAGACATCTACCGTGCACGTACATATGACTTCAGTTTATGCTCTTTTATAACGTTGTTGCTCATTTTCATTGGAAAAACGTCATCATTATATATTTTGTGATTGGGGATGAATATGCATGCGAAGTGTAATTATTCAAACGGAAATAAGCACATATGGTACTTTGGCACATATATATCAAAACTCAAAACTCAAAACTTATTATTAGAAACCAACAATGCCACTTTAATTTGACGAATATCAAGTGAAATAAAACCTAAGTGTATGTCAATTCAAACTTCATCATAAAACATAATAACTTACAATGAACTATGTGCAATGATTAGAACTAAAATAGCGATTACATAATCTCCTATCTACTTTTAATGAAATAATTCTTGCTGTTGACTAATTTGAAAATTACTAAAGTCTCTAAGTTGTATATTTATTTCCGCTACTGATTATGAAAATAACAAGTGTTTGCCACACACATGGCAATGTCCCCCGCCTCCAACGTTGAGTCATGTAAGACACATTTTCTAAATGAGGTTCTGCTTTTATTGTATTTCTGGGAAAAAAATGTCATTATGACATCAAATGTGAAGACATTTGGTGCTAAGGTTCATGACATAGCATTAAAAAGAATGTGGTCACAGTGTTATGCACTAAACGTTGGCTGGTGTCTGCATAATTCCCTAATGACAGATGGCACCAAATTTCAAGATAATTGATGCTAAGAGTTAAGAGGCTGAAAGCCGGTCAAAGTGCCGTGATGACCTTGAAAATAAGGTCAAGGTCACCAAATGCGACAGGTGTCTGCATACTCACCCATTTTAGGCTGGTACAAACATTGAAGACACAGGGTGCGTAACCGAGGATGAATGAACTATCAGCATATCGGTCATTGCTGTCTTGAAATTTCTAACCATCCGCACAGCCCTCAACTTTCTTTCACAGGGGGTAACTTGCCCCGGGGCAGGAACAATATAACAACTACTCACTATTGCGAGTGAGTGGACGCATTAGAAATTGAGTCAAAATTGGGTAAAAAAAGGTTGAGCCGTTCCCATGATCTTGACTTGCAGACTGTAGAGGGTGGAAAACAATTGTTTTTGCACTCTTTAAAATTGTTAACATTGTTTGAAATATACAGGATATTTATTTATTTGTTGTTGTTGTAGATACAACACGGACCTGAAGGAAAAATGGCATATCGCTTCGGCTGAAGGGATCTACCTCGGGGATGCTTGCAAGAAATATGTGGCTTATCAATGAGAGGTTGCATCAACAATGGATCCAATATACTTTATTATCGCCTTGATCCCGGGATCAAGACTATTCCCATGGATTGGTCAGCAATTCAAAGAGGTGATTAATTAGTTCATCCTAAACTCTCTGTTAAATTTCCGCTTGAACTGTATTTCGCAAAGATTCCCAACCCCAAACCAAACTCGAAGGAAACGATCTTGACCAACAGCAATAACACTAGCAGCCGTGATATGAGTGAACGACTCTTTAATACGGCTTTAAATCCCAAATGACCTCACCTTACGATAACGTACAGCTGCACACCGAAAGTTTGTTCACCTATCTGTGTATGTTAGAGCAAATATCATATAATTTGGTATTCAAAATTTCACATTTTAGTGTTTACGTTTGATAAGCATAATATATACAGCAGCATACCGAAAGTGTGTTCACCTACATGTGCATTTCAGTGCAAACATCATGTAATTTAAAGCATCGTATCAACGCAAATACTGGGCCGATTTTAAGAAGACAGTTGAATGTTCCATAACATAATCTGATGTTATGCATCATAGTAAACAGTTACAGTTTTGGCAGCTCTTGGAAGTGACCAGGGGTCAAATTTTGCAAAACTACAGTTTTTATTTTCTTCTGTAAGTGATCAACTGTGTCAAACATACGTCATATATTTCCTCTTATACTCATTCAATGTGTTTGTGATACAATTGAGCTCATTTAGTCGATATGAAAACTGTTATTCGAATATTATTAGAATTTTCAAAACTATACCCCTTCTGTTTAATTCACTATGCCAAATTTGATAAACATTCACTACATGAAGGGTACGTTTGAAAATAATTATTTTACTCAAGAATATATACTGATGTCCTATAGAAAGTTGACAATCACAAACATCGGTTTTATTGAAAATGAGGTATTTTCTATATTCAAAATGAAAACATTTACACATTAATGTCACCCACAAAATGAAAACAATCGACAAAACTTTACTTTAGTCAATAAACATTGTCGACCAATGGTACGATTGAAAAACATGCTTTTAATTCGAGAATCACGAAATGCACGTGCTCAAAAGCATTTAAATTAACTGATGAGACATGTTCAGAACGCAGCAGCAAAACACACTCAGAAAATTGCCCAGTGCAGAGAGAATGACAAAACATCACCCCTAACGTCGTACATACGGACAAACTTACTCTAGCTAGAGAAATAACCAAAATGTTGTGTGAAAGATGAATTGTGATCTTTCTTGGTATCAAAGCTTCAGAAAACACTTCGATTTTTGACCCAATGTGACTTTGCCTTATAACCATACCGACTTGTTACGATGTATTGTATTGAAATTAACAAGGTTTGACGAAAAAGGTTTTTCCTTGCAAAATAAACAGTTCTTCCTGAATTTCTTAGTTTTTCTTCTGAGTTGTTTTGAAATTGTTGTCAACTTTCTTTTAGACAGTAGTATATGATGTGCCATTGTCATTGTACAAGTAGGTGAACAAACTTTCGGTATGCAGCTGTATATCATATTATCTATAAAGTCATTGTGCATTTGGTCCAATACAGGCCATGTGACTATTTTCCATTGGCACATGTCAAGGCAAACAACACCCCGATAGAGTTTTATACCATCTGTTTATCTTACGAAAAATAACGCATATTGGCCCAAAGCTTTTCTTCACCGGACAATTCACCCATTATTCATCACATTGTAAGCGTAAACTGTTGTGTATAGTTTCTGTGGGTGAATATCTGCCATCAAAGACAATAGTCATTAGGGTGACACGTGCAGGTGGTCCTAAGCAACACCTGTACATTGTAGCTTAGTCGACCGCTATCAGTCACATTCAGCAACAATTGGCGCGGCTTGACGCATGGGTGGGTGATCCGCTACATTGTTGGATGAATTAGAAATTTGAAGTGTCATTCCCTGCCCCCTGGCATGAGTTGAGAGAATTGTGGTTTCACCTTGGGGAAGTGACTTAGTTCGAAGTGTGCAGTAAATGGGTACCTGAAATTATGTGACGGTAGTCTGAATTTGAACCTTGAGCACCTGACAGGCAACCGGTAATATTCTCCTCAGGGAGTGTTTTGTACTCGTTGACCATGGGTATTATGTCGACCAGCGTTTTTAGCATGCAATGTGCAAGGATATATGTGCAATATAAATGGACTAAAGTTTATCGTTCCTTATTCTTCATTTTTGTTACTAGATCTATATTATTGTAAAGAATTCACATAATTAAGATCGTGGTTTAATAATTATAGTTCAATTATATATAATTACATTTCATGCATGAGCTATAATTCTGTATGCTTTGAAATGATTCTGAACATTGATTTATGACATGTATAATTGTAACTTCTTTTGTAGAAATCTCACGGTGTTTACACAAAATGGTTCAACTACAACATGAATCCTGCCCGCACAGGATATAAAAAAATGGATGAACTGGTGGACTCCGCTGTCGATAAGGGTACACTTGATGAGAAACAAGCACGCGAGGTCTACACTCGCTGCATGGAAGCAGAACTTGAATTCTTTAACTCACCATAGAACATTTTCGATATTTTCAAAAGCTGCTTCAATCAATGAGTTTGCATATTAGTGAACAAACCCTTTGGCTTAATTAACGCTTAATCAGCTGTATTAAAATCTAGTGCATAACACTTACTTGATTGTATTTACTAGGCAAATGAAACGTTACCCACAAATATACAAGACATGTTCATCCACGAGTAATCAATTCAAGGTTGCATATCGGCTTCCAAAGCCAACCAAACTAAATGGAAACAATGTCTGTTCATATGTCTGAAACATGAATCCTATTGAAAGATCGTAGTTTTTAGAATCGCTGAATTAGGCGAAAGTGAAATAGGTCTTGTTTGTGACGTTTTGCAGTAGTGGAGCGTCAACGATTTAAATCGAGATATGTAATTAACGTCGACTACATATTTTAATATTATTTAACTTACTTGTCAATCTTCCTGTCCAAAAGTCATTTGAAAAATCGATTTCAGCACCCGAAACATATAAGTGTTTGAACAGATATGAACATAAAACGTTGATGAATGAAATTGTCAGTGCTTCTGGTAAAAAGTCTATACTTATGTAAAGTGTTCTAAATCGACAATCGGTGATATTTTACCCGGGTGTATGTTATGATACCGGGACATCTAATTCTGGGAAGGTTATTGAGTGGTGTCATATTCAAGATAGCTAAATAGTACTGCTTGGTGTCCGTACAATTACACTTATTATTTTGTTTTTATTCGTTTACTCTTAGTAAAACTATACCCTTTTTATTTGTTTATATAAGTTGACTTTTCTGGCCTCTTTTTTGCCGTTAGATTGAGGTAAACTGTGGTTAACATGCTGTTTCCCCAATGCACAGGGGTTCGAATTGCTGTTAGGACAATATTTTCAAAAATCAAAATCTACAGTTTTGCAATCATATACTGTTTATTTACGATGTGGTTACCATATATTCCAAATGTGAGCGAACTCTGTGAAGAAATAAAGATTTTATATAAATATCTCAGCTAAAGACTTTATATTTCGAACCCCTCTGCCCAAAATGCCTTAAGAAGGTAGCGGTCTGATCGAGTCAAATCCTTTCAGAGTAGAATGATTTATAAGGGCCATCTAAATTTCATAATCAAATGTGCTGGTCATTAACGAACAATCTGCGAACTAACAATTTGTTCATCCAAAGCTTATTAAAACGTTGTAAAATATTTTGAAATGTCATTGAAACCCTTTTAATGTCATGAATCTTTTTACTCAAAATTGTTAAAATGAAATGTTGAAAGGTTTGTAACTATTATATTTTACGAGTGCTTCAATACAATTTATTTGAATTACTTATTTTAATTAAGGCCATTCGGAATGTTTGATACACTTTTTATGTTACCTGTTCTCTTGACTTCGTTTTTCGCTATTAAACAAGTGTGCCCAGCCCTCCATTCTGTTTTTTTTGCTTCCTGTCAGTTAATGTAATTGGTGCTTTTTGAGTGGGGAAAGTACCCTAATTGAATCGTATTCAACTTGCTGTGCTTTTGTATGTAGTCAGTAAAGGTTGATGACCGAGACCAAGGTATTAGAGCTGGTTGAATTTTCTCAACTACAATGTTTTCTTTAAAGTCTGTGTCCCTTTGGAATAACAAACACCAAACCTTAAAACGAAGCTGATGTTGTATCGACAAGTACTGACAGTTGCCAAGTCGAACAGTCGAAAAGACAAACTCAGGTTGGTTATGTTTAAATGGTCAGACATCTACCGTGCACGTACATATGACTTCAGTTTATGCTCTTTTATAACGTTGTTGCTCATTTTCATTGGAAAAACGTCATCATTATATATTTTGTGATTGGGGATGAATATGCATGCGAAGTGTAATTATTCAAACGGAAATAAGCACATATGGTACTTTGGCACATATATATCAAAACTCAAAACTCAAAACTTATTATTAGAAACCAACAATGCCACTTTAATTTGACGAATATCAAGTGAAATAAAACCTAAGTGTATGTCAATTCAAACTTCATCATAAAACATAATAACTTACAATGAACTATGTGCAATGATTAGAACTAAAATAGCGATAACATAATCTCCTATCTACTTTTAATGAAATAATTCTTGCTGTTGACTAATTTTAAAATTACTAAAGTCTCTAAGTTGTATATTTATTTCCGCTACTGATTATGAAAATAACAAGTGTTTGCCACACACATGGCAATGTCCCCCGCCTCCAACGTTGAGTCATGTAAGACACATTTTCTAAATGAGGTTCTACTTTTATTGTATTTCTGGGAAAAAAATGTCATTATGACATCAAATGTGAAGACATTTGGTGCTAAGGTTCATGACATAGCATTAAAAAGAATGTGGTCACAGTGTTATGCACTAAACGTTGGCTGGTGTCTGCATAATTCCCTAATGACAGATGGCACCAAATTTCAAGATAATTGATGCTAAGAGTTAAGAGGCTGAAAGCCGGTCAAAGTGCCGTGATGACCTTGAAAATAAGGTCAAGGTCACCAAATGCGACAGGTGTCTGCATACTCACCCATTTTAGGCTGGTACAAACATTGAAGACACAGGGTGCGTAACCGAGGATGAATGAACTATCGGCATATCGGTCATTGCTGTCTTGAAATTTCTAACCATCCGCACAGCCCTCAACTTTCTTTCACAGGGGGTAACTTGCCCCGGGGCAGGAACAATATAACAACTACTCACTATTGCGAGTGAGTGGACGCATTAGAAATTGAGTCAAAATTGGGTAAAAAAAGGTTGAGCCGTTCCCATGATCTTGACTTGCAGACTGTAGAGGGTGGAAAACAATTGTTTTTGCACTCTTTAAAATTGTTAACATTGTTTGAAATATACAGGATATTTATTTATTTGTTGTTGTTGTAGATACAACACGGACCTGAAGGAAAAATGGCATATCGCTTCGGCTGAAGGGATCTACCTCGGGGATGCTTGCAAGAAATATGTGGCTTATCAATGAGAGGTTGCATCAACAATGGATCCAATATACTTTATTATCGCCTTGATCCCGGGATCAAGACTATTCCCATGGATTGGTCAGCAATTCAAAGAGGTGATTAATTAGTTCATCCTAAACTCTCTGTTAAATTTCCGCTTGAACTGTATTTCGCAAAGATTCCCAACCCCAAACCAAACTCGAAGGAAACGATCTTGACCAACAGCAATAACACTAGCAGCCGTGATATGAGTGAACGACTCTTTAATACGGCTTTAAATCCCAAATGACCTGACCTTACGATAACGTACAGCTGCACACCGAAAGTTTGTTCACCTATCTGTGTATGTTAGAGCAAATATCATATAATTTGGTATTCAAAATTTCACATTTTAGTGTTTACGTTTGATAAGCATAATATATACAGCAGCATACCGAAAGTGTGTTCACCTACATGTGCATTTCAGTGCAAACATCATGTAATTTAAAGCATCGTATCAACGCAAATACTGGGCCGATTTTAAGAAGACAGTTGAATGTTCCATAACATAATCTGATGTTATGCATCATAGTAAACAGTTACAGTTTTGGCAGCTCTTGGAAGTGACCAGGGGTCAAATTTTGCAAAACTACAGTTTTTATTTTCTTCTGTAAGTGATCAACTGTGTCAAACATACGTCATATATTTCCTCTTATACTCATTCAATGTGTTTGTGATACAATTGAGCTCATTTAGTCGATATGAAAACTGTTATTCGAATATTATTAGAATTTTCAAAACTATACCCCTTCTGTTTAATTCACTATGCCAAATTTGATAAACATTCACTACATGAAGGGTACGTTTGAAAATAATTATTTTACTCAAGAATATATACTGATGTCCTATAGAAAGTTGACAATCACAAACATCGGTTTTATTGAAAATGAGGTATTTTCTATATTCAAAATGAAAACATTTACACATTAATGTCACCCACAAAATGAAAACAATCGACAAAACTTTACTTTAGTCAATAAACATTGTCGAACAATGGTACGATTGAAAAACATGCTTTTAATTCGAGAATCACGAAATGCACGTGCTCAAAAGCATTTAAATTAACTGATGAGACATGTTCAGAACGCAGCAGCAAAACACACTCAGAAAATTGCCCAGTGCAGAGAGAATGACAAAACATCACCCCTAACGTCGTACATACGGACAAACTTACTCTAGCTAGAGAAATAACCAAAATGTTGTGTGAAAGATGAATTGTGATCTTTCTTGGTATCAAAGCTTCTGAAAACACTTCGATTTTTGACCCAATGTGACTTTGCCTTATAACCATACCGACTTGTTACGATGTATTGTATTGAAATTAACAAGGTTTGACGAAAAAGGTTTTTCCTTGCAAAATAAACAGTTCTTCCTGAATTTCTTAGTTTTTCTTCTGAGTTGTTTTGAAATTGTTGTCAACTTTCTTTTAGACAGTAGTATATGATGTGCCATTGTCATTGTACAAGTAGGTGAACAAACTTTCGGTATGCAGCTGTATATCATATTATCTATAAAGTCATTGTGCATTTGGTCCAATACAGGCCATGTGACTATTTTCCATTGGCACATGTCAAGGCAAACAACACCCCGATAGAGTTTTATACCATCTGTTTATCTTACGAAAAATAACGCATATTGGCCCAAAGCTTTTCTTCACCGGACAATTCACCCATTATTCATCACATTGTAAGTGTAAACTGTTGTGTATAGTTTCTGTGGGTGAATATCTGCCATCAAAGACAATAGTCATTAGGGTGACACGTGCAGGTGGTCCTAAGCAACACCTGTACATTGTAGCTTAGTCGACCGCTATCAGTCACATTCAGCAACAATTGGCGCGGCTTGACGCATGGGTGGGTGATCCGCTACATTGTTGGATGAATTAGAAATTTGAAGTGTCATTCCCTGCCCCCTGGCATGAGTTGAGAGAATTGTGGTTTCACCTTGGGGAAGTGACTTAGTTCGAAGTGTGCAGTAAATGGGTACCTGAAATTATGTGACGGTAGTCTGAATTTGAACCTTGAGCACCTGACAGGCAACCGGTAATATTCTCCTCAGGGAGTGTTTTGTACTCGTTGACCATGGGTATTATGTCGACCAGCGTTTTTAGCATGCAATGTGCAAGGATATATGTGCAATATAAATGGACTAAAGTTTATCGTTCCTTATTCTTCATTTTTGTTACTAGATCTATATTATTGTAAAGAATTCACATAATTAAGATCGTGGTTTAATAATTATAGTTCAATTATATATAATTACATTTCATGCATGAGCTATAATTCTGTATGCTTTGAAATGATTCTGAACATTGATTTATGACATGTATAATTGTAACTTCTTTTGTAGAAATCTCACGGTGTTTACACAAAATGGTTCAACTACAACATGAATCCTGCCCGCACAGGATATAAAAAAATGGATGAACTGGTGGACTCCGCTGTCGATAAGGGTACACTTGATGAGAAACAAGCACGCGAGGTCTACACTCGCTGCATGGAAGCAGAACTTGAATTCTTTAACTCACCATAGAACATTTTCGATATTTTCAAAAGCTGCTTCAATCAATGAGTTTGCATATTAGTGAACAAACCCTTTGGCTTAATTAACGCATAATCAGCTGTATTAAAATCTAGTGCATAACACTTACTTGATTGTATTTACTAGGCAAATGAAACGTTACCCACAAATATACAAGACATGTTCATCCACGAGTAATCAATTCAAGGTTGCATATCGGCTTCCAAAGCCAACCAAACTAAATGGAAACAATGTCTGTTCATATGTCTGAAACATGAATCCTATTGAAAGATCGTAGTTTTTAGAATCGCTGAATTAGGCGAAAGTGAAATAGGTCTTGTTTGTGACGTTTTGCAGTAGTGGAGCGTCAACGATTTAAATCGAGATATGTAATTAACGTCGACTACATATTTTAATATTATTTAACTTACTTGTCAATCTTCCTGTCCAAAAGTCATTTGAAAAATCGATTTCAGCACCCGAAACATATAAGTGTTTGAACAGATATGAACATAAAACGTTGATGAATGAAATTGTCAGTGCTTCTGGTAAAAAGTCTATACTTATGTAAAGTGTTCTAAATCGACAATCGGTGATATTTTACCCGGGTGTATGTTATGATACCGGGACATCTAATTCTGGGAAGGTTATTGAGTGGTGTCATATTCAAGATAGCTAAATAGTACTGCTTGGTGTCCGTACAATTACAATTATTATTTTGTTTTTATTCGTTTACTCTTAGTAAAACTATACCCTTTTTATTTGTTTATATAAGTTGACTTTTCTGGCCTCTTTTTTGCCGTTAGATTGAGGTAAACTGTGGTTAACATGCTGTTTCCCCAATGCACAGGGGTTCGAATTGCTGTTAGGACAATATTTTCAAAAATCAAAATCTACAGTTTTGCAATCATATACTGTTTATTTACGATGTGGTTACCATATATTCCAAATGTGAGCGAACTCTGTGAAGAAATAAAGATTTTATATAAATATCTCAGCTAAAGACTTTATATTTCGAACCCCTCTGCCCAAAATGCCTTAAGAAGGTAGCGGTCTGACGGGTCAAATCCTTTCAGAGTAGAATGATTTATAAGGGCCATCTAAATTTCATAATCAAATGTGCTGGTCATTAACGAACAATTTGCGAACTAACAATTTGTTCATCCAAAGCTTATTAAAACGTTGTAAAATATTTTGAAATGTCATTGAAACCCTTTTAATGTCATGAATCTTTTTACTCAAAATTGTTAAAATGAAATGTTGAAAGGTTTGTAACTATTATATTTTACGAGTGCTTCAATACAATTTATTTGAATTACTTATTTTAATTAAGGCCATTCGGAATGTTTGATACACTTTTTATGTTACCTGTTCTCTTGACTTCGTCTTTCGCTATTAAACAAGTGTGCCCAGCCCTCCATTCTGTTTTTTTTGCTTCCTGTCAGTTAATGTAATTGGTGCTTTTTGAGTGGGGAAAGTACCCTAATTGAATCGTATTCAACTTGCTGTGCTTTTGTATGTAGTCAGTAAAGGTTGATGACCGAGACCAAGGTATTAGAGCTGGTTGAATTTTCTCAACTACAATGTTTTCTTTAAAGTCTGTGTCCCTTTGGAATAACAAACACAAAACCTTAAAACGAAGCTGATGTTGTATCGACAAGTACTGACAGTTGCCAAGTCGAACAGTCGAAAAGACAAACTCAGGTTGGTTATGTTTAAATGGTCAGACATCTACCGTGCACGTACATATGACTTCAGTTTATGCTCTTTTATAACGTTGTTGCTCATTTTCATTGGAAAAACGTCATCATTATATATTTTGTGATTGGGGATGAATATGCATGCGAAGTGTAATTATTCAAACGGAAATAAGCACATATGGTACTTTGGCACATATATATCAAAACTCAAAACTCAAAACTTATTATTAGAAACCAACAATGCCACTTTAATTTGACGAATATCAAGTGAAATAAAACCTAAGTGTATGTCAATTCAAACTCCATCATAAAACATAATAACTTACAATGAACTATGTGCAATGATTAGAACTAAAATAGCGATTACATAATCTCCTATCTACTTTTAATGAAATAATTCTTGCTGTTGACTAATTTGAAAATTACTAAAGTCTCTAAGTTGTATATTTATTTCCGCTACTGATTATGAAAATAACAAGTGTTTGCCACACACATGGCAATGTCCCCCGCCTCCAACGTTGAGTCATGTAAGACACATTTTCTAAATGAGGTTCTACTTTTATTGTATTTCTGGGGAAAAAATGTCATTATGACATCAAATGTGAAGACATTTGGTGCTAAGGTTCATGACATAGCATTAAAAAGAATGTGGTCACAGTGTTATGCACTAAACGTTGGCTGGTGTCTGCATAATTCCCTAATGACAGATGGCACCAAATTTCAAGATAATTGATGCTAAGAGTTAAGAGGCTGAAAGCCGGTCAAAGTGCCGTGATAACTTTGAAAATAAGGTCAAGGTCACCAAATGCGACAGGTGTCTGCATACTCACCCATTTTAGGCTGGTACAAACATTGAAGACACAGGGTGCAACGGTTCATGAGATATCACGTTAACAAGAGGCTGAAAAAATGTCGTCAAAGTGACGTGGTGACCTTGTACATAAGGTCAAGGTCGTGAAATTGGTGTAGTGTCTGCATAGTCACACATTGTAGGATGGTACAAACATTGAAGACACTTGGTCCATCAGGTAATGATATATCTATTACCAAGAGTTCGAAAAGTGGTCCAAGTGACCTTGGAAATAAGGTCGAGGTCAGTAAAATCGACTGATGTCTGCGTCTTCCCCCAATGTAGGCCCACACCAAATTTGACCAGTCTTTGCAGACTTTGGATGCAATGTTTCATGAGATATCGCGTTAACAAGAGCTGAAGGCCGGTCGAAGTGCCATGGTGACCTTGAAAATAAGGTCAAGTTCATGCAATTCGACTGCTGTCTGCATAGTAACCCATTGTAGGCTGGTACCAAAAGTTAAGACACTGGATGCAACGGTTCATTAGATCATATTTTGTACAATTTTGTATACAACTTCACACACAAAAAGTAACTACCACATCCTTGAGGAACAGAACACTTCATTCTGACAACAATGAAAACAGAATGAAAAGATAAAGGAGGATGAGTTCAGTTCTTGGGGAACCTGAAGGTGACAAAAAGATTAAAACATAATTCAAGAACTAAACATCGGTTATATAATGTTTATTTTAAGAAATTGATACTTATTTAACAACTTACACCCCGTTACATGAACACATACTTGTGTAATTTACAATTGGCGAGGACAGATGTAGAATACAGTAGCTATACGTTTACATAACCCCAGTTTACATTTTGAGTAAATCGTATTTATGCCATGTCAGCATAAACATAGGAAAATATTGAATTTGTAATAATCTCATACGGGCCATTAATGCAATGTTAGGACATTGGTAAGATCAATGATTTCCAACTCAAACAAGTGGACAGAATCGACTATACTATAACTATACTAAATTTAGAACATAGTGAACAATGATTATGGAGCTACACTGTCGGCCAAAAGAAACGCCTATCTGATATACAGTCAAACCGCGATAGTCCGGCCACCAATAATACGAATCTTGCGGTGTCCGAACGGTAGCAAGCTGTAACCAAACTAATCTCTATATAAACTCATTAAATGTTGATTCATTAATCCGTTGAATCCGTTTCCGAATCCGAACGCCAATTAGCCGTAACGGATTAGTTAATAACAACTATTTCTGCTTCATTAATCCGGTTACAAGCGATCATCACACTGATTGGATCGGTAAACTTCAATGACAGTGGATTGACACGGGAGTTGAGCTTGTCAGTAGTTTGTGATTTTAATAGATTGTAATGTTTTACATTGTGTGTCAGTACTTTGTGATTGTAATATATTGAATTTCTCATTTTGTGCGATAGTTATAAATATCCAGCGTGTCAAATTCATTTAATATTTTAAATACGTTCTCGTCTGTCTGTAGATTCAAAGGTTATCAACTCCATCTTGTTTAATTCATTTCAGTAGTCCGAACATTTCACTATCCGAACGTTTTTGATGAAAAACGGAAGCGTTCGGATTATCGAGGCCTGACTGTATTATCAGATTTCGTAAAAACTATGATGAACAGTTTAGCAATATTTTAGCATTATGAATTTGCACCATTTCTACATAATGTATTCAAATTTCAAAAGTTGTCATGTCTCAAAAGAATGGTGATTGTTGAAATTAGACAATAGCAATTATTCAGTTTTCGATCAGTGCTGTGATGACGCTACGGATGTACGAGGTACGGTGCGCAAGTGAATAAACCGGAAATAGCGGTCTTCCGTGGGCTTGGTTTTAATGAATGATACTGATTCGAATCACAATTTGTCCACGATTTCAATAGACTTTCATGTTGATTATTGTTTCAGCATAACGTGGAGAGCACCATTTATCATATTCGGAAATTATGCCATCTCTCATTTCAAGGAAAATCAAGTAGGCGTTTATTCTGGCCGACAGTGTATATTATTAAATAAATCCAAATGACTCACTAGTAATACATTCATATAAACGTGTTTTTCCATAGATCTCTACCTTATAGTTTTTCAAGATCTGCTATAGAAGTGAAATTGTAAAAAGCATAAGTGTTTTGTTTCAAAATCAAGGTGAATATGTTCTCCATGGAAATGGCTAAAAATAAAAGTAAAACAAAGGTGAAAAACCCAAAAAGGCACATCTAGACATAATGTCTGTTTCACTGAGCTAGGCCTTACAATAATTTGTTAGTTCGGGTCGGATACAATATATTAAGTTTGTTTTCGTGGAAACGGGTAAAAATAAAAGTCTTAAAGAGCGATCAAGGATGTTAGTGTTTCAAATATATTAAAAAAATGGAAAATATACTTATAACGTCAATCGCCAGAGAAATCTTTTATCTACAACATGACATGTGATAAATAATTTGTATATCACGACAATGTAATGAAATCTGGTTTCCCTTCAAGTAGCGCGCGCAAAGGGTATCTGACGTCACATAAACAAAATCCCCTTTATTGCGTAAAACATACTACACAAACAGCAATCACTTCCGAAGCGTGAAGGCTCGTCTCTAGCGCAAGTCTCCATAACAACCAATTTGCTGCACGTGTCTCTCTTGCAAGTTACCCTTGTCACACATTACTGAATGTGACGATAGCTTTATAAACAATGTTTCTAAATGTCCTGAGAATATACACAATAGTGCCTGTTTAATGTACGTTTTATTGAGATAAGACCAGCAAATTATGACAAATTTTTACTCACAATAATTATAAAATTCAAGCAAAATACCTTGTTGGGAAGTAAATTATTCCAATTTCTATAGCAAATACACAATTAATGAAATGGTAAATAAACAACCGCCAACAATAATTTATGTCATTGATCATAACTTTGTTATTCTTTCGTGTCTTTGTATACAGTGTGTGACTTAGACCATGATGCTTTGCGCTTGAAAATAATAGACTGGATTTATATTTAGACTGGAAAACACCTTTACTTATTAGTGCAATTTCTCGGCTTATTTTGGGTCGAAACAAATTGGGAAAAAGTAAGTGTATATATTTAACGGAGATAGATTTTTGGCAATTGTCCTATATGTTCATCAACATCCTTGATGGCTCTTTAAGTAGTTGAACAACCCAAAATGCACATCTACACATGATGATTGTTCCACGTTTCACTGAGCAAGGCCTTACAGTTTTTGAATTCTGGTCCGGAAACGGAATTTTAAAGTATGTTTCCATGGAAACGACTAAAGATAAACTTCCAAAGAAGTCAGAAGCCCCAAAAGTCTCATCTACACATCATGACTTTTCCACACACCACGTTTCATTGAGATAACTCTCAGTCTGATTAAAATCGACGGTTTTCCATGGAATAAAAGTTGCAAAATAGTGCATCTACCTGGATACGAACTCGTATCAGTTGTAGGTTCCACGCCAAACCGTCTGATAGCAGCCCGTAGACTCGAGTGTTCGAGCGCAATTCAGGTAGCCAATCAAAAGATGCCCAACAAATGCTTTCGGTGCGAGAAGCTAGGGGCAGATAACTCCAAACAGCTGTCTGTTCCGAATGCTTTCAAAACAGCGACCGTTTAAATACTATGTGATTGGTCAGCTATTTGACTGGGCTTTGGCTGCGCTAAACTGGTTCGGAACACACGCCTATACGGGGTGTTCTCAGACCTTGTGGCGAGGAATCTACAGAACCTGTTCGTATCCCGGTAGATATATTATTTTGCAAATTTTATTCCTCAGAACAAGATCGATTTTAATCAGACTGAGCTAACTCTGATCCATTATGGTATTTTGTTGTTATCTAAGACTCCTTAATTACCCTATTGTCTTCGCAGATCTTTGCCTAGTAGTTGCTACAAACGCCAATGAAATGCAATATTGGCAGTACCCGGGTGAGAAGACTGTTGAGCGACCATAAACTTTCGAATCGCGACAAAATTCATTGGCTTACAAAATACATGCTGTATATAGCGACCAGTAACCAGCCTTCAGAGGTACCAGGCAAAACTTTCGAAGATAATCAGGCGTTTGAGGAGACTTGAGGATACAAATACCCTGGAGGAGATGGTTGCATTTAACTTATTGACTAAAATTATAATACTACTGCATTCCGAAAGTTCATTTGTATTAGATTTCAGATGTTTTGAAGTATCATAGCAAAACTAAGTAGTAAATGCCCTCGTCACCTAGCCAATACGACATAGTATAATCACCAAGTGCAGTCTTGCAATTATCACGAGGTATGAACGCATTCGCGTTGCCTTCTTTTGACTTCGGTCAGCTTCGTGTTATTTTGTATGGCCTTCGGATGTGAAAACTGCCCTATGATCCCGATTGACAGGCGAACGCAAATACGATGATGATACGAATCATAAGATGTCATCTCGATAGCCATACGAAGGGCACGATGAGGACACGAATGCACCACGAAACTAACAGGGCAAATATTTTACTCACTTTCCTGATGGTGCGGCCGAACAGAGAAGAACTTCGCCGATGGACAAACGAATGCTATATGCTACGGTCACACTTAAAATATGTCATAGACGTGCTTATTGCGAGGTGCGGATTATCGTTGTAAAAGGTATTTTATACTGTTTACAAGAACAAGATACGATGTACCACGAGTGTATCACTAACACATTACATTCACATCAAGTGAGAGTGAGACTTACGTTATTACTCAGATTTGAGTGCGTGTTTGTCAAGAAAAGGGCGTGTTCACAACGCGTGATGTAAGAGCTACTACGTGCTTAAAACGTTGATATTACGATGTATCCGTGTTTTATACGACATAATATCATAATATCAATTTTGGTTTCAGTCACGTTACACTTCTGTGCAGAATTAAGTACACCGGATTTTGCGAAATGTGGGCGAAATGTTCGCGAACACGGTGTACTTAATTCTGCACACTCGCTTTTTGATTCTGGACAAGCGATCTTAGCCCTAAGATCAATTGTAAGCCCAAAAACTTATAACATTGGCATTGATAGATCTAAGGTTTCTGAAAGGTTAGTTGAACGGTACCCAGAACTAAAATACTGCAAGGCCTTACCCAATGAAACTTGAAATGTGTAAATGTGCTATTTGTTCAACTTTAAATGGATAATTCACACCTGTAATAATTCCGGTATATGCCGATGATTTTCATGATGATGCCGATGATTTTATCTCCTTATTATTCTTATAGTGTTCATGTGACAGTTACATGCATGCAACACAATCATTTCCTCATTGTGAATTCAAAGCAGCTCTCAAAACTGTAAATAATTGTGGTCTAAAAAACGCAAACGATGAACTTAAGCATTCTTTATTATTGTTTGTTGTTTATTCATAATCAAACGTCAATGCTAAATGACAATTTATTAAGATTGTCAAATATCATTCATACATTTTAATTTTTTTCAAACAACTCATAATCGACTATTCTTAGATATTTTCGAAGAACATTCTTGGCAGTGCCCGTCCCTGCCACAGTGCTTCCTTTGCCTCAATTTCCGCCAACAGAATTGCCAATCCCACCAGAAAGATTGCCATTGCCGCTCGAAGAGGGCTTTCCTGTGCTCCCGGGAGGATTGTATGTAGTGCCAAAAGGATTGATTGTGCCCCCGGAAGGATTGCCTGTAGTGCCAAAAGGATTAGCTGTGCCTCCGGAAGGATTATCTGAGTGTTTTCCAGTAGGATTGCCAATAAAGCCAACAGTAGGGTTGCCGATAAAACCTGTAACATTGAGTGGATACGGATATGAATGTATCAAATAAGTGTATGAGACTTCTTATAATTGTACAAATGAACTTAATAGAACATTGTAAAACATTATATCAAAGTTTATTTTCAAATAACGGGACGAGCCAAATAATTCTTGATTATAGTACATATTCTTTATGCATTCAGAACTTGCATTTAAAAACAGGTGAGCATTTGTACAACACAAAAGCAACGATATATTTGGAATTTAATTTCATTATTTAGTAACAAAAGTAACACTAAATTTCAATGGTATTACATGTGGTAAAGCGCAGAACGGTAGTTCATTGAATTATAATGCAGAGCAACAAATTGCCGAGGTTTATCCGACAACTGATAAATGATTTTTATATTAAAGATAGTTTTGATTCTTTTTTGTATTATGAAATATTTGCGTATCTGTTTTTAAAACGTAACAGAACATTTTAAAAAATCTTATTAACTATAATTACAAATTAAAATACCGTTTTTCAGTCTCGAGAAAGAGATCAACATATTGTTTTCCCGCTTCTCTTTTTTTTACAATTTGGCAATAACGATACACCTGGGCTCCGTTCCATAACAGCGAGCGCTTAAATTGCTCATTGATCGCTCAATGTAGCGCTCAAGAAGCGCTCAAGTAGCTCTCTCTTGAACGACACAGTGCAAATTCCTCGAAGTTTGCTCGCCTTGCTACGTAGCGCTACATTGAGCAACCGCGTTCAAGAGAGGTTTAAAAGTAATTGCTAATTGAGCGATTACTTTGAAACCTCTCTTGAACACGGCCCTGTTTGCATTTGTGGTACGTGATGTTTTATTTGCTTTGAAGTGGAATATCACCTTGTCGTGGTTTGGGAGCTTGCACGACTCAACGAACCAGAGAGCTATGTCGGCGGGAGTCCAACTCCTGGTTGGTTCAACCAAGCTGAACTGGTCTCCGGGGAGGGTCCAGACAAAGAATGATCCCTGGTCCTCCAGGTTGGGGGTTGGTCACTGGACTTACAATTCGGTCCCGTAAAAGAACTCTTGTTACAGAAACTGCACGAAACATTGAAGAAATTAACTTGGTTCAAGAAGATGTCTCACCAATAGAGATTATGACGCAAGCTGGTGAAAGCCCAAGGGAAGCCAGCAAGCTGATGAATCTTCTAACAACCAAGTCCATCAACAGGATAGGGACCTGGAACATCAGAACCCTATATGAGAGCGGTAGCCCAAGTTTGCAGAGAGATGAAGCGATATAACCTAAAGATCTTAGGATTGTGCGAATCCAGGTGGAATGGCTCGGGACGACAACTTCTCAGTAGCGGAAACACCATCATCTACTCAGGCCATGAGGAACTGGACCATCCACACACACACGGAGTAGCTCTCCTACTAACACTTATCGCAACAAGAGCCATGCTGGAATGGAAACCACTTTCACCAAGAATTCTGTCAGCAAAATTCAAATCAAAAGGTCGCAACATCACCATCATATAGTGCTATGCCCCCACAAATGTATCCGATGAGGAGGAGAAAGAAGAGTTCTACAACATGCTACAAACAGCACTTGATACATCACAAAGAAGGGACATAAAGATTGTTATGGGCGACTTTAATGCAAAGTTTGGGAAGGATAACACCGGGAAGGAACTTATCATGGGGAAACAGGGAGTAGGCACTCTGAATGAAAACGGAACAGCTTTTACAGACTTCTGTTCATTCAATGATCTCGTCATCGGTGGAACAGTATTTCCACACAAGACTATCCACAAAACAACATGGGTCCCACCAGATGGCAAAACAGAAAACCAGATCGACCACTTTACCATATCAAGGAAATGGAGAAGGAGCATGTTGGATGTCAGAGCTATGAGGGGAGCTGATACTGCCACAGATCACCATCTCATAATGGCAAAGGTGAAAGTCAAGCTGAAGGCATACAAAGACAAGGCGGACAAACCATCCCACAAGTACAACACCCAGAACTTGAAGAGTAAGGACAAGGCTGCTGAATTCCGAGTGACACTAAAGAACAAGTATGAAGTACTCACAGACCTGCCTGAAGACTCTATTGATAACCACTGGGAAACACTTAAGGATACCTGGATCACAACATGCCAAGAAGTGTTGGGGAGAACGAGGAAACACAAGGAATGGCTATCAGAACAAACCTGGGACCTCATAACAGACAGAGCGAACCTAAAAAACAAGTTGAACCAAGCAAGAAGTCAACACCAGAAAACGATTCTACAAAAAGAATACTGGAACACAAACCGTCTAGTGAAGCGAAGTGCCAGGAAAGACAAACGCAACTTTGTACACACACTGACGGAAGAGGCAGAAAATGCTGCAGGGAAAAACAACATGAAGATGCTATATGAGATCACAAGAACATTGTCCCAGAAGAAAACAAATGCTGAAGCACAACCAGTGAAAGACAAGGCAGGCAAAAACTTCAGCAATGAAGTGGACCAGAGGAAAAGATGGATGGAACACTTCCAGGACATCCTTAACAGACCACCACCAACATCAACGCCATCTATACCAACAGAAGCCCAGCTCTTGGATATCACCACCAACCCCCCTACTAAGGCTGAAGTGTCCAATGCACTAAAATCCATCAAGATTGGAAAGGCTGCAGGTTCAGATGTAATCCCACCAGAAGCACTCAAGACAAGTGTAACAACATCTACCGATATGCTACATCCACTGCTGTGTAGGATATGGGAAGAAGAAGCTGTTCCAGATGAGTGGAGGAAGGGGTATCTAGTGAAACTACCCAAGAAAGGGGATCTTACCTCCTGCAATAACTGGAGAGGCATTATGCTGTTGTCTATCCCAAGCAAGATCCTGACTAGAATTATCCTCAACAGGTTGAAAAAGGCACTGGATACAAAGCTACGAGATGAGCAAGCAGGCTTCAGGCAGGGAAAATCTTGCACAGACCAGATCGCTACTCTGAGAATCATTATTGAACAATCACTTGAATGGCAGACTCCACTTTATACCATCTTCGTGGATTTTGAAAAGGCATTCGACAGTATTGACAGAGAAGTGATCTGGAAGCTAATGAAACACTATGGTATGCCACAAAAACTCATCAACATCATTAAGCAACTTTACAACAACTCCACATGCCAAGTGATCCATAACGGCAAGCTTACAGAACCATTCACAGTGCAAACCGGTGTTAGACAAGGCTGCATCTTATCTCCTACCATCTTCCTCATTGCCATAGATTGGATAATGAGGATCAGCACAGAAAACAAGAATACCGGAATCCAGTGGAGCTTAACAAAACAACTCAAAGACCTGGACCTCGCAGATGACGTCAGCCTCCTCTCACACAGACACAAGCAAAGCTCTCTCGTCTGACAGAAGAAGCAAGCAAAACAGGCCTCAAGATTAACATCAAGAAAACGGAAGTTATGCGCCTTAACAACAAACAGCAAGACCCCATACAATCAAATGGCAACAACGTCAAAGAGGTTGAGAAATTTGTGTACCAGGGCAGTGTGGTCAGCAAGGACGGTGGAGCTGACGACGACATCAGGAGCAGAACAAACAAAGCAAGGCATGCTTTCAACACCCTACGCCCTATATGGAGCTCCAAGTCCCTCTCAAAGAAGACAAAAATCAGGCTCTTTAACACCAACGTCAAATCTGTCCTACTCTATGGCTCTGAGACTTGGAAGACCACAAAGGCCAACACATAGAAGCTGCAGACGTTTGTGAACAAGTGTCTCCGCCATATACTCAACATCAGATGGCCAGACAAGATCAGCAACATCGATCTATGGTCAACATCCCAACAACTGCCGATAGACTGTGAGATCAGGAAGAGAAAATGGGGTTGGATCGGTCACACTCTTAGGAAACCAGACAATAACATCACAAGACAAGCACTGGACTGGAACCCTCAAGGCAAAAGGAAAGAGGGACGGCCAAGACATACTTGGAGACGAAGCACAAACGAGGACATCAAAACAGCTGGGATGACTTGGACAGAAGTCAAGAAAACAGCATTGAACCGTGTGAGGTGGAAACATGTGACGGCAGCCCTATGCTCCCCTAGGAGTTAAAAGGAATAAGTCAAGTAAGTCAAGATGTTTTATTTGACGTTTATCGAGTCAATTGAAAGGGGTGAACAAAACACAAAGAGGGATAGGAGGATCGGGGTTGTTCTTGGGTGTAAATACTACTCGAATTAACTGGCAACACTAACCTTTACAAACAGGCCAAGAACCTGAGGTATCGCAGACTTTCGGAGAGAGACATGCAGGATTACAGGTCATGGAAGGAAAATACATAAGGATACTGAATGACCTTCAATGTAAACCATTTGTAATAGAATTTGCGGATTTCGTTCGATGACAAATCATTTACGGGTTAAATAAAATTGGTCATGATGAATCTGAAATTGTGACGTCACAATTAAAAACTCATGTCATGTCATGTACTAAACTCTCCCCTTCTACACTGAGACGGGTAAAGCTAAATAAAAAAAAGAGAAATGTTTCTCGGGGATTTGCGCATCACTTTAATTTGTGCTTGTGACAACTTTTTATTGTCATTTAAAACAGAAATAAAAAAATTACCCCATAATTTTGGATAAACACCAACATCTATTTATTCCTCAAAACTGTGTGTATAATTCTACCACCTTAAAGCTTTATTGTGATCGAAACAAATAGAATGTATCCCTTCTGCGTCATTATATTTTCCAACAAAAAATAAATAGAAAGTCCTACCGCCCTCGTCACTTTGAAACAATGTTCCCGAAAACACGCATCTTTTTTATGCAGCCTAACTGCAGTTACCAACACTGAAAATGGCAACTTAAAAGGAAATGACTGATGGCTTACTTGACAATCTGATATGAGGAGGGTAACTCAAACATAGGAGAGAGCTAAGCTTACGTCAAAAAGGATGAAATGGCAGAACATAATGTTAATGCGTTTATATAGATGGTTACAACTAACTGGTTTGGCAATTAGTTCCTGTGTAGCCACCAACACAATCACAGGGTAGTCTGTCACCGGTTTTACATGACCCTCCATTCAGGCAGTCGCCGTTATTACATTCTTTCACAGCAGCAGGGGCTGAAATCGTGGATATTATATTCGTAGTTCAATGCTTAAAAAAAACTATGTTTTGATTATTGATTGAAAATCAAGATTGCTCATATTGTTGAGAAAGACTAGTTGTCATGCAAAAGTCTTACTAGTTTATATTACCTACCATCAGTACAAGTTCCACCCATGTACCCATTTTTGCAGGTGCAAATAAACGTTGCTACAAGTGTGACGTCGTATTTGCAGTCGCCGTGGACACCGCATGGTGCATCTTTACAAGGGTCATCTAAAATTAAAAAGTGAAAAATGTTTTGTTTATTTTTCCCGTCTTATCCTTTACTCATTTGAACACTTTATTTCTAAAAATAACCGTTTCCTGAATGTGAACTTCATGTATTAGTATTTATATTTATCACTGAATTTGAGCTGCTTGCTCTTTTATTATTTAATAGTGGTATGCATGAATGGTTGTAGAAACGAGCGGCATATATGTCCCTTCACGTGTTCGCGACTTCATATTTCCGTTTTGACAAGTAAGATATGTTTACACCAGAAACAGCTGTTACACATTTCCTACCTGGTATGTGAGACAAGTAGATGTAAATTCATCTCAGATATTCAAAACCTTCAACACATCAAACATCCACACTGAGCTGCCACATTACTGCCAAAAAACATAAAGGAAACGTCAGGTATGAACATAAATGTGTGTATATTATATATATATTTAAAATAGGGTGTTTGTTCAAGTGTACAGTCAGTATATATTCAAATGGTAGTTAAAAGAATAACTAACAAACGCCGATTTCCTCCTACATGTTTCAACTTTATCCTCAGGGAGGTTTACATTACAGTGATTATGACGTCACGATTCTTTGACGTTGCAACAATACACTGATTGTGACGTCACTGTTCTGTAAATTGTAAATTTGATATCCTTATTGGCAGCGCATGTATCTAAATGTTCACTCAGTGGACTGCTCTGCCAAAAATATGATTTATGTTATAACATGCAAAGGATGTGAAGAACAATACATCGGTCAAACCGAATGTCTTAGGGACAGAGTGCGAGTACACAAACAGCAGATCAAGGACCCCAAAACAAGATGTATTCCACTGAGTGAACATTTAGATACATGCGCTGCCAAAAAGGATTTCAAATTTAAAAGTTATTCATTTTATAAAATGGCAAACGCAAGTACAACAAGAAGACAAAGTCATCAACATCCCCCGCCAGACACACGAAATGAGAACAAGGGCAATAATTCAAGAAGAAATAATTGTGCACTTCTCATTTTCTTTCCATTAAGGTAACGATATCCTCAAGTCGCACCAATGATTTGATATTAAACAATGTCGGAGAAAAGCTATATCCTTGGATACTTGAAACAGAGTCGAAAAAGCGGAACAAGGGGAATAACTCCGGAAAAAATAATCACATGCTTCATTTTTTTTAACTCCATCAAGGTATTGATACCCTTAAACCACACACCAAATTTGGTTATCCTATCTTAAATAGTTTCTGAGAAAAGCTGTCCCCTTTGGAGATACCTTGAACAGAGTCCAAATATACGGAACAAGGGCAATAACTCCACAAAGAATAATTGTGTGCTTCTCATGTTCGAACTCCATCAAGGTATTTATGTCCACAAGCCACAGACCTAATTTGGAAACCCTAACTTAAACAGTTTCTGAGAAAATCTGTCCCCTTTGGAGATACCATGAACAGAGTCCAAAAATACGGAACAAGGGCAATAACTCCGGGAAAATTAATCACACGGTTCTTATTTTCGATCTCCATCAAGGTACTTATGCCCTCAAGCCACACACCACATTTGGTATTCCTATCTTAAATAGTTTCTGAGAAAAGCTGTCCCCTTTAGAGATAGCATGAACCGAGTCCAAAAATACGGAACAAGGGAAATAACTCTGGAAAAAATAATCACACGGTTCTTATTTTCGAACTCCCTCGAAGTATTTATGTCAACAAACCAAACATCAAATTTGGTTGTCCTATCTTAAATAGTTTTTGAGAAAAGCTGTCCCCTTTATAGCGGACGGACGGACGGACGGACGCACGCACGCACGGACGCACTGACGCACGGAGCCCAAACCTATATCCCCCTTCCACTTCGTGGCGGAGGATAATAATCGGTTAAATCAGGGAAGAACATTTTATTAAAACACTGTGTCCATCCCTTAATAGCTTAGCCAGTTACAGCTAAAAGCCGCGCCTGTGACGTCACAGAACAGTGACGTCACAATCAGTGTATTGTTGCAACGCCACAGAATCATGACGTCATAATCACTGTAATGTAAACCTCCCTGAGGATAAAGTTGAAACATGTAGGAGGAAATCGGCGTTAGTTATTCTTTCAACTACCATTTGAATATATATATATGTTCTTTAAATGCAGTTTTTAGACTAACTTTTATCTGTTATATTATAAAGCATTGAGTAGTTCAAGAAATAAAGCCAAATAAAGGTTATTTACCTAATATGGGAAAAATAATGCTTATATTTGGAGTCAAATTTACCCAAGTTCGAAACACTATTGTTTCTGCTGTTCAATTGGCAACCCATAACAACGGCGGTGTTTCAGTTCTTTCACTGATGAAAAGGTTTTGGAATTGTGCATCTGAAAGGGAAAAGACAAATTCATTATCGTAATTAGTTAAGCAGTTATGATCCTTTGATCTTTGCTGAAAATGGCGATTTTCGAAAAATGACAATTTTCTATGATTTATCACACGTCAACGATAACAGATATATGATTGAAAATTGTTGTCCTTAATAAAATTATATATCTGCTTCGAAATGAGCTTTTAAACAAGTTGGTATCTTTAGTAGTTTACGATAAAACATTCTGCAAAGAAATATCCCTCGACTAGTCTCAAAAATCACAAAATTTCATACGTTTTGACAAATGCGATAATTATGGCCTAGCTATAGACTTTTACATGATATAGATATGTTATAGAATTGTCGAGTAACGTATTTGGATCAGACTGCAATAATAATCTTTGACATATCCTCATTTCTCACAGAATTATGCCCCTTACTGTACCAACTAAGCATCTTCATGGGCGCGGGATAGTGCAGTGGTTAGCGCGTTCGGCTTTGGATCAAAAGGTTCGGGGTTCGAATCCTGCCAGGGGCACAGCAAATTTTCTGTAGTAGAGAACTGTTCTACACGCAGTAAGGTTCGGGTGCAATGCTACACTGAATTTCAGCATAGTACCACCCATGGTTCGCTAGTTCCAGACGATGCTCGCAGGTTTCACCGCAATGCATAGCCACATGGCGTTGCGGGCTTTCTCCCTCGTAAAACTAGCAGCCGTGATGTAAGTGAAATACTCTTGAAAGCGACGTTATAACCCCAACTCACCTCACCTCACGCATCTTCATAATAAGAGAGAGGGGAGATGGGCTAAACTCATTTGAGGTGATTGTCAGTACTTCACAGTTAGACATACAAGACAACCAGAAAAACAAAGGTAGATACTGCTGCTTTCATTGTACTTTAAGTACTAAAATATACAAGTTTGTCCACAGAGTTGAGAGGATGAGAGTATATTTTTTAATTTAGTTGTCAATGTCCATTGGACTCAGTAGTGAGTAGGGTTTTCGAAATATTTTGCCAGCGGCCCTTTTCATTAACCTATCTTAGCCCTAAGATCAATTGTGAGCCAACATTTTAACATTGGCTTCGATAGATCTTAGGGCTCTGAAAGGTTAGGTGAACGGTACTCAGAACTAAAATACTGCAATGCCTAACACAATGAAACTTGAAATGTGTAAATGTGCTATACTTCGACTTTAAATGGATAATTCAGACCTTTAATAATTCCGTTATATTCCGATGATTTTCAAACTCTCCTTATCTCCTTATTATTCTTGTGACAGTTACATGCATGCAACACATTCATTTCCTCATTGTGAATTCAAAGCAGCTCTAAAAAACTGTAAATAATTGTGATAAAAAAACGCAAACGATGAACTTCTTTAATTCTTTATTATTGTTTGTTGTTTATTCATAATCAAACGTAAATGCTAAATGACAATTCATTAAGATTGTCAAATATCATTCATACATTTTAATTTTGTTCAAACAACTCATAATCGACTATTCTTAGATATTTTCTAAGAACATTCTTGGCGGTGCCCGTCCCTGCCACAGTGCTTCCTTTGCCTCCATTCCCGCCAATAGGACCCGAGCCATTGCCAACAGAATTGCCTCCACCGCCAGAAAGATGGCCATTGCCGCTCGAAGGATTTCCAACACCAGTGCTCCCGGAATGATTGTATGTCGTGCCAGAAGGATTGATTGTGCCCCCGGAAGGATTGCCTGTAGTGCCAAAAGGATTGATTGTGCCCCCGGAAGGATTGCCTGTAGTGCCAAAAGGATTGTCTGTGCCTCCTGAAGGATTATTTGAGGGTTTTCCAGTAGGATTGCCAATAAAGCCAACAGTAGGGTTGCCGATAAAACCTGTAACATTGAGTGGATACGGAAATTAAATTATGAAATAAGTGTATAAGACTTCTTATAACTTGTACAAATGAACTTAATCAGAGATACAGATAAGCTGCGTATTTGTGTAAATTACGCATTAATTTTAGTAAAAATTCAATTCCTATAAGTTCTCTTGCGAACAAATAAGCTTACATTTTCGAAAAAACTCAATTAAGCTGATGTTTAATGCGTACAGAAAGTAATGTAAAAAATTTACATGGTAATCGGTATAAGTAACTGAAAACTGAAAACCGGTATATCAGGGCTATAATATTATCTCAGCAGTTCTCTGCGACCACTCCTACGTGTTGCGTTTATCAACTGGTATGGAAGTACTTATAGCATCGTTCCTTCTCACTGTTCCTGTTCACTATCTACCACGAAGTAGATTGCGCTGGCCTACAAAGCAACCAGTTCTATTCGCGACCATATCGATAAAACTGTCCAGTCTGGCTGGCTTGGTACTGTTTCAGTGAAATATAAATCCTGTTGGAGTTGTTTGTAACATTATCTATGGTTAAGTCCATGGACTATGGCCATGTCTGTTATGGCTACTTTGAACAAATGTGCAAAATCAAAAGCAATGAATGAGAGGTTAAAAATGTTCACATGTTACATTATTCAACTTGGAAGTCTTTCGAATCGTCTCTCATATTACAATACAGATCGAATATATACTATATATAACAGACGAAACAGCATTTAAAGAGTTTCAAAAAACCTTGTTTCTGAACACTTCAACACTGAACACTACATTTTAGTTCTCTAAAGATATTATTAAACTAGATGAGCGTTTGCGGGACACCGCAAAAGCAGATCAGCTCCGAAACTTTGGGTCTCGCCTTTCCCTGTTCCGCCTTCTCCTCAGCATAAATAAAATGGGAATTTTTTTGGACAAAATTGTTTTCATTATTCAAGTCATTCTAACAAGTTGAATCATCACTGGGGTCACTTTTCACAAGTTTGTTCTTAAAACCTATTTTTGATTTCAAAATTGGATCAAAGGATTAACATGGCCTTGACCTTTGAACTTCAAGGTCACACAATCAATGATTCCTTTTCATTGTGTATAACAATCATGCAATGACTCAAAGTGTTCATTGTTAACATAAGGCATATTCACAATAGCATGCTTAAGTTGTTACCTTGCTGTGACCTTGACCTTTGACAGATTTAAGCGAAAACGTTTTCAAATCTTGGTCTTTCTCCACAGTTGATATATACCAAATAAGAGCCTGACAGCACATAAATGTTTGAAATTATCGTGTTTACAAGGATTATTGTAGTGATGTAAGAACTCATCACCTTGACCTTTGACCTTGAATGTGAACAGGTCAAAAACATTAACCAGATTTATAAGAAAGAAGCTATGTATATTACGTGTTAATACCTTCTTGGAAAAAAGTTACTTAGAGATTTCAGAACTGGTCACCATGACCATATCTGGTGACCTTGACCTTTGATCTTCAAGGTCACACAGTCAGTGATCACTTTTCATTGCGTATAACAATCATGTAATGATTCAAAGTGTTAATAGTTAAAATAAGGCATGTTCGCAACTGCATGCTTATGTTGTGACCTCGATGTGACCTTGACCTTGGACATATTTTTAGCGAAAAAAATTCAAATCTCAGTCATAGTTGATATATACCAAGTAAGGGTCTGATAGCACAGAAGTTGTTGAAGTTATCGTGTCTACAAGGATTTGTGTAGTGATTTGAGAACTCATGACCTTGACCTTTGACCTTGAATGTGAGCTTGTCAAAATAATGTCCCAGGTGTACAAGAAAGAAGCTATATATATGAGGTGTTGATACCTTCATGGAAAAAAGTTAGGGTCAAAGTCACCAGTTCTGAAATCACTACCTATCTCGTGACCTTGGCCTTTAAAATTCAAGGTCACACAATCAGTGATCACTTTTCATTGAGTATCACAATCATGTAATGATTCAAAGTGTTAATAGTTGATATAAGACATTTTCGCAAAAGCATGCTTAAGTTGTCACCTCGCTATGACCTTGACCTTTGACGGATGTTAGGCCAAGATTTGAAAATGTTTTCGCTTTCTCCATAGTTGATATACACCAAATAAGAGCCTGATAGCACAACTATTTCAAGTTATCGTGTTTACAAGGATTTGTTTAGCGATCTCAGAACTCGTGACCTTGACCTTTGACCTTGAATGTGAACATGTCAAACAAATTCCCCAGGGGCATAAGTAAGAAGTTAAGTATATGAGTTCTCAAAACCTTCAAAGAAAAAAGTTATAGTGAATACAAAACGCGGCGGCGGCGGCGGCGGCGGCGGCGGCGGCGGCGGCGGCGGCGGCGACGGAAACAGCACTAAAACTGATAGCAGCTCCGACTAAGTCGGAGCTGCTAAATAGTATGGTGAACTCGCTTTTTTATTTCATTATATTTGTTTTATATATTAAATTCTATGGTTCTGTAAATTTTGGGGTCACTGTATTGGGTTTTGAATTTACAAACCTCCTTATCCCCCAGAATTCGTGAAACCTCCTCATACAGATGTTTATTTTTTTGTTTTATAAACAGTCTTAATCAATATCGAAAATAGAGAATACTAAACGACGAGCGAAAGCGAGTTAGATACCAATACCATCCACGAGTTTCATAAATATGTTATTAAACGGGACGGAGTTTAGTATTTTATTTAGTACACGCTCTAAATTAATGAAACATGTAATTAAAGTTCACTTTTCATTCACTAAACACCAACAATAGACCAAGAAAATATCCGTTAAAAGCAGTTTCTATTTTGAACAAACCAATTTCAAATTTGAAACTATAAGAAGCGCAAATTGGCGAGTACAAAAAACATTGTATATTAATGTCACTAGATCTTATGAATGATGTCAGGTGATTTGTGACGTCATCGGAATGAGACTGTTTTCAAGCGCGATTCAGTTAGTTATATAAATACGTAGCTACCGTTGCTTTTCCCAAATAGGCTCTGTAACACCCTGACGACAATGGTACTTGGGAGAGAGGTTACATACAGTTCTGCAGCTAGTTTTATCGTGTGAACTTTTGAGAAGCATTGTCCTTGCTGCCGATGAAGTTAACATTGACGGCACAAATTGCTAACGGAACCGCCGAAAGTTCCAACATTTTTAGCAAACGTTAAAACTTTCTATCAACATTGACAGTTACCTTGAGGAATTTTTTATTCATATATCTTGATATGGTATTTTATAACAACAGACAGACATGAACAATGCCTCGTCAGCGCTAATATTGTGGCATCATATTTATGCCATTATGACGTCACGTCAATCGGCAGCACGAGATGTTATTACACAATGTAAAATACTGAGATATCTTCAACGGGCGAGTAATAAAAAAGGAGACTTAATGACCTGAATGTATACCATTTGTAATAGATTTTGCGGATTTTGTTCGATGTCAAATCATTTACGGGTTAAATAAAATTGGTGTGAGTTTATCTTCTGGCTATTACTTATCCATATTTGTCAAGCCAAGCCTTCTGCGTCATTATCTTTTCAAAACAAAATAGAAAGTCCTACCGCCCTCGTCACTTTTGAAACACTTTTTTATGAAGCCTAGCTGCAGTTACCCACGCTGAAAATGGCGACTAAAAAGAAAATGACTGATGGCAAGTTTTATTTCAGTGCTGTTCACATATCTTATAGATTATTTTCCAACATTGTATTAATACAAATGTATTAGGTCAATGAATCCTTACATAACATGATATCCTTTATAGACGGTTAACTGGAAAATCCTTTTCTGATATAAGGAGGGTAACTCAAACATATGTGAAAAGTAACTTACGCCGAGAGAGAGAGAGAGAGAGAGAGAGATAGAGAGAGGAGTTTTGACGTTTCAATTATGCATATTTTTTTGTCCTGCAATAGTCCTACCATTTTCTATTACTTACCATCGGTACATGTTGGACCCATGTACCCATCTTTGCAGGTGCAAATAACCGTTGGAGTTGCAATTGTGACGTCATAGCTGCAGTCGCCGTGGGCACCGCATGGTCCACCTTTACAGGGGTCATCTGAAATTGAAAAAGTTGTGTCTCATTCTCATTACACAACTTTCTATACATAACCGTTTCCTGAATTTGGTTTAGGTTAAGGTTGTTTAATAGGCATGGACAACCACTTACATGAACACATATATCGTATATCATAATATCATTTATTATGTGAGCATATTTATCCATCAATCTGATTGGACGTGACCGTCGACAGAAAAGCATATTGACTCCAGACTAAGTCCGACCAAAAGCAATATTGACTTGAGTGACGTCAAACGATTGTTGCATGACGTCATGCTATTAAATATTTTAACCATAACGTCATCTGACCGCAGTCCCAGCTGTTTAAACAAATTACATTTTCCTGTGTCAAATACATAACATAACAATTATGGACTGGCGTTTGGGTCAATACCTGTTTTTATGGACCCGAGAAAAAAATATTGACCGCGGAAGGACTTCGTCCTTGAATTGGTCAATATTGTTTTCTCGGGTCCATAAAAACAGGTATTGACCTCATCACCAGTCTATAATTGTATAATATATCGTGTTCATTTTAGTCATCTGAGTTTCAACTTCATCTGAGTTTCAACTTCTTGTTGTTGTTAGTACAAGTGCGTTACGCATCCAACGTTGCATAAACTGGAGCGGCCTTAGACATTCTTGCGGATTCATATTTCCAACTTGAAAAGTAAAATATGTTTCAGCCACTGCCACACATCTGCATGCAGAACTTTCGCTGGTGCGAGCTGCGTGCGACTGCGTATTTTATTACTCTGTGCGTATTTTAAGTTTTTCACATGGACACATACTCCACGGAGGACACACTTAGCTCGTGCGTGCTCCTCACGTTGCAAGTGCGTTGTCAGTGCGTCGTCCGTGCTTACTCGGCACTTCCCCAGTTCAACTTACAAATGAGCATGCAACACTCACGTTGCCAGTGCCGAGTAAAACCCCTGTCACAACCCATCGTGCGTGCAATTCGTTCGTACGTTTTTTGGGGAGGCCACGGTCGCTACGTTTTTCTGAAAACGTAGGGTGGATTTATCAAGAACAGAGAGGGAGTTTGCCAACGCACGTCACACGCACATTGTAAGCACGTCAAACGTACGTGGCCCGTCGACACGTCTGGCAGTGAGGAGCTGCGTGCATCGTCATGATCGTACGATGCGCACGTGGTACGTGCGTGTGGCGTGCGTACAACGTGCGTGTGATGTGCGATTGTCACATTGTCGTACGGGGGCCGTGCGTCTCACGTACAGTGTCCTTAACACCACGCACGTTGTAAGTGCGTGCGAGTGCAATGAGGTTTTTCCCGCCCGATTGACCGGTGCTTCGTAAACATTGTCACATGTGCTGGCGCCACAAGATGCCGCCTATTCCACCGCTCCGGGTCCTGATGCTGCAAGAGCAACTTCAGATGGCAGCACAGGAGTTCTGCCTTTTTAGCTGCAGATAAGGAGCAACTTCTTTGGCGGCATGTTCTCTTCAAATGATGGCAATCGTCCGTCGGCTCGGCTTTATATATCCTAAAAAAGGTGCCCACAACGTGCGTTGTACGTGCTTACTCGGTACGTTGTACGTGCTTACTCGGTACGTTGTACGTGCTTACTCGGTACGATCGACGTGAGTTTTCTTTAATTATTTGATAGTTAAACTTTGGACGTGCCGAGTAAGCACGAACTACGCACGTACAACGCACGTGCAACGTGCGTCGTTCGTAGAGAAAATGTGAGTGGGTAAGCTTGAAAAAAAACGCACGATGTCGGTGCGTTGTGCGTGCGGTTGTCGTACAAGGCACGCACGTCGATCGTACGGAGGACAATTCGCAGCCCGTTCGTAGACTGCACGCAGCGAAAGTTCTGCATGCACTAAAAGTGCTACGACGAGTCTGCGTGCTCCAAATTTGTCCAAAATTGGTACGGCGTCGGTACCGAGGACGCACGAATTCCCCAATTTACCCCACGTTTTTGTCGGTAGACAGCACGCAGCTGCACGTACGACGGGTTGTGACAGCCGCTTAAGCACTTGTTCCACAAATACAACGTACGTTGTGCGCACTGATTTCTGCAGTTATTATGCGCTGCCATTTGAAGCTGCTCTTGCAGCATCAGAAGCGGGAGTCTCTGAGTTGAATGGGCGGCATCTTGAGGCAGCAGCACTGAGAGAGAACCTCTGAAGGTCGCCCTATACCCCTACGTCCTGGGTGCCTGAAATCGGGTTGAAAATCTTAAGTTCATTGCACTTGCACGTACTTTCACAGTGCGTGTAAGTAAGGACATCGTACGATAACGTGGCAATCGTACGTCACACGTAAGGTGTAAGTACGTTGTAAGCACTTACAACGCACTTACCACGTGCGCAACGTACGATGCACGTAGCAGATCACGGCAAGGCATTTCGTGCGGGAACTATACTTACACCTTGCATGCGACGTACGTCGATTTTGCTACCTCCCTGTGTATCCCACTTCCTCCCGACGTACGGACAAAAAAACGCACGGTGGGTTGGGACCGAGGCTTTACTGGGAAAACTGTTGCCATTACACAGGTGCTGTTTTCGCCCGTTCATCACTCATTATATACTGATGCAATGTTTCTGCCACTTAGTTTAATCATCAGTAAAAGAAAAGACTTAATTTCAATAATAAGATAATACAATAATAGTTTACCAACGCAAACTTTGCCAGTACTTGGTCCAACGCAGACCATGTGTGCAGTGCACGGCGTCGCGCCACAATTCACTGTAATATACAGACAAGAAATTCATCCTCAACTATGGAAAAGCAACATTATTCAAAATTTCGTCAAGCTGTATAGATTTGGTCTCATTTCATTTGGGTCCTTGAGCCCAGTGCGAACGTTAGAAAAATAAATGCAGTTTGACCTTGATTTATACCTGCTTATGAGACCATCACCCTCGGAAGGACTACATTTTGTCAATTTTGACCCTAAAATGTGGTTTTGTAACAATTTCCAATTGACAAGAGCAATGCCTAACTACATTTGTTGAGAAACAAACATCTTAATATATTTCTTAAACAACAAAAACATTTAACATATTTTTTTTAAAACGCACAGAAAATCCTACGAATTTTGAAAAACACGTTTGTGCAATGATAAGTGAATTAAACTTTAGCGTTAATCCTTATATGATTATATGCTTATATCGTTATATCGATATAACATGACTTGGGACTTACCTTTTGAGCAGTCATTCCCAGAATATCCAGGTACACATTTACAGGAGAGATCTGGTTCACATGATCCATGACCGCTGCAGCCACAGGTGACTGTGGCAGGAGAAAACATCGTTATTAAAATAACGTATACGTATTTATTTTAGTCCGTTACCCTGTATTCGTTTTCGCAAAGTGCTCATTTAAAGCAAATTTGGTGACAGGTCCATTCGCTATCATTATATAAAAAGTCCCCTGATTTGGTCAACTCTGTTACTTCCTAATATGATGAAAATAGATACAGTGTGGATATTACTACTGAAACAATCTATCATATGTCATCTACTGAATAGAGAATACTAAACGAAGTTCCGTTTAATAACATATTTATGAAACGAGTGAATGGTTTGGTATTTAAGGAGCGAAAGCGAGTTAGATACCGATACCATTCACGAGTTTCATAAATATGTTATTAAATGGGACCGAGTTTTTTTAGTATTTATTACGCGCTGATTAAGTTGCACGAACTCGTCAATATATGGGACAAAACTTAATTGCGACAGCGGCGCTGATATTGTGACGTCATGTTTTAAGCATTATGACGTCACGTCAATCGAAAGCACGCGATGTTATTACACAAAGTGTAATAACACGGTAGATTTATTAAACCGTGATATTTTCAACGGGTGAGTAATAATGCCAATTACCTTATCTTAGAACATCAAGATATGAACTTGATCCCATCTAGTAAGTCATTTTGAAAGGAAAGTCAACGATATCCATGTAATCATTGAAAATAACAATTAATATTCAACAACAAACACAGTTACTTAGAGTAAACTAGTTAATACCAAGGTTCAAATGCATTATCACAAACAATGGAATTAAGGTCATAGTTGAATATCCTCGTCTTTCAATATATCACTCTTTATGATATACTTATATAATGACATAACACATCATTTCACATCTCAACATATCATATCTGTCACATCGTTTCACATCTAATCACGTTATTTTCTTCATGACATATATCAAATCACAACATATCATTATAATACATTATTTCATTATATTATGTCTGAGCAAGGCGGACATTTTTTTTTTTAGAATATTGGTATTTGTGTTTGATAGCAGGGCAGAAAATTTCATAATATTAGGGTATTTATAATATTATGTTTGCATGGATTTTGTGTATGTAAGCTGTGAGTACTAGTACACAAAACGTATAAGTGAAAAATGGTATAAAGTCTTCTATTAAATCTTAGTGACAAAGATTACAGATTATTTCTGCACGAGTAATGTTTATTGTTTAACGTTTATAGTGTTCTGTCTCAATAAAAAGGTCATGAGACGAACATCTAAAACGTGAAAGAGCCAATCAGAATATTTCAAAAGTAACCTTTGATAAGTAATCTTTATTTCAATTGTATGTAATAGAACCATTTGTTTGTGCGGGTCACGATGATGTCCATGTATGCAGATGAATATATTTAAATCTCTGGGTTAATGAACATATAAAAGTAGATTATGAATACTCATTTTGGTAGTATGACCAAAACGACAATTGAAAAATAGTTTTCTTACACCAGTCGCCATGTTTGTTTGACCATTATTATAAGAAACTAGTATCACGTTTATATAAACTTGTTTTGGTAATATGTATCGTCATTCGTAGAGCTAATTCTAAATGTTATCATGAAAGTAGCGTGTAAAGTTATGAAATCTAAAAAAGTTCATATTCACTTATGGCAAAACACTTCTTCTGGTAGCATTTCTCTGTTGCTGAACAATTTTCGTTTCCAGCGCAACCATCAACAATAGTACACCATACCGGTTCGGTAATCAGTGAGGTGACTGAAAATGTAAAAATAATCACATAAGGGTTTCCCGAATTGCATGATATACCAACACATGCTAAAATGGTAATATAAATGTAAACTCATGAACGTGAGCACATTTGATAATGAAGTTTATAGCACAATTGCCTCCGGAAGTATGGCCACTTATTTGTGTATCAAAGTTTAAATAAATAATCAAAGTATACCATGTAATTTTGATTTCGGCTTAACACACAGGACAAAAGGTGGTGGAATCCGCTTGTATATATAAATCTCAGCGGTATAAACTCTCCCCTGTAGTTTTTAGAGATATGTGTACACCAAATTTCACTGAGATATTCCCCCTTGGACTGTCTCAACATTTGTACAACCCACCCAGTATAGATTAACCTTTTATAACAAAGTTATTATTTTTGCCAAATAATTGACGGAAATAGTTTACAAACATGCTTGCAAACGAACATTTATACAAACTGTTGTAATTATTTCAATATTTGTTTCATTTTATTTCACAAATGTAACGGTATCTATAAAATTTTTTATGGAGGGTCGATTCTATTCCAGGAGGAGATTTTATTTCGTGGAGGGGGGAGATTTTATTCTGAGGGGGGAGGATTTGTACCGGTACAAAATCTCCGGTGGGAGATTTTATACCGGGGGAGATTTTATTTCGTGACACCGGAGCCTTCAGGATTCTCCCAAAATTGGCGGATCCTGAAGAATCCGGGAGGATCTGGAAGAATCCGGCAGCGGATGCCACCACTGTTTGTCCTGTGACACAATTTGCATTGCTTTAAATGAACTAAGGATCATCCTTTGTGTACGATGTGTACAATAATCATTGTCAAATGTTATCGTCACATAAGAAGTGCATTTTTCAAAAGTTGGCAAAATGAAATTGACAGAAGGGAACAGATTTCAAACTCAGATTTCCTTATTTTTTTAAGGAAATTTTAAAAAATTGGCTTAATGAGACAAAATGCATCACAACTACGGTACTAGACTATCATTTAGTCTCTGAAATACTTTTTTTCCTACCAGCAACATTTTACAAACAATTCAAATAGTTATACCAAATTGGGCCGTAGAGATGCCTGAATTTCAGAGTTGAGGAATCTAGACTTGCTATAATTTCTAGACTGGGTTTGTCATCAATTGAATATGTTGCTCTGGGGTCTGGATGACAGACTACTACTACGGTACCCGAGTAAAAGGAAACTACAAACTGGTGTTTGTGGCTGTTTTTTAAAATATTTTTGGAATATATTCAATTTAACAGACAGGCAGATATATTTATTCAATATTTTAAGGCCAACGGCCCATAATACAGTATGTTTGTACAATTTGTTTGATGCGCAATTTGATATTACATATTTATGATTTTTTTTCTTCTAATTTTATATACATGGTGCAATAAATTACAGACATTTTTTATAGTTTCACGGTTATTGCTATTTGTGATATTCACAAAAGTGTGTAAATTGATAATATTTGACAATAATGGGGTAATAAACTTAGTTCTGGCATCCTTATATAATTTACAATAAAAAAGAATATGCATTTCATTCTCTATACAATTAATGTTATTTGCTTTACAGTACTCGCACATTCTATCAGCCATTTGTGTATTATTGTACCTTCCTACCTCTATACCTAGACCAAAATTGCTAACCCGAAACTTTGCTAATAGAGATTTCAAAAATGGAGAAACTGGCATAGACAGATAGCCTTCAACATTAAGCAGTGACTTAAAACCCTTATAAACAAAAGAATCTGACAAGTTTTGTATAGAAGTAGACCATGATTGTTTAAGATTATCAGAAAGTCTTAGTTTAAAATGCTCCATGAATACCTTACTATCTCCAACATCCTGTGAAACCCATACAAATCCATAACCAAATCTAAATAATATATTTTTTACATGTGTAGCCCAGGTAATCCTCTCTGAATCATCAAGTGATTTCATCATACTATAACTCTGGAAGGGTAATCTATTTGAACCTAACTGGATTTACCTACACCAATATTTGATAGCTTTAGACATATAGTTAAACTGCAATGGAAGCCTACCACATTCACCTAAAACCATAATACTACTTACATTTCTGCCAACCCTAAGAAACCGCCTATTTTGATCTGGAGGCTTTCAATAATCTTACAATATGATAATCCCCAAACTTCTGACCCATAACACAGAATAGGTAAAAGGATAGCATCAACAAATTTGAAAAGAACCTGCGCTGACAAAGTACCAAAATTTCTTTGAAAAGAATAAACAATTTAACGGTAATCAGGAAAACGAAATTTTCTTATACGAAGTCTTTTAAACACAATCAGGTGTAATGTCCACATAACCATTGACGGAATATAGAAAAGTTTCACAATCACGTTAACAAACAACAAGACATTAACATGTAAATAGCCATGCCAATACTTACCAATTAGAACAAAAAAAAACCTTTCAGTCCCAGCCATGTTTTCTACACTTTCTACTCTGGTGTTTCAGACTGTGGTCTTCCTGGTGAAATCTTTTATATAGAATATGGTGCCAGGTTTTGTAGCAACCAACAGATACTCGTATTGATTGACACTAACTATTTTGAAGTGCCTTCACTTAATACTGGGATTTAGAAAAGTAAAGTTGTAGACACACACGTATATTCATGGTGTCACGAGTTACTCGAAGCAGCAGGGGAAATAAAAATTCAATTTATATCTTGACGAAATAATGGATCATATATTTGAAATCGCCCTATGATTGGTATTCAATAAAGATCCTATGATGGAGTTAAAATTAAAGTTAAAATGTTCTAGTACTGTATATTGCATATTCCATACACACATTTATTGACCATACTTATTCATTATGTGAATATCTAAGAAAAAAAGTATTTAAAAAAGATATGAAATATGACAAATACTGCATAAAGTAGAGGGTGTTAAGAGAGCAATTTGTGTTTTTTAAAAATGAATGCATGCAACGGTTTAAATATGAAAAATATACTTATTTACCATATAATCCGCAACAGATCAAAGTTACAATGACTTACTATGTATTCTATTTATGTACATGACATTTATATATATATGTCAGTGTGTTATTTTGTCGTATAACATGGTAACGCAGCAACTGTAGTGTATTCATTTACATTGTACAATTCGTTTCCGGGCCATATATACCAACACCCCTAAGCTTTTTCACCAGTAGACGTTGTCTGATCAGAAAGTAGAGAACTGTGTGATATGACAGAAGCATTACATGTATCTACAAGTTTAACAAAGCATATATCATTCTGATGGCATTTCACTACTTTGTAATATTTGCATTCATAAAATTCTGTTATGTTGGTGTCCTGCAGGAATAAGTATTGTTACACTGAAAAATGAAAGTCAATAGTGGTTGTTGTAATGTGAGCAATTCCATTCTTTAAAGTGAACTGATGAACCTTCATTAAGTGCCTTTCATCAAAAAGTCACTAGTTACATCAGTATGAACCTTCAGAATATGAATTTTAAAACAGAAATGACATATCTGAAAGTTGTATACTGACGAAATCCGATCTGTATTCTGTAATGACACCTCTAGATCATAAAGAAGTGTTTGATTAAACTTTTAACTACAAAACATCTCAGATATATTCTAAATCGTAACATCATCGTCAAATCATCAACTTGTCGGGATATATGTAGGGGTGCAATACATTTTGGCTATGTGTATATGTAGATATAATGTTATCAATTATAGTCACTATTAAAATGTATTTTCTGAATAAAATATCTTTTACATATTTCGATGTTTTAAATTTATTTTTTAACATAACAAGGTGAATTATCTGAAGATAAAAACCAGACAATTTAGTCAAGACCACTTACCCACCTTCAACATAAGATTAAACAAAGACAAGGAGGCCTTTTGAAACGATTTCGTAGACACGATTTATCGATCATGACTAATAAAAAAAAATTGTTTTCAAAGTGAAGAGTGTTCGTGCGTTTTATTAATCTATAGTATAATTTACTATTCTTTACAGTAAGGACTTTAACTTTGCGTTTAAATGCAATTTGAATAATGTATGTTCAATGTCTATTGTTTGTCTTGCATTTCAATTTCCAACCGATTATATATCCCAGGATGAATATACATGTATATATAACAATTTGAGCATTTCTTCTGTTTTTAATACGTCATAATCTAAACAAAATAATTTAGTACATCTATCAAACAATACATTGCTCTGACACATACAATCTGTCAATATAATCTTAGAACGTAGAACAACTGCTAAACAAGACCTTTTTCCATACCAGAATGTTTAGTAAGATCTTACAACACAGAACGTAGAACAACTCCTGAACACTATTTCTTTCCACATCAGAATGTTTAGTAAGATCGTACAACACAGAACGTAGAACACCTGCTACACTGTCGGCCAAAAGAAACGTCAACCAGATATATTATCAGATATCGTAAAAACTATAATGAACAATTTAACAATATTATAACATTATGAACGTGCATCGATGCTACATAATACATTTGAATTTTCAAAAGTTCATGTCACAAAAGAATGGCGATTGTTGAAATGAGAAAAACAATTCAGTTTTCGATCAGTGCTTGATCAGAAAAACATTTTAAACAGATTTTCATACAACCACGAACAACAATACAGACACTCATTCGCATTCACAAGTGGTGATGATGTTCCAGATGTACGTGCTTACGATGCGCAAGTGAATCAACCGAAAATAGCGGTCTTCATTGGGCGTGTTTTTTCATAAATGTTATTGACTCGAATCGACACAGTTTTCCAAGATGGAATTTCATATCAATTATTGCTCCAGCATGACATGGAGACCACCATTTATTCTATTTCAGAAATAATTTTATCTTTCATTTTAAGGAAAATAAAGTTGGCGTTTCAACAAAACCCCTTTTTCTCGCCAGCATGTTTAGTGAAATCTAGCCACACCAAATAGATAGCGAGATGAGTAAAGAATTGATACGAGGCGAAGGCTGAGAGCTTGAAGTAGCCTTAAGACATCACCATCTCCAATTTAAATAGGAAGTGAACAAACTAACAAAGGGATGAACAGCTGCATACCGAAAGTGTGTTATACTTGTGTATTTCAGTGCAAATATCATGTACTTTGGCATGCCTTTGAAGTATTGTACCAACGCGAAAGCCAGATCGATCACTTTACAGTTTTGTATCATAGAAAGACAGTTGAGTGTTCCATAACATAATCTGATTTGATGCCCCAGTCATAGTAAACAGTTTTGGCAGCTCTCTGAAGTGCCCAGGGGTCAATCTTTTCAAAAGTACAGTTTTTCTATTTTCTTATGTGAAATGTTCAGTCAGCATTTAACTTGTTCAAACTAAAATCATCATATATTTTCTCTTATATACTTATTAAATGTATTTCTATAGTAATTGTTCTCATTTAGTCACTACTAGTACTTTTATTCAAATATTGATTAAATTTGAATTTTCAAAATTTGACCCCTTCATAGTTTCATTATACTAAAGTTCGTAAACACGCACCACTGACGTGACGATCACAGGATATATGTGATTTTGATTATTTTACTCATGGATATATGATGATTCCTTGTAATTGTATGTCATTTACTTTTATTGACGTTACAATAAACGCCAATTTACATTGTATTGTACTAAGATACACATGCACATGTTGTTGAACAAACTTATGTTGCTGTACGTTCCGTCACATCGTGTGACAGTTATGCAGTCAGCCACTCTATATGTGAGAATTAAAAACACTCTAATCAGTAAGCGTTCGTGACCCAAAAAGAGCTACTGTTCATCATAGTGACATTGTAATATAAACACATTTTCAACACTTGTAGGAACAATGTTTGAGCTGAAATCATACAATAGATTTGATAAAACTAGAGATGAAAAGTATAAGACAAGAACCTTCTCCAGTGAACGTTCAGTTTAGCATTTCATTTAAGTACAAATAGTGAAATGTATTAATAATTTGAACAATTTCAATTTTTTATTTCTCTTTAAAAATAATAGATACTACATAAATGTATGAGCATTTTTTGTTATCAATTGTAAGAGTTCATTCACAATATTTAGTTCGGTATATCGTGTCTCTTATATTCTTTTCAAGAGGTGTTGGTAATCTAGGTCAATCTCAATAGATTTGAAGGCATTAACATTGAATGAGTTTAAGTGATTTATGGGATATATAGCTTACAATGTCTATGCCCGCGATTACATTGATTTAGCAGCAGCTATACAAATTGTAAACAATATAGTAATCTGTTATTCCATGACAATATCTACGTTGATTTAAAATTGATTTGTGGCAATTACGTTGTTTTAATTAGCTGTATTAAATATTGTTCACGTATTCGTTAAGCATAATCATAATCAATGAATGCTTAACTCAAAACTATTTAAAGATCTTGAAAGTGAAACAGAGCTTATCTATACTTAATACATTCTATAATATTTACTATTATTAGATAAACTGAAGCAATGTACATAACCAATGTTTTGATCAAAAACATGTTTACTTGTACAATTTACCTTGACCAAATTCTTAAAGTTCCACTTATGAATTTGGCAGCAACGACGTGCTCTTATCCTAGCATTCATGTTATCTCCAGGACACCCGGATATATCTATCTGACTGAAGCTCAAAGTGTTAAATCCTTCTCATGAGTAGTCGGTGCAAATGCCAATACATTTAAATAAATGGTGGTTGCAATAAACATGACCTACTTGACAATCAGGTCCTTTAAGAGAACGGGGGGACGCCAGGGAAACACTTTTGGGCAATAGAAGGAGTAAAAAGGAAAACATGGACTTCAAGAAAACTCTCCTGCCTCTTCTGATTGGTAAGTAAATATAGATATATTTACTTTTGCGAAACACGGTCAAATACGGTTTCATTTCTTACTTGGTAAGTTGGAGAATTGTATTAACATTGATTTTATCTTATTTTCGATGATAATATATGTTCTGTTATGATGTCTCAAAATAAAACAAATTTGATGTTTTCATAATATTCGGGCTTATCAAAATAAATTACATTTAATAATTACTGCCAGAAAGCTTCCTCGATTCGAAAGTTTAATACATCATATAATAACAGTTCAACCATCTTCTTGGTAATTTGTATTTAATTGAAATTTGTCCTAGATATTGAAAATTATGTATGATATCAAACATCTAGATGAATCTTTGGCTTTGTTTTCAGTGGTCATGATCCAAAAGCAAACACAGGCTACTTTAGGCATTGTCTGTGCACCAGATGAACCTCGTGTCTGTGCTGATACAGAGATGTGTGATACAGGGAATACAGATACGTGCATTCCAAAAGGTAAAACATGTGCTTTGAAAGATGCTTACCTTCGATGACAAATGTCTACTTTTATCGGTAGCATAAAGATACATTTTGTATGAATCCATTACTTTAGTATATCAGTTTTTATCTAAACAAAATATTAATCTATGAGACTTTATTTCCCAGCACCTACACTGACCAATATGCACGTTTAGTTGAGAATGAACCAGCTAGTGTTAATATTTAGTTCAAATGTTTCTCTGGCTAGTATGTTAGTTTTAAACCGTAACTTGTTTGTTCCCGTTTATGCCCTTTTCATGTTAAAATAATTAAAATATGATGGCAATTTGTTAAGTGTGTAATGCAGAAGACGGTTTCCAAAGTTACCAGTCGTGAAAAGTGAGAAAGATGTATCAAGTAGTTCAGGCAACTGATGAAATCGTTTGTTTTCTGTAACAGCCAAACAAAAGCCAGGTAAATGTGAAACTCCCATGTTACTAACAGGAAAAATACTACCCTGTGTCCATCTTCCCATATGGTTTATATAATGAGAAATATCAATATTTTTCCAGTTCTCTTTTTTTTTCAAGCAGACGCTGAGAATGGTATTGCTACCAATTCTTCTGGTACTGTTAGTTCTAGCAATCCAAATGGTGGCAACCCCACTAGTGGCCCTGGATACAATCCTACTACAAAACCCTCCTCCGGTGCCGATGGAAACAGTCCTACTACCAAACCCTCCGGTGCCGATGGAAACAATCCTACTACCAAACCCTCTGGTGACCCTGGAAACAATCCTACGAACACACCCTCTGGTGGTCATGGCAACAATCTTACGAGCAAACCCTCTGGAGATAATGGCACAGCGAAAGGTATGCCATGCACATGGTTTCCATGCATGTGTTCATTTACTTGTTTATTTTTAAAACATCGAATAGTTCATGTATAATCAACAACTACACCTGGTAATAATATTGAATACTGTTATTTATAGAACAATTTTCTACAATAACAGCACAGCTGCATTCAGAAAGTTATTGTTATCTAAATGTATGTACACTTACAAATACAATAACGCTAAATAGAATATGTTTATATTGTGAAATTATAAGAGATGATATTTTTTGGTAAAACATGTTTTAATTTATTGGGACAGCGACAAAATATCAACCATAAAACCGACTATCTGTGGGTGGATCTTCCTTTGAATTGAAAATTATGGTTTAGACTTAAACTTAATTAGTGATATGAGATATATGAAAAGGACATATTTTTCATATGTTCATGCATTCTCTTCCCAAAGAGGTCACTCCCTTCAGATTTCCGATCCTAACCTATGTTCTACATCGCCTTAATTTCAAAGCTCAGGCACCCCTAGCGGGAAAAGGGGAACATCATACTGTAGCCCTACTTCTTGTTGTTAAATATGGTGCCATAAGCAGAAATAATGCTTAATGGACAGATAGCTGGTGGGAGTATGTACGCAATACTCTCCTTTTTGTTAGTATAAACTTCTAAAAAAATACAACTTTTTTTAAACACTTTGGAAAGAAAGTTTCCTTTTTATTTATTTAAATCTTTTGTTTTTCATTTTCAGGTACTCCAATATTTGGACTCATCTTCCTTCTTCTGTTCATTCTGTTTTTCATGTAGACAGAAGGAAGTTTACTGTTCCTCAAAACTGTGTTTGTGACTTTTCGTGTGTGAAATTATATACAACATGATTTAATGAATTTAAATTGTAGAAAATGTAATTTAAAAGAAAAATAAATGGTAAGTAGTTATACTATGACAGTCAAGATGTTAAAAATTTTAAATGATATTGTATTTGAATAATTTAAATGATAAGATATGTGCAATTTTGAAGTAATCATAAGTCGATGAAACAGTTCATGATGTACATGAAACTCAGGTAGACAAAACTGCAAGATTGTTGTTATTTATGTTGATGTTTATATAAAGGTAAAACTGCTCTCTGAATTTAAAATATTATGTTGCGTTTTGGAGTTACATGCTCAAAGGGCAAACATTTTCAAAATTTGATTTCGACCTTCCTGGTGACGTCTCTAATGACTCGTTATGTAAACAAAAACTGTGACTACGTTGATATCATCATGATGTACTGTTCATCTTGGTTATAAAGGGTGACTTAATAATCAATTATTAAAGTGCATATTGTCTCGGTTGTATGCTCATTTGATCCCGATATATAAATAATGATGTCTAAAATAAATTTGACAATCACCAAAAACTGTTTTAATGAAAATGGGGTACGTTCTTTATTTAGAATGAAAACATTTACATATTGCCATCCAAAAGAAAGGAGAAATTAAACCGAATAAATGCACTCACTTAAATGCCGAGATTATTAACAGCACAGAGAAAATGGCAAAAATCACCCCTAACGTCATTCGACGTTGGACAACGTCAATGCGTAGTTGTGACGCCGAAGAAGGGCATACTCGAATGAACTCAAGCCGTAGAAAAAAACATCATGTTGCGTGAATGATGAAAATGATTTTTTCTGTTGCCCAAACTTCTGAAAACACTTCGATTTTTGACCCCAGATGACTTTACCATTATAACCGTACCGATTTGTCACGATGTGTTGTAATGAAATTAACAATGTTTGAAGAAAAATGTATTTGGGAATAAACCGTTCATCCTGAATGTCTTAGTTTTTCTTCGGGACTATTTTGAAGACGTTGTCAACATTATTTTGAATATCAGTATATAATGTACAAAGAGATAATAATCTATCATTCTTTACAAACACGCATTACAACTGACCTCTAAGTCAATGTCTTCAGGGTAAAGTCTGTGGGTCGCTTACTGGGCTAGTAACAGGGGCGGGATAGCGCTGTGGTTAGCGCGTTCGGCTTCGGATCAAGAGGTCCGGGGTTCGAATCCCGCCACTTTGTCTGCAGTAGAGAACTGTTCTACACGCAGTTAGGTTTGGGTGCAATGCTTCACTGAATTTCAGCGTAGTACCACCCATGGTTCGCTAGTTCCAGCCATGCTCGCAGGTTTCACCGCAATGCATAGCCACATGGCATTGCGGACTTTCTCCCTGCCTTAATCCATGGTGATGACGTCACTCTATTGTGTTAACAGTGGATTATTTTTAAGAATCTACTGGTCATTGACTAATCCAGTCAGGAGGGGTGTCAGGTTTTGACATTTTCGTAATGGCTCACAAAGTAATTTGTTCAAGAATGATGTATTTTGTCTTAGTATATCTGATTAGAATCTTAAAATATCTGATTATTTTGGTAATGTCTGACCCGGGAATCGAACATGTAACCCTTCGTCTGTTACGCAGCGCCCTAACCTATTAGACTACCAGGCCTGCTGGTAATCATTTGATTGTTTGTCAGTAAGATCCTTGTATTCTAAACAGACTGGTAAAGTGTGAAACGCATGGTGATCGTGCTGAAACACATGAAATGCAGGAGGTCGGCTGTCAGTCAAATCGCTTTGCGTGGAAGATTTGCGCCATGCACGTGCGTGGAAGAATCCATTTCATAAGGGTCGAAGCTACGTGTACCATATCCGATGAATGGGCACCGAAATTTGCAAAATAATATTTGTTTAGGTTACATAAATGAAATGTATTGTCTATAATGCAAGATAATCACATATGTATGTTTCGTGACGTCATACATGGATTAAGATGGAGAATGCATTCGGAGCCGTGGATTCGTTAAAAATAATCAACTCGCCCCTTCGGGGCTCGTTGATTATTTTTAACGAATCCACGGCTCCTCATGCATTCTCCATTACATAATACTAGCCGCCGCGATATAAGTGAAAGCTGCTAGTAATAGAGGATCCCGACTGGTTGCATTCAAAGTTAGGTTTGCAATCAGCGTAGTGTAGTACTCGATGTATGTTATTTGGATATGTGAAAGGCCCCTGTCTATAAAAATGTTGATAAATAATGAAGACCATATCCGAGAAAAAAAAAGGAAATAATGTATTTGTATTCGACATATTTAAATCTCATACATCCAACCGCTAACGAAACGTCACCTAGTTTTCAACAGTTTAAAACACAAAATACTTCATAAAATTCGATGAGGTTGTGCGTTCGAATCCTGTAATATATTGAATTTCAATTCAGGTTTGAACTGGTAGAACGTGTTCAATATGCACGTAATGTCGCCATGGTGACACTTTCTATTCGAACAAAGTGAAAGACTTTAAGCAATGTATGTAGGTAGGTCTACTATATGTCAAATCTAAGAGGAAAGAGGATTTTGACTCAAGAGTCCAGAACAAATCGCCAGCAATGTCGATGTTTCGGTAGAAAGGGTATGATTTTGGGATGTTCTGTGCTGGCGATATGTACAAAATTCTGAGGGCGTTGCTTCAAATTCTGTAAAGGGCATGTTTTGTGCTTTTGCGGTAATGTGGCACTTAATATTACCAATACATGTAACGACAGACCTTCGACACGCCATGATGGTGTTATTTTACATACATAGATGGTGGCGGCACGTTGTCCTGTGCACAGCTCAGTCGACCGCAACAGTGAAGGTCAGCAACAATGGGCGCGGCTCGCCGCAAGGATGGGTTACCCGCTACAATGCTGGATAAACTGAGAGTTTGAAATGTATTGCCCCACACTGAGACATGAGTTGAGAGACTCGTGGTGTCAGCCTGGGTCAGTGATTTAGTTCGAAGTGTGCCTCTGTCCACCCGGCAGTAAATGGGTTCCTGGTATGATACGATGGTAGTCTGAATTTGAACCTTGAGCGCCTGACAGGCGACCGGTTGTATTCTGTAATGGAGAATGCATGAGGAGCCGTGGATTCGTTAAAAATAATCAACGAGCCCCGAAGGGGCGAGTTGATTATTTTTAACGAATCCACGGCTCCGAATGCATTCTCCATCTTAATCCATGTATGACGTCACGAAACATACATATGTGATTATCTTGCATTATAGACAATACATTTCATTTATGTAACCTAAACAAATATTATTTTGCAAATTTCGGTGCCCATTCATCGGATATGGTACACGTAGCTTCGACCCTTATGAAATGGATTCTTCCACGCACGTGCATGGCGCAAATCTTCCACGCAAAGCGATTTGACTGACAGCCGACCTCCTGCATTTCATGTGTTTCAGCACGATCACCATGCGTTTCACACTTTACCAGTCTGTTTAGAATACAAGGATCTTACTGACAAACAATCAAATGATTACCAGCAGGCCTGGTAGTCTAATAGGTTAGGGCGCTGCGTAACAGACGAAGGGTTACATGTTCGATTCCCGGGTCAGACATTACCAAAATAATCAGATATTTTAAGATTCTAATCAGATATACTAAGACAAAATACATCATTCTTGAACAAATTACTTTGTGAGCCATTACGAAAATGTCAAAACCTGACACCCCTCCTGACTGGATTAGTCAATGACCAGTAGATTCTTAAAAATAATCCACTGTTAACACAATAGAGTGACGTCATCACCATGGATTAACCTCAGGGAGTGTTCTTTTCTCGTTGACCAGGGGTAATATGTCGACCATCGCTTTGTGCATGAATATATGCGCTATATATATGGACTATTATTATAAATTAAAATATAGATTCTTTCAATTATTGTTTTTAATTGAATACTTCCACCAAGTATAGGTTATCATTAATTGAAGTGATTGATTGAAACGCAAATAATATATCCCCCTTAGCAGTTACTGAACTAATTTTGACTTTGAATATGGGTGCAAATATCATTTACTAGTTTGTTTACAAAACACAATGTGAAAATGATTTGGAATTAGGTCTACGATTTCGAAACATCATTTGTGCCCTTTATGGTCACGTAATAATGGATTGAGGCTGTCGTACAGTGTTTGTAAACCTAAGCTGGTCAACAAGCTATAGTGTAACGTCAGCCTTAAATGATTGAAGGTACATCGATTGATTTGTTAGTGTCAAATATGCCAAACGTTGTAAATGGTGTTATTTAATTGAGTAATACTTATGACAGTCGAATAGACGCCGGGCCTCCAATAGACGCCGGGTCTCGATTAGACGCCGGGTGATAAGAAGAGCAAAGTTTTTAAAAAATGTATTGTATATATGTTAAAGTGTGTCTATTAAAGAAAACGTTTTTTTTCGTACAATAATGAATAAATATTCACCAAAACAAATTCATTTATATTCTAGAAAGTTTGCTATGATTGCATTTATATATGTTTGTAATTCGGGTGTTGTATAAGCAAAATGAATAGAAGCCGCTGTTGAAGGAGTTCTGAACAAAAACCGCCTTGGGCGTCTATTGGAGGAAATACGGTTACTTGTGTGGCCAGTGTATTATCAATGACCTGTCATTTCGTGACGTGATCGATATATGCAAAGACAAAGTTTTTTCGAAATACCTCTTCATAGTTTGTGTAATATCGTGGATTGCATGGGCTACATAATAACATAGATATTAAGGGTTTATACCTTCAAAGGAATATTTACATTATTTTTCAAATAAACAAAGTAGATCGTTGGCTGTGTTGAACCTGACTGGGTGTCAACTACTTAATTATGATTACATTGACGTTTAGTTTGACGTCAGTGTTGATAGGTGAAAATCTTATCAAAGTTTCCCAATTCAAATCGTGAATTCAAGAGATCCCTACGCTTAACAATGAGCAACTGTTTACTTTCATGTGAAACTTTAATCGATATTTGGAGAGAAGAAGACAGTTCGGATAATTTGATATTTAGCTTTGGGGATATCAATTTCCAAATGGATTAATGCACTGTAAGTTAGTAAGACACAATGTATATAGCTTTAAGACTTTAAGACGTCTTTAAACTTTAGTTTTGGAGATAATCCTTTCAGAAATTAAACCATGTTCAAATGATATAAAAATGACATAAATTGCAGTATTTGAATTCTCATGAGAGTTTTTATACATTTTAAGAGGGTTTCAAGACCTGTTCTCCAATGTAATTGTTGATTTTGTTCATAATATAAACGTTCGGACGAAAGGTTATTTCCACATTGTAACGAGGTATTATAGTGAAAGTTAATGTTTTTAATAAAGAATTTATGAACTAAAGATAACAACTTTAATACATGGGAACCTATATAATTGGCAATGATTACATCATGGTTGATCATGGCTTCAGTTCTCATTGTATGTTTAATTGTCCAACAAATGTGCGCTTGTCTTTATCAATATGAGAAATATAAAATAATCATTACCTTCATTAATATATTTTAATTTGACTGGTTAAATCATGTATTAATGGCAGATAAGTGTAACAAGAATGTCCCTTCCACAACAAATACCCCGATAGAAACAGCCGTGATGCGATTAATATGTCTTTAATATCAAACATTGGACTGTTGTGATTTAAAAACATGGCCATTTCCCAACCTAATCGTACATGAGATTGTCCAAATTTAGAATGATTCAAGCCATTGGACACCGTGAACTGAAATTTAACTTTTGGGGACTTCCGGTGACTGTCTAATCGAAGGTCATTGATTAATTATCAATTCAATGAACATACATGTACTATCAACATCTGATTTAAGCTGGAGACAATGTTCACATGCAAAATAGTTGTGGTACATGTAGAGGTGCGCTCAAAGGGAATGTGTTATTGATAGTACCCTACAGTATACGAATAATAGGAAAAACCACAAGGCCCCGGAATCATGAAGTGACTTCAGACAGACATCAGGTACATACCCCATTAAAATACCATTTAACGATAAAATAAATTATTGCTATTGAACTATGTGTTAATGGTTCCTTTTAAAGGTACATATAATTCTTCCTCCAAATATATAATAAAATGATAGTCTGTTTTAAACGAAAAGGGAAACATCAACATCAAGAGATGTGCTTTTGTAAATGTGTATGTCACCGTATCCAAAACTAGCTAATGACTTCAACTCAAGCTTTACTAAAATGTCTGTACACTTTTAGCGTATATGAATATTAGTTCATCAGCAAGAAAACCAGCTTTTACAAATAGTGTCTTTGATTGTTTTCTTGACATTAAAAATCAATAACAGAAGCAGATTAGTAATTAGAATACTTCTCTTATCTGCAATTCTATTTCATTGACGAGTCAACTTTACCAAGGTCTAAAGTATTCAACTTTAAAGATAGAATGTAATCCAGAAAGAACCATACCTTTAATTTCCAAACTAACATATAATCGTTCGATAATATCATTATATACTTTAAAGTTCAGTTCACCAATGAAAATCACAATGAGGCCCTAATGATTTTACATGTAAGCACATTTAGACTTGATGTTAGGATATATCAGGGTCATGTAAATATATGTCTATTCTTTGTTCTGGAGGGGGCGGGATAGCGCAGTGGTTAACGCGTTCGGCATCTGATCAAGAGGTTCGGAGTTCGAATCCCGCCAGGGACACGGCACCTTTGTCTGCAGTAGAGAACTGTTCTACACGCAGTAAGGTTTGGGTGCAATGCTACACTGAATTTCAGCGTAGTACCACCCATGTTTCGCTAGTTCCAGCCGATGCTCGCAGGTTTCACCACAATGCATAACCACATGGCGTTGCGGGCTTTCTCCCTGCCATAATACTAGCAGCCGCGATATAAGTGAAATACTCTTGAAAGCGGCGTTAAACTCCAACTCACCTCACCTCACCTTTGTTCTGGAAGATAAACTAACAACAGTACACATCCATTATTAAGGAATGTTATCTGATCAGTACTTCACTGGTTAATAGCATATATGTGTGTAAACAAGAATGCCCCCTGCAATTTCTTTTCGACAAATAATACCCCGATAAAATCTCCTCTTTAATAGAAATGTAAGCAGGATGTTAACTAACGTATGGTCCCAACATATAGGTTTTAGAAATTCATACAGAGGCCGGAATTATTTGAATGGTAGGCACATCTTGCCCCGCTTTCAAAATATGTCAGGATAATGTAAATATATGTCTATTCTTTGTTCTGGAAGATAAACTAACAACAGTAGAACATGTATTATTAAAGAATGTTATCTGATCCGAAAATCATTGGTAAGAAGATTCTGACAACCACACTCTCAGAAATGAGAAACAAGCCTCAATCCTGACAACCATACCATAGGTTGTCTCTCTCAAGCCATCATGCTTGTTGTGGACTTATAAATGGTAATAGTGTTATATCTAGCATTGAGCGCATATTGAACGCAGTGCAAACCTGTTGTGAACCACCTCAGAACCCTCTGAACTTAGTAGGATCGCAAGGGACGTGATAGAAGTGCAGTAACAGCGCAATAGGAACGAAATAGGCGCGTAGTAGCAAAGACCATCTATATCCAGACAGAAGTAGTACGTTTCCAACTCGTTCCAAACACTACGTTTCTAATAAGTCCAAGGAGTTTCCGTTGGATTGCCACGGTGAATGCACTACGTTCCCCCGGCACTCTGGCCAGAACCCCGAACCGCTACGTTTGTTTTGAACATGTTCAAAATAAACGCAGAGGTTCGGTCTTGATCGTTCTTGGAGTTACCAGTGAATCCTTGAGAGCTTCCACTGCCAGCCTAATACGTTCTATGAGCTCTAACTGCGCTTTTTTCGCGTTTTGTTTAATTTTAGAACACACTGGGAACGCCGTGAGAACGCATGCCCAATGTGACAAAGCTGAAATTGTGCAGAGAGGTACCTTGCACTTAGGAAATAAACGCTTGTTCTTTTGGTCCTACCACCGTCAAATATTATTTCAATGACTCCCTCCCTGAAACCAGTTGACATAATAAGCTGAACGTGCTACGTTTGTTATAAAGAGACTAAACTTTTTCAGTTGGTTCTTGTCTTGGTCTTTGGTCAGTTGGGCATTGTGATATGACACTTAATTATACCTCTTCATTCTTGAGAAGACATATCATTTTATGATACATAGAGATTATTACCCGAGGAAGTGTGTCATATGAATTTTACGAAACGAGTGTGAATTTTTGTATTGCCCGAGCGAGAGCGAGGGTTATACACACATTCGCACGAGTTTGGTAAAAGTCATATGACACACTTTCGAGTGTAATAATTTCTTTATTACCCGTTCTATTCCATGTGATTCGCGTAAAAATAGTCAGAAAGCGGCCCACTTCTCTTGCGACGGCAAGCCGCAGTGACGTCACGAACAATCGTTTTATGACGTCACAGACGACAAAATACGGGAAGCCGCGGTGAAACAATCGTTGCTAGGCAAACGTGATATGTGCACATGTGCTCATATCAATAATATTAACTCGGTTATTTTCAACCATATTGGTAATAACTTATTATATATTTCCCTCTTGCGAAGACATGTTGTGCAGTAACACTTAATTCTACTTCTCTATATTTTGGAAGACATATTGTGAAATGACACCATATTTTATCTCTTCCCACTTTGGAAGAAAGGTTGTGTAATGACACCTTATTGTATCTCTCCTAACTTTGGAAGACATGTTGTGTAATGACACCTTATTTTATCTGTTCTTACTATAGAAGACATGTTGTGACATGACACCTGTTTTACCCTCCCCTTCTTTGGAAGATATGTTGTGTAATGACACCTTATTGTATCACGTGTTACTTTGGAAGACAATCTGTGAAATGACACCATATGTTATCTCTCCCTTCTTTTAAAGAGATGTTGGGTAATGACACCTTATTTTATCTCTTCTTACTTTGGAAGTGATTTTGTGTAATGACACCTTATTTTATCTCTTCTTACTTTGGAAGACATGTTGTGAAATAACACTTCATTTTATATTTCCATCTTGGGAAGTGATTTTGTGTAATGACACTTTATTTTATCACTCCTTACTTTGGAAGAGATGTTGTGTAATGACACCATATTGTGTCGCTCCTAGCTTTTGTTTATTTACAATTCACAGCAATCCTAACATTATTGTTGAAGAAATGCACCTTCCATCAACGTGAGCCTTCCAAATACGTTTGCATATCACTTGTCTTGTCTGATATCTGCATAGGATTACAACTTACATGTAAGGGTGTATTTTCGCGTGCACCGAGGTTCCTTTAGACAAACTATGTCCAGTGAGCTTTATTTTAAAAATATGTTTACTGGAAGACGTATTCTGTTTATTACTTACGCATTAATCAAGCGCACTCCCTGACGATAGGATGAAATTGAGATTGTGACATCAAAACTGCTCACTATTTTGATTCACTGCAAAAATATCAAAATAACACAAATGTTGCTCGTGCACTGACATGAATTCATTATTCAAATGAAGAGAAATTTGATATTGCAAAAATGTAGTAAGTCAGATATCGTATGTAACACATCACATTTTCCCATTACCGTTTTCCTCGAATAAACGCCAAGCCTCCAATAGACACCGGGTCTCGAATAGATGCCGGGGGTATGACCGTTTAAAGGAAATAGACGCCGGGTCTCGATTAGACGCCAGGGGTATGACCGTTTAAAGGAAATAGACGCCGGGTCTCGATTAGACGCCAGGGGTATGACCGTTTAAAGGAAATAGACGCCGGGTCTCGATTAGACGCCGGGTGATAAGAAGAGCAAAGTTTTAAAAAATGTATTGTATATATGTTAAAGTGTGTCTATTAAAGAAAACGTTTTTTTTCGTACAATAATGAATAAATATTCACCAAAACAAATTCATTTATATTCAAGAAAGTTTGCTATGATTGCATTTATATATGTTTGTAATTCGGGTGTTGTATAAGCAAAATGAATAGAAGCCGCTGTTAAAGGAGTTCTGAACAAAAACCGCCTTGGGCGTCTATTGGAGGAAATACGGTTACTTGTGTGGCCAGTGTATTATCAATGATCTGTCATTTCGTGACGTGATCGATATATGCAAAGACAAAGTTTTTTCGAAATACCTCTTCATAGTTTGTGTAATATCGTGGATTGCATGTGCTACATAATAACATAGATATTAAGGGTTTATACCTTCAAAGGAATATTTACATTATTTTTCAAATAAACAAAGTAGATCGTTGGCTGTGTTGAACCTGACTGGGTGTCAACTACTTAATTATGATTACATTGACGTTTAGTTTGACGTCAGTGTTGATAGGTGAAAATCTTATCAAAGTTTCCCAATTCATGAAAATGAAAACCGCTATTGAAGCGCGTCAATTAGTGAAACATAATATTGGAAATGTATTTACAACAGACAAAAAGACAAAGTTGGGTTGATGATGTTAATAGGTCATATAACTGATGTGCATGTTATTTGTGTGTGTAGTTTCAGTTTCTACACATGTATATGATACTCGATATTAATTGGAAACTATTAATTATTATATATTGGATGATTGGGGATGAATACGCAAGTTGTGTGAAATTATTTGAAGTGAAATCAGTACATATGGTATTTTGGCCATGTTTTAAAGTCAAATAAAATATTATGAAACACAATGGATACACCTTTAAGGTTCAAGAAGGCTCCGAATGTTAAACTTTAATGTTATACATGAAGATGAAATGCTGTTATCTGTACATATTAAATCAGTCAAATATTCATCTCCAAGCTGTTTCATCACTTAAATCTTCGGAAAAAGTATGTTTCAAAAACTGATACATGCAAGCACCAATAGTTTGTTATTGACAAACATCCACATTTCTTCCGGTACAGAGTTCAACGTGTGTGAAACGGTAGACAACTTCTACTCGGTAAGTTGATCATTTGGAGGGACCACGTCATCAGTATTGTCATCTCGTGGGTCGAATGTACAAATGGGTGAAATGTTGCCCTTTCTGATAAGCTAAAGACGCTTCTTCAGAATTTCCCTTAACATCAAGATCACATTACATAACATCAAGATCAAGATCACTAATACGACGACTACTACTACCATTAATGTTAATATTTAATGAGGATCGAGCCAATGAGACCCAAGGCCTTATTTAATGTTTCTTAAATATTCAGAGGATTAAATACTTATAGTGGTCGATGTATTTATATTCGTTCAAACTCCCTGAGCAATATCGTTAACACACATTTAAAGCAAAACAGGAAAGGATAAAGATATTTACCAATAGTTCCACCGGTTACTGAAATAAAACATATGTTGAATGTTGAATAGTTCAGCAACGCGGCCTTTCATAAACATAATTCTCAATACACGCACTCAAAGTTTATGTTTATTATTGAAACACTCTTTTCCAATTCTCTATTCGTTATTAAAACTTCACATTTGTGGATTCCAATTTATTAAATTTCCTATATAATAAGCATCAGCTGATCGTTGCACAGAACAACCTTAACACATAGTGACATCTTTTAACATTGCGCTAAGGCTACCTTAGTGCCTTAAAGGGGCAGTAGCACGTTTTTTGCAAATTTTATTTTTTTCAAATTTTCCATTTATAGTGATAGTTTATGTCATTTATATTTACTTTAGAGGGTAAACAATGTTATTACACAAACCAATTATCAGAAGTGGTATCAACGGTGTTCCGTATAAAGCATTGTGAACACATTTTTATTATTAATGACAAAAAAGATTCCCATGGCTTTACGGAAGCATGTACAATCATTTTTTAACTTGATTTTCCTAAGAGAGAAGGTTTTTTTTACTATTGGTGACCTTTTTTTTCAAATACATTTCACGGACTTTTTCCATGAAAAAATGTGCTACTGCCCCGTTAAGTGATTCGAGCAACGGGACCCAAATTATGATGATAATAGGTTATTTATATTGTGCATTCATCTATGTCAATGCAATGCTCAAAGGGTGGAACAGAGTTCCTGAGTCAATATGTACAAAGCAGTCCAGAAGAGGGTTTATTTAGAGTCATTTTGGGAAAGTCAGGTTGTAGAGGTGACGTCTGAATGAGGAGAGATCATTACAGGGGGGCAGATGTTCAGGAAGATTGTTCCACCCGACTGTAGCAGAATACAGGAAGGTACGGCGTCCATACATAATTGATCGTACTTTCCGGACCCTGACAAAGTTTATATTCTGAGACCGTAGCGACCGAGAAGGCAGGTATGGAGTGAGGATACTTGAGAGGTACACAGGAGCAGATCATTTATTATCAACCTACCAACCATATAACGTGATACTTGAAACGACCTTTCTAAACCATGTCACCCGGGACGAGAGACTTACAACATTGTACGTCCCTCCAGGAGGGTTTACACAGACAATTGTAAACGTTTTCCCTATCAGGGTCCACAACCTTACCATATATATGCATTTGCACGTAACACTCTTTTAAAGTTAGGGTAAAAATAACAGTACTTTTAATGCATTTGTGACACGTTATGTATTTATAGGTGCCTTGAAAACGGTGTTATAGATATCCATACGCATCGTTGATATTCATTTGTCGTTAAATGTCAAATACACATAACTGTCTCTTCTTACAATCACGGAAAGCTCTTAATCAAATCATATTATTGTTTCCTTGGAGTGCTTGGTAGATGGCGAAGCCTACCATCGACTCGAGTCAACGTTGTGCCTTTTGAAATACATTTAATTTGGAATTTTGGAGTTTGGAATTTCACAATAGTAAATGGCATATATATTCTCCACAACCAAACAAATTTTGAGGTCAACATTTACTCGTCGAGGGAGAATATATCACAGTGCTAACACATGTATAAATGTATTATTTGTAATTTGATATGTTCCTGTGTATTTTGTTTATCATATGTTCAAGTTACTTAGTTTAATTCTCATATGACACTGTCCATTTGTTTCTTGTAGTTATCACCTGGGGCTATCACCCATCTGCAGGTTTAATGGTTTATGCTTCAGTGATTATCTATTCTTTATTGTAGATCACTTTAGGCATTGTAAATACAGCAATTGTTTTATTTAGAAATAGGGTAGTATCTTGTCAATCAGACCCTATGGTGACATTCTATTTGCTTTAGGGTTCTATAGCCATTGGTCCTATGAATCCCTTTAATAGAGCCCAGTCTCAGTGGCAGGCAGATGGAGAGATAGAGAGAAGATCCCTCAAATAGAGCCCAGTCTCAGTTGCAGGCAGATAGGCAGATAGAGAAAAACACTGAACGAGAGAGGAAGGGAGAAATGGAGAAAAGGAGATAGAGTTAGACCAGAAGACCAGCGGAGACTAGACCCCAGGGAAGACTTACAAAGCTTCCTTGGCGGTAACTATGTCTCTGCTGCCATTACCATCATCAGCTGTATATGTATTTATGTAACAACCATCATGAAGCAACAACCAAATAAACATCTCCATGACGTCATCATCTTATGTGTCTCTCATCATGTGCTCTCCCGAGAACGTCCGAGGTTGGCTCCGATAGCATCAAGCTAATTCCCTGGGGTAAACGACGCAGACGGGCGTTGGCTAGCAAGATCGTAACGCCTATTGTCTTGCGGGTCGGCGCCGACTTTGTGTTAATTGTATCAAATCTATCTACTCAATGAACATGTGAAAAGTAAAACAACATGTCAAAGAATTTAGTTAAAGTTGTTATATACGAGTATCTTACCACATTTAGGACCTTCGAATCCAGATGAGCATCGACAGGGTAATGTACCGTCACATGTGCCACCATTCTGGCAGTCGTCAGCAGTACAAGCTGTAATAACATATTACAGATTTAGTGTTCAACATGCCGTCCTTTACTCTGGCAAATATGTCTATATTCTCAACACTCACGACCATAATCCAGAAAGTTTTCACGTAATATTTATCATATACAATATAAAGGGAAATAAATAGGCATAACATTCCTCTAAAAGAGGATCCCTGTGTAGAGATCGTAGAGTTAAAGGGGCTGTAGCACGTTTTTTGCAAACAATATTTGTCTTCCCATTCATGATGATAGCTTGTGTCATTTAAATTTACTTTAGAGGGTAAAACATCCCATGACACAAACCAATTATCCGTAGTGGTAATAACGGTGTTGCGTTTAAATTTTATTAATTCGAATTACAAGAACGATTCCCATGGCTTTACCGAACCATGTATTCACTCTTTTTAACTTGATTTTCCGAAGAGAGAAGGGTGTTTTACTATTGGTGACATTATTTTTCAAATACATTCACCAACCTATTTGAGCAAAGAAAAAACGTCCTACTGCCCCTTAAAGAACCAATAACTACGATCAGGTATTAACTTGTATTATCCAAATCTCTGTTCGGTAAAAGATATCGCGCATGCCCCGAACTTTTGTCAACTCGTGTTGATGTATTTGATTATATCAGAAGACACTTGGTAAGGATCACTATATATATCGAATATCCTATACGAAAATGGTACTGACTATATACTGACATATACATTACTTTGTAAATACCAATATACAATGTGTAGAGCTATACAAATTAAAGGGGCAGTAGTACGTTTTTTTGCAAATTTTATCTTATCAATTTTCCAAGGTATAGTGACAGTTTATGTCATTTATATTTATTTTAGAGGGTACACATCTTATTACACAATTACAATTATCCGTAGTGGTAATAATGGTGTTGCTTATAAAGCAAAAATTGCATGACGGCCATTTTATTGTGAACACATTTTATTATTTCGAGTGACAAAAACGATTCCCGTGGCTTAATGGAACCACGTACACTAATTTTTAGCTTGATTTTCCGAAGTGAGAATTATGTTTAAAATATATTTCATCGAATTATTTCAGCTAAAAAACGTGCTACTGCCCCTTTAAAGTAGTGTGAAATGGTAAGTGTAACATTCTAGAAAAAATACATGCACGTAATCTATTTTGATTTGACATTTGAATATTTTCTTTATCAAAACATTTTTTCAAAAACAAAATCAGACAAAATACGTCAAATAATATATAGTAAAAATAAGTTTATATTGTATAGAATGATGACAACGTGTTGTAGGACTCATTGATAACAGTAATAAATACCCTCAGCAAGCCGCGGATATTTGTAACGTTTATCACCTAGTGTTGATATATTTGATATCAGAAGACACTTTGGGAGATTATCTATATCTAAAATCAAAGTGTACCTTTAGCGACACATATCTTCTTTTGAGGATTTGCTGGTTCCTTTTTGCATTCTTGCCATGTCGCATCACACGCACTTGTGTTAGCAGTACAATCAATAACCGCTGAAATCAACGTAACGAACTTGTTATCAGGCTAAATAAAACACTTAAATGTTTCTCGGGCATCGGCGCATCACTTTTATGTATGCGCGTGGCAGCTTGTTATAGCCATTAAAATTATATGGGTCTGCAGGATCATATGTGCTTTTGTATTATATACTTCTAGCACTTCCAAGCTATACTTTGATGAGAAAAAAAATTAAATGGCCTCCTCCCTCGTCATTATTTGTTCATACAAAAAATGAAATCCTTCCGCCCTCGTCACTTTGGAAACAAATGTGACCATGAAACATTTACTTTTTTAGCTCATCAGGCCTGAAAGGCCCGATGGGCTTATGGCATGGCATGGTGTCCGGCGTCCGTCCATTCGTCCGTCCATCCGTCCATCCGTCCATCCGTCCATCCGTAAACTTTTCGCTTTTTCGACTTCTTCTCCAGAACCAAAGACTCCACAGAGCTGAAATTTTATGTGCAGACTCCTTGGCCAATGGGGATTCTAAATTGTAGATTTCGTGACCCCGTGACCCCATTTGGGGTCACAGGGGTCACATCCTTAAAAACCTATTTTCATCTTCTTCTCCAGTTCCAAAAGATCTAGAGAGCTGAAAAGTTGTGTGCATACTCCTTGGCCAATGGGGATTCTAAATTGTAGATTTCGTGACCCCGTGACCCCAAATGGGGTCACAGGGGTCACATCCTTAAAAACCTATTTTCATCTTCTTCTCCAGTTCCAAAAGGTCTAGAGAGCTGAACAGTTGTGTGCATACTCCTTGGCCAATGGGGATTCTAAATTGTAGATTCCGTGTCCCCGTGACCCCAAATGGGGTCACTGGGGTTACATCCTTGAAAACCTATTTTCATCTTCTTCTCCAGTTTCAAAAGGTCTAGAGAGCTGAAAAGTCGTATGCAGACTCCTTGGCCAATGGGGATTCTAAATTGTAGATTTCGTGACCCAGTGACCCCATTTGGGGTCACTGGGGTCACATCCTTAAAAACCTATTTTCATCTTCTTCTCCAGTTCCAAAAGGTCTAGAGAGCTGAAAAGTCGTGTGCATACTCCTTGGCCAATGGGGATTCTAAATTGTAGATTTCGTGACCCTGTGACCCCAAATGGGGTCACATCCTTAAAAACCTATTTTCATCTTCTTCTCCAGTTCCAAAAGGTCTAGAGAACTGAAAAGTCGTGTGTATACTCCTGGGCCAATGGGCATTCTTAATTGTAGATGTCATGACCCCAAATGGGGTCACAGGGGTCACAATCTTAAAAACCTATTTTCATCTATTTCTCCAGTTCCAAAAGGTCTAGAGAGCTGAAAAATTGTGTGCTTACTCCTTGGCCAATGGGGATTCTAAATTGTACATTTGATGACCCCATGACCCCAAATGGGATCACAGGGGTCACAACCTTAAAAACCTATTTTCATCTTCTCAAGTTCCAAAAGGTCTAGAGAGCTGAAAAGTTTTGTGCAGACTCCTTGGCTAATGGGGATTCTAAATTGTAGATTTTGTAACCCCATGACCCCAAATGGGGTCACAGGGGTTACAACTTTAAGAACCTATGTTTATATTCTTTTGTCTAGACAATAGGAATTCTTAATTGTAGATTTGGTGACTCTGTGACCCCAATCTAGGTCACAGGGCTCATGATCTTGGAACCTATATTTTGACTGTAAACAATGTATTACTTGAGATAACTTAAATATTTAACATTAGATAGTACATAAATGAAATCCTGATGAGCTACAGAGCCCATGGCTCTATTTTTTATGCAGCCTTATATGATGCACTTATCTCTAATGATTAATATTTAAAAAAAGGAAATCATTGCAGATAAGGAATTGGTCACATATGAGTTGATTTCATAGTGTTGAGAGGCACTAATGGTTAATACAGTTGTTTTTATCAATAATTGTCCGTGCTTAAACAGAAGATATGTTCACTTTTTCAGTCTGTCTTTTTATTAATGATATCGAATAGGGATCATCTGGACGAAATTGCAAAAATGTTAGGGTCCAATGTAAACTGCGTCTTGGTGACTTTCACAATACCACTACGGAGTATCAACTACAGAGTATCAACATACTGTGTCTTATATAATGTAAAACCGTTATCTTTGGCAATAGGGCAACGCAATTGACAAATGCTCGTGTAGATTATGGTCATTGTACACTGGTGTACATATTTTAAAAATATTTTCATAAAAAAGACGACTCATTTATGCTGATAGAAACCTAGCACAGATCTACGAAGGCATGGTTTTGACTTGCATAACGTTCAAAACACGCTTCTTCACGCTTTTCACATAAAGACTGTACATATGTTAATATACCCATTCGGACAAGTAAGAGGGGTAGTCGTCGTCAAACTAGTATTATTGCTTAAGTTATCTTACATATTTTGCTAAATATCCGAAGGTTTGTAAGTGAATTACAAAAACGGTAATGGATGCTAACGATTTCGAATGATCACTTTCAAAACTCCGTTTACTATAGTGAGTTCACTTTATTTACAGGTATAGAGAGGATAAGATGACAATATGGCCCTCCAATGTAATGGAACATTTTCTTAACGCCGCTTTCAGTGTTGACGTCACTCCAGAGCGACGTTAACAATTTCAAAATGGACAGCATTAAATTCCACAAATGAAGATGAGTTATCCAAAGATGAACGGAACTTTTATTTTGTATATGCAGAATATCGTTTAAAGCAGCTTTATTCGCTTTTAAAGGGGCAGTAGCACGTTTTTTCACTCAAATAAGTCGATGAAATATATTTGAAAAAGAATGTCACCAATAGTAAAACGAGTAATAGTAAATTGAGTGTTCATGTCATTCGAAATATTAAAATGTGTTCACAATAAAATTAACGCCATGCAATTGTTGCTTTATACGCAACACCCTTATTATCACTACGGATAATTGGTTTGTGTAATAAGTAAATATAAATGACATAAACTATCATTAAAAATGAAAATTTGAAAAAATAAAATTTGAAAAAAAAACGTGCTACTGCCCCTTTAAGGTGACGAAATACTTAATTATCTAATCTAAGGTACATCTATTCTACAGCACCAATGAAAATATAAAAAGTAAAATATTTTATTTTGGTTATAGTTCATTACTTGATGAATATACCTGATTTCTAACACATTGTTTGATTATAATATCATTCCCAACGTATGTCTTTCCCAAAGAGGCCTTTTGGTCATGAGGTCATCATTAAGCCTTCTGTTTGCTGACAAAATGAAAAAAAAAACAATAAAAAGAAAAAAAACCTTTAAAACTGAACATAAAGGAATTGTAAACAAAATTTTTAAAAACTATTCTGAAACTCAATTATTTATTTTGCTTATGAGTTTATAACACAAACTAGAAAATATAGTATATGAAATAAATACATTTTGCATACTGTGTAGATAAATGTTTTGACTGACCAGTTTCACATGTTGATCCTGTGAATCCACTTGTACACATGCAGGGTAGTTTTTTGCCTACTCCACATATTCTCCTATTCTGGCAGTCGGTTGGAGCGCAATCTGTAACAAAATAATAATGCTTTACTGTACACCATACATATGTTCCTTTACTTCGAAGAAATACATAGATAAAACAATAGAAATATATCAAATATAACAAAATCATAAATTACAATAAGAAAGGTTTTAAATATTTACGAGCTAAAATGTATCTAAACTAAGATCTTTGTAATTGTCGTGAGTAAAGAAGTTGTTAATATCTAATTGAAAGACGCGATCGGACTGGAAATTCAGGGTTTAAAGAACGGTAATTTATTAACATTTACGTGGAAAAGATAAACGTTATCATCTTAAATTTTTCTAGAAACCATGGTTCAACACATACAAATTTTGTTTTATATCAAGTGAACTTTCATTTCAGAGCCGTAGATATACAATGTATTAATTTGAAAAAAATTCAGTGTAACAAGTTTTACAGAAATACTTTAAAATACGGCTAAATGTTGTGGCAAGAAATGGTTACAACTGAGTGCTGGGTGCAAGCTGAGTGAATGTATTTGTATTATAAACAGCACATTTCGTGAGTGAGAAAGCTAAATAAAATTTGCACCTTTATACCGCCCTCGATCAGCTACAGCTTATCCATATGATTTGTCTCAATTTATCAACCAACTAGCCATATAACGTGATGCTTGAAACGGCATTTCTACACCATATCAACGAGGGAAACCATGTTAGAAAGAATTACAATGATTCGTAACCCTGATAAATTTGCCAAGATGCCGCCGTGAAAGTAAAGATCTGAATAAACTAACTTAGACTAGTTTTTAAAATGTCTCAGATATATATCAGAAAATGAACAGCAAATGTTAAGACAAAAGTGTGTTTGGAACCAGTATTCGCCAACATCCGCAGTACGTTAGTTACCGCTTTAACCTACTGCGCCACCAAGGCACATGGACGTAAACGGTATAAAAGCAAGCTATATCGCGTAGCTGTAAACATGGATTTCAGTTTGTAACAAGGATTTTTCAACGACTCTATTTACCACGAATCCTCAATATAACGCGTTAACAAAGGTTATTTTAGACTTATAAACGTTAGATAATATAGCTAAACCATTTTACCTCGGATATGGTAAGGATGTAGATAATGATAGTCTTGAAAGAATGCCCCGCATCCTCCGTTTTCTCCTTTCTATCATGGACTACAACCTTACCATATCATGGTTTCTCCTTATAATATCACCCCTGGTAAAGGACATTGGTACTCACATATCCATTGTCAAGAGAACAAATGGAAATTATATAAATGTGGAATCTTGAGGATAAATGTTACCACATTCTGAATAAAATGCAGCTATAGAATGTAGTCAACAGTATCTGAATACTATCGACTAAGGCAGAAGTACGCATTACCACAATGTGGGTATCCAAAGTATGAACAAGGTGTAGAGGCCAAGTGAACACAGACAATAACTTACCACAGGCGGGGAATGACAGATTATATGTCACTGAGGTACGTACTATGTTAGCCTTAGCGAAGATATGAAATCAAAATATTTTGTAACATAAAGGTTTTTTTTAAATATTTAAAAATGAAATTTATATGTCATACCAACTGAACTTGCCATTCTAATCTCAAAGGCAAAATTAACTACAAAATAACCTAGAGGTTTTAGATTTGTATTTGTGTTGATATAACCTGTGTAAATAAAACAAATTTATGTTACAATCAATTAATATCTTCTGTTCAAATATTACGTGTATCAATATAAATTATTTATTTAATTGAACTAGTATTTTTTAAATGGATTAGTCATTAAACATTTACAAACAATCTTTCTAATAGTATAATGTACCTCTCGCAACGCATATCTTATTGTTTGTGTCACATACTTGCGTTGCAGTATCACATGTATTGGCGTTAGTACAATCATAAGGTGAAACCACTGAAATCCAAGTAGAAATTTTGTATATGTCAACAGTGAGATTTGATGGAATAGCAAAAGGAAAGGACTTTGTTTTATAATAGATTGTCGCTACAAGATGTATCATCGAATAAGAACAGAAGTTAGGGGGGAAGAAATTACTTGGTTACACTCTTCGTGTAGACACTGACAAAGCCACTCTGATTTTCTCCTTTTATTTGAATGTTATGTTTTCTAATTTTCAAGAGAGAATCTGCTCGAGGTACAATTGTACGAGGTATTTTCAATTTGATAGAAAATAAGTGACTACGGTATTCATGTATAACTACAAACTATCAAAGTAATAAAACTAACCGAGTAACTAAAACCTGCACATATACGATTTCATTCAGTTCAATATAAGACAACGACTACGCCACCCAAGCCAACATGAACGTCATATAATAAACACAGACATATTTCAATGATAGGCGGCAACTGATCAAAATCAGATCAATTTTAATGTGCATTTTCAAACGGGCATAATACTGAAAATAAGCTCGAACCAATAATCCAATTTTGAAGTTAAATTCATCTAGACTATTGGTACAAATTATCACTTAAACTGCAAATGAGACATTACTCATTTTATTGAACAAGAATAAATTGTAAGACTTTCATTTAAAATCATTGAGCAAAAACATTAAAGACATAAGAATGAGGTAATGTTACATAAGCATAACGAAACGTTTGTATGGGAAAATATAACTGAGATATATATATATATACTGAGAACATATTTTACAGGCAAACTGTTACACGTATATCGTTGTGCAATCTAAACACAACGCTTTTTTGGCCTTAAAGATAACGTGTTTGATAAATGACATCCGTTTCGAACACTTGACAGATAAAGCTTAAAGGGACAGTCGGTCCGTGCCAAATCAATACACACTGTTATCAGTAATGAATACACTATGCAGGACTGTGTGTGGAGGAGATTTGCATTAATGGGTTTATTAGGAAATACGATTCTTTGTTTCTAATATCAACGATATGTATTTTTGTATATGTGATATAGATATAGATATATGGTCATTGTAAAAATATATTCTTATTCTAGTTTAATACTTTAATAATGTTATATGTCTCCCGCAAATCGCGATGCGATTGGTTGTGTATGTGTAATTTTATGCATATATTTTATGATTAGTAAAATGAACACAAGACGATAATAAAACATTGATTAGTATGGCTGGATGTACATCGTCACGTTATCAATAAAATATCACCACATTCTAATCCTATTGAAATAGTAACCATGTTTCAAAATATTATGGACATTTTGGTTTTCAAGGTACCATGTCATCAGTACTATTGACTTTATGATTCTGTTTGTGGTTGGCACAACTGGCTGCTGAAATGTTTACATTTGTTTGTGAAGTGATCATATTTTCAGAAATTTACAAAAAGGTTCAGATTTGTGATTTCAGATAACAAGGAAAAAAGAAAGCTAAGCCCCATTACTTAATCATACAGTTTGTATGTAGAATATAGTATATTCGGTAGGAATAGTAGTTCTGTATAAACCAACAACTTCCAACAACTCAGTGAGACTATTCAATGATAGATAACAATTTTAATTTTTTTGAAGAAATAAGTTTGTATATCCAACTTAAATTATATAACATGAATTGTGTATATTATGTAAATATATATTAATGACCAATAATGCATTACTTTTATAAAAAATACTCTCTTCATATACTTATTTAATTATACATTATTTGATTATAATTATATGATATCATTGATACGGAAACACGTGGTAAATAATTTCTCCATGACACTATTGAATGATGAGTGTAAATATTGCCACATACTCGTAGTTTGTGTTTTCGACCCTCGACCTAAATATATTTGGTGACGTTTATCAGAAAACGTAACTGCATCGATTACACCCTCTATTGCAGTGTCAGGTTAGTGATAGGGCTTACCTTTTCGCCACATGTGGACTATGTACACAAGAGGTGTCAAACGCGACTTTACTTTCTGCGTTAACTGAGGTCGTTCAACGTTGACTCGCGCTTGTTGTTTTTATTCTAATCAACGCGTATCGAATCTGTTCTCTGTTTTAACATACAGTGGTGTGGCATTTTTACTTTGCAGGATATATTTTATAAGCATTGCAGGAACAATATCAGGGAGATAATTTGATAGCTAAGTCAGTTTATTCTAATCGTCTCATGCGTCTGGGAGAAAAGAAACCATTCGATACAGATCATCACCTGAATAGCTGCTACGAACTGCTTTCATCAGAACGATGTTACCGAGTACCAAATGTGAAGTTGAAACGCACCTACATGTAAATTTAGATGTCATTTATTCCATCAAGCATTCACAACTTAAATCTCTAATTACGCCGTGACAGCCATCTATTACCATGGTACTATTGTTTAATGTTATATATTTGTACAATCTTACCTTTTTATATCGCGTTGCGTATTTATGTATTTCCTGTGTGCTCAATTCGTGACAATGCAAATTCTCTCATGGGGCAATAAAGATTTATCATTTCTTATCTTATATAGTGTATAATAGGACTTACTTTTCGAGCATTCATTCCCGCTGTATCCTCTTGCACATTCACAAGAGTGATCTGTGTCACATGTTCCACGACCACTGCAGTCCGTCTCTGATACACAGTTGACTGAAGCGAGGGAAAACGTTTAGAAAGTGTTCGTTTAAGAACATTTAATTTGGAAACACTAATAATAATAATAAAATAAAAAAAATATAAAAATATAAAAATATAAAAACTCGAATGGCATAACGTATAGGCTGAGTAAATAATAAGCATTCAATCTGAATTTGTACTTGACATAGTGTACTAAATGGTATACATTTATTAATTTTATTATTACAAAACAATGTTAGATTAACCAACTTCTTTTCACAATAGATAATATGGCATTAGATGATACATCTTGCTTTATTTTAGAACTTAAATGGCGAATAAAAGAGGGGGTGGGTTATTTAGGGGAACTGAAAACGTTAGCATGCACATTTGATGTTGACCGCCAAGGGTTTCATTCATGAAGTATATTTTTACTTTTGAAATATAGGTCAGAATTAGTATAATCACTTAAAATAAATAACTTTTAATTTAAACATCGTACATCATAACCGGCGGAATTGAGTAATACTTTGATATATTCGTTGTTTTTGCAAAACTTATTCTAACGGTTGTGAAAAAAGTACTATATATTTCAATAGAATGTACATATTTTTACTTTTGAAATATAGGTCAGAATTAGTATAATCACTTAAAATAAATAGCTATTAATTTAAACATCGTACATCATAACCGGCGGAATTGAGTAATACTTTGATATATTCGTTGTTTTTGCAAAACTTATTCTAACGGTTGTGAAAAAAGAACTATATATTTCAATAGAATGTACATATTTTTACTTTTGAAATATAGGTCAGAATTAGTATAATCACTTAAAATAAATAACTATTAATTTAAACATCGTACATCATAACCGGCGTAATTGAGTAATACTTTGATATATTCGTTGTTTTTGCAAAACTTATTCTAACGGTTGTGAAAAAATATTATATATTTCAATAGAATGTACATATTTACGTACCTCTAGCATTGCAATGGGTCCCGTTGCATTTCTCTGTTGCTGCACACGCGTCTTTTGTTGCATCTGTACAAGGGGTTCCAGTGCACCACACATGTTCGGTTATCAGAGAGGCAACTGTAAACATAAACATCATTACATCCTTGTCTTATCTTATTATACACCAGCAAAGGCTAAAATGGTCATTGAACTGTACCTTGAAGATAGCGTGCACAGTTGATCATGAAATGAAATCCTTTAGAACAATGATGACAACGACAACGCCATTTGGTTTAGGTTTAATTCCGATGACCTCACATAGTTATTTTGTTGCCCAAGGAAAGTTACCAAAGCCTATTGAAATGATGAGTTGTTAACAGAAATCTCAATCTAGTGTTTCCATGTGTGTCTCCGAGTTCATTTTCTTTAATGAATTCGATATTCGCAAAGAATATGGATCATGCCTCCTTATAAAACTCCATTTGTACTGACATCATAGATCGGTTTTTTAAAACTCCATGACACGATTACTTCACATATGTTAGGTGACGAATGCTACTGACATTAATGCTTCGTATTAAAGATCATTAAACATTGATCTTTCGAAATGCCAAAATAATATATCCCAATTGAACAATTGAAAAGGGTAGGTCACATTTTCAGTGAAAGAGTCCAATCTAAAAAGGTTCAACTTGCCGATTACCACAGCAATGGTAATGGTCCTCACAGCCATTTTGTTTTTACTTCTTTCCAGTCTCTTAGTTTATCCAGAAAGGGCTATCTTTTAAAGTGATTCGTTGTTATTTATTACGAGTTGTGTGTGCGGGACAAAATCAACTAACTGTTAGGTCATAGACAAGGTCATGTGGTTATCTTTACTTGTACAAAAGTGTATCTTGCGATTACACAAAACGGATTGCGAAATCAGGTTAACCCTAAAAGTATAACCGCGACATGGAATACGGAATACGAAATATAGAGAATGCAGGTTCTAAACAGTACAACATTGTATATAGCAACCATACAATATCCTTGTTTGCAAACATTACCTGATTTTGAATACTAGTATCGAAGGGGAAAATAGCTGGATAAAACTCAGCCTTCCGTTCATTGGATACACAAATATGCCAGGGAGATTAGTCCGACCCTGACGTCATAGATAACGCTTGTGTCGCTTATAGCAATATGGGGCATATACAATACAGTGTGCAATACAGAGTGTAATGTTTTAAATTCAATGTTTAAAAAGGGTCGAATTTCAAATGTCATAGAGAGTGCGGAATGATCATAAATGTGAATTACTACTATTGAAAAGAGTGACTTCAGTGTGTTTATTCACGACATGGAATCCGTGCTTCTGTGAAATGTTGCTATTCACACTGACTGCTGTACTGCATATCATCGAACTGTTATCTTAGTGGGTGCGTATATGATGCAACTTTGCACTGGTTCATAACTGCAATAAACTAATACTCGAAATGTTTGTATACTTCAGAGGAAACTAAGAGTTTAGTTTCCCAAAATGCTCTTCGATATCACGGGAACACAATCCAAGATGGCCGCAAAAATAAGCGTAAATATCTATTCTTTCAGGGACATGAGATCAGAGTCATACGTCCTGTGAATAATGTCATGACATTGAGTCCTGACATTTGTTGTTTTCCCCTTGTCAATCTTACTTAAAGGCTGCTTAATTCCGAATCCCCTTAGTTCATAATGGTTAGCTCGTGAGTTTTTGCTTGCGTTCGTTACCTGATGGTACCTTATAGATTGCATATTTGTATTCCTCAAGCGACCGTGACTGTCGTCCGGTTCTAGAAATTATTGACTCACTTGACATGAGCATAAAATTATGCGCGATGTTTAATTAAAATTGTTGACATATTTTATCAACTGAAAAAGTATACATAGTATTGGGGTAATGTTATTCAATAAAATACATTATTGCAGTAAGCGGTAACTGTTTAAAATATACGACGAAAGTCAAGCTCAATCAGGAAAGTAGTACCAGCGAAAGTTCAAATGGCCTAGAAAGCGTTTTCCATGAGTTCCATAGTTAATGAACCTTGAAATCGAGATCACATGACCGTGCTCTCAACCAACCAATGGTCGGGAATCCGTGTGAACTTCAAAGTGAGAACGTATTGCGTTTTCATGAAAGCGATTGTGTTAGGCTTGGTAAAGATTTTAGTGATGTTGTGATCTTGCTAGTATAAACATAATTCGCGTCCCTTCCGATGTTCATACTTTCTACTTAAAAGAAATAAGTCGCCATACGAAAGTCTTTGAGGAGGGTGCAAAATAGCATCATGGGTGACATTGTAAATGAATTTCACATGCAACTACAACCAGTCGTACAGTGAACTACAAAACATCTACCCGAAACCGCTCTGTCTCAAATATCCAGCATTACATTATTAATAGTATAAAAGTATTGTTTTATTCGACTGCAAATCTACAATATATTTTTTTCATTTTCTGTTAATTCTGTAAACATGTTCTGATGAGTGAGGACATTGTGGTTTTAAAGGCCACTGCCGTTGATATATTTGGAATCACGCTATTTTTTAAGGACCTTATTTATTCATGAAGTGGTGGACATGAATACTGATTTACACAACCTCCTTGAAATAATGTGGGCTGGGATAGCGCAGTGGTTAGTGCGTAGGCTTCAGATCTAGAGGTCCGAGGTTCGAATCTCGCCAGGGGCACGGCAACTTTGTCTGAAGTAGAGAACTGTTCTACATGAAGTGAGGTTTGGGTGCAATGCTCCACTGAATTTAGCAGTACGAGTACCACCCATGGTTCGCTAGTTCATGTCGATGTTCGCAGGTTTCACTGCATGCATAACCGCATGGCGTTGCAAGCTTTCTCATACTCTTTTACTTTTGTCTGCAGGATATCTCCAAAACCGTTGACAGGATTTTCTTCATCTCCTACGTATACAAATGGCTCTTCCCCGGGAGACAACGAGCTGGTTATATTTTGGTGACTTTGATGTCATTCTCAAGGTCACAGCGGAACTATGGAGTTTTTGCCATCTGTTAAGCTGTTGGTGGGATATCTCAAGAACCGTTCACTGTATTATATTTTACAAGCTTCTCCTAGAGACGACAATAAGGATTATATGTTGGTGACTTTGACATTATTCTCAAGGTCACGGTGGAACTTTGAACTTTTCAGAATGTGAATTGTATGTTAAGCTTGTCAGCGGGATATCTCATGGACAGTTCATTGGATTATCCTGATTGATTTAGGTGAACTCTGGTGAACATTGTTTTTTAATTTTGATAAATTAATTTGCATTAAATTGATTTTATGTTTTAATTCTTACAGCTACATACCGAAAGTTTGGTAACATTGCTTGTGAATATCGATGCAAATATCATGTAATTTGGCATGTCTTGAAACTAAACTAAATCGTTCACTTTGCATTTTTGTATTTAAGACGACAGTTAAGTGTTTCATAACATAATTTGATTTCATGCCTTAAAGTAAACAATTACAGATTTGGCAATTCTATGAAGTGACCAGGGGTCACTCTTCACAAAACTGCATTTTTTATTTTCTTCTGTGAAATATTCAGTAAGTGATCAATTGGGTCAAACATACCTTATATATTTCCTCTTATATTCATTCAATACTTTAATAGACTGGTATAACACGGGAATAGATTTTCATTTTTGTTATAGTTTGTCAATAAACGAGTTCAAGATTTCATTGAGTTAAATCGTTCATAAAATGTGTGTGATCTTCGGTGTAAAGTCACTTCAAAAGAATTTGATAACACTTTTATCAAAACGGAATCATTTTATGTTAAGCATTCTTCATAGGCAACTAACTTTGCACCCTTTTCATTTCACAGTGTATGTCTGTATTCTTACACTTCCTGATAATCAAACATATATTCAACATACCAAATGAATGTAAACCACAAAATCGACCAGATATAACCTGAAGCACAAAAGAAACGTCGAACCTCAGTTGGTTTCGATTAGTACAACATTTTAAAGAAATGATATGCATTTGATTATGGCACAATTCAATAACACCTTTTAGGGGTAAGAAATGAAATTAACATCAACATGACTCCTACCATGTTTAAAATGTTGTAAATGTTGTAAATTATTTTCACACAGAGTATGCGTTTTATGTCGATAAACAGTTGTGTTTTATCAAAATTAAGTTTGAGGAATTTTAAATATAAAAATACGTAGAAGAAAACTCGAGTAATTTGACATTGAAAATTATACATATGATGAAAACAACTGAGGGGTGACGTTTCTTTTGTGCTTTAGTTTATTTCAGGTGAAATCATGAAAAGTTAGCTTTAGAGAGGAGAAAGTAAGAAATCCATTAATGACACAATGTCCTGTCATAAGGTAGTGAAAATGAAGAATCACGCATATTTGAAGATTGATGTTTATTGATGTTTATTTAATAATCATCAAACGGTTACAAGTATGTTGACTTACAATTCATAAAGATAGTCAAATATCATTCCGTCTTATTAGTTTTGTTCAAACAACTCATAATCTACTATTCTTAGATATTTTCTAAGAATATTCTTGGCAGTGCCTGTGCCCACAAAATTGCTTCCTTTGCCCCCATTCCCAAGGCCCGTACCACTTCCAACGGAAGGAAGGTTGCCATTGGCACTTGGATGATTGCCATCAGGATTGCCAACACCAGGGTTTCCTAAGCCTGTTAGGTTGCCGACTCCTCCAGAATGATTCCCAGAATGATTGCTAACACCGCCAACAGGATTGCCAATGTTACCAGTAAAGTTGCCTGAATTACTTCCGGCATTGGTTGGATGTGTATCTGAAAAAAATAATAACTTCAATGAACTATTAAATACATGCATAAGTCATTGAATATTTACAAAATTAATTTATAAAATCTTAATGTACCTTTCGCAACACATATCTTCATATGCGAATGTGCTGGGTCCATGGTGCATGTTTCTGTTACAGCATCACATGCATAAGGGTCAGTAGTACAATCAGATGGCGTTGTCTGAGAGCTGGCCCCTGAAACCAAAGTTAAGAGTTAGTAAATACGGGAACATGCACCCAGTTTCCCTTTCTCTGTTGCAACATATTTTATAAATAAACTTCACGTTTAATTGTACCCAAAGGAACAAATCATCGCACTTCGGAACGGGCTACCATGATTAGCATATAAATTGTTTAGTGACACTAATATTGTTAAATTCATGCACGTGTGTTTGTGGTCAAATCAATATCTGCTGAAATCAATGTTTAGATCTTCTATAGTTTATGTTTATGGGGTTTTTTTAATTTACGTTTGAGAACTGTACCAAGAAAAGATAAAAGTGCAGATCCGAAACTCGTTACTACAAGTGCGTTTAAGATTCAATTTGTTAATGTTAAAAAATTATCGACATGCTTGTAAAACAAGTAAAAGTAATGAACTAGAAAATTGTTGAAATTATTTAATCAAAAGAAGAAATTAAATATGATATTTTATTTCACAATGACTGAGCTTGCATGCCAAAAAATACAACCTTAGCAAGAGGTTTTAGATGTTTCTCTGGATAGTTATTTGAATAACAGTATAATGTTCTAGGGAGTTGAAAATGTATTCACATATTATTTACATACATTCTACACATGCAATAGTCACAAGATATTTACAAACAACATTACATAAATTATAGTGTACCTTTCACAACGCATATCTTCCTATCGAAACGTGCTCGGTCTGTTTCACATGTTTGCGTTGCAGCATCACATAGCGTAACGTCTGTAGTACAATCAGTAGGCGTTGTCTGAAAACTGGCAGCTGAAACCAAAGTTAAGATCCTGTTCAACTGAGTATATGCGTCTAGTTTTCTTTTCGCGTTTGCAAAATATTTTAGAAACAAACTTTACCTTTGAAATTAAAGTTGTACTCAAAGGACAAACCATTGTAGTTCAGGAAACAGGCTACCTATATTCCAATTAAGATTGTTAGGTGCCTCAAATATAGTGTTCATGCACGTGTATTAGTAGACTAATAAATAACTGTTCTGCTACCCAAGCGAAAACAATCTACTATCAATATTTATCGATACCAGTGTAACTTTGGTAAACTCAACTTTTGTGACCTTTTTAAATTATACGAAAGTATAGTTGTTCCTATCCTATGTCACGGAGCTGAACTATGGGGGACATCACATCAGACAATTGCCGAAACTGTTCACATCCAATTCTGTAAAAGATTCCTTGGACTAAGTAAAGCTACACCGAATAATATGGCTCTTGGAGAATGTGGTAAATCCTACTTACAACTAACCTATATGACACAATCCCTGAAATTTTGGTGCAGACTAATCCATCTAGAACCGTTAATACAACCATATCAAGCTTATTATATAATTAAGAATATCTCCGATACAGGTCGACATACGTTGACTTCAGAGATAAAGAATGTGCTATCCAAACTTGGATTCGGACATGTATGGAAACGCCACCAAGTTGGAAACGTCAATATTTTCCTATCAGAATTTAAGCAACGATTGAAAGATAATTTAACCATCACTACATGACAACTCAACCTGTTGCAGTTATAAGCTCTTTAAATCTCTCCTAGATGTAGACAAGTACCTTACAAGTGACGTCCAACCTTATCTTATCAAGTATTCAGCTAAATTCCGTTGCAATAACTTCAACTTATTAATAGAAACCGGTCGTCATAAAAAATATACCACGCAGCCAACGAATTTGTGAAACGTGTTTGGCTCAAAGTGAAAAATGTGTAGTAGACGAATACCATGTTCTCCTCTGTTGTGTCAAGTATCAAACTTTACGGAAAATGTACATCAGCAAATATTACTTTGAAAATCCATCATTACAAAAATTCACCCAACTCATGCAAACCTCTGAAAAACAGACACTCCAATCCACAGCTATGTTCCTGTACAAGCTGTTCAACGCACGTCGTGAAACTTATGAACTTTCAACTAAAATTTATGCATGCAATATATATCTTCGATTTCAATACTGTATTTTGGGCCCGAGGCCTCATACTGTAATAAACCTGTCTGTCTGTCTGTCAATAACTGCTAAAATCAATGTTTGGATCTTGTAAATATTAATGTTTATTGTATATATTTGTATATGTATATGTATACTTTATATTTTGAGAACTGAACCAGCCAAAGGATACACAGGTTCAGATCAGAAACTGGTCTTGTATAAGTGCGTTTCAGATGGTTAATGTTCAAAATTATTGACATGCTTGTAAAACAAGGATCGAGACAAAGCAAAATTATTTCACTCGGGACATAAACTTGATATGAAAGGGTAAGCTCGTTAGATATCCTATAATTATATCATTTTTGGTAATTATTCCTTTTCGAGTATGTACATATTATGTTACTTTAGACGGGATGCTGTCCAAAAAGATTATAAGGATAAGCCGTAATACCGAGGATATGGTAAGGTTGTGGACCCTGATAGGAAGGGAAAACCCGAGGATGCGAAGCATCCGAGGGTTTTTCCTGTCTATCAGGGTCTACAACCTTATCATATCCGAGGTAGAATAGCTTATCTATATGATCAACCGTTTTTAAGTGTAAAACAGTTTCTTTACTTGTTATCGCGTTATAATGAGGATCCCTGGCGTTATATTGAGGATCCCTCGGTGATGTCAGCCTGTTAACAGCCGCGCTATATGAGTTTCTTTTGTACCGTGAAATCTTGTCTGCCCCCTTGGCGCAGTATTCTAAGGCGTTGACTCAATAACTACAGGTGATAGTGGATACGGGGTCGAGACGCATTTTCTGCAAAACATTTGCCGTACATATTCTGTCGTAAACTTATGAAATTTTTCAAAATTAGTCTAAGTTAGTTTCAAGCCGTCATCTTAACACATATATCAGGGTTTACAATCATTATAATTCCTTCTAACAGGGTTTACAATTGTCTGTGTAAACCCTCCTGGAGGGAATTACAAGGTTGTAAGTCCCTCGTACCGGGTGATACGGTTAAAAAGGTCGTTTCAAGTATCAGGTTATATGGCTGGTAGGTTGATAATACCTGTTACGGCACGCTATCCATAAATAATTTTATTATTGCCTGAAAGGGAGACATAATTTTTGTTCAAAATCTTATTGATAAATACATCTTAATGAATAAATGACCATGAATATGAATCATCACAAATCAAGTATATATGATGATATGATATATATCATAGTGATGAAGTGGTTAGCATGCTGGCCTCTCACCCTAAAGGCCCGGGTTCGAATCCAGGTGGAGACACCAAACATTTATGTCTCAAACTGTGTTGTGCCCTTGGGCAAGGTACTTAATCAACATTGCACTCAATCTACCCTGCTGTTTAAATGGGTAGCTGAACATGGGAAAGTAATGACCTATCCTGTCGCGCGGAGCGCTTAGTAGCAGCCTGAAAGCACAATTCCTTCAGGGTAATAATATGTGTGGCGCTAAGCATGGATTTAGCGCAATATAAATATGCATTTATTATTATTATAATGATATGGTATGGTAAGTGCAAAAGTGCAATGTCCAGATTTACCGGGCAGACTTTTTTTTACAGGAAAGGTTGAACAATATGTCAGTAAACAGCTATTTTGTCACTATATATGATAAGATAATATTTAAGTTTTGTTGATGTTCTTACGGTGTGATGAAAATAGTTCTTCTCAATGTATTTAATAGAGATTATATCATGTGGGGTATTCTGTCGTTCTCAGCTATCCTCAAATATTGTACATATTATTTTAATTTTATGTTAATGTACACTTACATGTGTCCTTCTGAAATATTTTACTTTCTAGAATATGTTCTATGTCTGATGAATCAATATAAATTGTTGTTTTTCTTCAAATCAATTAATGTGTGAATTACTGTCACATTGCATTGAATATTGTATCTTTGTATCATTACCGAACATTGGCCTTACATGAAACAGGCTTCTCAAGACTAAATCAACACACAGAGTGCAACAGAACAACAACCAAACCACCTACATCTCAGTCATACTGCTATATTTTGGAACATATGACAGCAGACCGTAGGATACGAAGGTGGCATACTGTCGTATTTTAGCTTTTGGACACAATGATCTCTCATTGATTCGTTAAAGATGCATCCATTGTGTTTCATAAACAATTATTTCGCTTTAATACGTGCCAACATACGATATGTGCTGATTCCAATTGAAACAATTTCACTCAACTTGCATATTCATCCCCAATCGTCAAATATTTCATATTTACTACTTTCCACTTAAAAACGAACAACGCCATTATACATGTGCAGAAACCGAAACTACACGCCCAATGTACATATACAGTAGTTATAAGACCTATTCAAAATCACGAACCCAAATTTGTCTTTTTGTCTGTTGTAAATAAGTTTCGAATATTACGTTTGACTAATTGACGCGCGTCACACGCTGTGTATTGTCCGGTTTTCGACTATCATCAAAACGACAATTTTCGTCAAAAGTCAGTACTTCTCGATAAAATAACACAGTTTATAACGTTTGGCACATGTGACCCCAAACAACACAATGGATGTACATTTAAGGCTGGGGTATGTTTAAAACCTTTCGGAGACGGCATTCCATATTTATAAAACAATATGCTTTCTCTTACTGCGACTAATGTAACTATACCCATTGGGACAATGAGGACAATGCGTAGCTTCCGAGTGGAGGAAAAGACATTGTCACCTGTTTGACTCCTCATGTTGAAGTGCATTATTTATTCAATGTGCAGCTTCAGTTACATTAAAATCTCATGTACATGTAAACCACTATACAAATTGGCCAGACCACTATAAAAAGATTCTACAGCAACAAGTTGAATTAAATGCATTTTCTCACAATTATATTACATCATCTGTACCGCTATTAAAAGTTGGATATTAGGCATTTGAAATATCATCATTATCATTATTACATTTAACAACTGACAATTAAGGACTGTTGACTGTTACTGTAAATCAATAATTTATTTTGATTATTCATATAAAACACGATATAGAAAATAAAGTATATAAAATACAGTATCCATACGTCGTCTGAAGGCGAATAAAGACTGACCAATTTCACATTTGGATCCAGTGAATCCAGCTGTACATTTACAAGGCAGGTTATTGCCTATTCCACATACTCCTCCATTCTTGCAGTCACCGGGAGCACACGCTGTAATAGATCAGTGTACACCGTACATACATCCCTTCACTTCGTATCTTCAGAACTCATAATCATAGTGCACCAATGTTCAATCCTTGCAATACGAACATGGAACAATGATCTGAACTTATAGGTATAGCTCTATTCAAATCGAACGAAAATCTATAAATTACAATAAGAAAGGTTTAAATTGTTCACCATTGCTCCAACGATTTCCTAAGAAAAAATGTAATGTAGAACCATGACCATACATTTCATCAATGCAATCATCAAAAGCTAAACAATAAATACAAACATTGGTTTTGAGCTCATCAGGATGTCTTTGATTTATTATCTAAGTTTGAAAATCTAAGTAATTTCAAGTAACAGTTTTTAAAAAAAACAAAAAATAGGTTTTGAGATTGTGACCCGTGTGGACTTCATTTGGGGTCACAGGGTCATCAAAACTACAATTTAGAATCCCAATTGGCCAAGAAATATATACACAACATGTCAGCTTTCAATAGTGTTCATACTTGGGAAGAAGATGAACATAGGTGTCAAGGTGACCAATATTTTGGGGTCACGGGGTCACCAAATAAACAATTGAGAATCCCCATTGGCCAAGGAGTCCGTACACAACATTTCGACTTTTTAGAGCAATTCATACTGGATAAGGAACTGAACATAGCTTTTTAGGTCATGACTACTTTTACCAGATTGGCCTTTCGCCTACTCTCCATCGTCCCGCCTTCTACGGCAACCATTCAATTATAGCGTCAAGCTCGCAAATAGGCGATCTGAGAAAGACTGCAGCATACCTATTGACCTCATCAGTCATCACTAGTGACTGATCACAAAAATATTAAACGTCATTGTATACTGACCTTGCGTCACTGGCATACTAGCTGGTTTTTGTGTAGCAGCTTGCACAAGTGTAACCGGATTGCCTGATCCAGCTGTTGAATATAAAGTTAATTTAGTAGGATAACCTCGCTACAGCGTAACATTAAGTTTTATTAAGACGATACTAAGACAGTTTTATGTCATATGACGGTTACAGGCATGACTTTAAAATAAGTTTTAGAAATTGACAATATTTCTGTTCAAAGTTATTGTATATTATTTATAAATGAATACTTATATGTCCCTTTGTATGTCGTCAGATAAAATAGAATAAAATATGTTTTAATTATCTATGTATTAGAACTAGTGCTTGTGTTTAGTGGTTATATCTTGAATAAATATTTCATTCGTTTGATTGTTCCAAACCTGGACATGATTTTACAGCCTTCCTTTCGGTAACAAACTTTATTATTTCAACCTTTGTTTCAGTAGCACATGGACCATCTGCAGCAGCGCTAATACACGTCGCCAGCGTCGTCAAAGCACTGTAAGCAGTTTATAAGGTAAGAGAGTTTTCAGAATATTCACCGCAATTCTAATATATTAAAGTAACATTTAGCAACGGTTTTGCGTGATAACAGTCTTGCTTTCTGAATTCAAGATTTGCTATTCAGTCGTTCACATAAATTATTGATTGCAGTCATATTTATGTTCGGGATATTTGCATAACATACCCATTACTGCAGATAATGATAATTGGTTACAAATAACTTGCACAATATTTTGAAGTAGAGATGCAAGAAATGCGTGTGTCCCGCCTTGACTAACTTGTTTTGTTTTTTTTCTGTGGTGAAATATATAATTATGTTTTTCAAAGATTATTATTATTGCTTTATAGATTGACAGAATGTCAAATTGTGTTCGTGACAATTTTAGAAAATCGTTAATTTCTTGCACAGACCTACTAGCATCATGTGCAAAAAATTGAACACATTTGCTTCATTAGTGTGTAGTATGTTTATAGTTTGATTATGATATCAGTATTTAATCATTTAATTCAGATTCAGTTCTATTTTCATCAAAATGACACATTTTATGCCACTTTTGATAAATTTATAACAACCCTGCACACAACTACCAAACGCAATGCATAACTTTTGCCAGTCTGCATTACTTGCTGATTTAAGCCTTGCGGTATTCTCCCCGCTTTGTTGTGCCTAGCTAGTGAATTGCTGCACCAGAATTGCATAGTGGGCCTGGATTTCTAAGCACAGATTTATTAAGGAAATACTGCAAGGCCTAAATCAGCCAGTAGTGGAGACTGGCAAGAGTTATGCCTTGCATTGGGAAGTTGTGCACACACATGTGTGTAGATGTTTTCTTAAGTATTCTATGTATTTAATTGGTTGATATCACTTACGCGCAACTTTTTGTATCGTCACTCAGATCCGACTGATAGTATGCTGTGAGGCATGTACATTGTGCACCAAGTCCTATACCTTTGAAATATAAAACGTTATGTTATTCAAATGTTAAATGTCGTACTATAATTTATACTTATAACAGTGAAATGTGCAGTGAAAACGTGTGCAGAAACATTAATTTCTTTTGATAAATAGGACACATGGCGGAATTAACAAGTTTAAATTATATTATCGACTTTAAATAAAATATAGGATAAAAGATTTAGACAATGTTGAGCTGAACATAAGCGTTTATCATCCAAAACTCGACAGGAGTAACTGCTTGCGTGAGATCCAGTGATATTTCCTATGAGGTATCGTCTTAAGTAGATTTTACGATTAGCCGTGTCTCCGTCCACCAAATGATATCGTGATGTGTTTAGGTCAACAAGTTATGACTCACAATACTGTGACGTACAAAAACTAATGACATCACAATGTCATGACATCATTATCGTAAAGAGGACACAGTACAAACTCTGGCGGACCGCTGTCAGTGCTAGAGATGTTCATGTTTTATTTAAACTAATGAAGATGACAACTCGAATAATATCCTCACGTCTTCTGACATCAAATATATCAACAAGCCAAGTAGTGAAAGGTTTATCAACTTGTGTGTTGACATATTTTATATCACGAGAGATGATATCATTGTAATGTTTTCAGTGTTATGAATAGAGAATCTGACTCTGAACTTTATTCAACTCATTTGATATATTTGATGTAAGAAGACACGAGGGTGAGATTTTATTTATTATTCAAAACCAACAATTATTAGCAAAAGAATGAACATATCTGCAACACAGAACTGCCAGTTAACTTCCTCAGCAGTGAGCTCAGTGAGGTCATAACATTTTGACGTCATCAACTTCATCCTTCAGGGTAATACTTGTACCGCCATTGAACAGTTTTTGCACTGGGTATTAGGCATCAAAATGTGCATTATTATTAGGGCTTCAAGACGATTTATTGTTATTATTATTAGTAGTAGTAGTAGTAGCAGCATTGGTCGTAGTAGTAGTAGTAGTAGTAGTAGTAGTAGTAGTATTAGTAGCAGCAGCAATATTAGCATTGTTATTATTATTATTTAAATCATAATTTATATTATCATATATATTATAAAAGTATGTCAAAGTTACATTTATCCGAATTGATGGCTGTTCATTATATATATATATATATATATATATATATATATATATATATATATATATACAGGTATATCAATGGTGTTTAATGCCACTAAAGAATCTTACAGTTTGTAAGGTCTATCTTGTTTATCTCAGGCAGGTCAGCTGCAGGAATTGCACACTCAACGGTTTTATCTGCTCCGATTATATCACCAATGTACGTCTTCAAATTCCTGAAACAAAATAGAGTTATTCTGTCATAAACATATAGATACTAAAATTATATTTAAAATATAGCAACCATAACTATTAAAGTATAAAGAATATATATATATATATATATATATATATATATATATATATATATATATATAAATATATATATATATATATATATATATATATATATATATATATATATATATGTCGGATCCTTAACTTTCGATATCTGAAACAATGTGAAACAAACATTTAAAGGCCAGAGTCGAAACCTGAACATTCCCCATGGGTTTCTTAAACACTGCTGATGGGCTGCTCCCCAGCAGGCCAGATCTCATCTACTGGAGAGTGGCAGACTTGTAACGGCTAAACATCCCATATTGTGTGTTATCGGAAATCGGAGAATCATGATTGAGGACAAAATAAACTCTAAGAAAAGGTGGAATATTTTATACTTACGCACAAGAGGGGGCTATATCCGAAGAAGCTGTGTATGGCGCGGTACCGGAACAATCACTGACAGCAGCAACGGTTCTAGTTACCATACAGCCTTAAAGAAGGAATGTTATGATGTCATAGCATTTCTGTTTATTACATGGTTGTCCAGGTCTCTCAATGTCAAATACAAATTGTGGTTTTATCAGTCACTTTAACTTGCCATCTGTCTGTATTGTTACACGTGGTTGTTTTTAAATTGTTTTCTTTCAGGAATGAACGTTTTTATTAGTTAAGTTATTTGTTTGTCTCTCTGTTATAGTCTGTTGCCAACGACATGGGAAATGGGTAACTTCCTGTTAGTACCAAGAGAGGTCACAACCTTTGCTGTACGCCGATTGGTTGCTTTAAGTAATCACCGTCATTGGTTAAGATCTATGTACCGGAAGTAACTTCTAGAATGATAAAATATAGTCATATATTTGAATTCTCTATTAACATGGAATAACTATTGTTTTTTAGTTTTATGTTGAGAGGGACAATATTGACAGTGTTTTGCCGAACCATTCCTGCTACATGTACATGTATATGTAAATGGATTAGTACGTAGTAACGTGGACATACAGATTGCTTTCAGCATATTTTAATCATCATGAATTGATTGGGAACAAGTTATCCAACTTAGGATACCATTTCCTCCAATATTTACAATATATGATATTACATTCTAGAAAAAGATGACAGGAAGTTGACAAGACAGAATTATAAGAAGAATATTAGCAAGAAAAGAACTGATGCATACATGTATATGTATAAATGTGTTACACAAATCGTTTGGTCTCGTGAATACATGATTGAACTAACTTAAATACCTTATATTCTGACAAAATGACTTCCCTGCATTTCCCTCTAAAAAAGTTCACGACACACACTCAAACCTCATCACATTTTCAATGTTTTAAACAACGAAATAATGCTGCCAGAGAAATACTATTTGAATGATTTGTATAGGGACGTGATATTTAAAGAATTACTAGCAATATCATACATCAGTGTATAATACTGTTATTCTCATGTCTGTTGATGATATACTTTGGTTGTTCAAATCGCTTTTCCAAAATGTTATTTTCTCAAAATGTTTTGCATCTAACTTAAAACTTCATAAAAAAGTAGAAATGAAATCAGTAAAAGATGTTATCGACATAATTAAGTTTATTGGACTTAAGTACTATAGGAGGTCATAAAGCAAGCCAAAAAAGCCCTTTTTGACTCTTCTATTCCCTCTAGTGAAGGAGATTCAAAACGACGACTTCTTAAAACACGGGTTTCACAGAAATATGAACAAATAATTAATTAGCTTAATTGGTTGAAGACATGACGTATCTTAATCTCAATCGCCTGTATAACGCGTGGATTGACTTATATTGTCTTTTGTATGGTGACGTTTCTTTTGCGCTTCAGTGTACATGTTGCATGAAGTATGCACTTCAATGACGACATACCGTTTTTCTCTCTGGTTATGGTGAACATTCAGAGACAAAATGGTAACTAAAGGATTTTCAAAATAGTAACAGCACACAAAATTTGGATCAGATTTCATTCCAATTTTGTTTAAATGAACGTTTAATGTGCTCACATCATAACGTAGCTTTGAGAGCAAACTGTTTATTTTTCTTTTACCATATGAAATATGTTATGGAGAAGAGACAAATTTACAATTTTATGTCTTAAAAACTGAGATGCTTTCTGGTTTAAAGACAGTATTTGATCAATTATACCGTAATTATGATGCTATGAAAAATCCCAGGGAAGGAGTTGAAATATGTAAGCAGTTACGTTAAGTAGTTATGTTTATTGCACACGTTGCATAATCAATAATTGTATAGAAATTCTACTTACAGACCGCCACAGCCAGGAGGATTGTCTTCACAGTCATTTTACCTTCACCTCTCTCCAAATGTGAAGTGAAGTTACTCCAGAAGGGGTTGTCTTTTGAACGTGTTCGTTGTCATTTGTTAAGTTGTTTCTAGTAATCACGTAATCTTCTCTTCTGCAAATGGTACATGGTTTTGAGTATGAAGGCGGAACACAGCTGAAATAGATCTCAGCATTCCTTTCATTGGATACCCCAAAACGCCCGAGGGATTCGTAAGCGCCGCCCCAAAGTAGGAGATAACCCTTAGTTCAATATGCGTTGCAGTGAATGTCAGTTGATAGTTTCTTGATTACATTCTATCTTTAGACGTTGGTAAAGTTGACTCGTTAATGAAATATAAGTACAGATAAGTAATATTCTAATTACTAATCTGCTTCTGTTATTGATTTTGTCAATAAAACAATCAAAGACACTATTTGTAAAAGTTGGTTTGCTTGCTGATGAACTAATATTTATATACATGTACGCTAAAAGTGTACAGAAATTTTAGTAAAGCTTGAGTTTAAGTTATTAGCTTGTGTTGGATACGAAGATATACACATTTACAAAAGCTGTGCTACCTAACATTTATTGAAAGGGGCGTATAAACCACCAGTTGCTGGTCTCCGTTTTAAGCGAAGCATCGGTAATGGGGTTTGTACCTGATGTCTGTCTGAAGACACTTCATGATTCCGTGGCCTTGTGGTTTTTCCTATTATTCGTATACGTAGGGTACTATCAATAACACATTCCCTTTGAGCGCACCTCTACATGTACCAAAACTATTTTGCATGTGAACATTGTCTCCAGCTTAAATCAGATGTTGATAGTACATGTATGTTCATTGAATTGATAATTAATCAATGACCTTCGATTAGACAGTCACCGGAAGTCCCCAAAAGTTAAATTTCGGTTCACGGTGTCCCATGGCTTGAATCGTTCTAAATTTGGACAATCTCATGTACGATTATGTTGGGAAATGGTTATGTTTTTAAATCACAACAGTCCAATGTTTGATATTAAAGAAATATTAATCGCATCACGGCTGTTTCTATCGGGGTATTTGTTGTGGAGAGGACATTCCTGTTACACTTTTATACCATGATTAATACAGTCAAATTAAAATAATGATTATTTTATATTTCTTGTTTTGATAAAGACAAGCGCACATTTGCTGGACAATAAACAAAACAATGATAACTGAAGCAATGATCAACCATGATGTAATCATTGCCAATTATATAGGTTCCCATTTATTAAAGTTGTTATCTTTAGTTCATAAATTCTTTTTTAAAAACATAAACTTTCACTATAAGACCTCGTTACAATGTGGAAGTAATCTTTCGTCCGAATGTTTATATTATGAACAAAATCAACAATTACATTGGAATACAGGTCTTTAAACCCTTTTAAAATGTATAAAAACTTTCATGAGAATTCAAATACTGTAATTTATGTCATTTTTATATCATTTGAACATGGTTCAATTTCTGAAAGGATTATCTCCAAGACTAAAGTGTTAAGATGTCTCAAAGTCTTAAAGCTATATACATTGTGTCTTACTGACTTACAGTGCATTAATCCAGTTGGAAATTGATATCCCCAAAGCTGAATATCAAATTATCCGAACTGTCTTCTTCTCTCCAAATATCGATTAAAGTATCACATGGAAGTAAACAGTTGCTCATTGTTAAGCACAGGGATCTATTGAATGCACGATTTGAATTGGAAAAACTTTGATAAGATTTTCACCTATCAAAACTAACGTCAAACTAAACGTCAATATAATCATAATTAAGTAGTTGACAATAAGACAGGTTAAACAAAGCCAACGATCTATTTTGTTTATTTGAAAAATAATGTCAATATTCCTTTGAAGGTATAAATACTTAATCTCTATGTTATTATGTAACAAATGCAATCCAAGATAATACACAAACTATGAAGAGGTATTTCGAAAGAGGTTAGCGTTGTGAAAACTTTGTCTTTGCGTATATCGATCACGTCATGAAATGACAGGTCATTGACAATACACTGGCCACACAAGTAACCGTATTTCCTCCAATAGACGCCCCTGGCGTTTTTTTCAGAACTCCTTCAACCGCGGCTTCTATTCAAGACCCGGCATCTATTCATTTTGCTTATACAACACCCGAATTACAAACATATAGAAATGCAGCCATGACAAACTTTCTTGAATATAAATGAATTTGTTTTGGTGAACATTTATTCATGATTGTACGGGAACAACGTTTTCTTTAAAAGACACACTTTAACATATATACATGTACAATGCATTTTTTAAAAACTTTGCTCTTATCACCCGGCGTCTAATCGAAACCTGGCGTCTATTTCCTATAAACGGTCATACCCCGGCGTCTATTCGAGACCCGGTTTCTATTGCAGGCCCGGCGTCTATTCACGGAAAAACGGTAATGGGAAAATGTGATGTGTTACATACTATATCTGACTTACTACATTTTTTGCACCAAAGGGTGACAATTTCTCTTCATTTGAATAATGAATGCATGTCGGTGCACGAGCAATGTATTGTGTTCTTTTGATATTTTTGCAGTGAACAATATATTTGTATTACTCTTCCGTCAAAGATGCTGCAGGTAACTTCTTAAATCGCACTATCAAACTATATCGACGTCAAACTAGTGAACAGAGGCGGTCGGATAAAACAAGTGTCATGTCACAACATGTCTTCTAAAGTAAGAACAGATAAAATATGGTGTCATTACACAACATCTCTTCTATAGTAAGAACAGATAAAATAAGGTGTCATTACATAAAATCACTTCCAAAGTGTGAAGAGATAAAATATGGTGTCATTACACAACATGTCTTCCAAAGTTAGGAGAGATACCATAAGGTGTCATTACATCCCCATCCGCGAGAGAAACGCGGTTAGAGCTCATAGAACGCGTTAGGGTCGCAGTGGAAGCTCTCAAGAATTCAGTACTGGTAACTCCAAGAACGACCAAGACCGAACCTGTTCAAAACAAACGTAGCGGTTCGGGGTTCTGGCGAGAGCGCCGGGGGAACCCAGTGCAGTCACCGTGGCAACCCAACGGAAACTCCTTGGACGTATTAGAAACCTAGTGGGAATTTTTGGAACGAGTTGGAAACGATATGCATGGTGTTTGCTACTATGCGCCTATTGCGTTCCTATTGCGCTGTTACTGCACTTCCACCACGTCCCTTGCGATCCTACTAAGTTCAAAGGGTTCTTGGGTGGTTCACAACAGGTTTGCACTGCTTCAATATGCGCTCTCTGCTAGATATAACACTATTACCATTTATAAGTCCACATAAAGCATGATGGCTTGAGAGTGACAACGTCTTGCCTTCGCGCAGTTAGTACATTTGCAGGAAATATACAGCAATTTGAGCGCTGGTCGACATATTACCCCTGGTCAATGAGTACAGATAGATATGTTTGCAACGACCAATGTGGCTTCTTTACCCAAAGGTAAATGTATAATCATTTCATAAGAAGTCGGGGTAGCTTTATTTTCATATTAAATGTGTGATATTCAAAGCAATTCAATGTTTATTCAGTATTATTGTCATAGGCCAAAGTACAAACATCAACAAAATGATAATTGTGACAATAATGTTGTTATACAGCTTTCAAATACATCTTAATCGCAGGGCTTCTTTTAACAATTTTGCTTATTTTATAAGACTATCTATCTCATAGCAAAGAAATAGTACATTAAATTTAACAAATGATGGATGTTTCCAGAAATATTTAGGAATATACTTTTCTTTTCAGTTTAAAGGGGCAGTAGCACGTTTTTCGCTCAAAAATGTTGATGAAATGTATTTGACAAATAATGTCATTAATAGTAAAACACCCTTCTCTCTTTTGAAAATCAAGTTAAATAATGAGTCGAAAGGTAGGAAAAAAAGTCACAGGAAATTTGGTCACAGAAAATAAGTCACAGAAAAAAAGTCACAGGAAAAAAAGTCACAAATTATATATTAAAGTGATTATTTCTATCATTGTTTAGTAAATAGCCTTTGAAAAGTGTTTTAAGTAATTGTGTGTTGTAAAGCCACATATTTTGAGTTTAATTATGTTTGGATGGTTGAGTATTATGCATTACTGTAATCACAAAGTGATCAGGAAGTGCTCCGTGTGTTGTGTTTGTTTTGTTAATTGTTAATTGTTACTTGTGACTTTGTTGTTTTTGTTAAACAGCTAATCCCTAAGAATTCTTAGATTGAGTATATCCACTCTAAAATCTGTTTGAACTCTTGATTGAGTTCATCTTATTTAGAGGCTGGCTTCTAAGACAATAGTGTATAAAACATCCTACATTTTATAATGTTGAACTATCATCATGGAAATCCTTCAGACAAACAGAGGTGGATTCAAAGTTGTATTTGAAGGTCACATGTACACCAAACATGCCACTTGGAAGACCAAACTATGGTGGAAGTGTGTCAAGAGAACCAGCATGTCCTGCAGACAATTCCAGAGTTCCTGTATGGAGTTGGCTGGAATATCCGCATCAATAAAGATTATTGAATTGTCCATCAATCAGATTAGAGTTAATTAGAGTTAAAAAGATTGTTGTCCATTTTATCTAGTGAGTTGAGTGAGTGTCCAATTAATCTAGCTAATGACTGAATAGTGCATAGTGAATTAAAGTTTAAAAAGAGTAATGTCCATTTAAGGCAAGTTAAAGTTTGTGCTATTGTGACAAGTGATAAGATTAGTGGTGTGACGAGTGATAAGTCACAAAGATTAGTGCTGACTGAAAAGTGCTTAAAGTTGACCAAAGGCTACTTGTATAGTCTAAAATGACTGTGAACTTTAATGTTATTGTTTAATGTTATGAAAAAAATGTATGTTATTATTTTTATTAATGTCTAATAAAAAGTTGTGACTTTTTTTCCTGTGTTTTTTTTTTCCTACCAAATTTTGTGACTTTTTTTCTGTGACCAAATTTCCTGTGACTTTTTTTCCGGTCACCGACATGGTTCTGTAAAGTCATGGGAATCGTTTTTGCCATTCGAAATAATAAAATGTGTTCTCAATAAAATGGCCGCCATGCAATTTTTGCTTTATGAGCAACACCGTTATTACCACTACGGATAATTGGTTTGTGTAATAAGATGCACAGCAAAAATGACTGAGTATCCTGCAATCTGGAAACCAACTGGAAACTGGGTAATAGGAGTATCCACTTGGTATCCATCTGCTGAAACTAGGTAACCTGGTTTCCAACTAGAATCCATTTTGGATTCTATAACATTAAGTATTTCCGTGATGGAAACCAACTGGAAACATTGATTATGTGTTTCATGTTGGTTTCCATTCCTGGAAATTGCAATCAATGTTTCCATGAAATGGAAATCAACATGAAACCACAATATGAAGTTTCATGTTAGTTTCCATTCCTGTAAATTGCAATTATTGATTCCAGAAAATGGAAACCAACATGAATCTATCAAGTGAGGTTTCATGTTGGTTTCCATTCCTGGAAATCTGCATTGAAGGATTCCATTAAATGGAAACCAACATGAAACTACTACAGCACACATGACTGAGTATCCTGAAATCGGGAAACCAACTGTTAACTTGGTAATAGGGGTATCCACTTGCTATCCTATTCCTGAAACTTGGCAACCTGGTTTCCAACTAGAATCCATTTTGGACTCTATGACATATAATATTTCCGTAAGGGAAACCAACATGAAACTCTAATGTGAAGTTTCATGCTGGTTTCCATTAGTGTAAATTACAATTATTGTTTCCCGAAAATGGAAACCAACATGAAACTATCAAGTGTTATGTAGTGTAATGTAGTGTAATGGAAACAGTTAATGAAATAATTAAGAACCCGTGTATCCATTTGTTAACCATTTGTTCAAATCAAAAGACCCATAGAAACCAAATTAGTTATCCATTATTTAAAATTGCACGTGTATTCAAAGCAAAGAACTAGAAATTCAATATTAATTATTATGATAAACATGTTCAAATAAATTGTTCAGATGAAGCTTTAACAAAGGATGGTTAACTATACTTTTGAGAAAAATATTGTCTTGCAAATGTTATATTTATATAAACAAGTAAATAACTGAAACCCTTGATTGATATGATATGATATGTACCGTATTCCATTTCATTTCGACAATGCCATTAACTTATATCAACCATGATATGTTTTTTTTTTATTATTCATTGTATTGCGTGTGTAATGTTGGACTTACTTTTTAACATCTACACAATAATATCAATTACACTCTAAGATTCAGTGAGCTTTAATTTAGTAATTAGATGTAGGTCAAATGTATGCTCCGTATCGCCGGGCGCTCGCTGTCCACCATATGGTGTTATATAATAGCCAGACCATGTGCTCTCCCAGACAAAGAGCTTTGTTCATCATCCACATTTTGGCGCGATTATTTGCCAGTATAACCCGTGACTGAATGAAGAAACAGAATCTTGTCTGCCGGGTGTACGTGAACTTCAGTGGCAACAACTGTTGTCATTCACGGAGGGCAAAACAACATGATATTTCTACAACTACATGCAGGTACAGTTCATGTTTTTCTTATTGTGTGTCCAATATGCTAATGATTGAAATAACAATTTAAATAAAGTTGATTAAATACCTTCGAAATATTGTATCGAAACGATGTCAATGTTTATTGTATCAAGACAGTCTCTACTTTCTTGATTCATACGAATACATAAAAATTACATTCTAAAAAAACGACCAAGTAAGAGTTGTTGTACTGATGTATATTTTTGAATATCATATTATCCCCTTTATATTTAGTTAGGATATGAAATAGCCTTTTGAATATTCGTGTTTCTTTGATTGATTTGATACTTTTATAACATTTCAGCATTCCTGCACTTATGGGAAACTTGAAGAAGGCGATAGATGACCTCTCACCTTAGCCTACAACAGGTACAAGTGTTTCAAAACTTAACCTAAGAACTAATGTAATAATTGCAGTATACAAAATAATAATATCTGGCAAATCAGAACTTATGATTGTGTATCTTACTAAAACACTTAAAATAAGTAAAACAGAGGTTGTACCACTTTCAATTTATGTTGGTCATTAATATCATTTTTACTTTTACAGCCTAGAAGAACATGAAGGAAGCATGTGGTCGGTCAAAGACTTCTGCGCTTGAAGATGAGCATACCATGTGGTCGAAAGATCATTCCCATTGAGGACACAGAACGTATTAAGCTGAAGCTGAAGAGTTTGAAATCACCCCGGAGGATTAGTGATGTAATTTTCCCCGGGCTGTTTACCCGAGGAAATAAAACCACCTTTTCATAACATACATTGAATAGTGATTGGCCGGCAGCACAGTACAAAACGAGAATATAACCACAGAATTGTCAGTGATACTCTTTCTTAATCAGCAGCAATGCCCTGTTATTTTACCTCGTCATCCAGTTATGGCATTTTGCTGGATGATTTATGAAGTAATTTTAAATAATACAATTTTTAAATGTATATCTAGGATCTTCATAAATAAGATCACTATATGGTACTGTGTACTTGATATCATTTGAATACATTCCTTAGATTTGATTGTCAGATGTATTCTCCTTTTTGCAGCATTAGTCAAGTATTGACACTTACGTAATAAACTTCATAATACAACACACTTGTTTTGTATTACTAGTACAACAATCAAAATGTCTTTTCTTTTTTGCAATTAGATATGATTAGATTGACTTTGCTATTGGCACTTTATGTAATGAACTTTATAACAAAGTACAATTATTTTTATCATTACTAGAATTATTTTCGGCGAAGCATTATTGCTCTTGATGAAGATAGCAGTTGCTGTAGGTGTTGACACTGCATTCATTTAAATCATAACATGCAAATGCCAACCATGGACACCAGGTTGAAACCTACAGTAAACCATTACACTGAAACCTACAGTAAACCTTCACATGGAAACCAGACTGAAACCTACAGTAAACCATTACACTGAAATCACACTGAAACTACACTGAAACCTACAGTAAACCATTACACTGAAACCAGACTGAAACCTACAGTAAACCATTATACTAAAACCACACTGAAACCTACAGTAAACCTCAACATGGAAACTAGGTTGAAACCTACAGTAAACCGTAACATGGAAACCAGACTGAAACCTACAATAAACATTAACATGGAAACCAGACTGAAACCAACAGTAAACCTGAACATGGAAACCAAGTTGAAACCAAGTGTAAACTAAGAAATATGGAAACCAAGTGGAAACCAAGTGGAAACTATCACATGGAAACTGAGTTGAAACCAAAAATAAAGTTATTCATGGAAACCAGATGGATACCACTTGGAGGGGTGGGTAATTATTCGCACTGGATACCATCCGGATACTGGTGCAAAATTCAGTTTCAGTGTTGCTGGCAACCACATGGAAACTTATAAAAACTGTCTGGATACCAACTGGAAATACTGGTTTCCATTTGGTATCCTGTTAGTTTCAGTGTTCTGGAAACCAGCTCATTTTTGCTGTGATGTTTTACCCTCTAAAGTAAATATACATGACATAAACTATCTTTATAAATGGGAAATTTGAACAAATAAAATTTTCAAAAAAAACGTGCTACTGCCCCTTTGATAGCACATAATGATATTCATCCTCTATACAATTATCACAGCATTTACATAATCATTCACTCCTAACAATACCAAAACGTCTACCAACATTTATCATTTAAGGTTTTTCGCCAGATCTCAGGAAAAATAAAAGCCTTCTACATGTATATTGTCTATTCTTAAAACTAAGGAAGTGACATTCAACTTCTTTTACAAACTTTCCTTATTTATAAGACTATCTATCTCTTAGCAAATAAATACAAACTTTACTTATTTTATAAGAATATATATCTCATATACTAAAGTAAAAATATAAGCCTTCATTTTTTATTCTTAAAACTAAGTAAGTGATATTCAACTGCAATTAAATATTTGTAATATTGATAGACATAACTTATTTGAATCACAAACTTTAGAAAATAAATTTTGCTGATAACATGCCTTAACCCTTTGCACAAACTGATTGAATAAAAAGCTATGACCTACTTCCTGCGAGATCCACACAATTCCAAAACCATAATAAAAAAGAAGCATTTTAATCTTTGAAGCCCATGTGGCACTCATCAAATGATTTACAGAGAAGGTAATCTGTTTCGGATTGCTATGATTATACATTGATAATAACTTTAACCAATACTTGAGACATCATTTATGGCAATCACAATGGGTTTGAATCGCCTTTTGTATAATATTATCAAAATTCAAAATCTAGATTTTTGCAATCATAAACTATTATAGATGTGGTGAGCTTATACGTCAAATTTGTGCGAAATCGGTGAAAAAATAAAGATTTTAGATAAATATCCCCGTTATTGCTATAAAGACACAAGGGAGAACACGTTCCCTACAAAGTTCTGATCGAAAACTGGACTGTCATACTATTCTAACGTGCGGTTCAAACAACCTCACAAAAGATGTATCGTTTACGGAAAAAAACGATGATTTCCCGATGCCGGCCACTTTTATGTTCAAAAAGGAGGGTAGGCTTATTGCGAGGGTCAGTGGTCAAATGTGAAATGAAGTTAGAGAAATTCAGTGGTATACATAGAAATAAATAAAATACGGGTCTTTATGGTTAAAGATACATCCATTTTGTCTCATAAAATTGTATTTGGCTGAAATGTGCTGATTTCATTTCAAATAATTTCACTCAACTTGCATATTCATCCCCATGCAATAGCCAAATATATCACAATTACTTGTTTCTTATTAAAATCGAGGAACATCATTATACATGTACAGAAACCTAAACTACACGTTACATTTACATTACCTACAGTTGTTATAAGACCTGTTGAACATTATCAACCCAAAGCTATCTGTTTGTCTGGTCTAAATAAGTTTCCAAAATTACGTTTGACTAATTGAAGCGCGCCAAACGCGGTGTATTGTCCGGCTTTCGATCAGAAATCAATACTTCTCCCTTAATATCGTCACTATAGTCAAATATCATCATAATTGCAATTTTCAGCAACACTAAGTACTTTTCGAAAGATTAACATCATGTATAACGTTTGGCATATGTGACCCACAACAACACACTGGATGGACCTTTAAGGTTGATTGAACCGCACGTTAGAATAGTTTGGCAGTCCGGTTGAAATTGATGTTGATTGCAATTTGATGTGACAATGATTGCCAGTGACTGATAACAAATGCACAGACATGCATGGATAAATACGACCCTTTTTTGAGAGTAAGTCGTTTTGATACGGATATTTCAATTTGACAAGCCCACATATAACGAATCGTTATCCAGTGACTGATCTTGTGTTATTACTGATGTCTCGTTTTTGTCAACAGTCGTCAAGTGCAAGTGTTGCACGAGGTTTGAGATATGTGTCAGTGGTTGCTCATTTTTTTGTATAACTTTATTCATTTAATCAACGCATGTTAGACAATACATTATATACACATACATATAGACAAATACATCAAGTGAAATGGACAAAAGTAACTCATTTTGATAACAGGCAGATTTTATGATCTAGTATACTTTCTGAGGATGGACATAATTTCTGTTGATATCACAGTGGCAGGATATGACTCTTTTATTTAAATTGTTAGAAAAGATTGTGACATGATGACCAGAATTTCATGAATTTTGAATAATTACATGTCGTATATGTAGAGAATTTGTTATATATGTTGCGGATATCGTTTTTTATGTATTGGATGTTTGGTAATTTACTTTGTTGTTTTTCTCTAAATATATTATACTTTATTATAATCAATATAAGATTAAGGACATTGTTTCTGTTTTCAAGGTATCCGAAAATAACAGTTTGTTTTGATAGGTTTAATTGACATTGTGTTTTTGACTCAATCCATTCTGTGATTTCTAACCAGATACGTTTTGATACTTTGCATTTATACATTATATGAATCAGTGTTTCAGCACTTTCCCCACATAAGTCACATATGACACTATCTTTATAACCCATTTTGGTCAATAATGTATTTGTAGGTATTATCCTGTGTATCAAACGATATTAAAACCATAAATGGTTAGTAGATGTGTGGCATTTGTGAGCAGATCGATGCATTATTTTCCTGTTTTTCTCTGAGAGTTGACAATCTAAATCTTTCTCCAATTTTATTTCGTAATTTTGTCTACTGTCATGTATGTTTTCAAAGTGTAAGATATCGTAAAATTCCCTACATCACGGTTTATTTCGTACCACATTTTCGAGAAAAAATGGTTATATTGGATTCGATTGTTTCATGGTAAATACTTAACATTGTCGCTTCCATTTTGGAGAGTTTTGAACACATGCCTGTCCTAAAATATGATTGTACACTGGTGTTGCAAATTGTAAACCTCCATTGTGAAAATAAGAATTGTTCATTTCATAAATTTCTTAAAGAGGGAGGATAGAGCCGCCATCAACGCATAGGGATATACGCATAAAGACTCATATATGGAATATAGAATATTGTTAGTTGCAGCTTTCGAAGGCAGGAGCCTTCTTTATCATTTATAGTATTTTATCCTATAGCTTCTTCAAAAACAGGTAATTTAGCGCTGCCTGAAATATTGTTCATAAATTCTTAAAGGTGCATCCATTGTGTTTCATAAAATTTTATTTGGCTTTAATACGTTCCAACTCACCACATGTGCTGTCTACAATACAACTAAATTCATTCAGCTTGCATATTATCCCCAATCGACAAATATATCATAATTACTAGTTTCCAAATAAAATTGAGTAACATCATTATGCATGTGCAGAAACTAGAACTACACGTCCCATTTACATGCACAGTAGGTGTGTGACCTAATAAACATTATCAACTCAAATTTGTCTTTTGGGCTGTTGTAAATAAGATTCCAAAATTACGTTTGACTCATTGACGCGCGCCACACGCTCTGCATTGTCCGATTTTCGATCAGAAATCACTACTTTTACCTTCATTTCGTCAATGTGCTAAGTCTACTATCATCAAAATGGTAGTTTTCGGTAGCAGTCGGAATACTGAACTGTTTCACTTAAATTGTAACTAAGTTCCTTGGGTAACCCCAAATCAAAAACGTCAAAGACAAAGATTATTGTTATCAAACCAGAGCATGATATCTTGAAACTAATAGTATCATACTAATTTCATAATTTTTGTACACCTAAACTTTACACAATACTCCATAATTCCAATACGTCTACACTTAACATGAAAGGATGGTAGGCAGTTCTGGACCAGGCCATTTCTTTCTCCATCTTATCTAGGTACTATATGTATGCTGAGACTCACTTTTTGGTCGCAGTGGGATCGTACATCCGGCTTGGTGGAACCACAAACACAAACTTGTTTAAAATTGATCCCTGAAATACAGGGACCGCTACGACCGGCTTGATCGCAGCGATCGAGCACAGTCGCGGTTCTGTGAAATCGGGGCATAATCAACTATTGCCCGTGCTTCACGACCTTTGTGATGTGTTGTGTCTGCGTCAGTGGATGCTAGGAAACACATGTTGTCACTGTTTCACTTGTTGTATATGTACCTCAAACTTTGGATATCAACCTGTGATACTGGTCACTTAGAAACTATTTTATGTGCGCTTACTTCGATAGCAGGCACTGTTTTGTATTTGTTATAGTACTAGTACTACTAGTATATCAACAGCAGTGTGCCAAAAGTGTTATAATTTTCAAATTCATTCATACATGGTTTTGGAAAAGGACAACATAACGACTGGACATGTTTCCAGTAACGTCACTTCCCCATTGCCACCATGTAAGCAGACTTTAGGGCTGAAAATATACCTCATAACTCATTAATCATTAATTTTTTTGTTTAATAAAGTTGTATGAAAAATCGGAAATTTGGTACATGTTGTGAAGTAGATTTCCTGTTTTGATGTCAATTCTCAGAATCATTTTTTGAAAATTGAGATAATTAAAATTATCTATGCTACACTGAAGCAACATGGGATATGGGGAAACGGCAATGTTTGCAACACTCTTGGCACAGTGCTGTATGTAAGTCCACACGTACCTAAATGCTGATGTGAACCTTTACTGTCTCCCATAAATATGAAAACTTGAATGTGTATGTGTATGTATATGTTAGCAACAACTTAGTGCTAACATTTGTTTACTCATGGTTTCACGGTCAACATTGGTGGCGGTATAGCACAGTGGTTAGCGTGTTCGGCTTCGGATCAAGAGGTCCGGGATTCGCACGGCAACTTTGTCTGCAGTAGAGAACTGTTCTACACGCAGTAAGGTTTGGGTGCAATGCTACGCTGATTTCAGAGTAGTACCACCCATGGTTGTTAGTTCCAGCCGTTGCTCGGAGGTTTCACCGCAATGCATAGCCACGTGGCGTTGCGGGCATTCTCCCTGCCGCAATACTATCAGCCCCGATATAAGTGAAATACCCTTGAAAGCTGCGTTAAACCACAACTAACCTCACATCAACATGAACATACCAGTAGATAATTGCTGATGAGTAACGTAATTGACTCTCATTCATCAATGATATCAACGTTATTCTGAAAATGGGTTAATATTTGATACCGGAATATCATTTCTAATGTGACTTTTTAATTGTACACAATAAAAAAATTATTAAACACATTTTACATTGGCACGAAGAAACGACTTGATTCGTGTTGGTTAGAAAAGGAAATGCTATTAATTTTTAATTGAGCTTTGGCTGATTATAAGGCCGCATCACCTTTTTAACATGGGTCCAAAGTGGCTAACTTTTGCAAGTTTCATATGAGGGGATGATTATATATAATGGCAGACGATGATGTAATTCATACTTGGTATTCTAGTGATAAGTGTATTAAAGGCGCTGTAGCACGTTTTTTTCGCTCAAATAAGTCGATGAAATGCAATTGAAAAATAATGTCACCAATAGTAAAACACCCTTCTCTCTTCGGAAAGTCAAGTGACAAATGAGTGTACATGGTTCCGTAAAGCCACGGCTATCGTTTTTGTCATTCGAAATAATAAAATGTGTTCACAATAAAATGGCGGATTATTGGTTTGTGTAATAAGATGTTTTACCCTCTAAAGTAAATATAAATGACATAAACTATCATTATAAATGGGAAATTTGAAAAAATAAAATTTGAAAAAAACGTGCTACAGCGCCTTTAAAGTATAATGATTATTAATATAGTATTATTATAAGTATTAATGAAATAATTAAAAGGTAAACATTTACTTTAAGAATGAGAAAGATATTAGCACGTTTTTACATTAGAATCTACTATAAACAATTATATTTACAGTATATACGTTGGTTTACTGTATTCGCCTTATCAACATTTAACTGTTTGAGATGCATTCTAGAAGTTGGAGAAGTTAAAGAATACATTGGTACTAATTATCGATGATCATCCATAAATATTGTTGTCTTCTTTAATTAATAAGTATCTTCAGGTGGAGTAAAACACAGATTTTCTGGAAAACAACTTCTTTTTCGTGTAGATACACGACATTTGGGAGTACGTGTATATGCTCTCTCCATCAGCTTGAATGTGGAGATAAATCGAGGTTAGATGCATATTTACAGAATGTTATGGAAATGATGTAAGAGTGAGCATACAGACCATAAAGAAGGTGTTTCCTAAACAAATATTTTTTTCTTTCACTTCCTATAAGATTTTCCGTTGCTCAGTTGCTCACCCTTTTACATATCCCAGGGACAATTGTTATGCAAACTGCAAATAAAACATGGCGTAAAGCCGTTGTGAGAGGTATCGTCACCAGTTACTTCTAAAACCACGCATTAGCCAATTCAGAGCTCAAACTATCAACTAATCGAGAGTCCTTTCGCACGTTTCGAATATCAATGCATTCTGAAATATTCGGCAACCCAAATGTATATATTATCTGCATGCTATCATGTTGATTACACACTCAATTCCATGGAGAGTAAAGTTTATTAACAAACCTTACAAAAGCTTAAAAATAAAAACACTGAATAGTTTTAAAATATTTATTGAAACAGATCAGTATCAATTTTAAGTGACATGAGTAAAATGTTCAATGTATCTGAGAGGGTAGATGACCTCTACTCGGTCAGTTGATCCTTTGGAGGGACCACGTCATCAGTATTGTCATCTCGTGGGTCAAGTGAAGAAATTTGTTCAGTTTTGCCCTTTCAGATAGATTGGACATGTTGTGTTATTATTCATATTGCAGTTCACATAAATAAAAACAAACAAACAACCCGGATAATATACAGATACTGTCAGAGTATAAACAAATTAAGGCTTTCAAATTATTGTTCATTTTACGTTATAATAAAGTCCTCAGGTTTTGAAAGATAAGGGGTTTTCATTTGTCTATACACAAACTTCCCAATAATATAAATATAGGCAAATAATCAGTGTCATTACTAGCTAAAATTAAGTCCTTGGTGTATTTATCATGTACATCCCTTCTATCATTGTCTAATATTTCAGGAAGTCGTTTTTGGGCACGTAATTTCCATTTCTGGTTTTGAGTTGATAGCACTAAAAGTGAGGATTCACAACACATCTATGGAAAGACGACACAGTACATCTTCTACAGGTAGATTACAGCGAGGAGAAGAGACAAGAGAAGTCCTGGTGCGGCAGCAACTAGAAGAGAAGAAGAAACATATTTGTAAGACTGATTGGTGATTGTTTGTTGCTGTCATCATTTATCACATTATTGTCGGTGAAATAGCTATACTTTCGGTAGAATCACCTCCGTTATTAGTCCACAGTGGTGAGACATGTTATTTTCCCAGAGCACAGTTAAAATCGTTAATTCGTTAACAATACATTTCGCACTCTAAACAGTTATCACTTGTATTTATACGAATGTGATTATATTTTAAGTATTTACATAAAATGAATCTATTTACCAATGTTTCCTCCATTTTCTGAAAATGAAAGAAACCAAAACGGTTTAATGTGATCTGGTAAAGAGTTAAATGCGCAAGAGTTTCTAACATTCAGTACGATAAATAGTTTACATTCATATATTCATTATGTTTACGGTTCGACCTATAATAGTACGTTTTTGAGTAAACGTAATTATTTATACTTACCTGTTGACTAGAGCTACTATGCCTACCTCCTAATAGGTATGCTATTTCAACCTTAACACAGCCGACCTTGAACCAGTGGAGAAGGGGTGCGTAAAGTCCCTTATCCAAGGGCGGTAAGTCCAGGTGGTCTCGTGACGTCACTACCTGTCTAGTTCACTCTCCGAAGTCCCAAAAAGGCAAGACAGACCAAGAGGGGAGGACGGGAGGGCCTAGAGCGTAGGTCTAGTCAACAGGTAAGTATAAATAATTACGTTTACTCAAAAACGTACTATTATTTAAATACCCATCTGTTGACTAGACCTACTTTGCCTAGAATCCCACCGCGTGGAGGCGGGTCTGTATATACGTGGTAGTGACGAGACCAGCGACGAACCTTGAGTGTAAGCTTGTGGTGAGGACAAGGTACAGCCCGGGAGATACGATCTCTACCGCTGAGCGGATCGAAGAGACAACCCTGCCACTCAACTTCCGACCAAAACACCGCCCCCCAATCCCCACAGGAAGGGGGGGGTGGGTTGAATCGAAGTTAAAAGAAAAAAACAACACAGACAACAGAGCTATTAAAGAGAACAAGGTTATTAACCATAAGTCTCAAGGCTTCTAAGAGGGTTGACCCCTTCTTGGTCTGGTTGGGGGGACCCCTTCTTGGTCTGGTTGGGGGGACCACCTTCGTCTGAGCGAAGACTTGTGGACCAAGCCTAGAGATGCCTTCAAGATCTGCTATGGAGACATCTCGTAGGTAATGGTAGGCGAAAACCTCTGATGAACGCCAAAAACACCCTGCCATGACATCCGAAAACGCGATGTTGCAGTGATAAGCCATCGTGGCTGAAACTGCTCGGATCTCATGAGGGATGGAACGCGAAGGCGGAGGCAGGTCAGCGGCCTTGTACGCATCAATGACCGCCGACCTTAGATACACCCCAACGCTCGCTTATCAAGCTCCTTGGTGAGTGAGGCAAGAATCGTGCGTATACCAAACCGTAAGTGACTGGCGTAGCGAGTCACTTGAACCAAACTGATTCAACCTAAGGCTGAGTCATGTAGATTCGACCTAAGGCGATACCAAAGGCGAATGGTAGGCGAAAGCTAGCAACGGGCAACGCGTGTCACTGGCGAGGAGTGTATCCACTGCTCCTTAACCAAGCTAGTCAAGCAGATTTCACGTAAGGTGATACCCGCGATCCACCTTAGGCGAATAACTAGCGAAGCCAGTGACAGGCGAGGCGAGAAGCCAAGCGAGACGCGAAGCACTTGAGTACGGACCGAAGGCGTATGACAAGCGAAAGCGAATGACAAGCGAAGCAAGCCAAACGCGTAGGAGAGATTCCACTGCTCCTTCACCCTACGCAAGTCAACAACCAACAGTAAGAACTAGAGTACGGACCGAAAGGCGTATGACAAGCGAAAGCGAATGACAAGCGAAGCAAGCCAAACGCGTATGAGAGATTCCACTGCTCCTTTACCCTACGCAAGTCAACAACCAACAGTTAGCACTAGAGTACGGACCGAAAGGTGTATGACAAGTGAAAGCGAATGACAAGCGAAGCAAGCCAAACGCGTAGGAGAGATTCCACTGCTCCTTTACCCTACGCAAGTCAACAACCAACAGTTAGCACTAGAGTACGGACCGAAAGGCATATGACAAGCGAAAGCGAATGACAAGCAAAGCAAGTCAAACGCGTAGGAGAGATACCACTGCTCCTTTACCCTACGCAAGTCAAACACCCAACAGTTAGCACTAGAGAACGGACCGAAAGGCGTATGACAAGCGAAAGCGAATGACAAACGAAGCAAGTCACACGCGTAGGAGAGATACCACTGCTCCTTTACCCTACGCAAGTCAAACACCCAACAGTCAGGTGAGAGAAAACAAAGAATCACGAGCTGCACGTGCGGCGCATGCAACCCACCTACTCTGGGCGGTCGCTAGCTAGCACATGTCAACAAGGCCCCTTGAAATCTAACACCTACTTGAAACAGATTGTAAACACAACCCGCACTACCGAAGATTAAAGTTGAGGGTATCTCTTGAATAAACAAGAGAAAAATAGCAAGTTAGCAACACAAGTCGCTAAATACCCAGTCACAGAACAAAAACAAACACGTCTGTCTTGCTCTGCAACTTTTAGGAGAGTGAACTAGACAGGTAGTGACGTCACGAGACCACCTGGACTTACCGCCCTTGGATAAGGGACTTTACGCACCCCTTCTCCACTGGTTCAAGGTCGGCTGTGTTAAGGTTGAAATAGCATACCTATTAGGAGGTAGGCATAGTAGGTCTAGTCAACAGATAGGTATTTAAATAATGATAATTTGCTTTCGTTTAACGCTATTTTACTATTTGAATAACAAGGAGGTACTAAAAGATTCAGATTTAAAACAGTGTTTCTGCTTTCAGGATATCAGAGAATAACAGTTTGTTTTGATAGGATTAATATACACTATGTTTATTACTCAATCCATTCTGTGATTTCAGATACGTTTCGATATTTTGCATTCGTACATAAGTTTATCTGTGTTTAAGCACTTTCCCCACATAAACCCATTTTGTCAATCATGTATTTGTAGGTAATATCCTCGACATTGCAACGATAAATGGTTAGTAAATTTGTGGCATTTGTGAGCGGATTGATAAATTATTTTACTGTTATTTTGTAAGAGATTATCCATATCGTTCTCCCATTTTATTTCGTAATTTTGTTGAGTATCATTTATGTTTTCAAATTGTAATGTCGTAAAATCGTAACATTCCCTACACACCTTTTTTCGCTCCACATTTTCGAGAAAAATGGTAATATTGGATTCGGTTATATCATGTTACTTTACATTGATATTTTCTGTAATGTTTTACAGCTTCAGCAATACATATTCAAAAGTTTGTTTACATTAAACTATGTCAAATCTATGTATTGCTTTTCCATTAACCATTGTGTTACCGTTGTGCCACAAAGATACAACATATTTGAATTGGAATCATAAACGTGTAATAGACATAATAATGACACTAATATCACTTATCTGTTCTTAGGACAACGATGTGTCTGTCAATAGTGTAACCAGCTTTTACTTCTTACCATCGGTACATCTTGTCCCTCCGTACCCATCTTTGCAGGTGCAAACAAACGTTGGAGCTGCAAGTTTGTCGTCATAGCTGCAGTCTCCGTTGGCACCGCATGGATTATCTTTACAAGGGTCATCTGAAATTACAATTGAAAAGTTTAATTGCTGTTAACATCATTTGGTCCTTTGTTTGTAAGCATCCCTCCCTCCATACACATGTACTACAGCCTTGCGTTCAGTAACTTTTATTCGCGAACGTTGGCGAACACGGCGGCTTGTTCGCAGTCACTGAACGCAAGGCTGATAACACCTGTCAGACATTACCTGTCCTTACACATTAGATAAATATATGTAAATGAATGAAACACCTTAAAGGGGCAGTAGCACGTTTTTGCAACTTTTATTTTTTTAAAATTCCCATTTAGAAGGAAAGTTTATGTCGTTTATAGTAAGTAGAATGTGAATGGTGTTTTACTATTAGTGACATTATTTTTTAAATCCATTTCATCAACTTATGTCAGCGACAAAACGTGCTACTGCCCTTTAAACATCACACATGATTATTACAACACTGACAAATAGCATAGAGGACATTTTGAAAGACTGAGTTGTTCCATATGTCAATGAATGTATGCATGAATTTTAGGTTGGTTTTACTCTTTGGAATATTTACCAAAGACCCAAAACAAGTTTTAGTTATGGATATCCTTGTATGTAATGCGCAAATGCATATATTTCACTGTAATTTTGAGATTGATCCATAACACATAACTCGGAGCCTTTCAAGAATACAAGCCAGTTAAGGCATTTAACTAACATGGTAAACCAGGTTCTTTACTTATAGGGCAGGAGTAAATATACTGCCATCTTAATCTTATTCCTGGACACATTAAGCTTAATGGCAAAAGAAACTCTACACTTTTTAACTTAAATATAACATTAATATTGGGGATAGAATATTTTCAAAATGTATATTCAAAACCTCTAAAACCTCTGATCTATGACGAAAAAGGTCAATGGTATAGGGGCATAAAACTATGATCCACCTTTACTTTTGCCGCTTAACATAGATATCAGGATGTGATAAAATGAGGCATTTTATTAACAAAAATGAAATATTAATCTCATACTTTACCGTAGCAAACTTTACCATCAGCTGGTCCAACACACACCTGGTCGGCAGTACATGTAGTGCTGCCACACACTACTGTAATATAAACACATAAATAAAGATTAGTTTGTCCACAAACAACGGGAAATTATTTAACAATGCATCGGCGTTGAAATTTGCGGGTGTTGAATAGCAATGAATCCCGGAAGTTTTACAAACGCAACTATTTTTATCGATATTGTGACCGTTAGTTATCAGGGGTTTTGAAGCGAACTCTCTTTTTGTGTATCTATCTCTGAGTGAAAAGGACTTTGCAACTATTCCATTTTTGTAAAAGGTGTGGTCAGTTCAAAATAAATGTGAATACTCAGTGTAATATGTAAATTAGCAACAATTTACATGTAACCCTGAACAGTGTCACTCAACTATGGGCACTTCACAATATGCACGTATCCATTTATCTACGACATCAACAAGGTTATTCGCCGGAAATAATTTGCGGGTATTCATTGTAATTCAATATAGGCAAACCAACCAATTAGAACCAAAGATTCATCGAAATCATGTTACAATTCATAATAAACTCACTGTCTCGTTTCAATTACATGTATTATTTAAGATGATACGATGTTGACATTCGAAATTAGGTTACTCTTTTAAAAAGATTTATGAAAGTTGACACGAAGTGACATAAACGATTGTAGGAGCCCAACATACATTCTGCAAGTCTACTTGCTTTATGTAATTTCTGGGAGATGTTTTTACAAAAGTACATAAGTTGAACTCCAAAAGGTAAGTATTGTAGAAAGTATATTTCCTGTATATATTTCGGAGAACTGGATTAATAACTCAAAATGTTTACGATATTTCATTGAAATTATACATGTTAAATGTATGCTATTCACGCGATAACACATTAATAGGCCGACACATGTGAATTTGCTCAATGGCGAAAAACCCTGATAAACGTTATTGCTCAAAATCAATCTATCATCCAAAAACTTTAAATTGAGACAACATTTTCAACTTCTATTCGTGAAAATGCTCATTTCTCCTTAAAGGTTACCTCAGATGAGTAAGCATCAGCTGTAAAGAGGTTATTTTGTAAGTGTGCATGACGTCATCATAGGAACGTACATATAGTCAGAAACACTTCAGAAAAGCATATCTGACCAGTTTTTAAATGTTTTCAAACAGACACTGCATACTGCAAATACCGGTTAAACAATGGCTAACTCATTGGTTTCTATGTCGACATACTACACATGTTATTTGAATGAAATTCGTCTTCATAAATTACATTCTACTTGTCACACTTTATATACAGCATGGCATTCATGTTTCTATCATTGTCTGCCCAGGCTCGCAGGTTTCACCGCAATGCATAGCCACCATGGCGTTGCAGGCTTTCTCCCTGCAATAATACTAGCAGTCTTTATTTTAAGTGAAATCATCTTGAAAGCGGTGATTAACCCCAACACATCTTACCTCACCTATCATTGTCGGATTTCAAATATTTAAAAAGTGATTGACATGAGATGTGTCACTTTGGAACAGCTACATTTTATCAAGTATAAACCTTGTGTTTTTATTTTAGATGCACAAACTATATTTCATGTTGATACACATTTAGTTCAAAGCCTATTGTTCAAAGTACAATAGGATATATTTAAAGTAAACCTTTTTACGCTCATGAGTAGCGAGGTATTTGACAAATGTCTTATATGGTTTTTTTTTGTTGCATAAATATACATGCCAGGAATAGTATTTGAGTAAGGCTACCTCTTGCTATTTATTTTATGTTCACGTGAGTTACTTTGTGCGTTAATAATAAAGTGACTCAATATACAATGACTATTGTAAATCGTGTGCAATTGTTATGTGAAAATTTAAAATAGGTGTATAAAGACTGTTAATCAGTCGACTGCAAACATTTGCAGTGTTGGCATTTTCGAAACAACATATTGCCATTGGAATATGTACTCACCATTTTCGCACGTATCTCCAGCATGTCCAGTATCAGCACAATCACAAGCAGCACTTCCACCTCCCATAATGCACTTCCCATCGTTTTTGCATTCTGGACACTCTACCAAAATGAAAAAGATTAAATTTCAACCAACATTGACTTAATTTTTAGTGGTTTTTTTTTGCATTTTAAACTAAAATCTACTCAAGTCAACGTTTCGTTTGTTCAAAGTTAGTGACATGCAAAGAATAATTGGGTTTGATGGTTTGATGGCAATAAGGGAAATCGTCCTTTTTTGCGTGGTATAACATATAGTGATATAGCAAGGTATATATTGCATGTTATAACTATTGAAACTGTCATACATGGCATCTAAGTGGTTTATTATCGATGTTGATATGTAATTTAAATACTTTATCAGAAACTATTCAAATCATATCATGAAATTAAAGTTATGTCAAAACAATGTTCATATATAACTGTCCAAATGACCTTGGAGCATGCTAATTTATGAAGCTAGTATAATAGAAATACAACTATCAGAATTATAAAAATAATAATAATAAAATAATAAAATAAATTATAAAATCTTGAAGCATGTTTGGTATATAGTAATAACATAAAATTACGGCACCAAATATATTTCATGTTAATAGAAATTCAGTTCAAAGCCTTGTCAGCATAAGGAAATAAAATAACTTTGCGCTATAGCTTTTATGAATATCATATATGTAGTGGAGTAATGGGCAAACATCCTAGGTTGGTTTGCTTTATTAATCATGCCAGGAACGTGAGTACATATACATGGACTAAACTGATTAACTCCCTACTACGCGGACCATGGACAATCATTTGCTTGCATTTATCAGGCAATTTTTATATGATAAACTACAACATGTCTATATGTATGAGTACAAATCATTTTAGTATTGCCGAAATCAAATATTTTTTCAAATAATTGGTCATGGGCATTGGAATTTGTACTCACTATGTTGGCACGTTGCTCCAATATGTCCAGTATCGGTGCAATCACAAGCAGGACTTTTATCTTCAATTATGCACTTTCCGTCGTTTTCGCACGTTGGACATGCTAACATAATGATAAATATTACATTAACTTACATGCATGGGTTAATTGTGCTGGTCATTTTTCAAGATATAGCTATAGTAACTCATGATTTTACAACTGAGTCAGATACATATAGAATACTAAACGATGTCCCGTTTGATAACATGTTTATTAAACGAGTGGATGGTTTGGTATTTTAAAGAGCGAAAGCGAGTTAAATACCGATGCCATCCACGAGTTTCATAAACATGTTATCAAACGGGACCGAGTTTAGTATTGTTTTTGTTGCTCAATAATGTAAATAGCGCTGAATTGCAAGAACATCGTTTTAGCGACGCTCACATGCAAATAGGTCATCCGCTATTGCAGTCGCGTGGCAAACAGTGTGACGTCAACCAAAATCGATTATGATGTCACGCTCTCATTATGACGTTACAGCAGCACGCGGTGGTTTCACACATGTGTGTAACCAACTCATTGTTATCTAATGAGTGATCTCACCACGGTTGAGTAATGAATAGAGGATACTAAACGACCTTCTATTTAATACCATTTTTATTAAAAGAGTTAATGATTTTGTATAAAACGAGCGAAAGCGATTTTGATACTAAATCATTCACGAGTTTAATAAAAATAGTATCTAATAGAAGGAAGTTTAGTATTCTGTTTATTACTGGCCCACAAAAAATCCCGCAAAATAATCGACATAGCTCTTAAACTATTACTCCCGCAAGCCCGATGCCATTGTGACGACGTTACTCCCATTGTGACGTCATAATCCCAAACTATTGTGACGTCATACATGCGGCGGTATTTCACTTGTTTAATATTGCCATATACATATTACACTGCAGTATCTTACACAGGCGAGTAATAAACATAAATATATATAAACTACAGAGTAACAGAAAATAGTGCCTCGTTTGGTATCGATTAAATGCATTTGACTATGGCGTGATACATATTTGCAGTAGTTTGAATAAATCAATTGGTGACTCTGGTTCAATTTAAGTTAAAATATCTTCGTTTAATGTAGACAGGGGTTAGGGATGAAATGTACACCAACATGACCCCTACCATGTTTAAAATGTTGTAATTATTGCAAAATCAGACACATGTATTAATGTTCACATACAATATGTCTTATATGGCGATGAACAGTTGTGCATCATCAACAATATATTTTGCAGAAATTTAAATTTCAAAAAACGTTTTCTACATTAACAAAAGCATGTAGAAGTATTCTTTGACTGCTAACTTAACACCTGTACTGTAGTTTTATATTATGACATCGAAAACTTGAGATATTTGCAATTGAACATCATACATTGATACATAGAGTGAGTGAGTACTTTCTTTTATCCGGCAGTTTAAATCTAGCCGATGCCTTGGGTCGGTAAAGATTCAATAATATCGTTTTGCTGTCATAAACAAATAAATGAATCCCAACCCTTTCCACCAAACTAATCTGGTTAACAGAAACCAGGGAGTTATTTTAGAAGAACCTTTACTACTGTTCGATGATTTCGCTACAAAAAGTGAATAGAAAATGGCGCTCGGGGCGAATGCCATGATGGAAAGTAAGGACTTTTCTACTGTTAAAGGTCAATACTAGGGGTGTTATTAGGAAATCAGCAACAACAGTCGTATAAGAACAGAAGTTATGTTGTAAGAAATTAAAGGGGTTCCCTCTTCTGGCAGAGACTGACACGAGAAATGTTAATTTTAGGTTTCAATTCTAAAGAAAATGATTTACCATAGTCACTTGTACTGATGTACTACCACACCAACACATTAACTTGAAACTAACACCTGGACAAGTCAACCATTTCATCAGTTAGTTACATCAATCAGTTTGTCTCATTTAAATTACATGTGTTTATCATATAAATGTGTGATCGTAAGATATGTTGCTTTATTCTTCCATTACAAATGTCCAAACCCGATTAAGTATTGACACAATACATATATAAGCAAATGGCAGAATCATAGATATTAACATCTAGACGGACATATAAGCGGTATACCAAATATGCAATAGAAGGGGAGTGGATATGAAACACAGACGTCACTTCATAAGGTTCATATTATGATATCCTTCGCTATCATGCATTATTTTAACATGGAAACATTTCATTTTGACTATTGATTGACAATGAAACTATGAACAATTTACAAAGCATGAGACTAATAACATCTGATCAAACAACAAAATGAAATTCGATTAAACTAGGTTGATATTAATGAAATAATGTTCCATGCTAATAATAATAGATTATGAAAGATGGTGTTGCTCAGTTTCAAACAAACACAAACTTGTTCGTTATCTGAACAAGAAGCTGTTTGTTTGCCTTGAAGAAGCTGCTGTCAGTTACCAACGATATTCAATGTGAAATGGTGTTAGGTAACATCCACGACAGATCACACTTAAAGGCGCTGTAGCACTTTTTTTGCAAATTTTGTTTTCTCAAATTTCCAATTTATTATTAAGTTTATACAAATTATATATTGTTATGTTAGAGGGTAAAACGTCACAATGGTACATGACTCGCGGAAATCTTGATTCTATCTTTTATTTCGCTTGATTAATTTGAGAAAATAATAACCAGAACATTTAACTCCTCCCATATACATGTAATACCAATTTCATTGAACTCGTGAATGATTTGGTATCAGACCGACTTTTATTCGTTTAATAAAATCGAAGTAAATAGGAGGTCGTTGAGTCTCCTGTATTAATACAACTTACGTTTTGAGCAGTCATTTCCAGTGAATTCCGCCTCACAATTACAAGATTGATCATTGGTATCACATTCTCCTTGATCGCTGCAGTCATTCTCTTTAACACATGTGCCTATTGAAGTGAAAATTAAACATTAGTGCAATCAGTTCCAATAACATGTGCTCTCTTTTTTTATATAAAAATGGAATTGCAAAACCCCCTTGATTGAACTTAAACTGTTTATTCAATAATGCATTTTACCAAATATAGAGTTTCAATTATATAACTAATTAATATTTAGTACATCACATTTTTGATGATTTTTATTTTATTGTTATATCAGTTTAATATACATTATTCTATATTGTTAAAGCTATTCTTTAAATTTTATATTTTGTTTCGACCTCTTTTTATATATATAACTTAAACTGTGATGGTTTCATAAAAAAGTAAGGGAATGTATGAATCTAAAATGCCTCTCAAACAGTTGCAAAAACTCATACGTCGTCTACATGGAGACAGACAACCAACACTTTCATATATGATTGATACCGGTAAAGGAATCTATACCGTTGCCATTGTTAAAAAAGAAGTTGATCATCCATAAATGCTTTGTCTTCTTCATTAATAATATATATACTTTTATTGATGTACTTTTCCATAAATAATCAGTGACAGTTACAATTAAATATTTACTAATCAGCATTATTAAATATACCATAAACAACTCTTTAATACAAAATAATTTCATCACAACCTATGAAATTGATGCAATAATCAAAATATTTTCGTCGTTCTATAATACCTTTAGAAGTATTATTTTAATGAAAATTAATGTTCGTATTGACGTACCTCTATCCTCACACTGAGAATTTGAACATCTCTCTGTTGGCCCACAATCCTCATTCCCGCTACAAGCATCACCAACAGCACACCACACCTGTTCGGTAATCAGTGAGGCTACTGAAAACACCAACATAATGACATAACTGTTTCAATGGATCTCAAAATATTTTGAAAATAATAAATTGGTTATATAAATTACCGCGAAGAAGGTTAACACAGTCAAGTGTATTTGCTGTATATTCAAGGCAGGGCCGTGTGGAAATAATAATAAACCATTAATACAACAAGATGTATACATGTATGTTGCATTATCCATATGTTGTGAACCGAAACGTACGAAGCAATGTTGCCTGAGTCAGAAAGAATATCTACTTCGTACACTAAAATTGCATCAGTGTATATAGAATGTAACACCATACAGTGAAATCATGCCATATCAATTCACCTCTTTTCCGGAATCCAAGTTTAGGAAAGCAAGTCTATGCTTCACTAAAATAATATTTTATGAGGACCTTTTTCGAACAGTAAATGATGATAAATATAATCTTAATCTCGTGTAATCGGGTATCAAGTTAATATTACACATTGGTTAATTAACGTGAAATATACAAGGCACGCTGGATATCAAAAGACGCTCTAGTGAGATTCTATATATTAAAGATCGAGTTAACGAAATAGAACATTATAACAGGGCGCCGTTTAATGTTATGGAATGCTTTATATTAAACGGAGACGCAACCAATATGTACAGGATAGGGTGCATTAGGAACAATTGATCAGGGAAACGTAGCAAGGAGACCCGAAAGGAGCGAACTGATATTATTCCACGAATTCATCAAGAGTCGTGAGTCAAAGAGTTTATTAGCTCAACATATATCAATACATCAATACAATACAAGCAATACAGTCGACTGCAGTCTCCATCTCATTTCATCATTAATGTCCCGAAACGATTATGATTATTTTACAATTAAATATAATCACACAACATTTACTTCTTTGGCCCGTTGGATTTGGGACATATGATAATAATTTATATGCGAAGTTTCCATTCAATATGACGGACTGACAGTTAATACCCTGCATTGCTTGTGTATGGCATCTGCGATTCACGCCTGTTCTGCGAGGAAATCATGGTGACGACAATCACTGCCTTCAATGCTACCCTTTGTAGCTTATTGGATAAAAACATTACGATATCAAGGGCAGAGTTGACGGACTGAATAAATTCAGATAATCCACAAGTGCTAATTTTTAAATTATGATATTGTGATCGTATTTACAATTTAGAATAACCAAGACAAACTAGTTCATACAAAAGTTGTTCTTGATTAAGTTATGTGTCACGGGCTTCACAAATCCACATGAAGTGAGACCAAATCTACCAGGACAGAACAATTAAAATTAACTTAAATTCAGACTTAATGCCAAGACGAGAGTAAGAGTTAGTACTCAGTGAGCGAGTAAGATGTAAGAACACTGTTCAGTGTTCAATAATCCAGTAATCAATATTCAGTTCACGATGTCATGGATGTTGATACACACCCGTGAATACACGACACACAAGGAATGATACATGTGGAGATTATCAAGACAATATAGCCTAGGTGACCGTGGATGTCACAATGAATATGAGCAATACCCCCCCCCCCCCCCCCCCCCCCCCCCCTCTCACCCCCACCCCCCCCCCCCCCCCCCCCCCCCCCCCCCCCCCCTTCCCCTTTATGACAATCCACTGACACTGATTATCGAGGGTTTTCAAAACTTCCACATGACTCGATTATTTCACAAATGTAAGATGTCATATGCCAACTTTGTTACCTTCATGTTTCCGTTTAAACGTCTCCCAATATTAATCCTTCTAAAGACAGTTTCTTAATCGATTGCACTGTACAATCGATACCACCAATCCATCCATTAATTCAGTCCGCCATCATACCATAATTCAATTAAGTGATGCCAAAAAATAAATTCGAAACTACAATTTTGTCCGAATCGTGAGACAGAAACTTTTTACTTGTTTCTGGTGTATTTCTGATCACCTTTCATGGGAAATACAAGGAAACAAGTGAAACGCATAGGTCACTATTTTCAGTGAAAGAATCACACATTTTAAAAGGACAACTTACGGATCACCACAGCAAGGACAGTGATCTTCACAGCCATTTTGTCTTCACTTCTCTCCAAAAGCGAAGTGAATTTCCCCCATAAGAGGCTGTCTTTTAAAGAGATTCGTTGTTATGTGATGTTTTGTTTATGGCAACCAGGTAACGCCCATTCTGAGCAAATGTTATGTGGGTTTGAATGTCGAAGGGTGGACTAGCTTTTAAAAAAACCAAGCCTCCTATAGCGGATACACAAGCATGACATGACATCTTTCGAAAGCCCCGCCCCTCAGTTGTAAATAACGCTACTGTCTCATCTCAGTCTGGGACATGCAGAGAGTCAGTTATAGTCCCTTGAATCAATCAACGCTGATGTTTTAGCTTTATAATCATTGTTTACATTGAACGATCATGAGTAAAAGGTTACAAATGCATATTTTTTAAGACAGGCAAAGTAGAAATTAGTGTAAGTTGTTTATGTTATCATATTCATATTGATGGTAAGTATAGACTAAGATTCAAGATTTATTTTATAGCAATATGACAATGTTGCATCTGTTCACTATCTTAATGACATGAATGTCTAATGCTTTCAGCATGGGGAGCTGGGTAACCTTATGCCTAATCGAGGGGTAGTTACTGCTTAATAGAGGGGACGTTACTTATTCTTTGTATATGGAGTCTTGCCCCGAAAAAAGGTACAAGAAAGTGTTTTTTTTAGAGATATCCCAGATATAACTATGTTATTATCTTGTATGAATAGTATGAATAGTACTTGACATACTTAAATAACTGTTATTACAACGTCGTGGTTTAACTTGAGATTTCTTCATACTAAATTTGACAGTCCCAGTTTTGACAGTTTTAATTACAAACGCATTAAGTAATTTTGTTTTATGATCAGGCAGCATAGCCTTCGACAGTCTGTCCAATTGACACCTTGATTTCAATTAACTGCAGTAGGTTTTTGTACATTAAATTTAGGACAAGAAATATATATCCAAGCAAGACATTAAACATGATGATATGTTCCAATATGTGCAATGTTGTTGTTGTACATTAGGTAAATAAAGTAGACTTGAATAATAGAACATTCAGAGAATATATATGTGTATGTATAATAGTGGAAATGAAAACGACTGTTAGATACCTAGATAATACAATATCTGTTGTTTAAGATCGAATACGAAAACTGTGATGGCGGGATAGCGCAGTGGTTAGCGCGTTCGACTTCGGATCAATAGGTCCTGGGTTCGAATCCTGCCAGGGGCACGGCAACTTTTTCTGCAGTAGAGAACTGTTCTACACACAGTAAGGTTTGGGTGATTTTCAGTGCAGTACCGCCCATGGTTCGCCAGTTCCAGCCGATGCTCGCAGGTTTCACCGCAATGCATAGCCACATGGCGTTGCGGGCTTTCTCCCTGCCATAATACTAGCAGCCGCGATATAAAAGAAATACTCTTGAAAGCGGCGTTAAACCCCAACTCACCTCACCTCACCACGAAATCTGTCTACGGGTTTTGGTCAAAGAGGAGATCCGGAAATACAAATACAAATCGAATACAAACCTGAAAGTACATTAACAGTCGCGAATGCCCACCCTTGCTCACTCCATCTGAAGGTAGTTCCTGGTCATAAAACAGGAAAACACGGAATATAATGAAGTATGAAAGATCAGAAATACGTAAACATCTTTAGATGATATACTTAAGTTCTAATTCAACTTTGAAACCATGACTTTTTCGAAATTAAGTCCCTTGGCTTTCTAGACATACACTTAACCACAAAAGAAACGTCACCACATTTTAAACAGTGTGTAAAACGAAATATTGCTGCCCAAGAAATTATTTTAATAGGGACACGATCGGTAAAAGGTACCCCCAATTGCAGACATCAGTATTATATCAGTATGTCTGTTCAAGTACATTTGGGGTGTTGAAATCGCTTTTACAGAATGGTTTTCGGCCAGAATGTTTGGCGTGTAACACAATGTAGAAAATTAATGAATAGAAGATATTGTCGATATAAATAACCTTCTTGGACTAAAATTTGTTTATGCGTCAATTTACTGTAGGACGCCATAAAACAAGCCCCAAAAAACTTGATTGACTCTTCTATTTCGTCTAGTTAAGGATATTTGAAATGACGTATCTTAAATCGTGTGTATTTCACAAATATGAACAGATATTGTATTGAAAATTCAAAATCAGTGTAGTTGGCTTCTGGAGACACGACGCATCTATGTTTCAGTCGTGTTGTTCACTCGTGGTTTGAATTATCATGCATTTTGTATGGTGACCTTTCTTTTGCGGTTGAGTGTACTGTATTCAGACTTTGAAATATTTCGGCATAATATATGTTTAACTTAGACTTATCATAATGATTCGTATTTCGCATCTAATGTTTGCAAAGTTATGTTGTCAATGTGTGTTATGTGTGTGTGTGTGTGTGTGTGTGTGTGTGTGTGTGTGTGTGTGTGTGTGTGTGTGTGTGTGTGTATGTGTATGTGCGTTTGTAAACCTCTACTTTTGAGGTACATTATATGTTTACACACCAACATAATGAGGTACACCAAACTACTGAGGTACATTTTATCATTACCTCAGAAGTTTTACCTCACTTTCTACGTGCATTCATCGAGTGTTTCACACACTCAAAATATCTCCTGTACCTCGGTATAGCGGCCAAATACGTGTCTCTGTGTTTGGAGTGTGTAGTGCAAAAGTAGCACACATGGGGCCATCGTACCGCGCATCTAACTGCGCATACATGTATGGACGGTACCTAATTTGTGTGTGTGTATGTGTGTGTGTATGTGTGTATCGATGCATAAGTACGTGTGTGTGTCTTTGTGCAAATTCATGAAGTCTGTCATAGGCTTTATTGTATCAAATAAATCATAAGGTCTGATTGCCGAATGCTGTTACCACATAAAACTAACTAGTTTATGATATATTCTACATTCTTCTTTTTAAATAACAGCATGTGACACATTGTTCAAATCTTTTTCTTGTTTCTTCTTCTGTATTGCCTGGATTCTGAGGATACTTTTGGAGAGCGGGTTTATTTGGGCAACTAAAACAATAAAGGTGTAAGAGCAAGCTGCTACTAAATTTGTGCGTTGATTTAAGTTACTTTGAAAATGCATTAGCTACAGGATATGAGAACCATAACTAAAATATTAAATACATAAATTGATTCACTGTCTTTGGTGATATGAGCTTATCTGTAAATGACACAGGTGTTTGATCAATTATGTACTTCCCTAAGATTGTGTCTAATAGTTACTACCATACTTTCCGAGTTGTATTGGGAAATAGCAGGACAGTGTGTCCGAGAGGCTCAGGTCCGAGGCCTTTAGGCCTTTAGGCTATTTCCCGATACAACTCGGAAACTATGGTAGTAACTGACTTTCATCTCACTGATTCCGAGTGAAATAACATGAATTTTAAATAATCTTAAATACCATAACCTTTGTGTGGCCCCCTCTCTAGTGTATGAATGAAATGCGTAGTACTACGGATGTTACGCCTGAACGATTTTAGCACGTGATTCTCGCGTGTAAAATTTAGCGCACGAAATAAATGTTCAAAAATCGTGCAATTTACGAACATACGGGTAAGTTGCGACGAAACTTCACAGTTTGTCAATTTCTGGATTGCTTTTGAAGGATGAGGTCGTCTTATTAGCGTGGCTCTGCGACAATGGAGACTGAAGGTGACATCTAAATATGATTAAAATAACTTGGATTTTTAATATTTATGTAACTTCAACATTCTTATAAATTCTTTATTTTGTATATTTTCTTAATTGTATATTAATTTCTATGTTACAAACTACTATATTTATCATTTCTAAAAATAACTTTCTAAACGGTTGTTGTGAACTTGTGGTAGAAAATATATCAAAGTCATGTTTAGGTTTTTGGTCTATTCTTTCAAGTTCATTTTTTGGCAGAAGTCAATCAATTGATTCCAGTATTTTACTTCCAACCGTATTCAGTACTATAACATCAAATAAATTCGTGTTTACGCCTTGATCTTAGTGAATCAAACGTTTAGCTCAATCGTTATGTCATTGGCGTTGATAAACTGTAACTTGTTTTATTTAAAAGTGTTTTTGAAAGTGTCCGTGTATCAGATATCAGGACTGTTTGGACGAAACAGTCCTGATATCGATAATGAACAGGACACGTTTATGAATGATTGCTACGGGCAATGAGGTCTAAGTGGAATGTAAATTTAGTTAGTTTATTTCATTCATATCATATTGTCAGCGTTTTCAACTAACAGAAGTCATGACTTGATAGTTTATACGTTTATTTTGTTGATTTGAATTTAAGTATTTCACATAAGAAATATGATATATAGAGGAATGAGGGAATAAGTTTGAAGGGATCAAATAACAAAGAAATAAATCATTACCTTTTCTTCTTGTAGACAAGCATAATTAGCATGCATTTTCCATATCATAATGAACAGTATTTCATATCTTATGTTTGTAAAGTGATGTTGTTAATGTTTACTCTGTGTGTGTGTGTGTGTGTGTATGTTTGTGTGTATGTGTGCATGTGTATCTGTGTACGGCTGTATGTCTAGGTGCGAGTTAGTGAAGTCTAGCGTAGGATTTATTGTGTCTCATAAACCTGATTGTCGGACGCTGTTATCATAAACAACTGAGTGTTTATGTATTCTACATTGGTCTTTTTAAATTACAGCATGTGACACATTGATCATGTTATTCTTCTTTCTTTTTCGTTTTCTCTATTGCCTTGATTCTGAAGAGCTTTTTGAAGATTGGGTTTATTAGGGTAATACAATAATGATGGTACAGGTGCATGTTGTTACTTGACTTAAAAATGAAACAGAAATGAAAAATATCAATGCGTTGATTTAACTTACTTTGACATTGCATTAGAACAATGGCTAAAATGCATCATTTAAATTCGTGCAATTGGTCTCTTCTGTTTTATCTGTAAATAACACAGGTATTTCATCACATGTCTTCTTCCCTAAGAGTGTATCTATTTAATGAGTCAATTTTATTCTTATCATATTGTTTTCAAATAACAGAAGTTACATGACTTGATAATTTATGAGTTTATTTTGTTGAATACAATTTAAGGATTTTCACATAAGAAATATGAAATATAAAGGAATGGATGATATTTATCATGATAATTTTGAAGTAATCAAATATATCACAGAAAAAGATTAAAATATATAGATGTATAATGTCACCATTTGGGTTATTTCATAGTCTTACTTTATGTTGAGGGTAAAGGTGCGAGGGTTTTCTCCTTAACGTTTTTCAGCCAACATGCACAATAAATGTCAACTAAAAGAATTTGACATTTTTATAGTGTTTACTGGTGCCAAGGAAGGTGGCCCTCTCAGGTTCAAGATATCTCATACATGTCCAAAACAGTTGTTGAACTGTGCATGCGTTACTTTAATAACCCATTGTGTAACTTTATTTGAGACATTTGGTGTTACCAAAATTCAAGATTTTGTTATTCTCTCAAACCACACAGAGTGGTACATACAGAGTGGTATACATGTTGCACATGCACAACATAGTACCACTGGAAAATACATACATAAGATGAGAAAATGCTAAACGCCGGTGAGTGTAGTCATATGCTTGATAACGGTATAAGGATCTATACCGAAACGTCGCTATTGTTTATAAGGACGTTGATCATCCATAAAATATTTGTCTTCTTGATAATCATAGGGTTTGGCATATGTGACCCCAAACAATCAATGGATGTTGCTTTAAGGAGTACATTCACTGTATGAAGAAATGGCCAAATCGAATAGCATGCTGGTATAATGAACTCGAAGGTACCTAAATCTGGACATCTGAATATATAATGCATTTCGTCAGCAATCATCAGCGAGTCATTATAGAGGTGATATGTCCTTTCCTCCCTTGGAAGTCCACGGCCCCTCCTGTATCAACAGTAGATTGTGATTACAAGTTCAGAATGTTCACACTGGCATCAAAATATTTCTTGGAAACAGATAATTACATGTATGAAATATTGGTGTCTCCTAGGATGTAATCGGATGTCGTTGAATAGAATACGGGGGCGGGATAGCGCAGTGGTCAGCGCGTTCGATCAAGAGGTCCGGGGTTCGAATCCCGCCAGGCAACTTTGTCTGCAGTAGAGAACTGTTCTACACGCAGTAAGGTTCGGATGCAATGTTACACTGAATTTCAGCGTAGTACCTACCATGGTTCGCTAGTTCCAGCCGATGCTCGCAGGTTTCACCGTAATGCATAGCCACATGGCGTTTCTCCCTGCCATAATACTAGCAGCCGTGGTATAAGTGAACTAATCTTGAAAGCGGCGTTAAACCCCATATTACTTCACCTCAGCTCACCTTGAATAGAATACAAACAATATCATGACGTATCAACTTGCTGTTTATGCTGCAGTATTATATATCACAGCAAACGTCCCCAGAAAGTTACTTGTCTATGGTCTCTAGAGCCTCCGTTTACTAAAAAAACCAATCAAATTTAAGAGCAATTGACATGCATATTAAAATGAGCCAACAACACATTCTGTCTCCAAAACTGCCCCTATAAATTAATCCCTTATCTGCAAACGTTAACAAGATCATACGGACAAACGTTTATATTTTTCTTAATACTAAATATCAATAGCAATTGATCCCTTTACATCAATTGACTTTACAAAGTATTGTGGGGTGTTTGATTCTGACATTCGTCAATGCTCTCCTTTAATTGAAAAACTAAGATTAATTGTCATCTTCAGGAAACCACAGAATGTATTCTGTTTTAAGCTTGTAAATTTTCGTATACAGGTATACAGTCACGTCCATGTGTATTCACATTGATAGTTTTAAATCAGACTTTTTAAACAGTTCGATTCTGATAAAACATGTTTCAATCGTATTATTGGTTTATCCTATTACGTATCAGATCCCATGTACACTTAAAAAACATTAACATCATCGTGCACACATATTTGCAAATGCTTATTCTTTAAACAATGGTACTTATACTGCGCTGAACTCTATTACACACATTATTACCCTGGTGTAGGGACTAACATCATTCCTTTCTTCTTTATCAACTCACTTGGAGTATGCAACCAAGCTGTTAATTAAGGCGCTTGAAGATTATCTCTCACATTGCCTTTACTTCCATACTCAATTGTACTGATGAGTGAACAGAGGCACATTTTTAATAAGGTCACTTGCCCAAGGTAACACCAAAAGTCTTCACAACACACCTCCAGGTGTGGAGCAGGAAATCAACACTTTAAACTCTCAGATTCAGCCAGTTCTTACTGAACTTCACTGTTAGCGGTCAACTTTGCAATGCACAGGGCCACCTACCACCACTTGGCGACAAAGGTGTCAACAAAAATATTCCATGTTTATGTTTCAGTTGTACCAATTAATTGTTTCATTTTTATATAAATGTAAGTGGTATACATATATTAAGTGACATGGTTTACGTTTCTGAAATAAGTCTTGTTATGTTTATTGTTGAACTTGAAGCACCCAGAGGAATTGTGGTAAACAAACCATTGAATCACTGAAATGTTACTGTATTCAATATTCACTTTCAATATGTTTTGTTACTGTACATAACTAAGCATATCATTATATAGACTATCCCGAGCGAGGGTACTAGAGGATGCTACAATTGTTTATCTTCAAGTCATCAATGATTTGTTCCAACACTCATAAACCAATTAGGGTTCCATGGTCGATATAGTCCTGGTATGAATTGGACAATTCTGAAGGTAGTGTTAGACCGAGGGAGGGGTCAAAGGATGTATGGGGAGTAGGGCAGGCCCGGTAAGGTGACCCATGGTCAGTAACATATGGCTGTATTCTGTGCTTCTAGTATCATATTAAACTCACGAGACAGTCACATTGAAGCACAGGACAGTGTCTTATTAGCCACATGAAAATGACCGCTCGAAAGTTGTTCAGGTGATCTGACGGATGTAGCGATACCTAAACACTCAGAGTAGAGTAAATACGTACAATGATCAACCACCTTGCTGTCTGAATTCTCATGATAGCTACAAATCCGCACCATTTTCTTCCAATACGGATAGCCGTTTTCTATGGACACGTCGGGTCGTGTAATGAGATGTAATACCAAGAAACCTACCAATATATTGTAGAATCTTTAATAACACTCATAAAAGTGAGCATGGATCACTAATATCACCGACTGTTAAAGGGGCAGTAGCACGTTTTTTCACTCAAATAAGTTGATGAAATGTATTTGAAAATGAATGTCACCAAAAGTAAAACACCCTTCTCTCTTCGGAAAATCAAGTTAAAAATGAGTGTAAATGGTTCCGTAAAGCCATGGGGAATCGTTTTTGTCATTCGAAATAATAAAATGTGTTCACAATAAAATAGCCGCTTTGTAATTTTTTGCCTTATATGCAACACCGTTATTACCTCTAAGGATAATTGGTTTGTGTAATAAGATGTTTTACCCTCTGAAATGTATATAAGTGACATAAACTATCATCATAAATGGGAAATTTGAACAAATAAAATTTGCAAAAAATGTGCTACTAGCCCTTTAATGTTTGACATTTTTATTTTACTTATAGAGAGATTTGTTTGCACACCTAAGGATTGATAAGCTGTGAAATGTAATGACTAGGATTAAAGTGTTTGTGAAAAGGGTAGGATAAGTATCTTCATATACAAAGATGTTTTTTGGAAAAGTAGGAGAAAGAATACCTTGAAAAGTTAGGGATAACATAATACACTGCTGCCATGACCGCCGATTTCAACTTTATTTTGGAAATTCATCATAAGGATCCATTCGAGTGACTTGCAACAACAGGTACATGGAAGCACACCCCTGTAAGAACAGTGAGGGTTATACAGCAGTTTATGGCTGAAAGGAAAGAACATTTAACTTTTCCAATATGTAACCAGTAGAATTATAAAATAGTAAACTCCACAAGAACACAGAAATAGCTTTTGATGAAAGTTTCATGAAAAAGAAAATGTAAAGGTAAACATTACAACACAGAAGTAGCCTTTCATGAAAATTCCCCTTGTGGTGCAGAAGAGATGTGTCAAAAAAAGTTAGGTAAATAGTATTCTGTAATCAATGGGACATTCTAGCTCCGAATATGACTAACTAAAAAAATACCAAAATTCGCCAAAAATACAAAAATTTACCAAATCGTGTTAAACTTCGCACTGCCTCCTACTTGTGGTGAAGAAGACAGTCGCCAAATTTGAAAAGGATGACATAACTATGTTAAAAAATATATATAAATTCGCCAAAATTTAAAAAAAATACCAATTCGGGTTAAATTTCGCAGTGCACCTCTGCTAGTGGTGAAAAGACATATGTCAAATTTGAAAAGGACCAGATGAATATTTTTTTCTGTAATCGATCGGACAAACAATGTCTTCGGATAGAAGGACGGACGGACGGAATCGTTGGTATTTCTAGATACCCACAAACGTTGGTCGGGGGTTAATAAATTGTAAATTTGAGAGAACACAATGTACAAAAACAGTGCTACAGCGCCTTTAAACTATTAACCAGTAACCCATGCAAACAGGAAACAAATTGCTCTCATGATCACTTGGTTATTTGATGGTGGTAAATACGTTGTTTTGACAGTCGGGGTGTGCGTTCCTGTATCATATTTGGTTTAAACATATTTATTTTATGAAGATAGTACTTGAATTGCATTGTCAACAAGCTCAGTTGAACTTATCTGAAGACCGCACATACGTGAAACGTTATCAAGAGAAAGAAAACATGCTATAAACAACGAAAAATATATCAAATGAAAGAATCATGTTAATAATCATGGTTTGAAAAAAAAATGGTTAGATCAGTCGATACTTACAGACAGAAACAGTAAGCATTTTTAGGTTATTTGCTCAGTCAAATCTTTTCGTTTCAATCATGATATAATATTGATGTACTGATTATAAAATTTCAGATTGCTTAACAGAGCTCAAAGTAGATGTCCAATATAAGATTGTTTCTAGTGAAATCCATTTATATGACAACATTTGTTTGCTCTTATTGAGTCGACTGATCTAATGTTATTGTTGATGTGTCTGATCGACAGTCGTCAAGTGCACGTGCTGCACGAGTTTTGTGAAATGTTACGTCTACGTGTCAGTTGTTGCTTAGCAACAAACTGCACCTGCTGCACGACCTTTGTGTGGTGTTGTGTCTTTAGGGTTTTGCTCATTAGCATATGTCCTTCGAATATGTCTGATGTAAATAACACTTAAGAAAACACTTGTTGAACAAGTACCTCAAACTTCGGATATCAACGTGTCATATTGATCACTGGAGAACTAGTTTAGGCGCGCTTATTTACATATCAGGCACTGTTTTGTTGTTTTCCATTTCTGAAACAGAAATATACAGCATTGTGCCAAAGCATTGCAACAATCGCCATCTTCCCATAAGATCCTATGTTATTTTACTGTAGCATTAACAATTTTCATGATCGTGACAGTGAACGAACACTTATAAAATTCAACAAGACTTTAATCTAACATCTTGAGATTATGTTTATAATTTTCAAATACATTAATTTTGAGCATGGTTTTGGAAAACGGCAAAATATTGACTGGACATTTTTACACCAATTGCCACCATGTAAACAGACTTAAGGGCTGAAAAATGGACATACCTCAGTCAACATTTAACTGTTTTGTTAAATAAAGTTGTGTCCAGAATCGGAAATTTGGTACGTCTTGCGGAGTAGTATTCCGGTTTCCATGTCAGATGGCAGTAACATATTTTGAAAATTGAGATGATTAAAATCATCTATGCTACAATGAAATAACATGGGATATTATGGGGAAACAGTCTTGGCACAGTGATGTATGTAATGTCATGTGTACCTAAATGCTGATGTGGACCTTTATGCATTGGAAAACTTGTTCTCTGTATATATATATGTACATGTTAGCAAAAACTTAGTGCTAACATATGTTTACTTATTGTTTCCCTGTTCACTACTCATTGTAATTTTCAACATGAAATTACCAGTAGATAAATGCTGATGAATATCATAAGTAAATCTCATTCATAAAAAATACCAACGTTATTCTGTATAAAGTTCTATATACACTGTCCTTTGAAAAGTGACAATTTAATTATACACAATGAAAAACTATGAAACACACTCTAACATGACACGAAGAAACGAATTCTTGTTGGTTGAGTGAGTGAGATATTGTTTAACACCGCTTCGGCAGTATTGCAGCCATTAGCGGCGAGATATTTAATCTATATGCCTAATTTAAAAATAAAATTGCAATTGAAAAACAGAACACGGCACGAAGGCCGCAAAAATATCAGCATATTATCACATGTTGAATAAAAGCTGATAATGAAAAGTTAAAATTTACAATTTGTCAATAAGGTGTATAGCCTTTAGAAAATCTAAAACACGATGCTCACCGAAATTAGTAAAAACTTGATTGATTGAAATAGAAGGATAAAAAGTTTCCCTGATATGTGCAGTGTCCCAACACTCACATAGACTGTGTTTGATTGTGAGAGGACACTGACAGGGTATACATACCGGGGGATCTTCCCCATTTAAAAGATATGAGTGTGTAAGATGAGAGTGTCCAATACGATATCGTCGTAGGACACAAGCTTCCTGCCGGGTAAAAGATGATAGAGATTTGTATCCTAAATGAGGTTGAATAGTGTGAAGTTTGTTATGATGTTGTTGGTCCCATTGGGACTTCCAACGTTGTTTAATGTAAGATTTAATAGCAGGTTTAGAATCCGTATATGGAACTTTAGTGGGAGAAATATGCTGATTTAGCTACCGAGTCAGCTTTGTTATTACCTCTTATACCCATATGGCTAGGAAACCAGCAGAAGACAATGTCGCATTGGAGACAAGAATTATGAATACCAACGTTATTCTGTATAAAGTTATATATACACTGTCCTTTGTAAAGTGACAATTTAATTATCCACAATGAAAAACTATGAAACACACTCTAACATGACACGAAGAAACGAATTCTTGTTGGTTGAAAAAGAAGATGCTATCAATTTTTAATTAGCTTTGTCTGATTTTTAAACATTTGTTCAGAGATGTTAATGTTTGCAAGATTGATATGCCTGAGGTGATGATGTCACATAATGGAAGACTATTATTTAATGCATTCTTGGTATTCTGGTGATGATAACCATATATCAAAAGAATAAAATGGTGGAAATAAACTTTTAAGAACGAGAAAGTTAGATATATTCGCGTGATCTTCACATTGAAATGAACGATAAACGAGTATGTATACAGTAAATAATTTGCTTTTATTGTTTTATCCTTATCAAAAGAAATTGTTTGAGAAGCATTCTAGAAGTTGTATTAAAGAGAAAACGACAATACTCATTGATGGTTGATTAAATTAAGACGTTGATCATCAATGAGGTACGCTTGTCTTCTATCATAACTAATAAATATGTTCAGGTGGAGCAAAACACAAAGTGTTCTGGATTACAACTGCTTTTTTATGGCGACACATGGTGTTTCGGAATATATGCTCCCTCCAATAAGGTAATATATATTGAGGATATTTGTCTTTTCTTATATCTACCTTCTAATACCATGTTTATCTCATCGAGTGAGGTAGAAAGGTTATATTTTCACGAAAATATATAACTTTTCTAGCTCACGAGATGAGATGACCTGGTATTTGTCAAGAAAAGACAAATTTTCTATTTATTATATGACCAAATCCTTGCATATTCACCGAAATGGACATTTAGGTTAAGTCGGCTCCTGAATGAGCCTGTCGCCTCAGCAACAATGTGACGTCGGAGCATTGTTTTATGACGTCAGGTCATTGTTATATCAGTAACTAGTGACTGATAACACGTTCCATTGGTATTTTCACTTGTGACTGTTAACGCAGTTTATTTTCATTGATAGATCCAGGTATTTCACCTGCAATCATATAATAAACATTTATACTGAATGATAATAATTTTGTTTAGAGATGTAGGAAAGAGTACATACTCCGCGTATCTACACAATAAAGAAGTTGTTATCCAGAAAATGTTGTGTTTTCTGTTGTTTCATATCAATGTTGTATTACCGTTGTTCCTTTAAAATCAGTGTGCGGGATAGAACAGTGGTTAGCACGTTCGGCTTCGGCAATGGTTCGCTAGTTCCAACCTATGCTCGCAGGTTTCACCGCAATGCATAACCATATGGTGTTGCAGGCTGTTTCCCTCCCATAATACTAGCAGCCACGATATCAGTGAAAGCGGCATTAAACCCGAAATCCCCTCAATTCACCTTTAAAAGCAACCCTGTAACTACCCCTTTTCTATAAAACATTTCACACAAACTGCCAACACTCTGGTGCAAAGAGTCATCCAATCTCTCTACTGCTACAATATTTAGAGTTCAAATTTATGTCATAAACCAAAGTCCTTTCGCTCGTTTTAAATATCACTGTATTCTGAATTCTTGACGACCTAAAAAGCATATTCCATCTGCTTTCCATCCAGTTGATAACACAGAGCAATTCCCTGGAGAGTAAAGCTTACACAAACTTATAAATAAAAACACCAAATAGATTTTAAATATTTATTGAAAAAGATCAGAATCAATTTTACATTACATAACCAAAATGTTCAACTAGTCTAAGAGGGTAGATGACCTCTACTCGGTCAGTTGATCCTTTGAAGGAACCACGTCATCAGTATTGTCATCTCGTAGGTCAAATGTATAAAAAGATGTAATTTTGCCCTTTCAGACAGGCTGAACAAGTTTATTAAATAATTTCCTATTTCAGTTCAATAAATTATCGGTGTACTCAAAAATGAAACTTAAACACACGGAAAACGTTATTAAATTATTAAGAGAAGAAAGAAAAAACAGTTAATCAATTAGATAAATGTTTACATTTGTATGTACAACAACTTTCCTAGGAATAATTATTTTGAATAATTATCTTATTTTGTCCATTGTAAGTGTGCTTTTGGTTGGTGTATCAGAACTACAACTATAATCCCATTTCTCATTGTGTCAGATTAGTACTCTGCAATCCATTTGGTACGTAATTTCAATTTATTAATTTATTTTTATAGTTTCAAAACACATCTATAGAGAGACAACACAGCACTTCTTCTACAGGTAGATTACAGCGATGAGAAGAGACAAGAGAAGTCCAGGTGCCACAGCGACTGGAATAAAATTATTGAAATAAATAACATTTGAATGTTTGGTTATTGAAAATATAGGATATACTTTTGACCTTTTAAGAAGTAATTAAAATAATCTTAAAGAATAGTATAAACATATGAATTGTGATTTCGGCAGATAGTTGATCTTTTCTAAACATGCCTTTGATCTTGAATTTTACTATTGCTGAGTCAACTATTAATTTTACTAGTAGATTAGGACGAGTGTGACCTAAGCAACAACGAAGGGGCAATGTTGATTGATTGCTATTGGGTAACTAGTTTCGTCTACAATTTGGACTCATCAGACTGAAGTAGCAATGTTCTTCTTTTCTTGGAGATTTTACGAGCGGTTTCCAGCGGAGCTGATTTCCCACTCGGTAGCAATGGTTTCAGCTCTCCTCATATACTCTTAGAGTAGGTCACGTGACCGGATGGTCCCGGTGGGGTTACTTCCGGTGTATTTCTTGTGGTCCGGTGGGACTTCCGGTTCCGGTGGTACTTCCGGTTCCGAAAATACAGCTGCATATCTCGCAGTGTAGTTTACCTAGTCACTTGCAAGAAATGCAAGAAGCAATATGTAGGTGAAACCAAAAGGGAGTACAAAACCCGTCTCATTGAACACTTTGCAGACATCACACATAAGAGGGACAAACCTGTAGCCCTCCATTTCAATCTCCCTGACCGTTCGAAAGGCAATTTATTGTACAAAATAATCGCCCAACTCAGACAAAACCCTGACTCAGAGAGAACCACTCAGTCTAGAAGATCACTAGAACTGAGATGGATATTTCAGCAACAAAATGTTCTTAAAATATCTTAACAAAATGCCTTGTAAACTACTTGTAAACAAGGATCACGTAAAGGAAGTCTCAGACACTTAATCAACTCTTATGATCAAAAACAGATATCCAATCTCTTACACAAAGAGAAAAATATATATTTACCAAAGTTCCCGGCGTTTTCTGAAAATGAAGAGATCATCTTGGATGATCTTGTCATTTTGGACATATTGATCGTTTTTACGAACACTGCTTTATTTTACGTAAGATTGACGCTCTTTATCTATGATTTAGCTATAGTGGTTATATACTATTTTAATCAATTTACGACACTTTGATGATACATTACTTTCCAAACTGACGTGAGTGTCTTGTACGTTGTATTACATCATCTCACTGTAATCTACAAAATCTAAATTTATTAAAATGACCACTCGTTTTCAACGCATTACAACATAGTGTCTTCTTAAGAACAAAATAAAGTGGAAGTGTGTGAATATATGTTTGCTGCACCTAAAATTAAGTTTTTCTAAACACTGTTTCATTTTCAAATATGACAGTATTTTGATGAAAACGACAATCACAAACATTACTTTAAAAACTTATTTAAATGTTCACATGAAAAAAGTTTTCTTTTGAATGATACATCATGTTATTAAGAAATACGTATATGTCCCACAATACGTGTTCAGAGAAAAGAATATGTGTTTAATCATCTATTTTTCTAATTAACCTCAACCTGTGTTAAGTAGCCATATTTTGAATAAGTATTTTATTCGCTTTATTGTATCAAACCTGCACATTTTGTAGTCTTCCTATCAGTCACGAACGTTGCTATTTGTTCCTTTGTTTCAGCATCACATGGACCAGCTGCAGCACTGCCAAAACACGTTCCCAGGGTCGTCAAAGCACTGTAAAAAGTTAATAGGAATAGGGAGTTTTTCAGAAAATTCAAATAAATAGATACACAAAATGGAAGGCAATATACTACACAGTATCTTCTGATATTTTCAGTTTGATAAACCCGTAGTAACATTAAACAACAGCTTAGAATTATTTCAGTATGTCCTGTTGAATTCAAGATTAGATATTCAGGCACTAAAATACCTTTCTGGATTGTAGTCATAAATATTCGAGATGTTATTGGAATTACATATACATTACAGCAGATATTCTGCACACATGCAATAATGTGAACTATAGTTTACGATATTGAGGCCACGATTCATGTACTGGCGTCCAAATATAAGTTTACATGGGTCATAGATAGGGTTTCAATACTGTGCCTACTAAATCAAATATTTTTCTCTCCGAAAACACGTAATTTTACATAATCTACAAGAAGTTAAAACATGTGCTCCATTAGTATGATATTGATGTGTTTCTAGTATGTAGAAGGCATTAACATTTAATCCTTTATTGATATTAATTCAAGATTTTGTTCTGTTTTGCACAAAATTACAGTTTATACATTAATATTGGTAAATTCAAATTTACTTAGCACTCATACATGTAGATATTTTCTCTGGGATTCTAAGTAATTAATGGCATTAAATAACTTACGCGCACGCTTTTGCACCGTCAGTCAGATCCGCCTGGTAGTATGCTGCTACACATGCGCATTCTGCACCAAGATCTGTACCTTTAATATAGACAATGTAATGTCATATAACTTTTAAATAAAAGCCGGAATCAATTTACTATTGAAAAGGTGCACTGCTTAGTGCATACATTAACTATAAGATGCGTTTTGTTTTAGTTCTATTAACATAGAATATATAATCTATATAAATGGATACACGATTAAAGATTAAGACATCGTTGTGTTGTGTAAACACAAACGTTTATCACCTAAAACTCCACAGCAGATATAGTTTTAACAGTAGATATTGCAACATGCCCTGTTATCATCCACCACATGACAGCATATGACATCACATTAATAACAAGTAAAGACTCACAATTGTGTGACGTAAAATCCCGATGCCATCACAATATCAAAACGTCATGATGTCACAGTACTATGACTTCATCGTACTCTAGTCTATTGTCAGAATTGTGTTCAGAGATATACAGTTTTCATTAAAAGTATTGAAGAATTATGAAAACAGATATAGTAATGCTCATTGATAAAAGTAAAATATTCCAAGTAAGCCTAGGATATATTATCTTCTTTCAACTATTTTTGATATGTTTGACATCAGAAGGATGATATTGTCAATGTACCTCCTTATATTTAGTATCATTCGAAGTCGTGTAACAGTTCTTATCTAACTATACTGACAAAACATCTTAAACATGTGTTACACTAAAAAAAAAGTCTGAACTTATTAACACGAATAATTTATATGATCACATATATCATAAAACGTATATCAAAGTACGAATTGCGTAACTATATAAATCGATAATATATTCATGATGTTTAATGCTGATAAAGGATCTTACAGGTTGTAAGGTCTTTCTTTTTTATCTCAGGCAGGTCAGCGCTAGGAACAGTGCACTCAGAGGTTTTATCTGCAGCAAATATAATACCCATATACGTCTTCAGTGCCCTGGAACAAATAAAGTTACTCTATCATATAAAAATCGCTACTAAAATCTTAATAATATCCATAGCAATCACAACCACATTTAAATTATCATCTTGGATGTCGTGTACGTTACTTTTGATAAAGCTATGTGGCTCAAAATGTTTATTTTAGCTACAGAGTTATCAACAAAATTGAATTACCGAAACTTTGTTCACCTAATTGTGTATTTAGTGTAAATATGATGTAATTTAGCATGTCTTTGAATCATCGTATCAACGCGAAAACTAGACCATCCACTTTGCATGTTTGGATTAAAGGAAGACAGTTGAGTTTTCCATATAGAGAATACTAAACGACGTTCTGTTTAATAACATATTTATGAAACGAGTGAGTGGTTTGTATTTGACGAGCGAAAGCGAGTTAAATACAAATACCATCTCACGAGTTTCATAAATATGTTATCAAATGGAAACGAGTTAAGTATTTTATTTATTACTCACTGATTTAAATGCCTCTTTATTCCACAAACTCGTCGATAAATGTGACACACTTCATTGCGACCGCAGCGCTGACATTGTGACGTCATATTTTTGTCCTTATGACGTCACGTCAATCGGCAGCACATTGTAGATTTATTAAACTGCTGTATCTTCAACGGGTGAGTAATAAAACATAATCTGATACAATACCTCATATTAAACAGTAACAGTTTTGGCAGCTCTTTGAAGTGACCAGGGGTCAATCTTTTAAAAAATACAGTTTTTATTTTATTCTGTGAACTATTCAGTAATTTGCTCTTAAACCTATGCAATGTATTTGTAGTGAATTTGACCCATTCTGTCTATTCCACTATGTCACATTTCATGTACGAATGCTGTGATGATCACAGAAAACGTTTGAGAATGATTGTTTGACACATGGGTGATATTATGTGACATATGCTTATTCATTGTAAATGTGTGTGTTCAATTCTATTACACTGAACGTCAATCAGCGTGGAGACCCGCTTTGAAGACAATCCTTGAGGCGTGACTGCATTTACCACAGACGAGGGTCGTCTGTGATCCGCTCCGTGGAGCCTCATTAATAAATGAATGATGATTATCACTGCCTCTTGATGAATTTATGAGGTGTTAAATCGCCAAAAAACATATGTTTATGCAATATAATTGGTATTGTCATCTGCAGAATGATCTAGTTCGATATCTAAGCATTCGATATATGGAAAGTTTAAGTTGTTTTATCGACGATTTGTTTGTGAATATAACAATCAAAATGTTGCGAAATTACTTTGAAGTTTGACTATCACGGAAAATTACTCCAGTGACATCATAGAAGTAATCGCGTCCGGGACCACATCCCCGCAGATTTTCATTATGGCCGTCGGGGCTAAATTAGGCTATTTTTCAAAGCCGTATATAAGTCACTTACATGTATGGGCCTATTTCAAAATTTTAAATCGATATATTGAAATACCATTTTAATGAATCCGAATGGCATGACATCTATCATTTAATAATTGAAAACAAAACAACCTATAAGAAAAGGTGGAATATTATACTCACGCACACGCAGGTGCTGTATCCGAATCAGCATTGTATGCCGTGGTACCTGAACATACTGATGCAGCAGCTCTTCTAGCCGCCATACCTAGCAGAATCAATGTTAAGATATTACAACATTTCTGCATATTAAACTATTGACTGGGGTCAATAAATGACAAATAAATGGTATGACTTCATCAGTGAAAGAGATAACACATTTAAACTTGCCACCTGTCACGACGTCACAATGCTGCTGGAGTTGACTCGATGTCAGTAGGCAGACATACTGACACGAAGTCCAATTATAATGAAGTCTCCTTTTCTTTTAACATATCTGTCCCCTCAGCTGTTTGTTATAAGTATCACTATTCATTTGACCAGGAGTACAGTTAAACAAAACAGAGCCAAACACACGGGCAGAAACTTTAACAAAATGGATGTTCAGATTAATTTCGTATTAGGTTAACTGCAATATTCTTCAGATGTTTTACAACCTTTGTTGTAAGTAATTCCTTTAACTTTGACATTGGCAGATATAAAGAGTAAACATTAATATAGGTATGGTCACTGAGATCGCTATTATGGATTGAACAGACAGACGGCGCAAGAAATGATACATGTATTATTTTTTTTAATAAGATCAAATGTGCACTTGTCATAGTTCATAGAATAAGTATTTAAGTTCATAAATATGTATGAACAACTCATACATCGAATCGTGAATACAAAACGTGCAATAAATACCTTTGTCATGACAAACGTGTGTAACTCTAGAATCTCTATTTCATGTTCAAGAACAGATTCAAAGGACGAATAATATTTCAAGAATGAAGAAAGGATGTGTAGGAATCAATATGGGTATCTATTGATTTACTTATCAAACGTATAACCTTATAAAAGCTGAACAAAAGACAATAACAACCTTATATGGGAAACCAAAGTGGAAATGTCATTGTCGTTTTTTCTAAACATTTCATAGGATGTTTTTGCGTAACATTCATGTGCAGAAGTGTACACCGGTGAAATCATATACATAAATATTATTTCTCCGCTTCAAGAGCAATAGTTGAAGATCTATTTTGCTGACAGGGATTTCTTTTTACAAATAGACACTACTTAAATACATACTTAATACTATCAAACACATAAAACACGACTGAAATAAAATTAACCCATGTGATTGCATCAAAGAATACATCTGACATAAATTATTTTTTTAAAACCTACGTTTTACCATGAAAACAAAGCAAATAGATTTCCTGCAAAACATCATCCATTGCCGTGTTCATAGCGTTATGTAATGGTCTTATGTATGGTTAAATATGACTTAATCTTACGAATAATTGGCCTATGGTCTATGTCTATCTTTCTCTGTTTACCTAACTGTATTTGCATATACGTAAAGCTGTAAAGCTGTCGGAGATGCTAGACAAATTTCAAAATCATATATGAGTAATCATTAATCGAGATTAGAAACAAATTACAGAAAACCGTGTCTAACATCTACCTATTTTGGCCTGTCATTAATCTCACCGTAATACAGTAGCTGTTAATTAATATATTTTAAATGACTCATTAGCAAGGTCACAGCAAATATGTTCACACATCTTGTTATATACTCTTTGATAGAGTGGTCATCCTGACACATTTGGGTATACTATCTGTTGAATTAAGCATGAAACGGTAATTGTTTTATATAAAGGTATGACTTGCAGACTTGCACTTATGTCATTTAAACCATATTCATATAAGTATGGTCAATATCAATAATCAAACATTTGGATAGCTTGGTTCTGATTTTGATGGGGTTTGTTATGAAGACAAATCATTATAGTGCTTTTGACGTTTTGGATTGTACAAATATAAGAGGTCAAACAAAATGGGGATCATGATATTAAAATATAACAGAACCAATTTCCTTAAGGTTGACAAGATACTAGTAGTAAATTTAAAACATTAAAACATTAGGTAGTATGTGCATCAACATGTAATTAAGTTTAAGCAAGGGCGTATATATGTACGTTATTTTCATGAAAACATTCATAACATCTATTTCTGAAATCAACTTGATTTATTTATGTGTGGCTGTGAATGGACGGTGTTGGTAAAAACAATAACTCATAGCTTCGAATTACTTACAAATGAGGAAGCAATGCTATCATGTGCCGAAACTTGATTTCTATGTCAAGGCTTATTGTACACATAACATGATCACTTTATCGTATGAAAGGCTACTTACATATCACGACAGCCAGAATAATGGTCTTCACTGCCATTTTGTTTTCACTTCTGTCCAAATACGAAGTAAAGTTCCGCCAGAAGTTGCTGTCTTTTAAAGAGAATCGTTGTTATTTGTTTCTTTGTTTATAGCAACCAAGTAACGCCCCTTCTTTGAAAATGTTAAGTGGTTTTGAATGTCGAAAGGGGGAGTAGCTGAAAACAACCCAGCCCCCCATTCATTGGATAACATGACATGATCTGTAAAACCCGCCCCGAAGTTGTCACTGTCTCCTTTAGTATATGGGACACACACTGTCAGATATAGTCCCTTGAAATAATCTACCCTCATGATTTACCCTTAGGAATCATTGTTTAAATTTAATAATCATGATTAAAATGTTACAATTGAAGGTTTTTGAAATATACATAGCATAAAGAGTGTTGCACCCCCAAGTTTTTTCACATGTAAACATTTATTTAAAAAAGTAGAAATTGTATCAGGAAGATCAACTATGTGAAATGACAGAAGCATTATCTACCAGTTTAACAAAGCAAATTACATTCAAATAACCTTTCACAACTTTGTGATATGTGCATTCATGACATCCTGCTAAATTGGTGTCAAGAAGTATTGTTTTACTGAAAATTGAAAGTCAGTATATGTTGTGGTAATGTGAGTAACTACATTTTTTAATTGAACCAATGAACCTGTAGTAACTTACTTTTAACAACAAATCAATCGCTAAAGCAGTATGAACCTTTAAAATGAGGTTGTTTGGAAAAAGACAAATTTGAACAAAGTTGCTTTCTGACGATATTCGGTCTGTACTACTGTAATCATACCTCTAAATCACAGAGATTTGTTTGATTAGAGAATCTGACTCATAAATATCTCAGAATAATGCCAAAATCGTATGATTATAACCATTTTAGCACTAATTGTCAAAAATTGGTGAAAAAGGGGATAACATTTTCAGAACAAGAAGACAAATATTTATGGATGATCAACTTCTTTATTAACAATAGCGACGTTTCGGTATAGATCCTTATACCGTTATCAAGCATATGGGAGAGATGATAAAATCAGAGGTTATATACATGAAATATTTTTGGTATGATAATGGGATAACAAAGACAACAAGATGAGATAACAATAAGATGAAAGCTGTAACAAGCAGGTAGTGATAACATTGATACCAGTGGAAGGTAAGATAATTAAGCTAACCAACAACCTAAAGGCGTAGTTTACAACATCAGCTGCAACTGTGGCAGTAACTACATTGGGGAAACATCCAGACCACTCAACATACGCATCAAAGAACACAAAACATCCACAATCAAGGCAGACAACAAATCAGCCATTTCAGAACACATCACCAAATTTCCACAACACAACATCAATTGGGACGCTGTCAAAACACTCACAAACAACAAACATGATTACACCCACCGCCGTTTATCTGAAGCTTTACAAATTTTGAGACATAACCCCTCTTTGAACAGAGATCAAGGCTATTTCATCCCATCAGCTTACAACCACTTAATCCACAAATAATTAATCCACCCTACTCACTCTGGCTTCCATCATTATCCTCCATTGATTGCTCACCCTCACTGCTGCATTGTATCCCCATCCCAACTTTATTAACTTACCTTCCACTGGTATCCATGTTATCACTACCTGCTTGTTACAGCTTTCATCTTATTGTTATCTCATCTTGTTGTCTTTGTTATCCCATTATCATACCAAAAATATTTCATGTATATAACCTCTGATTTTATCATCTCTCCCATATGCTTGATAACGGTATAAGGATCTATACCGAAACGTCGCTATTGTTAATAAAGAAGTTGATCATCCATAAATATTTGTCTTCTTCATCACACCAACTTCTAGAATGCCTCTCAAACAGTTTTCAGAACAAGTTACTTCACTTTTTGCTAGATAAAAGATGTTTTGATGTGTGAAAGTCATTTTGTGAAAGAAACAAAATTTCTTGTATTCGTCCTCTGTAAGCTAATGTTTATTGCGTAGTTTCGGCACAAGGAGAATAGTTTATTTGGGTAAAAAAAAACAGTACAATTCCAAAATCAGTTGTAATTTCTGTAATTGTCAACAAATTGTCCTTGAAGAAAGTAGTCATTAACTATCGTATCTTTAGTGTTTAATTCAATCCATTTATCTCAACATTGCCACAGCATCACATTTTAGGTATGAATATAGGGGGTACATAGCCACATGGAGTTGCGGGAGTTCTCCCTGCCATAGTACTTGGAGCCATGATATAGGTGAAATACTCTTGAAAACGGTGCTAAAACTCACCTCACTTCATTGCTAAGAATATACCTATCACCAAAACTAGGACAGGATGAATACAAAAACGTGTAGGTTTACTCTTAGCACATTATTACACGTAATCAAATAAATCGTGTATGATATACATGAAATGCTACTTGTATTATTCCTTCACTGCCGATAGTGGATATAATTGAATTGTGTTGTTAATATGAAATGATTCGATTTTAATTGGCAGGATTAAAGGTAGGAAATGTCCATAATTTAAAACACTATGACGATGAAATATGATACAATAAATTATTATTATTATTATGTCCATTGATACGCAGAGCATTCATCATTGACACGCCGCCCAAGAGGCACACTAAATGCATCAAAGATGCAAGGGAAATGCAGCTACTTTTATCCATGTAACTGTCTTTCGAATAATATACCTTTACCATATTATTAGATTAGAAATACATACATCAAAATCAAAACAATTTGTGTATGTAAATAAATGATTATCATTTTGTAAGCGTAATGATTGATAAAGTAATGGTTGACCATTGAAGCGTCGTATAACCTTCAAGATCCTCGTTTTCACCTAATCTGCCCTTCACCTCCACTCTGCTCCACCATACTTGAAGAACATACTTTCTGTATATACTCCGATTCTAAGTCTCCGTTCCTCAGATCTGATGCAACTAACTGTACCCACTGTTACTACCAAACTAGCCGAAGCTGCCTTTTCAGTGGCAGCACCAAATCTGTGGAATACACTTCCAGTGTCAATCAAGAGTGCAGACTCTTTATCATCATTTAAGACCATGTTAAAAACACATTTGTTTGAAGATGACCACTGAAACAACCTTGTGAAGCGCCGGTTAGCAGGACTCCTGGAACTGAGGCGCTATATAAATTCATTATTATTATTATTATTATTATTATTATTATTATTATTATTGTTATTATTATTGATTAAAGTGGAATGGCATATTTTGTAAAACAAAATATTATGTCTACAGAAGTTTGATTCTTTTTACAATATATTCTATATTGTATACATACATTTACATTTACATTTACACAAATTTTAAATTTGCAAATTTGTAGGAGAATCTACTCATTTCGAAGACGTTTTACCATTTTTGTTCAAGCATTCACGATTATGTACTTTGTTATTCAATGGACCCTTTGTACTTGTTTCAAAAACATATATCTTATGCAGCGTTTGTGACAGATGCACTAACACGAGTGTCTAAATCATTTAAACGTTCTCAGCAATTGATAAGGATCAATGCTTCAAATAAACGTAAGCCACAATTAAAAGAAAACAAAGTTATTATGTTTATGAAATGAACAAGAGAGAGCATTGTCTACCTGTAACCAAGGGTAAAGGTGTCAGTGGTTGCTACTTAATGGTTTAAAGCGAAACTGCACATCACATATCACCTAATAGAACTTGACAATTTTATAGTGTTTGCTAGTGCACGGGCAGTTCACATTCTCCAGTTTTAGATATCCCTAGTACAGATACATCATAAAACACTGTTGGACTGTGCTTGCGTTGCTATTACAACCTATTATGAAACTCCATCTTGAGACATTTCGTGTTATCAAGTTTCAGGGGACTTGTTATTCTCTGAAACCACACACAATCTATTCCCACAGAGGTTACTCCCTGCTGACTTCCTATCCTAACCGCTGTTCTACATGGACCTCAAAGATATTGGCATTTGACTCTAAAGGGTCTTGCTAATAAGAGTATATCCTTCGAATATGTCTATTGTAAATAACAGAAATTAACTATTTTTGGTATCTGTCTCTGATTTCTTTATTTATCAGCATATTTATGATCAATTGTTTTCACAAAGTTAAACAGCATATTTCGAGGAAAACACATTAATCGAGAAAAACGTTTGTCTTACGTGTATTTTATCATTATGACGTGTAATTGACAATCGTCACTTTTACAACGGCGTCGCTGATTACACAACTAGATTCAAATGCAAACAATCAGGACACTCCCTTTTTGCCGGCGAATTCAACCTAGAACAGGAGTGACCTCTGTAGGTAGATAATGGTTCATTAAAAATACATACTGCACATGCACAACTACATGTAGGTAGCAATAGACAATACATATATAAAAGATATGAGAAAATGCCTTTTCGATGAGTATGAGAGCCTCTTAAAAACTCAAAATGATGCTTTAAGGAGTTAATTCATTACGTGAGGATTTGGTCAATTCGATTAGAATGCTGGTTTCAGTTGACCTTTCAGGCTTCTTATAATTCGGGACATCTGAATGTGTAACGTATTTCGTCTAAATTATCACTTTAAAAGCGCTGTTTTTGCACGACTATGAATGGTTCTATTTTCCTTACACTGAACTGATTGACTTTAAACTGGTTATATAATCTATGGTTGATAATTCTCAATTAAATAACATAAATTATAATTTTGGACATATAAGTGATCTCACCAACATGATTATGTCCTTTAAATGCTGCATTATTTTATATCCGACCTCAGAGGTTCATATAAAAGCACTCTGTCTGTGTACCGGGCAACACTTGGCCAATAACTACCTCCCAAGTCTCCGTTTACTAAATCACAACTAAATTTATGAGTAATTGACATGCATGTTAAGTTGGAATGAGTCAACCATACATCCTTAACCATGAACTGCTCCAATAAATTAACCTCTTATCTCTCTGATTTTAACAAGATCGTAAAGGCAAATGTTTATACTTTTTAAAATTCTAAATATCAATAGCATTGAATCCAAACATTCCAAGTAATTGACTTTAAAGAGGTAATTTAATTTTGATAAATATACATCTGTTTAATAATATGGTTAAAGTTTCTGAAATAAGTCTTATTAAGTTAATTTTTATTGCTAACGTATGCTGAGCTTAAAGCATCTAGAGGGAATGTGTTGCAAATACCATCGAATCATAAAAATGTAGCTGTTTTCGAAGATTTCATTATTTAGCATTAACATAACTTAGCATATGAAGAAGATGATTTCAACAAAAGAAAGTATTTGTTGATATAAATACTATGTTTTGAGATTTAAGGATTGATAAATAATAGCAAGGTTATATTGGTTATACTCCAATTAGACAATGCTCAAAGAGAAAGTGGTGTATGTAAATATAATATACTTACTGTTTGTTTAGTTTGATGCGAATGATCTAAATCTTGAACTTTGTTGCAAACATGTTTAATGTTCTATTTATTACAATTATAAAGAAACATGTTTGCTGATGCAAAGACAAGAGTCAAATGGTAACTTAACTTCAGTAAAGTCAAACACTTACGTCAATTGCCGGTGTAAATATTTCATCATGCTTGATTGAATCAAGATATCGGTGATGGCAAATGATTTTTTTAATGTAGGAACAACGATTTACATTTGTATTCATTTAGAATCGGTCTAAAATATATTCATTCAAAGTGTAAGTCTAATTCATGTTTTCTGCTTAGACAAATGTGCTATGCTAGACTTATGTCGGTTCTAAAATGCCTGGCACTTTAGATAAGTGTCTTGAAATCCAAATAAACCAAAAGGAAAACCGTTACATTACAAGATCATTGAATTAAATACACAAAAACAACAAAACAAATTGTTTATTGAAGTTTGAACTTGTCAAATCCTAAACATGTATCATCCTAAACAAGTTTCATCCTAAACAAGTCTCACCCTAAACATGTCTCATCCTAAACAAGCCTCAGCCTAAACAAGTCTCATCCTAAACAAGTCTCACCCTATACATGTATCATCCTAAACAAATCTCATCCTAAACATGTCTCATCCTAAACATGTCTCACCTTATACATGTATAATCCTAAACAAGTTTCATCCTTAACAAGTCTCACCCTAAACATGTCGTATCCTAAACATGTCTCACCCTATACATGTATCATCCTAAACAAGTCTCACCTTAAACATGTCTCATCCTAAACAGGTATCATCCTAAACAAGCATCAGCCTAAACATGTCTCATCCTAAACATGTCTCACCCTATACATATCTCATCCTAAACAAGTCTTCTCCTAAACAAGCCTCATCCTAAACATGTCTTATCCTATACATGTATCATCCTAAACAAGTCTCACCCTAAACAAGTCTCACCTGTTCAAAGCTCATCCTAAACATGTCTCACCTTATACATGTATCATTATAAACAAGTCTCATCCTTAACATGTCTCACCCTAAACAAGTCTCATCATAAACAGGTCTCATCCTAAACAAGCCGCATCCTTAACATGTCGTATCCTAAACATGTCTCACCCTATACATGTTTCATCCTAAACAAGTCTCATCCTAAACATGTCTCACCCTAATCATGTCTCACCCTAAACAAGTCTCATCCTAAACAAGCCTCATCCTAAACATGTCTTATTCTAAACATTCATCTGTATCGAAACACAGTCATGGAAATTACAACATTCTTACAACGATGAAACATTCATTTAAATCTGATTAACATACTTTGATTAAGTTTTTAGATCATACATATCTTATTAACATATCTGAAATAACGAAATAGCTTCAAAATCCTATCTAGATCAACATTCACTATTTGAAGAAATCAATCAATCCTCAGCCCGGTGTTTTGGATACAGTAGGTATCATCACCAAATCCGCTGACGAACGCAATTTGTCCACAATCTACGTGGACGGAAATTTTGTAAATGTAAAATATATATGAACAAATTATATATATAAATTTAAAGAATCATACCATATTATTTTCCGTGCATAACAGACTATACAGCAAAGGACAGCATTGACCAAATTTATTAACTATTGTTTAATAATGTACATTAAGTAAGTACCACCTCTTACGTGAATAATATTTCTATTTCAACTGTAGACAACAGTAACATAAGCGATATCATTGATTCAATCGCAGATGTAAGTTAGGGACGCAACTCTTAAGATATGTTTCCCTCATCCGTTGAACATACTTGTAGCCTTCATGCTGCTCCTGTCCGGTGTGATTGGGGTTGCTGTAGTGTCAGTATCTGTGTTCCCCAACCTGTTTAAAAAGCAAATGCTTAAATATAACAATTTGAAATTCATTACTTCACAAGATATATACTCACGGTCATAAAGGTTGTCAACGTATGGTAAATTAATTAATTTCACCATTATATTTATGTTTTATTTATCAATATTTTGATTTGAATATTTGTACTGTAAATAAAACGTGTTCAACGTCATAGTTTACTTCCAAAATGGTTGATTTAAGATGCATGATGCTAAGAACGCAAATTCTGCTCGAATGTCAGGTCACATATATGGTAATGGTGAAAAGGATGGTAAATATGGTAGGACGTTTCTTGTTGTGAATATCAAGTGACTATTCATATAAACATCGTGTGGCGCCACCATGTGGTAGGTAGGTAGGTTATGCTTCCGGCCATGTCAACAAGTCTTTTAACATGTTGCTATGGTCATATTGTTCCAGATCTGGACCAAACACTGACCCAAGTGGTTCCGAGTTGCAGAGGAGTGTCTGTCTCTCATTTGTCACATGATTATGTGCAACATATACTAAATGGGGTTCTTTTCCCGGCTTTTGAACGGGCATGACAGGAGGTCAACGCCTACGGGCAGTAGGAAATCGTTGATTGCTCTTTCACGATGGGATCGGACATTTCATCTTGAAACAGAAAAGTGTTGCCATTTATCTGACGAGCAAGGGGAATCAATGTTTGCTCTAAAACTTGGCGATAAGCTTCTTTGAATTAAATTTGCTTAGCTCAGCAACAGTTGTTTCCAATTTACATGTTTGCCACACTGGCACTGGCACTGGCAACAAAATCTTCTACAGCCTTCTTTGAAGCTTTTTCATTCCAATCTGCGCAAACCCACACGCCAATAAACTCGATGAAGGAAGATCTGAGACTCGTAAGTAAAAAGACATTGTTCTACTCAATGTTGTGGTGCTTGATAGCCCAATGACGTGTGTCGATGTGTCAACGTCTGAGGCGTCTTGTTGCACTGTAAGTACGTTGCAATAACCTCCCCTTAACCGTTCCCCTGAGAAAGTAGCCTTTGCCCCCAACTGTCACAAAGAGACCTGGGGGACAAACCTCGATGCTGTATAGGCAGGCATCCCTGGCGTTAGTCAGACCTTACCTACGAATGTTCGTAAGGATTATTATTCTGTGAGCACACAGACAAAAATCGATGGTTGTGTAAGATTTTATGACCATGAGTATATTACCCTCTCTCGTCAGGGGAGCGACTATGACCAAGTCTATACAAACATAATCATTGTGGTAAGAGTCCATGTCGTTTTTACCTGCCTCAAACGTCATGTGGCTGTTGGTAAAACACATTTTCAAATCAACCTAGACTTTGCATTTTTTTTTAATCCACGCAACGCAAATAGGAGCCTCGTGGCTTTAAAGATGTCACATTTAAAACACAAAACATATATGTACTTCATGAATGACTGTATTTCACTCAGTGATACATACATATACTGTTTTTCTTAAAATTCTATATTGCTAGGTTATGTCTCAATAAACCTGTATTTTTCAAAGGAAACGCATCTACAAACGAAGTTTCTGATTTGACAGGTTCGAAATATCTTTCCGTAAACCTTTGATTTGGAGAAGAATTTCGCCGCCATGGACTCATGAAAGAAGGTTGTTGATAGAAATATGGAAAAGCGTGAAAGATGAATATGTACTATCTATGTACTAGTGGCTACCTTAGTTAAGGTTTAGGGGACAATTGTACACAGAAAGTACATCAGACCATATTACCTTCGAGAGAAGCATAAGAACAGAGGTTAGAGTATAACATCGATAATTGTGACAGATATTTAGTTGTCATCGGCCAAATCCTTGTAGTTCCTATATTTGGTCATTATCAATATTTACACCAATACATGAAGATCTAAATTCATTTTAAGATATACTTACCACAATTTGTCCCAGTGAGATTTCATGTTTTAGTTTCACTTTACTGTCTTTCTTTCCGTAAATGATGATATAGCTTTAAAAAAGTAATGAAGGCAACGGTAAAAAGTCGTATTTTCTGCACCAGAGCTTTTCTTATCAATTTCAGGCACAACACATTGCTACGCTGGCACATAATTGATATGACACAGCAAGACTTATATCATTCAGTGATAGAATCTGCCACAACTTAAACACGACTCCCTTTTGGGTTGATTTAGAGAGAGAGGTAGAGGGAGCCAGAGAATGGGGCAGAAAATGAGAGACAGAGACACAAAAGGAAAGAGAAAGGGAAGACACAGACAGGGGGAGATGACAGAGATGATCAATATATACCTACATGTATACCACACCTATACATTCTGCCAAATGTAGAACACAGGTTTGCATACTTTTGACACAAGGGTAAGCACATTACTTTCCATACTTTTCCGAATTAGAAAAGGCAAGGTTTCCAATGTGACATTCTTCCGATTCATGGACAAATTTCGAAAATACACTCATACCAAATATGCACATTTGCAACAAATACAAGAGTGCAGTACACTCTTTCATGATGACACAACAATGTTTCTGATATTATTATAGCTGCTGAACAAAAGTTTGTTACATTCACAACACTCGTAACATTTGTATTATTATTTTCCACAAAACTTATAAACGTAGTGTTTTCTTCTCATAATAAGGTAGTCAAATCATTGTAAATGCAAATGAAGTTAGGAAATTGTTTATATTATGCATATATTAAGTTAGATTCTGGTTGCACTGAAATTCGTGCTAAAGTTGCAAATATGAATACTGCAGGTATCATCAGATCGTCGCGGTGAGTTCATTCTTGTTTTGAATATCAACTTTAAAATGTTTTGAAACATAACTATTGCATATATCTTCAACACATAAATTGCTTTTGAATAAATTATGTACATTATTTAATCCAATGTGAAGTTTTAAAAATTGACACAGGTTCTGAAAAATGTTTCAAAACTTGTTGCCCATTATCTCTAATAATTTATATTGCAAATGGAAAATTTATCTGCTTTCATTGACATAATTGTCTCAGACAACTGGTAACATAAATATATCATGCAGTGAATATGTTAAAGTGACGAAATACGACTTTTAGTGAAACAATCTGGATTGCCACCGTCAGGCATACCGGAATGGAATGGATACCAGTGCAAAAGTAATGACCGAAATATCCATGTGCAGGGTCAAAAACCCTGGTGTGAAGAAGTTGATTTAAAAAGTTCATGCTACAGAACATGTTATACCTGCAGGAATATCTAGTAGACAATGAAACACAACTAATGGAGAAGTGAGATTGACACGAAATCGGTGTATTGAAACAGAGTCTCGACTCCTACCATTCTGAGGGGTATTGTGCAGAAAAGGGTTGATTTGTGGATCAGCCACATGACTATCTCCAGGCATCTTCAACAATTTGTTTTTAAATGCTAGGTCCTCGTGCAGAAAACTCATTTTGATTGACTGTGGAGAAAACTAAGAAGAAATTGGAGAAGAGCACGCAGATTTTACTGAGGGCCACATTGGAACCATGTTCCTTTCGACGACAAATATATTTTCACATGTTTTAGTAATATTCGTAAGATGTAATTAAGGCGTTTTCAAATTAAGAGATACAGAAGTTATTGTCCAGAGGTGACTGTAAAACACCAACCCCCAAGTCCATTTTTGGGGATATTGTCAGAAGATTGCTGCTGGAATTTTAAACGGTGGTTGGTGTTCTGTTATCCCAAGAAATATCAGAATTGGTTCATTAACGACTTATAACATAATAAGAATGTCTTGTATTTCTGATTAAAAAAATCAGATTTCTGCAAAATAAAACCCATTGCTCAAATTTTCTAAGAGTGGTCGTTCATTTTGGGGTGTTCTGAACATACCATAATTGGAATACCCTTGGCATTCCCAAAACATTAACCCTATTTGGACTCTCTTGGACATTATTGGTAACGCAACTGCTTAGGGATTGCCTACTTCAAGCCAGGAGCTTTGAAAGTTGGTAAATAAATATTGATATTTAGTCTAAAATGATCCCTGACGCAGTTTTTTCAGGAATTCATGTCTAAACCAATACAGGTACTGAGAAAAACTAAATATATTAATATTCCTGAGTGGATGTACTTTCGTTTGATACCAAATAGTGCTACAATACAACCATTTATAAACTTGTTATTTGTGTATTAAGTCTCAAACATCATGTAAACATAGCAATGTAACAAACTTTTGTTCAGCAGCTGTACATGTGTTGCAGACACTTGAGTCTACCTTCCATATATGCAGGCACTTACAGATACATTAAATATAAAAATGTTTAACTTATCAAACAAGAGACGATGCAGCTAAGTTAAACTTGAAAAATTATTTTCAAACAATTTTAGGATGCTGTATTTTTCTATCAACTGTTGCTTGACAGAGATCCCATCTTGTTTAACACCCAGTGCTTAAAGCTTTAACATAACTTGAAAATATATGTTAAGGAGGTACAATGTGTTCACAATTGACAAACGTCAAGGACCAAGGACTTCAACAACTTGCTTTGTGTACTTACCCATCTTGTGTCAACAAATAAGGTAATTCTATCTCGTAGAAACAATCGATACAGTTGTGTATCCTCAATTTAGATGGGTACCCACTTCCTAAGGATAAATGATAACTTGATTTCTTTCCGCATATCATTGCTTCGCTTCCTGCAAATATAGATACAAATATGTATGTATTATTATTGGCATATACATGTACTTAGGTGTAAACACATGATAATCTAAACAAAGGAAATATAATCTGATGGTAACAGAATTTGCAATGTTTTTTTTAAACGCTTGTCTTTATTAAACACTGTAATTAATTTTCTTGCAGATCATTTGAATAACTTTTTTCTACAGTGACGGATAAAATCATTTCAGATTTTCTGTGATATTATCGCAATACAGGTGAGTAATGGTTGCTTCATTACTTTTACAGATAAGTTTCAGTTGGAATCACTCAGAGGTGGAAATAAACCAATCACAGTGAGTACATTAAAATGGAACCAATCATTGTATGGAATATAACAAATGAACCAGAATGGAGCACATTTAACTTGACCAATTAGAGAAAAATGTATTGAAATTGAACCAATCAGAGCATTGTACATTATTATTGAACCAATCATGTCATTGGGATTGACGAGTGTGGGACGTGATTATTCGTTGTTATTGCATGACTTTTATCTCATTTGTCTCCGATCTAACGTACATATATTTCATTGACGCATTTAGGATAGAGCTTATGACAGTAGAAGATTGAGTTCTTACCGTATGAAGAAACCCCGAAGCCAAGCACAAGCCCAGTATTCATCAGAGAAAAGAACACCGTCTTTCCTCCTCTATAAGAGACTGAGTTGAGTCTATATGATGCTGAATACACTTCGCTGATCCAGAACACCCTCCTGGATTGTTAATCATTAAAGTCAGTAATTTGTTAAAAGTAATAAGTAAAACACGAGATGGCTATCACAGCTCACATGAGTAAAATGGAAAAACTTCAATAAATGTAGTTTTTCACATTACAAGGAAAACGCTTGAGATCTAGTAGTTTCAATATTCTTGTGGATTCCCGTTCCAAACAGTGTTTGAGCCAAATGACATTAAAATTAGATCATAATTATGCTAAAATCAATGTAACATAGTTGAGTATATTTACGACCTGACAGTGCTTGAAAGATTGTTTTTGAATGGGTAATTCAAATAGGATTTGTTACCAATAAAGGATTATATTCAAATGGGCTTTATTAATTATAAATTACTGTGCTTGTTTATTGAAGGATTTGCTTTGTTTTTGCTGTATAACCCATTTCGAAAGTTAAATGCAATGGCAACGATAAATGAATTTTCCAATGGAGAGTTATATCCCCGGAAGATACAATCAAATGATTTGTGTGATGTGTTGATAGAGAATATCTAGGCTATCCCCATCTATTAATTTTTAATTTTATATTAGTATGATAAGTTATCCTATCAACGAAATTCTTGTTATTTATGGATCTCTATTTTGTAAAAAGAAAACACATTCTGAAGGTTAATTTATATGTTCAGATACTACTGTTTTCTGTTTTGTCAAAACAGACACAGCCTGGAGGTAGTAGGTCTATTGATATTCGATAATTATTAATAAAGATAACCATGTAATGCTTTCAACACCCTGTGCCACTAGAGGTACAACTTGTACATATTACTACCATTATTACAAACTTTGATGCTTTGTATCCAACATCCATTTAAGAATTGACTTCAAAATGTATTAAGTTCATAGATGTATAAACTTATACAATGCTTTACAAACTGTGTTAATCGGTTTATACCTATATAACTTATATAAGTTTATGCCTCAATGAACTTAAAAATTTGGGAGTCACTTTTTTTATAAATATATATACACATCCTTTATGATTTAAAAGACTTCATCGCTCCAAATATACAAATTTCCAACAATAAGAGCTGCACCATTTACGCGTATGAATTAAAAGCATAAAAACATGAAAAAGGCAAGCTGCAAGAGTCAATAAAAACGTCATTGGATTAAAAGCCCCGCTTACAACTCTTTCATCAGCCAATGAAAATCCACCACGGAATTGGTCATGAACCTTACGTCATGGGGGCGTGGCTACATATGAGGTGACATTATGAAATTAATTTTAAGCAGGTATGAACTGAATTTATGTGTTCAGCGAATCAGGTCAATCCAAAACAATTGCTATTGCTATTCAAATGTATTCCCCTTTGAAATTATGTTAAATAATCAATTACACAAATCGCAATAAATAATAGGTCAAGAAAAATAACTGTCTGTGTGTTCGACTCACTGAGCAGAGGGAGCAACTTCCAAAAGTATTGGGTTCTGTACTTTTGTTATCCAACGTCCTTGGTTGATGTTTGCACAGCGCACCATCTTGATGAATACCCTTGTCATGAGGAACAGTTTTCTATTATGTCTATCATACTTCACTGCAACGAGTGCTGAAGCAGAGAAATTTTAGATAACACGTTTGGTCCCAAAAGTTGTTAGTGTTGAATACTGCAAAATCATTATGAATAAAACTGAATAAATCCCTGACATAAAGTGATGAAACTAAGCTAATTAAGTAAAACTGTCCTACCCCACAGGTAGAATCAGTCAAAAGGGATCACATGTTTTCTCATGTATTTGGTAAACTTTAAAGAGCCACTGAGTATTTTCCATAAACAATTGTTTGACTCTCATACGTACCAAAATACCACATGCGCCGATTGAAAATCAAATAATTTCACTTGACTTGCATATTAAATGGGCAGTAGCACGTTTTTTGAAAAATTTATTTTTTCAAATTTCCCATTTTTAATGAAAGTTTATGTCATTTGAATTAACTTTAGAGGGTAAAGCATCGTATTACACAAACCAATTATCTGTAGTGGCAAACAACTATGTTGCGTATAAAGCAAAAATTGCATGGCGGCCATTTTATTGTGAACACAATTTATTATTTTGTATAACAAAAACGATTCCCATGGCTTTACCGAAACAGGTACACTCATTTTAAACTTTATTTTCCGAAGAGAGAAGGGTGTTTTACTATTGGTGAAATTATTTTTCAAATACATTTTATCAAATTATTTGAGCGAAAAAACGTGCTACTGCCCCTTTAATACCCCATAATCAAATATATACTTGTTTTGCAGTGAACATCAGCAAGCAATAGCTTTTTTCAATTGCAGAAACCGAAATAGCATCCCAAATATGTGCACAATAGTTATTTTAACTGACATTTTCCTAATTTCTCCTATTTACACTTTTAAATGTCTTTACCAAAAGTTGATGTGAGCTTCAACTTCTTCCCTCTTTTGAAAAGTGGTACATTGTAAATTCCAAGGTAGGTCGACAACGTCACAATTGATTTTAAAGAACAAATGTTTAGTTCAATATCTGTCACATCTTTAAATTGTGTCGTTGTGATATTGCTCCATTGTCCATTGCAATATTCGTAAATATAACCATCTTGGTTTTCGTAGTCGGCCACAACTATGACTTTGTCAGTCTTCTTCTTTGGACAGTTCTTGGCAAGTTCACCTGTTTGAATGACAAATATTCTGGTATCAGTCTCATAAACATTTAGTGCCTTACTTATGGTGTCCACAGTCAAAACTCAAAGGTGAAAGAAAGAATACACACAAGAAATGTTAATCCACGAGTAATAAATAAAACCTGAAAAATAGTTGCAGTCAACGACTTAAAATCCAAAAGGGTGGATTTTGGCAATTGTCTTGCATTCCAGAACTGGATAACGTCTGCGAATGAAAAACTTCCATTCATCACTGTTTCAATATTCTGAATTGCATTTGCAATATCTTAAGATGTTTCACATTGCAAGATTTTGCGAGTCATGATGCAAGTAGTTCCTTTCTATTACCAACATATTTCTTTCCCGTGCCTAAATGTCACAATTTTCGGTAGATATAAAATTGTACAGGCAATGTATATCAATGTCAAGCCAACACCTACCGATGTTTAATAGTTCCAAAGTTCAATATATCAATTTCAAAACAACAATAATTCAACAAAATTTCGTATCCACGTTGAGTAGCGCATGTCACAAACTTACCGCTATTGGCACTCCTTGTCGTTATTGGTGACCCAAACATCTTTTGAACTTCCTGGAGGGGGTCCTTCAATTGCTTCCTCTTAAGCAGCAATAATAATAATGATAATAATTCACGAAAAACGTTCCAGAAAATCTGGCGATTAACCATTGCATATAACTTACCCATTGCTCCTTCATTTAAAGGCAGGTCTTCTCTTTACTACTGCTTACTGTCACTGAGAACAGCATGGAGTCTGACCACTATTACTTATGATGTATTCGAAACATATACTACATAAACTCATCGGCAAAAGAAACTTATCAACTCAGTTGATTTTGTGATATGTATGATTTTCAATTGCAAATATCACAAGTTTTCGAAATGATAATCTAAAACTGAAAAGTACAGGTGTTTAGTCAGCAGTCAAGGAATACTTCTACATGTCTTTTTAATTTAAAAAATAAAGACATTTTAAATTTTAAACTTAAAATTATTTTTGATGATACACAATTGTCCAATGACATATAAGATATATTCAATGTGAACATTTATAAATATGCCTGATTCTGCACACATTTACAACATTTTAAACATGGTAGGGATCATTTTGGTGGAAATTTCATTTCTTACCCCTGTCTTCATTGAACAAAGAAATTTCAACAAAAATGTAACCACAGTCACCAATTAATTCATCCAAACTACTGCAGATAAGTATCATTATATCTTGTTACAGTCAAATGCATCTGATTTCTTTTAAATATTGCATTAATCAAAACCAACTGAGGTGATGAGTTTCTTTTGCCGATGAGTTTACTATTCTTGTTTATCCTGGATCTTGTTAATCACATGACTGTTAAAAGTGACGGGACGTTCAGTAATATAACTATGTTTACAAAACTGGACAAGATCAGGTTTACTGATTTAAATAATACCTATGGTGGTTTACTCAAAAAGAGTATGCACCCCAAAAATCAAAATCGCGTATCCTCAATAGTTTTAGAGACATATAACTTTAGTGGTATGTATAGCAAAAGGTGTTTTTATGGTAATGAACTACGGTGACATTTGATCCTGAGGGTTGTCACGAAAGCAGAAATAGGCACGTGAATCATACCTCCTTTTTGCAACATGCAGCCTTACCCTTTGGTATGAAATGACTTTTATGGTATAACGCCATTTTAACTCGACTTCTAAACAACAGCAAGAAGGAAATTATCGAAGGCACATGTTGCTGTTTTTCTTCATGTATTTTAATTTACAGAAAAAGAAGACTTTTATCTGAAGGCCTAACAAGAAAAGCCATTACAATTTGATGGTTGGAGGCATTTTGAAAAGACTATGAAACATTATGAAAGATGTGTATGCCATTTGTACATAAAGCAAAATGGAGACTGCATTGTGGTCCTTTTGGGGATAAAAGCCTCAATTACGTGTACTTATCAAACAATAAGTTGTTCAGTTTGATAACAAATTACAAATATTATGTATTCAATAAAAAATATATTATGTAATCTGTCACTTGAAAATAAACACGTTTATCATATTCAACTTCCGATTTAGTTTAACATATATTGGATTACATTACGAAATTAATCAAAACGTTTTACAGAGTTTTGTCATGGCAAGATTCCAGAATTATTCATAAGAATATGTAGGCCTACACATAAAACAAAAATTCCTTTCACAAGCAGTCAACCATTTGTTTAAACTTTGCTTCTTTAAAGGATACCTATTCCATTGATTGTGAAGCATATTCAGTGTGTGTATTCTGTGTTTATCAAGGCATGGGTCAATGTGATGAATGCATTATGAGTACACTGAGTGCAATACATATCTAAGCCTTATTTAAAAAGTTATTATCCAGTGGAAGGTTGACCTGAATAGCCACCAATATCATCGATTTGTAGATGCTTGCATTGCGCCGATAACATTAGGATGTAAAAAATCGAAACTGCAGTGTGAAATTATGCACTGAATTTGTACAAGTCCGCTCATTAGGTATAAAATGGTTTTGAATCGAAACATCATGTATGTTGAAAACCAAAATAACAAAACGCTTGTTTCAATTTCAGATGTTTAGACAAATTTCGAAGTAAAAGGGAACATTTATTCCGGATTACCCACTTGGTCACGTGGTTAACAATTTGCTACGGCTGTGTTCATTGGCAATATATTTTTCCGATCAAAGCCATAAGCATGGCGAAGTTAAATGTTGATTATAATAAAAGTTAAGTTATATCATTTCTAAGATTTATTGTCTGTCATTGTGAACTTGTACATGTACGTTTCTCGTTGTCTTAATTAAAATATGGACGTACGAAGTTGCAAAGGCCTTTCATTATATTAGTCATTATAAATCACATATTGTACACATGGATACAGAATAATTCTTTGTCGGAAATCTTTCTTTTTCAGTTTGTGTGATTTAATTGACGGCACATTGAAAGCCAATTTACTAAGATACAAACGTACATGCGGTAGGTGAAGAAACTTTCGGAAATCAGCTGTAGATGTATTAATTTGAAAATCAAATGCCGATGAAGATAATTCAAACAAATAATCATTAGAATATTAAGACATTTCCTGGCTCTTACCTTCATGTTTGTCTTAGACTGATTCACCGTCGACTTTAACTGAAAGCGAATTATGTCTCCAAGTCCTGCAATATTGTCAATTCTAAAAAAATAGTGAACTGGCTTTTCTGAAAACAACTTGTCAATAGTTGTTGAGAGACACTGTATTATGGATTGGTCAAAACACACTTCTGTTGACGCTAGGTGCCCAGGTGCGTGTTGGCGTAAACGTTTGAAGGCGAGAAAACGTAGATCAGAGAATACCAAAGTAAGACAAGGGCTGATCCACAAAAACGAAATAAGATTTATCTGCATTGTAGCTTTTTCACGATTTGCCACACCGTCCGTATGGACGCGTCTATCAAAAACTTGGACCTATAGTCAATGATACATTTTAGAACACGATATATGGCAACTGCCCATAATGATTCCTCTTTGTGCTGTATTAGATTTGATCTCAACACTTTGCATAAAGATTCTGCTTATATAAATTTCCTTCGCTAATCGATTCCAAATTTGGAAAGATAGAGTTAATATAACCACTTAAATAAGATGATGATAGTAAAATTATTCCCTCAAAGGATATCAAACATGAAGTATTGTGATTATCTCCTGAAGACTATCCTCAAAGGTACTCGTTGTAACAATAAATAAGCAGTATGCTATCTTAAACGTCCACAAGGTAATAAATAATTAATAACTTTATTAGATTCATCATATTTTAATTTCTTAAATTAAAACTATTATTGTATTTATTACCTATTACAAAGTTATAATCATAGATTGCCCATTATCTAATATTTGCAAATTTATAATATCACTTTGTTACAGCTCATAATCTTTGCTGGACTCTATTCCAAGACTACATGATGGTTGTAATCAATTAAAATATGTACTAGGCCAAATAAATGGGATACATCATTCTAAAGATACATTTAGGACAATGAAAGTCATGTTGTAGAACAATTTGGGATCATATAAGTCATGTTAAAGTTAAATTTCAAATCGTTTGTCATATTGTACATATTTTAAAGTTCATATAAGTCCTTTTATAGATACATTTGGGATTTTTTAAAATCATGTTAAAGATAAATTTGTGATTATATAAGTCATGTAACAGAAACATTTGTGATAACTGAACTGATTTTATTATGGGGAGGCAACTGTTTATTATGTGAACTTTTTAAGCTGTCTATTCTACAGCGATTAACATATACGTATACTGAGCAAAAATGTTTAAAGACCATTTGAATTTTAATGTTTATTTCTTTTTTTAAGAGTGCATCCATTGTGTTTCATAAAATTTTATTAGGCTTAAATACGTTCCGACTCACCATATGTGCTGTTCACAGTGCAAATAAATTCACTCGGCTTGCATATTCATCCCGAATCACCAAATATATCATAATTACTAGTTTCCAATTAAATAGAGAAACATTATTATGCATGTGCAGAAACCTAAACTACACGCCTCATTTACATTCACAGTAGTTATATGACCTATTAAACATGATCAACCAAAATCTATCAGTTTGTCTGTTATAAATAAGATTCAAAAATTACGTTGGACTCATTGGTTCGCGCCACACGCGGTACATTGTTCGCTTTTCGATCAGAAATCACTACTTTTACCTGCATATCGTCAATATACTATGTCGACTAAGATCAAAATGACAATTTTCACCAACAGTCAGTACTTACCGATAACATAACACAAATTATAACGTTTAGCATATGTGACCCCAACAACACAATGGATGTACCTTTGGAAGTTGGAATTTTGCAATTTTAGCCCCATATTACGATCACTGCTTCAAGTTCTTATTTCATAATGCCCTTGTTGACGAAATGCATCAATGCAGATTCCATATCAACTGTTCCAGGACGTTTCCTTACGTTTTCAAGACGTTCTTACTCCGTAACTAATGCACGAAGTTGGCATACGCGCCAATGAAGTTGATTTCAATCCAGTTTCAGATTACGTACATGTTACTTCAAAAACGTCTGTACATTTCTGATTAAAAACTTTAAATTGCTAATTGTTGGTTCATTATTTTTATCGCAATGACGTTCATCAGAATATCTGAGGTACTTTCTTAATCCCCGAGTAAGAACAGAGTCACGTGTTTACAATCTGTCATGATGCAATCTCATATTTATTTGTGCCATTGTGAATAAAACATATCTGCTTGTCTGTCTGCCTATGATACAGAATAGTCGCTAACATAAGATTTATACAATGATGATGATGATTTTGATGACATATACATCATTAGGTGTTAAGTATATATACTCATGTTAAAAATGGTTAACACCTCTGAACAGAAAACGTTCCAGTAATGCCATGTTCATATACTGTTATGTAAATAAGGGGTGCAGAGAAAAGAGTGAGAGAGGAAAATATGTACAGAGAAAAAAGAAAAAAGGAGGTTACTTACAAATAGATAGAAAGAAGGCATTTCTCGGTCGGGGTGGACTACCAGGTGGATGCATTTTTACCTGCGGGCTTAACGAGTCTTTGCTTATATTTATTAATAAACAATAATTCTTTTTCTGCCAAGCAATCAGGTTCAGTTGCATCAACTTTGTATATCGGAAAAACAGAATATTTATTTTTTCCACATATTTCTAGATGCGCACTAAGAGGGATAGTACGATTGTGTTTTTGTTTAATTTGAGAACGATAAAGATTCATTCTCCTTTTTAATTTCAATTCTAAAATGTAATGTCATTATCAATTCAATGTACATCTCTTTCTATGCATTTTATCTATGAATGTATCTATGCAATGTATTGTGACGTCATAATTACACTTTATGACGCATCAACCAACTCAACGTCATTCACCTGATGAGACCCGTGATGGTCGAAAGCATGCTTGTGAATTATGAATAAATCATCTTGATTTCTTTGACAATTGTATTTTTATATATATATATATATGTGTGTGTGTGTGTGTGTGTGTTATATATATATATATATATATATATATATATATATATATATATATATACAGTAGTCCAATAAATAAACATACCCCGTATCTAGAAACTTTCTAGTGCGTATCTAGAAACTTTCTAGTGCGTATCTAGAAACTTTCTAGAACGTATCTAGAAACTTTCTAGTGCGTATCTAGAAATTTCTAGTGCGTATCTAGAAATTTCTAGAAATTTCTAGAAATTTCGAGTTTTTACTTTTTGCGAGATATTCACACAATTTTTAGATATTCTGAAACTGCATATTTACTTTGGCATATTTTGAAATTTTCAACAATATAACTCAACTAGAACAGCAGAAAATTGATGTTTAGTTTCGTGGTCTCCTCGTTATAACGCGCCTCGCTAACCTGCTCAATGGACAGTCTAATTACAACAGTCGCTGTTTAGCCTCTCGCTGTACTGCGCCATGACGGGTTTGTTGTAGCGTTTGAGTTAATTAATGAAGGACAGTCATATAACATGAAATATGTTGATTTATTCAGAGATTTAATTGAAACAATGTATAAGCTTCTAAATAAAATCTAATTAATATCGTATTAGCGGCTCAAAATTATCATATACAACTTTCAATCAATCAAACTGTGAGAAATGTTCATCAAACAACTGATTATAGTATTTTTGTAAAGTATGTGGAGTAACTATGCCACTTTTCCTATCTTAATAAATGATATACAAGGTCTTTTATTAAACGGACATCACTATGCTCCTAATTTTGCAATGAAATGTTCTGTTATTAGTATTGATATTAAGCTGTTTCTCCTATGTGTTTAGTTTTACCATCGTTGGCTTTCTCCAAATGGCGATTGTTTTAGAATTTTAAAGATGTGTACACTGATAAAATGGTATCTTCATTACATCTTATCAATGCTTTCAACGGCGGAGAAAGGAAACGACTTTATCATGTCGCGCGTACCGTACGGCAAGATAGACAATGAAGGCATAAAACACCTATGCAATCACGCCAATCAGGGCGACTGTACATTAATTCATTCATTTGTATAGGGGTAAAACATGTTATTACTTTCCCTTTGTTTATAAGAAAGACCAGTTCACCGACACCAACTGATATGAAAAGGCATCCAAGATCTCAGGTGCTGCTTCAAGCCAACAACAAACTCAGCTATCTTCATACATCAAAAAGTCAGCCATCCTGTCGCTTATATAAAACTCCAAAAAACATAGAAAGCTTAAACTTAAACCCATTCCCTCCTCCTATCTCTAACTTCCCGTAACTCATTCCAAATATCAATGTTTCTATCCACTAACTATTCGGCACGGCAAGTTATATAAAGCTAGAAACTCATGCACTGTATATTGCGTCTAGTCGGCGACATGACAGGCGTAAAATACAAAATAAACAATCACAATTTAAATGTTAGCATAGACGAGATTCAAAAGTGAGATTCTCAAATAAGAATATAAACAACCTGTTGAAAATACACCTCGTTCTCACCATTGGAAACTTTACAATGTTAGCATATAGATTGTTATAAGGTAGTTTTCGGTTTATAAAGTCGGCCAACTTTTTAAAATCTGGAAATATACAAAATTATAATTTAAGCGATATGCTGCCTTTTGATTGTACTAAACAAAGTCACATGACCGGTATATACCTCGAAAAAGTTTGGCGATAAACAAAGGACTGACGTTTACATAAAATGAATTACAACAAATGAAGGATACCGAAATCATGCCGCAACTATTTTCCCGGGAATTTCTCAGTATCGTGAATCTGGCCATACCATATTCTTGACAGTTGTCACTTCACACCAGATTTCACTCCTGATAATAAATCACCACATTCCTACAAATAAAAATAATTCCGCGACTGTTTCAAGCCCCCCCCCCCCCCCCCCCCCCCCCCCCCCCCCCCCATTCATCCTTCCATTATTAGGATATTGTAATTGGTAGAAATAGAGATCCGCCAGTGAGTGACTGGTATCTAGGTCAGTAAGTTATCGTTGCACTGAGTAACTTAAACGTTTGAATAACCGGCTGCGCAAGCCAGGTTTTATTCGCGTTGACCAATACATTATGACATTCATTTCTTAATTAAATGCAAGCTGATCAAGGGATAGGATGTGTATTGAAGAAGACATTCTGTGTTTATCAATGAATATACATCACTTGATTACATAACATATACACACCCGTACGGATTATCCTCACATGGCAGGTGTTACATCGACTGTCTTGCTATAATTTCATCATTATTGTATGCAGATGACATAGTGCTAATAGCCCCTGATGTTAGTAGTTTACAGAAACTTCTGAATTGCCTATCTGACTGGTCAATACGATGGAAACTGTCGGTGAATCAAGAGAAATCAAAGGTTATGCACTGCCGGACTGTATCTACCCCTATGGAAACCTACCAGTTTACATGTGGCGAGATTGACATTGATTATTGTGAGGAATATAAATATCTTGGCATGTGGCTAAATGAACATTGTAATTATAAGAAAACTGTGGCCGAAATTTGTAAAGCAGCAAACCGAGCCCTTGGGGCTGTGATATCTAAGTTTAATACCATGGGTGGTCTGAGTCATGATGTATTAACCAAACTGTTTGACAGTTATGTCCAACCTGTGCTCAACTACAGTGCCAGTGTGTGGGGTCTTAACACTTATAAAGAAATTAATAATGTTCAAAATAAAGCCTGTCGATTTTTCCTTGGTGTGAGGAGAAACAGTTCAAATATTGCTGTTCGAGGTGACATGGGGTGGAGACACCAACAGACAAAGCTACAAGTTGAAGTGTTCAGATATTTTCATAAAACCGCCACATCAGATCCAAACTCAATATCAGGAATCATCCACCAGTGGTCAGTTCGAAGGAAATCATCATGGGATTACAGGGTAATGGAGATGGTCAAGAAGCTTTCTATCACCAGTGGTCGAAATGTTTATGATTATTGTAATAATACCAGCAGATCAGTGTTTCTAGACCAAGTGTTACAGGAATTAGATAAGAGAGACAGGGAGAAGTGGTACTCAGATTTATTTAATGATAAGAACAACAAAAATGGGAACAAGCTTAGAACATATAGATTATTTAAGCAAGAAATTGATACATGCCAGTATGTTAAGATGTCTCTACCAAGGCCATATAGGAGTGTTATGGCCTCTTTGCGCTGTGGTAACCTGCCTATCAACATTGAACGTGGAAGATATACCAAGCCAGTCACGCCTCTTTCTGAAAGACTGTGTACTCTCTGTGATAAGAAATCTATGGAAGATGAACTTCATTTTGTTGTTGAATGCAGTTATTTTGATAATAATAGACTACCTTTGTTTAACACTGCTAAACAACAAGACCCTAACTTCCCTGCATTTTCAAGTTGTGAGAAATTCCTGTGGCTGTTTACAAATGATAAGATGCAATATCAACTGTCAAAGTGTCTGAACCATATGTACAGTTTAAGGCGCCTGTGTGTTTCATGAATGACTATCAACTAATCTCCTCAGCATAATTTTTTTATTGTATTTTGCTATCATATGTTTTACAATATTTTTAAGTGTGAGTTGTATGTTTGAATGAGAATCTGTTTCAGCCTGTGTGAATCTTAATTAATGGATGAAAATGGGAATGACACAGTCTGGAAACAAGCAGAGTGAAAGATATGTGTATGTTTATTTGTATGTATGTAGGTATGGAATTTTGGATGAATTAATGAATGGATGTTTGTGAGGACTGATGGATGTGTGTATGATATCCGTGTGTGTATGGTATCTGTGTGTGTATGGTATCTGTGTGTGTATGGTATCTGTGTGTGTAGGGTATCTGTGTGTGTATGGTATCTGTGTGTGTATGGTATCTGTGTGTGTATGGTATATGTGTGTGTATGGTATCTGTGTGTGTATGGTATCTGTGTGTGTATGGTATCTGTGTGTGTATATATGTATGAAAGTTGCAATGTGTATAACTGTATCGTTTATATGTTATGAAAGCAACATTGAGTGTAAATGTATAGTATGATTGGTATTTGTTTATGTAAATTGTAAATGAATTTTAAAACTTGATGTATTTTAAGGTGTCATTTCGGCCTTAACAGGCCCGGTGTTGTTTTAAATGTAATATGTGTATGTAATATGTAACACATGACACGGTAATAAATTATATTATTATTATTATTATTATTATTAATCACCAAAAGAATAATGGAATGATTGAAAATATGTAATCCGAAATAAAGATTACGATCAGTGAAGACATATTTGACATTGTATATTAAAATGTTTTACTTAACGTGGCATAGTTCGTCCCCAATACGTGAAATACGATCATTATTAAACGTACACATTTTGTATATTTATATTCATGCATAAATGTCCAAACAATAGAAGCTCCGTCAGTAATATCTTTATTTATGTTGTATCAATAGAGGGTGTAAAAATGGGCGTACTCACTAATGTTTTTTTGTAAATGTACTTAGTGTTTACAATGTGAGACACTGATTACCTGTGTTGATGTTGGAATTCTCATAGATATAACAAAGTTTTTCTTGGAATATTAATGTTATCAGTTAATTATTTTCGACAATTATGCTAAATTTGCAATATTAAGAATCGTTTTATTTTTGCCAACGAAAATAATGGAGGCATAGAATGAGTTGGTGATACCGAATCGTCGAAATTGCGACATAAAGAAGTTGATCTTCCTATGACCCCGATTCATTTGATGTTGCTTGTCACAAATTGACAATTGTATTAACAAATCCGAAAAGGCACAACTACGTCATGTATTATGGGAGGCGATTAAAAGAAGGAAATATATGATTTCGAAAGGGGATTCTGTCAGCTATTTAATTAATATATTTAGCTAAGAAGTTGTATCTGTTCACTAAGCTGATATCTTGCCTATCTCATGTATCGCCGATGATGGGTATAAACGGTTGAGTTTGAACTTAAATCGTAAATTCTAAATGATCATCAATCATTTACTAGTAAATAGAACGATTTTAAGAGAGGGTTCTATCTGGGTAGTGAAATGTGAGATGACATTCCTGTTTACACACCTTTGTTATAAATCATGTACGTGGTTATTGCATAATCCAGGTGATACATTATTCGTATGGCTTTATATTTGAAAACTTGATAATGACTACTTACTACACATGCGTTCAAAAACAAAAACAATGAGACCTGAAGCTATATGAAGCTGAACACTTTGTTACGGCAAAAACATAACATAGTTTATAAGCTTAATAATAAGTTTGTTGTTACTCTGTGAATATTCTTATACTACATACCGGTAATATGTTTGATTATACAAAAAAGTTGGAATTAATAAAAATACATAAATTTAAGCTAGCGAGACACTGGTAATGAGCCAATATGAATTGGAGTCTTTGCTTCAAGTAAGTTAAAGTTACCCTGTCGTGTTAGAAATGTAAAAGTTCTGAAATTACACGACTTTATACGTATATACTGATTGTTTATCATTGTGTTGATGAAGCACTTAGAATTAAATGAGTTTGTTAAAAGAAATTGCATATGAAAGATAAATAATTTGTTTGTTCGGTTTAAATACAATACATTGTTTAATTACATCAAATCAATCGCAATACAATATCGATGATCGAACGTAAATCTCACAGAAAAACCTCATCCACCAAGTGCATTTGATCATGACAGGGGGCTCAGGTTAAAGTTATTTAATGAGTATAGACCTACGGTAATTTGCATTCATAAATCATAAAATTTGCATAAATCGAGTAAGTATTGAATCATTTAGCTCAGTTTAATGAATTAGAATTCAGTTGTTATTGGAAGAAATGAATTTGGTATAAATATACAATATATATGGTACGGCAATTCTCAATAATCATTCGACAAATAAAACGTAAGACCTATTGAATGTACATTTAGTACTAGTCCGTAAAATGTTTATAAACATTTTAAAATATACCTTTCCATACTCAATAAGTATAGTTTTGAAATTGTGTTCAACTTTAGTGGAGCCATTGGACATTTTGTCGTGGAACCACTGGATCAATGGAGCGGAAAAATAACCTTGCGTAACTCACATTCGTTCACATTGTAGACAGTTATTCTAATCTATATGTCGGTAGACCTTTGCATGAACTCATAAAACACAATGGCAGAGGCCGCAAAAGAGTTTTTTAAGAGACAGGCGAATGTATATCAATGTTGCAGTGTATTGTATATAGACGGTTAGGCATACACGTGATTAAACAATCAGGGCTGTTTCCGGTTATTCGGAATCACTTACGTACTGATGACATCTGTACAGGGGTGATTAGCAGGGGATTCAACGTCCTGCAGTGGAGCGTGTCTAATTTCAATTCCTGATACTGCGTAATAAAACAATGAAGTTTAACTCCTTGGTTTTTATATCTTCACCCTAAGTATAACATGTAAAACATTATGTAAAATGTGTGATCCTAAAATAATTGAAGATGGAATCCACGTTATTACTGATTGTTATTTTATTGCAGATTTAAACTTTACCCCACTGCAACAAACCTGCTATCTAATGAATACCCAAAGTATATATAAACTCCATTCAATCGTAAGCTTCATTTCACACTGTTTTAGTCTCTTTTTTAAATATGTGTACGAAAGCTTTGTGTTTGTTGGTGTAATATGTTTTGTTTACCAATTACTCAATTGTTGTAGAAAATGCATATTTGCATATTCAATTTGTAAGCATATATGAATCCTGTGCGAAAGAATGCTAGTCTATAGGTTTGCCTGTGCGTTTGTCGTTCGGTAAACATGGGGATAAATGAGTTTTAAATGTGTCGACTATATTTAACCTGTTATCTTCATGTATCTCGCGAATGTGTCTGGACAGATATATTGGTATATGTATGTATTGTAATGTAAATAAGTATGAGTGCCTCAGTATGTAATTCATTACTTCTCCCTCACACATTCTCGTGCCCTCTCCCTCTCCCTCTCACATTTCCCCTCCCTTACCCTATGACAGTATGTATTTGAAGGTAAATGGGTATGTGTGCCTGAATGAATTTTTGTTTATTATTGTAAATGTGTATCTATGAGATACTCATACTCTCTCTCTCTCTCTCTCTCTCTCTCTCTCTCTCTCTCTCTCTCTCTCTCTCTCTCTCTCTCTCTCTCTCTCTCTCTCTCTCTCTCTCTCTCTCTCTCTCTCTCTCTCTCTCTCTCTCTCTCTCTCTCTCTCTCATTTTGTATAATATCTAATATTTGTATATGTATATGTTGTATGTGGGCCGGAAAATGTGGGGGAAAACATTCAATTGGACATTAAAGCGTAATGTTTCAAATATTTGAAAACAAAACATGGAAATAACAACTAGGTTGAAGGTAGTGCATTCCACGAGAGACCGAAAATATACCAAAATAGTTTCATAGTCTTCTCATAGAGTTCTCATGTGTATGTATGCACATTGATTGAGTAAACAAGCACCTCATTTCGTTCAGTATAAACATATCCTAGGGAAAATTGTGACAAATGAAAATAAATTAATGCATTTAACATTTAATGCGATAAAACAATTATTGGTATCGGTCTTCAATGATTTGTGCTGTGTCTTGCATAACGTGCTTGGAGTAAAGTGCGACACCCTTTGGTGGTCATGGTACGCGTCATGATGTAATTACAGGGAGCGGGGATCATAAATTAATTATCTTGTACCGACCCTCACTTAATTGTTTGTGTATTTCAACAAACTTCAATGATCATGTATAATAACATGTTGTGTATTGTAAAGACTCAGTCGACTATCGTATTCATATAAACACGCAATCATAAACTAATTATCTTATTTTGTTTCTGTATGAATCAACACAGTAAGCACATACATTTGTTGTCCGAAAAACGTATTTATTACCTCCACACTAAAGATTGTAATATATAATATAATTAAAACAATGCCGTTGAAATCCGTCCATCTCAACATAAAACACAGGAACATTTATAAAATACATATACTATATGTCAATTATTAACAGATACCATGTTTATCTCATCTCATGAGGTAGAAGAGTAATACATTCTCATTCATGGCTGCGAAAAGATAATCTTTCGCCCTCACTCGATGAGCTAATGATGAGCTCTCTCTCTCTCTCTCTCTCTCTCTCTCTCTCTCTCTCTCTCTCTCTCTCTCTCTCTCTCTCTCTCTCTCTCTCTCTCTCTCTCTCTCTCATGTAAAACAATAAGAATTTAACCGCAATAGCATTGATTAAACATTGTATTCATCATAAAATATATATTGCCGTCACACATCCAACAAAAACATTTTAGTTTGTGTACATTTAGATAATTATAACCTGCAATGTATATGACAAATAAATGAATATTCAAAATAAAGTACATGCACTGAACAATTTAAGAATCGACGGAATACTTAATTATCATATTCTATATAGATGAAGACACAATTTGGAAATTGGAGAGTTACTGGACGTGGATTGAGATCTCAGTATGGTATAATAAATGTAATTTGTGATGGGATATTTGAAATGACTCAAGTCAATTCAATTCTTTATTATTTTTAAGTTGTATCAGTGTATAAAGTACAGTATTGTAGTATCTAATTGCCTTCACTCACCCTGTGAGGAGCCAAGTCGCGCTGTTAACGAGTTAAATAGAATATGCAAGCCTGGATATACTAGGATATGTGTGTATTGCAAGGGGGCAATATGTGCGGCTAATGCCCGGTACCATAAACCAATTTAAAAATACGTACGGATGTGTATTGTCGCAAATACTGTAACATCAATCTAAATAAATTTACACGTGTGTTTGTGACTCAGAGATATATTCAAGTGGTCACTGGATTGTTCAGGAGATACGGTTCACTGACTTCATTGATAAACCCTAATGAATCTGAGATTTTTGAAAAACTGTTATATATCTATTTTTGATTTCATTTGAATGCAAACCGGAGAGTATATTGTGAATTGGCCTATTCAAAATTGACTCAACTCAGGATATTTTTTAGGGAAGGACAATTGTGTGACAAGTGGCCATTCGTAAATATTGTCCATCAATATCGTAAGACGTCTTGTATAAAACAGTGTATCGTCTTGAGAGAGCAGCCGAAATTGTAAACAAATCAAATGATTAAGAACATATTTAATGTAGATTGTGCATGCGCCTCTTCACTGCTGTCAACAAACTAACAGTGAGTGGGTCATCTCAAGATCTACATTGGATACTAATTAAATAAATAAATAGTGTTCGGGTAATACAAATTGGTGACTCGATGTTAAAATACAAGATGTAATCTTATCTTTAATATATACATTATCGAAAATGTATTTTATACTTTTACTTGCATCCCCGACATTAGTTTTAGTAGTTTTTTTAGAGGAATTGATGTAAAACGTAACGCTTCTCATTATCTATCCAGTGGTTCTTCAACATATATATTGAACTTCTTTCAATGGCATTTAGAAGTTGGTTAGATGAAGGAGAACGAGTTCTATGGATATACAACTTCTTTATTGCGGGAGTGCGACGTTTCGATGTAGTTTGATAACGGTGTTAGTATCTACATCGAAACGTCGCACTTCTGAAATACAGAAGTTGTATGTCCATAGAACTTGTTCTCCTTCTTATATATTGAAATTGATTTTAACATTTTACAAAATTAAGAAAACAATATGTTTTGATGACAGCATCTTAACATACGATTTTTTTTTATCTAAAGCATTCAACTTGAACGTTTTTTTAAATGCACGGATTAAGTTGAGAAACACTGTCCATGTTTAAGTACATTTTGTGTTACGTTTAATATTTTACAGATATAATGAATTAGCCACTGGACATTGATGGTTTTTTTTTACAAAACCATCACAAAGATGTTATCCACGGGGCGGAAATAACTTCTGTAATAGTTATAGTTTCATACTTCCAGCATATCCAGCAATTGAAGAGAATACAATAGAAACAAATAAGTATTTGAATTAATATTGGAATAGTATATGTCTTAACAAGAACAAAACAAAGTCTGTATTCGATATTATTATCATTTGACCATAAAGGTAATATATTCTATGTACCAAGCCAATCAATTATTCTATTCACGGACACAATATTATGTAACCACTTACATATTTGTCTTTATCCCCGCTATTGAATTAACTTACATGTACAAAAGATCGGAAAATAAGTGAATTCAAATGTAATGGAAGTGTAAATCATATTTTCTATACGCAGTTGAATGCCCTTGTAATTTATCGGACTTTATTGTTGAACAAATGAATCAATGTTCACATCGAGGAAACAATATGTCATGTTAAACATTTTAATAGAGCATATACCAGGGGAAAAGCAGGTATGATAAATGCACAATGGCGTAAATGAAATAATGACATACATGTATAAGTAATTGCATGTATAAGTAATCAGCTTATTCCTTCATTACTCATTCGTTAATTAGCGCGTCAGCCATGCATGACTGAAGGCACACAAGGGGCGTTATAATGAGGACGCATGGTAGAGTAGGAAAACTTCAACATCAAATATCCGCTTTCCTAATTAAGTTGTAAAGTTGATTTTAAAAATGTGTGTTAAAGTTAATAAGCAGTTTCAGAATATACCAAAATAGTTTAGATATCTCGTAAAAAATAAAAACTCGAAATTAGAAACTTTCTAGAAACTTTCTAGATACTCACTAGAAACTTTCTAGATACGCACTAGAAACTTTCTAGAAATTTCTAGAAAGTGGGTACTTTGTTTATTGCTTAACTGTATATATGTGTGTGTATATATATATATATATATATATATATATATATGTATATATGTATATTTTATTTTAAGCACTTGGGGGTGAATATGAAAGTTGATTAAGATGATATAACCTAAACCAGCACCTATTGTAATTTGATACACTTTCGAACCAAATAAAATATCATGCAAAACTGATAATGCATCTGTAATGTTCTCTTAGCTTTCAATTATCCTAAACAGAATTTGGATTTACTTGTGTATTAACACTGTTAGAACGGGCCCCGATTGTATGATCAATCTACTGCAATATGATTATGTGAAATAATAGCACTTGTTTCCTTATTTACATATGTAACAGAATTTTGCAATGTGTTAAATGCGAGGTAAAATGCAAATATTCACAATTAAGTAATGTGGTCGAGTGGTGTGACAATCATTGCCAGTGATGGATGCCTTACGTTGAGATTTGGGTTCGAATTTGTAAGAATTTGCCCTATTGCAGATACTGTGATGCCAACATACCCAGACATGCATTGAAGAAACTTCAATCTATAATGAGAGTAAGTCGTTATTATACGGATGTTTCAATTTGACTAGTCCATATATAACGAATCTTTATCCAGTGACTGATCTGATGTTATTGTTGATGTCTCGTTTAGGTCGACAGTCGTCAAGTGCACGTGCTGCACGAGGTGTGCGATATGTTACGTCAACGCGCCAGTGGTTGCTAAGCAACTACTGTCCGTGCTTCGCGACTTTGTGATGTGTTGTATCTGTGTCAGTGGATGCTAGGAACCATCTATTTTCAATGTTCAACTTGCTGCACATGTACCTCAAACTTAGGATATCAACCTGCCATATACTGGTCACTGGAGAAATATTTTATGTGCGCTTACTTCAATATATATCAGACACTGTTATGTCTTGTTGCATTTCCGAAAATAGTATTTGTATTTCAAAAGGGTTGCAAGAAACGTCATCTTAGATCTTTAGATGATGTTTATAATTTTCAAATTCATTAATTTTGAGCATGGTTTTGGAAAACGGTAACGTCACTTAACCCCATTAATCATTTCACCGTTTTGTCAAATAACATTGTATCCAAAATCAGAAAATTGGTACGTGTTGGGGAAACCGCGATTCTTGCAACACTCTAGGCACAGTGCTGTATGTAATTCCACACGCACCTAAGTTCTAATGTGAACCTTTATAGTGATGGAAATGAAAAGTTTTACTCATGGTTTCACTGTTTACTACCGATTATAATTTTCAACATTACATTACCAGTAGTAGATGCTGATGAGTAAGGTAAATGACTCTCATTCAACAAAAATACCAAAGTAATTCTTTATACAGGTATAACTTGTATATTTCACAGTACACTATCCTCTTTAATGTGACAATATAAGTATACAACATGAAAACATATTAAATACATTCTACCATGACCTGAAGAAAAGACTTGATTCTTGTTGGTTGAAAAAGCAGTTGCTATCAATTTTAATTGAGCTTTAACAGATTTTAAGGCTGCATCACTGTTTTAACACGTGTTCAGAGATGGTAATGTTTGCAAAATTGATATGACTGAGGTAATTATGACCCATAATTACAGACGATTAGTTAATGCATACCTGGTACTCTAGTGATGACCAATGTATCAAAACATTTAATGAAAGAATTAAAATAATCGAGAGTCCTTTTGCACGTTTAAAATATCAAAGCATTTGGAAATATTCGGCAACTAAAATGCAAATATCATCTGCATGCTATCATGTTGATTACACAGAGCAATTCCCTGAAGAGTATAGCCTGTACATAAACCTTACAAAAGCTTATAAATAAAAACACCAAATAGTTTTAAAATATTTATTGAAAGAAATCAGTATCAAATGTAAGTGACACACGTAAAATGTTCAATGTTCAATGTATGTGAGAGGGTAGATGACCTCTACTCGATCAGTTGATCCTTTGGAGGGACCACGTCATCAGTATTGTCATCTCGTGGGTCAAATGTAGAAATGTGTGTAAGTTTGCCCTTTCAAATAGATTGGACACGTTATTTTATCGTTTTCTATTGCAGTTCACATGAATGAAAACAAGCAAACAAAATATCCGGATAATATACATATACTGTCAAAGTACAAGCAAATTAAGGCTTTCAAAATTATTTTACGTTAGCGGGAAGTCATATTTTGATGTATTTCATTTGTCTGTACACGAATTTTCAAACATTATCAATACTGGTTCATAATCACTGTCATTAATGGTTAAATTATGGATCTGAAAGTCATGTACTTCCGTACATCCCTTCTATCATTGTGTAAAATTTCAGGAAGTCATCCTGGATTTGTAAAGCACGTAATATTTACTTCTGATTTTATATGTTGGAGTTGATAGCACTTAAGTGAGGTTTCAGAACACATCTAGAGATAGACAACACAGCACATCTTCTACAAGTAGATTACAGCGAGGAGAAGAGACAAGAGAAGTCCTGGTGCGGCAGCGACTGGAAGACAAGAAGAAACATATATATCTAATTGTATATGACGGATTTGGCGACTCGTTTCTGTCATTATATAGTATGTGATTGTCGGTGAAATACCCTTTTGATGATATCATAGGAACAAATCTGCTATCAGTTGACAGTGATGAATTTGTTTTTTATTTTTGCCGAAAATAACACATTATTAAATACATTTCGCACTCTAAGAGAAATGCAGACATCTACAAATCTGCCATGTTCAAATAAGTTCAGGGTATGCTGTTTCGATTGAAAAAACGCAAACAATGAAATGGAAATGGAGACCAAATGGCAATGAGATAAATATTCATTATTAAAACTGCATATAAAAATAACATATTGACAAATTAAGTTATTATCAAACAGCAAAATCTCTCTACAGAAGTCTCCTCCTCGTCCTACTACATGTATTATATGGTGGTGCTACTGCTACTGCTGCTACTACTTCTACTAATGTCACGTCTACTACTTCTACTACTTCTACTAATGCTACTACATTGTGTGTACGCCTGGTCGTCTGCTGCTACTGCTACTGCTGCTACTACTGCTGCTACCTCTACTAATGTTACTACTTCTCCTGCTACTACTACTAATCGTCCTATTACTAACACTACAATCACTATTACCACTGCTTGTAGCACCTTCACCATTACAATTACAACTAGCATTAGTAGTTTAATCTCTTCACGACTCCCACTACTATTGCTACAATTACAAGTACAACTGTTTCTACTCCACTAGTACTACTTCTAACTCAGCTACTATTACTACTACTGATGCTGCTATTTCCATTAATCTACTAATACTTTTTTGTGATACCATTACTACCATTTATAATATTCAATTAAATGATATTACTGTTCATACTTCTACTTCTAAAACTGCGTCCACTATAACCACTCTACGTGCTACTACACATATATTATAGAGTACTGCTACTAACGCCCTTCCAAAGCGGACATTTTGCCTCATGTATGTGTATGTTAAGATTCCAAAATGTAATTGTAGTAAACAATGATACACTTAATTAAGTTTTCCGGAGAAAAGATCTTATGTATATAGAAGAATATATTTACCAATATTCCCTCCATTTTCTGAAATTAAGAGAGAACAAAATAATTTACTATCAGTAACTGACATTAATATGCACGAGTCTTCTAAATTGCAAACTGCAATGACTTAGGAATAGTTGTTTCAATATCAGACGCTTTTATCTCGAGATGTACATGCATATTAGTGGCTTTATGTACAAATTTAATTTAGATCAAGTTTAACGACTTGAGATCATTTTATTTTATAACAAAGAACGTGTCCCTTTATGCGTGATTTCTACGTTGGTTTTTCTCAAGCTCACCTTTTGCTGCACATACAGACTTTTTCCCTGCTTCCTTTTTGCACTCTTGTTTGTCAGGATCAGTACACTGTTCCGATGTTGTACGGTCCGGAGCTGGAAGGAGGAAAGTTACATCAAAACTTTGTTCACATATGCTGTTTGTACAAATTAAACTAGCTACCTTCTGGCCAGAGTTTATCTGCTGATTAAGAGTATCAGGTGCAGACACGAGATGGAACATGTGGAAGGTCACAACTTCATTTCACCTGATGCTTAACGAGCTGGACCAACGTCATCCTGGCTCAGGGTAAAACGTATACCCTCCGCTCCACTTATCTATATACGTTTTATCCCGACACAGGATGGACCAACGTCAACAGTGACGTAGACGGGGAATACATGTATAAGTTGGTAAATAAAGACCATTAGGGTATCCTCGGTTACCCAGGGCTTTATATTTGCCCCGTTACTCTTCACTATATCACCCCTAGGACACTCTATCAGAGAAATCTGTACTAAAATAACTCAACCTTGGTCGGCGTGAGGACGTCAGAAACCAAAGAAAATGCTAGAGAGGATAAGACGGAAATGGTCAAGGGAGATAACATAATGACGCGCGTGCTTTGCAACGAATTGATATGAATTGTCATTGGCTCGCAGGTCCAAGGTGCATAGCAGTTGATTGGCTCACGCCGGCCAAGGGCGGGTAATTTGAGGATAGATTTCTATGATGGAGTATCCCAGGGGTGATATAGTGGAGAGTAACGGAGCATATATAAAACCCTGAGTTACCGAGGATGCCATTAGGGGAGAAAGGGGAGAACCTGATGGGAAGAGGTAGTTTTCGAGGTTCAGGATGGCTTGCGAGGCACTGCAAACAGACCATCGGGAAACAATATCCCCTTGAACCACCTCAAGACGCATCTAAGTTCTCCGGGGTGTATTTTCATAAAATAGAATGCTCCCAGTTCATCAATATGACTACAACTGTTAACATGTACTGATATACTGCCTATACAAGGTATGAATTATGTTGTCAACCGGTTGATGTATACATTGGGATCTCGATGCATATAGCTGTATAATCCTCATATACCCTTGTTTAGAGTTACATTCAAAGAGGTCAATTTCGCTCTGCACCTCTCCTAGTGATGGAGAGAGATGTGACAAATTTGAAAAGAGTGAAATAAGTATTTTTTCTGTAATCGATCGGACATTCTAGCTTCAAATATGACCAAGTAAAACAAATCCAAAATTTGCCAAAACAAATTTAAAGTTCACTTTTTGAATTGCACTGCATAAACAAACGAGGGGTGAAGAATACATGTTTGAAAAGGATAAGATGGATAGTTTTTCTGTAATCAATCGGACAAACAATGTCTTCGGACGAAAGGACAGACGGAATCGTTGGTATAATGAGGTTATCATGAGAGTGTTTTGGGATGGTCAATATCCTGCTGAGAATAAACATTGTATTTTGCGAGGCTTGACGAGCTAAATACATAGCGTTTTTCCCTAATGCAGGATATTTACTATCCCAAAACACACAAGCATGACAACTTCTTTATCATTCAATGTCATTCTTCATTCATTTTGTGCTAAATAGCTTGACCATTAATTTCAAAGTTAAACTTTTAACTACGCGTATTGATATATGCAAATGAACAGCGTGCTATTCTCACGGTAAAATGACACCAAATAATGCCTACCAAATTATGCTTTCAGTAATAATAAGTGTTATTTTGGCATCTTAATTTTCAATGTTTTAATACGTTTCAAAATGCGTTTTTAAGTGAAAAATATTTAACGTAAGGATATTGAATTCTAACTCACGTCCGGTCGCTTGAAATCGTGTTATCTTTCGGGCAAGTCACGAGTCAAATTGCCTACTATATTTAGTATAGTATTTATAAAGTGTTTGTTCGGTAGATTTCAACCCGCGATGAACATGTTTTGGTACTGCTTGAACACCGACAACACAATCCATTGTATGAAAATACTAAATACCCCAAACCGTTGGTCGCGGGAATAATAAATGGTAAATTTGAGAGAACATAATATACAAAAACGTGCTACAGCGCCTTTAAACGATTAACCAGTAACCATCTACTCTCACTTGTTTATCTTTATAGTGGTAAATTGTTGAACTACTCTGAAGACCGCTCCAGTGACTGATCAAATGTTATTGTTGATGTGTCTTGTCGAAAGTCGTCAAGTGCACGTGCTGCACGAGGTTTGTGATATGTTACGTCTACGTGTCAGTGTCAGTCAGTCTACGTTACTGCACGTGCTTCACGACCTTTGTGATGTGTTGTGTCTCTTATCACTGTTCCACTTGTTGAACATCTACCTCAAACTGAGGATATCGACCACTGCATAGCTATTTTATGTGCGCTTACATCGATATCAGGCACTGTTCTGTTGTGTTGTATTTCGGAACTAGTATTTATACAGAATTGTGGCAAAAGCTTTGCAAGAGTCGCCATATCCCTATAAGATCCCATATTATTTTAGTGTAGCATAAACAAATTTCATGATCGGGACAGTGAATGAAAACGAAAAGATTGTAATCTAACATCTTGAGATTATGATTATAATTTTCAAAATCATTAATTCTGAACATGCTTTGTGAAAAACGGCAAAATAGTGACTGGTTATGATTACAATAACGTCACTTCCTCATTGCCTGAAAAAATGGACATACCTCAGTAATCATTTAACTGTTTTGTTAAATAAAGTTGTGTCAAAAATCGGAAATTTGGTGCGTGTTGCTGAAGTAGCAAAGGATCTTGGAGAAACGGCAATTCTTGCAACAGTGCTGTATATAATTCCACGCATACCTTAATGCTAATGTGAACCTTTGGAAAACTTGTATCTGTGTTTATATGTACATTTCAGCAAAAACATAGTCCTAACACATCTTTACTGATGGTTTCAATGTTCACTACCCATTGTAATTTTCAATATGAACTTACCAGTAGATACATGCTGACGAATGGCGTAAGTGATTGATCATTCTCATTCATAAAAAAATACCAACGTTATTCTTTATATAGGAATATATTTTATCCTACACTGTGAGAATGTGACAATTCCTTGGCAAGGTGCCATTATAAAGGTTCTCAGAAATCTGTATTTAAATGCTTGAAAAATAAAGCACTATAATGATAATGATGTAACAGTTCCCTACAAAAGTAACGAGTGGGCATATTTGGAAATGCAGCTACTTTTATCCATGTAACTGTCTTTCGAATAATATACCTTTACCATATTATTAGATTAGAAATACATACATCAAAATCAAAACAATTTGTGTATGTAAATAAATGATTATCATTTTGTAAGCGTAATGATTGATAAAGTAATGGTTGACCATTGAAGCGTCGTATAACCTTCAAGATCCTCGTTTTCACCTAATCTGCCCTTCACCTCCACTCTGCTCCACCATACTTGAAGAACATACTTTCTGTATATACTCCGATTCTAAGTCTCCGTTCCTCAGATCTGATGCAACTAACTGTACCCACTGTTACTACCAAACTAGCCGAAGCTGCCTTTTCAGTGGCAGCACCAAATCTGTGGAATACACTTCCAGTGTCAATCAAGAGTGCAGACTCTTTATCATCATTTAAGACCATGTTAAAAACACATTTGTTTGAAGATGACCACTGAAACAACCTTGTGAAGCGCCGGTTAGCAGGACTCCTGGAACTGAGGCGCTATATAAATTCATTATTATTATTATTATTATTATTATTATTATTATTATTATTATTATTGTTATTATTATTGATTAAAGTGGAATGGCATATTTTGTAAAACAAAATATTATGTCTACAGAAGTTTGATTCTTTTTACAATATATTCTATATTGTATACATACATTTACATTTACATTTACACAAATTTTAAATTTGCAAATTTGTAGGAGAATCTACTCATTTCGAAGACGTTTTACCATTTTTGTTCAAGCATTCACGATTATGTACTTTGTTATTCAATGGACCCTTTGTACTTGTTTCAAAAACATATATCTTATGCAGCGTTTGTGACAGATGCACTAACACGAGTGTCTAAATCATTTAAACGTTCTCAGCAATTGATAAGGATCAATGCTTCAAATAAACGTAAGCCACAATTAAAAGAAAACAAAGTTATTATGTTTATGAAATGAACAAGAGAGAGCATTGTCTACCTGTAACCAAGGGTAAAGGTGTCAGTGGTTGCTACTTAATGGTTTAAAGCGAAACTGCACATCACATATCACCTAATAGAACTTGACAATTTTATAGTGTTTGCTAGTGCACGGGCAGTTCACATTCTCCAGTTTTAGATATCCCTAGTACAGATACATCATAAAACACTGTTGGACTGTGCTTGCGTTGCTATTACAACCTATTATGAAACTCCATCTTGAGACATTTCGTGTTATCAAGTTTCAGGGGACTTGTTATTCTCTGAAACCACACACAATCTATTCCCACAGAGGTTACTCCCTGCTGACTTCCTATCCTAACCGCTGTTCTACATGGACCTCAAAGATATTGGCATTTGACTCTAAAGGGTCTTGCTAATAAGAGTATATCCTTCGAATATGTCTATTGTAAATAACAGAAATTAACTATTTTTGGTATCTGTCTCTGATTTCTTTATTTATCAGCATATTTATGATCAATTGTTTTCACAAAGTTAAACAGCATATTTCGAGGAAAACACATTAATCGAGAAAAACGTTTGTCTTACGTGTATTTTATCATTATGACGTGTAATTGACAATCGTCACTTTTACAACGGCGTCGCTGATTACACAACTAGATTCAAATGCAAACAATCAGGACACTCCCTTTTTGCCGGCGAATTCAACCTAGAACAGGAGTGACCTCTGTAGGTAGATAATGGTTCATTAAAAATACATACTGCACATGCACAACTACATGTAGGTAGCAATAGACAATACATATATAAAAGATATGAGAAAATGCCTTTTCGATGAGTATGAGAGCCTCTTAAAAACTCAAAATGATGCTTTAAGGAGTTAATTCATTACGTGAGGATTTGGTCAATTCGATTAGAATGCTGGTTTCAGTTGACCTTTCAGGCTTCTTATAATTCGGGACATCTGAATGTGTAACGTATTTCGTCTAAATTATCACTTTAAAAGCGCTGTTTTTGCACGACTATGAATGGTTCTATTTTCCTTACACTGAACTGATTGACTTTAAACTGGTTATATAATCTATGGTTGATAATTCTCAATTAAATAACATAAATTATAATTTTGGACATATAAGTGATCTCACCAACATGATTATGTCCTTTAAATGCTGCATTATTTTATATCCGACCTCAGAGGTTCATATAAAAGCACTCTGTCTGTGTACCGGGCAACACTTGGCCAATAACTACCTCCCAAGTCTCCGTTTACTAAATCACAACTAAATTTATGAGTAATTGACATGCATGTTAAGTTGGAATGAGTCAACCATACATCCTTAACCATGAACTGCTCCAATAAATTAACCTCTTATCTCTCTGATTTTAACAAGATCGTAAAGGCAAATGTTTATACTTTTTAAAATTCTAAATATCAATAGCATTGAATCCAAACATTCCAAGTAATTGACTTTAAAGAGGTAATTTAATTTTGATAAATATACATCTGTTTAATAATATGGTTAAAGTTTCTGAAATAAGTCTTATTAAGTTAATTTTTATTGCTAACGTATGCTGAGCTTAAAGCATCTAGAGGGAATGTGTTGCAAATACCATCGAATCATAAAAATGTAGCTGTTTTCGAAGATTTCATTATTTAGCATTAACATAACTTAGCATATGAAGAAGATGATTTCAACAAAAGAAAGTATTTGTTGATATAAATACTATGTTTTGAGATTTAAGGATTGATAAATAATAGCAAGGTTATATTGGTTATACTCCAATTAGACAATGCTCAAAGAGAAAGTGGTGTATGTAAATATAATATACTTACTGTCTGTTTAGTTTGATGCGAATGATCTAAATCTTGAACTTTGTTGCAAACATGTTTAATGTTCTATTTATTACAATTATAAAGAAACATGTTTGCTGATGCAAAGACAAGAGTCAAATGGTAACTTAACTTCAGTAAAGTCAAACACTTACGTCAATTGCCGGTGTAAATATTTCATCATGCTTGATTGAATCAAGATATCGGTGATGGCAAATGATTTTTTTAATGTAGGAACAACGATTTACATTTGTATTCATTTAGAATCGGTCTAAAATATATTCATTCAAAGTGTACGTCTAATTCATGTTTTCTGCTTAGACAAATGTGCTATGCTAGACTTATGTCGGTTCTAAAATGCCTGGCACTTTAGATAAGTGTCTTGAAATCCAAATAAACCAAAAGGAAAACCGTTACATTACAAGATCATTGAATTAAATACACAAAAACAACAAAACAAATTGTTTATTGAAGTTTGAACTTGTCAAATCCTAAACATGTATCATCCTAAACAAGTTTCATCCTAAACAAGTCTCACCCTAAACATGTCTCATCCTAAACAAGCCTCAGCCTAAACAAGTCTCATCCTAAACAAGTCTCACCCTATACATGTATCATCCTAAACAAATCTCATCCTAAACATGTCTCATCCTAAACATGTCTCACCTTATACATGTATAATCCTAAACAAGTTTCATCCTTAACAAGTCTCACCCTAAACATGTCGTATCCTAAACATGTCTCACCCTATACATGTATCATCCTAAACAAGTCTCACCTTAAACATGTCTCATCCTAAACAGGTATCATCCTAAACAAGCATCAGCCTAAACATGTCTCATCCTAAACATGTCTCACCCTATACATATCTCATCCTAAACAAGTCTTCTCCTAAACAAGCCTCATCCTAAACATGTCTTATCCTATACATGTATCATCCTAAACAAGTCTCACCCTAAACAAGTCTCACCTGTTCAAAGCTCATCCTAAACATGTCTCACCTTATACATGTATCATTATAAACAAGTCTCATCCTTAACATGTCTCACCCTAAACAAGTCTCATCATAAACAGGTCTCATCCTAAACAAGCCGCATCCTTAACATGTCGTATCCTAAACATGTCTCACCCTATACATGTTTCATCCTAAACAAGTCTCATCCTAAACATGTCTCACCCTAATCATGTCTCACCCTAAACAAGTCTCATCCTAAACAAGCCTCATCCTAAACATGTCTTATTCTAAACATTCATCTGTATCGAAACACAGTCATGGAAATTACAACATTCTTACAACGATGAAACATTCATTTAAATCTGATTAACATACTTTGATTAAGTTTTTAGATCATACATATCTTATTAACATATCTGAAATAACGAAATAGCTTCAAAATCCTATCTAGATCAACATTCACTATTTGAAGAAATCAATCAATCCTCAGCCCGGTGTTTTGGATACAGTAGGTATCATCACCAAATCCGCTGACGAACGCAATTTGTCCACAATCTACGTGGACGGAAATTTTGTAAATGTAAAATATATATGAACAAATTATATATATAAATTTAAAGAATCATACCATATTATTTTCCGTGCATAACAGACTATACAGCAAAGGACAGCATTGACCAAATTTATTAACTATTGTTTAATAATGTACATTAAGTAAGTACCACCTCTTACGTGAATAATATTTCTATTTCAACTGTAGACAACAGTAACATAAGCGATATCATTGATTCAATCGCAGATGTAAGTTAGGGACGCAACTCTTAAGATATGTTTCCCTCATCCGTTGAACATACTTGTAGCCTTCATGCTGCTCCTGTCCGGTGTGATTGGGGTTGCTGTAGTGTCAGTATCTGTGTTCCCCAACCTGTTTAAAAAGCAAATGCTTAAATATAACAATTTGAAATTCATTACTTCACAAGATATATACTCACGGTCATAAAGGTTGTCAACGTATGGTAAATTAATTAATTTCACCATTATATTTATGTTTTATTTATCAATATTTTGATTTGAATATTTGTACTGTAAATAAAACGTGTTCAACGTCATAGTTTACTTCCAAAATGGTTGATTTAAGATGCATGATGCTAAGAACGCAAATTCTGCTCGAATGTCAGGTCACATATATGGTAATGGTGAAAAGGATGGTAAATATGGTAGGACGTTTCTTGTTGTGAATATCAAGTGACTATTCATATAAACATCGTGTGGCGCCACCATGTGGTAGGTAGGTAGGTTATGCTTCCGGCCATGTCAACAAGTCTTTTAACATGTTGCTATGGTCATATTGTTCCAGATCTGGACCAAACACTGACCCAAGTGGTTCCGAGTTGCAGAGGAGTGTCTGTCTCTCATTTGTCACATGATTATGTGCAACATATACTAAATGGGGTTCTTTTCCCGGCTTTTGAACGGGCATGACAGGAGGTCAACGCCTACGGGCAGTAGGAAATCGTTGATTGCTCTTTCACGATGGGATCGGACATTTCATCTTGAAACAGAAAAGTGTTGCCATTTATCTGACGAGCAAGGGGAATCAATGTTTGCTCTAAAACTTGGCGATAAGCTTCTTTGAATTAAATTTGCTTAGCTCAGCAACAGTTGTTTCCAATTTACATGTTTGCCACACTGGCACTGGCACTGGCAACAAAATCTTCTACAGCCTTCTTTGAAGCTTTTTCATTCCAATCTGCGCAAACCCACACGCCAATAAACTCGATGAAGGAAGATCTGAGACTCGTAAGTAAAAAGACATTGTTCTACTCAATGTTGTGGTGCTTGATAGCCCAATGACGTGTGTCGATGTGTCAACGTCTGAGGCGTCTTGTTGCACTGTAACTACGTTGCAATAACCTCCCCTTAACCGTTCCCCTGAGAAAGTAGCCTTTGCCCCCAACTGTCACAAAGAGACCTGGGGGACAAACCTCGATGCTGTATAGGCAGGCATCCCTGGCGTTAGTCAGACCTTACCTACGAATGTTCGTAAGGATTATTATTCTGTGAGCACACAGACAAAAATCGATGGTTGTGTAAGATTTTATGACCATGAGTATATTACCCTCTCTCGTCAGGGGAGCGACTATGACCAAGTCTATACAAACATAATCATTGTGGTAAGAGTCCATGTCGTTTTTACCTGCCTCAAACGTCATGTGGCTGTTGGTAAAACACATTTTCAAATCAACCTAGACTTTGCATTTTTTTTTAATCCACGCAACGCAAATAGGAGCCTCGTGGCTTTAAAGATGTCACATTTAAAACACAAAACATATATGTACTTCATGAATGACTGTATTTCACTCAGTGATACATACATATACTGTTTTTCTTAAAATTCTATATTGCTAGGTTATGTCTCAATAAACCTGTATTTTTCAAAGGAAACGCATCTACAAACGAAGTTTCTGATTTGACAGGTTCGAAATATCTTTCCGTAAACCTTTGATTTGGAGAAGAATTTCGCCGCCATGGACTCATGAGAGAAGGTTGTTGATAGAAATATGGAAAAGCGTGAAAGATGAATATGTACTATCTATGTACTAGTGGCTACCTTAGTTAAGGTTTAGGGGACAATTGTACACAGAAAGTACATCAGACCATATTACCTTCGAGAGAAGCATAAGAACAGAGGTTAGAGTATAACATCGATAATTGTGACAGATATTTAGTTGTCATCGGCCAAATCCTTGTAGTTCCTATATTTGGTCATTATCAATATTTACACCAATACATGAAGATCTAAATTCATTTTAAGATATACTTACCACAATTTGTCCCAGTGAGATTTCATGTTTTAGTTTCACTTTACTGTCTTTCTTTCCGTAAATGATGATATAGCTTTAAAAAAGTAATGAAGGCAACGGTAAAAAGTCGTATTTTCTGCACCAGAGCTTTTCTTATCAATTTCAGGCACAACACATTGCTACGCTGGCACATAATTGATATGACACAGCAAGACTTATATCATTCAGTGATAGAATCTGCCACAACTTAAACACGACTCCCTTTTGGGTTGATTTAGAGAGAGAGGTAGAGGGAGCCAGAGAATGGGGCAGAAAATGAGAGACAGAGACACAAAAGGAAAGAGAAAGGGAAGACACAGACAGGGGGAGATGACAGAGATGATCAATATATACCTACATGTATACCACACCTATACATTCTGCCAAATGTAGAACACAGGTTTGCATACTTTTGACACAAGGGTAAGCACATTACTTTCCATACTTTTCCGAATTAGAAAAGGCAAGGTTTCCAATGTGACATTCTTCCGATTCATGGACAAATTTCGAAAATACACTCATACCAAATATGCACATTTGCAACAAATACAAGAGTGCAGTACACTCTTTCATGATGACACAACAATGTTTCTGATATTATTATAGCTGCTGAACAAAAGTTTGTTACATTCACAACACTCGTAACATTTGTATTATTATTTTCCACAAAACTTATAAACGTAGTGTTTTCTTCTCATAATAAGGTAGTCAAATCATTGTAAATGCAAATGAAGTTAGGAAATTGTTTATATTATGCATATATTAAGTTAGATTCTGGTTGCACTGAAATTCGTGCTAAAGTTGCAAATATGAATACTGCAGGTATCATCAGATCGTCGCGGTGAGTTCATTCTTGTTTTGAATATCAACTTTAAAATGTTTTGAAACATAACTATTGCATATATCTTCAACACATAAATTGCTTTTGAATAAATTATGTACATTATTTAATCCAATGTGAAGTTTTAAAAATTGACACAGGTTCTGAAAAATGTTTCAAAACTTGTTGCCCATTATCTCTAATAATTTATATTGCAAATGGAAAATTTATCTGCTTTCATTGACATAATTGTCTCAGACAACTGGTAACATAAATATATCATGCAGTGAATATGTTAAAGTGACGAAATACGACTTTTAGTGAAACAATCTGGATTGCCACCGTCAGGCATACCGGAATGGAATGGATACCAGTGCAAAAGTAATGACCGAAATATCCATGTGCAGGGTCAAAAACCCTGGTGTGAAGAAGTTGATTTAAAAAGTTCATGCTACAGAACATGTTATACCTGCAGGAATATCTAGTAGACAATGAAACACAACTAATGGAGAAGTGAGATTGACACGAAATCGGTGTATTGAAACAGAGTCTCGACTCCTACCATTCTGAGGGGTATTGTGCAGAAAAGGGTTGATTTGTGGATCAGCCACATGACTATCTCCAGGCATCTTCAACAATTTGTTTTTAAATGCTAGGTCCTCGTGCAGAAAACTCATTTTGATTGACTGTGGAGAAAACTAAGAAGAAATTGGAGAAGAGCACGCAGATTTTACTGAGGGCCACATTGGAACCATGTTCCTTTCGACGACAAATATATTTTCACATGTTTTAGTAATATTCGTAAGATGTAATTAAGGCGTTTTCAAATTAAGAGATACAGAAGTTATTGTCCAGAGGTGACTGTAAAACACCAACCCCCAAGTCCATTTTTGGGGATATTGTCAGAAGATTGCTGCTGGAATTTTAAACGGTGGTTGGTGTTCTGTTATCCCAAGAAATATCAGAATTGGTTCATTAACGACTTATAACATAATAAGAATGTCTTGTATTTCTGATTAAAAAAATCAGATTTCTGCAAAATAAAACCCATTGCTCAAATTTTCTAAGAGTGGTCGTTCATTTTGGGGTGTTCTGAACATACCATAATTGGAATACCCTTGGCATTCCCAAAACATTAACCCTATTTGGACTCTCTTGGACATTATTGGTAACGCAACTGCTTAGGGATTGCCTACTTCAAGCCAGGAGCTTTGAAAGTTGGTAAATAAATATTGATATTTAGTCTAAAATGATCCCTGACGCAGTTTTTTCAGGAATTCATGTCTAAACCAATACAGGTACTGAGAAAAACTAAATATATTAATATTCCTGAGTGGATGTACTTTCGTTTGATACCAAATAGTGCTACAATACAACCATTTATAAACTTGTTATTTGTGTATTAAGTCTCAAACATCATGTAAACATAGCAATGTAACAAACTTTTGTTCAGCAGCTGTACATGTGTTGCAGACACTTGAGTCTACCTTCCATATATGCAGGCACTTACAGATACATTAAATATAAAAATGTTTAACTTATCAAACAAGAGACGATGCAGCTAAGTTAAACTTGAAAAATTATTTTCAAACAATTTTAGGATGCTGTATTTTTCTATCAACTGTTGCTTGACAGAGATCCCATCTTGTTTAACACCCAGTGCTTAAAGCTTTAACATAACTTGAAAATATATGTTAAGGAGGTACAATGTGTTCACAATTGACAAACGTCAAGGACCAAGGACTTCAACAACTTGCTTTGTGTACTTACCCATCTTGTGTCAACAAATAAGGTAATTCTATCTCGTAGAAACAATCGATACAGTTGTGTATCCTCAATTTAGATGGGTACCCACTTCCTAAGGATAAATGATAACTTGATTTCTTTCCGCATATCATTGCTTCGCTTCCTGCAAATATAGATACAAATATGTATGTATTATTATTGGCATATACATGTACTTAGGTGTAAACACATGATAATCTAAACAAAGGAAATATAATCTGATGGTAACAGAATTTGCAATGTTTTTTTTAAACGCTTGTCTTTATTAAACACTGTAATTAATTTTCTTGCAGATCATTTGAATAACTTTTTTCTACAGTGACGGATAAAATCATTTCAGATTTTCTGTGATATTATCGCAATACAGGTGAGTAATGGTTGCTTCATTACTTTTACAGATAAGTTTCAGTTGGAATCACTCAGAGGTGGAAATAAACCAATCACAGTGAGTACATTAAAATGGAACCAATCATTGTATGGAATATAACAAATGAACCAGAATGGAGCACATTTAACTTGACCAATTAGAGAAAAATGTATTGAAATTGAACCAATCAGAGCATTGTACATTATTATTGAACCAATCATGTCATTGGGATTGACGAGTGTGGGACGTGATTATTCGTTGTTATTGCATGACTTTTATCTCATTTGTCTCCGATCTAACGTACATATATTTCATTGACGCATTTAGGATAGAGCTTATGACAGTAGAAGATTGAGTTCTTACCGTATGAAGAAACCCCGAAGCCAAGCACAAGCCCAGTATTCATCAGAGAAAAGAACACCGTCTTTCCTCCTCTATAAGAGACTGAGTTGAGTCTATATGATGCTGAATACACTTCGCTGATCCAGAACACCCTCCTGGATTGTTAATCATTAAAGTCAGTAATTTGTTAAAAGTAATAAGTAAAACACGAGATGGCTATCACAGCTCACATGAGTAAAATGGAAAAACTTCAATAAATGTAGTTTTTCACATTACAAGGAAAACGCTTGAGATCTAGTAGTTTCAATATTCTTGTGGATTCCCGTTCCAAACAGTGTTTGAGCCAAATGACATTAAAATTAGATCATAATTATGCTAAAATCAATGTAACATAGTTGAGTATATTTACGACCTGACAGTGCTTGAAAGATTGTTTTTGAATGGGTAATTCAAATAGGATTTGTTACCAATAAAGGATTATATTCAAATGGGCTTTATTAATTATAAATTACTGTGCTTGTTTATTGAAGGATTTGCTTTGTTTTTGCTGTATAACCCATTTCGAAAGTTAAATGCAATGGCAACGATAAATGAATTTTCCAATGGAGAGTTATATCCCCGGAAGATACAATCAAATGATTTGTGTGATGTGTTGATAGAGAATATCTAGGCTATCCCCATCTATTAATTTTTAATTTTATATTAGTATGATAAGTTATCCTATCAACGAAATTCTTGTTATTTATGGATCTCTATTTTGTAAAAAGAAAACACATTCTGAAGGTTAATTTATATGTTCAGATACTACTGTTTTCTGTTTTGTCAAAACAGACACAGCCTGGAGGTAGTAGGTCTATTGATATTCGATAATTATTAATAAAGATAACCATGTAATGCTTTCAACACCCTGTGCCACTAGAGGTACAACTTGTACATATTACTACCATTATTACAAACTTTGATGCTTTGTATCCAACATCCATTTAAGAATTGACTTCAAAATGTATTAAGTTCATAGATGTATAAACTTATACAATGCTTTACAAACTGTGTTAATCGGTTTATACCTATATAACTTATATAAGTTTATGCCTCAATGAACTTAAAAATTTGGGAGTCACTTTTTTTATAAATATATATACACATCCTTTATGATTTAAAAGACTTCATCGCTCCAAATATACAAATTTCCAACAATAAGAGCTGCACCATTTACGCGTATGAATTAAAAGCATAAAAACATGAAAAAGGCAAGCTGCAAGAGTCAATAAAAACGTCATTGGATTAAAAGCCCCGCTTACAACTCTTTCATCAGCCAATGAAAATCCACAACGGAATTGGTCATGAACCTTACGTCATGGGGGCGTGGCTACATATGAGGTGACATTATGAAATTAATTTTAAGCAGGTATGAACTGAATTTATGTGTTCAGCGAATCAGGTCAATCCAAAACAATTGCTATTGCTATTCAAATGTATTCCCCTTTGAAATTATGTTAAATAATCAATTACACAAATCGCAATAAATAATAGGTCAAGAAAAATAACTGTCTGTGTGTTCGACTCACTGAGCAGAGGGAGCAACTTCCAAAAGTATTGGGTTCTGTACTTTTGTTATCCAACGTCCTTGGTTGATGTTTGCACAGCGCACCATCTTGATGAATACCCTTGTCATGAGGAACAGTTTTCTATTATGTCTATCATACTTCACTGCAACGAGTGCTGAAGCAGAGAAATTTTAGATAACACGTTTGGTCCCAAAAGTTGTTAGTGTTGAATACTGCAAAATCATTATGAATAAAACTGAATAAATCCCTGACATAAAGTGATGAAACTAAGCTAATTAAGTAAAACTGTCCTACCCCACAGGTAGAATCAGTCAAAAGGGATCACATGTTTTCTCATGTATTTGGTAAACTTTAAAGAGCCACTGAGTATTTTCCATAAACAATTGTTTGACTCTCATACGTACCAAAATACCACATGCGCCGATTGAAAATCAAATAATTTCACTTGACTTGCATATTAAATGGGCAGTAGCACGTTTTTTGAAAAATTTATTTTTTCAAATTTCCCATTTTTAATGAAAGTTTATGTCATTTGAATTAACTTTAGAGGGTAAAGCATCGTATTACACAAACCAATTATCTGTAGTGGCAAACAACTATGTTGCGTATAAAGCAAAAATTGCATGGCGGCCATTTTATTGTGAACACAATTTATTATTTTGTATAACAAAAACGATTCCCATGGCTTTACCGAAACAGGTACACTCATTTTAAACTTTATTTTCCGAAGAGAGAAGGGTGTTTTACTATTGGTGAAATTATTTTTCAAATACATTTTATCAAATTATTTGAGCGAAAAAACGTGCTACTGCCCCTTTAATACCCCATAATCAAATATATACTTGTTTTGCAGTGAACATCAGCAAGCAATAGCTTTTTTCAATTGCAGAAACCGAAATAGCATCCCAAATATGTGCACAATAGTTATTTTAACTGACATTTTCCTAATTTCTCCTATTTACACTTTTAAATGTCTTTACCAAAAGTTGATGTGAGCTTCAACTTCTTCCCTCTTTTGAAAAGTGGTACATTGTAAATTCCAAGGTAGGTCGACAACGTCACAATTGATTTTAAAGAACAAATGTTTAGTTCAATATCTGTCACATCTTTAAATTGTGTCGTTGTGATATTGCTCCATTGTCCATTGCAATATTCGTAAATATAACCATCTTGGTTTTCGTAGTCGGCCACAACTATGACTTTGTCAGTCTTCTTCTTTGGACAGTTCTTGGCAAGTTCACCTGTTTGAATGACAAATATTCTGGTATCAGTCTCATAAACATTTAGTGCCTTACTTATGGTGTCCACAGTCAAAACTCAAAGGTGAAAGAAAGAATACACACAAGAAATGTTAATCCACGAGTAATAAATAAAACCTGAAAAATAGTTGCAGTCAACGACTTAAAATCCAAAAGGGTGGATTTTGGCAATTGTCTTGCATTCCAGAACTGGATAACGTCTGCGAATGAAAAACTTCCATTCATCACTGTTTCAATATTCTGAATTGCATTTGCAATATCTTAAGATGTTTCACATTGCAAGATTTTGCGAGTCATGATGCAAGTAGTTCCTTTCTATTACCAACATATTTCTTTCCCGTGCCTAAATGTCACAATTTTCGGTAGATATAAAATTGTACAGGCAATGTATATCAATGTCAAGCCAACACCTACCGATGTTTAATAGTTCCAAAGTTCAATATATCAATTTCAAAACAACAATAATTCAACAAAATTTCGTATCCACGTTGAGTAGCGCATGTCACAAACTTACCGCTATTGGCACTCCTTGTCGTTATTGGTGACCCAAACATCTTTTGAACTTCCTGGAGGGGGTCCTTCAATTGCTTCCTCTTAAGCAGCAATAATAATAATGATAATAATTCACGAAAAACGTTCCAGAAATCTGGCGATTAACCAATCCATTATAACTTACCCATTGCTCCTTCATTTAAAGGCAGGTCTTCTCTTTACTACTGCTTACTGTCACTGAGAACAGCATGGAGTCTGACCACTATTACTTATGATGTATTCGAAACATATACTACATAAACTCATCGGCAAAAGAAACTTATCAACTCAGTTGATTTTGTGATATGTATGATTTTCAATTGCAAATATCACAAGTTTTCGAAATGATAATCTAAAACTGAAAAGTACAGGTGTTTAGTCAGCAGTCAAGGAATACTTCTACATGTCTTTTTAATTTAAAAAATAAAGACATTTTAAATTTTAAACTTAAAATTATTTTTGATGATACACAATTGTCCAATGACATATAAGATATATTCAATGTGAACATTTATAAATATGCCTGATTCTGCACACATTTACAACATTTTAAACATGGTAGGGATCATTTTGGTGGAAATTTCATTTCTTACCCCTGTCTTCATTGAACAAAGAAATTTCAACAAAAATGTAACCACAGTCACCAATTAATTCATCCAAACTACTGCAGATAAGTATCATTATATCTTGTTACAGTCAAATGCATCTGATTTCTTTTAAATATTGCATTAATCAAAACCAACTGAGGTGATGAGTTTCTTTTGCCGATGAGTTTACTATTCTTGTTTATCCTGGATCTTGTTAATCACATGACTGTTAAAAGTGACGGGACGTTCAGTAATATAACTATGTTTACAAAACTGGACAAGATCAGGTTTACTGATTTAAATAATACCTATGGTGGTTTACTCAAAAAGAGTATGCACCCCAAAAATCAAAATCGCGTATCCTCAATAGTTTTAGAGACATATAACTTTAGTGGTATGTATAGCAAAAGGTGTTTTTATGGTAATGAACTACGGTGACATTTGATCCTGAGGGTTGTCACGAAAGCAGAAATAGGCACGTGAATCATACCTCCTTTTTGCAACATGCAGCCTTACCCTTTGGTATGAAATGACTTTTATGGTATAACGCCATTTTAACTCGACTTCTAAACAACAGCAAGAAGGAAATTATCGAAGGCACATGTTGCTGTTTTTCTTCATGTATTTTAATTTACAGAAAAAGAAGACTTTTATCTGAAGGCCTAACAAGAAAAGCCATTACAATTTGATGGTTGGAGGCATTTTGAAAAGACTATGAAACATTATGAAAGATGTGTATGCCATTTGTACATAAAGCAAAATGGAGACTGCATTGTGGTCCTTTTGGGGATAAAAGCCTCAATTACGTGTACTTATCAAACAATAAGTTGTTCAGTTTGATAACAAATTACAAATATTATGTATTCAATAAAAAATATATTATGTAATCTGTCACTTGAAAATAAACACGTTTATCATATTCAACTTCCGATTTAGTTTAACATATATTGGATTACATTACGAAATTAATCAAAACGTTTTACAGAGTTTTGTCATGGCAAGATTCCAGAATTATTCATAAGAATATGTAGGCCTACACATAAAACAAAAATTCCTTTCACAAGCAGTCAACCATTTGTTTAAACTTTGCTTCTTTAAAGGATACCTATTCCATTGATTGTGAAGCATATTCAGTGTGTGTATTCTGTGTTTATCAAGGCATGGGTCAATGTGATGAATGCATTATGAGTACACTGAGTGCAATACATATCTAAGCCTTATTTAAAAAGTTATTATCCAGTGGAAGGTTGACCTGAATAGCCACCAATATCATCGATTTGTAGATGCTTGCATTGCGCCGATAACATTAGGATGTAAAAAATCGAAACTGCAGTGTGAAATTATGCACTGAATTTGTACAAGTCCGCTCATTAGGTATAAAATGGTTTTGAATCGAAACATCATGTATGTTGAAAACCAAAATAACAAAACGCTTGTTTCAATTTCAGATGTTTAGACAAATTTCGAAGTAAAAGGGAACATTTATTCCGGATTACCCACTTGGTCACGTGGTTAACAATTTGCTACGGCTGTGTTCATTGGCAATATATTTTTCCGATCAAAGCCATAAGCATGGCGAAGTTAAATGTTGATTATAATAAAAGTTAAGTTATATCATTTCTAAGATTTATTGTCTGTCATTGTGAACTTGTACATGTACGTTTCTCGTTGTCTTAATTAAAATATGGACGTACGAAGTTGCAAAGGCCTTTCATTATATTAGTCATTATAAATCACATATTGTACACATGGATACAGAATAATTCTTTGTCGGAAATCTTTCTTTTTCAGTTTGTGTGATTTAATTGACGGCACATTGAAAGCCAATTTACTAAGATACAAACGTACATGCGGTAGGTGAAGAAACTTTCGGAAATCAGCTGTAGATGTATTAATTTGAAAATCAAATGCCGATGAAGATAATTCAAACAAATAATCATTAGAATATTAAGACATTTCCTGGCTCTTACCTTCATGTTTGTCTTAGACTGATTCACCGTCGACTTTAACTGAAAGCGAATTATGTCTCCAAGTCCTGCAATATTGTCAATTCTAAAAAAATAGTGAACTGGCTTTTCTGAAAACAACTTGTCAATAGTTGTTGAGAGACACTGTATTATGGATTGGTCAAAACACACTTCTGTTGACGCTAGGTGCCCAGGTGCGTGTTGGCGTAAACGTTTGAAGGCGAGAAAACGTAGATCAGAGAATACCAAAGTAAGACAAGGGCTGATCCACAAAAACGAAATAAGATTTATCTGCATTGTAGCTTTTTCACGATTTGCCACACCGTCCGTATGGACGCGTCTATCAAAAACTTGGACCTATAGTCAATGATACATTTTAGAACACGATATATGGCAACTGCCCATAATGATTCCTCTTTGTGCTGTATTAGATTTGATCTCAACACTTTGCATAAAGATTCTGCTTATATAAATTTCCTTCGCTAATCGATTCCAAATTTGGAAAGATAGAGTTAATATAACCACTTAAATAAGATGATGATAGTAAAATTATTCCCTCAAAGGATATCAAACATGAAGTATTGTGATTATCTCCTGAAGACTATCCTCAAAGGTACTCGTTGTAACAATAAATAAGCAGTATGCTATCTTAAACGTCCACAAGGTAATAAATAATTAATAACTTTATTAGATTCATCATATTTTAATTTCTTAAATTAAAACTATTATTGTATTTATTACCTATTACAAAGTTATAATCATAGATTGCCCATTATCTAATATTTGCAAATTTATAATATCACTTTGTTACAGCTCATAATCTTTGCTGGACTCTATTCCAAGACTACATGATGGTTGTAATCAATTAAAATATGTACTAGGCCAAATAAATGGGATACATCATTCTAAAGATACATTTAGGACAATGAAAGTCATGTTGTAGAACAATTTGGGATCATATAAGTCATGTTAAAGTTAAATTTCAAATCGTTTGTCATATTGTACATATTTTAAAGTTCATATAAGTCCTTTTATAGATACATTTGGGATTTTTTAAAATCATGTTAAAGATAAATTTGTGATTATATAAGTCATGTAACAGAAACATTTGTGATAACTGAACTGATTTTATTATGGGGAGGCAACTGTTTATTATGTGAACTTTTTAAGCTGTCTATTCTACAGCGATTAACATATACGTATACTGAGCAAAAATGTTTAAAGACCATTTGAATTTTAATGTTTATTTCTTTTTTTAAGAGTGCATCCATTGTGTTTCATAAAATTTTATTAGGCTTTAATACGTTCCGACTCACCATATGTGCTGTTCACAGTGCAAATAAATTCACTCGGCTTGCATATTCATCCCGAATCACCAAATATATCATAATTACTAGTTTCCAATTAAATAGAGAAACATTATTATGCATGTGCAGAAACCTAAACTACACGCCTCATTTACATTCACAGTAGTTATATGACCTATTAAACATGATCAACCAAAATCTATCAGTTTGTCTGTTATAAATAAGATTCAAAAATTACGTTGGACTCATTGGTTCGCGCCACACGCGGTACATTGTTCGCTTTTCGATCAGAAATCACTACTTTTACCTGCATATCGTCAATATACTATGTCGACTAAGATCAAAATGACAATTTTCACCAACAGTCAGTACTTACCGATAACATAACACAAATTATAACGTTTAGCATATGTGACCCCAACAACACAATGGATGTACCTTTGGAAGTTGGAATTTTGCAATTTTAGCCCCATATTACGATCACTGCTTCAAGTTCTTATTTCATAATGCCCTTGTTGACGAAATGCATCAATGCAGATTCCATATCAACTGTTCCAGGACGTTTCCTTACGTTTTCAAGACGTTCTTACTCCGTAACTAATGCACGAAGTTGGCATACGCGCCAATGAAGTTGATTTCAATCCAGTTTCAGATTACGTACATGTTACTTCAAAAACGTCTGTACATTTCTGATTAAAAACTTTAAATTGCTAATTGTTGGTTCATTATTTTTATCGCAATGACGTTCATCAGAATATCTGAGGTACTTTCTTAATCCCCGAGTAAGAACAGAGTCACGTGTTTACAATCTGTCATGATGCAATCTCATATTTATTTGTGCCATTGTGAATAAAACATATCTGCTTGTCTGTCTGCCTATGATACAGAATAGTCGCTAACATAAGATTTATACAATGATGATGATGATTTTGATGACATATACATCATTAGGTGTTAAGTATATATACTCATGTTAAAAATGGTTAACACCTCTGAACAGAAAACGTTCCAGTAATGCCATGTTCATATACTGTTATGTAAATAAGGGGTGCAGAGAAAAGAGTGAGAGAGGAAAATATGTACAGAGAAAAAAGAAAAAAGGAGGTTACTTACAAATAGATAGAAAGAAGGCATTTCTCGGTCGGGGTGGACTACCAGGTGGATGCATTTTTACCTGCGGGCTTAACGAGTCTTTGCTTATATTTATTAATAAACAATAATTCTTTTTCTGCCAAGCAATCAGGTTCAGTTGCATCAACTTTGTATATCGGAAAAACAGAATATTTATTTTTTCCACATATTTCTAGATGCGCACTAAGAGGGATAGTACGATTGTGTTTTTGTTTAATTTGAGAACGATAAAGATTCATTCTCCTTTTTAATTTCAATTCTAAAATGTAATGTCATTATCAATTCAATGTACATCTCTTTCTATGCATTTTATCTATGAATGTATCTATGCAATGTATTGTGACGTCATAATTACACTTTATGACGCATCAACCAACTCAACGTCATTCACCTGATGAGACCCGTGATGGTCGAAAGCATGCTTGTGAATTATGAATAAATCATCTTGATTTCTTTGACAATTGTATTTTTATATATATATATATATGTGTGTGTGTGTGTGTGTGTGTGTTATATATATATATATATATATATATATATATATATATATATATATATATATACAGTAGTCCAATAAATAAACATACCCCGTATCTAGAAACTTTCTAGTGCGTATCTAGAAACTTTCTAGTGCGTATCTAGAAACTTTCTAGAACGTATCTAGAAACTTTCTAGTGCGTATCTAGAAATTTCTAGTGCGTATCTAGAAATTTCTAGAAATTTCTAGAAATTTCGAGTTTTTACTTTTTGCGAGATATTCACACAATTTTTAGATATTCTGAAACTGCATATTTACTTTGGCATATTTTGAAATTTTCAACAATATAACTCAACTAGAACAGCAGAAAATTGATGTTTAGTTTCGTGGTCTCCTCGTTATAACGCGCCTCGCTAACCTGCTCAATGGACAGTCTAATTACAACAGTCGCTGTTTAGCCTCTCGCTGTACTGCGCCATGACGGGTTTGTTGTAGCGTTTGAGTTAATTAATGAAGGACAGTCATATAACATGAAATATGTTGATTTATTCAGAGATTTAATTGAAACAATGTATAAGCTTCTAAATAAAATCTAATTAATATCGTATTAGCGGCTCAAAATTATCATATACAACTTTCAATCAATCAAACTGTGAGAAATGTTCATCAAACAACTGATTATAGTATTTTTGTAAAGTATGTGGAGTAACTATGCCACTTTTCCTATCTTAATAAATGATATACAAGGTCTTTTATTAAACGGACATCACTATGCTCCTAATTTTGCAATGAAATGTTCTGTTATTAGTATTGATATTAAGCTGTTTCTCCTATGTGTTTAGTTTTACCATCGTTGGCTTTCTCCAAATGGCGATTGTTTTAGAATTTTAAAGATGTGTACACTGATAAAATGGTATCTTCATTACATCTTATCAATGCTTTCAACGGCGGAGAAAGGAAACGACTTTATCATGTCGCGCGTACCGTACGGCAAGATAGACAATGAAGGCATAAAACACCTATGCAATCACGCCAATCAGGGCGACTGTACATTAATTCATTCATTTGTATAGCGGTAAAACATGTTATTACTTTCCCTTTGTTTATAAGAAAGACCAGTTCACCGACACCAACTGATATGAAAAGGCATCCAAGATCTCAGGTGCTGCTTCAAGCCAACAACAAACTCAGCTATCTTCATACATCAAAAAGTCAGCCATCCTGTCGCTTATATAAAACTCCAAAAAACATAGAAAGCTTAAACTTAAACCCATTCCCTCCTCCTATCTCTAACTTCCCGTAACTCATTCCAAATATCAATGTTTCTATCCACTAACTATTCGGCACGGCAAGTTATATAAAGCTAGAAACTCATGCACTGTATATTGCGTCTAGTCGGCGACATGACAGGCGTAAAATACAAAATAAACAATCACAATTTAAATGTTAGCATAGACGAGATTCAAAAGTGAGATTCTCAAATAAGAATATAAACAACCTGTTGAAAATACACCTCGTTCTCACCATTGGAAACTTTACAATGTTAGCATATAGATTGTTATAAGGTAGTTTTCGGTTTATAAAGTCGGCCAACTTTTTAAAATCTGGAAATATACAAAATTATAATTTAAGCGATATGCTGCCTTTTGATTGTACTAAACAAAGTCACATGACCGGTATATACCTCGAAAAAGTTTGGCGATAAACAAAGGACTGACGTTTACATAAAATGAATTACAACAAATGAAGGATACCGAAATCATGCCGCAACTATTTTCCCGGGAATTTCTCAGTATCGTGAATCTGGCCATACCATATTCTTGACAGTTGTCACTTCACACCAGATTTCACTCCTGATAATAAATCACCACATTCCTACAAATAAAAATAATTCCGCGACTGTTTCAAGCCCCCCCCCCCCCCCCCCCCCCCCCCCCATTCATCCTTCCATTATTAGGATATTGTAATTGGTAGAAATAGAGATCCGCCAGTGAGTGACTGGTATCTAGGTCAGTAAGTTATCGTTGCACTGAGTAACTTAAACGTTTGAATAACCGGCTGCGCAAGCCAGGTTTTATTCGCGTTGACCAATACATTATGACATTCATTTCTTAATTAAATGCAAGCTGATCAAGGGATAGGATGTGTATTGAAGAAGACATTCTGTGTTTATCAATGAATATACATCACTTGATTACATAACATATACACACCCGTACGGATTATCCTCACATGGCAGGTGTTACATCGACTGTCTTGCTATAATTTCATCATTATTGTATGCAGATGACATAGTGCTAATAGCCCCTGATGTTAGTAGTTTACAGAAACTTCTGAATTGCCTATCTGACTGGTCAATACGATGGAAACTGTCGGTGAATCAAGAGAAATCAAAGGTTATGCACTGCCGGACTGTATCTACCCCTATGGAAACCTACCAGTTTACATGTGGCGAGATTGACATTGATTATTGTGAGGAATATAAATATCTTGGCATGTGGCTAAATGAACATTGTAATTATAAGAAAACTGTGGCCGAAATTTGTAAAGCAGCAAACCGAGCCCTTGGGGCTGTGATATCTAAGTTTAATACCATGGGTGGTCTGAGTCATGATGTATTAACCAAACTGTTTGACAGTTATGTCCAACCTGTGCTCAACTACAGTGCCAGTGTGTGGGGTCTTAACACTTATAAAGAAATTAATAATGTTCAAAATAAAGCCTGTCGATTTTTCCTTGGTGTGAGGAGAAACAGTTCAAATATTGCTGTTCGAGGTGACATGGGGTGGAGACACCAACAGACAAAGCTACAAGTTGAAGTGTTCAGATATTTTCATAAAACCGCCACATCAGATCCAAACTCAATATCAGGAATCATCCACCAGTGGTCAGTTCGAAGGAAATCATCATGGGATTACAGGGTAATGGAGATGGTCAAGAAGCTTTCTATCACCAGTGGTCGAAATGTTTATGATTATTGTAATAATACCAGCAGATCAGTGTTTCTAGACCAAGTGTTACAGGAATTAGATAAGAGAGACAGGGAGAAGTGGTACTCAGATTTATTTAATGATAAGAACAACAAAAATGGGAACAAGCTTAGAACATATAGATTATTTAAGCAAGAAATTGATACATGCCAGTATGTTAAGATGTCTCTACCAAGGCCATATAGGAGTGTTATGGCCTCTTTGCGCTGTGGTAACCTGCCTATCAACATTGAACGTGGAAGATATACCAAGCCAGTCACGCCTCTTTCTGAAAGACTGTGTACTCTCTGTGATAAGAAATCTATGGAAGATGAACTTCATTTTGTTGTTGAATGCAGTTATTTTGATAATAATAGACTACCTTTGTTTAACACTGCTAAACAACAAGACCCTAACTTCCCTGCATTTTCAAGTTGTGAGAAATTCCTGTGGCTGTTTACAAATGATAAGATGCAATATCAACTGTCAAAGTGTCTGAACCATATGTACAGTTTAAGGCGCCTGTGTGTTTCATGAATGACTATCAACTAATCTCCTCAGCATAATTTTTTTATTGTATTTTGCTATCATATGTTTTACAATATTTTTAAGTGTGAGTTGTATGTTTGAATGAGAATCTGTTTCAGCCTGTGTGAATCTTAATTAATGGATGAAAATGGGAATGACACAGTCTGGAAACAAGCAGAGTGAAAGATATGTGTATGTTTATTTGTATGTATGTAGGTATGGAATTTTGGATGAATTAATGAATGGATGTTTGTGAGGACTGATGGATGTGTGTATGATATCCGTGTGTGTATGGTATCTGTGTGTGTATGGTATCTGTGTGTGTATGGTATCTGTGTGTGTAGGGTATCTGTGTGTGTATGGTATCTGTGTGTGTATGGTATCTGTGTGTGTATGGTATATGTGTGTGTATGGTATCTGTGTGTGTATGGTATCTGTGTGTGTATGGTATCTGTGTGTGTATATATGTATGAAAGTTGCAATGTGTATAACTGTATCGTTTATATGTTATGAAAGCAACATTGAGTGTAAATGTATAGTATGATTGGTATTTGTTTATGTAAATTGTAAATGAATTTTAAAACTTGATGTATTTTAAGGTGTCATTTCGGCCTTAACAGGCCCGGTGTTGTTTTAAATGTAATATGTGTATGTAATATGTAACACATGACACGGTAATAAATTATATTATTATTATTATTATTATTATTAATCACCAAAAGAATAATGGAATGATTGAAAATATGTAATCCGAAATAAAGATTACGATCAGTGAAGACATATTTGACATTGTATATTAAAATGTTTTACTTAACGTGGCATAGTTCGTCCCCAATACGTGAAATACGATCATTATTAAACGTACACATTTTGTATATTTATATTCATGCATAAATGTCCAAACAATAGAAGCTCCGTCAGTAATATCTTTATTTATGTTGTATCAATAGAGGGTGTAAAAATGGGCGTACTCACTAATGTTTTTTTGTAAATGTACTTAGTGTTTACAATGTGAGACACTGATTACCTGTGTTGATGTTGGAATTCTCATAGATATAACAAAGTTTTTCTTGGAATATTAATGTTATCAGTTAATTATTTTCGACAATTATGCTAAATTTGCAATATTAAGAATCGTTTTATTTTTGCCAACGAAAATAATGGAGGCATAGAATGAGTTGGTGATACCGAATCGTCGAAATTGCGACATAAAGAAGTTGATCTTCCTATGACCCCGATTCATTTGATGTTGCTTGTCACAAATTGACAATTGTATTAACAAATCCGAAAAGGCACAACTACGTCATGTATTATGGGAGGCGATTAAAAGAAGGAAATATATGATTTCGAAAGGGGATTCTGTCAGCTATTTAATTAATATATTTAGCTAAGAAGTTGTATCTGTTCACTAAGCTGATATCTTGCCTATCTCATGTATCGCCGATGATGGGTATAAACGGTTGAGTTTGAACTTAAATCGTAAATTCTAAATGATCATCAATCATTTACTAGTAAATAGAACGATTTTAAGAGAGGGTTCTATCTGGGTAGTGAAATGTGAGATGACATTCCTGTTTACACACCTTTGTTATAAATCATGTACGTGGTTATTGCATAATCCAGGTGATACATTATTCGTATGGCTTTATATTTGAAAACTTGATAATGACTACTTACTACACATGCGTTCAAAAACAAAAACAATGAGACCTGAAGCTATATGAAGCTGAACACTTTGTTACGGCAAAAACATAACATAGTTTATAAGCTTAATAATAAGTTTGTTGTTACTCTGTGAATATTCTTATACTACATACCGGTAATATGTTTGATTATACAAAAAAGTTGGAATTAATAAAAATACATAAATTTAAGCTAGCGAGACACTGGTAATGAGCCAATATGAATTGGAGTCTTTGCTTCAAGTAAGTTAAAGTTACCCTGTCGTGTTAGAAATGTAAAAGTTCTGAAATTACACGACTTTATACGTATATACTGATTGTTTATCATTGTGTTGATGAAGCACTTAGAATTAAATGAGTTTGTTAAAAGAAATTGCATATGAAAGATAAATAATTTGTTTGTTCGGTTTAAATACAATACATTGTTTAATTACATCAAATCAATCGCAATACAATATCGATGATCGAACGTAAATCTCACAGAAAAACCTCATCCACCAAGTGCATTTGATCATGACAGGGGGCTCAGGTTAAAGTTATTTAATGAGTATAGACCTACGGTAATTTGCATTCATAAATCATAAAATTTGCATAAATCGAGTAAGTATTGAATCATTTAGCTCAGTTTAATGAATTAGAATTCAGTTGTTATTGGAAGAAATGAATTTGGTATAAATATACAATATATATGGTACGGCAATTCTCAATAATCATTCGACAAATAAAACGTAAGACCTATTGAATGTACATTTAGTACTAGTCCGTAAAATGTTTATAAACATTTTAAAATATACCTTTCCATACTCAATAAGTATAGTTTTGAAATTGTGTTCAACTTTAGTGGAGCCATTGGACATTTTGTCGTGGAACCACTGGATCAATGGAGCGGAAAAATAACCTTGCGTAACTCACATTCGTTCACATTGTAGACAGTTATTCTAATCTATATGTCGGTAGACCTTTGCATGAACTCATAAAACACAATGGCAGAGGCCGCAAAAGAGTTTTTTAAGAGACAGGCGAATGTATATCAATGTTGCAGTGTATTGTATATAGACGGTTAGGCATACACGTGATTAAACAATCAGGGCTGTTTCCGGTTATTCGGAATCACTTACGTACTGATGACATCTGTACAGGGGTGATTAGCAGGGGATTCAACGTCCTGCAGTGGAGCGTGTCTAATTTCAATTCCTGATACTGCGTAATAAAACAATGAAGTTTAACTCCTTGGTTTTTATATCTTCACCCTAAGTATAACATGTAAAACATTATGTAAAATGTGTGATCCTAAAATAATTGAAGATGGAATCCACGTTATTACTGATTGTTATTTTATTGCAGATTTAAACTTTACCCCACTGCAACAAACCTGCTATCTAATGAATACCCAAAGTATATATAAACTCCATTCAATCGTAAGCTTCATTTCACACTGTTTTAGTCTCTTTTTTAAATATGTGTACGAAAGCTTTGTGTTTGTTGGTGTAATATGTTTTGTTTACCAATTACTCAATTGTTGTAGAAAATGCATATTTGCATATTCAATTTGTAAGCATATATGAATCCTGTGCGAAAGAATGCTAGTCTATAGGTTTGCCTGTGCGTTTGTCGTTCGGTAAACATGGGGATAAATGAGTTTTAAATGTGTCGACTATATTTAACCTGTTATCTTCATGTATCTCGCGAATGTGTCTGGACAGATATATTGGTATATGTATGTATTGTAATGTAAATAAGTATGAGTGCCTCAGTATGTAATTCATTACTTCTCCCTCACACATTCTCGTGCCCTCTCCCTCTCCCTCTCACATTTCCCCTCCCTTACCCTATGACAGTATGTATTTGAAGGTAAATGGGTATGTGTGCCTGAATGAATTTTTGTTTATTATTGTAAATGTGTATCTATGAGATACTCATACTCTCTCTCTCTCTCTCTCTCTCTCTCTCTCTCTCTCTCTCTCTCTCTCTCTCTCTCTCTCTCTCTCTCTCTCTCTCTCTCTCTCTCTCTCTCTCTCTCTCTCTCTCTCTCTCTCTCTCTCTCTCTCTCTCTCTCTCATTTTGTATAATATCTAATATTTGTATATGTATATGTTGTATGTGGGCCGGAAAATGTGGGGGAAAACATTCAATTGGACATTAAAGCGTAATGTTTCAAATATTTGAAAACAAAACATGGAAATAACAACTAGGTTGAAGGTAGTGCATTCCACGAGAGACCGAAAATATACCAAAATAGTTTCATAGTCTTCTCATAGAGTTCTCATGTGTATGTATGCACATTGATTGAGTAAACAAGCACCTCATTTCGTTCAGTATAAACATATCCTAGGGAAAATTGTGACAAATGAAAATAAATTAATGCATTTAACATTTAATGCGATAAAACAATTATTGGTATCGGTCTTCAATGATTTGTGCTGTGTCTTGCATAACGTGCTTGGAGTAAAGTGCGACACCCTTTGGTGGTCATGGTACGCGTCATGATGTAATTACAGGGAGCGGGGATCATAAATTAATTATCTTGTACCGACCCTCACTTAATTGTTTGTGTATTTCAACAAACTTCAATGATCATGTATAATAACATGTTGTGTATTGTAAAGACTCAGTCGACTATCGTATTCATATAAACACGCAATCATAAACTAATTATCTTATTTTGTTTCTGTATGAATCAACACAGTAAGCACATACATTTGTTGTCCGAAAAACGTATTTATTACCTCCACACTAAAGATTGTAATATATAATATAATTAAAACAATGCCGTTGAAATCCGTCCATCTCAACATAAAACACAGGAACATTTATAAAATACATATACTATATGTCAATTATTAACAGATACCATGTTTATCTCATCTCATGAGGTAGAAGAGTAATACATTCTCATTCATGGCTGCGAAAAGATAATCTTTCGCCCTCACTCGATGAGCTAATGATGAGCTCTCTCTCTCTCTCTCTCTCTCTCTCTCTCTCTCTCTCTCTCTCTCTCTCTCTCTCTCTCTCTCTCTCTCTCTCTCTCTCTCTCTCTCTCTCTCTCTCTCTCTCTCTCTCTCTCTCTCTCTCTCTCTCTCTCTCTCTCTCTCTCTCATGTAAAACAATAAGAATTTAACCGCAATAGCATTGATTAAACATTGTATTCATCATAAAATATATATTGCCGTCACACATCCAACAAAAACATTTTAGTTTGTGTACATTTAGATAATTATAACCTGCAATGTATATGACAAATAAATGAATATTCAAAATAAAGTACATGCACTGAACAATTTAAGAATCGACGGAATACTTAATTATCATATTCTATATAGATGAAGACACAATTTGGAAATTGGAGAGTTACTGGACGTGGATTGAGATCTCAGTATGGTATAATAAATGTAATTTGTGATGGGATATTTGAAATGACTCAAGTCAATTCAATTCTTTATTATTTTTAAGTTGTATCAGTGTATAAAGTACAGTATTGTAGTATCTAATTGCCTTCACTCACCCTGTGAGGAGCCAAGTCGCGCTGTTAACGAGTTAAATAGAATATGCAAGCCTGGATATACTAGGATATGTGTGTATTGCAAGGGGGCAATATGTGCGGCTAATGCCCGGTACCATAAACCAATTTAAAAATACGTACGGATGTGTATTGTCGCAAATACTGTAACATCAATCTAAATAAATTTACACGTGTGTTTGTGACTCAGAGATATATTCAAGTGGTCACTGGATTGTTCAGGAGATACGGTTCACTGACTTCATTGATAAACCCTAATGAATCTGAGATTTTTGAAAAACTGTTATATATCTATTTTTGATTTCATTTGAATGCAAACCGGAGAGTATATTGTGAATTGGCCTATTCAAAATTGACTCAACTCAGGATATTTTTTAGGGAAGGACAATTGTGTGACAAGTGGCCATTCGTAAATATTGTCCATCAATATCGTAAGACGTCTTGTATAAAACAGTGTATCGTCTTGAGAGAGCAGCCGAAATTGTAAACAAATCAAATGATTAAGAACATATTTAATGTAGATTGTGCATGCGCCTCTTCACTGCTGTCAACAAACTAACAGTGAGTGGGTCATCTCAAGATCTACATTGGATACTAATTAAATAAATAAATAGTGTTCGGGTAATACAAATTGGTGACTCGATGTTAAAATACAAGATGTAATCTTATCTTTAATATATACATTATCGAAAATGTATTTTATACTTTTACTTGCATCCCCGACATTAGTTTTAGTAGTTTTTTTAGAGGAATTGATGTAAAACGTAACGCTTCTCATTATCTATCCAGTGGTTCTTCAACATATATATTGAACTTCTTTCAATGGCATTTAGAAGTTGGTTAGATGAAGGAGAACGAGTTCTATGGATATACAACTTCTTTATTGCGGGAGTGCGACGTTTCGATGTAGTTTGATAACGGTGTTAGTATCTACATCGAAACGTCGCACTCCCGCAATACAGAAGTTGTATGTCCATAGAACTTGTTCTCCTTCTTATATATTGAAATTGATTTTAACATTTTACAAAATTAAGAAAACAATATGTTTTGATGACAGCATCTTAACATACGATTTTTTTTTATCTAAAGCATTCAACTTGAACGTTTTTTTAAATGCACGGATTAAGTTGAGAAACACTGTCCATGTTTAAGTACATTTTGTGTTACGTTTAATATTTTACAGATATAATGAATTAGCCACTGGACATTGATGGGTTTTTTTTACAAAACCATCACAAAGATGTTATCCACGGGGCGGAAATAACTTCTGTAATAGTTATAGTTTCATACTTCCAGCATATCCAGCAATTGAAGAGAATACAATAGAAACAAATAAGTATTTGAATTAATATTGGAATAGTATATGTCTTAACAAGAACAAAACAAAGTCTGTATTCGATATTATTATCATTTGACCATAAAGGTAATATATTCTATGTACCAAGCCAATCAATTATTCTATTCACGGACACAATATTATGTAACCACTTACATATTTGTCTTTATCCCCGCTATTGAATTAACTTACATGTACAAAAGATCGGAAAATAAGTGAATTCAAATGTAATGGAAGTGTAAATCATATTTTCTATACGCAGTTGAATGCCCTTGTAATTTATCGGACTTTATTGTTGAACAAATGAATCAATGTTCACATCGAGGAAACAATATGTCATGTTAAACATTTTAATAGAGCATATACCAGGGGAAAAGCAGGTATGATAAATGCACAATGGCGTAAATGAAATAATGACATACATGTATAAGTAATTGCATGTATAAGTAATCAGCTTATTCCTTCATTACTCATTCGTTAATTAGCGCGTCAGCCATGCATGACTGAAGGCACACAAGGGGCGTTATAATGAGGACGCATGGTAGAGTAGGAAAACTTCAACATCAAATATCCGCTTTCCTAATTAAGTTGTAAAGTTGATTTTAAAAATGTGTGTTAAAGTTAATAAGCAGTTTCAGAATATACCAAAATAGTTTAGATATCTCGTAAAAAATAAAAACTCGAAATTAGAAACTTTCTAGAAACTTTCTAGATACTCACTAGAAACTTTCTAGATACGCACTAGAAACTTTCTAGAAATTTCTAGAAAGTGGGTACTTTGTTTATTGCTTAACTGTATATATGTGTGTGTATATATATATATATATATATATATATATATGTATATATGTATATTTTATTTTAAGCACTTGGGGGTGAATATGAAAGTTGATTAAGATGATATAACCTAAACCAGCACCTATTGTAATTTGATACACTTTCGAACCAAATAAAATATCATGCAAAACTGATAATGCATCTGTAATGTTCTCTTAGCTTTCAATTATCCTAAACAGAATTTGGATTTACTTGTGTATTAACACTGTTAGAACGGGCCCCGATTGTATGATCAATCTACTGCAATATGATTATGTGAAATAATAGCACTTGTTTCCTTATTTACATATGTAACAGAATTTTGCAATGTGTTAAATGCGAGGTAAAATGCAAATATTCACAATTAAGTAATGTGGTCGAGTGGTGTGACAATCATTGCCAGTGATGGATGCCTTACGTTGAGATTTGGGTTCGAATTTGTAAGAATTTGCCCTATTGCAGATACTGTGATGCCAACATACCCAGACATGCATTGAAGAAACTTCAATCTATAATGAGAGTAAGTCGTTATTATACGGATGTTTCAATTTGACTAGTCCATATATAACGAATCTTTATCCAGTGACTGATCTGATGTTATTGTTGATGTCTCGTTTAGGTCGACAGTCGTCAAGTGCACGTGCTGCACGAGGTGTGCGATATGTTACGTCAACGCGCCAGTGGTTGCTAAGCAACTACTGTCCGTGCTTCGCGACTTTGTGATGTGTTGTATCTGTGTCAGTGGATGCTAGGAACCATCTATTTTCAATGTTCAACTTGCTGCACATGTACCTCAAACTTAGGATATCAACCTGCCATATACTGGTCACTGGAGAAATATTTTATGTGCGCTTACTTCAATATATATCAGACACTGTTATGTCTTGTTGCATTTCCGAAAATAGTATTTGTATTTCAAAAGGGTTGCAAGAAACGTCATCTTAGATCTTTAGATGATGTTTATAATTTTCAAATTCATTAATTTTGAGCATGGTTTTGGAAAACGGTAACGTCACTTAACCCCATTAATCATTTCACCGTTTTGTCAAATAACATTGTATCCAAAATCAGAAAATTGGTACGTGTTGGGGAAACCGCGATTCTTGCAACACTCTAGGCACAGTGCTGTATGTAATTCCACACGCACCTAAGTTCTAATGTGAACCTTTATAGTGATGGAAATGAAAAGTTTTACTCATGGTTTCACTGTTTACTACCGATTATAATTTTCAACATTACATTACCAGTAGTAGATGCTGATGAGTAAGGTAAATGACTCTCATTCAACAAAAATACCAAAGTAATTCTTTATACAGGTATAACTTGTATATTTCACAGTACACTATCCTCTTTAATGTGACAATATAAGTATACAACATGAAAACATATTAAAAACATTCTACCATGACCTGAAGGAAAGACTTGATTCTTGTTGGTTGAAAAAGCAGTTGCTATCAATTTTAATTGAGCTTTAACAGATTTTAAGGCTGCATCACTGTTTTAACACGTGTTCAGAGATGGTAATGTTTGCAAAATTGATATGACTGAGGTAATTATGACCCATAATTACAGACGATTAGTTAATGCATACCTGGTACTCTAGTGATGACCAATGTATCAAAACATTTAATGAAAGAATTAAAAGATAAACATTTACTTGTTAGAATGAGAAAAATAGATACCTGTTACCTATTATGTATCCAGGATATAATTTGGTTTATTGTACTGATTTATCAAGCTAAACTGTTTGAGAAGCATTCTAGAAGTAGTATGACAGAGAAGACAATGCTCTATATCGAAAAATTAAATTGAAATAGATATGTAGATTATCCGTAAATAATGTTGTCGTCTTTAGCATAATTAATTAATATCTTCAGCGTGAGCATATACACCGTGTATCTACACAATACAGAAATTGTTTTCCAAAAATATTTTTTCTATTGTTTCCAATCATTTCTTACGTTGCTCAGTGGATCAACGTCACCCTTTTGCATAACCCGTGTACAGTTTTCATGCAAACTGCAAATAAAACATGATGCAAAGCTGTGGTGAGAGGTATCATTACAGTTTACTTCTAAAGCAATGCACTGGCCCATTCAGAGCTCAAACTTGTGTGATAATCGAGAGTCCTTTTGCACGTTTAAAATATCAAAGCATTTGGAAATATTCGGCAACTAAAATGCAAATATCATCTGCATGCTATCATGTTGATTACACAGAGCAATTCCCTGAAGAGTATAGCCTGTACATAAACCTTACAAAAGCTTATAAATAAAAACACCAAATAGTTTTAAAATATTTATTGAAAGAAATCAGTATCAAATGTAAGTGACACACGTAAAATGTTCAATGTTCAATGTATGTGAGAGGGTAGATGACCTCTACTCGATCAGTTGATCCTTTGGAGGGACCACGTCATCAGTATTGTCATCTCGTGGGTCAAATGTAGAAATGTGTGTAAGTTTGCCCTTTCAAATAGATTGGACACGTTATTTTATCGTTTTCTATTGCAGTTCACATGAATGAAAACAAGCAAACAAAATATCCGGATAATATACATATACTGTCAAAGTACAAGCAAATTAAGGCTTTCAAAATTATTTTACGTTAGCGGGAAGTCATATTTTGATGTATTTCATTTGTCTGTACACGAATTTTCAAACATTATCAATACTGGTTCATAATCACTGTCATTAATGGTTAAATTATGGATCTGAAAGTCATGTACTTCCGTACATCCCTTCTATCATTGTGTAAAATTTCAGGAAGTCATCCTGGATTTGTAAAGCACGTAATATTTACTTCTGATTTTATATGTTGGAGTTGATAGCACTTAAGTGAGGTTTCAGAACACATCTAGAGATAGACAACACAGCACATCTTCTACAAGTAGATTACAGCGAGGAGAAGAGACAAGAGAAGTCCTGGTGCGGCAGCGACTGGAAGACAAGAAGAAACATATATATCTAATTGTATATGACGGATTTGGCGACTCGTTTCTGTCATTATATAGTATGTGATTGTCGGTGAAATACCCTTTTGATGATATCATAGGAACAAATCTGCTATCAGTTGACAGTGATGAATTTGTTTTTTATTTTTGCCGAAAATAACACATTATTAAATACATTTCGCACTCTAAGAGAAATGCAGACATCTACAAATCTGCCATGTTCAAATAAGTTCAGGGTATGCTGTTTCGATTGAAAAAACGCAAACAATGAAATGGAAATGGAGACCAAATGGCAATGAGATAAATATTCATTATTAAAACTGCATATAAAAATAACATATTGACAAATTAAGTTATTATCAAACAGCAAAATCTCTCTACAGAAGTCTCCTCCTCGTCCTACTACATGTATTATATGGTGGTGCTACTGCTACTGCTGCTACTACTTCTACTAATGTCACGTCTACTACTTCTACTACTTCTACTAATGCTACTACATTGTGTGTACGCCTGGTCGTCTGCTGCTACTGCTACTGCTGCTACTACTGCTGCTACCTCTACTAATGTTACTACTTCTCCTGCTACTACTACTAATCGTCCTATTACTAACACTACAATCACTATTACCACTGCTTGTAGCACCTTCACCATTACAATTACAACTAGCATTAGTAGTTTAATCTCTTCACGACTCCCACTACTATTGCTACAATTACAAGTACAACTGTTTCTACTCCACTAGTACTACTTCTAACTCAGCTACTATTACTACTACTGATGCTGCTATTTCCATTAATCTACTAATACTTTTTTGTGATACCATTACTACCATTTATAATATTCAATTAAATGATATTACTGTTCATACTTCTACTTCTAAAACTGCGTCCACTATAACCACTCTACGTGCTACTACACATATATTATAGAGTACTGCTACTAACGCCCTTCCAAAGCGGACATTTTGCCTCATGTATGTGTATGTTAAGATTCCAAAATGTAATTGTAGTAAACAATGATACACTTAATTAAGTTTTCCGGAGAAAAGATCTTATGTATATAGAAGAATATATTTACCAATATTCCCTCCATTTTCTGAAATTAAGAGAGAACAAAATAATTTACTATCAGTAACTGACATTAATATGCACGAGTCTTCTAAATTGCAAACTGCAATGACTTAGGAATAGTTGTTTCAATATCAGACGCTTTTATCTCGAGATGTACATGCATATTAGTGGCTTTATGTACAAATTTAATTTAGATCAAGTTTAACGACTTGAGATCATTTTATTTTATAACAAAGAACGTGTCCCTTTATGCGTGATTTCTACGTTGGTTTTTCTCAAGCTCACCTTTTGCTGCACATACAGACTTTTTCCCTGCTTCCTTTTTGCACTCTTGTTTGTCAGGATCAGTACACTGTTCCGATGTTGTACGGTCCGGAGCTGGAAGGAGGAAAGTTACATCAAAACTTTGTTCACATATGCTGTTTGTACAAATTAAACTAGCTACCTTCTGGCCAGAGTTTATCTGCTGATTAAGAGTATCAGGTGCAGACACGAGATGGAACATGTGGAAGGTCACAACTTCATTTCACCTGATGCTTAACGAGCTGGACCAACGTCATCCTGGCTCAGGGTAAAACGTATACCCTCCGCTCCACTTATCTATATACGTTTTATCCCGACACAGGATGGACCAACGTCAACAGTGACGTAGACGGGGAATACATGTATAAGTTGGTAAATAAAGACCATTAGGGTATCCTCGGTTACCCAGGGCTTTATATTTGCCCCGTTACTCTTCACTATATCACCCCTAGGACACTCTATCAGAGAAATCTGTACTAAAATAACTCAACCTTGGTCGGCGTGAGGACGTCAGAAACCAAAGAAAATGCTAGAGAGGATAAGACGGAAATGGTCAAGGGAGATAACATAATGACGCGCGTGCTTTGCAACGAATTGATATGAATTGTCATTGGCTCGCAGGTCCAAGGTGCATAGCAGTTGATTGGCTCACGCCGGCCAAGGGCGGGTAATTTGAGGATAGATTTCTATGATGGAGTATCCCAGGGGTGATATAGTGGAGAGTAACGGAGCATATATAAAACCCTGAGTTACCGAGGATGCCATTAGGGGAGAAAGGGGAGAACCTGATGGGAAGAGGTAGTTTTCGAGGTTCAGGATGGCTTGCGAGGCACTGCAAACAGACCATCGGGAAACAATATCCCCTTGAACCACCTCAAGACGCATCTAAGTTCTCCGGGGTGTATTTTCATAAAATAGAATGCTCCCAGTTCATCAATATGACTACAACTGTTAACATGTACTGATATACTGCCTATACAAGGTATGAATTATGTTGTCAACCGGTTGATGTATACATTGGGATCTCGATGCATATAGCTGTATAATCCTCATATACCCTTGTTTAGAGTTACATTCAAAGAGGTCAATTTCGCTCTGCACCTCTCCTAGTGATGGAGAGAGATGTGACAAATTTGAAAAGAGTGAAATAAGTATTTTTTCTGTAATCGATCGGACATTCTAGCTTCAAATATGACCAAGTAAAACAAATCCAAAATTTGCCAAAACAAATTTAAAGTTCACTTTTTGAATTGCACTGCATAAACAAACGAGGGGTGAAGAATACATGTTTGAAAAGGATAAGATGGATAGTTTTTCTGTAATCAATCGGACAAACAATGTCTTCGGACGAAAGGACAGACGGAATCGTTGGTATAATGAGGTTATCATGAGAGTGTTTTGGGATGGTCAATATCCTGCTGAGAATAAACATTGTATTTTGCGAGGCTTGACGAGCTAAATACATAGCGTTTTTCCCTAATGCAGGATATTTACTATCCCAAAACACACAAGCATGACAACTTCTTTATCATTCAATGTCATTCTTCATTCATTTTGTGCTAAATAGCTTGACCATTAATTTCAAAGTTAAACTTTTAACTACGCGTATTGATATATGCAAATGAACAGCGTGCTATTCTCACGGTAAAATGACACCAAATAATGCCTACCAAATTATGCTTTCAGTAATAATAAGTGTTATTTTGGCATCTTAATTTTCAATGTTTTAATACGTTTCAAAATGCGTTTTTAAGTGAAAAATATTTAACGTAAGGATATTGAATTCTAACTCACGTCCGGTCGCTTGAAATCGTGTTATCTTTCGGGCAAGTCACGAGTCAAATTGCCTACTATATTTAGTATAGTATTTATAAAGTGTTTGTTCGGTAGATTTCAACCCGCGATGAACATGTTTTGGTACTGCTTGAACACCGACAACACAATCCATTGTATGAAAATACTAAATACCCCAAACCGTTGGTCGCGGGAATAATAAATGGTAAATTTGAGAGAACATAATATACAAAAACGTGCTACAGCGCCTTTAAACGATTAACCAGTAACCATCTACTCTCACTTGTTTATCTTTATAGTGGTAAATTGTTGAACTACTCTGAAGACCGCTCCAGTGACTGATCAAATGTTATTGTTGATGTGTCTTGTCGAAAGTCGTCAAGTGCACGTGCTGCACGAGGTTTGTGATATGTTACGTCTACGTGTCAGTGTCAGTCAGTCTACGTTACTGCACGTGCTTCACGACCTTTGTGATGTGTTGTGTCTCTTATCACTGTTCCACTTGTTGAACATCTACCTCAAACTGAGGATATCGACCACTGCATAGCTATTTTATGTGCGCTTACATCGATATCAGGCACTGTTCTGTTGTGTTGTATTTCGGAACTAGTATTTATACAGAATTGTGGCAAAAGCTTTGCAAGAGTCGCCATATCCCTATAAGATCCCATATTATTTTAGTGTAGCATAAACAAATTTCATGATCGGGACAGTGAATGAAAACGAAAAGATTGTAATCTAACATCTTGAGATTATGATTATAATTTTCAAAATCATTAATTCTGAACATGCTTTGTGAAAAACGGCAAAATAGTGACTGGTTATGATTACAATAACGTCACTTCCTCATTGCCTGAAAAAATGGACATACCTCAGTAATCATTTAACTGTTTTGTTAAATAAAGTTGTGTCAAAAATCGGAAATTTGGTGCGTGTTGCTGAAGTAGCAAAGGATCTTGGAGAAACGGCAATTCTTGCAACAGTGCTGTATATAATTCCACGCATACCTTAATGCTAATGTGAACCTTTGGAAAACTTGTATCTGTGTTTATATGTACATTTCAGCAAAAACATAGTCCTAACACATCTTTACTGATGGTTTCAATGTTCACTACCCATTGTAATTTTCAATATGAACTTACCAGTAGATACATGCTGACGAATGGCGTAAGTGATTGATCATTCTCATTCATAAAAAAATACCAACGTTATTCTTTATATAGGAATATATTTTATCCTACACTGTGAGAATGTGACAATTCCTTGGCAAGGTGCCATTATAAAGGTTCTCAGAAATCTGTATTTAAATGCTTGAAAAATAAAGCACTATAATGATAATGATGTAACAGTTCCCTACAAAAGTAACGAGTGGGCATATTTTTTTTTAATATTGTCCATTAATGAACCATTGGGTATGTAAAAATATAGTACGCGATTACTCCGCTTATTTGATGTTGAACAGAGATATTTTAATGAGATAGATTTCTGTAATTGTTCCTATATTGTAATCAACATAGTCAATGGCTCTTTAATGCATTTCTATGTCGTCCTGCATCATACATCTGTAAACACGCGAAATAAACAAGAACGTATTTCATATTTTACTACTTTATTGCATAAAACACACAGACATCAATTATATATATTTCAAATACATCACAACGTACAACGTATATCAGAGGGTAGATGACCTTTACTCGGTCAGTTGATCCTTTGGAGGGACCACGTCATCAGTATTGTCATCTCGTGGGTCAAATGTAGATATGGTTGTAAATTTGGCCCTTTCAGATAGATTGTATGATGTTATGCAAACAATTTCTAAGATAATCAAGGTAATAAACACATAACATATAAATAACATTTCTTTTAATCATGCAAAAAACATATTGGACACAGAGTTTACAAATGCAATTTTTAAAAGATCATTGTAATCAACAGGTATTGAAAACATAGCTATAAATGAAAGTCGAATTAAAGAGATTGAACATCTTAGTTGAATTTTTACATGGTTATAGTTTCAGCGATATGTGACTGTAGATCTGTTCTTACAATTCGATTGTCACGGAACATCACTATAACCAAAATTGGGGAATGATTTTGTCGATATGGAGACAGTTGACAGCACATCACTCAGTAGCACATCTAACTCCTTATATGGGAAAGGAACGAAGAAAAGAAGACAGGTCGCAGCACACCACCCTGCAGGTCGAAGATCCTTGTCTACATGGAGAAGAATGCCACAGCGACGGCCAGGATTATTCCACTTGATGATGAAACTGAGAATACAATAAAATGTACATAACACTATTTGGAATACTTGGTCTTTATTTTCGAGACATAATTAGTGCTGAAATATTCATGGAACAAGGGCTTGAGACAATATTATCATGTTGGAAAATCTAGACTGTATAACATAAACAACTCAAAAGGTTTAATTGTTTATATCGAGACAATTTTAACACAAATTATGGCTTATTTGTTAACGCTGTGCTGTTTAAGGCAGTTCAAATATTTATCTTCAATTTATTTCATCACTCAAATCATCTAGAGGAAGTATACATTACAAAGATGGAGGCATATCGTCATAGCATATCTATATTGACGTCATAGTAGGAGGCATGTACAGTTGTGACCATTACAGGAAATGTTATATACTCTATTTATGTATATAGTAATATTGTTATTCATATTGAATTATTATATTGCATATTGTATACAAATCTTTGTTTGTGACAAAGTTTATATGATAAGAAAAGTAAATACTTTACCTACTATTCCGCTGCCCCCAGCATCGCCTGCACAGAAGGAATATACATAATTAATATTTCAATAAATCAATATCACAGAAACATACTAACATGATTTCTCTGTGAGTAAGCTAAAATTTTAAAAAATCGCAGGACAAGTTAACCAGGTGAGTTCAGAGATATTTGTTTATATTTTAATTTAATCTCTGCATATTGAACAAATATTCTATCGGACAAGTTATAAGAATTTTTCGGAAGGACTAATAACGCTAAAAGGAACAGTGTATCATGTTTTGAGATTGAACAGTCATTTTCTATTCTGTTTCAGAAAACGTATTTCTATGGTTATTAAAAAGTACTTTCAGACTAATGAGTATTATGTTATTGGGAATCAAAACGTTATATTACCTGGTTAAGAACACTTCACTGACATATCTGAATATATGTGCATACTATTGATAACAGAGGGACATAACATAACATGTATTTCGATTACAGTCCTCATCTACATAAACAGAAAGTTAATTTCAAGAGCAAGTACAATCATTTGAGTAAATAAGGTTCATTTTAAGAAAAGGTACGCAAAGTTTGATGAAGGCGGTACATAGTTTTACTGATCTTAGCACCTGGAATAACATCAGCAACTCTTTAAGAAAGGCTAAAGTGGATTTTAGGGTTCGCCATTACACATACGATATTGCTTTTACCCAGATTTGTTTCATATTCGATAGATTCTGTGAAGATAATGAATACATAAAGGATTATGTACATACACTCTTTGGTCGCAATGGTTCCATCTGCATTTGTCTGTAGATCTTCTTTCGTCACGTCATGGCAACCCTTGGCTTCTTCTGCACCGGACAGGCAGCTACTTAGGGCTGTAAGGGCTCTGAAAAACATCATGGACTCATAGGAAACTGTAACTTAGATGATTAGCTTTACGGAAGAGACCTTCTACAAAACTTTGCCAAATGTACACTCCCGGCCAAAAGAAGCGCCTACTAGATATCTTATCAGATATTGTAAAAACTGTTATGAACAGTTTAGCAATATTATAACATAATGAAGTTGTACCATTTCTGCATTATATATTTGAATTTCAGAAGTTCATGTCACGAAAGAAGGGCGATTGTGGAAATGAAAAAAAAAATTGTTCAGTTTTCGATCAGTGCTTGATCAGAAAAACATTTTAAAAGATTTTCATACAACCACGAGCAACAATACAGACACGTATTCGCGTAAAAGTGGTGATGATGCTACCGATGTACAAGGTTAAGGAGCGAAAGTGAATCAACCGAAAATAGCAGTCTTCATTGGGCGTGGTTTTCATTAATGTTATTGACTCGAATAACAGTTTTTCACGATTTCAATGGACATTCATATTAATTATTTGTTCAGCATAACGTGGAGACCGCCATTAATTATATTTAAGAAATTATTGCATCTTTCATTTTAAGGAACATAAAGTAGGCGTTTCTTTTGGCCGCGGGTGTACAATAAATATCTTAAATGGCTTATTTCAGAGAAAGACTGAACATTTGAATTTGAATTAATTTTGAAAAAGAATACCATTTAAGGGATGTTAAGTGGTATGCTTGTATCGTTAGAAAGGTCATAATGGCCGATTATTTGTAATATTGGTGAATGATTCACTGGATAATCCATATATGCCAACATGTAGGTTTGATGATATCAACACAATTCATTTAATATTTGTATACATTTCTCATTGAGTATATGACACTGCAAACATGAAGCAAACAGTTCACATACGTGCAGGGCTGCTTCTCCCCAGTTAGATCTGTTGCCCAGTAGTCGACCTGACACTTACATGTGTCTTTTAGTGTACCTGTTATCATCATCGTATTCATTAAATAACGAGTTCATCATGTTCATAAGCATTATAGAACAATATACAATTTCAGTTTTTAACTTTTTTTCTTATATATTGTAATAAAATTATCAATATCTTCCTAAACGATAAACATCAACTTACAACTGCAATTTTAGGATTTTATTTTTAAAAAAGCCAAACAAAATATCAAAAATTGTTTATCATACAATGGGTGATGTTCTCGGCAGGATAAAATCAACCGATATTGTCGTTAACATTGGAGTCATATTCGAAAGCCGATGCAAACTACAGAGGTCAAAAAAACGAAGATGATTTTTTCCAAATAATGAAATACGATATATCTTTCATAAACAATAACTTAAGAAATGACAAAAGGAAAACTGTGTAAGTAAACTTGTGCTAAAACGTTTATTATGATAAAGCAGTGCCAAATCACGTTCATTTCGAATATAGCAAACAATTTTACTCACTGGTGTCCAAGGCGGTTTTAGTCATATATTCATATAGCTCGTATTCATAGTCAATCTTAATCTACCATACATGAGAATAGTGTAAAACTGGTCTGAGGAATTAACTTTTAGTTTAGCTCTCCGTTTTACATGAGCTGCCATTTGCATTCGAGCATTCCACGTGCACTCTCATCCCTCAGTGGGATAGACTCGCCAATGTGTTTCCATAAAGATGAAAGAATGCAATATCGAGTTCGTCGTCGGAACGTTAACTATTTTTTATTTCAAAATCGTTACATATTTAAATAGTTCAACATGTGACACTCCTATGATTTAGTGATGACGGCCTGTCATTATCCGGACTTGATATTGATTTATTGTAAACAAAATTTATAAAAGGAAAAGATTCAAATTCGAGATGCATATTCTACTTGAAGACTTTCTATCAGTAAAAAGAGTAAGTTGCTGATGACCTACTGTGATCATTTTGTTTTAAAAGTGGATGAACTTTTTCTGTCTCTTTATCAACTTTTAGATAAATTATTATTTATACAATACTCACATTCCGTTGGTGCTTTTATCTTTGAGAGATCGGCTTTCTTCGTGACACACTCGTGTGTTGCGTTATCAGCTTCAATACATTCGATGTAAGTATGAAGCTTTCTGAAAGGTGAGCATTGGAATTGAACATTACAACACTATCGTTCATCAGGGAGAGATTTAATGAACATGTTCACGTCGAAAAGCTGCTCGCAAATAACATTTCCCTTATTTTTAATCTCATTTTAGCTTTCTAGTGGTAACATAAACATTAAACATGATATAGTCAGTTAGAGACGTCGAGAAAGGTATGAGTTCATGTACGCTTCAAATAGTCAAAATATCAATTGGTGTTTTCAATATCAATTTCACTGCTAATATGCAAATGTAAATACAAGTTCACACAATCACATCGTTTCATACACATGTAATTACAAGTGAAAATGGTATTCGACAAGATCTTTAATGTCCTGCTAAAAACATGTTTTTTAGTTCAAATATAACTTGCAGTACTTTTTTTGACAAACATTTCAGAATTCTTCATTAGAAGATGAAAGGTAATATAATAACAAAGAGTAAAGTGTATTGATGCTCAACTTCCTGAAACGATGCGTGTATATATAATAAAGAAGTTGTAAATCTTTAATATATGTTGTTATATTCCAGAAATATTACTACGTGGAACTGGGAGGATGGACAACATTATGTACGTACGTGCAGTCTGAATCGGCGGGATCAGGTAATTCACATGTTGAGTCACATTCTGAAATTTTAGATTATACACCATAATACAATGCAATTTTATAACTAGGTGTTTACAAATATACTTTTACCAATCACATTGTCAATCATATTTCGCATATGAATAATAATATCGTACAACATCACACCTTCACTTACTGTTTTATATGTAATTGTTGACAGACGATTGTTTAAAACTAATATAGAAAGCAGCAGGTAAACTTATGATTCAGTTTTAAAATCATTGACTTGTAGAAGAAAAGTCCCAATGTGAGTAATTGCAAATAAATGTAAATAGACTGAAAACGCTAACGAAAACACCTTAAAATGGTGGCATCTCTTTTGGATTACTCCCAATATGACTACTCCTCATTTAAACACAAAACCAGTGTTGCATGAGTAACCCCTCCCCTCTTTGAAATAATGGACTGAACCACAAGTACAAGTTGATCATTAAACAACATGGTATCCATAAAAAACATAGAAAGTATGTTCTCGCTAAAATCAGGTCATCAAGTTCAATGTTTTATGTTACAGTCATTCCATTTAAAGCATTTTCCCCAGCTGAAACTGCATTTTCCCAGCAAAAACTGAATGACCTTTCGCCTCTTAATAATTTCTGTTTCAGTCTCTGTAGTCTAGAATCGAGATCTCTATATTTCCGCCTTCTCGGCGCTGTTCCACTTGCAGCAGCTTCCTCCTGTTCACCGATTCCATAGATTTAAGTATCTTTATGAAAATGAAGATGTTGGGGTGGTTTTGCTTGATAATGTGGTTCAGATAGTGATGCCACCTGGACGGAAGACATGTTCCCGTCCGTTGAAGCAGTACTCAAAAACGCACCCTGCTTCGCGGAAAATTGTTTGATTTTTGTACGCCATTTTGTTTCTGATTGTGCTTGTCACATCTATAGACAACAGCCGTGCGAGGAGGATGTTTTTCCTTCTCGTTCTATATTGTTATGTCGTTTGACATAGCTGTTGACCTATTCTTGTCACATCTTTGCCAACAGCCGTGCGAGGAGGGTGTCTTCTCTCCTCGTTCTATATTGTTATGTCCTTTTGGACATAGCTGTTGACCTATTTTGTAGCATTGATCGCCAACAGCCGTGCGAGGGGAATGTTTTCCTTCTCGTTCTATATTGTTATGTCCTTTTGGACATAGCTGTTGGACGATATTCTTGTAGTACTTCTTGTAATCAACAGCTGTGCGAGGAGGGTGTTTTCCCTTCTCGTTCTATTTTGTTATGTCGTTTTGGACATAGCTGTTGACCTATTCTTGTTGTACATTTTGTAATCAACAGCCGTGCGAGGAGGGTGTTTTCCTTCCTCGTTCTATTTTGTTTTGTCGTTTTGGACATAGCTGTTGACAACTTGTTGTATCTTGGTTTGAATAAAACTTAAACCTTATATCACTTTTGGTCATTTATTAAAAACGCTTCCACTGCCGACCAAATTGGTAGCAGAGCGTGGTTGTCATGTGACCACCTCTTTCAGAAATGTGAAAACCTTAACAAAACATTTGAACTGCTTGTTATGTCACACTTGGGTGACTGAATGTATTTTTGAACATCAGGTCATTGAATTGTTTATGTCACAGGTAAGTGACTTATTGGCATATTGAAAAGACAATTGTTTGTTACAATGTCACAGACGGGTGACGAGTTGGGTACTGATGAAGGTAACGTTGAGTTATCTAATGACATGGCAGCCGAGAGATGCATTCGGTTGCAAAATGACATTTTTGAGTTAAAGCGGCAAAAGGTTATAGTGAAATCTGCTTTTACTAAATCAAAAAATGCACTTGAGAGACTTGTGAGTGAAGTAGGGCTACCATCACACAGTGATGTCCTTGATGCTATTGATAAAGTGTGTGACTGTGAAAGTAGGGCAATTGATATCGTGATGAGGCTATCTGAGCTTTATCAAGAGGCAAACCAAGTAGAAAATGCTAGTAAAACATTTGATGAATTAGAGACAATTGAACTCACTGGAAGCGAAGCTCAAGACAGAGCACATGCATTTCTTAGGTCTTTATCTGCATCATTTTCTGACACTTCCAGTACGCATGCATCATACATGACCAAATCAAATGTCAAGGCATCTAAAAAACACTTGGTTGATCAAAAGCAGAGTCTACATTCTGAATTAAAAGTTTCACAACAAACTCAGATAGCACAAAACGATGGTCAACAAACACAACCAAAACTGATTGATCACAGTCAGGTTGAGACAGACCGGCAGTCTAACATATCCAACGCTCATCGTGAGCAACTGAGGCCTCAGGCTTCCAGAGGTTATGATCTGGGTAATGACATGTGGAAACAATTAAAACGTGTTTCTATCCCTGTATTTTCGGGCGATACAAAGACCTATGAGAGTTGGAAGGCCGCGTTTATTGCTTGCATTGATAAGGCTCCTGCTACCCCTGAGTACAAATTGTTGCAACTTCGTCAGTACGTAAGTGGGGATGCACTGAATGTCATTAAGGACCTAGGGCACAGTGCTGCAGCATACTCTGTTGCACTTGAACGTTTAGAGCGGAAATATGGTGGTCGTAGGCGCTATGTAGCATTGCAACTAGAACAAGTGACGAGTTTCAAACCAATCCGACTTGGTAATGCAAATGATGTTGCTAAGTTTGCTGACTTGCTTGACATTACTGTTGTCAATCTTCGAGATTGTGATCGGATAGAAGAGTTGGGCAACGGCTCACTCTATTCTCAGTTATTGACCAAAATGACTGAACCAATGGTCGCACAATACCAGAGATGGATCTTTGATTCCCAATTACAAGAGTCTGTTGAGACTTTGCGCGAGTTTGTATTGCAAGAGGCACATTTTCAGACCATTGCTTCTGAAGCTGTTCACGGGATATCGAAAGGTAACAAATCAGACAAAGCAAGGAAACAAGGTGTTTTCTTTGGCGTTAGTCCGTCTCCTGATGAGTGTTGTCCAATATGCAAAGTGTCTGATCATACAATTTGGAAATGTAGGCAATTCAAAGAGATGACCGTTGAGGAAAGATGGAACACTGCTAAAAAGTCGAATCTATGTTTCAGGTGTCTGAAAAGCAGTCACAATTCCAAAACTTGCTTGCGCCGTGCTAAATGTGGTATTGGTAATTGTCCAAAGTATCACAGTCGTTTCCTTCACTATAATGCGCAGTCGCAAACACACCCATCTGTAGCTTCACCGTCCGCAAGTCAAAGTGCTTCACATACCGCACAGGATTGCATTGGTCCATCCACTGGTACAACTTTGTCGTCATGCAGTTCGTCTTACTCCACAATATCATTGCGAACAGTTCCTGTTGTGGTTAAGAATGGCAATGTTGAAATCGTTCTGAATGCCCTGCTTGATGATGCCAGCACTCAAACCTACATCAACGAAGATGTTGCGTCACAATTGGGCATATCAGGTCAACTGCAAAGTGTGTCTGTAAATGTCATTGATGGACATAAGAAAACACTTCAGTCAATGGAAGTGGAATTTCAATTAGAAAGTTTGGATAAGTCTGTGGCGATGACAATGTCTGCTATGACTACAAGACAGGTCACAGGTAAACTCAAGGCAATTGATTGGCAGAAATATGCCTCGAGGTACAAACATTTGCAAAGTATCCCTTTTCAAAAGGTAAAATCTCCACACACAGTAGATTTACTGATTGGTTTAGATTACTTTGAATTGCACAGGTCATATGAAGATGTTGTAGGCAATGAAGGTGAACCTATGGCAAGGCTTACACCTCTTGGCTGGACATGTGTCGGGTCCATTTCTCCTCACAGTGGTGCTTCTTCATTAGTGACCTACTTTACTGACAACTGTGACACAGAGTTAACGCAAATGTTGCACAAGTTTTGGGAAGTAGATCAGTTTACTTCTAGTCCTACACCTCTGAGTAAGGTTGACAAGTCTATCGTGGAATCAGTTAGACAGACTGTTGAGCACCATGATGATAGATACCAGATTGGCATCCCTTGGAAAGGGGATCCTTCATCACTTCCTGATAACTATGCAGTTGCTCACAAGCGATTGTGTTGCACTGAAAAGAAGTTAGCTAAGGACAATGTAGTTGCTGAGATGTATGATAAGGTGATTTCTGATTATGAAAAGAAAGGTTACATTGAACCAGTGATGCCTGACGACAAACATGCTTCTTGGTATCTTCCTCATTTTCCTGTCATACGTCCACAAAGAACCACCACAAAGGTTCGGATTGTATTTGACGCCTCGGCAAAGTGTCAAGGTGTATCCCTCAATGATATGATTCATCAAGGTCCCAAGCTTCAAGGTGATTTATTTCACATACTCTTGAGATTCAGGAAAAACCCAATTGCTCTTGTGTGTGACATATCTGAGATGTACCTTCAGATAGGCATACAGCCGAAGGACCAGCAGTTCTTCCGATTCCTTTGGAGAAACGCTACACAAAAGAATGAAATCCAGATTTACGAATTCAAACATGTTGTTTTCGGCATGAATGCATCTCCCTTTCTAGCTCAGTTTATCTCACAAGAAAATGCTAGAACCTTTGAGCACTTGTATCCCAGGGCTGCTGAAACAGTCCTCAAGTCAACCTATATGGATGATCGGTTAGATTCTGTTTGTGAAACAGCTGTAGCAATTGATTTGTATAAGCAACTTACCAGTCTTTGGGCTAAGGCTGGAATGAAGGCAAGAAAGTGGCTATCCAATTCACCTGAGGTTCTTGAGGCAATTCCTGTTGAAGCAAGAGCATCCGCAGTTAATATCACGAATGATGAACTTCCTTCTGTGCAGACTTTGGGTCTGACATGGATATCCAGCGATGATGAATTTGGTTTTAAGTTCTCAGATATCCAATCCAACTTGGTTCAAACAAAAAGAGGTTTCCTCAAGAAAACTGCTAAGATCTTCGACCCTCTTGGTTTTCTTGCGCCATTCCATATTCGAGCTAAGATGATCTTACAGAAAATGTGGTTGGCTGGAGTTGACTGGGATGATGAATTGAATTCTAGTCTTAGAAATGAGACCGAAGAATGGTCAAGTGAAGTTCCTTTGTTGTCAACTGTCAGGTTTCCTAGATGCATTCGATTGACCCCTGAAATAGAACATACTCACCTTCACGTGTTTGTAGACACATCTCAGGAAACCTATGGAGCAGTTGTGTATGATGTTAAGTCCTACAAATCTGGGCAAACGTCAAGTCGTCTGGTTGCAGCAAAAAGTAGGGTTGCCCCACTTAAGGCAATCAGTATTCCCCGCTTAGAGTTGATGGCTGCAGTATTGGGTGTAAAGTTGATGTTGTCCATTTCACATGCCTTAGCAATTGACACTCCAGTTGTATTTTGGACAGATAGCATGAATGTACTCTTTTGGATAAAAAAAACACAGCAGAAATTTCAAGACTTTTGTTGCAAATAGAGTTGGTTTCATTCAGGAAAACTCTGAACCTTTCCAGTGGAAACATGTCCCTTCTCAGCTTAATGCTGCTGACAAACTTACCCGAGGCACGGTTGTGTCTGAATTGTTGACTGACGATTGGCACTATGGACAAGACATCGTTCAATCCCAGGAGAAGATGGCGCAGGATCCAGGAACTAGTCAGACACTTTTGGCGCCGGTGGATGAAGGAATGGCTTCCTTCACTACAAGCCAGGAAGAAATGGTTCACGCCCAGTCGGGATCTTCGAGTGGATGACGTCGTAGTCGTGGTGTCGCCAGATTTGCCACGTGGGAAATGGAATCTAGGCCGGATTGTGAAGACCTACCCTGGAAGAGATGATCACGTCAGAGTGGTGGACATCAAGACAGCGAGAGGCGTTCTTCAGCGTCCGGTGACCAAGGTTTGTCCACTGGAGTGGACAAGCGAAGATGGAGCTTGATCAGCACGGAAACAGACGGCGATGGACGAGATGAACAGAAGAAGACAGAAGAAATTGAAGACAGAAGAAATGTGTAAATAAGAGTGTAAATAAGTGTAATTTTGATGGAGGATTCGTCGAAATTGTGTTTGTGTTAGTGTAAATGTGATTTTCAGAAGGACAGAAGATTCAAAAGGATTGAAGATAAGTGAAATATGTTGAGTTATAGTATAAAAGTGTTTGATTTTCAGGTTATTCATGAGGATAATGAAATGAACTGTTTTGCTGAAAAACTCTTTTGAATTTGTGACTCTTTTTGGAACATGACTTTGCTGAAATGAAATTTATATGTGTGCTTTTTCTTTCAGCAATGAACAATTTTGGGTATAATTTTGAAAATATGAATGTACTATTTTGCTTGTTTTCAGGAAAGTTATGTTATTGTATATTTTGTGATGATAGTCCATGTTCTATCATCGTAGGGGGGAATGGACGGAAGACATGTTCCCGTCCGTTGAAGCAGTACTCAAAAACGCACCCTGCTTCGCGGAAAATTGTTTGATTTTTGTACGCCATTTTGTTTCTGATTGTGCTTGTCACATCTATAGACAACAGCCGTGCGAGGAGGATGTTTTTCCTTCTCGTTCTATATTGTTATGTCGTTTGACATAGCTGTTGACCTATTCTTGTCACATCTTTGCCAACAGCCGTGCGAGGAGGGTGTCTTCTCTCCTCGTTCTATATTGTTATGTCCTTTTGGACATAGCTGTTGACCTATTTTGTAGCATTGATCGCCAACAGCCGTGCGAGGGGAATGTTTTCCTTCTCGTTCTATATTGTTATGTCCTTTTGGACATAGCTGTTGGACGATATTCTTGTAGTACTTCTTGTAATCAACAGCTTTGCGAGGAGGGTGTTCACCGATTCCATAGATTTAAGTATCTTTATGAAAATGAAGATGTTGGGGTGGTTTTGCTTGATAATGTGGTTCAGATAGTGATGCCACCCTTCAAGATGATTGTTAGTCCTGGGTCCCTGTGTTTCATGATGGTTCCACACATGCAGAGGGAATCTTGCTCCGTCGTCAATCCAGTTTACTGTCATGTAGTCATTGAATGCGTTTATCCCAATGACGTCAGGAGACTTTTCAAAGACATCCATCTCTAGTTTCACTCCCGCTTCCTTCAATGTTAACATCAGACAATTCCTTTGTCAAAGGAGGTATCGTCTTCCGTCTGTGCCGGTAAAGGTTACATGTCGTACCCATAGGTCATTTCAGGATTCGTTGAGAAGGGGTTTCAATTTGAAAATTACTAGACTTTAAATTTTAACTGACGTGAAGGAATCTCATTGTGGCCGCTAATCTTAATTTAACGCGTTTTCCCAACTTTTTAACTGATCATATAAGAGAGAAATCTTCATCAAAACAAATTTTCGATAAACGGATTACTTAATTATTCAACTAGCGATTTCATATGGTTACAACAGCCGGAGCCTGCTTAATTGAAGTGCATTTTGCGCTAATGTACTGCATGTTTGTGGTTCACACCCATTTCCCCCACACTCTCAATTCCCCTACACCCCATTTCAACTACACTTGGACAATGCTTGTGTTCTCAATACCCATATATATTCTTTATTCCTCCAAAGGAGACTTACATTTACAAGAAATAATATTACAAAAGGGAAAATTTACATATACAGATATTTGTGAAGATCATGCATTAACATTGCTTTCATGTATGGGAGTGGGGATGTAATTCTTTTACTGGGTCCAGGCATCTTCTTATTTAGAATAGACCTTTTACAACAGCTTTGGCAAATGTGTCTTCAACTTCTCGACAGGATGGTACGGGAGTCTTACATGACAGCAAGCAGCATATAAGATTTAAGTCACTTTTGTTGTGTAGTACAACACTTATGTCTACGGAGCAGGAGTCCACAATACTGCACCACAAGTTGTCTCTCACAGGCTCAGTCTCTGGACAGGTACACACAGCATGTATCAGCAGGTCTTCGTAGAAGGCTCCACAGAGTTTGCAAGCACCTTTAGCTTGCCATGGTCTCCACACCGCACATAGCTGGACAACAAAAGCTGCAACCGCTTTGAGGTGTGGATATCTCTTTCCAATGCCCCATGCTTTATGTGGGCTGATTGCAGAATGAATCTGTTTGAAGTGCTTCAAGTCCGGGTCGTAAGGTTCCAGGCATTTTGCTCAGTGGTATAAATAGCCTTCTTTACAATCTTCTTCCAGGTAAATTTCTTTGGAAAAGTGGCGTTCATGATGAAGTTGTTCAGGTAGATGTCAAGGTTGTACTTTGAGATATATAGAATACTAAACGACGTCCCGTCTGATAACATGTTTATGAAACGAGTGGATGGTTTGGTATTTTAACGAGCGAAAGCGAGTTAAATACCAATGCCATTTACGAGTTTAATAAACATGTTATCACACGGGACAGAGTTTAGTATTTTATTTATTACTCAATGATGTAAATAGCGCTGAATTGAAAGAAAATCGCTTTTAGTGACGCTTACTTGCAAAAAGGTCACCCGCTATTGCAGTCGCGCGGCTAACATTGTGACGTCAACCAAAAACAACTATGACGTCACGCGTCGATTATGACGTTACGGCAGCACGCGGTGGTATCACACATGTGTGTAACCAACTCATTGTTATCTAATGAGTGATCTCACCAAGGTTGAGTAATAAAACCCGTTTAATGTCTGGAATATATCCGAGGGCTTTTGGTGTACATTGATGTCGTGCTAGTGCTAGTCTTTGTGAAAAGTTGTCTTGGTAAAAACTGGTTATTGCTGCTACACAAGTTTCCAAGGAATAGCAGTTTCTTCTTATCTATTTCTGTTTCCAGAGAGGTCCAACCAATTAGGGCATTGCAGATATCAGTTCTTATTGAACGAGGAAGGCCTTGAGCAATTTTCAGGGCGGCTCTCTGGGCACGCTCAGGAGAGAGAAGTTCAGCTTTACTGAGTTCTGACCAGAGTTCAAATCCGAACAGAGATCGTGGGAGGCATACTGATTGAAGTATGTTTGAGCTCACTAAAGGGCTTAATCCCCTGGCATGTATTCCTTTTCCTAGCAGTGACATCGCTGTTGATTTCATCTTGGAGCTAGCTTCAATGGTTCGGTCCCAGGAGTTGTTATCTGAGGATAGTATGATACCAACATGTTTTATCTCTCTCGTAGTTGGGACTTCTTCACCGTACATGTAGATTTTTATGTTAGAGTTGGGGCGTGTTCCAAAGGTCAATATCTTGCTCTTTGATGGGGAGAATTCTGAAGCGCCATTGTCCGCTGTATACCTCACACATAGACACCATATCTTAGAGATTTGCTGCAATTGGGGATATCAAGGTTATGTCATCTGCCTGGGTTGGAGCAGTTACACTCACATCCAGTATCATCGACCCTTTTTTGGACTTGCCTAGGCTTTCTAGTAGGTCATTTATATAAAGGAGATACAGTTTTGCCGATAGGATACTTACCCCTCTTTTGAGTTCAAACCATTCAGATTTTTCATTATTTGTAAGGACACAGCTTTTCATGTCTGCGTAAATGTGGTCTTGCACTTTCCATAGATGGCGTGGGATGTTCATCTTGTGGAGCTTGAGGAGGAGTCCAGGCTGGTACACGGTGTCAAATGCTTTTGAGCTGTCTAAGAAGGCGACGTGGACTGCATCATTACGTTCTGAGTAATGATAAGCTGTTTCCTGTACTAGGAAGGAGGTGTGTATAGAGGACATTCCTTTCTGAAATCCAAATTGCTGATTGCTGGGGAAACTGGTAGAGTTTGTAATTTGTGGGAGTCTTTTTGATAATACAATCTCAAAGAGTTTGGGAGAAGAGTGACACCTCTGTAGGAGTCTGCAGACATTCTCAACTTTCCACCCCCTTTGTATATTGGGATAATGACTCCCCTCTTCCAAGCTCTTGGGGGGGGCGGGATAGCGCAGTGGTTAGCGCGTTCGGCTTCGGATCAAGAGGTCCAGGGTTCGAATCCCGCCAGGGGCACGGCAACTTCGCTGCAGTAGAGAACTGTTCTACACGCAGTAAGGTTTGGGTGCAATGCTACACTGAATTTCAGCGTAGTACCACCCATGGTTCGCTAGTTCCAGCCAATGCTCGCAGGTTTCACCGCAGTGCATAGCCACATGGCGTTGCGGGCTTTCTCCCTGCCATAATACTAGCAGCCGCGATATAAGTGAAATAATCTTGAAAGCGGCGTTAAACCCCACCTCACCTCACCTCACCTCCAAGCTCTTGGAATGTAGCCTGTTTGTAGAATGAGATTAAATAGAACTGAGATACATCTATGTCAATATTTGCCTCCATGCTTGAGGTGTTCATAGGTTAAGCCGTCTTCTCCAGCTGCTTTGTTGTTCTTTAGTGCTTTGCACAAGGTGGCTATTTCTTCCACTGTTGGGAAATCAATATCTTCACTGTCTAATGGCATATGTTCACGTATGTTCCTAACTTTATCGTCAATATGCATCTTGAATGTCGCATTGAAGTGGGATTCTGCTTTGTCTTGGAATACATCCTTTAGATGGTCTGCTAGCACAGGCTATGATTTTGTAATAGTGAAAGTGAGCACCATTTGTTGTCTATTTATATGCAATCAAAATGACTGTCAGCTTATCGCTTCTTTGCTTACATTATATAAAATTTGTTTTTGACATGTCATAATTCCTTTTGCATCTTTATGTTCGTCTACAAGATTTAAATATTTAAAAGAAATGTGTGGCCATGAACAACGGGACTGCTGCTGTCATAACACATCGATCGTTATATATACATTGCGATGTACGTATTGATAAATAAAGTTATCTGGTAGGTATTACTTCATAGACATTGAACGATTGGTTGTCCAAACAAACGAGACAATATTGCATATTTATAAATTGTGTATTTAACATATTACTGTAATTTGAAGTTTGTCCATTAAAATATTATATATATGTCGTGCCCAATTCCCGGAATTGCTCATTCCCTTGGTTTGGGCAACAACGTTGCCCAATCCCCGTCAATGGTCAGGGGCTTGCCCAATCCCAGTGATTGGTCAGCTAATCCCTGAGAATGAGCAGTGTTAACGACTGCTCATTCCCTGGGATTGGATGATTACGCTTACACAAGCTGATTGATTGTATTGCTGGGCTGTGAACTTTACTTAGCCTCTTTATATACTATGTATTTGTCATTTTGATTCACATAACATCTGGACCATGGAGCAAAAGGTAAAATTCGATAGCTTAGTCAACAAGAACACCTTCTCAGTTATTTTAAAAGAAGAATATGACATTACAATAGAAGATGTCGTATCAGCTAAAATCAAGACAGCAACTAAAGAAAAGAGAGAATATAGACTACTGCAGAAACTTGATGTGTTTGATATCGGCGGACTGAAGAAATTGATTAAGAAAGGAACTAAAAAGGATCCCAAATACTTCGTACCATTTGAGGAGTTATATTACGTTATTAAAGAGGCTCACCATAACTGTGGACTAGGTGGCGAAAAACGGACTGCGTATGAAGTAAGTAAAAAAGATGAAAACGTAACAAGGGATCAGATAAAGAGTTTCATTTCTGTGTGCGAGAGGAAGCCCAGGCTGAAAACATGTTGGAATCCACAAGAAAACGCCTAAAACCTGTAGATGTAACCGACACTGTAGTTGTACCTGTTTCTCAGGTTGATAGGGGGAGGTCTGATCACAGAAATATTCTTGGTGTCATCACAGAGAAGAATGACAAGCAACACACCATCACAACAACACATGATCAATTAAGCGGGACATTTTGTCGTAATCAGTTTGAACGATGTGATCAAAACATTTTGAAAATGGATGACGTGTCAAGTGAGCAAATATCAGTGAGGGCAGCAGCAATATTGGACAGTGTTGGAACTGGTCAGGGCTACAACTAATGTAACTGCAATGGGCAATGAAGCAGCAAGCGTTGCATGTGCTTTAAGGCTGGAAATAAGTGCTCCAGTCATTGCCTTCCACGAAATGCTAAATGCAAAAATAAGTAGCTGCTTTAACTTTGTTTGAAATTGCTATTTTAAATTGTTTAAATAATTTATTATTTTAGTCATGAACTATTGTTAAATGTTGTCACTTTTCATTTATTTGTGTAATAAGGATCATTTTAATTGCTGTTAATGTCAGAATAAGTTTGTTTTTAAATGTTATTAATAATGTATTTTTAGTACAGTTGTTTTGGTTTTGGATATTTTAGATTGTTTACCTTATACACATTTCAGTCTTAATAATGATTTGCTGTTTATGATCTTACTTTTAAGTTCATTTGTTAAATTTGGATTTTTAAAATTATTAATGTTAGAATAAGTTAAATATTGATAATAATGAGTATTTAAATTTTGTTTGAAGTTTTTGATAAATAAATAAAGATTAAGTTCAATTTTAATGATATAGTGTTGCACCTTAACTGCCTGATTACCATGCGTTACATTGAATCAAGAACTGTTTGTACAGAATAAACATTAATCAAGTGTAATAACTGTTGGCTCTCATTTGGTTTATATCTTTATCCTTGCTCATTCCCTGGGATTGGGCAAATTTAAATCTGATTTGCCCATTCCAGGGAATTGGGCAGGGGTGGTTGCCCAAACCCAGGGAATGTGCAATTCCGGGAATATATATAATATTCACTTCCTATATGATTAAAAAAAAATTCAAATTTCATGAATAAATACATGAAATGGATTGGTCAACAGACTCAGTGAAATTTATATCAAGATTGCTTCATTGAACACACATATACATAGTGATTATACAGATTTATAGACAACAAACAAGATCGAATGAAATAATTTGGTTACCAGTAGCATCTTAATGAACATCTCGTAAATGAAAACGAAACGGGTTGATTGCCTTTACGTGCCGCTCCAACACACAATTCTCAGTTTAGGGTACCATATAGATGTTTCTTCCAGATCAAAGGGGAGAAGTATTGTTACATCAAATAAGTTTACGCAATTATGCTGAACAGAGTCAAAGAGACCCAGTGTCATTATGTTGCAGGTTATTCGTTTGTGAAATACTTGCAAAATCATCACAATGTATAAAACTGATGATATTTGCAAAATGTTATAGATAAACGTCGCATGTATGTTTTCTTGGAGAACGATACATAAGTCCTTGGTTGGTTTGCCGATCTAATTGGCTAGTCTGTGCAAAAAAACAAAACGTTTCCCTCGAACAAAAATCGGTTCATTTGCCGGCAAGCGAACAATTTAAAGCAGAACAGTGGTGTGGCATGAATATATATAATAGATCGACAGACCGATTCCCCAGTATTTGCCATTATACATATAGTAAGCGGGTGTTAACATCCCGTCCCTCCACGTACGTCACTTCCGGTTACCCTCCCTCTTCTAAGCAACGCCCGATTTTTCGTTTGTTACTAGCCAATGAAATGCAGACGATTTTAATGCAATGTTTGAGTCGCTGTAGTTTAATAGAGGAACAGCATATTACATTTGTTTTGGTTCTCATTTTCCCAAAATAGTCTCATAAACCAATTGCAGATTAGAATTCAATAGAAATAATATATTGCGCCTGGTCTTTAAAGTCCTGATTTGACACTCTGTATTGGAGCCACTGTCGCCGCATTTTCAATGTCGATATTGTAAAGTTCCTCACTGTAAATTTGACTGATGGCCGTTGTCTCATCCCTGGCCCTGTTCTACCTATAGCCTTGGTGCAATATTTGATCTGGACCCTTTTGTGATAAAACAAAATATGCCCTCTCTTACCGAGCCATAACTTATGGTATAGTCCAAATCAAAATCAGAGTATTTCTTTTAATGGTAGCACAGCTTACATTCTGATAAGACTGGAGGCTCCACTCTTGTCTAGCCCCAAACTGGAGACACAGATATATTGTAAATCGTTACAAAAGCTAACAAAGCTAGCTTACTACCAACTTCCAAACGCAAGGCATAACTCTTGCCAGTCTGCATTACTGGCTGATTTAACCCTTGCGGTATTTCCCTCGCTTTGTTGTGTCAAGACAGTGAATATCTGCACCAGAAATGCATAGCGAGAGAGAGAGAGAGAGAGAGAGAGAGAGAGAGAGAGAGAGAGAGAGAGAGAGAGAGAGAGAGAGAGAGAGAGAGAGAGAGAGAGAGAGAGAGAGAGAGAGAGAGAGAGAGAGAGAGAGAGAGAGAGAGAGAGAGAGAGAGAGAGAGAGAGAGAGAGAGAGAGAGAGAGAGAGAGAGAGAGAGAGAGAGAGAGAGAGAGAGAGAGAGAGAGAGAGAGAGAGAGAGAGAGAGAGAGAGAGAGAGAGAGAGAGAGAGAGAGAGAGAGAGAGAGAGAGAGAGAGAGAGAGAGAGAGAGTACTTAAATATTAATATGAGTGTTTGTGGAACACTTACCCTTAAGAACACATACAGATTTTTGTCCAGATTTCTCTTCGCATATTTTGAAATCTTCAGTACAAGGCTTGGTCAATGTACACTCAGGTTCTGTAATATAAAACCAAAATAACTAAACATTCCCTGTGAATTTGGCGATACATTTAAAATTTTTGACGTTTTTTTAACGTTGTCTCAGGCAATTGTTAAGTTGACTGAAAGAAAGCTCTATATGCTACGATTGTATTGCAATGATGTTAAGAAAGGCAAAACTTTACATGAATTGTAATTTGTGGAAATATGCATGTAAAATAGAACATATACATACAACGACAGCTTTTTAAAGTAAGGATATACAACTTATTGATCTAATTTATGATAATCACGGGGGATATACATTTACCCTGTCTAGGTTAAACCATACGTTTACGTACAGAGCTTTTTCTCAACTGGGGTGACTCCCGAAATTGGTTGGTTTAAAATCTGTTCAAATTGAATAATTTTGATAATAACAGCTTTTTTCAAGTCTCGGATACCTTTATATCAGTTCATAATCAACACATCCCTTGAAGATGACATGTCATAAGACAATTAGATATTAACATTATGAATACTCAATTGTCATCAAGGAGGAAAGGCCGTAAAAAACATTATTTATAATTTATATTTTGTAATATGTAATATGGCAATTAAATTTAGGAAAGGACAGCTAACATTATGCAGGAATAATACTCGATGCATTCTTTCCCTACAAGCTTTACTCAACTCCTACAGCTGCATAACGAACATGTGTGTACCTATCCTATTAAATTCATTGAATGTATATATGATGAAATTGTTCTCATTTACTCGATTCGAAAACTTTAAGTAGAAATTTAATCAGATTTTAATTTATCTATTGTATATTCCCTGGTAGCTTCTGTTCTAATAAAAACAGGTTCATGTACAAACAAAACAAATCATGTTTGGTTACAAATAACGTGTGTTGCAATCAGCAACGTTGCTTCACGTTAAGTAATTATGTCCGTTCCTGTAACCATCTCGACGGCTAATATGCCATCACCTGCGCGATGCTAACATATTTATAACAAGAGAGAAGTTAGTAACTGTTAAAAAATGTAAGGCGATTTGTGATTGAAAATTGAAAATTGTCACTGCTAAAGAAATTTAGCCAGAATGTTAGATATGAGTCGGGTAATATCTGTGGGTGAGCCACTTATAAAAAAAAGCCTGTATCTGTTGAAATTTAAGACATCAGACAACTTGTTGAACTTCAAACTGCATACACATGCACCATATGCAATGAACTAGGTGAACCATATACATTTTGTTTCTTTTACTTTGTTTTTTGTTACTATCGAATATTTAAGTTCTCCATTTGCATTGTACTTAGGCAGAGTTTGGTGAAAATGGTCTGTCATGAGATCCCTACGTGTACATTAAATGTACATGTGCAGTAGTAGGCATATACTCCTAAACGTGGCGTTTGCAAATCGCAGGGTTTAATGTTTTGTTTCTGATCTTTCTAATACGATTTCGTAGTCTAACACTTATTCAGAAAAGAGATAAAAACTACCATATGAGCCAGCACTACACGTAAAAAATCAATCTGTCTATTTGTATGATATACATGTATACTGGTGATGGGATATACATGTTATAAACAATATAATTACTAATTGTTTTAATAACAAAGGAGTTCTAATAGAAATCAGTGGTTCCAGGATTTTGACAAATGATCGTGAATTTATTATCTCGTAATCGATATAAATGCATCAATTAATATAAACAGCCATCCTCGGTTACCCATGGTTTTATATATGCTCCGTTACTCTCCACTTTATCACCAATGACAAGCCTTATCAGAGAAATATGTACTCAAATTACCCGCTACGCAGCATGGGCCTGCGAGCCAATGACAATTCATATCACTTCGTTTTAAAGCAAGAGAGGTCATTGTGTTAGCCATCCGTCACTGGTTATCTCCCTTGGCTATTTCCGTCTTATCCCATTGAGCATTTTCTTTGGTTACTGACTTCGTCACGCTGGCCAAGGGCGGGTAATTTGAGAACATATTCCCCTGATAAGGTTTCCCATGGGTGATATAGTTGAGAGTAACGGAGCATATATAAAACCATGGGTAACCGAGGATGATGAACAGCAGATAAATGTATTCACATTTCGTTAAGAAACTATTGACCAGGCGCTTATAGGAAATATATGTTAATTGTCAGTTTCTTAATTCTTCTACTTACCATCGGTACATGTTGTACCTCCGTACCCATTTTTGCAAGTGCATTTAACCGGTGGAGCAGCAAGATCGTCATCATAGCTGCAGTCTCCGTTGGCACCGCATGGTGTATCTTCACAAGGGTCATCTAACATTGCAATTGAATAGTTTTATTAATATTTGTTTTTCTGTTAATATCGTTTGGTTATTTGTTTGTGATTCTCCCTCCCTCTTTAAAATGTACTTCAGATAAAACACGTGAGACATTACTTCCCTTGATATGGGAATAAATACAAATATCAAACACCACATTTGATTATGTTATAACTGGTAAAAAGATAAAGGTAATTGTTCTTTAATAAATGGATAACGTGGACAATTGCTCGCTTTCTGAAAGTAGTCGTTGTTATACATAAGTCCATGAATGTTTGAAACTTGATGTTACTTTTACTCTTTGGCATAAACCAACAACATCTTTTATTTTTGGCTAGCCTTGTCTCTCAAGCGACAATGCATATATTTGTTTAAGTGTCATATAATAGAATAACTGGCATGTGTTACACGTGTAACAATTTTAATAATTTACAAACAAGTCAAAAGTAATCAACTGAACACTTGGAACAAGTTATTAGGTCGGGAAAGACGTCAATATGTTGTCATTTTGTCATGTTAATAAAACAACTCTTCACTTTAAAATTACCAAAGTGAAAATAATGGCGTAAATATTCGATCATTACGTATTAGTCAAAACCTCATAAACATGTTGTCTTTGACAAACGGGATTTTAGTTAGAAGTGGTGCTATAATTTCAATCTTTCAATTATAACCCTTTTCATATAGGCGGTAAAATTTGTTTCATTATAGTCATTACAATTGGTTTGCCGCTAAGCTAAGTCATGGGTGATACAATGCGGCATTGCTAATAAGATAACACTTTACCGACGCAAATTTTTCCACCAGCTGGTCCAACACAGACCTGGGGAACAGTGCATGTAGAGTCGCCACAATCAACTGTAATATAGAAACATCAATTGTGAACCAAGCCGTCCATAACTAGGGAAAAGTAACATTCGACAACCCATTGGATATTTCAATATGTATATACAACATGTAGATACATAATAGATATGTAGAATTACAAATATATGTATAGTGATGTATTTGTACATTGTAAAGTTTTATATTATATCACGTTGTTTTAATGAGGTTACTTTGTACGATTGTGTAAAAAGGAAAACATAAACATATGTCTTAACTATTACAAAACATACTCCGTTTATTTGTACGAGTTTAACTTATGTATCACGGTATATACATTTTACAAACTGTACATTAGTTAACTTGAAACGAATGTGTACTTCTGAACGATGAACCATACGAGTTTGATATTTTATTGTAGTGATATTTGATGGGATTTATTTAAATGTCATTAACCAAGACACATATCTTGGGATTGCCATATATTCGAAGTACCAATAATATCGAGCCACTTATTCTGATGGATATATGTCAAAGAATTAGTCAATACTATTTCGTATAATGCTGTTAATGTAGAAATACTCTTTCCTGATACTATTCTGCAGCTGTAGCTGTTCAACATCCTAGCTTTAAACAGGATATATTTTCAAGTGCTGTTTCCGTTTGAATATGTTCTTATTCCGGTTGCTGGAACTATATTGAATGTTTTGGCTTCATCGGGGGCTTACAATGTGCGTACATGTGGTGTAAGTTACAGATATTCTTATTTGATCTTCAAAATAAGAAAGAAGCATAGTTGCGATCATTGCCTATTAATTGCTAGACCGTTTGATAATAACTGCAATGGCCATGTAAGCATATCAAGTACGTGGCTCTGTTCACTGTCGGTACCTTGTAAACCACAAAGTAATGAACTGATTATGCTACTACTAATAAGTAGCGTTGTTAAGTTCCTAATATGTTCAGCTGGCTAGAATAAGAGTCAAGTGGATGTCTTGTCCAGGTAGGCAACACAGAAAGAAACCCAAATCAAAATCTTTGAGAGACCAGCATGCCAATAACTACACTGATATACATCAGACGGTTGATAAGTTATAAACGAACTATCACCAATGTGTTATCTGATACATGTTAAAAGTGCATTTGTAGTTAACTTAGGTATTGACATTTAAGGAACCTCTCACAACTGGATTTTTTTAAGTATATTGATGCAAGCATAAAATAATACACGATGTTATTTTACGAATGCAGAGTTAACAATTATACATCAAAGTGTCAGGTTAGTGACAGTAGGACATAATGTAAAATATGACTTACGTTTTGAGCAGTCATTCCCAATGTATCCTTCCTCGCAGTCACAGGATTTATCTGCGTTACATGTTCCATGACCACTGCAGTCATCTGCTGGTACACAGTCGGCTTAAACAAGGGAAAATATTAACAATATGTTCGTTTAATAAGAAAATGGAATTTGGTAAGCCAATTCGCTTGTTTAAATGAATCAAATTTAATTAAAGAATTGGAATCACATATCCTATAGGTTTACTTAACAATTCAATGCCATATATTTTTACTTGATATAGTGTACTAACTAATATATTTCATTATCACAAATTAAACAAAGTTCTTATGACATTAAAAGATGCATATTACTTTATTTTAGAATATCAATCCACGAACATGCACTCTCTTCTTCCAAAACCAGAGATGCTTGCCTATGTTATCTTTTTATACTTTAGAAATATAGATCAGGAGTATGAATACCTCAGTAAATTATGTGTAAAATCTGTAAACTTATATATGTACACACATTAGTATTCAGTGATAATGAGAATTAAACATTCAACAATCGAATACATTGAAACATTGTTTACTTCCCAATAAACGACTTTTCAATACAAACAACGAATATCTTTGTCAGAACCCATGGAATTGAAACAATACTTTGATATATTCGCTTTTAGCTCCCAAAGTTAATTCTACGGAAAATGGGAAAAACAATGTATTAGTTGAATGTTCGTAGTTACGTACTTCTAGCAATACACGTGCTCCCGTCGCATTTCTCTGTTGGTTGACAAACGTCGTTTCCTCCTGTTGTGCAATCTGTGGTGTCACCATCGGTTATCCGGGAGGCGACTGCAAACACCAATATAATCACATCATTGTTTCATCTCATCATATACAGGCAAACGCTAAAACAAAGTACTTCAGGGATAGCGAGCACTGGTGAATATGAAATTTTACACTAGGTATCTCCATCTCCAGGTTATGTTTGAATAAGTTAATTTATATACCTCAAGGCCAATTTAACACTCTTTGAACTCAGTCTTGTTTTCCTGGAGAACCTCCCTTACACATGATGTTACCCCGCAGGGAGGGCCTTGTACAGTATAATACCCAGCAGGGTATTATACAGTAGAAGGCCTTCTAAAAAGTCCCATTGAGTAAGATATTCTATCTACAAAATTGCCAAGTTTAACATTTTCAAAGCAGACAATGTGGGAATTGAACCGGCAACCTTCCGTTTTGTAGCCCACGACATTACCACTAGCCCACAGGGGATTGGCGACAAGGAAGGATTGATTATTTGTCTCTACTTTCTCTCCGATGATATTTGATGGGCGCTTCATTTGACTTGAATCACCTGTACTGCAGTTAAAACATTTATACAATTTCATCCACACATTAGTCTTTTTTTCGGTATATAAAATAGATAACACCCTCATCCACCGGCGTTATAGCAAAGAGAGGCCTTTGCCTACGGGAAGACCCTCGGGCGCTATCGCGAAGTTAACCTTAAATATAACATGTGGACTATACATGCCATATACATGAATATATCAAAATTGTAGATATTAAACAATTTTTTACTTCAAGTGAGGTTGATCAAATGATTTATCGACCTTGCACACGTGATATTCACCGAGGCGAAGCTAAGGTGAATATCACGTGTCCAAGGTCGATAAATCATTGGATCAACTGAGTCTGAAGTCTATAATTGTTTTATTATATGAACAATGTCTTAACTTGCTATTCTGCTGTGAAATGTAACAGGTATGAGGTGAACGATTTCATCATGATACATCAACATTCAATGAAAACAAATCGAGCTTAAATTCAATTGTTTAATGTTAGAATCAATTTGTACTTTTAACAGTTAATAATATTTCAACAATTTCAAAATATCAAAATGTCAAAAATATTTAAAATAAGTCATTTAATTTCCTTGTCATGGCTACGATATAGACCTACGTATACCGTATCGTACTTTGTATGATTCAGTGGGTCATGAATAATGTTAACATTTGTTCCAGATACGTGCTTAATGTCTGTTAATCCTATGATGAAGGTAAACTAAAGTACTGCGTAGCCGTTCTCTTGTGCCACATTTGGATAAAACTTGACGAGTATTTTGTCCACTTATTTCCAACTTCGAAATTCTTCAAATTCTGGCGACGTTTTTCGTTTAGGTAGGCCTTTATGGTCTTCTCAGCACTGATTGTTGCCCTCGTGATTTTCGGCACATCCTTTTTCTTTCAGCAGAAAGTTTATTTCCTCATTAAAAACAGTGGCGAATCTTTACTTTGAAGTTAATTTCTTTAACGTTGTATCGTTTTACCGACCGTCAACTTACATATTGTTGATACGAAAGGGACGTAACTCTTATTCAGCACGGTCACAGAGACGAAGCGATGCCTATTGCTTGATTTACAGTAATACACGCGAAGTATGGAGTTCAAGACCAGGATCTCCCAAAGCTATTTTTAGCCACCGGAGGTGTCCCGGATTGTAATATCAACTTCTCGCGCGTCACATAGGTTGACATCGCTTGGCGTCAGTGCTGTCATGTGACCAAGTAGGCCAATCAGAAAGACGGAAATAATCCATTCATATACTAACACAAAAGATTACACAAATGTAAGGTGAAGACATGAACTACTTCTTATCTCCATGTTAGGCTTTGAACGTCCCTAAATATGTATATTTCGAAACGCAGTTTCTTATCTTTTCGCTAAAAAGTCAACCTCCAATCCATGCATTTACACAACTGCCATACAATAAGAAATTAAGGTTTGCCAAACATGTCAAAAACAAATTAGAATTTATCAATAACGGACCAAAGCCGACATCAATGTCATAATATGATACAGAATTTCTACAAAACTGGTTACTGAAATACTCCCGATGTCTTATCAGGAATATAAAGTATGTAATAGGCCTTTAAGGTATACAAAACAATTTTCAATGGCAGATTCACAATCTGAAACATTTAAGTTCTACTTACGAATCACGACAGCCAGAAGGATTGCCTTTACAGCCATTTTGTCTTCACTGCTCTCCAAAAGCAAAGTGAAGTTCCTCCAGAAGGTGCTGTCTTTTAAAGAGATCCGTTGTTACGTGTTGTTTTGTTTATGGCAACCACATAACACCCCTTCTTTGCAAATGTTAAGTGGTTTTGAATGTCGAAAGGTGACATAGCTGAAAAAAGAGCCTCCTGTTCAATGGATCCACAATCATGACATGACATCATTCGTAAGCCCCGCCCTGAGTTGTAAATAACACTACTGTCTCCTATAGCAGCGTGGGACACGCAGAAAGTCAGATACAGTCCCTTGAATCAATCGCCCCTGATGTTTTACTTTTATAATCATTGTTTCATTTGAACGATCATGAGTAAATTGTTACAAATGCATATTTTTCAATATCAACTAATACGCTTCTGTGGGTTTTGTTTAAGACACGCAAACACGAAATTATTGTAAGTTGTTGATGTAATCATATTTTTATAGGTATAAACTAAGATTCAAAACAAATTGGAATTAAATTATTCACTTGTTTATGGCAATATGTACGATACATGTCAATCAATCAAACCTTTATTCCGTATGAAGGCCATCGGGCCCATATACATTTACAAAGCTCATACATTCAATATATATTCAATATATATACACGCCCATCTGCTAACATACATGTATATATTTACACATTTTCATAGATATACAATGCAAATCGGTATTGATGAAATGAACAAAGAATATGATGAAATGTATTTTGATATGATAGACAAAATGTTAAAATAGTAATCAGTGCTGTTATTATTCTTGTAATATATTAGATCTGCGTTCGTATGAGTGCATACTATAGAGACTGAACATTTTTAAGGTATGGATATTATCTGTTGTAAGGAGTTTTTTTAAAGGTAAACATATTTGTTTTTAATTCAGTTGGCAAATATCTACGACGTAAATCAGCATATCTTGGGCAAATAAAGGTAAAATGGTATTCGTCCTCAATTCCCAGATCACAAATAGGACATATTCTCAGAGTTCTGTTGGTATTACACCATCGTCCCTCATTAACTTTCAATCTTAACAATCCGGCTCTAAATTTAACAAAATACTTACGTAATTTATAATCAACAATCTCGAAAAGATATGTTTCAGGATTTAATAGACTTTTGAATTCCCTGTACAGAACATAACGTGTGCTATTATCAAGATCATAACTCCAATTTTGTTTAAACATATCTATTAAACGAGTCTTAAAGAGTTTGATAAAACCTACTCGATTCCCGACAGTTTGAGATAACCAGACAAATCCAAAGCCATGCGAAAAAAGCAAGAAGCGAATTTTTGAAGCCCATGTATCATAACCACGATTATCAAGATTAAGTAACATTTTATAAGCTTTCTTTGGTATACGGTCATCATGCATTGTCGTATTTTAATTCAGTAGTTGAGACAACGAGCTGCTGTGTTTACAAAGATTGGGAATCGACCACATTCACCATACACTATTGCATTATAGGGTGTCTGAGGCCCCACAGTTAGATATAATTTACAAGCCGAAAGCTGGATTTTTTCTATACATTCATATTTTTTTATATCCCCACAATTCTGAAGCATATGATAATATCGATTGTATCTGACTGTCGAAATTTTTGAAAAATATATCCGGTGATAATGAACCATCTTTTCTTAGATTGCCATTTAATTCCATTAAAGGTGCATCCTTTGTGTTTCATAAAATTTTATTTGGCTTAAATACGTTCCAACACGTAATATGTGCTGTTAACAATACAACCAAATTCACTAAGCTTGCATATTCATCCCCAAACGCCAAGTATATCATAATTACTAGTTTCCAATTAAAATCGAGTAACATCATTATGCATGTGCATAAACCGAAAGTTCATGTCCTATTTACATGAACAGTAGTTATATGACCTATTAAAGATTACCAACCCAAATTTGTTATTATATCTGGTTTAAATAAGATTCCAAAATTACGCTTGACTCATTGGCGAGCGCCACACGCAGTGCATTGTCCGGTTTTCGATTATAAATCGACACTTTTACCTTCATATCGTCAATATACTAAGTCGAGTATCATCAAAATGGTAGTTTTCGGTAACTGTTGGTACCTACGATAAAGTAAGACTATTTATAACGTTTGGCATATTTGACCCCCAACAACATAATGGATGTACCTTTAATGCCTTTTTGCAGCGTAAGGAAAGATCGGATACTGATTTACCCAGACTAGCCGTTCATGTGAATATAAAACCGATGTACTTATAACTATTCACAATCTCCAAGTTATTACCTTTAAAATTACATTTATAATGTAAAAAGAATGTTTGCAATTGCCGACAGTGGGACCCCAAACATTTGTCCACTATCTTAAGGACATGAATTTCTAATGCTTTCAGCATTGGGAGTTGGATCACCTTATGTTTAATAGAGAGGTAGTTATTGCTTAAAGGTACATCCATTGTGTTGTTGGGGTCACATATTGCAAACGTTATAAATGATGTTACTTTATCTAGGAGAACCGACTGTTACCGAAAACTACCATTTTGATGATAGTAGACTTAGCTTATTGACGATATGAAGGTATAAGTAGTGATTTCTGATTGAAAACCGGACATTGAAGAGAGTGTGGTGCGCGTTAATGAGTCAAACGTTATTTTGGAATTTTATTTGTAACAGACAAGAAGACAACTTTGAATTGATAATGTTTAATAGGTCACATAACTACCGTGCATGTAATTATATATAAATTGGACGTTTCGGTTACTGCACATGCATAATGATGTTACTCAATTTTAATTGGCAATTAGTGATTATGATATATTTGGCGATGGGGAATACATATGCAAGTTGAGTGAATGTATTTGTATTTTAGACAGCACATATGGTGAGTTGGGACGTATTAAAGTCAAATAAAATTGTATGAAACACGATGGATGCACCTTTGATAGAGGGGTATTCATGCCCCGAAAAAAGTTACAAGAAAGTGTTTTTTTTAGAGATATCCCATATATAACTATAACTTATTATCTTGTTGTATGAATACTGTAAATAGTACTTGACATATTTAAAGTAGCTGTTCTATAACGACGTCGTGGATTTCTTCTTACTCAATTTGACAGTCGCCAGTTTTAATTCCAAACCACCTAACTCATTAAGTAATTTTGTTTTATGATCAGGCAGAACAGCCTTCGACAGTCTGTCCAGTTGACACCTCGATTTCGTGTAGCGCTTATTGTTGCTCCGAAAATACAATTCTGTCAGGGTAATAATGTCAGCGCCTTGCGAAATTACAGAGTAATCTGATAAATATGCCAAAAACGTGCTACAGCACTTTTAAATACTCAAGACTTAATTTCAGCGGAGTACCACCCTATGCTCTCATGTTTTACCGCAATGCATAGCCACATGGCGTTGCAGGATTTCTCCCTGCAATAGTACTTGCAGCCGTGATATAATTAAAATACTCTTGAAAACGGTGTTAAACCCAAACTCACTTCACTTCACCTTAAATACTCATTCATTGGTAAAAATATACGTATCAACACAACTAGGACATGATAAATACAAAAAAAGTGTATTTTAATGTTACCACATTATTAATAAAATAAATCGTGCATAACATAGTATTACTTGTATTATTCCTTCACTGCCGATGGTGGATATAATTGAATTGTGTTTTTAATATAAAATGTCTCGATTTAAGCTGGCAGGATGAAAGGTAGGAAATGTCTATAATTTAATGACACCATGGTGATGAAATATGATACAATAAACCATTATTACTATTATTATTTCCATGAGCATTCATCAGTGACACTCCATCTAATAGGCTTCACACTAAATGCATCAAAGGTGCAGGAGAAATGCAGCTACCTTTATCTGTGTAACTGATTTGGTCCTTCGAATTATTAGATTAGAAATACATACATTCCAAATCATCACAAATTTGTGTATGTAAATGAATGATATATATTCATTTTCAAACGTAATGATTGATAAAGTAATGGTAATTTGTCTATTGATAAAAGAAGAATAGTATATTATGTAAATAGTTTATTAAGTTAAATGACATTTTAAATAACGTTTTACATTCTCTTCTACATGTTATATAAAGTTAAACATGTTTAAAGTTTAGTATACTTCAGGGAGATTGACACATTTGCAAATGTTTTAAATTTGCAAAGTTGTAGGACAATCTATTCAATTCATTTCGAAAACGTTTGACCATTTAATTTTGAGTTCAAGCATTCACGATTGTGAAGTTTATGTATTCCATGGACTTCTTTTACTTGTTTCAATATCATATATCTAATACAGCGTTTGTGACAGATGACAGTTGCACTAACACAAGTAGCTAAATCTTTTAAACGTGCTCAGCAATTGATAAGGGACAATGCTTCAAATAAACGTGAGCCACAATTAAAAAAAAAGTTATTGTGTTTATAAAATGAACAAGAGAAAGCATTATTAACATGTAACCAGGGGGTAAAGGTTTCAGGGGTTGCTACTTGATGGTTTAAAGCAAACATGCACAACATATATCAACTGAAAGAACTTGACAATTTTATAGTGTTTGCTGGTGCACGGCAAATTCACATTCTCAAGTTTAACACATCTGTAGTACAGACACAATATGTCCATAAAACACTGTTGGACTGTGCATGCGTTGCTTTCACAACCTATTATGAAACTCCATCTTGAGACATTTGGTGTTACCAAGTTTCAAGGGATTTGTTATTCTCTGAAACCACACACGTTAGTTCACATTCTCTTCCCACAGAGGTTACTCCCTGACTGAGATCTTGGCATTTGACTCTTAAGGTCATGTCTGCTGTACATAACACAAATGAATTATTCTTGATATTTTTATGATTTGGTCTCCTTATCAGCATATTTATGATACATTTTTTTTTCTCAAAATTAAACAGCATATTTCTAGGAAAACACATTAATCTAGAAAATGTTTATCTTACGTGTATTTTATCATTATGATGAGTCATTGACAAATGTCACTTTTAACTAGATTCAAATGCAACCAATCACGGAACTCTCTTTTTGCCGGCGAATTCAGCCCTTCTAGAACCAAATAGGATCAGAATTATGAAGTGAGGAACCTATGTAGGAAGAGAATGGGTAAAAATACATATTGCAGATGTACAACTACATGTAGATGGCAAAAGACAATACATATATAATAGAAATGAGAAAATATGAAGAAAAACAAGTAAGAAAAACATGCTACAGCGTATTTAAGGACTTAAATCGTTGTGTGAGGAGTTGGCGCATTCGAATAGTTTGCTGGTATGAATTAGGGAACTTAGTTAGGGAACTTTACTCAGGACATCTGAATATATAATACATTTCGCCAGCAGCCACCGGCAAGTCACAGAGGCAGTGTGGTCTCTCTTCTCTTGAAAGTCCACGCCACTTCCCTATCTCAACTGGTATTTTGTGAAAACGTTGAAAATTACATAATTTGTTTTATTATTTCTTGGTAAGAGATACTTTCCAAAGTATTGGGCATCTTAAAAATTGATAGAACAATATTCAAAAGTATTTCCTCCTGTGAATACACATTCAGGCTATACATGCATTATGGTGTATCACCTTGCTGTTCAATCTTTTATTGTGAACCTTCAGTCTTTTATTTCCAATCCTGATAGCAAAGAATTGAAATTGACTCTATTTTGAATAACATAAAAATGCAACAATAAATGCTATTAAAGGTACATGATCAGTTTTGCATGATATTTCATTGGTTCCAAAATGTACCAAATTACAATAGGTGCTGGTTTAGGTTATATCATCTGTTTCCATGAAAACCAAGGAAAGGTCTCATGCGTGAGTAGAAGCCGACAATTATGGCTCCATCACATGTATGTGTGACCTATACAAGCAATTCTGTCTTCCTATCGACTTTATCAAAGTTTCCAAAATTGAGTTTGACTTAATGGCTGCAGCAAACCAAGGTACATTGTCTTCGATCATGACCATAACTTTGAATGGTTGTGTTTTCGTTACACTGAACTGGTTGATCTTAAACTGGTTATTTTCGATTAAAGTTGATAATTCTCAATTTAATAACACAAATTACACAATAACACATATAAGTGATCTCACCAACATGGTTATGTCTTTTAAATGCTGTATTATTTTCTATCACACCTCAAAGGTTCTCATAAAGCACTTTGTCTGTGTACCGGGCAACACTTGGCCAATAACTACCTCCCAAGTCTCTGTTCACTAAAACACAACTAAATTTATGAGTAATTGACATGCATGTTAAGTTGGAATGAGTCAACCACACATCCTTAACCATGAACTGCTCCAATAAATTAATCTCTTATCTCTCGGATTTTAACAAGATCGTACAGGCAAATGTTTATACTTTTTAAAATTCTAAATATCAATCGCAATGAATCCAAATATTCCAAGTAATTGACTTTAAAGAGTTAATTTAGTGTTGATCAATATACATCTGTTCAATAAAATGGTTAAAGTTTCTGAAATAAGTTTTATTAAGTTTGTTTTTATTGCTAAAGTATGCTGAACTTAAAGCATCCAGAGGAAATGTGTTGCAAATACCATCGAATCATAAAAATGAAGCTGTTTTTGAAGATTTCATTATTTAGCATTAACATAACTTAGCATATGAAGAAGGTGATTTCAACAAAAGAAAATTATTTCTTGATATAAATACTAAATTTAGAGATTTAAATAATTATAAATAATAGCAAGGTTATATTGGTTATACTCCAATTAGACAATGCTCACGAGAAAGTGGTGTATGTAAATATACTTACTATTTGTTTAGTTCAATGGGAATGATCTAAATCTTGAAATATGTTGCAAACATGTTTAATGTTCTATTTATTACAAGTATGAAAATAGATTTGCTGATGCAAAGACAAGAGTCAAATGGTAACTTAACTTCAGTAAAGTCAAACACTTTCGTCAAATTGCCGCTGTAAATATTTCATCAGGCTTGGTTTAATCAAGGTATTTAGAATCGGTCTAAAGTATATTCGTTCAATGTGTAAGTCTAATTAATGTTTTCTACTTAGACAAATGTGCTATACTAGACTTATGTCTCACATGTCTCACCCTATACATGTATCATCCTAAACAAGTCTCATCCTTAACACGTCTCATCCTAAACATGTATAATAATAAACAAGTCTCATCCTAAACACGTCTCATCCTAAACATGTATAATCCTAAATAAGTCTCACCCTAAACATGTCTCATCCTTAACATGTCTCGCCTTATACAAGTATCATCCTAAACAAGTCTCATCCTAAACAAGTCTCACCCTAAACATGTATCATCCTAAACAAGTCTCACCCTATACATGTATCATCCTAAACAAGCCTCATCCTAAACAAGTCTTATCCTAAACAAGTCTCACCCTATACATGTATCATCATAAACATGTCTGACCCTACACATGTCTCATCCTAAACAAGTCTCATCCTAAACATGTCTCATCCTAAACAAGCCTCATCCTAAACAAGTCTCATCCTAAACAAGTCTCACCCTATACATGTTTCATCCTAAACAAGTCTCATCCTAAACATGTCTCATCCAAACATGTCTCATCCTAAACAAGTCTCATCCTAAACAGGTCTCATCCTAAACAAGTCTCATCCTAAACATGCCTCATCCTAAACAAGTCTCATCCTAAACAAGTCTCATCCTACACATGTCTCATCCTAAACAAGTCTCATCCCAAACATGTCTCATCCTAAACATGTCTCACCCTATACATGTATCATCCTAAACAAGTATCATCCTAAACAAGTCTCATCCTAAACATGTCTCACCCTGTACATGTATCATCCTAAACATGTCGTATTCTTAACAGGTCTCATCCTAAACAAGTGTCATCCTATACATGTCCCATCCTAAACAAGCCTCATCCTAAACCTGTGTCACCCTATACATGTATCATCCTAAACAAGTCTCATCCTAAACAAGTCTCATCCTACACATGTCTCATCCTAAACAAGTCTCATCCTAAACATGTCTCATCCTAAACATGTCTCACACTATACATGTATCATCCTAAACAAGTATCATCCTAAACAAGTCTCATCCTAAACAAGTCTCACCCTATACATGTATCATCCTAAACATGTCTGACCCTACACATGTCATATCCTAAACAAGTCTCATCCTAAACACGTCTCATCCTAAACATGTATAATCCTAAATAAGTCTCACCCTAAGCATGTCTCATCCTAAACATGTATCATCTTAAACAAGTCTCACCCTATACATGTATCATCCTAAACAAGTCTCACCCTAAACACTTCTCAACCTTAACATGTCTCATCCTCAACAAGTCTCCACCTAAACATATCTCACCCTATACATGTATCATCCTAAACAAGTCTCATCCTTAACACGTCTCATCCTAAACAAGTATAATCCTAAACAAGTCTCACCCTAAGCATGTCTCATCCTAAACATGTCTCGCCCTATACATGTATCATCCTAAACAAGTCTCATCCTAAACATGTCTCATCCTAATCAAGTCTCATCCTAAAAATGTCTCACCCTATGCAAGTCTCAGCCTATACAAGTCTCATCCTAAACAAGTCTCACCCTAAACTTGTCTCATCTTGAACAAGTCTCATCCTTAACAAGTCTCATCCTAAACATGTCTCATCCTAAACATGTCTCACCCTATACATGTATCATCCTAAACAAGTATCATCCTACACAAGTATCATCCTAAACAAGTCTCACCCTATACATGTATCATCCTAAACAAGTCTCATCCTAAACAAGTCTCATCCTAAACAAGTCTCACCCTATACATGTATCATCCTAAACATGTCTGACCCTACACATGTCTCATCCTAAACAAGTCTCATCCTAAACATGTCTCATCCTAAACAAGCCTCATCCTAAACAAGTCTCATCCTAAACAAGTCTCACCCTATACATGTATCATCCTAAACATGTCTGACCCTACACATGTCTCATCCTAAACAAGTCTCATCCTAAACATGTCTCATCCTAAACAAGCCTCATCCTAAACAAGTCTCATCCTAAACAAGTCTCACCCTATACATGTTTCATCCTAAACAAGTCTCATCCTAAACATGTCTCACCAAAACATGTCTCATCCTAAACAAGTCTCATCCTAAACAGGTCTCATCCTAAACAAGTCTCATCCTAAACAGGTCTCATCCTAAACAAGTCTCATCCTAAACATGTCTCGCCCTATACATGTTTCATCCTAAACAAGTCTCATCCTAAACATGTCTCATCCTAATCAAGTCTCATCCTAAAAATGTCTCACCCTATGCAAGTCTCAGCCTATACAAGTCTCATCCTAAACAAGTCTCACCCTAAACTTGTCTCATCTTGAACAAGTCTCATCCTAAACAAGTCTCATCCTAAACATGTCTCATCCTAAACATGTCTCACCCTATACATGTATCATCCTAAACAAGTATCATCCTACACAAGTATCATCCTAAACAAGTCTCACCCTATACATGTATCATCCTAAACAAGTCTCATCCTAAACAAGTCTCATCCTAAACAAGTCTCATCCTAAACATGCCTCATCCTAAACAAGTCTCATCCTAAACAAGTCTCATCCTACACATGTCTCATCCTAAACAAGTCTCATCCCAAACATGTCTCATCCTAAACATGTCTCACCCTATACATGTATCATCCTAAACAAGTATCATCCTAAACAAGTCTCATCCTAAACATGTCTCACCCTGTACATGTATCATCCTAAACATGTCGTATTCTTAACAGGTCTCATCCTAAACAAGTGTCATCCTATACATGTCCCATCCTAAACAAGCCTCATCCTAAACCTGTGTCACCCTATACATTTATCATCCTAAACAAGTCTCATCCTAAACAAGTCTCATCCTACACATGTCTCATCCTAAACAAGTCTCATCCTAAACATGTCTCATCCTAAACATGTCTCACACTATACATGTATCATCCTAAACAAGTATCATCCTAAACAAGTCTCATCCTAAACAAGTCTCACCCTATACATGTATCATCCTAAACATGTCTGACCCTACACATGTCATATCCTAAACAAGTCTCATCCTAAACACGTCTCATCCTAAACATGTATAATCCTAAATAAGTCTCACCCTAAGCATGTCTCATCCTAAACATGTATCATCTTAAACAAGTCTCACCCTATACATGTATCATCCTAAACAAGTCTCACCCTAAACACTTCTCAACCTAAACATGTCTCATCCTCAACAAGTCTCCACCTAAACATGTCTCACCCTATACATGTATCATCCTAAACAAGTCTCATCCTTAACACGTCTCATCCTAAACAAGTATAATCCTAAACAAGTCTCACCCTAAGCATGTCTCATCCTAAACATGTCTCGCCCTATACATGTATCATCCTAAACAAGTCTCATCCTAAACATGTCTCATCCTAATCAAGTCTCATCCTAAAAATGTCTCACCCTATGCAAGTCTCAGCCTATACAAGTCTCATCCTAAACAAGTCTCACCCTAAACTTGTCTCATCTTGAACAAGTCTCATCCTTAACAAGTCTCATCCTAAACATGTCTCATCCTAAACATGTCTCACCCTATACATGTATCATCCTAAACAAGTATCATCCTACACAAGTATCATCCTAAACAAGTCTCACCCTATACATGTATCATCCTAAACAAGTCTCATCCTAAACAAGTCTCATCCTAAACAAGTCTCACCCTATACATGTATCATCCTAAACATGTCTGACCCTACACATGTCTCATCCTAAACAAGTCTCATCCTAAACATGTCTCATCCTAAACAAGCCTCATCCTAAACAAGTCTCATCCTAAACAAGTCTCACCCTATACATGTATCATCCTAAACATGTCTGACCCTACACATGTCTCATCCTAAACAAGTCTCATCCTAAACATGTCTCATCCTAAACAAGGCTCATCCTAAACAAGTCTCATCCTAAACAAGTCTCACCCTATACATGTTTCATCCTAAACAAGTCTCATCCTAAACATGTCTCACCAAAACATGTCTCATCCTAAACAAGTCTCATCCTAAACAGGTCTCATCCTAAACAAGTCTCATCCTAAACAGGTCTCATCCTAAACAAGTCTCATCCTAAACATGTCTCGCCCTATACATGTTTCATCCTAAACAAGTCTCATCCTAAACATGTCTCATCCTAATCAAGTCTCATCCTAAAAATGTCTCACCCTATGCAAGTCTCAGCCTATACAAGTCTCATCCTAAACAAGTCTCACCCTAAACTTGTCTCATCTTGAACAAGTCTCATCCTAAACAAGTCTCATCCTAAACATGTCTCATCCTAAACATGTCTCACCCTATACATGTATCATCCTAAACAAGTATCATCCTACACAAGTATCATCCTAAACAAGTCTCACCCTATACATGTATCATCCTAAACAAGTCTCATCCTAAATAAGTCTCATCCTAAACAAGTCTCACCCTATACATGTATCATCCTAAACATGTCTGACCCTACACATGTCTCATCCTAAACATGTCTCATCCTAAACAAGCCTCATCCTAAACAAGTCTCATCCTAAACAAGTCTCACCCTATACATGTTTCATCCTAAACAAGTCTCATCCTAAACATGTCTCACCAAAACATGTCTCATCCTAAACAAGTCTCATCCTAAACAGGTCTCATCCTAAACAAGTCTCATCCTAAACATGTCTCATCCTAAACAAGCCTCATCCTAAACATGTCTCACCCTATACATGTATCATCCTAAACAAGTCTCACCTTACACATGTCTCATCCTAAACATGTCTCATCCTAAACATGTCTCACCCTATACATGTATCATCCTAAACAAATCTCACCCTAACATGTCTAATCCTAAACATGTCTCATCCTAAACATGTATCATCCTAAACATGTATCATCCTAAACATGTCTCACCCTATACATGTATCATCCTAAACATGTCTCATCCTAAACATGTATCATCCTAAACATGTCTCATCCTAAACATGTAACGTCCTAAACATGTGTCACAATATACGTGTATCATCCTAAACAAGTCTCATCCTAAACATGTCTCATCCTAAACATATCTCACCCTATACATGTATCATCCTTAACAAGTATCATCCTACACAAGTATCATCCTAAACAAGTCTCACCCTATACATGGATCATGCTAAACAAGTCTCATCCTAAACAAGTCTCATCCTAAACAAGTCTCACCCTATACATGTATCATCCTAAACATGTCTGACCCTACACATATCTCATCCTAAACAAGTCTCATCCTAAACATGTCTCATCCTAAACAAGCCTCATCCTAAACAAGTCTCATCCTAAACAAGTCTCACCCTATACATGTTTCATACTAAACAAGTCTCATCCTAAACATTTCTCACCAAAACATGTCTCATCCTAAACAAGTCTCATCCTAAACAGGTCTCATCCTAAACAAGTCTCATCCTAAACATGTCTCATCCTAAACAAGCCTCATCCTAAAAATGTCTCACCCTATACATGTATCATCCTAAACAAGTCTCACCTTACACATGTCTCATCCTAAACATGTCTCATCCTAAACATGTCTCACCCTATACATGTATCATCCTAAACAAGTCTCACCCTACACATGTCTCATCCTAAACATGTCTCATCCTAAACATGTATCATCCTAAACATGTATCATCCTAAACATGTCTCACTCTATACATGTATCATCCTAAACATGTCTCATCCTAAACATGTATCATCCTAAACATGTCTCATCCTAAACATGTCTCATCCTAAACATGTCTCATCCTAAACAAGCCTCATCCTAAACATGTCTCACCCTATACATGTATCATCCTAAACAAGTCTCACCTTACACATGTCTCATCCTAAACATGTCTCACCCTATACATGTATCATCCTAAACAAGTCTCACCCTACACATGTCTCATCCTAAACATGTCTCATCCTAAACATGTATCATCCTAAACATGTATCATCCTAAACATGTCTCACCCTATACATGTATCATATTAAACATGTCTCATCCTAAACATGTATCATCCTAAACATGTCTCATCCTAAACATGTATCGTCCTAAACATGTGTTACAATATACGTGTATCATCCTAAACAAGTCCCATCCTAAACATGTCTCATCCTAAACAAGCCTCATCCTAAACATGTCTCACCCAATACATGTATCATCCTAAACAAGTCTCACCCTATACATGTATCATCCTAAACAAGTCTCAGTCTATAAATGTATCATCCTAATCAAATCTCATCCTATACATGTATCATCCTAAACATGTCTCATCCTAAACATGTATTATCCTAAACATGTATCATCCTAAACATGTATCATCCTAAACATGTCTTATGCTTAATGAGTCTCATCATAAACAAGTCTCATTCTACACATGTCTCATCCTAAACAAGTCTCATTCTAAACATGTCTCATCCTAAACATGTCTCACCCTGTACATGTATCATCCTAAACATGTCTGACCCTACACATGTCTCATCCTAAACAAGTCTCATCCTAAACATGTCTCATCCTAAACAAGCCTCATCCTAAACAAGTCTCATCCTAAACAAGTCTCATCCTAAACAAGCCTCATCCTAAACAAGTCTCATCCTAAACATGTCTCACCAAAACATGTCTCATCCTAAACAAGTCTAATCCTAAACAGGTCTCATCCTAAACAAGCCTCATCCTAAACATGTCTCACCCTATACATGTATCATCCTAAACAAGTCTCACCTTACACATGTCTCATCCTAAACATGTCTCATCCTAAACATGTCTCACCCTATACATGTATCATCCTAAACAAGTCTCACCCTACACATGTCTCATCCTAAACATGTCTCATCCTAAACATGTATCATCCTAAACATGTATCATCCTAAACATGTCTCATCCTAAACATGTATCGTCCTAAACATGTGTCACAATATACGTGTATCATCCTAAACAAGTCTCATCCTAAAAATGTCTCATCCTAAACAAGCCTCATCCTAAACATGTCTCACCCAATACATGTATCATCCTAAACAAGTCTCACCCTATACATGTATCATCCTAAACAAGTCTCAGTCTATAAATGTATCATCCTAATCAAATCTCATCCTATACATGTATCATCCTAAACATGTCTCATCCTAAACATGTATCATCCTAAACATGTATCATCCTAAACAAGTCTCATCCTAAACATGTCTTATGCTTAATGAGTCTCATCATAAACAAGTCTCATTCTACACATGTCTCATCCTAAACAAGTCTCATCCTAAACATGTCTCATCCTAAACATGTCTCACCCTGTACATGTATCATCCTAAACATGTCTGACCCTACACATGTCTCATCCTAAACAAGTCTCATCCTAAACATGTCTCATCCTAAACAAGCCTCATCCTAAACAAGTCTCATCCTAAACAAGTCTCACCCTATACATGTTTCATCCTAAACAAGTCTCATCCTCAACATGTCTCACCCAAACATGTCTCCTCCTTAACAAGTCTCATCCTAAACAGGTCTCATCCTAAACAAGTCTCATCTTAAACATGTCTCATCCTAAACAAGCCTCATCCTTAACATGTCTCACCCTATACATGTATCATCCTAAACAAGTCTCACCCTACACATGTCTCATCCTAAACATGTCTCTTCCTAAACATGTCTCACCCTATACATGTATCATCCTAAACAAGTCTCACCCTACACATGTTTCATCCTAAACATGTCTCATCCTAAACATGTATCATCCTAAACATTTATCATCCTAAACATGTCTCACCCTATACATGTATCATCCTAAACAAGTCTCACCCTACACACGTCTCATCCTTAAAACGTCTCATCCTAAACATGTATAATCCTAAATAAGTCTCACCCTAAGCATGTCTCATCCTAAACATGTCTCATCCTAAACAAGTCTCACCCTAAACATGTATCATCCTAAAAAAGTCTCGGCCTAAACACTTCTCAACCTAAACATGTCTCATCCTCAACAAGTCTCCACCTAAACATGTCTCACCCTATACATGTATCATCCTAAACAAGTCTCATCCTTAACACGTCTCATCCTAAACATGTATAATCCTAAACAAGTCTCACCCTAAGCATGTCTCATCCTAAACATGTCTCGCCCTATACATGTATCATCCTAAACAAGTCTCATCCTAAACATGTCTCATCCTAATCAAGTCTCATCCAAAAAATGTCTCACCCTATGCAAGTCTCAGCCTATACAAGTCTCATCCTAAACAAGTCTCACCCTAAACTTGTCTCATCTTGAACAAGTCTCATCCTAAACAAGTCTCATTCTACACATGTCTCATCCTAAACAAGTCTCATCCTAAACATGTCTCATCCTAAACATGTCTCACCCTATACATGTATCATCCTAAACAAGTATCATCCTACAGAAGTCTCATCCTAAACAAGTCTCACCCTATACATGTATCATCCTAAACAAGTCTCATCCTAAACAAGTCTCATCCTAAACAAGTCTCACCCTATACATGTATCATCCTAAACATGTCTGACCCTACACATGTCTCATCCTAAACAAGTCTCATCCTAAACATGTCTCATCCTAAACAAGCCTCATCCTAAACAAGTCTCATCCTAAACAAGTCTCACCCTATACATGTTTCATCCTAAACAAGTCTCATCCTAAACATGTCTCACCCAAACATGTCTCATCCTAAACAAGTCTCATCCTAAACAGGTCTCATCCTAAACAAGTCTCATCCTAAACATGTCTCATCCTAAACAAGCCTCATCCTAAACATGTCTCACCCTATACATGTATCATCCTAAACAAGTCTCACCTTACACATGTCTCATCCTAAACATGTCTCATCCTAAACATGTCTCACCCTATACATGTATCATCCTTAACAAGTCTCACCCTACACATGTCTCATCCTAAACATGTCTCATCCTAAACATGTATCATCCTAAACATGTATCATCCTAAACATGTCTCACCCTATACATGTATCATCCTAAACATGTCTCATCCTAAACATGTATCATCCTAAACATGTCTCATCCTAAACATGTATCGTCCTAAACATGTGTCACAATATACGTGTATCATCCTAAACAAGTCTCATCCTAAACATGTCTCATCCTAAACAAGCCTCATCCTAAACATGTCTCACCCTATACATGTATCATCCTAAACAAGTCTCACCCTATACATGTATCATCCTAAACAAGTCTCAGTCTATAAATGTATCATCCTAAACAAATCTCATCCTATACATGTATCATCCTAAACATGTCTCATCCTAAACATGTATCATCCTAAACATGTATCATCCTAAACAAGTCTCATCCTAAACATGTCTTATGCTTAATGAGTCTCATCATAAACAAGTCTCATTCTACACATGTCTCATCCTAAACAAGTCTCATCCTAAACATGTCTCATCCTAAACATGTCTCACCCTGTACATGTATCATCCTAAACAAGTATCATCCTACACAAGTCTCATCCTAAACAAGTCTCACCCTATACATGTATCATCCCAAACAAGTCTCATCCTAAACAAGTCTCATCCTAAACAAGTCTCACCCTATACATGTATCATCCTAAACATGTCTGACCCTACACATGTCTCATCCTAAACAAGTCTCATCCAAAACATGTCTCATCCTAAACAAGCCTCATCCTAAACAAGTCTCATCCTAAACAAATCTCACCCTATACATGTTTCATCCTAAACAAGTCTCATCCTAAACATGTCTCACCCAAACATGTCTCATCCTAAACAAGTCTCATCCTCAAACAGGTCTCATCCTAAACAAGTCTCATCTTAAACATGTCTCATCCTAAACAAGCCTCACCCTAAACATGTCTCACCCTATACATGTATCATCCTAAACAAGTCTCACCCTACACATGTCTCATCCTAAACATGTCTCTTCCTAAACATGTCTCACCCTATACATGTATCATCCTAAACAAGTCTCACCCTACACATGTCTCATCCTAAACATGTCTCATCCTAAACATGTATCATCCTAAACATGTATCATCCTAAACATGTCTCACCCTATACATGTATCATCCTAAACAAGTCTCACCCTACACATGTCTCATCCTAAACATGTCTCTTCCTAAACATGTCTCACCCTATACATGTATCATCCTAAACAAGTCTCACCCTACACATGTTTCATCCTAAACATGTCTCATCCTAAACATGTATCATCCTAAACATGTATCATCCTAAACATGTCTCACCCTATACATGTATCATCCTAAACAAGTCTCACCCTACACACGTCTCATCCTTAAAACGTCTCATTATAAACATGTATAATCCTAAATAAGTCTCACCCTAAGCATGTCTCATCCTAAACATGTCTCATCCTAAACAAGTCTCACCCTAAACATGTATCATCCTAAAAAAGTCTCACCCTAAACACTTCTCAACCTAAACATGTCTCATCCTCAACAAGTCTCCACCTAAACATGTCTCACCCTATACATGTATCATCCTAAACATGTATAATCCTAAACAAGTCTCACCCTAAGCATGTCTCATCCTAAACATGTCTCGCCCTATACATGTATCATCCTAAACAAGTCTCATCCTAAACATGTCTCATCCTAATCAAGTCTCATTCTAAAAATGTCTCACCCTATGCAAGTCTCAGCCTATACAAGTCTCATCCTAAACAAGTCTCACCCTAAACTTGTCTCATCTTGAACAAGTCTCATCCTAAACAACTCTCATTCTACACATGTCTCATCCTAAACAAGTCTCATCCTAAACATGTCTCATCCTAAACATGTCTCACCCTATACATGTATCATCCTAAACAAGTATCATCCTACAGAAGTATCATCCTAAACAAGTCTCACCCTATACATGTATCATCCTAAACAAGTCTCATCCTAAACAAGTCTCATCCTAAACAAGTCTCACCCTATACATGTATCATCCTAAACATGTCTGACCCTACACATGTCTCATCCTAAACAAGTCTCATCCTAAACATGTCTCATCCTAAACAAGCCTCATCCTAAACAAGTCTCATCCTAAACAAGTCTCACCCTATACATGTTTCATCCTAAACAAGTCTCATCCTTAACATGTCTCACCCAAACATGTCTCATCCTAAACAAGTCTCATCCTAAACAGGTCTCATCCTAAACAAGTCTCATCCTAAACATGTCTCATCCTAAACAAGCCTCATCCTAAACATGTCTCACCCTATACATGTATCATCCTAAACAAGTCTCACCTTACACATGTCTCATCCTAAACATGTCTCATCCTAAACATGTCTCACCCTATACATGTATCATCCTTAACAAGTCTCACCCTACACATGTCTCATCCTAAACATGTCTCATCCTAAACATGTATCATCCTAAACATGTATCATCCTAAACATGTCTCACCCTATACATGTATCATCCTAAACATGTCTCATCCTAAACATGTATCATCCTAAACATGTCTCATACTAAACATGTATCGTCCTAAACATGTGTCACAATATACGTGTATCATCCTAAACAAGTCTCATCCTAAACATGTCTCATCCTAAACAAGCCTCATCCTAAACATGTCTCACCCTATACATGTATCATCCTAAACAAGTCTCACCCTATACATGTATCATCCTAAACAAGTCTCAGTCTATAAATGTATCATCCTAAACAAATCTCATCCTATACATGTATCATCCTAAACATGTCTCATCCTAAACATGTATCATCCTAAACATGTATCATCCTAAACAAGTCTCATCCTAAACAAGTCTCACCCTATACATGTATCATCCCAAACAAGTCTCATCCTAAACAAGTCTCATCCTAAACAAGTCTCACCCTATACATGTATCATCCTAAACATGTCTGACCCTACACATGTCTCATCCTAAACAAGTCTCATCCTAAACATGTCTCATCCTAAACAAG